>BSWB01000003.1:128000319-129250319 GCA_033239125.1 Fagopyrum homotropicum
TTTTGTGACGGCATGCACTTACCGACGCCATTGATCAATTTTTTGCGACGGCAGAACGACGGCTCGCGTTGCCATCGTTTCGTTTGCGTCAGCGAAGCCATCCCGTCGTTAATTATCTAAGTATCTAAGTTTTTTTTAATTTGATAATTTTTTAAAAAATTTTATTTAGAAACATAAACGACAATCACAACCCTAGTTCGTCATCGTTCTCACTTCCACACAACCTTTCTCTTCGATCTCTTCGTTAGTATATTTTGGTTTGATACTAATTCATCCTCGTTCTACTTGTCTTCTTCCAGATCCGTCTCTGTGTACCGAGCCGCATCTCCTCTTCAAATTCGATCACTCTCATCCTCTAACCGGACTCAACGGGCACCGAATGACAACTCTATATGCAGTATGTCTACTTCTCTCTGTGTAATTTGAGTTTTTGAGAGTAACTCTGACCAATTGTATAAAATTAGGGAATTTGAATTTTTGATACAAGGCTCTCTAAAATTAGGGAAGAATCCCCTTTTCTACATTGTCTCCCATGACCGTTGCTCCCAATCGACAAAACGATGCTCGCTTCCCATGGCACTAACACCGTCTAGTCTCAGAGTACATAGTTGGATTTGGAATTCTGAAGTTGTGAAAAGATTTATGCTAATTTGCAAATTTAAGGTTTTGATTGTTGAGATGCTTGTTTTTTTAATCTATTTTAACAAGTAAATCTACTTTTGTGTTGAGATAGCAGGATTGTTTGATTGTTGGTGTTAAGATATGCTAATTGTAAAACTAGATTGTTAGGTGGCTGTAGTTTTCTCTAATATATTTCTACTGACATTGACTTGGTTTGTGAGGGGTAGGTTGAGATGCAAGTTTGTGTTCCGTTATTGCCTTAATCTACTTAATAAAATATGATGCTTAGAGTAGCTAACTTTGATTTTCCATGTCTAGACTAACTTAATCTCTAGTGTGTGGTCTGTTTGGATTAGTGCAAGTAGCTAGAGAAAGTCCCATTGGTCTTACTATAATTTTACTAGAAACAATCATTGTGTTGATATCCTTTAGTAAAATTGTACAGTTATTCGGAAGTGGTGAGGAATTGAGTGTTATTATTTTTGGTACAATAGAGGTCTTACAAGTTTTGATACAGGATCTACATTTTGGCTTTGCATTTAGTTAGCTATTTGTTTTGATAACCTGGTTCTAATTCGTGCAGTGGTTGAAATGTGCGATTCATCGAGTGAGACAGAGACAAAGACAGTACAACAAGCACGGAAGGGCTCATCGTCAGCTAAGGAGGACAACAATGTTGGAAATTCTTCTGGAGGAAGTCATTTAAAGAAAGGTCCATGGACATCTGCAGAGGATGCAATTTTGGTTGAATATGTAACCAGTCAAGGAGAGAGGAACTGGAATGCTGTCCAAAAATACTCGGGGTTGTCAAGATGTGGAAAGAGTTGTCGTTTGAGATGGGCAAATCACCTAAGACCAAATCTGAAGAAAGGTGCATTCAGCCCAGACGAAGAAAAACGGATTATAGAGCTCCATGCTAAGATGGGAAATAAGTGGGCTCGTATGGCTGCTGAGGTAATTCATGTTTTACTTTCAAGTCTGATTTATTGTCTTTATTTTGAATGTACTGGAAATGTTTTATTATGTGCTGGAGATACAAAGCATTGTTACTTCACTTTAGTTCAATGAAAAAATAGTTAATAATTGATCCTATGAATATGCAAGTAAATGATGCTGAATATGTGCTCCAGCTAATAATAGAGGCTCTTGACTTTATTGGTTCTTCTTGATTTTCTTTTCATTTATTTCTTAGGTGGTGATGCATGCCTGGTTGCTCCCGTCCTTGCATTTATTCTTGCTTCTATAACTTTAATAAGCATAAAGTGTGTTAATGGTGTATTTTTGTTATACATGAAAAGTTTATGGTTTTACTCCCTTTGCATTGCGGTTTACTGTTCCCGCTGCACTACTTTTGACATGTTAAAAGGTTGGATTGGTCTATGCCTCTATGGAATTTGGCAACATGATTTTAAAGGCTATACCAATGCTAGCGCGATGCCATATGTTGTCTTTTCATTCGAGTATGAATGTCTACTTGGATGAAAGGCTGATGGTTTTCTTTATTTGTGAAAAGATTTATGCTAATTTTCACACCATTAGGTACTCAACACCATCAGTAAATTTTTATATCTTTAAAAGTCCGGCCCAGAACCGGGGATGCCAATGTCTACATTTATCTATGCTGGGTTTAATGTTATACCTTGTTGGATTTGAAGCATCCCATCTTGCTTTAGTGACTGTAATCTGGGTATATATTTTGAGTTTTACTCTAAATTTAAAATTTAGCTCATCTCTGAATTGTAATATGTAATACCCAGTATACTCTTTACTTAATAAAACCGTCCTATAATTTGTGTGGATGAATGTAAAGCTTGAGGTTGATTTCATAGAACAATTATTTGCTTCAATATTGACAACAAACCAACTATTCAAGTCATGTACACTCTACGTTACTGACTTGACCTATGATGGCTTGTATCAGTTGTATGCCTTCCTTGAGCAACACAAGAAATGTATTTGAAAATATTTAAGCTTCAAAATATTCTCTATCTCCCATCTCCTACATGATCACTGACGCTTGAGGCCACGCCATAACTATTCAAGTCTGCAAATTTACATATTAGACAATATCACTGACATTGCTATGATTGTTTTAACAGAAATCTCCTTCAAATTGGCAACTGATCCATGGAACATATTTGCTCCTGGAAAATAGGTTGAATCAAAAGACTGTAAGAACCCGAAACTCCCATTATGACTGATACTAATGGTGGATTCCTTCGTGCTCCTAAGAATAAATTCACAAATAAATATATGCCATGCTTGTATTTCTTGTTATTTCTGTTTTGGTTAAAGTCTAAGTGATGTTTCTTGACAATGAACTATCTATTCAGTGTTGCTAATTGGTTTAGTTTTATGCTTATATTTGTTATTACTTTAATTTATGAATATTCTTGGTGAGTTCATTTTATCATACCTTTAATTTTTTTCAAAGCCTTAATTTTCAATACCTTAATATTTGTTGTTTCCTCAAATGGGTTTGCTGCTGTCATTTGTGTTTTGTTCATCATTGACTATTTTTCTATGAAAGTTGAATTTGTGTAATTTACTTTATGGAAATTTATCTGAACTTGATTTATGTAAATCTTAAACTTCAATCACCTTAAATATTTACGCCCATAGCAGATCGTTTGCTCAAAGTCCTTACACATGCTCATTCAAGAAGAAAATTGTAGGTTTGAGTTTCTCTTTATTAGCTATTTCATGTCAATAAATAGCTCATGTTATTTGCATGAAAGTTACAGCCCTTCAAATCTTCAATCTTTCCACCTTTTCTTCTTTGTGGGTTTGTATTTATAAGATGTGATTGTACTTTACTTTATAGTAGGCCTAATATTGTAATAAAATCCATTGATCAGACCCTCCAATTTTTTGTGTACTATACTTTATGACTTGAAATGATTGTTGGCTTCCTATGCTCGTGTTGCTTATGCTACTCTCTGCATCAGACAAGCTCCTGTTCCATTGGATCAATAGCTTCATTGAATTCGCCAGAAGATCTAATATCTTATAGTTTTTGTCCACAGGGTTGTTCTTGAGTGCAACATAATACAATACGCGTAGTTTGTTCGCGTCACATAGTTTGCTCCGGATAACAAGTTTATGAGAGTCTTGACTCCTAAGTCATAAGCTTCAGGGTGGCGCCCTGTGACTGGAAGGAGATGGAGAAGCGATTTCCAACCCAATGGGGTCTACACATTTTCAGGGTTGTCATTGAGAATCTTGCTCACTGATTGCATGATTAGATCACATCAAGTGTCTAAAATCTCTTTATCAAACTTCCACATCAAGTTTATGGATTTGAAGATGAGCTCCTCTGGATACTTGTCGATCCTGTAAGTGGAAAGAAGCCTCACATCAAGTTTGAAGAGGATCAAGATGCCTTTCTATGCAAAAGGAACAGGGAAAATATAGAAAATTGAGCTACAACAAGCATGTTCTCATGGTAGGCTGGCCAAAACAAGGAGATCTTGTTGATACTCGATAGACTAGGGAAAATAACAATGCATCAAATAAATCTTTAATGTCTTATTTTGGGCTTGATGGTCCTCATGTTACAGGCACACTAAAAGGTCATTGGAGATGCTACTCAAGAGCGGATGAAGCATGTGAAGCTATTACATCTTTATGGACACAACAGTGATGTGAATAAATAGGAAATTAGGAATGTCTAATTAATTAATGTGAGTTAAGTAGTATTGTTACGAATAATTGTTTTTCAAAAAAGGATTATTTTCTATTTCAATTAATTTATATCATTGATTATGTATATTTCATATTAATTTGTATCTTTTATTAGTTAGTTTCATTTTTTTTAATTTTGTTGAATAAATTTGCGACTGCAATTTCTGTTGTCGCAGATATAACCTTTTTTTTTTTAATTTCTATTAATAAAATTGCGACGGAAACTACCGTCGCAAACAGCCATCGCAAAAAAGTTACGACCGCATTTTGCTGTCGCAAAAACCTTTTACGACGGCCCTTTTCGCGATGGCAGTTTTGCCGACGCAACGCCGTCGCGCGCAAATGACCATTCGCGACGGAAAAAGCCCTTTTAGCCGACGCAAAGATCCGTCGCAAAAGTAATTATTTTTTGTAGTGATTGATGGCTCCAAGAATAGAGATGGACGGCCAGTGCAGCGGGTGTCTTTCGTAATAATTATGGAGTGTGGGTGAGAGGGTTCGGAGTCAACCTTGGTATATGTTCCGTCCCTATGGCGGAGCTATGAGGATTGGTTCATGGACTAAAGGTTGTTTGGGAACTTGGATACCAATCGGTAATTATTGAGACTGATTCCCTTTTGGCCGTCCAGCTTCTCAAGAAACCAATAGCCCCTCACCACCCTCTAGCTAGTCTGACACTCAAGAGCCAGGACTTTTTGAAAAGAGATTGGAATATCCAGTTTTGTCATGCCTACCGTGAGGCGAATAATGTTGCGGATTTTCTTGCTACTTTTGCTTTGAACTTACCTATTGGTTTGAATGTATTGTATGACCCGCCGGAGGGTGTAGTGGATCTTTTACTTGCTGATGTAAGGGGTCGGGCTATCCCC
The DNA here is from genome assembly GCA_033239125.1 of Fagopyrum homotropicum. Taxonomy (NCBI): domain Eukaryota; kingdom Viridiplantae; phylum Streptophyta; class Magnoliopsida; order Caryophyllales; family Polygonaceae; genus Fagopyrum; species Fagopyrum homotropicum. The sequence continues at coordinate 128,005,494 of BSWB01000003.1, forward strand.
CGTGTGATGAATACTTAGCTTTCTTTCCAATTAATAAAAGCGCGTTTAGATGCGCCGAAGACCACTGACTCTCCTTCCCACCAAAAAAAAATTAGACAATCATGTGTATTCCACTATTCAACTTCTGTTAAAGTTGTGAAAAGTTTCATTTCTCTTAGTTAGGGGTAAGTACAAAACTACTTACGTGGTCATTAATAGTTTGCCTAGCATGGTTTCAAATTTGCTCTTGCAGGATCTTAATTTCAACTCTAAATTTAAAAAATAATATATGAGCCTAGCTACATCTCCTCGGAGGTCACTAAATTTTGAAGTTCTAATTAATTCCTTCAACTATTGAAACATTTGCACCCTTGATCCTCATTTTTATGAAATATAGTAGTTGATTTGGATCTCTGTACACTACTTTTGGCATCAGTAGGGGGAGTAGGAGCATCCATTCTTCTTCAAACCGAGAGACAAGAGTAGAATCGCAAAGGGGAACAGAGGAGGTGAGAGGGAGAAGAGCCTGCTGAGCGAGAAGTCTGAATCGTACGTAGAGGAGGAGACTATGTAGGGTAGAAAAAATCATCCATCCTAAACAATCTCCATAAATTTGATACTCCAAGATTGGTTTTTAAAGATTATTTAGGAAAAAGAATTCCCTACATGAATACAATCTACAATCCCCATCCCATACCAAATAGGCCCAAAATTTTCATCCCCAACAATCCCGCAAAAAATAATCTAAATGAATAGGGATCTAACTAATATCAAACAAACAGGGTTCTTAGTTACCTTTGTGCCTTTCTATGCATTGCTTCATTAAACGCAACTCTCTTTTCTGAATTACTTCTTGTTCTTTGTAAATAGAAGGGATCTAGATTTGTTGTGTCATTTTAAATTCTCTTTTTAAGTCATTGTATAAGAATACTAGCTCAAATGGGAGATGGTAACCTCCCGTTATTCGTCCAAATTAAGCTACTACATGGGAAAGTAAAGGGTTATGTAAAGGTGAAAGGCCCCACGCGTTGGCCTCCACCACCAGTGTGATTACCTACCCACCCACCCCCCCCCCCCCCTCACCATGCGTGGTTCAAAGCAAAGTAAGAAGTTGTCCATTAAGATCACTGATCTCTCGCGCAGCCACAACGCCACCACCAAGCCTAAATCCCCATCTCTCCAAACCAGCCCCTTCGACCCCATCCCTGGGGACCTTATTAGGAGCAACAACCCCCTACCCCTATTGTGATACCCTTCCAAACACCCCATCTGACCTACACATCTCTCCCCCTACCAACCAACGTTATGAGGGTGATAACCTTGTCAACAACCCCTCAAACCTGTCACATTGCTTTTCACCCTCCTTGAAGGAGAACCCTTCTGTGAGTTTGGCCCCTCATTGGTGAACCACCTGTGGAATACCAAGAAGTCGCCCTACCGCCTACCCTACCCACATACAAGGACATTGTCTCAAAAGTTGCTTCTTGGAACAACGTCCCTCTTTCCTTTACCCCGAGGCTCGAGAAGGGAATTATCCACTTCACCAATGAGGATGTTTCTGACACCATCATTAAATGGAACCTATCCCTCCATAGGAAGCCCTATCTCCTTCCAAAAGATGACATATTTTTCCTCTTGCTCTTGGAACTCTTTCAAGCAGCCAAAGATCATGCGTAACGACAAGGGCCTATTCATCTTCCACTTTGAAACCAAAATGATATGAACTCTACCCTTCTTGGTAGCCCTTGACTAGTGAATGGATCTTCAACTCTTCTTCTCAAACAATGATCCCATGGTATGAAGTTGGATTACTCAAGTCTTACATCTATTCCGGTCTAGGCTACTCTTCATTATTTGGAATATCGGTTATGGTCTCCACACATGCTCGCAAGAATCGGGTCAGATATTGGAACTCCCATCCTTACCGACTCTTGTTCCGCATATCAGGACAAGCTCGGATTTGCTAAGATCCTTGTGGATATCCATGCTTCTAAACCTTCGCTCCGAGAGATCCATCTCAATGGGCCCGATGGAGAATCCATCACCCATAAAATAGCGTACGACTGGTTGCTCGACCACTGCTCACGTTGCATGGTGTTTGTGCACCGTTGTAGGAATGATGTTGAACCAAAGGTTCCTCCGAAGAAACACTTTACCCATCGTATCCTACCAAGATCTAATCTCCTACCGCTCCTACCCACTCCGGATGTTTCCCACCGCATCCATTATGCTCCTCCCACCTTGATTAGCCCAAAAGTCACTCCTATTATCCAACAAACACCCCTTCAAACCCCTGATCGATTTGCTTCCTGAGGTGCAAACGTTGCCCATTGCCCCAACTTGTCTCCCTCATGTCTCCAGCTCTCCTTTTTGCAATCAGGCATCCCAATCTCATACCTTCCAAACCCCTACCATCCCTCTTTTTCCCTCTAACTCTCTCCTTTGCAACCTACCTCCTCCTCCTCAGACATCAAGGAATGCTCTAAGAATGAAACATCCTCCAAATGAATTTGAACATATGTGCATGGAACATTAGGGGACTAAACCACCCTAACAAACAAAAAGCCATTCAGGATATTGTCAAGAGGCATAACATTGATATTATATCCATCATCGAAACCAAACTAAAGAAGCAAAAGCTGAACCGACTCTCCTCCTATCTCCTCCCTTACTGGAACCACCTTTCAAAGTTCTCCTACGCACATAACTGCGTCTTTGGGTGTGGTGGAACCCCAACCCTTCACCTTACACCCAGTATCATAAATGACCAACTTATTCATTGTCAAATATCTCACCTATCCATTCCAAAACCTGGATAATGAAAGCCAAACGGCAGATAGCAATAGAGGTGAAACATTCCAAAACCTGAATCACTACAACATGCATATAACAAAACTCAAAAGGCAATTCCACAATATCACAAGTATGCTAAAGTTATGTAAAGACAACTTCATTGATTTTCAGTTCGTGGTTAGGTCATTTCTTGAGGTACATCGATATTGTCACCACGATTGTCACTTCGAGTTAAAGTCACCCTTCGTAGAACACATAATATAAACCATACTACCACAACTCTTAATCATACAAGCATACATAAAATCAATCCAATATCATAGATTACGCGTCTCGGACTCACCAGACCCTTGAACAAATAAGGACTACTCACACATACCTCAAAATATTTTTTTGATTAAAGCAAGGGTCGTCGTCCGACGGGTTTATGGGTCGCACGACCTGCTTTGTAAATTCATGCCAAAAGCTTCGTAAAATGATGGGAAATAAGATATCCAACCTAATGGTTGAAGAGCCTTATTTATGGGGTCCGAAAAAGGCTCAAAAACCCTAGGTCACATGGGATTCTATCTTCTATTAAGATATAATCAAATCTACTAGATCGTATCTTCTATTAAGATAAGATCGGACTAAGGAAAAGATAGAAACAAAACTGTAAAGATAATAGTTGATTTAGACTAACCAAACACATGGGTCGTTGTGTGATCTCTTGGTCCAAAGGTGTAATTTTGGTCCAGAAAGGCCCCAAGATCATCTCAGCAACAATGGGTGATCATTTTAGGGTTGAAAGCAAGAGTGGAGGATAGGTTGTCGTGCGACCCAATACTGGTCGAGCACTCTTGGATCTTCACCCGATGACTCTCGGGCTTCAGTCATTTACTCCAATGATCTTTGACTTTGATGACTAAGGAGCCTTTAGTGTGTATCAGGACATTCAGAGGTAGATGTATCATTTCTGCTCCGCAAGTGCCTAGAATGCGTGCAATTACATAAACTAACTAGTAGATCTCCAAAATAGGAATAGAAGGGAAATAGACCAAAAGGGTATGTTTATTAAGCTCAAAAGGATAGTAATGGAATGATTTTGGTAAAATACGTTATTTGAAGAGCTACCAAGAGTCAACATAAGATTGAACAAAACTATATGTAATGGAGAAAAACATTAGTGAGTTCGGAGAACCAGTTTTAGAATGCCCGGCAAGACCATAGAGTAATATGTTCAGGTGATAAACCTTATGAGAGATGGTAGGACAAAAACCTAGAGGAAGTGAGATGAAGACTTCCTTATGAAGATCCCCGTGAAGCAAGCTAGTGATATGCACATCCATTTGGTGAAGATGTCACCGTTAAATTATTGTAGCTACAAGAAAGAATTTAACAAAAGCATGCTTAGCATTAGGAAGAAAGGCGCCATAAAACTTAATACCTTCGATTTGATGATGTTCCAAAGCAAAAAGGCGAGCTCCCTATCTTTAAAGGGAGCTATCATATATGTATTTTATGTGAAATACCCATTTGCAACCAATACTTGTTTTGTAAGAACTCATATGTTATTTCGTGAAGAGCATTTAATTCGATGACCATGGCTTGTCGCCGATTAGGTTAGAAAGTTCTTCCCATACAAACAATGGTTCAATAGCAAGTTGAATTGCATTAAAAATTTAAAATGACGAGGGATCGTGTTAGTATAAGAAATATAATAATGAAGAGGATACAAAATTGCCGAGGAAGACGTCGATTAGATGGAGTGAGATGCAATGGTGGTGCCATAGTGATAATTGGTAAGTAAGGTGAAGGGTCAGGCAACACGAATGTTATGTAGGAAAGAGCTATCAAAAAGTGAAGTTGGCAGTTGTAGTAAGCCCATTCGAAATGAAGCACAATTCGGTCCCAAGAGTACGCGCCCCCAAATCCAAACCTAATGCGATACTCCGTTCGATACTTCCGATTCGCCTCTCTTCCGTTCGAATCTCCTCCTACCACCCAAATGAAAGAGCTGAGTACCCTCCCCAACCTATTGGATTGTATGCCCAAAATAGTGAGACATTTGTGCGATTTCTGCTCTCCACTGAGCTTTCAAGCAAGCAAAAGGCGAGAAAAAAGAGCCTGCAACTGGAAGATGAAGGGGATGAAAATGAGGAAGCTGTTGAGCTTCCAAAAATGGCGAAACATGCCTGGAAAAGGAGGAGAAAGGAAAGAGATAAAGAGGGGGCGAATCAGGTAAGATTTGTGCTTCAGCTTTGTTGTTGGAGTCCGGCGTCGATTTGGTTGAGTGGATTTGTCAGTCCGAATCTCATCATCAGGTGCGAATCTCTTGCCCCTGCATACCTATTCACGAACCCTAGAAATCGAAATGAATCAGGAGTCTCTGATTTGCCTTTTCTCTCTGATGACGAAATGAGCTGGGCGTTTGCTAGTCCTGGAACAACACTGAACCGGATAAGATCTGAAGGTGCACAATCATGGTATGCTCTGCATTCCGGCGAGGCCAGGTATGCTACTTTCCTCCTTGTGATTGATCTTGATACTCTAAGTGTTGATTTTGTGTTTGCTTTGATTCCTTTTGCTGATGACTATTACCAGGAGACTGATCTTGTCTCTTGGTATGATGCCCTTCTAGTAGGGTATCATGCTGCTTACCTGAACATGTTGCTCATTCTGTGGTTTGTTAAACTAGGAATGAAACTGAGTAAACGCCACTATAAAATGAACTCACATCCCCCAGTAGCAATCCAAACTAAACATATACACATTGCTAAGGTTATAGAGAAGCTAAGTATGAGTGATAGGAACAAATCCTTCAAGGAAAAACTGTGTGAGATCCAAACAACCCTTCCAATGAAAATCATGGAAAGTATTTGGCTGCTAATGATGATGCCCAAAATGAAGCTAACGAGAACAACACTGATGGAGTAAGTCCAGGGGAGTGCAAGGTTGAGCAGAAGCCTCTACTGAACAAGTCAAAGAAGGGGAAAGAGATCATGGATGAAGAGGTCAACCTTGATAAGTACCTTCAAATGCTATCCAAGGTGAAATCCGACTTCACTAAAATCAGGGAATCCTCTCTTATGGGTAGAATTTTTAGAATCCCACTTGAATTTAGCAAGGTACGTACCAAGCTCCTGTTTGAATGGAGAAACATTAAGGGTGAAGTTCAGTTTATCCCTAAGCTTAACCACTGGTTTGAAATTAATTTCTCCAACCCCTATGACAAAGCTATGATCTGGGAGAAGAGACCTTTCCACATTTTTGGTCATATTCTCTTACTCCGCCCCTGGAAGCCTAACTTTAATGTATTTACAGAAAATATATCAGCAGTGGATGTATGGGTTAGGATCCCTATGATCCCTCCTGAATACATTAATAAGGAAGCCATTAGAACTATCATTGAGGTGAACAAAGTTGGCAAATTCATTCGCTTGGACCCCTTTTCTGAAAAGGGTATGGGTGTGAACTATGCCCGTATTTGCATTAACTATGATGTTGAACTGAGTTACCAAAAAATGAAAGAAGTCCCGATACCAGATAAGGAGGGAAAGACCAAAATGTTCAAGATTTGGTTTGAAGACTTCTCCAAAGGATGCGGTTTCTGTGCTAAGAAAGATCATGGCTTCAAACAGTGCCCTATGAGAATGATTACTGCTAAGAAAACTAACTACTCTTTCAGGAATGGTAAAAAATGGGAAACTGGCATGAACAGGAAGGGCAAGGAAGAGGAGAAGGATGCTGACTGGACACCAGTGATGAACCATAAGAAGAAAAAGAGAACCCCGGTTGTGGTTAGTGGAGCTAAACCCTATCTCTCGGGGTCCACTGGTATCACTGTTGCCTTCAATAATTTGTCTTCCCAAAGCTCGAAGAGTAGCTCCTTGGGCCCTTGTGAGAACAAGGAGCCTAAGATCAATATGAACCCCAATGAGGAAACAACTGAGGGGCAGCCCCCTAAGGATGATAATATTGAGATCTTTGGCAATGACCTAGTGCAACCCACCTTCCTGGAGCAAGAGATTGACATTCCCTGGCCTGAGGATGAGCTGTTTGCTTTGAACATGATCAATGATCAGGGTACTGGAATGACACTAAGTCCAAATGAAAATGGTGTAATCCTAGCTAATCTACTGCACAGAGTTCCAGCACCAATTGATGATGAAATTATGATCTCTGAGGGCTCCTTCCATTCTTTCCACACGAATAATACTATGCACAGGCAGCTGGAGGAGTTGGAAGTGAAAACTGAGGGGTCTAAGTCAACTTCTAGCAAAAGGAAGGTGAAAGGAGGCACTAGTGACACTGCCACCTCGACACTAAAGGGGGCTAAAAAACCTAGAATCTGATTCTCTACTTTGATTCTAGATGATAAATAAATGCTATCTTTTGTTAAGGGTTTGTGAGCCTACCCTCATGAAAATGGCAGTAGTTTCTATGACTAAAATAAGTGTGTATGTGACCTGGCTTTCATGCCATAGAACCTACCCTAGGATATTTGCTATTGTTGTGACTGCCTATATGACCCTGCTGGGAAAATGTGTTATTGATGCTCACTATGGCATCACTGAACTGCTTTGTTTTACTTGTCTATTTTATATGAAAACCTTGATTCATGCCTTTTGTTTTGCTCCTGTTTGGTTGGCGTGTTGCTGCTGTTTGTCCTTGTTATTGTACAGGAAGGTTCTGCCCAGCTCTCTCGCCTGGAACCCGAGGACTAGACACACGTATAAGCTCAAACGAACCCAATGGTGTAAATCAGAGGAACACAATTTCATTGCATTTGGCTTGATGAATTACAAGAGGACCATTGAAATGTTGGCATTCAGAGAATTCTATGTAAAACATGAACTGGTTGTTACTTGTTTCCAATGTACTCTAAACTGCATAATAAATGTGTAAAATACTGGATGATTTGCGAAGCCCTTGTCTTTGTTGTTATATACCTTTCTTTTCCATGAATGCAACACAATTGTCTCGAGAGATATGAACCGTTTTCTCCTGTTAACAAAATCTATAGTGAGCTGCACAAGATAGCAATGTGGACTCGAATAGCCCAGGCTCAAGGTAAGAAGAATATAAGGTCTCTAAACACGGCAATAATGCAGACTGTGTTCCTTAGGCTGCACATGAACAACAGGGACCATAAGGGTTACTACCCCGGTTGTAATAAACTCAATACTAATCCTAATATTGAAGGACCTCTTAGACTACCTGATGGTAGTTTGAGTCCGGAACCCCGAAGAAATCCAAAGACCGAATTGAAATTCCTAGCTGGCGTGATCTATTTTAAAATTAAAGAAAAATTTGAAACTCCTCAAAAATGTAAACGGTTTCCGACTACCTGTTGGACTAAGACCTACCCGTTTAAGGGCAACTCAAGCTATAATAACCTTCAAAAATTGAGCTGGGCTAAGAAAAGAACTCAAATCATTTCGGAGTTAACCGTGGGATCTCCACCCAACAACCCAAAAGATGTTAAATGAAAGTAGCCTTCTGGAACTGCAGAGGTATAAAGAAGAAGAACTTTTGGACGGACCTTAACATTACATGCAAAAATGATAAAATTCAAATGATCATGCTAGCTGAACTGAAGACTAGGAATGAACCAGATGAAAAATGCTGGAAAGGAGCAGGGTTTGATAACATTTGTTTTGTCCCTACAGACGGTTTTTCGGGAGGACTTTGCCTCCTCTGGAAAAGCTACCAAATGCCATGTGAACAGGTTGAGATAGTCAGTAAAGAAAAAAGGCAAGTTACAATCCTACACAAAAATCTAAAAAATAATGTAAGCATTCACATTACATTCATTTACGCACCTCCACATGAGAACCAAAAAGAATCTTTCTGGACTCAATTAAAAAACCACATTAACTCTGGGGGCTTGCCTTCCATTGTTATTGGGGATTTTAATGACTTGCTCCAGCTTTCTGATAAAAAGGGAGGAATAGAGCCTTCAGTGAGTAGAACTAGGAGACTTTATGAACTTACTCAACAGTGTAATCTTGTTGACCTGGCGACAAAGGGGAACAAATTTACCTGGAGGAAACGTAAAGAGGGGATTGATAACACCTTTGAGAAACTAGACAGGGTGATAGTACACCAAGGAGTGGTACAGGCATACCCGAACATCTTTACATGGAATCACGCCTTCACTACATCGGACCACTGTCGCATTTCATTAAATCTCCAAAACTCCGAACATCAAATTAGGAATAAACCTTTTAGATTTGAAATGATGTGGACACAAAGGAAAGAATGTGAGATGCTTGTTAAGCAAACATGGAGAACTCAATTTCAGGGGACTGATTTGTTCAACCTTGTAAAAAAAAACTAGCTTATTGAAAACTAAACTAAAAAAATGGTGTAAAACAAGCTTTGGAAATATTAATAGGCAGGTTGGGGAAGTGGAATCTGCCATTGAGCTACTACAAAATATGAACGCCTCTAATTACTCGGTGCAAACTGAAGCTAAATTAAACAGACTAAGCAAAAAAAGAGAATGCCTCATTAGTTATCAACATAAGTACTGGACACAACGAGCAAAATCAAATTATCTTCGGTTGGGGGACAAAAATATGAAATTCCATCACCGTAAAGCAACGGGAAGGAGAAACCATAAAAACATAGCAGCAATCAGCACAAATAGTAGGGTGTTGTTAACTACTGATGAGGACATTGAAAAAGAATTTGTCCTGGATTATGAAACCATATTTAAAGCCTCAAATAAAAACATAGATGAGCTCCATAAACAACTTGAAGTTCTGACGAATGAAGTCTCGGAAAGAGAAAATGCTATGCTAACGAAACCCTTTTCCAATGAGGACATCAAAACAGCAATATTTGAGATTGGGTGTGAGAAATCCCCCGGTCCGGATGGATTTCCGGCTGGATTTTTCCATAAGTACTGGCACATTGTTGGCCAGGACGTCATTCGAGCAGTTAAGAGTTTTTATAGAAACGGAAAAATTCTTAAGCAAATTAACCACACATTCATTGCCCTTATCCCAAAAATAGACAATCCATCAACAACATCACACTACAGACCTATTAGTCTATGCTCTACGATCTACAAAGTCATTGCAAAGATTCTAACAAATAGACTTAAGATGATCCTCCCTAACCTAATCCACCCATACCAAGGGGCTTTCACCAAAAATAGATCTATTCATGATAACATCCTGATTGCTCATGAAATTTTCCACGGATTTAAATCAAAGAAAGGCAAAGCTGGATATGTAGCTATGAAACTTGATATGGAAAAAGCATATGACAGGGTGGAATGGCCTTGCGTCCTGACAATCTTAGAAAAACTGGGTTTTTCCGGAAAATTTGTTGGATGGATTAAAGAATGCATTTTGACAGCCTCCTACTCCATCCTAATTAATGATAAACCAACTAAAATCATCTACCCAACAAGAGGCCTTAGACAGGGCGATCCGCTTTCTCCGCTCATTTTTAACCTTGTTGCGGAAGTTCTGGCAAGAAATATTCAAAAAGCTAGCTTTGAGGACAAAAAAAACATTGGCTTCCCAATCACTAGGACGGGGACTATTATTCCTTTCTTAGCATTTGCTGGTGATATCATTATCTTTATAAAAGGAACTAATCAAGCTTGTGATAAAGTTCTGGATATCCTAGCAAAATACTGCCAAGTGTCCGGACAAAAAGTAAATTACCATAAATCCGCCTTCCAAACATCTGGAAATCTAGACAACCAAACTAAAAGAATGATACAACAAAATATAGGTATTCTACCGAGCAATTGTCTGGAAAAATATTTGGGCTGCCCAATTATCAATGGAAGGGCTAACAAAATGACATTTCAAGATGTCATTGAGAGCGCGAGGAAACAACTAACGAAATGGAAAGCATCCTCCTTATCACAAGAAGGACGAACGGTACTTATCAAAGTCAATCTAAACGCAAAACCAAACTATATTATGCAAAGTTTCATGCTCCCCTCATCGATACACAAGGAACTAGATCAAATTAATAGGCAGTTTTTTTGGAATAAAGGACCAAACTATCATCCGCTTATAAGTTGGGACAAGATCTGCAAACCAAAAGATAAAGGAGGACTTGGAATAAGAAAAGCGAAAGATATGAATAAAGCATTGCAAATGAAACTACTATGGAAAATTATGGCAGAACCAGATAACATTTGGGTAAAAATTATTGAGGAAAAGTACCTAAAAGGGAATCAGCTATGGAAATACAAGCTAGGTAATAACACATCTTGGCAATGGAAGTGACTGATGAGACTACGACCTGAGTTCGAACAAGGGATCAGATGGAATGTCGGGGACGGGGAAACAATCAGAATTTGGAAGGATCGGTGGATTGACGATCGCCCTTTAGAACAACTGGTTCCTAATAAGGAAACAATAACCAATATTGAGGATACAGTGAGCACCCTCATTACGAACAAAAAGTGGGATCTCGCGAAAATAGATTATTTGAAAAATTATTTGAACAGCCAAAATATTATCAACAAAATAATAACCCACCCGCTTCCAACAAGTGATATCAAAGATAGACTATATTGGGCCCCTAGTAAGGATGGTTGGTTCCGTACAAAGGATGCTATCTCCTTCATGTATGACAAACACAACACCAATATAGGACAGAAAGACATCTCATGGATTTGGAGCATTGACATAATGCCCAAAGTCCAAAACTTTACCTGGAAATTAGCTATGGATGGCATGCCTACCAAAAAAAACCTTGAAAAACAAAAAATACCTACTCCGATGCCCTGCATCCTTTGTCAACATCCGTATGAAAGTGCAAAGCATATTTTCTTCAGTTGCCCGTATACTATGGATAATATAGCCAAGGATGAAACTAGAAAATTCTTACAAAGTATTGATATGACTAATGTAAAGCTAAGGGATGCGGTGTCACTTGTTAGAACTAAACTTGCAGAATCCTCAATCACCGCTCTTCTTGTCACATGGTGGAACGTGTGGTTCATGAGAAACAGGATCATCTTTAACAACGAAAAAATTAGGAACATCATATACACGGTTGAATCTCAATTGGAGGACTGGGTCAAATCGAAAGCGAAGAAAATAACTACAAAAATTAACAAAAGGAAAACAAGGAACATCAAATGGTCCGCGCCTCTTTCAGGAGTTGCCAAACTCAATTTTGACGGATCTAAACGTAGCGATGGTCAAAGTAGCTTTGGATATATAATAAGAGACCATAATGCCTCAGTCATTGCACTAGACTACGGAAGATGTGAGGAAGTTTCTATCCTCCAGACTGAAGCATATGCGCTGAAAATGGGCCTAATCAAAGCTAGACAACTTGGTCTAAGCAAACTTGATATTGAAGGGGATAACCTTACAATTATCAATGCAGTGAAAAAAATTTGGATGCCTCCATGGGAACTGGATATTACCATTTCGGATATTTCCATTTTACTCTCTGGTTTCAGACAGGTTCAGGTCAACCACATTTTCAGAGAGATTAACAGTGCAGCAGACAAGCTTGCAGCGCTTGGGCATGATGGTCAAGTTGCGATTCCCCAAGAGTAGGACAGGACGATGACTGGCCGGAGGGTCCCGACTCTGCTCGATGTTATCATCCGAAAGGATGCCCTAGGATGGTCTACTATTAGACGCTGACCATTCCTAACCCCTTACCCGATTTAGTCAAAAAAAAAAAAAAAAAAGTGAAGTTGGGCATATGAGTGAGGAAATCACACCATCTATGTAGATCGATGAGGAGTAAGGAGAGAAATATATTTATAGGTTTGATTCATTCACCAATATGCAGAAGCCAACCATTCACATATGTGATTAATAAAAGGATCCCAAATTTGAAAACACAATAACAATATATAATACATTCTCAATTCACATACAACATCACAATTTAATCCATTATCGGGTTCAATCAATTCATTAGTTATGAAGAGTTAAATAACTGATAAAAAAAAATAGCAAAACAAAGTGTAATTAAAAGTGAAAGTAGAAATCATCAAATGTGAAATCAACAAACTAAAATGCAGAAATTGCATAAACTAAAGAAGTGTATCAAATAAATTTCTTACAATCCAAGAGAAATTCAGAAACAATAACGAAATTCAACAAAGAAGCTTGTTGAAATTTCAATCCAAGGGAGAAGGAAATCTCCCCCCAAAATCGTCTTTGTCTCCTCTCTCTTAGGGTTCATGCTAAAACCAAATTTGAGTATTCTAAATGTCTGAAAATATCCTATCTATATAGTCCATAAGTTTAGCCCAAAGCCGAAATTAAACACCTGAATCAAAACTGAAATATGATCATACTCCAGGACCCAATAAATGACTTGCTTTCCAATTTGTTAGGATGAGATATCCATCCATATTAAAATTTGAACAGTTTGGTAGATCTACACCATGGATAAAATGGTTGCTACATGTTCATATCATCCTTGTACAGTAGTATATATTGTACATATCATTATGAGGAAGGACCTCAAAACCTAGTATAGTTTATTTAACCAATATCCTCATTAATTTGTAGTATCAGTATATAACATTGAACATACTTCTCATTAGTCATAACCTACAATTTTTACGATTTTTCTTCCTTCTCTTCTGGTCTGAAAATGGAGACCAGAATTATTATATCTAATCCATAGAATTAAGACTTGAATCAAAACTAAGAACTCTTTTACATCATGCGAAATTCAACAAAGAGTATAATTGGGTTTCCTTCTCCATCCATTCAATAGGACAGTAGTCAATTGCCGGCGCATAATTGGCTGAACTTGACCTATTTGAGGAAACGACGTCGGATAATCTCTGCTGAAGCCGTTGTACATCAATGGTATCACTAACCTGAACACAGTGAAAGAAAACAAACCCAAATTTTCATTCAGTCTTTTAGTTTTCTTATAATAAATCCATAAGAAGAATCTAACTTATACCTGGCAATGAATATTATGGACGAAAGCTCCGTTTACTTTTGTGGACACACTGCAAACAACACTTAACCCTTCTTCAAGTAACACATTTAGGGCCTCTGAAAACTGAAACCCGTGATTCGGGTTGCCACCGCTGATTTGTATTTCGACTCCACCATTGCTTGTGTAGATGGCAACACTGGAAGGAATGCTGGTACATGAACTATCTTCTTCATAGGGAGGAGGACTGTTATTAGCTGAGTTAGCTTGTAATGTTGTTAGCATATCTCTTTTGTCTTGAAGCTCCTTGATGCGGCTTTTCAAGCGTGTGATGTAGCTCACTGTTTCTTCTACGTGATCACTTACCGACCGCTTTCCCTGATCAGTAAAAAAGATACAATACACATGTGATATAGTTGAATTAGGTTAAATCTTCGTTTAGTAAATGAACGAGATCGAACTGAACTTTTTTCGAGTCGAGTATGAGCCGACTTCGAGTAGCTCACCTCAAAGAACAATATTATCGAAAATTGACTCATCTAGGCATCCTTAAATATATTATCGAAAATTGACTCAGCTAGGCATCCTTAAGTATGTACTGTATGTTATTCGAGCCGAGCCGGAACCGAGTAGTTTGGTTCATATAACAACCCTATAATTACATAATACAATAGAAAGGGAAGTTGGTAGATATTAGTAGTTGGGGAATGTCACTCATCATGATGATTTTGTTACATATTTTTATCATAAAATCAAAGGGTAAATTGTGAAACCCTAGATTCAATTTTTTACTGATGAAACGCCCAAATTCAAACTTGATATAGATTGTTAATATGCTTACCTGAACAAATTGAATAGGAAGAAGGGAGCAAAGAGTATTCAGAAGAGCAGTCATAGCTACTCTCCTTTGCCTCTCAGTATCTCTATGTAGAATCTTCTTCTTATCATCTTCCACACCCGACCCGGGTTGCAGAACACGGGCTTTCCGCTTATAACCAACGGTTTGCTTGACGGGTTTGGAGTTCATCACCGGTTCAGTGCTAGCCATGTACAAGTTGACGGCCGACAGCAAATCATTATCCAAATCCTCATCTTTAGCAACTTGGAATGAGATTTCACAACTCTTCTGAAACGAAAACATGACAGAAAGATTGTAAACGCGTTTGCGGTTTTTTCTTACGGAGAATTTTGCTTTGTTCAGTGTGGTTGGAGAAGGAAAGAGGTGGCCGGTCGAGAATATATAAAGGAAACGGTTTGAGGGGCCAACTGAGATTTTTTTAATTGAATAATAAATTATGGTTTGATTTTGATTGGTTGAAAGTTTAATTAAAAAATCCAATTCCGGCTTAGTAGATAAAAATATTATATTCTCACGTGGAAAACAATCCGATTAGAATAAAAAAATTTTTGATTATTATTGTTTTATCAGAAACAATTGATGGGTAACGACTAGTTTTAATCCTACAAAATGGAATCTAATTAATCTTGTATTCGGAACTTTTAAAAAAGATAGTTGATGGAGAGTTAAATCTGACAAAGTAAACATTTTGTATTCAAATTAATAAAGTATTTCTAGATTTTGATTATGTGTTTTAGATACTGAAATTAGGCTATTATATTTTAGGTATTGAATTTTGGGTATATGTTTTTAGTATTAGGTTTTTATATTGAATTTCAACTATAATAATTCAGTATTATAATTTAGGTATTTGAATTGAAGTATTGAAATTTGGATATAAAATTTAAAGTATTATAATTAAAATATATATTATAATTTTTATAAAAAAAATCATGAAGAACAATTAAGTTATATGATAGGGTTATTGTTCAAGTACGACTCTTAATTTCCGGTAAGGTTGTGCGGCCTGCTGAGCGGTTGACACGTGTCCCAATTTTTTATTTTTTTTTTCAGAAACAAATGAAAATGATAGTGCAAAACTTATAAAGGGATTATACATAACTTATAAAAATATAGTTCATAAATTATAATAGAATAGTTCATAATGAAAAACTTATAGAGATAGTGCATAACTTATAAAAGGATAGTTCATGAATTATAATATAATAGTTCATAACATATAAACGATTAATTTATAAATAATTTGATATAATATATTAAAAAATAATAGTTCATGAATTATTTGAGAATATTTCAAAGTTTATATGAGAATAGTGCAGAACTTATAACATGATAATTCATTATAGTTAAAAGTATCCAAATATATTTTTTTCAAAAAAATAAATAAATGATTTGGACACGTGTCAACATTTTATACGGCCACACAGTCTTACCACAATAATGAGCCGTACCTGAACCACCAACGATATGATAGTACTATTAACAAAGTTCAAAACTCACAATTAGTAAGATATATTATTTTTTACTAATAAAAATTATTTGGTAGAAACTAATAAAACAATTTATATCAACTAGTTTAGTATCCATATTTTGTATGGTTTTTTTATCTAAAATAAAATTTTGAAATATTAAAATTTGAAGTTATTTTATATTCTCAAAACCGAAATGAGGTGTGGTTTTTTAGAGGTAAGCAATACGTGTGTATGATGTATATATCTAAGTCAAAAGCACCCTATTCATATGTCATCAATCTGACACGCAATGTTGACCCTATTTAATTCAAACCATAACAAATGAGAAGAAAATAGATGCATTATTGTCTTAATCTATAATAAGAAACTCTTTTATGATTAGTCAATCTTAAAAGAGTTGCTTAAAATCTTACTTTATGAAAAGCTGCAAATTTATTGACCAAAAGATTCGACATTTGCAATGAGTAAGTGTGAACGATGAACAGCAGCAAGATGTACAGTGTTATCACATCATGTTTCATTCCCACAAGATTGGGATTGTCGGGTTTATCTTTTACTACATCTTCGTCATTTTACTTTAACATCTTATATACAAGTATTAGTATGAAAATGGTATGTTCAATTCTTTTGGATTTCATTATTTTTTTTGGAGGGAATTTGAATTTGAGGTTGATGTAGAGCTCCGATCTACTGTGTCAAGAATGATAAGGTTGTGTATTTAGATGGAGTGGTGGATGTATTCATTTGCAACTATAAAATCATGTCTATACACGAGAAGATTAAATATGTATCGGTTGATAATGATATACAGGAACCATGAAAAACGAGTTTGAAAGAGTCGCATGTTGTGGTGACTAAGGGAAGACCAAAGAAAAACCAAACTGCACGGAGTCTTCATGGTACAAGAGGGTAGAGAAATCCATCACAAAACATCAAGATGACGGGTTGTGGATCACCTAGATTGAGAGTTGGGACTCCGAGAAATACCTCACAATGTCGTCTAGTCAAATATGAGTGTGGTTCACCATCTACTTCAGTGGGACTTGATAATGCTTCGTCATCTCCTCAAATAAGAACCAAGCATCCTTCACCATCTCTTCAAATAAGATGTGATAATCCTACACTGTTTCCTCTAAAAGGGATAAATCTCACTTCATCATTTACATATGATGATTGTATTCTTAAGTGCATTGTATCGTATATTCATATTTATGTTAACGTAGATGGAGATGGAAATTGTGTGTTTCTAACACTTTTAATAGAGCTATATGGTTATTACCCAAAAAAAAATAGAGCTATATGGTATTCAAGATGAATGGTCATCTATTAGACAAGTCATGTGTAATATCTGATTTTTCGAAAATTGTCGTAATCGATTTAATTTGGCATTATTGGTTCATGTTCATTGCATTGTTTAAAGATAAAACTAGTATAATACCCGCACCTTGTGCGGGTTTTGAAAAAAATGAGAAAGAATATTGTGAAATAGGTTTTTTTTACATGCTTTTGTTTTGTATACTTCTCTAATCTAATCGACTTACCAACATTACTTTATTAAGGATAAATTTACTAAATGAGATTATACTATGGACATACTTAATAGAATAATAATATTATTATATGTATATATATATAACAACATTTTTTTTTCCGATTATGTAATGAGTTTAAGGATTTTTTCTTGGTTAATGGGTAACAATTTAATTTTACAATTTTTTTGTATTTAACAACTCTTTTGTTTTTTTTTGGATTATAATGCTTCTTGGTGTATTAAAAATTTTATTTTAATTAATTATTTTTCGACTATAAATCTATTAGTTAATTAGTTAATTTTATTTTTAATTATTAAAATTACAAAAGATTTATGTGATCTACAAGCTAAGAAACTTAACATAATTAAATAAAAATTTAATTAATATAACGCGGTCTATATCTACAAGCTAAAAAAATTAAAAAAAATTTTTAATTTAATTCAAAATTAACTTCAAAGTCCGATAACTATTATCGAAAAATAACTTATTTGCTGATGGGTGGAAGAAAATCAATAAATAAATAAAATTAACATAAAAAAGGTGTACACGTCAATTTTTTTTTAATAACTTGAAAATAGATCTGATACACGGGGTTACGGTTAAAAATCAAATCAAGGGATGAAACAATAGAAAAACGATTGTTAATTATACAATTTCAAAAAAAAATTGTGGGAGCTCCATTTCAAAATACTACTCTCACAATACACCACGTAAATTGTCATGTATACTGCTCTAGTAGTAGATATAGACTCACCCATTACGTAAAATTTTTAGTTCCAAAAAAATAAATTTTTTTCGACAAATTTGTAAAAACATAAAAAGTTCTAAGGGAACCATGAAAAAAATCACATGGAACGTTCGGAAAAAAATTCGTTCGAATAAAAATCTTAACAGAAAATATAACTAAAATGGAAATGAAATCGAAACCAATTTAATTAAAATCCATAATAAAAGATATAACAACAATGGAAATCAATTTACCGTCAAAATGGAAATCAATTTTGTTGATAAAATGGAAGTTTTTTATTTAAAAAACTATCAAAAAAAAATCCAATGGAATCATGTAAAAATTTAAGGTATATTTTTCAAAAAAAAAACAACGTAAATTTTGATGGATTTTATCAAAAAATAATTGTTCGCTTAAAATTTGATGGAACATTTCGAAAATAAAATTCAATTCAAAATCAATTTAATTAAAACTCGCACATAACGTAAAGTTGTAGTTTCAAAAAAATAAATTTTGTTCGAAACAAATTTGTAAAACATAAAAGTTCTAAGCGAACCATGGAAAAATCTGATGGAACGTTCGAAAAAAAATCCGTCGAATAAAAATCCTAACCGAAAATATAATTAAAAGGGAAATCAAAATCGCAATATCTTTTAATATATTTTTATAAATATTTATTTATTAAAAAAATGATTTGGTTGTTAAGGTGATTTGATTGTTAAAGCTAATTCGATTAATTTTTTTATTATTATTAAAAAAAATGATTTGGTTTCTATAAAATAATTATTTTAATAATAAAAGATTTTATGGTTTAAAAAATAGTGTAAAAAATAAAGATTTATTGGCTTTAATTGTGGGAGCTCAATTTCAAAAATCCTGCGTCCACAGCGCGCCACGTCATCAACCCGTGCTCTGTTTTAGTAAGTATAATAGATTATGAAAATATACAAAGGTCGGAACCTTAAAATTTTTATTGGACGGAATACGGGGACGGGTGGTTTTCGATAATTTACTCTAATAAATATTATAATATTTTAAAGATAAAACTACAAATGCACTCTCAAATCATTTTCTTGGTCATAAGAGCATTGATGGCGTAAAAATTACAGGTGCAACTATAATATCATGTACATATGGTTTCC
This sequence comes from Fagopyrum homotropicum, assembly GCA_033239125.1. Taxonomy (NCBI): domain Eukaryota; kingdom Viridiplantae; phylum Streptophyta; class Magnoliopsida; order Caryophyllales; family Polygonaceae; genus Fagopyrum; species Fagopyrum homotropicum. The sequence continues at coordinate 128,024,882 of BSWB01000003.1, forward strand.
AATTAATAACTATATTAAACAACAACAATAATAATAATAATAATAATAATAATAATAATAATAATAATAATAATAATAATAATAATAATAATAATAATAATAATAATAATAATAATAATAATAATAATAATAATTAGTTGACACATTCATTAACTATGCTGGTGATTTGAGTATTGATGATGTAAAATAAAGTGTAGATGGAAAATGGAATAATAAAATAGCAAGAGTGGTGAGATGAGTCCATTAACATGGTAAAATAGAATAAAAACTGCAACGCGTAGAATATTAGAAAGGGTTCAAAGTCTAAAAGCTACATTTGACACTTAATTCAAGTCAATGCCGTAACAAAACTTTGACATCAACCTCCCAAAAATATGGAACCATTCACCAATTACCACCACCACCGTCCTTTTTTTTATTTCTAGAAACCCTGCTTTTTAAATTCTCATTTCGAAGAAGTTACTCCAACATGAACTATATGGCTCATAATGTGATCCGACCCTACACTCGATCTCCTATATTGACTTCCTGCTCATCCTTAACTTCGTATTTAGGATGTTTTAGAACCCTGATTGCTATTCGAGAGGTGGAGGTGATATATTTTGGTGGAATCATGTGCATACGAGGCTTGTGATCCCAATCTGAACGGATGTAATCAAGTGTGTCTTCTGTCGTGTTAATACCCTTTGAAAACTTGTTAATGCTCACAAAAATCAAGGCTCGTGATCTGGTGACCACCAAGAAGATTTTGTTTTGCCAAAATTTTTTGCATACTTTTTTTGTACCCATATGACCAAGTCTCATTTGTCATAACGTAGTCATATCATCCTTGTGAACCTCTGAAGAAGCAACAGAAACAAACCCATAAATAGTAAAACCTGCAAGAAACATAAAGTGTCCCTCTTGACACCTTTGTGAATAAAATCAAAACTCTTACAAACATCCATAACTCCACATTCACCTTCAAAACAAAACTCCTTACTATCCAGCATACTCACTAATATCAAATTCTTAGTTATCAATGGAACATGTCTGACTTTGTCAATGTACAAAATCTTCCATCATGTGTCTTGGTTTGAATTAAGCTAATTCAAACCGCCTTGTAGATATAATTGTTGGCCATGGAACTATTATCACCATCTACCTGATTTTAAGTTTCGAACCACTTTTTGTTAGGAAATATGTGATATGAAGCCCCATAATCAAGAACCATGCATTAGCCTGATAAGTGTATCCACTAGCAACCAAAGCTATATCCTATCTTATTTAAAATCATCTTTTGCAACAACTGCGGGACCAAAATATTGTTGTTTCTTCTTCTTAATTAGTTTATTCGTTATTCCAGTGCTCTTTCTTCTTATAGTAGTTGTAGACGTCATTAGGCTTAGGACCGTTTTGAAGAAGACGACATCTTGTCCTTCTTCTTCCCTAATTTTCCTTTTCTCTTGCATCCGCATGTATATAGGCAAGATACATGAATGTCCTTACCTACACCACTTTCATTCACCTTGTGACGTAGTTCCATCGTATGAAGGGTAGACTTGACGTCTTCCAAAGTAATATTATCTTTTCCAACAACAAATACCTAAACGAAGTTTTCATATGATGACGGCAAAAATACCAACATAATCAGTGCAATATCCTTGTCCTCGATCTTAATCTCAATATTACACAAATCTAAAAGTATTGTGTCCAAGTGATCTGAGTGTTCACAAAGTTGCATAACTTCTTGCATTCGCATCCTGAACAAACATTATTTTAGAGGCAACTTGTTGGTGAGAGACTTCGTCATGTAGAGGCTCTCCAACTTCAACCACAGTTTAGTTGTGGTGTTCTGATCCAAAACCTCGTATAAGACATCATCTACGAGACACATCATGATGCTCGAATGCGTTTTATCCTCCTGGGTGACCATCTCAACAACATCACCCTTTTCCCTAACAAACTCTTTCCTTGACAACGGACCCCATAAGCCTTTTCCACAAACTGAAACTATTCTTCCATGTGAACTTGTTGATCTTTAACTTGAAAGAAGACATCTTTCTCCCAAATTACTCAAAACCAAAGAACTTGAAACCTTTGATACCAATTTCTTGTGCAAAATTATGAGAAAGAACATAATTCTACAAATAAGACCAAAAGAAAACACATATTTATAGTGATTCACTCAATAATGACTAGGTCCACTTATAGAAAGATTTTATTAAGGAATTTGAATTACAGATGAGCTAATAATTGGACGCAAAGGGAACGCTACAAAATATATATATATATATATATATATATATATATATATATATATATATATATATATATATATATATATATAACAAAATCCTAGATGGTACTTGTTCGCTTCAAATGGTGTGTGCAAGCTTTAAATTTATAACCCTAGATGTATGCCTAAAATAAGGATGCGAACCCGCAGTGTACGGGTCAATCGTAGTAAAAGCAAGGATTCCGGGGTGTCGATCTCAGGGACTTAGGTGAAACAAATCAAGTATAGGTTGTGAATATTGCAACTAACCACAAAAGCGATTAAAACAATCAAAGATGATAATATAGTCAATTAAAGGAAATATGCAATTCTAGGGATTAAAGCATCTAGTTGTGGTTCTAACTCAAGATCTAAAGATAAGCGGACAAAGCTGAGATTTTGCAAAGGGAAGGTGTTTCTAAAGTGGAATAGATCACCGGGTAAGTCTCACTACTCATAAACTCCAAACCTAAAGAACCTATTACCGGGTAAGTCTCAAGGTACTAAGGAAAGGAATTATAATCTCAAACTAACACTCCAACTAAGGGAATAGAATCAACATTTATCGGGTAAGTCTCAGGCTAACTCACAAAGATGGAATGAAAGCACACTCAAACCCCAATAAAGGATAAACCTTTATTACCTACACTTATGATCTTAGGTAAACAAACAAAGGAATTACCGGGTGAGTCTCATCCTAAGCTTGCATTGAAGCAGGAAAGGTGTAATAAGAATAGGATTTGGCAAACTCTAACACTTAACTCTCAGTTTCGGATCAGAAAAGTCACCTCGGTCAGTCAAATTCCACCCCGGCCGAGATGTTCATCGACTGAACGAGATGTTCTAGGGTTAAGGATAAAGACTCGAGCTTTCAGGGTCCTACTGGAATTTAAGATTATTCTATCATTGTTTTTCCCATAACCTTCAGCCAATCACCCTAGAATCACACAAAGAAATTAGCCACTCATCATCATGAAAGCAATAATCAAATATATGGGAAGAAAGTGAATACTTGAACACAAAAACCTTAAGAAGAACAAGGCTTCAATAACTGAATCAAATATCAAACAAACAAGCGTTCCTTGGATCACAATCCAACAAGACAAATCAACAAGAAGGGAATCTAAGAAAATCTTACAAAACCCTTCACAAAAGCTATAAAAGCTATGAACTTCCTTCCTTCAATCTTCCTTCAACCTTCCAAAAATTCCTCCTAACTGCAGCTTCTTCAATCCCCCAATGCTGCGATGGTAGCGGGTTGCTGAATTTGTGGGAAATCCAGCCCTTTATATAGGAAAATTACCCTCCAAAGATAAAATATCTTGAAAAGATATTTTCCTAATAAAATATATCTATCTCTCATAAATAAATCCCTAAAATATATGATCTTCCTTCCAGAAATCCAGCCCAAAAATATAATATCTCTCCTTCCAAAAATAAAAGATCTCAGCCAAGAATAAAATAGATCTCGCCGTGTCCAAGGTGTTCGCCTCGGTCGGGACGCTCCTCTAAATCACCTCGGTCGAGATGGTACTATAGCTGACCGAGGTGAACCTCAACTGAAGGTGAAATCTCTTAAATCTGGTCCAAAGTGAATCTTTAATCCATTTCCATGTTTCCTGGATTCTTCCTTAAGCTCCTGAATGTAGCTCCAATGACTCCTTAGCTCTTTTAGCTCCATTTTGATGCAAAACGTGCCATTTTACCTATGATTATAACGAAACTTGGTGTAGACCTCGATTCCAGCAAAGGTAGATGAAACGACAATATAATCACAAAATATACATCCAAATATGCAGATTATTGAAGATAAAACGTCTAAACAGGTCCCAAAATATAGACTATAATTCATGCTATCAATACTTGGTCGCCAAGTATAAGACTGAGCCAAATAGTCTTATACTTGACGAAGTGTTAATCTACGAAGACATAGATAATGCTTGGTCGCCAAATATAAGACTGAGTCAAACAGTCCCCTCGACCCCCTAACTGAATCTACGAAAGGGGACATTCAAGGCATATCAATAGACTTCGTATACTTCACTGTATATATAAGATAATTATACATGTGTATGTGTGTTCTCACCTACACTCTTACAACCTCTCTTTAAAAGCCTTAGTATTTTCTTCTTGATGGATGATTTGAAATGACTAGCTCTACCACCTATTACCCTAGTAGGATAATTATCATCAACTTATACACACTTTCCTAGAAAGATATCTAAGAGGATAATTTTAGATTAATCTCTTTCTTGATGTTTGCAATAAGACCATATATCAGTATTTTTTATGCTGCCAACAACACCCTAATGAATACAAATTAGTTTGATTATTATGTTGTCGATAGCATTATAAAAACTTTTGGAAATAATTCTTATTTTATTGTTAATAACACCATAAATGAGTTTTCTCTTTTCTATTACAACACCCAAAAGTACATAAATTTTAATGTTTATTGAGTTGTCAATAAAATTGTAGACAACATAAAATAGAAATTGTAAGTTACTATCAACAACACCATATATGAATACCGGACTGCTAAAGGCACGATGAGAAGTTTGCAAAATACACGGTTTCAATGCAGGCCGATTGCGTTTGCATTTTCACATTCAACGCAGGCCAACTACGTTGAAATTAATCAACTTCAACGCAGGCCGATTGCGTTGAAACCCTACTTGAAAGCAAAAAAACTGTAAACCTCTCCTTGTACACCCAAAAAACCCAATATCATGGATCCTCCTAGACGTCCTTACAAAAAACGCCCTTTAAATGCACCCGAGGTATGTTTTCTTTTAGATTCCGCGTATTTCTTGTGTTTTTCGCGTATTTCTCATGTTTTAGCGTTTTTTTTGTTTTTTAATTTTGTTTTTAACGTTTTTATTCGAAATTTGTTAGGTTTAGTTTAGAAACGGAATTGGAATCGAGAACTTAGTTCATGTTTGAAACGGAATAGGTAGAAACGACATTATGCTTTTTTGGGCCATCAACTATTAAAATGCAACAAGAGTACTACATTATCAAAATACATCACACTTGTTTCCAAAGTAACGAATTATAAAAGTGATACACACGCTAAAGTAGATTACTAAATGATAACTATTGTTGGTCCACACATGGGATGACATATCTTGCGTTCCTCGTCAAAAGCTTTCATACTTGCACGGAAAGGTTGAATTCAATTCGAAACACTTGGGTCTCGGCAATACCTCCATATAGATGTGATAGGAGGTAGGTGCATCCGATTTAATCCAAAACTATAATGTAGATACAGAATAGTTAGTTAGAGTCAACAAAAACACAATAAGTACAAGTAAACGTCATATTATTCACTAACCGCTACATAATGTGTTCCACCTCCAACTCATGCAATAATATGCATCTCTACAGGTGGTCCTTGATTAAGATCGGTCTTCGTTAATGGTAAACATGTTTGCGGGTTATTTCCAAGAGTGACAAGCACAACATGATAAAATGTTGCAGCGGCTAAACCCATGATAGACATCGATATCCAATATCTCTACGGGCAAGGGACAAGTAAGACATAGTAAACGTTCTTGATGAGATTGTCAAAATGCAAGTTGTAAGACCCCAGTCTTTTGCCTTCACCGCCCTCGCGGTGAAGTGTGTTGCCCCTACGGCAGGCCGCACCCGCGGCAAGGTCAGCCGCCCCTACAGCTGACGACAGATCGCACCCGATCTTTCTTTCGTTCGTTTTATCTTCCTTCCATAGAAAGAATATCCCATATTCTATCTTATGGGCCGGTTTTCTTATCTTCTTTCTAACCCTAAACGTCATTCCTTTTATCTTTCCAGCCCGTCTCTATATATTCCCGCCTTTTCCTCCTTTTCCCGTTTCTTGCTTTCGTCTTCAACCCTAAGAGTTGCAGTCGTTCTCTTGCTTCCTGCGACCTTGCTGAACGTGTAAGTTCGTGTCTTCTGGTTTTTTCATCACGTTCTTATAGTTGTTGCATGCCTTCTCCTTCTGTTTCATTTTCTTCTTCGTTCTTCCCTTTTCTTCTTCTCCAAGAATCAAGTTTGATCCTTGATTCTTGTGGAGCATTCCGTTCCTGATCCTTTGATGTTCACAGGCTCCCTTGGTTGAGTTGTGACGTGGTTGTGCACTGAGAAGAGCAAGCTTTGGCCTTTGTTGCGTTCCTTGCTGTCGAAGGAGTCGACAACGCTTTTTCGTTGTAAACCGCCTCCGCGCCTCTATTGTGCCACTCCCGCGGCCATCCGCCCCTGTGCCTTGTCCAGCCGCCCTTGCGGTTTTCTCTGCAGTAACTCCCGTCTTTGGTGAGTTGCTTCCTTCCTTCCTTTCCTCCTTCCTTTCCTTGATCCTTATGGTTGTTCCTTGTTTCATGAGTATGCTGTTAGACTAAGGTTGAACCCTTATCTTGTGGAGATCTCTTAGAGATCATTGAGACTAGAAGTTATAGACTTCTAGCAACCGTTTTGTTCCTGATTCTTGATGCTTGTGTGAACAGGCTTTCCTTGCTCATTTCCTGAGGGAAACTGAGCTTTTCCTGAGTGTTCTCTGAGTTGTTGTTGAGCCTTTGTGTTACCTTCGAGTGAGGTAAGTCCCTTGGACTTACTTAGCTTCATTCCGCGTATTAGTTGGATTGTATTGGCTTGTTTGTGTTTTTTATTCTTGTTATAACGGATAACCGGAATAGGAGTCACCCTTTATTACCCTTAATTGGCCCAAATATATTATAACCGGGCGGTGATCACTTGTCTAGTTCTACATGAGACTAGAATGTGCTCTTGTAACCCAAGCCCGTAGGTAACGGATAGTACTAATCTATTCCTATTGGTAGACGGAAGCGGAGACGAGTTTCGGGAGATTCTTGTGTGACAAAAGAAGTTGAAATAGTAATGGATAACCTTAATGAAAGATGATAACTTGTGTGTGCAAGCATGATATGTGTTTTCTTTACCTTATGTGTGTTTGTGCCTTTACGCTCTTGCTAGTATCTAGAATGTTAGCTAACGGTTTTTACCGTCGTTGTAGATATTCCGTAGGTTCATGATGTTGTTGAGTAATCCGGATGGTGTGGTTAGGTGGGGTTCCCGTACATTATAGGACGGGATCAGGTTTTGTTTCTGTTGTTGTTTTTCCCTTTTGTTTTGAACTCGGCTGCAAGTCTTTTTCGCTTTCCCTTTGTTTAACCTTTGGTTTTATTTTGAGTTTTGGTTTTCATTCATATGTGCCTTGTTGTAAGATCCGTTTGCTGTTGCTACTCTAAGGGTTGGGATCCATTGTGTGGTCCTAGCCCGTAGCGCTTTGAATTCCCAGAACTTGGGGTGTTTCAATACGGTATCAGAGCCCTAGGTTGGCAACAATGGCACTCGAAATCTTCTAAAGGTCGGATCGATAAATAAATAGAACCCGCAAGGGGTCTAACGTTTTCAAAAGGGGGTTTTGTTTTTTAAACTTGTCGGTCTGGGATAGATGTACGGGCGAACACAACTACCTCCGCAGATCTCAATAGTGTAGTTTTTTATAGGTTGGCCTTTATATGTGTTTTTTCTTGAATTTGTGCTTTAGCTGTAGCGTGGCCTTATATATATGTAGTCTTACATATTTCCTTATAGCAGATGGCACGCACTAGACCTACCGCTACTATAGGGCGAGGAAGGGGTCGACCATCACTTCCACCTGCCGTCCGTGAACGAGGACGTGCAGGGAGATCTCCACTAGCTAGAGGTCGGGGCCAAGCCCCAGTTGTTGATTCGCCTATCGTTGAGGTATTTGCGGAAGTTGCTGAGAGTGTTGTTCCTGAGACTGTGAACGGGACCGCTGCTAGGTCTGGAGCACAGAGGGCGCCGTCGATAGAGTCCGCACAAGTGTCTATCGGAGCTTCTGCATATCGCGACTATGTGTAGAGAGTTGAGGAGGCTATCAGGACTGGAGGACCAGCACCAGTACCACCAGTTCCCGCGAGATCAGCGGAGGTTTCGTAGAGAGTTTCACAGGTTATTGCCCGCCTGCTGGAGTTGCTGAGGTTGTCAGAGCGCCGGCTGAGGCAAAGGAGCCGAAGCCCGACAGTTGGTTGAAGGCTTTCGATCAACTGAAGGTTCCCGTTTTTATGGTAAAGACTAGTTGGAGGTGGAACAGTGGCTAGGGCAGCTGGATACTGTTATGGAGGCTATCAGTTGCTCATAGGGACATCGAGTCAACATAGCACAGACGCTACTAAGGTCACCAGTTATGGGCAGATGAAGACGGTGATCAGGGATCGCTACTTCCCTGCAGCTATGAGGAGAGACCGTCTTCAGGATTTCCTTGAGATTGGATTCGAGGATTTGCCTATTGCTGAGATCATCAACAAGTTTCAGGATGAGTTGTCTTTGTTGGGTCCATTTGCACCACCTGAGGATCAACATGTTTACCTTTTCTCTCAGAGATTGAGAGAGTTTACCCGCTCTTATTTTGTTGGTTTCCGTTGTGATTCTTTGACGGACTATCAAGATAGAGCTTCTGCTTATGAGAGAGACCGATCGGGTCATATGAGAGCTTCTCAAACAGGAGGTCCTGAGAAGAGACAAAAGACTGGATCAACCAGTGCTGGAGCAGCTGGTTTTGGGCGTAGTCAAACGTTTGGACGTTCTGGGTTCCATAGAGTTCTGATAGAGGACGGCAGTGTCATAACTGCGGAATAGCTGGTCACATCCGATCCGATCGCAAGAAGCCAGCAGTGACTTGCTTTTCTTGTGGCAAGCCCGGACATATAGCTGCATTTTGCCGTCACTATAAGGCGCTATCACAGCAGGGTTCTTCACCTGCCAGTGTTGCTAGAGGAGGATAGAGATCTCAGTACCACCATCAGCAGCAAATATTTTCTGGTTCTACCGCTCCTCAGGGTTCCACTCCGGCACAAGGGAGAGGTAGAGGATGTGTTGGTGGATCTGCGGACACTAGAGATGCATCAGCCAGTGTTGTAGAGCCGACAACGCCAACAACCATAGGTACCATTCATATTAATGGTTTTCTTGTCAGAGTTCTTTTCAATACTGATGCTACACATTCTTTTATATCTGATGCATGTGTATATTGATTAGCCTTAGTTACTGTAGAAGGTAGACCCTTATTTATAGGATTACCCGATGGAGGTAAGATATGAGGTACACGAGAGGTTCGCGACTGTCCTATTAGATTGGGAGGTCGTGATTGGCCAGCTGACTTCTTTGTTATGTACTTAGTACATGAAGAAGTTATTCTGGGTATGGATTGGATTGTCGACATCGGGCAGTTCTGGACATCGGCAAGAGGACAGTGACAGTAACTACAGATGCAGGCCATGTTAAGATTTTCCGAGGATGGGATATCGGGAAGACTGGTATATTCATCAATGTAGTGCAAGCTGCGAGACTTATCAGTCAGGGTTGTGAGGCTTTTTGGTGCTATGTCATAAAAATAGTACGAGTCCGGCTTTGGAGGAGATTCCAGTAGCTTGCGAGTTTGCTGACGTCTTTGGAGAGCCATCAGGTTTACGTCCACAAAGGAGTGTAGATTTTGGCATTGAGCTAGAGCCCGGTACGAGACCGAGATCTAAGACTCCTTATCGTATGGCGCCTATCGAGATGCTTGAGTTGAAAAAGCAGCTCGAGGAGTTAGTAGAGAAGGGATTCATCCGCCCTAGTGTATATCCTTGGGGCGCACCGGTTCTCTTCGTCAAGAAGAAAGACGGATCAATGAGGTTATGTATCGACTACCAAGAGTTGAACAAGGTGACGATCAAGAATAAGTACCCATTGCCCCGTATCGATGATCTTTTGGATCAGCTGCATGGAGCTTCAGTGTTTTCGAGGATCGATTTGAGATCTGGATATCACCATTTGAGGGTCAGAGAGCAAGACGTAGCCAAGACGGCATTTCGGACCAGATATGGACACTACGAGTTTGTAGTAATGCCATTTGTGCTTATGAAAGCGCCCGCAGACTTCATGGAGTTGATGAACAACATCTTCATCAACTTTCTAGACCAGTTTGTAGTTGTCTTCATAGACGACATTCTTGTTTACTCTCGTAGTAGAGAGGAGCATGCAAAACATTTGAGGATTGTTCTTCAGGTCATACAGGATAGAGAGCTCTACGCAAAGCTCTCTAAGTGCGAGTTTTGGATGTCTGAGGTAGCCATCTTGGCCGCCACCTAAGAACGTCAAGGAGGTACGCAGCTTCTTAGGATTGGCGGGCTACTACCGGCGTTTTGTTGAGGGATTTTCAATAATCGCCCGACCGCTCACTTCCTTGTTGCCGAGGTCTACGAGGTTTGTATGGTCTGAGCCGTGCCTGCAGAGCTTCGAGGAGCTGAAGAAGAGGTTGACCTCTGTAACACCCCAAATCCGTAGGACTCGAAGTGTCACAATGGGCTAGGATCTCACAGTGGATCCTGACCCTAGCCTGACAACAAGTTCACTGGACCTTACAACATGGCACTAACAGATATAAAACAAAAACATAAAAACTGTATAAACTGTACAACCAAAGGTAAACAACATAATAGCCGAGTATATAAAACGACATCCTCACACAGGAGGTACAAAAGATCATCCTCACGTAGGAGGGAAACATAACAACCCCGAACCAACCACCTAATGTACGAGAGTCCTCGGCCTGTCACCCTACCAGATCACTCAAAAGCGCCTAACCTGCAACCGTTAGCTAGCCATACATATATGAAGTAATGCATAAGCACAAACACAATCACATAAAGATAAACACATCAGCATGCTATCACCCATTTACCCATTTTATCATCTTAATATAATGGTTATTCACTCAAGTCGTATATAAATATTATTAAAAGTATGTGACACGAGGAATGAGACATCCCCGCCTCTGAGCCTGCTAGCTAGCTGCACAAGTATCGGTCACACAATCAGTGTACCCTATGAGAGTGGATTGCGCCCTTCCTGTAAAGTCAGTCTGGCCAGACGCCAGAGAACCTCCCAGAATCCACGGCGGGATGAAAGGGAAAGGTTATCACAGCCACGCATACGGGGCAATCAATAAAACATAGGTCGGTATAAACGACATCTCATGCTATCATAGCAAGCACATAAAGCACACACCACTCTTGCAAACACCCAATATAAGGATGATAGCTAAGGAAGTCCTACGGACTTACCTCAACCCCGTACACAACCCAAACACGATCAACCTCCAATCTTGAGAGAGGGGCACTGCCTAATAACAAGACATAGAAAGGTATCAACCTCTACTCATCAAAGGGGTCACACCTAGACCCAAAGGGATCCATAAGGATCATACTCAACCTCAAACCTCAACTAACATCAACTTAAGTCCTTAAAGCCGTACAAGGCATAAACCGATCATAACCTCATCAAAACTCACCCTCACACACCTCGCATGATTCTATACACTAACACTAGGAAAGGGGAACAAAGACATCCTAAGGAAAGCTTAGAAACAACACACACCTGCAGAACCAAGTGTAGGACCTTGCTGATGCAGGTGGGCGCTGGGGCGGCTCACAGGTGGCGCAAGGGTGGATCCTGGCCGGCGCAGGGGCGGCTGCAAGGTGGCGCAGGGGCGGCTGGACAGCGGGAGACACCACCTTATCCCTTTCTTCACTTCTTCCTTCGATTCTTTACTCCTTCTTCACTCCAACAGAAACATACATATATAACATACATATATATACATCAACACAAGCCAAACATGGCTGAAACATGATCCAAGCCTAAGGAATCTAAGCTAGGCTAAGGAAAGAGAGGAAAGAAGGAAGAAAAGCCATGGAAGCTTACCAACCAAGCTCTCCAGGAGATCAGTGATAACACGATTTATGACTTAGGTTTAAGTACTCATTTAGATAGTTTTTCCGCTCCTTCATGCATGGTTTAGCACTAGTTCACGAAGTTTGCACTCAATTCACGTATTTTGTCGAGATAGATATCTACACGGACTTTTGCATGCTTTGTAGGTATTTTGGGAGATTTAGGAGCTTAATCGATACATTTGAGGATCGTTCCTCGAGATGACGTGCCTTCGGACTCATTAGGATGCAAGCTAGGGGCTAAGGAGGGCACTTGGGACCTTGTTGATGCATGACATGCACCAAATCATGACTTAATGATCCAAAACAAGCTGAGGCACCAAAACCACGGCCACTGGGACTTCCACGGGCGTGGAAATGGGCCGTGGTTTTTGCTAGACGGTTGTGACAGCTGTGCCACGATCTTCATGGCCGACTCTTGCAAATTTGTAGGATAAAAGGTGGTCCTGCAAGGCTGAAAAGGGCATCCACTCTCACTACCATTCTCTCCTACACTCTCAACAAGAAAGATTCTCTCAATTGGAAGCTTGGTGTTACGCTCAGGATGTGTGTGATACGCAATAGGTTTTAAATTTATACTCGTTATATTTCTCCTAACTCCTAGTGAACCCGCAGTGTACGGGATGTTTGTAGTAGGGATAGTATTCCGAGGTCGAACACAAAGACTAAGGTGAGATTGATTCGATTTATGATTAAGTTTAGTGAAGATCTAGGTTAAGAAAAGGGAAAGAAATAAAGAAATGAAAATCTCAATGTTTTTGGTTGGTTTTTAGGTGATCAATCAAGGATCACGAATCATGCAAAGTAAACAATCAACTAAGCTAACGAATCAACACAAACAAACAAACTAAACACGAGATATAAATCAAAAGAGAAAAGCGGATTCTACGGGTTGGAAATTCCGGTTATGGCATAGGACTCAAGCTATCTAATCATTCCTTGGATTAACTATAATATGTTGGGAGTGAGTGTTTCTAGATTTGGATCAATCACCGGGTAAGTCTCAAAGAGCCTAAGGGATGGAATTCTACACAAACCGGATTGTCTCCTAGGGATCTAACCTATCCTCACCGGGTAAGTCTCGGAAGGGTTAGTCCTAGACAACTATCCTAGCACACTTAGTCCAATGGCGGCTTATGAGGCTCACCACTACCTTGGGGTTTGTCATCTTTGAAATCTAAGAGTAAGAATCACCGGGTAGGTCTCTTCTAACACTTGGTTGCTAACACTAGATCACTCTTGGTTAGATTTAACTCAACAAACCCTAGGATTTCAACATTTTAACAATCTAGAACTTAGATCCATCGAACCAGGGAAACCACGGACTGTTCTACCAAGTCCACGGCCGTGGTCTGGCAAGAACAAACCGTGGACCCTAACAGAGGCTTCGTTCAAGTGAGTGACTCATCCAAGGGGAAATCTAAGTCCATCCTATCATAGTCCTAGCCACAACCATCCTTTCCTTACCCTAGAATCGCATCTATTTAGCCTACAACATTCATCATAACAATCAAAATCATTAAACATAAAATCATGGCTTCCATTTGCAAGACAATGAAGAGAAAGAGATGAAAAAGTGAAGCAAACAAAACCAAGTTGAAAGTAAAATTAGAATGACTCACAACCCTTCCAAAAGAAGGTTTAAATGGTTCATACAACTCTAGAAATCGATTCCGAAATTCTCCACTACAAAAGCTATCAAAGTCTAGCAATGGTGTGTTCTTCTTTTCTTCTCCAATGGAGCTCTTCTCCTCCAATGGTAGCTCTCCTCCTTCAGAGAATCTTCTTGTTGAGAGAGTATTTGATTGGATGATAGGGGATAATAGATGGCTGCTCCAAGATGCCTTCTCTCAGCCTTGCAGGACCACTTTTATACTACCACGATGCTAGAGAAGGCCAAGAGATCGTGGCACAGCTGTCACAACCGTCTGGCAAAAACCACGGTTGGTTCCACGGCTGTGGACCCTCCAGTGACCGTGGTTTGGTGCTTCAGCGTTGTCTTGGCTCATTAAGCTTCGATTTGGTGCATGGCTTGTGTTGACAAGGTTCCATGAGTCCTCCTTAGCCTCTAGCTTGCATCCTAATGAGTCCGAGGGTGTGTCATCTTGGTGAACGATCCTCAAACGTATCGATTAAGCTCCTAAACCTCCCAAAATACCTACAAAGCAATGCAAAAGTCCGTGTAGACGTCTATCTCGACAAAATACGTGAATTGAGTGAAAACGTCGTTGACTAGTGCTAAACCATGCATGAATGGGTGAGAAATCTATCTAAATGACTACCTAAACCTAAGTCATAAATCGTGTTATCAAAAATACCCCATACTTAAGGTTTGCTCGTCCCCGAGCAAATTCTCAACTATAGACTAAGAGATGACATGATTTATGCATGCAGAAAAATGGCAAAATCTTTTTGGGTTTGTGCTTCTACTATTGGATCACCTTCATAGTCATATTTCATTGCAACAGACAAGCAATTATGTATTAAATAAATGAAGGCACGGAAAGACAATTATACTTAACTCGAAAGCATGCATGGTATGTAAAAATGAAGAAGTCAAGATGATCAAGAGCATATCCAATCTAGATTACTAAGTCTTACAAACATGCAAATAGGTCATAAGGTCTTGTGAAATAAAAGGCCAAGAAACGTTGTGATAGGTGGGGATTTTTTTAGGCTATGTGATGCTAATCCGGGAATGGAACTAACTCCACAATTTTGTCCTCAATCAACTTCCCTCAAGTGTATATTTTCTCCATCTTTTCTTTCTTTTCTTTTTCCTTCACTTATTTTTGAGACAATGGCATTGGTGTACAAAAGCCGAAACCTTGGTGATTAGCCATCCTCGGGCTTTTTCTATTTTTCGAGGTGCATCCACACCGGGCACACATACCAAAGCTCGTTAGGACTATTGGTTTATTTGACTTTGGCAAGGCACCAACACCCGATTATGTGAAGTGTGCCGAGTTACTTGTCATTTAAACCAATGTCCCCAAACCTATATTTTTGTCTACACTTTCACAACAAATTCAGCATTTTATTCATGGCATTCTTTCATCAACATCTTCACCCCACACTTGCTTTTCACACACATCAACACACTAACATGCTCCTATTCCCGGATGGGTCAAAAGAGGTCAAATTTATATCAATTGAGGTGCTCAAACATCATGATCAAGATGAGAAGAAGAGAAAGATAAATTGCCTCATTCATTCCTAGATGGTGTGTAAGAACTAGCATGTAATTTCGACTTTCAATACTCAATCCATTCTAGGCAAACATCATGATCACAAATCATTCATGGGATTCAAGAGAAGTACTTCAAGTCCACATATGTCATTCATAAATTTAACACATAAGGCCATCCATAGCCAATTCACAAGACAAGATTCATCATTAGGGTCATATCCAAGCCTAGAAAGCACAAAAAAATTTTAAATTTTCTGATTTTTTGGATTTTTCGAAATGAGTATATACAATGCAAGACATGTGATAATATTAAACTACCCTACATGCTAATCATGCAAAAGATCATGCAAACCCCACCCCATACTTAGAAACACATTGTCTCTAATGTGTAAGTGAAGTAAAGAAGAGTGAAAGAAGGTTCTCACAATGTAAAAATGGTTTGCTATGGTATTTGGGATTTCTCAAGTGGATTGATGGTGGATAATCCTATCAACAATGGTAGAGAGCTCTAAGTGTTCATCAAAGCGTCGGGACCCGCGCTAGGCACCGCTAGCCGTCCAAGTTCCGTGTCCGCTCCACCCATAGTTGATGAGGGGTTCATCATCATCATTCACATGCCATGCAAGGCTTCCAATGCTACCAAGACTCTAGCACATACACAAAACACACCAAACACACACAAAAACAGAAAAATCAAAAACAAAAACAAAATGAAAAAGGGAAAACGTTACCAATGGGTTGTCTCCCATCAAGCTCTTCTTTAAGGTCATTAGCTTGACCAAACTCGGGGGCGTCTCATTCTAGGTGAAGTGGGGCAATCATATCTACCGGAGCTCCCGGGATATACTTCTTCAACCGGTGTCCATTCACCTTGAAATCTCCACAATGATCCCCTCCTATCTCAATTGCTCCATGGGGAAAGATCTTCTTCACCACATAAGGACCGGTCCATCTTGATTTTAGCTTTCCGGGGAAGAGCCGCAGCCTTGAGTTGAAGAGAAGGACAAGGTCGCCTTCACTCAACTCCTTCGGGATGAGGCGCTTGTCATGCCACCGTTTGGTCCTTTCCTTGTAGATCCGGGCATTTTCATAAGCATCCAACCGGATCTCCTCAAGAGCGTTCATATCAAGCAACCTCTTCTCTCCGGCCTCCTTGAGGTCAAAATTTAGCCACTTAATGGCCCAATAAGCTCTATGCTCCATCTCTACTGGAAGGTGGCAAGACTTGTCATAGACTAGCTTGTAAGGAGTGGTGTCAATCGGTGTCTTGAAAGCGGTTCTATATGCCCACAAGGCATCATTGAGCTTCATAGCCCAATCCTTTCTCGTCCTAGAGACCGTCTTCTCAAGGATTCCCTTTATATCCCGGTTGGAGATTTCCACTTGGCCACTAGTTTGGGGATGGTAAGGTGTCGCCACCTTATGAGTCACCCCATACTTAGCCAAAAGTGCCCCAAAGTTCCTATTAGTGAAGTGCTTCCCTCCATCACTTATGATCACCCTTGGTGTTCCAAACCTAGGGAATATCACTCGGTTGAAGAACCGCACCACAACTTTGGCATCATTTGTAGGAGAGGCGATTGCCTCCACCCATCTTGAAACATAATCAACCACCAATAGGATGTAGAGGTTGCCACATGAAGAAGGGAATGGTCCCATGAAGTCCACACCCCATACATCAAATATCTCCACTTCTTGTATGTTGTTCAAGGACATCTCATTCCTCCTTGAGATGTTGCCCGTCCTTTGGCAAGCATCACAAGCCACCACAAAGTTTTGCACATCCTTGAACAAACTCGGCCAAAAGAAGCCCGATTGCAACACCTTTGCACATGTCTTATGTGAGCTAGCATGCCCTCCACATGGCAAGGAATGACAATGGCGGATCACACTCTCCACCTCATCCTCCGGTATGCATCTTCTAAACATTCCATCCGGCCCTCTCTTGAACAAAAGTGGCTCACTCCAATAGTAGTGCCTCATATCTTTGAAGAACTTCTTTCTTTGGGCATATGTCAATCCGGGAGGCACTTCCTCACACACAAGATAGTTCACGATGTCGGCATACCATGGCTCACTTCCTCTAGACACTTGGAACAAGCACTCTTCCACCATTTGCAATTGCTCATCCCGGAATGAATCATCAATCGGGATGTTATCTCTTTCAAGCTCCAATGGTGGGAGTCTACTAAGGTGATCCGCCACGGAGTTCTCGGATCCCTTCTTGTCCCGGATTTCCAAATCAAACTCTTGAAGAAGAAGGATCCACCGAATCAACCTAGTCTTGGCATCCTTCTTGGTAAGTAGATAACGGATCGCAGCATGATCCGTATACACAATGACCTTTGCTCCAACAAGATATGAGCGGAACTTCTCAAATGCATACACAACCGCTAGTAACTCCTTCTCGGTGGTAGCATAATTGAGTTGGGCATCATCTAGCGTCTTGCTAGCATAATAAATGGCATGTGTGCGCCCATCTTTTCTTTGCCCCAAAACAGCCCCAACGGCTACATCACTTGCATCACACATGATCTCAAACGATAAACTCCAATCCGGGGGTTGCATGATAGGTGCGGAGATCAAAGCGTTCTTCAACCTACAAAAACTTCAAGGCAATCCTTGGAGAAAACAAACTCAACATCTTTCATTAGTAGGTTAGTAAGAGGCTTAGAAATTTTAGAGAAGTCTTTAATAAACCTCCGGTAAAAACCGGCATGCCCTAAGAAACTCCTTACCCCTTTCACCGAGGTAGGTGGTGGCAACTTCTCTATTGTTTCAATCTTGGCCCTATCAACCTCAATGCCACGGTTGGACACCAAGTGTCCCAACACAATCCCTTCACTTACCATGAAGTGGCATTTTTCCCAATTTAAGACAAGATTTGTCTCCTCACATCTTTTCAATACTAATGACAAGTTAGCCAAGCAATTATCAAAGGAAGAACCATAAACAGAAAAATCATCCATAAACACTTCCATGATATTCTCAATGTACTCAGAAAATATAGCCATCATACACCTTTGAAAGGTGGCGGGTGCATTACACAACCCAAATGGCATTCTTCTATATGCAAAAGTTCCCCATGGACATGTAAAAGTGGTTTTCTCTTGGTCATCGGGTGGATAGGGATTTGGAAGAACCCACTATACCCATCTAAGTAGCAAAAATGAGAGTGTTGAGCTAACCTTTCTAGCATTTGGTCAATGAAGGGAAGAGGGAAGTGATCTTTCCTAGAGGCCATGTTCAATTTCCTATAGTCAATACACATCCTCCATCCCGTAACCGTCCTAGTTGGGATTAGTTCATTGTTCTCATTAGTCACTACGGTCATCCCACCCTTCTTAGGAACTACATGAACGGGACTAACCCACTTATATCCGAAATAGGGTAGATTATTCCCGCATCTAGCAACTTAATGATTTTCTTCTTGACTACCTCTTTCATTATAGGATTCAATCTTCTTTGATGTTCAATAGAGGGTTTATGGTTATCTTCCATCAATATCTTATACATGCACAAAGAGGGCTTAATGCCAACTAAATCATCAATAGTATAGCCAATGGTTTTCCTATGCAATCTTAGCTCATGCAACAATTTAGCAAGTTTATCACTACTCAAGCATGCATTCACAATCACTGGATATGTAGAATTATCACCAAGGAAAGCATACTTTAAATGAGAGGGGAGGGGTTTGAGTTCAAGTTTAGGTGGACCTTTATCGAGCGGAGACGATCCAAATAACGTTGGAAGAGATGAATCCAAAGCAAATGAAGACCCTTCAAGACTCCTTGAAGCTTGATCATCAACGAGGGCTGCTTCTGGGGGAACCACGGTTGGATCCACGGTTCTTGGCACATCCACGGCCGTGGAAGTTGCCAAGCTTGCTCATTGGAGCTTTCTAGAGAGTTCTACGGCCGTGGAACACATTCCACGCCCGTGGAACCTACAGGTGTTCATCATGCCTTCGTGAACCTCAAATTTAGCTCTTGTCTCCTTTTCTAGTGCTTCCAAGGCCTTGATTTTTTCATTGAAAGCCTCCTCAACACCTTCCTCCATCAAACTTAAGGTAAGAACCTTCTCCAAGGGGTCCTTGATCAAGATCGAGCTCACAACTTCTCTAGACTCCTCTTGATCGACTATGTTGAATGCATCTTCATCAAGGGTTGGCCCTTTCATCATTGTGGAAAGCTTGAACTTGATGTTCTCCTCTCCAATGTTGAAGGAGAGAACCCCATTCTTGCAATCCACTAGGCATCCGGAAGTGGCTAGGAAAGGTCTTCCTAAGATGATGGGAACGGGATAGTCCGCCGGAATATCCAAGATAACAAAATCAATCGGCACATAGAACTTTCCTAGTTGCACCGGGATGTCTTCTAAGATCCCAACCGGGTGAGTGATAGAACGGTCCGCCATATAGAGGGTCATCTTGACCGGTTTTGGCTCTCCTAGCCCAACCTTGTTGCAAAGTGCAAGCAGTATGATGCTTACACTTGCCCCAAGATCACAAAGGGCTTCATACTTTACTTCTCCCACTCCAATTGGGACACAAAAGGAACCCGGATCTCTTAGCTTAGGAGGCATCTCCTCCTTCATTGTTTGGATCAATTCCGAAGACCTCTTTGTCATTCTTATTTCCCCATACTCCTTCAACTTCCTTTTGTTGGAGAGTATCTCCTTCAAGAACTTGCCATATGCCGGCATACCTAAGATAGCATCCATGAACGGAATATTAATATGCAATTTAGACATAAGTTCAAGGAATTTACCAAAGTGATTGTTCAAGCGAGCTCTTGCTCGTGATTGTGGGAACGGTAGTGGTGGTTTGTATGGAGACGGTGCCACATATGTTGGCTCAACATCCTTGCTCTTGCCTCCATCTTCTTGCAATATCTCTTCCTCTATCACTACTTGCTTCCCCTTAGCATTTTCCTTGGGCAAAGGATCCTTCATGCTCAACCCGCTCCTTGTAGTGATGGCCAACACTTGGCCTCTTGGGTTGTCTTCGGTTCTTCCGGGAAGCTTTCCCAGATCTCTATGAGCTTCACCCGCCTTTTGGAACACTTGTGCTTCCAACACTTTTTGAGCTTTGGAAATGGAAGTCACCGTGCTCTCAAGGCCACTCAACCTTCCAAGCAATTGCTCAAACATCATTTCGGTTCTATCCTTTGGAGGTTGAGTAAATCCGGGTGGAGGTTCTTGTGAAGCCTTTGTTGGTGGAGTTGCGCTTGTGGAAGCGGGAGGGTTCAAGGCTCCATCCGGATTAGAATAGGAAAACCCGGGATGGTTGTGGTTTGGCCGGTAATTGTTGAATTGCCGGTTGTTGTTGAAGTTCCTTGGGCCTTGATAGTTATTGTAATTGCCCCTTCCCATGTAGTTCACATCTTCCTCCTTGGAAGACAAGTTTGCTTGCACTTGCACTTGAGGAGTTGCTTGGTTCTTCAAAGTTGTAGCACACAACTCCCTCAAAGACTTTAGCTCGTTGTTGATGGCGTCAAGCTTGAAATTGCTCATGGTGACTTCACTCACCTCATATGCTCCCGCCTTTCTCCCTTCACTCTTCCTATGGGAGTATTTCTCAATCACTAGAGCTTGTTTCTCTACAAACTCCCAAGCTTCATCCACATGCTTTTCCATGAAAGTCCCACCGGAAAGAGATTGGAGCTTGAATTGACTATCTTCATCAATTCCCTTGAAGTAGATTTCCAATAGCTCAATTTTTGGTATACCATGGTGTGGACAATCTAGGAGAAGATCTTTGAACCTCTCCCAAGATTTGAACAAACTCTCTCTATCCTTCATCACGAAGGCATTGATCTTCCCTCTTAATTCGGTAGTCTTGGAAGGTGGGAAGAACTTAGTCAAAAACTCGGTTGTCATCTCCTCCCAAGTACTCACTCGCCCTTGTGGAATAGATTGATACCAAGCTAAGGCTTTATCCTTAAGAGAGAAGGAGAAAGCCCTAAGCTTATGGTTGTTGCTCTCCAATCTAGGCGGTCTAAGAGTCTCCATCAAGATCTCATAATTCATCAAGTGTTGATGAGGAGACTCTCCTTCCATCCCTCCAAATTGATTATGCCGGATCATTTGTAGAACTTGAGGGCGGAGCTCGTAATCATGGGCTGCGGGATCTCCTAAGTTCACACCCGGACGGTGTGCTCTTTGTGCCGGATCCATACGTTGCCCTAACGTTTGTGGCTCTTCCATAGCAATGGGCACAACCCGAATATTAACCTCAAACGTATCAATTAAGCTCCTAAACCTCCCAAAATACCTACAAAGCAATGCAAAAGTCCGTGTAGACGTCTATCTCGACAAAATACGTGAATTGAGTGAAAACGTCGTTGACTAGTGCTAAACCATGCATGAATGAGTGAGAAATCAATCTAAATGACTACCTAAACCTAAGTCATAAATCGTGTAATCACTTGGGATTAAAACTACTCTTGGAGGAGAAGAAAGCTTCCATTGGAGAAGAAGAGAAGAACACACTACTATTAGTCTTTGATAGATTTTAGAGGGAAGATTTTCGGAATCGTTTTCTAGGGTTGTAAGAATCGATTGAACCTTCTTTTGAAGGGTTGTGAGTCTTTCTAAATCTCATATTCAGCTTGGTTTTCCTTATTCTACTTGTTCATCTCTTTCTCTTCATTTTCTTGCAAATGGAAGCCATGATTTTATGCTTAATGATTTTGATTATGATGATGTATGTTGTTGGCTAAATAGATGCGATTCTAGAGTAAGGAAAAGATGGTTATGGCTTGGACTATGATAGAATAGACTTAAATGTATGCTTGGATGATTTGTTTGATTGAACCTAGTCACTGTTAGAAACCACGGTTTGTTCTAGACAAACCACGGCCGTGGATCTTGATGAACACCCCGTGATTTTGATGAACTTGCTTGTAATGATAAATCCAAGTGTTAGGTTGTTAGATTGTTGAAATACTAGTGTTTGTTGAGTCAAATCTATCCTATGGTGACCTAGTGTTAGCAACTAAGTGTTAGAAGAGACCAACCCGGTGATTCTTACTCTTAGATACCAAAGATGACGAACTCTAGGTAGTAGTGAGCCTCACAAGCCGCTATTGGACTGAGTGTGCTAGGATAGGTGTTTAGGACTTGCCTTTCCGAGACTTACCCGGTAAAGAGAGGTTAGATCCCTAGAATACCATCCGGTTTGTGTAGAATTCCTATCCTTAGGCTCTTTGAGACTTACCCGGTGATGAGACCTTAGGAACGGACTAGTGGACCATGAGACCTACCCGGTAATTGATCCCAATCTAGAAACACTCACTCCCAACATATTATAGTTGATCCAAGTAATGATTAGATAGCTTGAGTCCAATGTCATAACCGGAATTTCCAACCCCTAGAATCCTTTTTTTTTTCTCTCTTGATTACTCATCTCGTGTTTGCTTGTTTATTCGTGTTGATTTGCTAGATTGTTAGTTTGTTTTGACATCTCACATGATTTGTGATCTTTGATTGATCACCTAAAAAACCAACCCAAAAACATTGAGTTTTCCACTTCTTTATTCCTTTCTCTTTTCTTAGCCTAGATCAACACTATCCTTAGTCACTAATCGATTCAATCTCACCTCAGTCTTTGTGTTCGACCTCGGAATACTATCCCTACTACAAAACATCCCGTACGTTGCGGGTTCGCTAGGAGTTAGAAGAAATATAACGAGGTATAAATTTAAGGCTTTTTGCGCATCTATTCCTAGACGTAACAAGTTTTTGGCGCCGTTGCCGAGGACTAGGTTAAGATTGAGTCATTGTTTGTGATTGTTTATAGGGCAGGTCTTTCTTGTTGCTTTTGATCTCCTTTGGTTTGTGTTTTTCAGGACATCTCTCACTTTTAGGTCTATGCGAAGATCTCGTGGCAAGGATTTAGCTCCATTCGACCCCGAACCGGAGAAAACCCTTAGATCTAGATCCAAGAGCATTAGAAAGGGAAAAGAGATGGCCGGAAGAGATCTCCAAGCTGAGTTAGATGAGGCTTTAGAGCAAATTAGGATAAGGGATGAAGCTTTGGAGAATGAAAGGAGACTTGCCAATGAGAGGCAAGAAGCAATTAGGAGGGAGATTGAAGAGATTAGGCAAGCTCTTGTGCGAGGAGAGCCTAGCCTTCAAGAACCTCCACCTCCACCACCACAACCGCAGCCGGCGGTTAATATTCGGGTTCTGCCCATTGTTATTGAAGAGCCACAAACATTAGGGCGACGTATGGATCCGGCACAAAGAGCACACCGTCCGGGTATGAACTTAGGAGATCCCGCAACCCATAATTACGAGCTCCGCCCTCAAGTTCTACAAATGATCCGGCATAATCAATTTGGAGGGATGGAAGGAGAGTCTACTTATCAACACTTGATGAACTATGAGATTTTGATGGAGACTCTAAGACCGCCTAGATTGGAGAGCAACAACTATAAGCTTAGGGCTTTCTCCTTCTCACTTAAGGATAAAGCCTTGGCTTGGTATCAATCTATTCCAAAAGGGCGAGTGAGTACTTGAGAGGAGATGACAACCGAGTTTTTGACTAAGTTCTTCCCACCTTCCAAGACTACCGAGTTAAGAGGGAAGATCAATGCCTTTGTAATGAAAGATAGAGAGAGTTTATTCAAGTCTTGGGAGAGGTTCAAAGACCTTCTCCTAGATTGTCCACACCATGGTATACCGAAAATTGAGCTATTGGAGATCTACTTCAAAGGACTTGATGAAGATAGCCAATTCAAGCTCCAATTTCTCTCCGGTGGGACTTTCATGGAAAAGAATGTAGATGAGGCTTGGGAGTTTGTAGAGAAACAAGCTTTGGTGATTGAGAAGTACTCCCATAGGAAGAGTGATGGGAGGAAAGCAGGAGCATATGACGTGAGTGAAGTCACCATGAGTAACTTCAAGCTTGATGCAATCAACAATGAGTTGAAATCTTTGAGGGAGTTGTGCACTACAACTTTGAAGAATCAAACAACCTCTCAAGTGCAAATGCAAGCAAACTTATCTTCCAAGGAGGAAGATGTGAACTACATGGGAAGGGGCAACTACAACAACTACCAAGGCCCAAGGAACTTCAACAACAACCGGCAATTCAACAATTACCGGCCTAACCACAACCATCCTGGGTTTTCCTATTCTAACCCGGATGGAGCCTTGAACCCTCCCGCTTCTACAAGCGCAGCTCCACCACCAAAGGCTTCACAAGAACCTCCACCCGGATTTACTCAACCTCCAAAGGATAGAACCGAAATGATGTTTGAGCAATTGCTTGGAAGGTTAAGTGGTCTTGAGAGCACGGTGACTTCTATTTCTAAGGCTCAAAAGGTTTTGGAAGCACAAGTGTTCCAAAAGGCGGGTGAAGCTCATAGAGATCCGGGAAAGCTTCCCGGAAGAACCGAGGACAACCCAAGAGGCCAAGTGTTGGCCATCACAACAAGGAGTGGGTTGAGTATGAAGGATCCCTTACCTAAGGGAAGTGACAAGGGGAAGCAAGTGGTGATTGAAGAAGAGACCTTGCAAGAAGATGGAGGAAAGAGCAAGGATGATGAGCAAACATATGTGGCGCCACCTCCATACAAGCCACCACTACCATTCCCATAATCACGAGCAAGAGCTCATTTGGACAAACATTTCGGTAAATTCCTTGAACTTATGTCTAAATTGCATATTAACATTCCGTTCATGGATGTTATTCTAGGTATGCCGGCGTACGGCAAGTTCTTGAAGGAAATACTCTCCAACAAGAGGAAGTTGGAGGAGTATGGAGAAGTGAGGATGACAAAGAGGTCCTCGGAATTGATCCAAACGATGAAGGAGGACATGCCTCTTAAGCTAAGAGATCCGGGATCTTTTTGTGTGCCAAATGGAGTGGGAGAAGTGAAGTATGAAGCCCTATGTGATCTTGGGGCAAGTGTAAGCATCATTCCGCTTGCACTTTGCAACAAGGTTGGGCTAGGAGAGCCAAAGCCGGTCAAGATGACCCTTTACATGGCGGACCGTTCGATCACTCACCCGGTTGGAATCTTGGAGGACATACCGGTGCAACTCGGGAAGTTCTATGTGCCGATTGATTTTGTTGTCTTGGACATCCCGGCGGACTATCCGGTTCCCATCATCTTAGGGAGACCTTTCTTGGCTACATCCGGATGCTTGGTGGATTGTAAAAATGGAATTCTCTCTTTCAACATTGGGGAAGAGAATATCAAGTTCAAGCTGTCCACAATGATGAAAGGGTCAACCCTTGATGAGGATGTGTTCAACATTGTCGAGCAAGAGGAGTCTAGAGAAGTTGTGAGCTCGATCTTGATCAAGGACCCCTTGGAGAAGGTTCTTAGCTTAAGTTTGATGGAGGAAGGTGTTGAGGAGGCTTGCAATGAAGAAATCAAGGCTTTGGAAGTATTAGAAAAAGAGACAAGAGCTGAATTTGAAGTCCACGAGAGTGTGCTGAATTCCTGTAGGAACCACGGCCAGGGACCAAGAACCATGCCCGTGGAAAGACCCGTGGAACTCTAAGCTTTGCAAGAACCACGGCCGTGGTTGTGCCAGAGCCCGTGATTCTGCCCGTGGTTTCTCCAGAAACTGCCTTAGTTGTTCATCAAGCTTCAAGGAGTTTTGGGGAGTCTTCCATGGCTTTAGATTCATCTCAACCAACATTGTATGGAGCGTCTCCAACCGATAAAGGTCCTCCTAAACTTGAACTCAAACCCCTCCCCTCTCATTTGAAGTATGCTTTTCTTAGTGAGAATTCTACATATCCAGTTATTGTGAATGCATGCTTGAATGATGATGAACTTGCTAGATTGTTGCATGAGTTGAGATTGCATAGGAAAGCCATTGGTTATACCATTGATGATTTAGTTGGCATTAAACCTTCTTTATGCATACATAAGATCTTGATGGAAGAAAATCATAAACCTTCAATTGAACCTCAAAGAAGACTAAACCCTATCATGAAAGAAGTAGTCAAGAAAGAGATCCTTAAATTGCAAGATGCGGGAATCATTTTCCCGATTTCGGATAGTAAGTCGGTTAGTCCCGTGCATGTGGTTCCTAAGAAGGGTGGGATGACTGTAGTAACCAATGAGAATAATGAACTAATTCCAACTAGAACGGTAACGGGATGGAGGATGTGTATAGACTATAGGAAACTAAATGTGGCCTCTAGGAAAGATCATTTCCCTCTTCCTTTCATTGACCAAATGCTAGAGAGATTAGCTCAACATTCCCATTTTTGTTACTTAGATGGCTATAGTGGATTCTTCCAAATCCCTATTCACCCCGATGATCAAGAGAAAACCACATTCACGTGTCCTTGGGGTACATTTGCATATAGGAGAATGCCATTTGGGTTGTGTAATGCACCCGCCACCTTTCAAAGGTGTATGATGGCCATCTTTTTTGAGTATATTGAAAACATCACGTGTCCTTGGATGATTTGTTTGATTGAACCTAGTCGCTGTTAGAAACCACGGTTTGTTCTAGACAAACCACGGGCGTGGATCTTGATGAACACCCCGTGATTTTGATGAACTTGCTTGTAATGATAAATCCAAGTGTTAGGTTGTTAGATTGTTGAAATACTAGTGTTTGTTGAGTCAAATCTATCCTAGGGTGACCTAGTGTTAGCAACTAAGTGTTAGAAGAGACCTACCCGGTGATTCTTACTCTTAGATACCAAAGATGACTAACTCTAGGTAGTAGTGAGCCTCACAAGCCGCTATTGGACTGAGTGTGCTAGGATAGGTGTTTAGGACTTGCCTTTCCGAGACTTACCCGGTAAAGAGAGGTTAGATCCCTAGAATACCATCCGGTTTGTGTAGAATTCCTATCCTTAGGCTCTTTGAGACTTACCCGGTGATGAGACCTTAGGAATGGACTAGTGGACCATGAGACCTACCCGGTGATTGATCCTAATCTAGAAACACTCACTCCCAACATATTATAGTTGATCCAAGTAATGATTAGATAGCTTGAGTCCAATGCCATAACCGGAATTTCCAACCCCTAGAATCCGTTTTTTTCTCTCTTGATTACTCATCTCGTGTTTGCTTGTTTATTCGTGTTGATTTGCTAGATTGTTAGTTTGTTTTGATATCTCACATGATTTGTGATCTTTGATTGATCACCTAAAAAACCAACCCAAAAACATTGAGTTTTCCACTTCTTTATTCCTTTCTCTTTTCTTAGCCTAGATCAATACTATCCTTAGTCACTAATCGATTCAATCTCACCTTAGTCTTTGTGTTCGACCTCAGAATACTATCCCTACTACAAAACGTCCCGTACACTGCGGGTTCGCTAGGAGTTAGGAGAAATATAACGAGTTATAAATTTAAGGCTTTTTGCGCATCTATTCCTAGACGTAACAATCAGCACAACATCAACACCACCACAAGCCGGCTCATAAGGCTCAACAACAACACCTCTCAACAACAGCAAGCAAAGCCATCAAAGATCTCTCACAACTCAACAAACTCAAGAGAAGATCCAGCAAAGATGATCCAAGGGAGAAGGGAGAAGAAGATGTACGTAGGAGAAAGAGAGAAGCTGAAGATGCAGAACCCTCATCAGAAGGTAAGAGATGAAGGTTATAAAGGGGTAAAAAGAGTAAAGCATGGGTCAAAGGGTCAAAGAAGACGTTTGCAGCACACAAAGCCGCAGGGGCGGACACTGTGAGCCGAGAAGCGGACACTGTGAGCCGCAGGGGCGGCCTAGGTAAACCGCAGGGGCGCGTACAGGGTCACACAGGGGCGGTCTAGGCTAAATCCTGGCCCCCAACTCACTCTCTCAGCAACTCAGCAACTAGGCTCCTACATCTCACCCCCCTAAAAACAAGTTTCATCCCGAAACTTGCAAGATCCCAAAATCTTTTCGGTCCCATAAGCCGAGGTATAACTCGCTCTCTTTATCGGAGGTATCACATCTCCTCTCAAAAGGTCATAACCTATACAAACCTATAACCTCAAACATAAACATGGAGGAATCATCAACTCTAGAAAACAGGGCCATAACGCTACCCAAAGGCGTAAATGAATCACATTTCTCGCCAAACCACATCACAAGGCATAGAGGAAGCACTTCTCTAACCAAACATAATCATACACATCGCATGGAGGAATAACATCTCCGCTGAAACTATGTCCATCAAGTAGCATGGAGGAAAGAACCATCTCCAACTGAATCCTAATCCACTCAGATAGCATGGAGAAAAGAACCATCTCCAGTTGTAACAAACATCACGCTAGCACAACAAGATCTAATAAGATCATAAAACATATCATATTTAGCACGGAAAAGGAACATCAAAGCATATAAGCACATACTCACCAAGATAGCACTAACATCTACGCATCGACACTAGATGCATCTATCTCGGCATACAACTCTGGATATTTCCTCTAGATACTATCCTCAGTCTCCTATGTAGCCTCCTCGGGTCCACGTCTAGACCACTGTATCCACATCATAGAAATGTCCTTTGAACGCAGGCGTATCACACCTCGCTCTAGGACTGCAATAGGATGCTCACCAAAGGTGTGGTCTGGCTCCACCACCAAATCATCATAACTCACAATGTGCCTCGGATATGGTATGTACTCTCTCAGCTGAGACACATGGAACACATGGTAAACACCCTCTAACCTCGTAGGTAAAGCTAATCGTTATGCTTCCTTCATAATTCTGTTCAAGATCTCCAATAAACCGAACTATTGGGAAATCAGTTTCCCTTCAATGTCAACACGTCTGACGTCTCCCATCGGAGATACTCTTAGTCAGGCATGAGCTCTCACTCTGAAATTTAGAGGTCGACGCCTCTTGTCTGCATATGATATCTGGCGACTCTGTACAATCAGCATTCTTCCTCTAATCAGCGTTACTTGAGCTATAAAATCCCGAATCTGATCAGGGGTTATTCCACTAATACTGCTAGTTCAATTCTAGCATAAAGGTATACGACATTTTTGTCTATATAATGCCTCATAGGGCCATCCCAATAGATGCATGTCAATCATTGTGATATAATATACTCATTATTGGATGGTAATCTAACCATCCATGTTTCCAATCCAACACATAAACTTATAGTATGTTCTCAAGGGTCTAGATGGTCCTCTTGCCTCCACTACTACACTGGTAGTGGATAGAGCTCATCTCCAGGTCGGTAATGCTCTATCTTGATCTGCTGACTAGTCACGCATTGTGTCATAAATCTGATTACATCAGTTTCAATCTTCTTCATCAATATAATCGGCTCATCTCGTGGTACATCTTACTCGTACCTGGATGTACTGAGTAAGGTGTGCTGTGAGTGTACTGTAAAATTCTCTGTCTCAACTCTGCATCAACAGGTACACAGATGCGGTTGCGGAATCTCATCATCTCATCTACCTCATGGGGAAACTATGGTGCCTCACCATGAGACCTCCTCTCTCTAAACTTCATCAATGTCGGGTAGGTCCCCTGCTTCTGCTGGATCTCATCCAACAGACCAGGTAGAACCTCTACAACATATAACTGAGTATCCTCATCAGGGAGCTGGATATCCAGCTCTAGCCAAGCTAGATTCTTCTGAAGCTGAGGCTGAATAATCAGTCTCGTAATAGTCTTCTCTTGAGGCGTCTTCCTGTTCAAGTTTTTGGCGACAACATTCAATTTCTCTAAATGATATGGAATCTCCATGTTAAAGATCCTTGATCAACTCAGGTCATTGACGCTGACAGTATCTCAACTCCTGCTGCATAAAACGTACTTCAAACTCCAATGATCTGTGAAAGTCTGACATGAATTATCTTACAGGTACTGTCTTCAAATCTTGAAGGCTTGACCTACCACTACTAACTCTAGATCATGAGTCGGGTAGTCTCCTTCATATGTCTTCAGCTGTAGACACACGTATTAATAATTCTACTCCTCTAAATTAATACACGTCTTAAGATTAGCTGGAGTGCACCACCATAAATCACAGGATTCCCAAAACCTTTTGCCTATAACAGAATAGAAGTAGAGGTCAAGGTCCTCTTCCACTCTTCAAATCTCTGGCATACTGCTTTGACTACACAATTCTGGTGGTCTTCCTCAAAAGACTCGTAAATGGATACACAATCATATAAAATCCTTCCTCAAATCATTGGTAGTAATCGGCTGAGCCAAGAAACTACTTATTCCCTTAATGTTCATCGGTATCATCTGTGTTGCAACATACTCGATTCTTGCTAGATCAACCATGATCCCACTAGCGGAGACAATATGGCCTAAGAAGGCAACCTCAGGCATCTCCACTCACATTTAGAGAGTGTAGCATACATCCCTCTATCTCTCGAAATATGCAAAACTGATCTCAAATGTTCGGTCTGCTCCACTCTGCCACGAGAGTATACCGGAATGTCATCAATGAAGACCACCACCACTAATCAAGGAAGTTAATGAAGATATTGTTCATCACCTCCATATAGATTGTTAAAGCATTCATCAACTCAAATGACATCATTACAACTCGTAGTGTCCATAACGGGTACAAAGTGCTATCCTATGTACATCCTGCTCTCTCACCCTCAACTGGTGATATCTTGAGCGCAAAGAAATCCTGAAAAACGCACTTGCTTCCTGAAGTTGAACCAACAAGTCATCAATACGTACAATAAATACACTAGGGCAAATGAAGCCCGTCTCAACTAACTCCTTAGGTTGCTTCTTAAGCTCTAACATTCCAACAGACGCCATACAATATGGGCCTTCCAATACAGTCTCGTACCATCCTTCAACTCGATATCAAGGCCACACTCCGCTGAAGAGGCAAACTAGACGGTTCAATAACACGTCTATAAGTTCATAAACCATGGGAAAATCCTCCAACGTGGAACTATCTTTCTCCTTCATGACATATCATTAGAAAGTATCACCTTCTTATGCTACCAACTTCGCTGCTCGTATGACACTAATGACAAGACTCGCCTCTTTGAGGTCGTAACCTCGGAAGACCTCTATCTAACCGATCTCAGTAGAGACTATAACAACCTTCCAATTGATAACTAACACAGCATGATAACTATTCGTCCGAACCATACATATAATGACCTTCTCATGCACCTGAGGCATGACAAAGAAGTCTACAAGTCATACACAAGTCCCAGAATAAATGGGACAATCACATATCTCACGGGTACTTTAGACCCCTAACTGAGAATCTTGTAAAAGAAAGTCTATATTCTATTATGCCCACAGTCAACTATTAACGCATGCATCAAAAAATAAGAAGTGTATAACACTCACAACCAACAAAACTCCACTAGGTAAACCATTAACAAGAATGGTACCTGTAACAGCTAACGCCAGAAGCTCCACTGCATATCATCACTCAATCTCGAACCTATGCTCCTCAGGTATCACTGAGGTCATCGTCATAGCCTCCACTTCCACTCTTTCTGCACCGGAAAGAGGAAGATCTTGCTGAGAAGAAACACTACCTTGCTGACAGAAAGGGGCCAAATGTCCTAATTCACCACAGGTGAAGCAAGCCATCGGTGCCAAGGGGCACTCAGAGCGCAAATGATCTGGATAGCCACAGTTGAAACATAACCGTCTCATCTCTACAACTAGTACGGGTGACTCCTCTGCACTGCTCAGCACAAAGGCTCTACCCTGAGCTCTTCTGGTGTCCGTGGTACTCCCACCACGACTTCTACCTCTACTCGGCCCGGGAACGGATCCCTAAGTAGAAGGACGATATGGGACTCTCTGTTGTCCCCGCGTCTGCTATTGAGGTGTCTTCTGACCAACTCCCGTCATACTGGCAGAAGAAAAACCTTGTCGTGATGCAACTCCAACTTGCCTACAAAAGGCAACTCTATGACATGGTCTACCACATGTAAAGCAAGTCACTGGCGATCTTGGACACTACGGTCGTATATATCCAGACTTCCCACAATTGTAACAGGTCCTCATCTCACCAGAAGTCCGTGTGAAACGAGAAGTACTCAAACGTCAACAAGTCAGGCTCGGTTCACCACCTGAAGACCCTACTTCATGTTTCACTGATCCAACCCGTTGCTTCTTCTTTGATCTGGAAGCTTCAACTGGTCCCGCAGATGTCGGTAAGTCCGGTGTAGGTCTACCCGCTATTACAGCTTCATATACTGGCGCATATATTCTTGAAACTCAAATCTACTCATGGAGACATGATCGGCCTCTTCAAACTCGTTCTCTGTCATAGGCGAAGCAACAACGGAAGCTGGTCCCTAACTTTGCATTACTGGAGGAAGAGGGGATGTACCCCTACCTTGTCCCACTACAGATACTGCTCTAGTCTGAGCCATCTGTAGGATATACACACCTAAGCTTATAAGGCTATATATATATATATATATACATATATATAATACATCCACATAATCCATAATACACACATACACACACACACACACACACACACACACATATATATATATATATATATACGTATCTACGCTGCAGAGAACCATGGCAGAGGTGATGACTTCTCGTACATTCTATCGCAAAACCACACTTAAAACCAAAAACGTTTTAAAACGTTAGACCCCTTTCGGGTTTTGTTTATTTAACCTATCAAACCTTATTGCAGGTAGCAAGTGTCATTGTTGTCAACCTAAGGCTCTGATACCAACTCCGTAACACCCCAAATCCGCGGGACTCGGAGTGTCACATTGGGCTAGGATCTCACAGTGGATCCTAACCGTAGCATGACAACAAGTTCACTAGACCTTACAACATGGCACTGACATATATAAAACAAATACATAAAAACTGTATAAACTGTACAACCAAAGGTAAACAACATAATAGCCGAGTATATATAAAACGACATCCTCGCACAGGAGGTACAAAAGATCATCCTCACGCAGGAGGGAAACATAACAACCCCGAACCAACCACCTAATGTACGAGAGTCCTCGGCCTGTCACCCTACCATATCTCTTAACAGTGCCTAACCTGCAACCGTCTACAACACGGTATGAAACCGTTAGCTAGCCATACATATATGAAGTAATGCATAAGCACAAACACAATCATATAAAGATAAACACATCAGCATGCTATCACCTATTTACCCATTTTATCATCTTAATATAATGGTTATTCACTCAAGTCATATATATATATATATATATATATATATATATATATATTTGTAAAAGTATGTGACACGAGGACCAATACATCCCCGCCTCTGAGCTTGCTAGCCATGTGCACAAGTATAGGTCACATAATCCGTGTACCCTATAGGAGTGGATTGCGCTCTTCCTCTAAAGTTAGTCTGGCCTGACGTCAGAGAACCTCCCAGACTTCACGGCGGGATGAGGGAAAGGTTATCACAACCACGCATACGGGGCAATCAATAAAATATAGGTCGGTATAAACGACATCTCATGATATCATAACAAACATATAAAGCACACACCACTCATGCAAACACCCAATATAAGGATGATAGCTCAACCTCGTACACAACCCAAACACGATCAACCTCCAATCTTGAGAGAGGGGCACTGCCTAATAACAAGGCATAGAAAGATATCAACCTCTATTCATCAAAGGATCACACCTAGACCCAAAGGGATCCATAGGGATCATACTCAACCTCAAACCTCAACTAACATCAACTTAAGTCCTTAAAGCCGTATAAGGCATAAACCGATCATAACCTCATCAAAACTCATCCTCACACACCTAGCATGATCCTATACACTAACACTAGGAAACGAGGGAACAAAGGCATCCTAAGGAAAGCCTAGAAGCAACACACACCTGTAGAACCAAGTGCATGACCTTGCTGATGCAGGTGGGCACAGGGGCGGATCCTGGCCGGCGTAGGGGCGGCTGCAAGGTGGCGCAGGGGTGGCTGCAAGGTGGCGCAGGGGCGGCTGGACAGCAGGAGGCACCACCTTGGCCCTTTCTTCACTTCTTCTTTCGATTCTTTACTCCTTCTTCACTCCAAAATCAACATACATATATAACATACATATATATACATCAACACAAGCCAAACATGGCTGAAACATGATCCAAGCCTAAGGAATCTAAGCTAGGATAAGGAAAGAGAGGAAAGAAGGAAGAAAAGCCATGGAAGCTTACCAACCAAGCTCTCTAGGAGATCAGCACAATATCAACACCACCACAAGCTGGCTCATAAGGCTCAACAACAACAACTCTCAACGACAACAAGCAAAGCCACCAAAGATCTCTCATAACTAAACAAACTCAAGAGAAGATCCAACAAAGATGATCCAAGGGAGAAGGGAGAAGAAGATGTACTTAGGAGAGAGAGAAGCTGAAGATACAGTTACCTTCATTAGAAGGTAAGAGATGAAGGTTATAAAGGGGTAAAAAGAGTAAAGCACGGGTCAAAGGGTCAAAAGAAGACGGCTGCAGCACACAGAGCCGCAAGGGCGGACACTATGAGCCGCAGGGGCGGCCCAGGCAAACCGTAGGGGCGCCTACAAGGTCACGCAGGGGCGGTTCAGGCTAAATCCTATCCCTCAGCTCACTCTCTCAACAACTCAGCAACTAGGCTCTTACAACCTCTGCTCCTATCCTAGCTCATCTAGAAGGCATTGAGGATTTTGTGGCTTACAGTGACGCATCCAAGCTGGGCTTGGGATGTGTTTTGATGTTGAGGGGTAAGGTGATTGCTTTACCCTACCCATGACCTTGAGTTGGCTGTTATGGTTCATGTTTTGAAGATTTGGAGACATTATCTGTACGGAGCTACGTGTCAGATATTCACAGACCATAAGAGTCTGAAGTACATATTCACTCAGCGGGAGTTGAATAAGCGCCAACGCAAATGGTTGGAGTTGATCAAGGACTTTTATCTTGAGATATTATACCACCCGGGGAAGGCTAATGTGGTAGCAGATGCCCTTAGTCGGAAGACTCCCCGAGAGATGGCGATCGCTAGACTGACAGCTCAACCACAATTAAAGCGAGATCTTGCATGGCTAGAGATGGATATCCACTTCCCTGATTATGACAGCCAGTTGTCCACCTTGGAGATAGTACCTGATCTGTTGGCCGAAATCCGACAGAAACAGGAGAGTTTCCCAGCTTTGATGCAGATCCGAAACGGGATGTCTCGAGGAGAGGCTCCGCAATTTGCAGTTGGTGTTGATGGAGTTTTGAGACGTCAAGAGTGTGTTAGTGTGCCTTCAGATCGAGAGTTAAGACAGAGGATCCTTCAAGAGGCTCACTCTTCACCTTACTCAATACATCCCGGTGCGAGTAAGATGTATTAAGATATCAGACGCTCTTTTTGGTGGGGAGGTCTGAAGCCAGACATGACGAGATATGTAGCTCAGTGTGCGACTTGTCAGCAGGTCAATATCGAGCATTATAGACCAGGAGGCGAGCTACACCTACTTCCCGTTCTCAATGGAAGTGGGAGGGCATCTCTATGGATTTTGTTACCGGTTTCAGACCGAGTCGAGGCTTTGATGCTATCTGGGTGATAGTAGATCGACTGACAAAGACCGCACGTTTCATTCCGATCAAGGAAACGTGGTCGGTGAGTGATTGGCAGAGGAGTTCACGAGACAGATAGTGAGACTCCATGGAGTACCTAGGACTTTAGTCTCTGAGAGAGACGGACGGTTCACTTCGAGGTTCTGGCAGCAAGTGCATGCTGCCCTAGGTACGAGTCTGCAGTTCACGACTGCTTATCATCCTCAGACCGATGGTCAGTTTGAGCGGACTATCCAGACTTTGGAGGACATGTTACAAGCCTGTGTGTTAGACTAGGGACAAGTGTCGCCAGATCACCTTCCCTTAGTGGAGTTTTCATACAACAACAGTTGGCACGCATCGATCAGGATGGCTCCTTATGAGGCTTTATACGGACAGAGATGCCGTACACCGTTGTGTTGGGACGAGCCTAGTAGTGCTAGCGTAGTAGCACCTGAGCAGATACAGGATGACATGGCTCCAGTAGCAGTGATCCGCGAGCGGATGTTAGCAGCACAGAGTCAACAGAAGTCTGTTCGCTCCAAATGGTGTGTGCAAGCTTTAAATTTATAACCCTAGATGTATGCTAAAAACAAGGATGCGAACCCACAGTGTACGGGTCAATCGTAGTAAAAGCAAGAATTCCGGGGTGTCGATCTCAGGGACTTAGGTGAAACAAAGCAAGTATAGGTTGTCTATATTACAACTAACCACAAAAAGCAATTAAAGCAATCAAAGATGATAAAAAGTCAATTAAGAAAATATGCAATTCTAGGGATTAAAGCATCTAGTTGTGGTTCCAACTCAAGATCTCAAGATAAGCGGACAAAGCTGAGATTTTGCAAAGAGAAGGTGTTACTAAAGTGGAATAGATCACCGGGTAAGTCTCACTACTCACAATCCCAAGCCAAAGAACCTATCACCGGGTAAGTCTCAAGGTACTAAGGAAAGGAACTATAATCTCAAACCAACAAACCAACTAAGGGAATAGAATCAACCTTTACCGGGTAAGTCTCAGGCTAACTAACAAAGATGGAATGAAAGCACACTCAAACCCCAATAAAGGATAAACCTTTATTACCTACACTTATGATCTTGGGTAAACAAACAAAGGAATTACAAGGTAAGTCTCATTCTAGGCTTGCATTGAACAAGGAAAGGTGTAATAAGAATAGGATTTGGCAAACTCTAACACTTAACTCTCAGTTTCGGATTAGATAAGTCACCTCGGTCAAACGAATTCCACCCCGGCCGAGATGTTCATCGACTGAACGAGATGTTCTAGGGTTAAGGATAAAGACTCGAGCTTTCACTGTCCTACCGGATTTAAGATTATTCTATCATTGTTTTTCCCACAACCTTCAGCCAATCACCCTAGAATCACACAAAGAAATTATCCACTCATCATCATGAAAGCAATAATCAAATATATGGGAAGAGAATGAATATTTGAACACAAAAACCTTAATAAAAAGGTTTCAATAACTGAATCAAATATCAAACAAACAAGCGTTCCTTAGATCACAAATCCAACAAGACAAATCAACAAAGAAGGGAATCTAAGAGAATCTTACAAAACCCTTCACAAAAGCTATAAAAGCTATCAACTTCCTTCCTTCAACCTTCCAAAAATCCTTCCTAATTGCAGCTTCTTCAATCCCCATTTGTTATGATGGTAGCGGGTTGCTGAATTTATGGGAAATCCAGCCCTTTATATAGGAAAATTACCCTCCAAAGATAAAATATCTTGAAAAGATATTTTCCTAATAAAATATATTCATATCTCATAAATAGATCCCTAAAATATATGATCTTCCTTCCAAAAATCCAACCCAAAAATATAAGATCTCTCCTTCCAAAAATAAAAGATCTCAGCCAAGAATAAAATATATCTCGCCGCGTCCAAGGTGTTCGCCTCGGTCGGGACGCTCCTCTAGATTATCTCGGTCGAGATGGTACTGTAGCTGACCAAGGTGAACCTCAACTGAAGGTGAAATCTCTTAAATCTGGTCCAAAGTGAATCTTTAATCCATTTCAATGCTTCCTGGATTCTTCCTTAAGCTCCTGAATGTAGCTACAATGACTCCTTAGCTCTTTTAGCTCCATTTTGATGCAAAACGTGCTATTTCACCTACGATTACAACGAAACTTGGTGTAGACCTCGATTTCCGCAAAGGTAGATGAAATGACAATATAATCACATAATATACATCCAAACATGCAGATTATTGAAGATAAAACGTCTAAACAAACCCCAAAATATAGACAATAATACATGCTATCAAAGTCTTATGCAGATAAGAGGCGCATAACTCTAGAGTTCAGAGTTGGAGCTTAGGTTTGGTTGAGAGTATCCCCGAAACGAGGCGTCAGACATTTCGGTGTCAAGGGGAAGTTGAGCCCCAGATATGTTGGACCGTTTGAGATTCTTGAGCGAGTTGGGGAGGCAGCATACAGACTTGCTTTGCCACCGAGACTCGAGGGTGTTCACCCAGTCTTCCATGTGTCTCAGTTGTGAGAGTACATACCAGACCCGAGACACATCGTCAGTCACGAGGATCTAGTGATCGAGCCAGACCACACGTTAGTAGAGCACCCGGTGGTTGTCTTATAGTGTAGTACAAGACGCTTGCATTCGAAGGACATACCGATGATGAAGATACAATGGTCGATGCGAGGAGTTGATGAAGCGACTTGGGAGATAGAGGATAGTATCCAGAGGAACTATCCGTAGTTTTACGTTGAGCTGGATGCACCGTTAGCATAGTCGTTTTGTTTCAGTTTTCCCTTTGCTGCGTTGCGTACACTTTTTGTGACGTTTTGAGTTACGTGCCCCGAGTGGGAATATATGAGTTCAATAGGGTTTTTTGTGTGTTGTTGTGATCGTTGGGCTTTTGCAAGTTTCGGGAAGAAACTTCTTTTTAGGGAGATCTGATGTAAGACCCCGGTCTTTTGCCTTCACCGCCCATGCGGCAGGCCGCACCCGCGGCAAGGTCAGCCGCCCTTGCGGTTGACGATAGATCGCGCCCGATCTTTCTTTCGTTCATTTTATCTTCCTTCCTTAGAAAGAATATCCGATATTCTATCTTATGGGCCGGTTTCCTTATCTTCTTTCTAACCCTAAACGTCCTTCCTTCTATCTTTCCAGCCCGTCTCTGTATATTCCCGTCTTTTCCTCTTTTTTCCCGTTTCTTGCTTTTGTCTTCAAACCTAAGAGTTGCAGCCGTTCCCTTGCTTGATGCGACCTTGCTGAACGTGTAAGTTCATCTCTTCTGGTTTCTTCATCACGTTATTATAGTTGTTGCATGTCTTCTCCTTCTGTTTCGTTTTCTTCTTCGTTCTTCCCTTTTCTTCTTCTCCAAGAATCAAGTTTGATCCTTGATTCTTATGGAGCATTCCGTTGTTGATCCTTTGATGTTCACATGCTACCTTGGTTGAGTTGTGATGTGGTTGTACACTGAGAAGAGCAAGCTTTGGCCTTTGCTGCGTTCCTTGCTGTCGAAGGAGTCGACAACGCTTCTACACTGTAAACCTCCCCCGCGCCTCTGCTGTGCCGCCCCCGCAGCCATCCGCCCCCGCGCCTTGTCCAGCCACCCCTGCGGTTTCCTCTGCAGTAACTCCCGTCTTTGGTGAGTTGCTTCCTTCCTTCCTTTCCTCGTTTCATTCCTTGATCCTTATGGTAGTTCCTTGTTTCCTGAGTATGCTGTTAGACTAAGTCTGAGCCCTTAGCTTGTGGAGATCTCTTAGAGATCATTTAGACTAGAAGTTATAGACTTCTAGCAATTTTTTTGTTCCTAATTCTTGATACTTGTGTGAACAGACTTTTCTTGCTTCTTTCCTGAGGGAAACTGAGTTTTTCCTGAGTGTTCTCTGAGTTGTTGCTGAGCCTTTGTGTTACCTTCGAGTGAGGTAATTCACTTGGACTTACTTAGCTTCATTCCGCATTAGTTGGATTGTATTGGCTTGTTTGTGTTTTTTAATCTTGTTATGACGGATAACCGGAATAGGATTCACCCTTTATTACCCTTAATTGGCCCAAGTGTATTATAACCGGGCGGTGACCACTTGTCTAGTTCTACAGGAGACTAGATTGTGCTCTTGCAACCCAGGCCCGTAGTTAACGGATAGTACTGATCTATTCCTATTTGTAGACAGAAGTGGAGGGGAGTTTCGGGAGATTATCGTGTGAAAAAAGAAGTTTCAGGAGATTCCGTCTCTAGTGTCATCCTTGGTCGAATGTATATAAGAAAGCATGAAATGATGAATCTCACTGGGATACCGATTGTATTTCTCTTCCACCTCTTGAACCCGGGGAACGACTATGTCCACATCTTGTTGAAATCAACTCAATTGACTCATCGTCACTAGGACCCTCTCTTGTCCCGCACCCTCTTCCACAATCTAATCTTGGTGGACGACCCCTTCTACTACATGTTCTAGATGTCCTTGATCTCGATCCATGCTCAAACAAAATCGGTTTTCTCCTTGTTGATTCTCTACCATAAGGAGGTATACCCTTCTCCCTTACATTTTTTGGCTCCCTCACTGTAGTGTACCTTGGATCCATAACATCCTTGTAACACGATGTCATTCGCTCAATTTGATCGGAGGTAAGCGCCCTTGAGTCCTATAACACCCCAAGTTCTAAGAACTCGAAGCGTTATGGGATATGACCTCACAATGGGTCCGGCCCTCAGAGTAACAACAATAACATCGGATCTTGCAACAAGACACAAATAAATGAAAACCAAAACTATATAAAAACCAAAGGTTTAACAAAAGTGAAAGAGTAAAAGACTCGGAACCGAGTTCAACAACAAACTGAAAAGACAACAATAGAAATATAAACCCGATTATGTCCTATAATGTACGGGAACCCCGAATGACCATACCGTCCGGATCACTCAGCAGCCTCCCTAACCTGCAGGGCATCTACAACATCGGTATAAACCGTTATCTAACATTCTAGTTATCACAAAGACAGTAAAGGCACAAACACATATAAGAACATAAACATATAGCATGCTCGCACACAACCAGTTATTATCTTTTATTAAGTTATCCATTATGATAGAAATAGGGGCGATCAAGATCGATGAGAAACTTCAACTACTTCTTATTGATTCTCCGAGTTGGATCACACGTTGAACTTGAGCGGTGGAAGCTTAGAAATGGATGCGGAAGCGTTTGTTCGATCCGATCTAGTTAGATCGAATCATCAACAAAGTGGAGTAGATAGAGTAGATCCTTCCAAAAGGATCCTCAAGTATGAAAGGCTTGGATCAAAGACTAGATACAAGATAAAACTTTAAGAGGATTGAAGAAGAAGTGATGCCCAAACCAAGTAAGAGGATTTTCTTTCTCAACACTTGGATTCAACTTAGACATCCTTTACAAATGAGTCAAACATCCCCTTATATAGTGGATGTGGCCATACAAAGAGTCGGAAATTAAATGACAGAAATTAAAGCCGGAATTAAAGTTCTAAAAATGAAAAGTCTAAAATATGAAAGGTCGGAATTTAAGTCACAGAATTAAGTTACGGAATTAAAGTTCCGAATATAAAAATCCAATTATTTAAATGTCTTCAAAATGTTGTCGGGCCCTTTTAGCCGGAAAGACGGATGACATTGTCATCCGGGGGCGTATCATTCTCCTCCTCTTGAATGTGAAACGTCCCCGTTTCACCAAATAGAAAAGAAAGGAGTAACTATATGAACGAGACCCTTGAAATTCAACACCGGATGCACATTGTCGGGCGGCTTGAACTTGTAGTCTTTCAAAAGGGCGGTGGGGCCGCCAAGTTTGTTGACTATGCCGACAAGATGCCGGAAAGCGCACCGATATTTGATTGATTTCAATTGATGACGCCGATACTCTTTATAATTGAGAATCAAGCCTTGGGTGGGTGTCAAGTCGTCCGACATAACAAGGAAAAACTCTGGATCGGGCGGCTCAAACTTATAATACATGCGGATGGTCTATCCGGTGAGTTTGTCTACCATGCCGTCTAAGCTTGTGACATTGTAGGTCGGAGGCATGCCGGAAAGACGCAAGGGTAAGCCGTTAAATAAGTTATTATACAAAACAAAATCAAACCTCGGTTCAGCCGGCTCGAATTTGTAGTCCAACAACATAAGAAGCCCATTGTCGGGGTTGATGACTTCTTCTTCTTTGATGATGATCTCATCTTTGTCATCTTGAAAGTACTCTCCACATAACGGATGGACAAGTTGAATTGGAATGACGACAGCTCCCTCGTCTTCAAAGTACCGGGGCACAATTTGCAATGATCTCATCTTGAAAGTACCCGGGACAATTTGCAATGACGACAGCTCCCTCATCTTCAACTTTTCCCTTGTAACACAATGGGGTGACAACCAACTCACACTTTGGTTGAGTCACCGCTTGGGGTTCTTCTTGTTGGGCGGACGTCGTGTGGGCAAGAAGTTGTGCCCTCAAAATTTCTATCTCACACTTTAGAGCATCATTTGTTTCCTTGAGCATAACATACTCTTCATGGGGACTAGGACACTGTCGGGGGTAACATTGACAACTTGCTCATGATTTGCACGTCATCTTGGGGCATCATATGTATCCTCAAAAAAAATTTGTTGGTTTAGATACCGTTTGTGGCCGTCCATGGTATATGTCAGCCTTGGTGGGTCTAGAGGAGGCAACCACTCCTTGTCCGTAATATGGGAACACAACCCTCTCAACCTCCTCCACAACCACCAACTAGGCTCCCTACTATCCAAGAGAAACACAAACGACGGTATCATCGCCTTCTCACTCGTTCTATTATCCCTCCTCGCTATATTGTTCTTGATGAATTAGATGAACTGCATATTAGGGAAGACATTGACTGGATGATAGAACGTATTGGATTGACCGAGTTCGTTAAGATTAGGGAGGATGCTTACCAAGAAATCACTTTAGAATTTCATAGTTCTTTTAAGCATGACCCTAGTAAGAGGAATGTGACTTTCCGGTTATTGAACAAGAATTACTCCTATTCTATTGCTATGCTTAGGAATATGTTATGATTCCCAGCCTCGTCTGCAGGTACCTTTCCCCATGGTCCAATCACAACTCCTCTGCGGGGGTTAAATCACAACTCTTAGGGTCCAATCTATTTTGTAAGGTCAATCAATCATCATCTAAACCATAACCTTCAACAAATCACCATAGAATCGCAGAGGGTATAGCCAACAATCATCATATTCATATCAATAATCAATAGAGAAATCAAGAACAAAATATAGCCAATAGAACTCAAAGAAACACAATGATTTCCAACAACAAATCTCCAAA
Organism: Fagopyrum homotropicum; assembly: GCA_033239125.1. Classification (NCBI taxonomy): domain Eukaryota; kingdom Viridiplantae; phylum Streptophyta; class Magnoliopsida; order Caryophyllales; family Polygonaceae; genus Fagopyrum; species Fagopyrum homotropicum. The sequence goes on from BSWB01000003.1 coordinate 128,067,921, forward strand.
TATTATAAATTGAATCAATTCACAAATAATCTCCGTTCTTGTGTTCAAAAGAAAGGAAAATCAAAATCCAGAAAATCTCACAAAAATCTCTCAATCTCCACTGTAGCCAAGTACAGTTGTCAATCCGTTTCCGAGTATGAATCCAAAGCTCTCAATGTCGTATTCCGTGTGTAAGCCGTCCTATGATGCGTATTGCATCGTCCAAAACCCTTGTTGCAGCCTCCCTTATTATAGGATAAAATTAGGGTTAGAAAATATCTCGTTTTGGCTAATAACGTGGAAACCACGGTCCAATACAGAAGGAATCTCGGCCGTGGAAATTTGTCCTTGGCCGTGGTTTCTTCTCTAAGACGTGTTTCCTATTTGTTCTCCTTTGTATCTTCTAAATCCTTACTTTATAATTCTCCTTAAGTTCTCCAATGCTTCCCATAGAGGTCCACGTTAATCAATACCTCATGAATGCTCCGTTTCTGCTCCAAATCAGCTCCAATTCACCTACAATCATCATAAAGCCGACGAAAAGGTTATGTTTGCCCATTTTGAATTATCACAAACAAATAATGGGTTTCCCGTTGCCTCGCCACTTCATTGCGCCGCCGAGTGCAGACAAAGTTTTCGTTGCGTTGTTACATTTGGGAGAAGCCGACGGAAAGGTTATGTTTATGAGAGACAGAGTTTTCGGATGAAGATGGAGAGAGACGAAACTTCTTTTTTGGTAATTATATTTGCCCATTTTGAATTATGTTTTTACCCTTAAAATTACACATATATTACCCATTAAATCCAGCTATTTTTCTTTTATTAATAATCTAAAAAAATTCACGGGCCTACTTTGTATCCTAGATACAAAATAGGTCCTATTAGGTCAATCAAGTCATTTTTGAAGCATTATTTTTTTAAATAAAATCATTTTGTTAAAACTACACTTTTATGCCATTTAGTTTGTGATTCTCAATTATTGTGATGTCTTAGATAATATTTAAGTATTATTCATTAAGTTGTTTTACCAACTTATAAAATCATCCTTATCGATGGGTCTTCAAAACGTGGTCTTGGAACACTTTTGTAATTTCTCTTTAACAAAATCTTATAACCTACATTTTTAAGTTTATTAATGAGTCTTCATTTCAAGTCTTACCTCATTTTTCTTGCCCATCCATTTACTTCCTCATATCATATTACAAATATACCCTACTAATTTTTTTAATATTATAATTGTTTTAACTATATTTTTAACCAAACTTTCTATTATTATAACATTAAGTAATCATTTAAATATTTTTTGTTGACTTAAAATTATTCTATTAAATTTAAATAATATTTAATTATGAAAAATACTTAACTTCATTAAAATTAGAACAAAAAGCATTACACAATAAAATACATAAAACTTAAAATATGAAACAGCAACATTGAAGTGAACAACATAAAAAAATACATGAAGCACGCAACATTAAAATAACAAAATCTCGAGTCGGTAATTTGCACGATTAAATGCATTTTCAATATTTTGCCAAATATTCTCCATTAAATTATTCTAAAGTTGTTGATGTGTAGTTTTGTCTTGAACTTGAATTTTATTGTGTAGGTAGTCGCGTATATTAATCGGTTTTGACGTCGTGTAATCCGAAGGATTTCCCGAACCTACAACTCCTTCTTGATCATACTCAGGGAGCTCATCTACGTATTCATCTCATTCATCATAACCACCACCACTATTGGTGCCTTAACCACCACCACCGCCACCACTATTAGCATCATAACCTCCCCTATAACCACCACCACCACCACCATTACCACCACCATTAGAGGGAGCTAAACCACCCTGATGTTGGGTGTTGTATGCAGAGATATCAGAAGATTGAGTGAGTATTTGACTATAATAATTATAGTCGGAATCTAGGGTTAAATTATAAAACCAAACATTTCACTAAAGTTTTGAGAATTTGGATGATTATCCATGTAAAATGTAGAAAGAAGATATGTGTTTTGGTGTTTGAAAATGACCCAACACGGGTTGATTTTATTATCTATAACATTTTTATACCTTAAAACGAAAATTAGGTTTATTTTATTATTTATCTCTATGAACAATACAATAAGCAATGAAGAGATATATTATTGAAATTAAAAAGAGTAAAAGGGGTAAGTAGGCTTTTATTGTGTAAATGTAGATTAAGTAGGCTTTTATGATTCAATTTGTATTAACTAGGCTCCTTGTAATTTTGAGAAAAAGATAAAGTCTAAAATAATCTAAGATACTTTCAAAAATAAAAAAGATGTTGTCCCTTAATTTTTTAAAATAAAAAAAGAAAATGAGAGTGGTCCCCTACAATTATTCAAAATTAAAAAGATTCTCTTCCTTAATTTTATAAAATAAATAAGGAAAATGACAATGATCCCCTACAATTAGGGAATTAGTTTTAACATTAAAAAGATTCACTCCCTTAATTAATATGAATGTTTTTTAATTAAATAAGGAAAATAAGAGTGATCCCCCACAAGTTTTGTACATAATTTCACACGCAAATTATGTACATAATTTCGCACGCAAATTATGTACATAATTTCGCACGCAAATTATGTACATAATTTCGCACGCAAATTATGTTTGCGTGTGAAATTATGTACATAATTTACGTGCGAAATTATGTACATAATTAAACGTGATAAGAAATTTTATTGAATTTAATTAATTACGGTTTGAGTCATCCATAGTTTTGCTATAATTATAAACTAATAACTGTAGAGAAGTTTGTACTAGGGATAAACTACTTTAACAAATTCAAATTTTGAATATAAGTTAATTTGAAATGGAGGTTGACGATAAAACTAAAAAGAATAAAAAATAATGATGTGCGGGCAAGCACGATAAATTTGCAAGCACGATGAATTGCTATAATTATAAACTGATAATTGTAGAGAAGCTAGTAAAAGTGATTTGTGATGATTAAGAAGATATTTAAAGAATTTTTTTAATGAGAGTGGTCCACACAATTAATATTCACTTATCTTTTTAATTTAGTTTAGATTATCTTATTTAAGGAATTTTTAGTTTCATTTACATTTATTTTTTGGCTAGAAAATGGAGGGGCCTAGATTGTATGTACGACACAAAAAAGTTTTCCTACACCAATTTTATGAATTAAAAATGACCCAACACATATGTAAAAATAAGAAATAATTTTTCATTATTTAAAATTTTATACCTTAAAATAAAATTTATTAATTTGTTACGTATTTTGATATTTTTAGATCTAAAAACTTTATCAAAAACAATATTTTATTAAAAACTATTTTATGAATTTTGGTATATATATATATATATATATATTAATATTAAAGTCAAAAGGAGTTTTTAAAACCCTATTTCCGCTGGCCAATAATTGCTTTTCACATCCCATTAAAAATAGAATTTACAGGACGTACCTCTGTACCCGTTAAAGATGCTCTAAGAAACTATATAAAACGACATATACTTACAAAAATATATATATTATTTTATCCAAATAGTACAAATTAAGAGAAAAATCAAAAGAAACCAATTTAAGACCCATGCTCTGCCTCAGCTTGTGAGAGGTTTGGTGGAACACTCACAGGAATCTGTTGGATAGAATTAGGTTCATTTCCCTGTCCTGACTCCAAATTTGAACCAGGCTGCAATTGACCCCCGCTTTCATGTGACTGGGTTTGAGGAATCTGTGAATGAGAAGACTGCTGGTTCTGCTCTAATGGAGGACCACGCTTTCTAGGCCTATGCGAACATACAACACTGATTATTTGCTTCTCAAGTCGTGCCACTCTTTCCTTGGTGACTTGTAGTCCATTGATTCTGGAAAGTTGCAGGCAGTTCAAAATACGTTCTAACATCTTCTTGAAGTAGTTGAGTTTCTCCACAACCTCTGACTTGTGTTGCTGAGGAAACACAGATGGAATTACCCTATTGAAGAGGTACTTGTTTTGCAAATGAAAACATTGACTCCCCTATATTGTACAAAAAATGTCTTTCTTAAGAATACCTGTTGCAATTTCAAACAAATTCTTTCATATACATCTTCGACTTCTGTAAAGTACAACTCCTTCATAACTTTGATCTGTTAATCAAAAGATAATAGGAATAAGTACATCTAGAGTAGAGTGGCTAAAAGTCTAATGTGCCTAATACTATATACAAGAACAATATATATAGCTGCAACTTACCTTTTGGTAGACCTCTTGTTGTGCTTCAGTACTACCAGTTTGAGCTGTAGCCTTTTCCTCCATTACTAAATTCATGCAGATTTCAAGAAGGTAAAGATTAAAATGGAAAATGGGTGTAAGGACTCAAATAGCCAAATACAACATTTGAAAAAACCCTACTAGAACACAGAGAAGCAAATATAAACAGAAAATATTTATTTAATAAAACAAAGAAAAATTTATACAAGCAATATTAATAGCGCACAATAAGTTTATAAAGTATTAAGAAGTAATAGAAAAAACACAGTTTTAGGCACATACTAGATGGTGCTGCTTCAGGAGGGGTTTGCTGTGACTGGAACATCATCTCAGGGTCAATAACATTTTGCACGGAATTTGACTGCTGCTGCAAACCCATTTGTTGTTGTTCTTGCAATCTAGATAAATGAAAATCAGCAATCTAGATAAATGAGAAATTAAGTGACTAAGAAAATGTTGATATATAGCAACTGAACAAAGTTTCTTCTTTTTGTCTTTCTATGTGTATCAGTGTATGTATTTTTATTGTGTTGGTAAATACACTTTAGAATTCTACTTCCTGGTCAAAGCATCCAAAACATGGGTACGAAACTATGCTATTCACATTCAACAGATTAGACATGAAAGACTCACAGAACGACGAGCCCAGTAAAATCGCATCCTTTATAGTTTATCATCAAAACTAAACGGCTAAAATGCATAACTAGTCATTTACCACTATTACTCTATTAACAGTACTAATTAACGAAATAGGAAGGATCTACAAAACAGAAGCCTATAAAAGAAAGGAGTCTACTTCACCTAGTTCTTTCAAACTAAAACAACATGGTAGACTATCATCGAAAATGAGATCCTCCAAACTATAATCGATGTAAAAGGCATCCGAAGTTGCTGTGAAATTCTAGTGGGCCAATATATTAACTTGGATAGTCAACCTTCCAAACTAAAGCAACATGGGTAGCCTATGAGATCGTAATATTTCGAATTTGCTTGACTAACCTGACGACAGTTTACCTCGACTAAAAAGCTCAACGGAAGGAGAAAAAGTCATCAAATAACTCACATGTTGTTGACAATCCTCGATCTAGAATCAGCCTGGAGGGTGGTAAGCCGATCCGCACCGGCAACCTCCATGGGCGACGGATCAACCTGAGACGGATTGGAATCCATAGAACATCAAATTGAACCCACAATTTCTCTCACCCTGGAATGGATGTGTAAACAGAAAATGATCAAAATAGAAAGGCCGGTAGGTGTCAAAAGGAATCGAATACCAAGTCCCCTACAGGGGTATAAATGTCAAAAAAAGAGTTTTCCAAATTATTTTACAAAGACTTGGTACAATGGTACATTTGTTTTTCATTTTTTATATTTTCTTGTTGATTAGACTAGATAGGTGGTTTCTTGGTCATCATTCCATATTTGAAGTTGGACAAGTTCAATTAATACATATTAAGGGCTCGTTTGGAAGCACCGGGAATCATTCCCGGTAACGGAATAATTCCTAATTAATCAAAAATTATGTTTGGTTAGAGATGTTTTAACACATAAAAGTATTCTCATTCATTCAATTTCCTTTTCCTACCCTTATTCGATTCCATTCCGTTTTTATTCCACCACTCCAACCAAACGAGCACTAAATAGCTAGACATATATGCTAAGAGGATATCAATTAACATTGTCCGGTAGTTGTTTGAATAGGATATGTTTTATTTGTTGTTGGATGGTTGATATGTATGAGAAGATATATGAGTATGATTATGTTTTATACTTTTTTTGTATTCATACTTGGTTTGTTGCATGCAAGTGTTGAAAAAGCAGTGATAATATGCTCACATTGTAGGCATTGAAAAGCTCACGGAAGTGGAAAGTAAAAAAAAAAAAATAGTAGGAACCTCGTTTCAAGATTCATAAACAACCATTTATGATCATTGTTATATGTGAATACTAGTGTACTGCCCGTGCCATGCACGGTATTTTTTAAACTTATTTTTATATAAAATTTATTTTTTTATTTATTAGATTATTACCATTAACAATAATTACATATATTCAAAATATTTTGTTAATAAATTAAAAAAAATCACGGTAGTCATTAACCGGTATTGTTATGATTCTAAACAAATTAAAATTATCATCAACACAACAAACATAATTAATAATAAATAAAAAAAAGCTTGTTATATAAATGTTAATCGCTTAACATAATATAAAAGATAATAAGTCTATGTAAATCTTAACTACCTATTTAATTATCTAGACACTAATAATATTTGGTCCTAATGTAATTAATTAACCCATTGGATAATTTTTTAGCCAAAAAAATAAATATCAAGATATGTCTAGTTAAATCTATCAAAATAATTGAATCGTATATCAACTACGTAATATCATGGATGAAAAAATTCTTTCAGTGAATGTACCACTTGAGAGAAGAGTGTGTAGAGTTTGAGAATAAATACAAAAGGTTGGGATATATTTACTTAATTGAAACATTAAAAAGCCTAGTTACCGAATTCAATCTTCTTCTTCTTCTTTTACTAATTTAAATAAATATTAATCATACATAAATAATTTTAAAAAAAATTTGAAAAAATATTTTAATGGACGTTAATCCTGGGGACGACATGTGAAAAAAATGCATCCACTTTAATATATACAATATATTAATTATTTTATTCTACTTTATTATTGTTAATTATGTAATTTGGTATCGCTTCATTTAGTCAATTACTACATATCTTTTTATTTAACACAAGTTCATTATTTTGTTAGTTACGTAATTTAAGTATTGTTTTTCGGGTACAATTTTTTTTGAGAAGTGTATCCGAGAAGTTTACTTATTGATATATATTTTTTTATTTTTACATATTTTGAGTTAATAAATATATATATATATATATATATATATATATATATATATATATATATATATTCATATTTTAGGTTGAATATTTGATTTACCTTTTTACGTCGTCTTTACTTGTTTCTTTTTTTTTTGACTGTCAAAAATTTAAAATACATACAATTATAATATAAATTTTTTATTCAATTAAAAGATTTATTAAATTATTTATTTATTTAGTAAAAGATTTATTCCACCCAGCTTATTGACGTTTTAAAATAAGCCAACTTAAACTCGTTTCCGTAAAACTTCATTTCTAAACTAACTACTCGACCTCATTAAAAACTCGTGTTCAGGTCGAGCTCAAGTCAACATTTTAATATCATCATAAAATAACTAACAATACTTTATTATATAAAATAAAACTATCCAAACATGTTTTATAAAATTGTGAGGTTTCTCTTGAAATCTATCAATATTTATGACTCATCACTTTTAACAATAAGAAAATAGGTCAGTATGGAATTTTTTTTTAACTTTTTGTAAATGTAGAATATAACACAGTTCCTTGCAATCTTGAATTATATGAACACATACAATGACAGTAAGCATCATATGAAACTTTTACGTGCCACACCAATAAGTACTCAAACAACAATGCACCAATATCCAACCAAGATTACAATTGAAACCAATTTCAAACCTGCAAACAACACAATTGATCCCTCAACCAAACAAATTACATCAAGTCACATTAATGAGGTCATGCATAGTTACCAATAACTTACTTCTATATCTCATCCTTTTCAAAGGTATCTCGTTCTCGATAGTTCCCCGCCTGGAACAATAACATCATGAAACTTTTATTGAATGAAAAAAATACAGTCTAAGATTGAACGAACCTTCACTTTGTTTGGTCGGACCATTGCACCGTGAAGTGGGGGCACTCAAGGAAGCGTGTTCCCTTCATCTTGCGAGCATAAACAACAAAGTAGAACTAAAAACCTTGTTTGCTAAGTAGTAAGAAACCAATAAATATTGTAAAACTAACCCAAGTTCGAGGAGGTTGGATAAATGACGTTGGAGACAAAATCAAGTTCGTCATTGATTGCTGCCAATGAACGATACAATGAGGTTTGTCTTTGATACATGTGTAGAATATGATCTTGAGGATTCAACATCGGATGTAACGCCCATGAATTGTATGGTTGAGGACACAAACCTAGATTGGAACAACCTACATTTCAACATATAAATTTATTAGTTTTCAATCCACAAGTAAATAATCAAATTGCCAAAATAGCAAAAAATAGTGAAAGCATAACAACAAAAGTAATGAAAGAACCAGGATAGTGAAAAATAATGAAAGCATAACAACGAAAGTAATGAAAGCACCAAGATGGTGAAAATAATAAAAGCATCAAGTCACGTGTACAAATATATATAGTGGAAATTAGGGTTAACAATTAACGAAACTTGTTGAGAAAGCTTAAAACTTTAAATTCAAAAATTGAGATAATATTAAAATTTGTTAGGAATTTGGATTATTAAGGAAGTCAAATGTAATTATCCAAATAATTTGAATCTTGCCATTGCATTTTGTTATATCATAACTAATTTTCAATAAAAAAAATCAAAATAAAAAGTGTTGATCTTAAAACTTAAAAATAAATTTACAATTTCTAAGAACCTTATCGAAGAAAAAAATAATATTCAAAAGTTTCTAAGATTTGTTATCCAATAATCACGTAAAAAAACGTTGATTTTTTTCATTCCAAATCTCAACAAATAAAATTTGATCGATAATTTCCTGTTTTATTTATGTAAAATAAATTCCAACTTTTGACCGAAGTAAATTTAAAATACCCATAATCATAATTTAAAATTTTAACTTAATAAATACTATTTATTGCATTAATTAGTTGTTTAATAAATAAATTATTCCGCAAAAAAAAAAGATTAATTCTTTTATTTTCTATTTATGTAACCGAAGTAAATTTAAAACACCCTAATATAATTTTGAATTTTGATTTAATAAAAAAAAGATTTATGGGATTAATTAGTTTTTAATCTAGCAATAATCTTTTAATTTTAAAATTAACGTAGGATATTATATTAAATTTTAACCGTAATTTTTTTTTAAAAAAAAAGAGAAATATTTTGTTTTATGTTATAGATTTTTTATTTCAAATTTTTAATGAAACAAAATTAAATTTGATATAATTTAACAGATCAAATTTATTCTTTAAAACTAAAAACACAATTTTCTATGAAATTTCATATATACCTCCTTATACAAATTACAGTTCAACTGGTACGTTAATAAAAAAAGTTTATTGAACTTGTTTTTTTTTTTACATAAGTTTTAACCCAATTTTCCTTGAAAGATACAAAACATTTTTTTACATAAGTTTTAACCCAGTTTATTGAATTTGTTTTTTTTACATAGTAATTAATGGTTAACAAAATCTCTTTTATTTTGAAGACTTATCAAAGAAGTTAATGTTTAAGTAAAATCTTAAAATTATTTCATAATTTATTATTTTTAAATTTATTAAATTAGCAGTTAGTAACAAAAAAAAATAGAATGGCAGTTTAGGGGTAAAAAATTTATTTATTTGTTTAGATTCAGCAAGATACATTTAAAGAGATATGTTTGTCAATTTTATAGTAGATTTATTTAGGGAAAATTTTTTTTCCCAGATTCGGGATTTTAATAAAAAAACAGTTTAGTAATTACTTTATATATTAACTAAAGAATATACCAACACAATATATATTGAAAATTGAAAATTAAAAATCTACAAATATATATCCAGAAGTTAACAAAAAGATTCGTTAACAAATTATTAATTAAAAATTTATTTTGGTTAACAATTAATTTTAACACCAAAAATATTGTAACAAAATATTGATTAGCGTAAAATTTGGCCAACAAAATATTTCGGCAGTTAACAAAAATTTTGTAACAATATTTTTATTATAAAATTATAATAAAAATAATTAATAATAATAACAATTTACTAATTACTTTAAAGATTAATTATAATGGCATTTTAGTAAATATTTCACAAAAAATCCTATGTGGCATTACTCGTTGAACGACACGTGGCGGTAGTGTCCTTAGTTTTAGTAAGTAATATAGATTGGTGAAATAAGGTACATTTTGTATCTTTTATACAAAGTAGACACCTTAATTTCACAAATAAAAATAAAGATAAATGAGTTGGATAATCAATAAAAGAGGAAGGAAATTTTGGCGGTTTTCTCATTTCTGTATAACGTTAACTACCATAATAATAGGTAACCGTACGAAATTTAAAAGGAAATTGTAAAACAAAGGATTCTGCAAATCTTGGATGATGGCTTCTTTAAATCAATCACTACATATTTTCCTTTTTTCGCTCACACAATCTTCTGATATGTACATATTAATGTGTCGAGTTTCGTTTGTGATTACGTGATATATACATATTAATTGGAAATGTGTACATAATGGTTTAATATGTGTACATATGTACATATTAATCTTCTACAAATCTTGGATGACGGCTTCTGAAGATTCGGATAATATCATCGTTTTTTACACTCATTCCGTCATTGTTACAGCTTCTATTTTTTCTTCTCCATCGTCTATCTTCGAATCAACACAGGTTAATCTTCTGAAACTCTTTCCAATTAATATGTATTTATCACGCATTTCCAATTATGTACACATTTTCAATTAATATGGACATTGAATACACTTTATTTCTTAAATTCAACCATTATGTACACATTTTCAATTAATATGTATTTATCACGCAATCACAAACGAAACTCGACACATTAATATGTACATATATACACATATTTAACCATACACATTTCCAATTAATATGTATATATCACGTAATCACAAACGAAACTCGACACATTAATATGTACATATGTACACATATTTCATACTAAACAAGTATTGAATACTGCACTTACATATTATTCAGGAAAGAAATTCAGTGAAAGTTATTTCGTACACAAGGTTTAATCCATAAACATGTTGCAGGTACACAATGCTGACGGACGATTCACCCTTTTTCTTGCGATTTCAACGACTTATGTAGTACCGATATTCAACGACAATCTTCCATTGTTGATCTCGAACAAGAATCCTGAGTTAGTTTTCGCTTAACAATGAAAAAGCTTAGAGAAGGCGTAAGATTGAATTGTTATTGACAGTAAATTAACGAGGAGAGATTTTAGGAATATTTAGTATTTCTTTCCTATTTTAATGTTTCAGAATATCTATTCAGATCATTAATTAGGAAAAGAATTAAATTATATAGGAGAGATAATATTTTCAAAAAAGGTAATATCTTCAATTATTTTCTATTAAATCTTTTTTATGATAATATAAGGTCACTACTTTGTCAATACAAAACAAAAGGTACATACTTTATACACAATGTTACGTAAAGTATTTACTTAACCAACTCGTTCATATTTGGGTAGATTATCATATATTTGTATAATTATTCATTTTCTTACGTCTTTAATTATTTGTATTTTTTATTTTTTTTGGTATTTATCAATAAATCTACTTTTACCAATTAGTTAGTTTTTTTTAACTTTATACCTTGATTCCTTTCGGCGTTTTTGGTGAAGTAAGCCCAAAACACTATAACAATATCTTTTCTATCCCTACCTTTTTCAACTTTGCAAATTTGGCCCAAAAAGGTCTTTGTTGGTTGAATAAAAAGTGTGTAATGTATTGAGTTGAAATATTGATATAAAATGCAAGTGCGAAGTGCAGAATGTTGCAGAAATGTGGCAATCGGTTGAAGTGGCTCATCTGCACTCAAATGATGAAATTTTATTTCCCTCCAAAACGAACCTTTTCTGCAACAAATGGAATTACTTCCCTTTTCAATCGTCCTTCAAACTTTTTTGGGTCTTCTTCTTTCATACATAAATTCCCTCTTATTCTTCCTTGATTGTAACTGGCGTATTTAAAATATTCATACCCAATTACTCCGAAATAACAAATGATATGCCACCGAATATATTCATACCCAGTAACTCTCAAATAACAATATATATACCCAATCAACATAAAAAATACTAACTCATCATATCCATGACTCCATTTAATATAGTCTAAGTTACCTAAAAACAAATATCATCATACCCAATCCTCGATCAACCATACACAATAATACCGACCATCAACAATGCTTCATATACTCACCATATATATTTAAAAAATGACATGTACCATGAGTAAAACTATATTCAAACGAAGGACCTCAGTAATATACTAAAAAATTTGGAATACAGTTGAGAAAAGTTACGAAATTTTCTTCTTCATCATTTCGTGGGTATGATGCACCGTTGCCACCTTCATCAATAACTTCAGATTTTTCCATTGACTAATATAATGGTTCACCTTCAACTCGAGCGTTAGAGGATGAAAATAGAGGGAATCAGGAATGCATAAAATTCATGCGAAAAATGAGAGGAGAATACATGGAGAAGAAAGTATATATATTCGCCTTTGAAATATTTTGAATCGCCCGCTCATACATCACCCATCTCATTGTTCTTCTGATTGGGTATGGATGTGACGTCTCCACAAGATTTTTATTCATCCCTATAATGCACCATAGGAATTGGCAAATCCTTGCTTATTTACCCTTTTTTCGATAAAAAAATGGGGTGCAAAATCATGGGGCCATTAGACAAAGATGAAAAAGCAAAGGCCTTAAATGGTCAATTCTTTCCTTCCTTAATTAATGACTATTGGGAAATTAATTGGACATGTGCAGACGTGGATCGATGGGATGTATAAATCAGTTAAGATAGGTACAAAACATGAATGCTTGGATCCTTTTGATTGAATTTCTGATCGATCTCTTACAAAATTACAACAAAGGAAAGCAGTTATAGGCCCAATCAACAAATTAATTAGAAATGGTGAATGGGAGATATATATATCGTATATCAGTAGGAAGGAATGGTGTAAGCAAAAGGAGGGATGGAGTACAAGCGGGTTTGGTCGGAAAGTAGGCGGTACGTTGGAGGAAGAGGGGCACCGGAGACGCCATTGTTGACGTCGGTGGGGACACTGCATTCCCCTGGAGGAGGCGTCTCCAGAAAGAGCTTGCACCCGTCCAGCTTGTAAGGTCCCACATCGTATTTTGACAGGTTGATCTTGAAGTATCCCTTCTCATCTGTCGCTTTGCTCACCACCGAGAACGGCGCCGACTCGTGCCGTCCTTTTTCGCTCATTGTTATGCACGTCAGTCTCGCCATCGCCCCTGCACCCATCGACTACTTAGACGTGCAAGCAAACAATTTTTCTTATAACAAAATAATGTCAAAGGAAGATCAACTTAGAGAAGTACATATTATATATATATATATAGTGACTCACATATAAACAGTTTTTACCACGTGAACATGTAAACATCGAATATATATGACTATACCGCCGAATATATAGAGTTAGATCCGGCGAATATTTCTTCTATTAATAACAAGATTTTTTTTTCCTTCAAAATATCGCCTAATTTCAGCCATCAAAGGTTGTTCCTTTGATTAGCATGAATGGAATGACAAAAACTAAATTCTAAACGGTAGGCTTACCAGGAAGAGATGAGAGTTTGCCGTAATTCCGACAGTAGATACTACCTTGGACCTGAATGCCGACGCTCAAGTCCTTGGGTTTGGCGACATATGCTGGTGCCTCATAGTACTGCACTTTTTGGTTGTAGTCGGCGGACGCAATCCCCGCCAAGGCCACCGTCATGAGAGACAGCGCTATAAGTAGTCGGCAAAACCCCATTTCGATTAAAGCTACTCTTCTCTTTTCTATTTTGTGTGTTAAGTTTGGTGTTGTTTGCAAATTTATTGTGATGTGGCCCTATTTATATGAGTGATCATAGTTTGAAGGCTCTGCACGTTATAAGTTTGTTTTCCAATTGATATAAAAATGTGAGATGGCCTCTATGAGTTGGTTGCACGTTGTAAGTTTGACGACTAGTAAGTCGTTTAATTTGGCATGCACTCCTATTTTCATCACATCTGACAAATTTGACATTTCTAAAGAATATAAAATTTATGCCGGTCTACCTTTGATCTCTCGTCCGCTAAGTGAAACCTAAATACTCAAACAGACGTAGAAAGCAATCAAGACATCGAACCACAAAGCAGGTGGGGTCCAGCAGAAGGGATAGCCAAAAGACAGCACAAATGCTTTGACGACAACCCAATCAAAAAATAATAACACTAAATTATATTTGGGCCGAAACGTTTTCGTCTTTTACGGTTCGGCCCAAAGCTAATTTAGTCTTATTATTTTTGTTTAGCCCAATTGTTCACCACTACCAACTAATCAACAATTGTTTACTATACGAGGGTGGCCCATCCTGTCCGTATATCAACGAGTCAATTTCGATTTTGATTTTCATTATCACATTTACTATTTTATTATTGAAAAACAAAGTAATTTTATTTGGGGTATATATTGCGGGTTTGGTCCATCTAATGTCCATAAGATCTATTTTTTTAAAAAAAAACTAAAAACAGTTTAAAATTCAATTTTATTATTTATTTATTTATTAATTAGGTTTAAGAATTAAATGTTTGATATTTTTAGGTTGATTATTGCTTTTATAATATTAAAAAAGAATAAAACTGCGTGACTCAATCATCTTATGAATTTTCATGAGATGTAAGTACAGAAATAAGGATACAATTTCAAAAGAGAGTCCATCGTCAGCAGGGTTGAGCAAAAAAATCCGATAAGGGAATATTTTCCGGATCATTAGATCGGATATGGAACAAGGTTTTGAGAAAAAAATCTGATCGGATATATCCGACAAGTCTAATGATAAATACTCGAATCTAGGGTGAGCATATTCGAATATCCGATACGATATGATCAGATCCAAACCTCCGGATATCCGATCCGGGAAAATCCTAAAAGTGATATCTGAATTCGATCCGAATATATCTGGATATCCAACATCTTATACTCAGATCGGACCGGATATCCGATCTGAGTATCTGACGTATCCAACAATCATTTTCTGTGCAAGAAAAAACTAAAACCTATTTAAATAATTTTGAAAACATTTAATAAAACACATCTAAGCCTCACTCATTCTCAACTCTACCAACTATGATGAGCAATTTTCCTATATAAACGTGTACAACATATAATATTACTAATATACTTGGATACCCGGAAAATAAAAACGCATTCCGTATTCGATCCGAATATCCAAAAAATATCACGGATCGGATCGGATCGGATTCGGATAACTAATTGTTGGGTCGTATTTTTGTAAAGCCGGATCATCGGATAGTCGGATCGGATTTGTCGGATCGGATACTTTTGCTCACCCCTACTCGGATTGGATTGAATATATGATCGGATCGAATATTGATCCGTATAAAGTGTCAGACATCCTGGACTCATAAAAAAGAACGCACAAACAATGTATGCGAAAAGCTAAAGGAAACCTCACAAGACAATGTCATGAAACAAAATCGCTTATTAATGTATTAAAAACTCAAAGACATAAACAAGGTTGAAGAGAAAAATCCCGAGCATCTTCGACCGGTATTAGAATCGAAAAGAGAGAAATCATATTTCTGGAAAATAATATAGCACCAAAACATAACATGCAAGATGACAAAATAAGAGCAATATCGGACGAGGTCAAACAAGGAGGTTGTACGACCTGCCTACCCTTTGTCTGACGCCCTACTCCATAAAGGAAACCTCACAAGACAATGCCATGAAACAAAATCGCTTATTAATGTATTAAAAACTCAAAGGCATAAACAAGGTTGAAGAAAAAAAATCTCGAGCATCTTCGACCGATATTAGAATCGAAAAGAGAGAAATCATATTTCTGAAAAATAATATAGCACCAAAACATAACATGCAAGATGACAAAATAAGAGCAATATCGGACGAGGTCAAATAAGGAGGTTGTACGACCTGCCTACCCTTTGTCTGACGCCCTACTCCATACAAATAAGAGAGAGAGAGAGAGAGAGAGATGCAAAAACAAAAACATTAATACCGAAGAAGTTTTTGTATACAGAAAAATAAGTTTTGAAAAAGAAGGGGGATTTTAAAAATGTTTGAAAACAATTTTGTTCACCACCCCACTCTTCAAATCTTGCATTGCCCTCAATCTAAATAATATATAAAACAAAAGTATAGAAAAATATCATAAAATACTATAGGGTTGCCTTCTTGTCAACACTTCTTTGAGGTTTTTAGCCGGACCCATTTCGCTCAGTGTGGTGGTGAGTCCTTGATAGCCACTGTATCAAGTAGCGTTCTGCTACATCTCCATCATGCCCTTTTGAGGGCCTTGAAATTCCTCTTGAAGGCAACATCAGTTGGATCTGCTTGAAAAGATCTCAACCATCTTTTCTTCTTGGTACTGTTCTTCCATTCTCTTCAAGGCCTTAAACTCCATAGTTGGATGTGCTTCCCGTTCTTTGCATCGGTCTTCCTCCTCTTGGTAGGAGGTTTTGGACATGCTCTTGCATCCATGGGTGATCGTAGATATGCTTCTACATGCATGGGTGATCCTGGACATGTTCTTCGTGATCTTAGATGTGCTCCTGTATCCATTGGTGTTCCTTGAGATGCTCCTACATCAAATATAGTGTGTTTAGATAAGTTAAACCACAATAAAATAACAAATTAATGTGCTTAAGTCCATTCAACAACTCTACAATAACAAATAATGTGTTTAGGTACTATCAACATCGATTCAAAAAAATAGAGGGTACTATCAACATTATCAAATTTAACAATATAATGTGT
Organism: Fagopyrum homotropicum; assembly: GCA_033239125.1. Lineage (NCBI taxonomy): Eukaryota > Viridiplantae > Streptophyta > Magnoliopsida > Caryophyllales > Polygonaceae > Fagopyrum > Fagopyrum homotropicum. The sequence continues at coordinate 128,084,816 of BSWB01000003.1, forward strand.
TTATGTGTTATCAACAATACATGAACAATAAAATAAGGTGTTCACCTGTTGTCAATAACACAACAAACACACAAACAAGTGTGTTTGTGTTGACAACAACAAAATATAGGCCCAAAACAAGGATATTAGTGTGGTCAACAACACCAAAAACACATAACTAAGTTGTGATGGTGTTGTCAACAACATGTTGTTGCCACAACAAAATAGTGTTTTTAAATGATGTCAACAACACTAGAATAACAAAAATAGTGTGATTAGGTGTTGTCAACAACTTCAAAATAACGATATATAGTATTTACGTGTTATCAACAACACCAAAGTAAAAAAAGTAATAAGTGGTGTTAGGTGTTGTCAACAATACAAAAAACAATCCAACAGGGTGGTTGTGTTGTCAACAACACCAAAAAACCCAAACATGGGTGGTTATGTTATCAACAACACCAAAAATCGATGTCGGTGTTGTCAACAACAACACAAATATCAGAGAGCTAGAGAACAATGTTATAGTATAGTCACTATACTAATTTAACCACTTTCAACAATGACAATCTTCAATTATTGTCAACAACATACAACACACTCAACAATGTAGAATCACTAGAAGTTCGATAAAATAATATGATAATAAATTAATATACTACTTTGAACAGCATATAAAGCATATTGAACACAAATTTACATCTAAGTACATATATGTCAAGTAAGAGCAAAAACTAATCTAACTATTTCAAAACTCTAAATTGATTTTGTTATATCTTCAATTATTGTCAACAACATACAACACACTCAACAATGTAGAATCACTAGAAGTTCGATAAAACAATATGATAATAAATTAATATACTACTTTGAACAGCATATAAAGCATATTGAACACAAATTTACATCTAAGTACATATATGTCAAGTAAGAGCAAAAACTAATCTAACTATTTCAAAACTCTAAATTGATTTTGTTATATCTTCAATTATTGTCAACAACATACAACACACTCAACAATGTAGAATCACTAGAAGTTCGATAAAACAATATGATAATAAATTAATATACTACTTTGAACAACATATAAAGCATATTGAACACAAATTTACATCTAAGTACATGTCAAGTAAGAGCAAAAACTAATCTAACTATTTCAAAACTCTAAATTGATTTTGTTATATGTTCAAATCTGATCCTTTCTCCATTGTTGATGATGCATTTGATTCGAAACCATAAAATTAGTTTTTTTTTCTTGAATCGATTAGAATGAATTTACAAAAATTCCAAACCTCTTGAATTTAGTTGAAGTTAAGGAAAGAAGTTGAATGAGTTCGAACGGTTTGGGTTTAGAAAAGAAAAAAAAACAAAGAAAAAGAAGAGAGTGTTTGTGTGGCGGTTTTGGTGAGAGAGAGAATTTTTTTAATTTATACTATAGTGGTTAGTTTTGCAATGTTAGAAATATGCTAGTTATTTTTTGCAATTTTTAAAATTTGTATACGTTACTTTAGAATTCGGCCATTTTTTAATTGAAAAAATAGGCCGAAAATAAATTTTTATTATTGTAAGCATTAGAGTCTAAAATTTGAGGAAGTGTTCCTGTACAAAGGTGCGGAGTGATTAATTGTACGATGGTAAATATGAAATGTTGAATGATAGGATATAAACTAAACGTTCAAATATTTTAAAATGTCACAAGGGACCGAAAATATCGTAATGCCAAACCCGAGTGACCACATTCCTTTCAAATGCTTCCCTAGCACCCAAGAAAGCAAAACTCAAATTCCCGAAATGTCACAAGGGGCATTTTGAAATGTTCCTCAACCGAAAATGCTTACATCCGACATTTTTATGAAGCATTACTCGAAGGGTAAGCTAGTGAACAAATATTGTCAAGTTTCATGCAACTATTATCCAAAGGTGTAAAAGTGAAGGGTGAAAGGGGGCTACGGGACTTTGCAAACCCACATGCAAAAAATCCATTCCGAGAAGCTAGGGATATCATGGGGACAATCGCAATTGTCTCACGGATTTGCTTCTTCTTCCTCTCAATCTCCTTTATTTATGTATAACTATAGTGAAGAAAGTTTAGGATTAGCGATGTTATATGTTCTCATGCATTTCCATTTTCTTATGCGGAATCTGAAGAAGTTCGAGCATATAAAACTATATATTTTCAACCGTCTTTTAAACCAACTTCTCACAAAACCATTTCCAAATTATTTCTAAATCTTGCGATCAAAAGAAAGAAAAAATGAATTCTATTTTGGCATCTTTTTCGCATCAAGTTTCTATTTGTAGTGATATTTGGAGTACGCAATCGCAAAAATATATTTACATAGGCATTACTTTACATTTGTATTGATAGCGATTTGTTTTTGCATAAATATGTTATTGTATTTCACCTTTTCATCCAAAGACATGATGTCACAAACATTGCAAACTTGATAAAACTCGTTTTACAAGAATTTAATCTAAAAGGTCTAGTTCTTTCATATACTTTTGATAATGCATCTGCTAACACCACCTCCGTAAACCAATTGGTCGAGGAGGGACGGGACAATATTTGCGAAATCTTTTTACTCATCAAAGATATGCATGTCATAATTTAAACTTATGTATTCAAGATGGACTTAAGATTTTAGCGGTTATACTAACCTCCATCACCGACGTTATTGATCATATTTGGCATTCCTTCGATTTGAAAAAATGGAGAACATTATGTTTCTCTAATAAATATCATCGAATACATTTTTAAAAGACATTGGAACTCGTTAGAACTCTACTTACTGATTACTTGGTCAAATCCTTCGTTACAAAGAGTTTTTACAAGTTTTTTCCGCATAAAACGTTTCTTGGTCAATTCTTGATGCTGAAAATGTTTCGAAAACTTGCATTGATATTTGTAATGTTTTTAAAGGTCTTTAGTGATGCAACTAATGTCATGAGTTACGTTTACACCCCAACTTCTTTTAGCTTTTTAAAAATAGCCGTAAACGTTTCTAACGATTTTCAAACCGGTACAACTTATTCAAACCTTATAAATGTTATAAATGACATAACATTAAAATGGATAAAATATTACAAGGAAATTCCCTTGATTTATCGTATAACCGTCGTTTTTGATCCTATACTTAACTTGACAGTGTTTTCGATTTGTTGATTGTTTATTATGATTGTTTGGGTTTAGATTCTAACAACATTTCTATCATTATTCATAATATTCGTATTGAAATTGAAAAATTATTTTCTTCATTTCAAACAAATGCTAGCTCTTCTTGTACCGTACATACTTCTACTCCTACACCCTCTTCTTCTTCTTCTTCTTCTTCTTCTTCTTCTTCTTCTTCTTCTTCTTCTTCTTCTTCTTCTTCTTCTTCTCTTTCAAAAGCACGCCAAATTTTAGCTAGAAAGACAAAAACACCAAGACATTCATCCTCTAGTGCAGAATTTGAAGATTACCTAACAACATGTTTTAGTTTTGATAGTGCATCTTTTAAAATTTTGAATTGGTGGAAGAAATTAGCCCCCAAATATCCAACCTTGATCAAAATTGTGCAACAACTCATGGTCATGCCTGCATCAACGGTTTCCGTTGAGCAAGCATTTAGCCAAGGAGGAAATATGCTCACCTACAAGAGAACCCATTCAAGCCCGAAAAGTTGGAGGCACAAGTTTGCATTCAAGATTGGATAAGGGCAAATAAGCGAAAACAACGGAATGCCCCGATGTATGACTCAAAATCGGTTTCCAACTCCGATGATTCGGGCACCACTTCCGAGTCCAAGGCGGAAAGTTAAGGGGGTAACAAAAATAACTCAGAAGTGCGACAAAAGGTAAGCATAGGTAAGAGAAATTTGTGGGCTTTGATTCCTCTTAATCCCGAGAGGATACGTAGGCAACTGAGAAACCGGTTCAAGCCATTTTTTAATTAAAGTACCGTTGTTTACCTGGTTTTAAATTAAAATTTTTTATAATTAAAGTACCATTGGTGATCAGAATGAGAGATCGGGAGAGACACATAAGAAGACCAATGAAAAGACCACAAGTGAGGAGGCAAGACATAAGATCGATCAAAAGGGCTCATGGTGGCTTACTGGGAAATCTCGGGTTAGAAGAAGGTTATCTTGGTCGAGATAACCAATTGCAGCAGAGATTTCCCATGTCGAGAGTAATCTCGCTCTTCATGTCTAAAATCTCAGGCCGATATTTTTTTGTAACAAACCAGTGCTAAACCGGCAAACCGGCTTAGGTTTAGGTTTATCCTAAACCGAAACCTATGCCGGCGGTTTGGAAACTTATACCGCCGATTTAGGTTTTCAGCCCATGTCTAATTTACACTCTCACTTCATATCTTTTTTTACACAATTCTCAAGTAATTTTATGGAACACAAATTTTAATAGTATATTTTTATTATAATATTTGTTAGTTCAAAATTTTTATACTATTAGTTCATATAGAGTATTTTATTAATTCAAATATTTTATACTATATGTTTCATTTTAAACGTATAAATAAATTGTAAAATATGTGAACCATTAATACAAATAATTTGAACTAATAAAAACAAACAAGTGTTTTAACTATGAAATATGATTATCAAAAAACACAAAAAAAAAAAAAAAAAAGAAGAAGAAGTTATTTAAAACCAAGGTATTAATTAACCCAAAGTGTTTGTTTTTGGAACAATATTTCCCTTGAAGAATCAAACATCAAATATATTTTCTTTCTTTTCATTCCACCACATAATAATAATATTAATAATATAAATTGATTGTATGGAATCGGATCCAAATATGGAAGAACCCATAATGAGGAGTGGAGGAAAAAAGGCCCTAAAGCAGATTCCACAAACACATCTATCTTATCATTGGATGCATATATGCCCTCACAACCTCCTATATAAACCTGAGTTTGAAGCAACCCATTAAACACAAACAAATAACAAGTAACATTTATCACAAGTTCGATCAATACTCAAGATGCAGGCTGAGTGTGGGATGCAAACTGTCCACAACAAATGCAGGCAGGTCATGAAGCAGCATAAGCACTGTGTCGATCATCTCTCCGACAATGAGCTCTCTTGCATGCTCAAAAAAGGAGTTATCGTTGAGGGTAACAAGGTATACATATATATACATTTTATGGGTTCATTCTTATGTCTATTTATCATTTGTGCGTGATCATGTTGCTTTTTGTGGTTTCTGCAGAGGTTTTCACTCGATGCCAAGCACCGCATGTGTGTCGAGCTCTTTGCTAGGGCTCTTAGCATTGCCGGGGCTTCCAACTGTAACAACTGGACCTTCAAGCTTGAAAAGTTGAGGTATGCCAAACTTATTTCAAAGCACCGTATCTTGTATTGCTGTTTGATCGGGGTGTGAGAAACAACCGAACAATAATTAAACAAACAGAAGAGAAACGACACAGATTACAGTGTTTCACTCAATATTAATTAGTTACGTCCACTAAGAAATATTTTATAAAGGGATTTCGGATTTGAAAAAAAAACCCAGATATATTATTCAGAGGTAGCTAGGGAGAAGAATATGTTATACGGTAATGAGGCCCTAAAGCTAATACTTGGTGCCGGTGCGTTTCACTGACATATAAACTAGGGTAGATTGAAAAAAATCATTAAAACAATATGGGTAAAATGGCTAATTAAGCCTTTTATCACTATAATTCTATCAAGAGTAATTATAGTATAAACACATTAAGTAAATATACCCTTAATAAACTAATATAATAAGAGAGTTGTAAAAATTAGAGGATCTACAAGACAAAAGTAAAAAAAAAAAAAAAAAAAAAACATATTCCACCCAATTCTTTCAAACTTTCAAACAATATTTGCTTTAATAAGTTTTTCTAGTGTCTAAATTGAAGGTTAAATGGAACACTCAGATTAACGATGATGTGATTGAATAAACCAGTGTTTTATAGTAGAAATAGTAATTTACCCTCCCATTTTTAATTAAGTTTGAAAGTAAAGTACTTGATATAAATTATATTTAACGTGAGCATATTACACTAGTTTTGTACAACGAAGTATTTTACACTAGTTTTTCTTTTTAAACTCTGATTTGATCAAACATGCATTGCACTACTGTTTGATCATATGGAATTTAGGGCATATGAACTTTATATTTTACTTTATTATGTATGTTTGCTCACGCTTGGTGATGTATAGCTGTGGTGAATGTGTTGAGGTCGCGGAGCTTCGCGAGGCACACTGGCTAGAGCTGAAAGGACACTTCAATGCCAAAATGCTGACACCCAACACTGAATATGAAGTTCTTTTCGACATGGAGCTGAAGCCTTGCGCTGTTGGGTTTTGTCACCCTGTCAAATTTGGCCTTACAAGCCCTAATGGATGCAAGAACGAGAGTGAGAAGTGTTTGAGCCAGTTCAAAGGTAAGGGAAGAGTCGAGATTCCGATCGGAAAGTTCCGGTCTCCATCTGAGTTTGGGTGTGAGAGCAACGTCGAGTTCAAGATGCATGAGACGAGTCACGAGAAGAAGAGTGGGCTCATAATCCGCGGTGTCATCCTTCGCCCTGCTAAATGTGGTTGCTAGATCTTCTATAATTATGTCACTAAATGCACCCTGCTATATGCTTATGAAATACTAATTAAGGGTGTGAATATGTAATAAATAAGGCTAAATCTTCCTTCACTGCTACCTAATTGTGGTTAAGGGGGTTTACCCAAACTCTATCTATTGTACTATGTACTTCATCTATGAAAATAGACCTTTTCGGTCTGGTATTATCTCAAGATAAACGCAAACTCAGGTGTTTATTGTTTAGTAACATGGGTTGATGTGAGTAGGACTGCACATAAATGGACCGGACCGGAAAACCGGACCGGACCGGACCGGAAATTACGGTCCGGTCCGGTCCTGGACCGTAATTGTACAATTTCGGTCCGGTCCGGTCCGGTCCAAAAATAGTACGGTCCGGTCCGGTCCTGGACCGTAATCTTCCGGTCCGGTCCGGTCCGGACCGTATTTTTACACTTTTTAATAATTTTGAACTGAAAAAGCATCCGGTCCGGTCCGGTCCGGTCCAAACCCGGACCGGACCGGATTTATTCCATACAAAAATAATATTTTTATTTTTTTTTTTAAAAAAAATAAAATAAAACGGTCCGGACCGGACCGTATTGGACCGGACCGTGATGGACCGGACCGCAACGGTCCGGTCCGGTCCGGTCCATGGACCGTTTCACACAAGTACGGAAACGGTCCGGTCCGGTCCGGTCCATCAGTTTCCGGTCCGGTCCGGTCCGGTCCGGACCGTATGAACAGCCTTAGATGTGAGGTTATATTGTCTCATATTTATGCGAGTGTGTGAGCTTAGCATAAAGTATAACGATTCATTTTACACTTGTCAATTGGCTTTAGGATGCATCACCTTCATGTCTAAGACCCGTCAAATTAGAATCAGGGGAAGCTTCTCCCAGATCAAGGCGATCTAACAATCTTGGAGAGTGGAAGGTTCCAACTTTCGAAGAACTCTTTCGAGCTCTTCTATGACGTGATCTAAAAGGGTGTTGTCGGGATGACTCGGGGTTTCGCCCACCTTCTAGTCCAGGAAGGAGGTAGTGGGTTTGGAAGCAACCATCCTTTGAAGAAAGCGTAATAGGTCACTAGTCCTATTGAATTGCTCATTCAGTGAGCATTCTCTATGCCTTGAATAGGACTCGAACCTCCACGCTCTTTAGCACGAGATTTTGAGTCAACACACGTGCTACAATGGTCGGGACAAAGGGTCGCGATCCCTCAAGGTGAGCTAACCCCAAAAACCCGGCATCGGTTCGGATTGTAGGTTGCAACTCGCTTGCATGAAGCCGGTCATCCATTTCCGAACACCTCATAGCATGGAATACCAGTTGTTAAAATGAGGTCGGCTTGTCTAGGGCTCGATCTTGGTACCGTTCCATAACGATCAAAGTCAAATCGCAAGCCTATTAATGAAGCAAATTCAATGAAGCAACAACTAGTATCATAGAGAAGTGGCCGTAAACTAGAGAGTCTTGACCAATTTGAAAGATCATTATTATGGTATTAGAGAATCACTACTACATTAAAGCTCTATAGAAACGGTTAAATTTCGTTTCATAAACTCTAAAAACCGCTTCCTAAGATATAATGAAGCGGTTTTGAGCCGTTTCATCCGCTCGTGTTGCATTAGGCATATTGAAGCGTTTAGTTTAGGTTTTTGTAACGGTTGTTTCCAACCTAAAAAAAAGTGCTACATTAGATTAATAAACCGCTTCATTTGCAATGTACCTAATGCAACTCTTTTTCACAACTATTGGAGCGCTTTTTATGTATTTAAGGCAACAAATATGCCACATCTATTGAAGCATTTTTAAATGTTTCTAAGGCAACACATACATGCTTATAAGGAAACGGTTTTGCAATATTAAAAAATACTGCCCACAAGCATTTGATATAAGAAAACATATCATCCACATTATCACATGTTTCATTACAGTGTAATCAATACAAATACATAAATTAGACAAATTAACACTTCCTTGGTTAACATTTGCTTGATTACAAACACCAACCCAAACTAAGTAATGTATGTATGTGCTTGATAATTGTCAAGTTGGACACATACAAGACTTTCATGTGTCAACCCACAAATATTATCTCAAAAAACCCAAAACTCCAATTCACAAACATAAACTTAGTAATGTTTCATCCTCCTTGCTTGTCGTCCTGCAAAATACCATAAACATGATCTACTTAATAAAAAATTTCTTAAATGAATATATAATTAAACTTACAATGTTTTGAAGATATTGTTCATAATCAGCCTTGTATATACGTCCGGGTTATTTTAGCATTGAATAATAAAATAAACTGAAATAGGTAAAAAATTATAATCATCATTCAAAGAAAATTCCAAGAGAGGTTATAGTGAAAGACAGGGGAGGAGTAAACTAAGTGTTGCAATGCATTTCTACAACATAATCATACATACAGAAACCGAACTACCACTATAGTAGCCATTTTATTGACATACCATTATATAGACTCCTATTGTATAATGCAACATCTAGGATGTTGGATGAAATTTATAAATAAAGTATAATTAAACTGATTTCGTTGTAAGAGACGTTTGATGAATTGAGAGATTTTAATATTCATAATATGATGATACTGAGATATAAAAAACCAACTACTAAAAATATAAATCCAAATCAATACTCTTAATTGCAGAGAGTTTAATATTCACTAAAAAACCAAATCCATTTGTGTGAATATACTCCACGTCTCCACCTCCCAACAACTGTTGTACAGGGTGCGTCACTGCTGCTAAAAATTAAGAGCCTTAATACATTTCGCAAAGCATTTACTCCAACCAAAACATAAATTTTTTCATGGTTTCCCTTCTCTCCATCTAGAATCAATACCAAGCCAATTTTTTTCACAGTAGAAAAACATCACAAAGCTTTTTCCAACCACAATGTCCTGATCTAAACTACAGGTAAATCGGATACCTTATACTAGGCATGTTTAGCTGCATTTATAACACATCGAACTGAACAGTACATTAACTGAACTTAACGGAAGTAGAAATGTACACCCTTGAACACTGAGTGTGAACTTCAGTGAAACCATTAGCTCTTATATACAACATGTAGGCTACAAAAACTGGAATAATTATTTATTCAAACCTGAATTGTTTGCCTATGTTGCTGGTTGATGTTGATCCTCACAGTCACTTTCTTAGAGTCAAAGTTGGAGTTTTGCTTTCCCATGACAGATTCAGTATTGGAGCTATTTACAACATCATAGTCATTATGTTCCTGGACATAAGGAAGTGTGTAAGAAACATATACTCCAAACGACAGCGTTAAAAAGTGGTGCATATTTTCTCATAAGCTTCATTCTCCTGATAGAACAATTGCAGTAGACATGGAATGGGGATTCTTGAAATAATTTTAGGAGAGCAACTAGAACGCAAGAAAGCTTCCGAATCAGTCCTCTTAAACTAACAAAATGCAAAGGAAAATTTATAAGGTCAATTTTATTCAAAAGGAATGTCAAGTGGAAAATTGAAAATACAAGCAAATGAAACAGGAAAATAATCAAGCTTATTTAAAAAACACATTAAAGGTCATAATTATTAGTCCTAGTGTACCAATGCCTCGAGTCACTCGGCTAGACACATACAATCTAAAACCTCACACTCTTGCTTAAAGACTAGTACATTGACTTTTTACTAACTTTAATTGGCAATGTGAAATTAAGTAAATATAGTTTGTATAGGTATTAGTTAGATAGAAAGATTCTTATCTAGCACTCTACTGTCTAATAATGTCACCTTTTTCCTGGAAGTTATCGTACAACAAAAGTGTTTTGGTTGGAATTCCATTTTCTACAAAATTACACTCAGCAGGAGGTAATAAACTAGATTTAAAATAGTGACATATCAACCAAAAAGAATTGTCTAACTTGAATGATTGTAAAGACTCTCAATCTAGACAATGATCATAAAACATGGTCATAAAATACAATCTCACCCTTGAAGAAAATTTAGTATACATAAAAATACCACAAGTCAATCCACTAACTTGTAGTTTAGTTCCTATAACTCAACATAGTTATTTCATTATTAGTTTTCCTTGTTTCCTATATTCAATCTTAGTAGATGATTAGTAGTGTCTATTATTTTTTACAATTCAACGCAATCCCATTAAAAAGTTATGGATGCATATTGTAATTCTAGATCAACTCTTTCATTGAACAACAATCTTAACAGTCCAACCGAGGCAAAATTCACAAGAGCTGATAAACTTTAAACTAATACCACAACCATACCTTATACTAAACAACTATGACTGACTCTAACTAGAACTTACTTGGTATTAAATTAGAGTGCCCCCATAGAGCTAATGACCCTGCAAACTTCATTCGCAGCTTGCGTTAGCAGACCCTAACACTAAGTAGTCTCATCCTTGCCCACACGCTCATTCCAAAATTGGGTTCCAATTCAAACAAAACGCAGTCAAGAAGCTGGATGGACAAAAATATTGTAACCGTAAAACAAAAGAAATTATTGGAAGTTTTTCACATAACAGGTTGAGATTCACCTTGAATATTCCTTCAACTCTAATGCTTGAACGAAATTTTGATTTGAGGGATGCTGAAATCTTCAAGACTTGAAAGCCCTCAACTTAACTTGTGTATGCATTGACCTTCAACGAGAGCAGAAATTGATACGGCTGCCGTTCATCGGGGCTTCGGTCTCCCCTGGCATCGAAACTTTTGTGAAAGATTTGGGAAGAAGGGGCAGGTAGAGATTGATGAAATTTTTGAGAGAGATTGGGCAAGAGTCCACCGGCAAGTACCTCCAATGATCGATAAGCGAGTAAAGAATTAGGGTTTCTCTAAAATTGGGAATTTCGATTAGTAAATGGGGTGGCGCAGAGTGAAAAAAATTTAGCGGGTTTTACATATATATGCGCCTTTGTTCTTTTTTGCAGCGGGTTTTTTATAAACCGCTTCAATATTAAAAAACTGTTACAATGAACCGCTTCATTTGTATAAACCGCTTCATTTTTCTGTTGCATAACCTGATTTTTTTAAAACCGCTTCTTAAAACGCATCAAAAAGTTTAACCGTTTAATTAAACCGTTTCATTAAATATCACCGTTACAATGAACCGTTTCAATAGAGCTTTAATGTAGTAGTGAATCCTTGTGGTTCTATCTTCTTGATTAAAAAAAAATCCTGAAAACATAAAGATGGCTCTGAGAGCCAAGCTGAAACTACCGGAAGATTCCAAGATGAACTCGATCCGATAATACAATACAAATCCGGTGAATAAAAAAAAAAAGTCGATTTCCCAACAAATTCGTTATTAATTCAAGCTTCTAGGTAAATGACTATATATGTAAATAATCAAATGAAGTAATAATTTCTCTTATAAAATGTTATTAATTGTTGTGTATTGGTACCTCCAATATCCCAATTACGAGAGACTGATTTAAGTTGCAGCTTTGTTTGAGGAATAAACGTCATACAATCTCTGCTGAAGCCCTTGTATGTCGATATTATTACTAACCTGCGTAAAGTTAACCAACAAAAAAACATGGTTTTTCAGCCTTAGCTTTTTTTGAAGTGGAATAATCATCTTGAAGCAAACAAAACCCTAACACAAATAAATTTCAAAATTTTGAAGTGGATATTTGGAACCCTAGCTATTCGTACATTACCTGACATTTAATGTTGTGGTGAAAAACTCCATTGACTTTGGTGGAAACACTAGAAACAACAGTCAAGGCTTCTTCGATCAACACTCCGAGAGCCTCCGAAAGGCGAAATCCTTATTTTACCTGTGTTGATATGTATTTGGAGCCCAATTTTACTTATGAAGATCTTAATGCTGTAAGGAATGTTAGTTGATGAAGTGTCTTGTTTTAAGCAAAGAGATTCAGAAGAGTTGGCTTGGAGTGCTCTTAGCCTGTCTCTTTTGTCTTGAAGATCCTTGATATTATTTTGTATGTGGTTGATGTACTTCACCGTTTCGGATATATGATCACTTACTGATCGCTTTCCCTGATATATATACATATAGAAACATTAGGAGGTGATGGTTATTAAAACATATTAGAACAAACCTTGAGAAGATAGAAAGACACCAAGACTAAAATCCTAAACATAGTCGGACGAGGAGTAGAAACGGAAATAATTCAACAGTTCAACGCAATGCACGATCGGAAACCCTATTGGACGCCCAAGTAAACTAGTCCGATATTAGACCTAAACCACATAGACCATATATTTACCAAATCAGCCGGGCAAAGTGTGACATTCAAGTCATATCAACGGCAAGATTAATATGCATATACTTCGTAGTAGAGCATGTGGTTTGACAACGACGGTTGAGCATATTTGTTCAATGATCGGTCATTTATATAAGCTCGAGATTAGTTTCATCAAGAAATCATATCATATCCTAATTGCTACTCTAGCTAGGAAGTTGGGTTGGATAATGCATATGTTGTAAGCTTAATTTGAAATCAATGGATGACTATCAAGTAAAATGCTTGATTTGGATGTGTTAACACTTAACTAGTAGAAGCTAGCATATCACAAAATTCACCTACCTTAACAAATTGAAGGGGAAGGAAGGAACGGAGAGCGTCAAGAAGGGCAGCCATAACCACTCTCCTTTGCCTCTCGTTATCTCTATGTAGCATCCTCGTCATTTCCTCACCGTCGTGGGCATGACCGTGATCGGAGCAACCACCACCGACAATGTGTTCTCGCTTGTAATCAGTAGTGGACTTGGTGGCCTCCATGATTTGGCCCTCTTGGGTGTCACAAACTTGGAATGAGAACTCACAACTTTGCTTGAAAGGAAACATAATTGAGAGAGAGGGATTTGAGCATACAAGAAGATGGACAGATTCAAGTACTTATAATAATGGCTATTGTTTATTGGTACAATGCAAAACTATAGGCACATGAAAAGCAATCCAACTTGAAAGGAAACACCGAAGCCGGTGTCAAGTCTCTAAACGGGTTTTGCAATTTCCGCCCTCAACCACCGCGACCAACAAAACGTGTTTCTAGATCAGATGCACTGCGGCGGCATCCACAATTTTTCATGCGGCCTTCGTCGGCGCCACCTCTTTTCCTTGCTTGATTTCGAGCTGCACTGGAACCCTACAAAAATAAATAATAATAAAGCAAAATAAAGTAAAATAAAATATTAAACAAAACAAATTAATGAACAAATAAGAAGAATATCTGGTGTATCAGGTTTCTTTCGGACTCTTCTTTTGGGCTTCAATGCACATGCTACAACCTTTTTGTGGACTATCTTGAACTTGTTTATAGTGGACTTGTTTTAAGGGGCTTATTTTTTAAGCTTTCAACCTTCTTTCGGATTCCGATGAACATAGCTCACAACAAATAATTCGTTATCATTTACATGGAAGCAATGAAGAAATTTACGGAGGTGGATTTCTTTGTTCTAACGTCACCAATCTTATGGCCAAACGGCTCCGATCTTGGCTTAACACCCCCAAAATAATAAAAAATAAAAAGAAATTATAATAATCAAGATTGAGTGAGTTGAGACTCAATTCTTTATAGTCCAGGGCAATAAAATTTTTTTAAAACAAAATGTAAACAATTATAATAAAAACTTTTTTTTAATTATCCAAGACAATAAATTAAGGTCGCTTCGACCCCGGTCTAACGGTCCAATAACACCAAATTTGATATGAAAAAATTTAAATTAATTCATTGTGAACAATTTTATCCCTACAAATCATTATTCATCTCACCATTAAGTTTTACACCTTTATACATCATGTTACCCGTGTTCTGCTGCAATGTCGTCTTCTGAGGTGTGATTCTGTCTTTGATGGCGGTTCCGTGTGTTTGTCGAGAAGGGGGCGTAGATTTGTGATCGTCGACTCCTGACGGCTCTATTGCAGTCCAAATCTGAGGTGTCCACATTTGTTCCCCAGGCTTTCTACCTGTGTACTTCCTTCGAAGATGAACGTTTATGCTCGTTGCCTCCTGTTGGTTGGATCATTCTGCTTTCCCTTGAAGACTTTTTTGCTTTCGGGTTTCCTTTATGTATTTTTGTGTATTTACTTTCTTCTTTGTTGCATGGCCTTTCATGACGGTTAGTCCGTCTGCCGATTTTTTTCGGCTTTTCGATCCACTAGACGGCGCGCCGTCTAATGGTTTGAACCGCTTTCCGTTTTCAAAAAAAAAAACATGCAGTAGGGGTATATTGTTATGAGTTTACGTTTATTGACCATCAATTCTTGAAGACTTTTTTGCTTTCGGGTTTCCTTTGATGTATTTTTGTGTATTTACTTTCTTCTTTGTTGCATGGCCTTTCATGACGGTTAGTCCGTATACCGATCTTTTTCGGCCTTTCGATCCACTAGACGGCGCGCCGTCTAATGGTTTGAACCGCTTTCCGTTTTCAAAAAAAAAAAAAACATGCAGTAGGGGTATATTGTTATGAGTTTACGTTTATTGACCATCAATTCTAGGTTTATGAATCCGTTCATAAATGATTGTCGTTTTAGGCTTTTATATATATAGAGAGAGAGGGGGGGATGCGGTTCCCATGAGAACAGGTTTATCATGTAATCATATGAACAATCTTATACCGTCGGATGGTGAGTATTAAGGGTCGAGATTTAGAGTAGATATCATAATTAATAATAACTACGAATAATAATAATTAGGAATAATCCATTCAACCAACAATAATTACGAATAATCCACTCAACCAACAATAACTACGAATAATACATTAAACGATATGACACCTTCGTAACAAAACTAATAATAATTACGAATCTGTACTCATGATTACACGATAAGTCTGCTCTCGTATGATCTAAACCTTATATATATAACTGGTATGTATTATAGAAAAATGCTAACCATTTTGTTGATAACCGAGATGAGGAGAGGATGTATGGTGCTCCAGAAGGGTTGGATAGCAAACAAGACGGACCTTAACAATTGTGAGCTTCTAGCGTAAGAGAGTTGTCTCGCACTCCAAAATTGGATCTTTGTCGTGAGATAACTGCACAACTACGTTAATGGTAAGCGTAGTTGAGTTTTTTTTTAATTCACTCCAACTACGCTTACCATTAGCGTAGTTGGAGTTTCTTTTCTTTTCTTTTTAAAAATAAATCACTCCAACTACGCTTACCATTGTAGTTGGAGTTTTTTTTAAATATAACTTCAACTACGCTTACCACAAGCGTAGTTAATTGACTCCTATCGGTTTCGTCTCAGCTCCAACTACGCACGCCACAAGCGTAGTTAGATTGCGGAATTGAAAAACGAAATCACGTATTTGGTGTGCATAGCGATTTTCACCGGTACATCTATCATCCGCTGTTTGGATTGTAGTAATTGGGACCGAGTTTAGAATGATGATGTCATGTTATGTATGTTTGTACTAATCATTTCAATTTTGCAATAACCATGCAATATGTTATGCCACATATGATTGTAAGTATCTGAATTATGCTAATTATACAAAACAAGATCTATCTTGAGTAACTATTAAGCATTCAACTAAGATTCCGTATCTTAGCTAAAGCTTCGCATCTCTCTATATTTATAACAAAGTAAATTACAGGTCAGCTAATATGATTTGCTTATCTGCGTTAAAATCTCTATTATTAATAAACAAACTTATTATTTGTACGGACAAATGATCACATATGCGGAGTCCGTATGAGCACCAAACTTTTCTGAGACGCACAATTGAAACATATGCGGAGTCCAATTGCGCCTAGGTCGATCGGCAGCAACAGGGCAGCTGAATAAGAAGGAAATTAGAAGGGATGCCGTGCGACACCCTAATATAATAATTTGGGGCGAATGCGCAGTCCGCATACACACCGGGTACATGCACCTCTTGATTTGAATGCACTGAAAGGCCCGCACGCATGCGGGCTGCGCGTGTGCCCCATCCGGGTGCATGCGCAACCCGCATGCATTGTCTCATTGGCGTTTTTCGGCCGCGTAGAATAACATTACCCTTAATAAATTGTTATTTAATAATTAAATTTTTATTTAATAAAATATACTTAGCCAATTCTTTTATATTGTTATAATTTTTAATTACTTCAATCTAGCCAATTTAACTTTACTCTAATTATTTTACAGGATTTTTCTTTTTGGTGCCCTAAGGTTTGTACTTTTTCTCTTTGTATCCACTAAGTTTTAAAATTCCTCTTGATACCCTTATGATTCTATTTGATTCCTCTGTATACCCATTCTTAATATATTACATTAAAAATTTATTATAAAATAATAAAAAATCAGAAAAATAAACCTAAAACAAATTAGGGCTAATTAGGTAAGTAGGCTTTTTTTAAGTTATAACCAGTAACTAGGCTTTTTAGGTTTTGCAATTAAGAAAGTGTACCCCGTTTTATTTTTAAACGTTCAAAGTTCAAACCCTCTTCCCATCTTCTCCTTCTCTCATCTCTTTTTCTCATTTGTTCCACATTCCAGATCTCAACTTCTGGCAAGCGGGCTGGATCGCCTACTCCTCTTCTTTGGTGGAAGTTCGGAAATAATGTTGCCGATGTTGGTGGTGGATAGGTCGGTGATTGAGTTGGACGGGGTCGGGGATCGGAGGGCAAGGAGAGGAGCAAATAATACAGAATATCCAGGGATCTGTAGATCTTATTGATTTTTCTATCTAGTTCGTCCCTTGAAATGTCTACTTGTTTTAATACAGAATATCCAGAGATCTGGTTGATTTTTCTGTCTAGATATGTAGATGAAATCCTCGGCTTTGCCGTCTACTTCTTCTCCGTCGTGAAATTCGTCTTCGTGCTCGGTGAAAACCATGAAATCCGACATCGGTGGTTACAATTGGCCAAACGTCGACGAGATGTCGCTTGCGGCCTTCTGGATGATCCTTCTGTGAACTTTCTTAGGTGCCACTGTGTATCCACCGTCGGATTTGGAGCGGACGTAGACACTCACTACTTGCTGAATTTGATTGAATACCTGCTCCATAGTAGGTCCTTCTAGTTTGGAGATCATGCATCCATTTATTGCATTTATAACGCAATCAATTTTCAATTTGATTTTGATATCTTTTTTTTTTGGAATGCAATACTATTCACAATTGCAAATGGGAATGACCACCTTATCATTCTAACAAGGTTACCTCCACAAATGTGTTCATCTAGCCTCTGTTGTTAATGTTCATTTGAATGAAATGTTAACCTTTTTATCTTGCATTCATCTTGAAAGCTTTTGTCTTTTTCTAAGATACATCTAAGTTCAATCTATCATTATCTTATCCATAACCTTTCATTCATCTCCCTAGAATCACATGCTACTTAGCCAACAACAATCATTTTAAGTTCATTCATCACCATAAACACATACATGCATGCCATAGCTAGATGAAAAGAAAAGAAGTAATATAAAGCAAGAACAAGCTGAGTAATAAGTTTAGAGCAAGCTTACAACCATCCAAGAGTACATTCAAAATGATCGGAGCTCAACAATCTCTACAACTTTCTTCACTACAAGTCTCTCAAAAACTCACTCTAAGACTATGAAAAATGTGTGTTCTTCTCTTCTCTTCAATGGAGTCTTTTTTCTCTTCTCTTCAATAAGGATTTTCAAAACTAAGGATAAGTAGGAGAATGGAAGAGTCCTTGCAAAAGTGTGTAGGCTGCAACACAACACCTCCTCTCCATCATGGGAGTCAAAGGTCGTGGGTACGTAGGAAGAATGTGCCAAATGTCGTGGTGGTCCTGACGGCGATCTCGGATGGACCTGTGAGCATCTCGGCCGAGATGGGTGGAGACTGGACCGAGATGAGCTATTGCATGGCTAGGATCATGGCTAATCACAAAGCCGGTGCATGGCTCGCACCAACCAAGTTCAATTTCTTCTTCTTTTCTCCATGCATTCTTCATTGGAACCTTAAATTCGGGCCATCACGAGGCTTAATCCTCGGTTATGATCAATAATGCATGAAAGCTCCCCAAAATACCTACAAAGCCAAAAAATTCTCGTGTAGACGTCTATTTCAACAATATGACTCGATTAAGCATAAAGCGTTCCGAACATGTGCAAAATCATGCATGAATGAATGTAAAAACTATCTAGAAGAGTGTCTAAACTAGTATCATAAATCGTTTCATCACTGAGCATTCTATATGCTATCAGGCTTAAGATACTAACTACTTTACAGGCTTTCTTAGAGGTAGAGGGGAACAACGTTTACCTAGAGTAAGAAAAGAGGGGAATGTCGTTAAAGGTGCCACAAGGAACTCGACTAGAAAGCGTGGATGTTAGGCACGCAAGGAAATATGCAATATATGCTGGAAATCATCTTTGTCATCAAGTATGTTTCTTGAACGGCGCCACTTCTATATGTTGGAAATCATATAGAAGTGCTTGTTAGTATGATGCAATTCAACGTCCCAATCAATACCGAATAAATCCAACCGAAGACAACCGAAAGATCTGTAATTGGGGCTGCTAATTTTGGTTCATGTTTCTCTTCGAAAGCCCGTCTTTTATAATGCTTGCGGATAATTATTTCATAAACAACAATATCTTATATTAGATGATAACACTTTATTATCCAATACATATATACTCCTGTATTATAGCGAATATAACATTTATAATATACATATATATAATATCTCCTTTATTAAATGAACTAGTCCACCAACCTAATGGGTGTGACTTCGTAGGACCCGATACTATTAGCAACATATTTTATCATATAAAATACATAAGTCATAGTTGACATTTAGCAAAACTCTATGACACGATTTCTTCAATCTCTCACTTGTACTTTACAACAAGTGTGAAATGTACAACTCATTTGTCACTTAATGTCTTTACTTGACTATATGATGGAAATCATCTTTGTCATCAAGTATGTTTCTTGAACTCTTGAGACCAAGCTATTAATCCCGACGATTACTACTGATCCATCTAAACGTGCACATGCATTTTCATAGTTCCTACTCTTCAAGTGGCCGATACACCAATACTTTCAAATACATCATGTCATGCATGAAACATGAGGACATATCCAACCTTGTAAGACTATATCTCCCACTCAAATTTTAGTCATCCCAATCACTACCTATATAACTACTTGTTACGGTCAGCGTTTGATAGCATCAAAGATATACCATCATTTTAATGGTAATTATACCTTGCTCATGTCTAAAGAATTCACAAATCATGAATATCTTTAAGACTTCTCAATGTGTGAAGTCATAAGATCAGTATGTCCGATATGTATCATCAAACACATCTATGTAATTGATCAAACATTTCTATGTCCCTATAACACATGAAACATGTGTTTATCAATCGCTCTTACAAGTAATATAGTCTTTTATACAGTCATTTGTATCCAAGTTAATGACTCAAACTATTTTAAACAGTTTTATAATTTCAGGTCACTTAATGGAGTTTCATTCATCAAAACTGTTTCGATGAGCCCACTTGATAACCACAAAATTGTTTGGATACTTTTTTTAATATTCAAGCAGTAATCAAATAAGAATATGAATAACTCACATAAATCAAAATATAATGTCACAAAAACGATAAACACGTTTATCCAATATGAATAACTCATGGGTTTTGTCAACGGATTTACAATGTTATCATACGTGTGCACTTTGCACATCCTCAGATCACCTCTATCAACATATTGTCGGATCATGTGGTATTTCAACATAACATGCTTGGACTTGGAGCTAGAGCTAGGTTCATTGGCTTGAGCAATTGTGACATTGTTGTCACAATAGACGTCAATTGCTCTAGAATTAATATGGACGACACTGAGCTCAACTATGAACTGCCTAATCTAGACAATTTCCTTAGTTGCTTCTCTGACAACTATATACTCCATCTCGGGATATAGAATTTGATATTGCACCTTGTCTTTGGCTCTCCAGCTGACTGCTCCTCCATTTAAAATTAAGACATATCCAGAATATGATTCAAAATCATATTTGTCTGTTTGGAAACTATCATCAATATATCATTTGACGACTAGGTCATCATCATCTCCATAAACCAATAAACCAATAGATCATCCTTAACTCTTCTTAAGTACTTAAGGATGCACTTTGCCGCGGACCAATGTGCTTCACCAGGGTTAAATTAGTTCTTCTACACATTCTTAAAGCATATGCAACATCTAGATGGGTGCAAGTCATACGATACATGAAAGATCCAATTTCCGAAGCATATGGAATCTTATTTATCCTCTCAATCTCACTAGGTGACTTAGGGCACTGAGTCTTGTTGAGATGTGAGCTATGTTACATCGGTAGGTACCCTTTCTTTGAGTTCATGATAAGTGTGAAATATTGTATCTTATAACTGTTCGCTCCCGAATGTGCGTGCAAATAAGCTTTAATTATAAAACTAGAAATCAAGCAAGCGAACCCGCAGTGTACGGATTGACGTAGTTAAGCAAGAATTCCAGAGTATCGAACACGGGGATTTGGGGGGTTAAATCCAGTTATAGATTATCAAGCGAGTAAATGTAAGAGCTTTTCGAATTATTGGGAAAACAACAATCCTAAAGATCCAGGAATCCAGCTGTGGCAATCGATTCAAGATATACTAACGATATGAGGACAGAGTTGAGATATACAAAGGTATTCTAATGTAAGGTAATCGTACGGTAAAGTTCCAAAAAACCTTATATGACTCACCTATAAGAAACTCTCTATACAGGTTGTTGAGGCTTCAATATAGAAAGATTCTAAAGGCAAGGATTAATGTCAAATACCCAAACTTATAAGCCAAGGATCAAGACTAACTAAACCGATTGAGGTTGTGACACTCACAATCGAGGTAGAGGTTGTTGAGGCTTCACTACCACCTAGAAAAGGCAAGCCTAAACTAAGTTAAAGCAAATCTTTAACTTTATATTAAAGTAAAAGCAGGGTCGTAACTTAACACAAAATTACGGCTAGTTCTTGAGTTCCACGGCCGTGGAAACTCAAGAACAGACCGTGGATTAGGGTTCGTCGGCGATTCTCTCTAACTCTCAGGGTCCAATCTGTTTACGATCGATCTATCATCATCTAGGCCACAACTATCAACCCTTCACCTAAGAATTGTTAAGGGTTTTTAGCCAATAACTGTCATTATGATATCAAATTCAAGATTTAAAAGATTGAAAGATGAAAACTTTCGAAAACCTTCAATAAACTTCAAACCAATCTCAAAGTCACAATCAAGAACAAATATCGTCACTTGATTCGGAATAGAACAAACAAACACAATCTTAGATAAGAAGGAAGAACGGGATGTCAATCCGTCTTCTAAATCAAACCTAAGCAAGAAGTGAAATCTTCTTGCAAACAATCTTCCGAATCTTCAATCTTCCGTCAATCCGGAAATCTCCAATAGCAATGCGCCAAAAATCTCTCAACCACAATCTTCGCCAAATGCGAAATTAGGGCAAAAGCAAGGTGTAAGCGAAGGTGCGTCTAAGCAGAGGTCGAGGTATAAATCGCGGTAGCGAAGGTGCGTCTAAGCAGAGGTCGAGGTGTAAATCGCGGTAGCGAAGGTGCGTCTAAGCAGAGGTCGAGGTGTAAATCGCGGTAGCGAAGGTGACGGAATCTCTCTTCGTCCGTCCTTATATAGTGTAGGATAAAATATCGGCCCAGCCCAATTGCGTAGGAGATCGTGGCTTAAAGTATGGCGAAAAAGATCGTCAAGATCACGGTCGTGAAAGGGTTCCACGGCCGTAATTTAGAGCGTGGAAATCAACACGGTTTGAACCATCTTCTCCACGGCCGTAGAAGTTGCTGGAATGAACCACGCTTCCTTAGCCATGGTTCCACGGCCGTGGAACTGAACGTGGAAAGTGGTACGGCCGTATTTTAGATCGTGGTTTAGGGCAAGAACGTGATTCTTCCCTAGCCTCGTGCATTCCTCAAGTTGGCACTCCCTTAGCTCCTAGAAATGCCCTCAATCCATGGACATTGCTCAACAACTCCATCCTTGCTCGATTCCGTTCGGAAATAGCTCTTAATCACCTATAATCAACATAAAGCTTGTGTAGATCTCTATATCGACATTATAGATAAACTAGCTCACAAAAATATCAATGCTCAATCAATGACTATCAATATGAATCAAATACACTTAGAAAACGTGCCTAAAATATCACAATATTTCATGCTAACAAATAACCCCATACTTAACACTTGCTTGTCCCTAAGCAAGGTCTTTCAAAAGCTTTAAAACAAGAGTTAGGATGAAATATGTGTACCTTCTCAAAGCAATACTTCTTTTTGGATGAATGTGCCTTCTAAATAATAGATCATTCTCAAATCTTGCTTCAATCGTTTATAAGACTTTCATACACTTAATCAAAGAGTAAAGAGTAAAGAAAGCTCATGAATCAATCAAACTTCCATACAAACATCATAACCTTCAAACATTATCAAAATCAATCTCAAGAAACTTCAATTTAGATCACCAAGTCATATAACATTCTCTTGATCTTAAGGACTTTCAAAGAAAAAGGTCTAGAATATGGAAAGAGAAGGAAACTTTAAGGAATGTGGTGCATGAATCCGGGAAAGTGGACAACTACTCTTTTCTTCTTCTCTTGCGGTTTCCGCAACACCTTCAACTTAGAGCTTCGCTCTCTTCTTTTCATTTTTCGACTTTACTTTTGGAGTTATGGATAGAGGTGCACAAAAACTGAAGCCTAGGAGATTGGCGTTTCTTAATTTTATGAGATGCCTCAAACCCTTAGCGCACATACCATAATCCGCTAGGAATATCGCTCAATCCGACTTTGGCAAGACACAAACACCCGGCTATGTTAATGGTGCCGAGTTACTCATCATCATGATTGACTTTCCCAAACCTATAATTTCTTTCTATTCCTTTGAATGCAAAATATTGCTTTCATGGCCCTCCCACATCATACATGCCTTTTTCAATCAACTCCTCCAAATTCCCGGATAGGTAAAGGAGGCCATAATTTCAATGAGGGGCTAAATGATCAAAGAAAGAAGAAAGAAAAATCGAATTGCCTTAATCATCTCAACAAGAAGCATAAGAACTTATAGTGCGATTTCAACTTCAATTTGTCAACATGATTTAGGTAACATTCATCACATTATGAAACTTGCAAAAGAGGCATAATCAACTCATTCAATTTCTTTTCAATCCACTATTCGTTTAAGCATGCAATTGTCATCAAACTCAATTCACAAGTAGCGATTATCGTAGAAATCATCTCAATTCCTTAGAAGCACAAAATTTTTCAATTTTTATGGGTTTTTCAAACTCTTTTTCATGCAATGCAATAATGAAACATGCAACAATATAATGAACATGCAATGATAGTCTCGATAGAAGCAAACATAGTGAGTAAGAGTTATTACAACTTTTAGTCACACCCCACCCCATACTTGGAACAAACATTGTCCCTAATGTTCAAATAAAAGAAAGAAAAGAAGAAAAGAAAAAGAAACTCACAAAATGGCGGTAGAGCGGCTAAAGCTATCGGTCATGCAAATCATCGTCACTGCGGCGCTGGTGGAGGCGGGAATGGAGAGAAGCTAGGATCATAAAACCGCCCAAACTGTTGGCGGTAGACATCTCTCATCATGTGATCGAGGTCGTCCAAGCGTCCATCTCTAGCATCGGCTCGGATCTCCAATGCTCCTACTCTCTCCGAAAGACCAGTAGCCCAATCTGACATCTGCTCATACTGTTCGCTCCAAACGGTGTGTGCAAGCTTTAAATTTATAACCCTAGACTTAAGCTTAAAACAAGAATGCGAACCCGCAGTGTACGGGTCAATCGTAGTAAAAGCAAGGAATTCCAGGGGTCGATCACAGGGACTCGGTGAAACAAAGTCAATAACGGTAAGCTTCGTAATTACTAACCACAAGAGCAATTAAAACAATCAAAGATGAATAAGAAGTCAATAAAGCAAACATGCAATTCTAGGGATTAAAGCATCTAGTTGTGGTTCCAACTCAAGATCTAAAGATAAGCGGACAGAGCTGAGATTTTTGCATAGGGAAGGTGTTACTAAAGTGGAATAGATCACCGGGTAAGTCTCACTACTCACTAATCCAAAACCGTAACTCCTATTACCGGGTAAGTCTCAAGGAATTAAGATAAAGAACTATAACCTCAAACTAACACACCATCTAAGGGAATAGAATCAACCTTTACCGGGTAAGTCTCAGGCTAACTCACAAAGATGGGATGAAAGCACACTCAAACCCCAATAAAGGATAAACCTTTATTACCTACACTTATGATCTTAAGTACACAAACTAAGGAATTACCGGGTAAGTCTCATCCTAAGCTTGCATTGGATCGGGAAAGGTGTAATAAGAATAGGATTTGGCAAACTCTAACACTTAACTCTCAGTTTAGGATCAGATAAGTCACCTCGGTCAGAAGAATTCCACCCCGGCCGAGATGTTCATCGACTGAATGAGATGCTTAGGGTTAAGGTTAAAGACTCGAACTTTCAGGGTCCTACTGGAATCTAAGATTATTCTATCATTGTTTTTCCCACAACCTTCAGCCAATCACCCTAGAATCACACAAGGAAATTAGCCGCTCATCATCATGAAAGTATTAATCAAATATATGGGAAGAAGGTGAATATTTGAACGAGAAGAATTTAATGAAAAGACTTCAATAACTGAATCAAATATCACAACAAAAGCGTTCCTTGGATAGCAATCCAACAAGAGAAGACAACAAGGAAGGGAATCAAAGACAATCTTACAAAACCCTTCAAAAAGCTATAAAAGCTATGATCTTCAATCTTCCTTCAACCTTCAAAAAGGTTCTTCAAATCTCCAAATTGGAGTATGGCTGCTGCGTAATGAGTGTTCCGTGTATAACAGGGTGTAAGCGAGATGTCGGATTTGTGGAAATCCAACCCTTTTTATAGGAAAATAACCCTCGAAAGATAAGATATCTTAGAAAGATCTCTTCCCATAAAAATAGGTAAAATATAAGATCTTCTTCCTTCCAGGAGCCAAGCCCAAAAATATAAGATCACTTTCCAAAGATAAAAGATCTCAGCCAAGAATAAAATATTTTCGCCGCGTCCTAGGTGTTCGCCTCGGTCGAGTCGGCGTCTCTGGATCACCTCGGTCGAGATGAATCTCTGGTCAACCGAGGTGAGTCTCAACTGAATGTGAAATCTCTTAAAACTGGTCCAAAGTGAATCTTTAATCCATGACCATGCTTCCTGGATGGTTCCTTATGCTCCTCAATGTAGCTCCAATGACTCCATAGCTCCTTTTGCTCCTTTTTGATGCAAAACGTGCCATTTAACCTACGATTACAACAAAACTAGGTGTAGACCTCGATTCTTGCAAAGGTAGATGAAATGGTAATATAATCACATAATATACATATAAACATGCAGATTATGAAAGATAAAACGTCAAAACAAACCCCAAAATATAGACTATAATTCATGCTATCAAAATACCCCATACTTAGCCCTTGCTTGTCCCCAAGCAAGTTCCACATATAGAAGACAAGATAGAATGGATTATTAGTCATTAAAATCAATGAAAAGTTTTTCAAAAACATTTTTATGATGTGTTACAATCATAGATCACTCTAAGAGAATACTTCATGGAATTTAAAGTCCAAACATGATCAAAACATTTTATAAATATAGGAAAGTTGTTCATCTTTGCATAAAATCATAGAATGCATAATAAGTCATAATTATCAAAATTAATCATGTATAATCCAGTTTAAACCACTAAGTCAATCAACAAGCTCAAGGTCTCAAGGACTTCCCAAAAGAAAGGTCAAGAAACGTGTAGGGTAGGGATGTATGTAAGGTAATGTGGTGCTAGAATCCGGGAAAAGGATGAACTTCACTTCCACTTTGACTTGCAACACCTTCCACCAATAAGCTTTGCTTATTTCACACTTTTTTTCTTTTTACTTTACTTTTTGGGATGCATGGACAGAGGTGCACAATAACCGAAGCCTAGGAAATCAGCAATCATCAATTTCTTGAGATGCATCAAACCCTTGATGCACATACCATGACCCGTTAGGAATATCGCTCAATCCGACTTTGGTAAGATACAAACACCCGGCTATGTGAATGGTGCCGAGTTACTCATCTTCATGATTGACTTCCCCAAACCTATTTCTTTCTTTCTAACACTTTCACTTCCAGCCAACTTCTCAACTTTAACTCCACTTGCTTTCACCACTTCGCTTGCTTCCAAATTCCCGGATAGGTAAAGGGAGGCAAAATGTATATGAGGGGCTAAGCATGATCAAGAAGAAGAAGAGAGAAGAATGAATTGCCTTGGTCTTTCCAGGAAGAAAGTGAGAGAACTCATGATGTGGTGTCAACCTTCAAATTCAACATAATTTAGATAAAAACAAAGTATTAAACATGCCATTAATTTCAAACAAAGCATTTAGCAACTTAAACATATTATAAAACCTTTCAAACACATAAAGAATTTAAAACTAGTCAGTAAGCAAGATCTTCACTGAGATCATATCCAGATAAGCAACACAAAAATAATTTTCGAAAACTCTCAGTTAACCTCGGTCGAGGTGTTCTTGGGTCAACCGAGGTGAAACGCCTCGTTTGGCCAAGACTGACTCGGTCGAGGTCAAAATTTTTTTTTTTTTAAAAACCATTTTTTTTTTCCAGTTTCGACGTTTTTCTTAATCAAATAACCTGTAAATATGCATGCAATCTCAGATAAACATATAAATGCAGAAGTGAAGCATAAATATCCGATCAAATAATCATCGAAGTCATCGAATAAGTACATCAAATCGTCATCACATAAGTACAACAAATACCCCATACTTGGGACACACTGTCCCAGTGGGTCAATATAAGTCTAAAAATAAGAGTACTCACCGGATAAATAGCTGAATTGCATAAAAATATAATAAAGAAAATCCTGCAGCTCCTCAATAGTCGCGATCCGGTGGTGGTGGTGGTGGCACGTATGGATACTGGGTCGGGTCGAATGGATGACCCATGATACGCTCGAACTGGAGCTGGGCCATAATGTGCTGATAATGCTGCCGCTCCTGCATCTCGCGGATATCCAGCGACAAAGCAGCATACGAATCAATAACCTGATCCGTCAGGTCATCGATCCGTCTGTGAGCATCTGGATCCCTCACTCTGCGTCTCCTGCGTCTAGCAGGTCTAACCGGAGAAGTGGCGGGTGCATCAGTTGGTGCAGGCTCAGTCTCATCATCATCATCATCATCATCATCATCATCATCATCATCATCATCATCATCATCATCATCATCATCATCATCATCATCATCATCATCATCATCATCATCATCATCATCATCATCATCATCATCATCATCATCATCATCATCATCATCATCATCATCATCATCATCATCATCATCATCATCATCATCATCATCATCATCATCATCATCATCATCATCATCATCATCATCATCATCATCATCATCATCATCATCATCATCATCATCCAGATCTATAATTGGTGGCGCGCTCGTCCCTGCAGTATCTGTCCCTGTGTCCATCGGGACTCCACCATCTCTCTCATCCACTGTATCCTCGTCATCAGCCTCCTCCTCCTCCTCAGCTGGGGCAGCTGCTGCCTCCCTATAATCCTCCATTAGTGGAGCCCAAGCGGTCTGCCAATAGTGCGGATCGTAAACAGTGAACTGGGCAGACCAACGGATCCCCTGTGGCGCAGTCAGCTCCCACGGCATAGCCACATATGGAGTGGTCAGACCTCGGGGAACGAGAATCCGCCGAGTGATCATCTCCTGCAATCCAAGCGGCTTCGGAGCTGCCACCATCGTACAAGCACTGAGGTCCATGTCATGAAAAGCAGCTATGTGGGTGACAAGCCCTCCGCAGCAGATGTCTCCCTTCGCTTTGGCCTTGATCTTGTGCAGGTCCTCTGCCAAGATCAAGCCAAAGTCTGGGAAACCCCCCGTAACCATACAGTATAGACTGAAAAGCTCGCCCTGTCGGATCTTCTAGGGCGTCTCAGTACGCGCCAGAAGTGTCTCGCTGAATATCCTATGGGCTAACCTAAAGGCTAGGTGGAAGATGACCTTCTCCCTGGAATCTCCAGGGCGCCATTTGTCTGCATGCTCAACAATATGGGCTATCTGCCCCCAGAACTCCCTAGCTACAGATCGGGAAGGGAAGTCAGTGGCGGTGGGCTCAGGAAAGCCGAAGATGTCTCTCCAAATCTCGAGCGGTACTAAGAAGTTCCGGTTCATCAACCGGTACTTCACAGACTGCTCTGTGGGAAGGTAGGTGAAGGAGCTAACGAACTCTAAGGTCGGCTCCAAGTAGGCTGGGGCTCGGATCTCAGTAAACTGATCCAGCCCAACTGTGGTAATCATCCTCCTAAGGTCTCCATCTACCCCTAGGCAGTCAAAAGCGGACACGTCCAAGAAACGTGGTGCAATCACTGGACGGCTAGCTATACGGTCATAATCTACCTGGTGTCTCTCATGGATCACCGGGCGGTAAGGTCGGGAAGAAGAGGAAGGAGAGGATCTATCCCTAATGGCAAGCAATCTGTCAGAACTCATCTTCAAAAATATCTTACTGTCAGGTCACCTCGGTCACTGACAATTCTCAAAAATCACCTCGGCCGAGGCGCAGTTCGACTGGACCGAGGCGGAAGCAGTTCGCGATTCAATTATCAAAAATCCAGTTCTTTTCCCCCCAAAATCACTACAATTGCTTCCTATGGGGTACTTAAGCCTTTTCTCAGCAGATGCAAGGGCAACCAAAGCCCAAATCGAAACGAATGAACGAGTTAGGGTTTCGACTGTTTTTACCTTGTTTCGGTTGATTCGTTCGATTTCTTCGCAGATCTGTACTTGCAATGGGATCCTCTACCCTTCAATCGTAGTTTGGAAGCGGAAATCTTCGAAAACGAGCAAGATTCGAGGAAGCGAGGTGGAGAGGCGCCGCGGTCGAGTCGAAGAGGGTAAAAAAGTGAAAAATAAAAATTTCCCCCTTTTATACTGTTCCTGGAACTGCTGTCACCTCGGTCGAGATGGTCTCGACTGGACCGAGGTGGTACGGACCGAGGTGGTTCTGCAGAAACCCTAGTCGCCTCGGTTGCTCAAGGATCAACTCGGTCGAGGTGGCCTCGACTGGACCGAGGTGTCTCAGTCAAACTTCGTCTTCTCGAATTCTCGAACTTCGGTGCTTCCAGTTATGCTCCTGATTGGTTCTTCTTCCTTAGCTGTAACCTGTTATCTGTCTAGGACGCCAAAAACAAACAAAACAAAGCAAAAGCAAACTATCTAAGCTAAACTAGAAAAAGGGAAAAGAAAACAATACCTTGGGTTGCCTCCCAAGAAGCGCTTGGTTTAAGGTCGCTAGCTGGACCATAATGAATCTCTATATGTGATGGGAGGTGCCCTCACCCCATACTTCACCTCCATCGTGGGGTGAAGTGAGTAAGTCTATCCATTGCTCCAACAAGTGTAAGTGCTCATCGGGGAATGAATCGTCTATGGGTGGATCATCCGTCTCGCGGGACGATTCCGGTAGCCGGCTGAGGTGATCCGCAACGGAGTTCTCGGATCCCTTCTTATCGCGGATCTCTAAGTCAAACTCTTGAAGCAAGAGAATCCATCGAATAAGGCGTGGCTTGGCATCTTTCTTAGCAAGCAAGTAATGGATGACAGCATGGTCGGTGTAGACAATGACTTTCGCCCCTACTAAATAGGAACGAAACTTCTCGAAAGCATATACAACCGCCAACAACTCCTTTTCAGTGGTAGCGTAGTTGCGCTGGGCTATATCTTGCGTCTTGCTAGCATAGTAAATGGCGGTGGTCCGGCCATCCTTCTTCTGTCCAAGCACCGCTCCTACGGCTACATCACTAGCATCACACATGATCTCAAAGGGCAAGGTCCAATCAGGAGGTTGGATAATGGGGGCGGAGATCAACGCTTCCTTAATCCTGTAAAAAGCATCAAGACACTCCTGCGAAAACTCAAAAACAACATCTTTATTCAAGAGGTTAGTTAGAGGTTTAGAAATCTTAGAGAAGTCCTTGATGAATCTCCTGTAGAAACCTGCATGCCCGAGAAAACTCCTCACACCTTTAACAGAACAAGGAGGAGGGAGTTTCTCAATAGTCTCGATCGACCTCAATACCTCGATTAGAAACGAGGTGTCCTAGTACAATGCCTTCATTAACCATAAAATGACACTTCTCCCAATTCAGAACAAGGTTAGTGTCTTCACATCTTTTAAGCACTAGAGAAAGGTTAGATAGGCAATCATCAAAAGAGGAACCATATACAGAAAAATATCCATGAATACCTCCATGATCTCCTCTATGTACTCGGAAAAGATAGCCATCATGCATCGCTGGAAGGTAGCGGGTGCATTGCACAGTCCGAATGGCATCCTCCGATAGGCAAACGTCCCCCACGGACAAGTAAAGGTGGTCTTCTCCTGATCATCCGGATGGATAGGAATCTGGAAGAATCCACTATAGCCGTCCAAGTAGAAAAAGTGTGAATGCTGGGCTAACCGTTCGAGCATTTGATCGATGAAGGGAAGCGGAAAGTGGTCTTTCCGAGTCGCCGTGTTCAACTTCCTATAATCAATGCAAACCCTCCAGCCCGTGACGGTTCTAGTTGGGATCAACTCGTTGTTCTTATTCGTCACAACGGTCATCCCTCCTTTCTTCGGAACGACATGCACCGGGCTTACCCACTTGCTGTCCGAGATAGGATAGATAATGCCTGCATCCAACAACTTAAGAATTTCCTTCTTCACAACCTCTTTCATGATCGGATTTAACCGTCTTTGAGGTTCCTGTGAAGTCTTATGATTGTCCTCCATTAGAATTCTATGCATGCAGAAAGAAGGGTTAATGCCAATAAGATCATCCGTGGTGTAACCTATAGCCTTTCGATGCTTTCTCAGGACATGTATTAATTTAGATAATTCAGATTCGGAAAGGGAAGCACTAACAATAACGGGATAAGTAGAATCCGGTCCAAGAAAGACATATCTCAAGTGACTAGGGAGTTGTTTAAGCTCCACAACTGGGGGTGTCTTCTGAGGGGGATCCTTGCTTCCTCCGTCCTGTGGGATGGTTTCAGAAATTGGACTTTCGGAAGTCTCAGTTGAATCAGTCTCGCCATCGACCTCGGTCGAGGCGCAGAGGCGTTAACCGAGATGTTCCTTAGTCGCCTCGCTCAATCCAGGAAGTGCCTCGGTCGAGGTACTGCAACTGGAACCGAAACTGGAGATCTTCGTCTCCTGGATTAGCTTCTCAGTTTTTGCTCCTGGATCCTCTTCCAGTGCCTTTAAGCTCCGTATATCTGCATCACAAGAAGCATCTATACCTTCCTCCATTAAACCGAAGCTAATAACTCTTTCGAGTGGATCGTTAATAAGGATAGAGCTCACCAATTCTCTTGATTCTTCTTCATCGTAGATGTTGAAGATATCATCAGTTAGTTGCTCTCCTTTCATTGCGGCAAGTAATGCAAACTCCACTTGGTCACCACCAATGTTGAACTTTAACTTGGCATTTTTACAATCAACGTTGCAACCCGAAGTTGCTAGAAATGGCCTCCCGAGAATGATAGGAACAGGATAATCTGCAAGAATGTCAAGTACAACAAAATCTATAGGTAGATAGAAGTTACCTAACTTGACCGGAACGTCCTCCAAGATGCCCACGGGATGGGTGATGGAGCGATCCGCCATATAAAGTCGAATCTTGACCGGCTTGGACTCTCCAAGTCCGATCTTCATACATAGTTCCAGCGGGATGATGCTCACGCTGGCTCCTAGATCACAAAGGGCTTCACAAGTGACATCCCCAACTTGAATGGGAATGCTAAATGAGCCGGGATCTCTCAACTTAGGTGGTATCTTCTCCTTCATGATCTTGATAAGCTCCGAGGATTTAGATGTCATCCTAACTTCACCAAAGTCTTCCAATTTCCTTTTCCTTGATAGAATTTCCTTCAAGAACTTCCCATAGGAGGGCATCCCTAGAATAGCATCAAGGAAAGGAATGTTAATATGCAACTTATTCATCAAGTCAAGGAACTTACCAAAGTGCTTGTCTAGATGTGCTCTGGCCCGTGACTGGGGGAATGGAAGTGGTGGTTTGTATGCAGGAGGTGGAACATAAGCTTCAGTTTTCCCCTCCGCTTTCTGTGACTCCACCTCGGTTGGCATCTCGGTCGAAGTGTTCTTCGACTGCACCTGGACCGAGGTGGTCTTCGTCGGTACTGGCACCGACCGAGGCACTAGATCTGCTGTCTTGAGTCCACTCCTCATCGTTATGGCCATGCACTGCCCCTTAGGGTTGCTTTCCGTCTTTGCTGGAAGCTTCCCTGGATCTCTTGGCACTTCATTCGCCCTACTTGCAAGTTGTTGTTCAAAGGCCTTTTGGGCCTTCGAAAATGAAGTCATAGAAGTCTCCATAGCGTTGAGCTTGATCAAGATAGCCTCAAGAACTGCGTCTTTCTTTTCCGGCTGAGACGAACTTGATCCTTGCCCTTGGCTTTTCAATGGAGTAGAAGAGGAAGAAGAAGGAGAAGAGAGGAAAGGGTTAGAGGAATCGTTAGAGTTGGAGTTTGAATGGTTGTTACCGTTATTTTGGTTGTTCGCCCTCCAATTGTTGCCATTGGATCCTCTATTATTATTGTTGTAATTGTTGTTCCGGGAACCGTTGTTGTTGTTACGGTGTCCGTTGTTGTAGTTCCTTTGCCCTTGCTCTTCCTTCTTGGTTTGAGCAACCAAGAGTTCCTTCAATTGCTTCATGTCATTCTTCAAAGATGTGAGTTGATTGTTGTTGGATTGAGTCTCTTGAAAGTTGACTCTTTTAACTCCACCTTCAGCTCCTTGGTGGGTGTACTTCTCCATATGCAAGGCTTGCTTCTCAATGAAGTCCCAAGCCTCGTCAATCGCCATGTCCATGAAGGTACCGGCGGAGAGTAGTTGGAGATTGAACTGGGTGCTCCCGTCCAGCCCCTTGAAGTAAATCTCCAATAACTCTAGCTTTGGAATCCCATGATGTGGGCAATCCAAAAGAATGTCCTTGAACTGCTCCCATGACTTGGACAAGCTCTCCTTGTCCTTCATAATGAAAGCATTTATCTTCCCTCTCATTTCAGCTGTCTTCGAGGGGGGAAAGAATTTTGTCAAGAATTCCGTAGTCATCTCCTCCCATGTGCTGATTTTTCCTGGAGGAAGAGATTGATACCAAGTAAGAGCTCTATCTTTTAAAGAAAAGTAAAAAGGTCTTAGCTTGTAGTTGTTGTTTTCAATTCTTGGAGGTCTCAAGGTTTCCATCAAGATCTCATAGTTTTGAAGATGTTGATGTGGTGATTCCTTCTCCATCCCTCCGAATTGGCATTGGCGAATCATGGATAGAACTTGTGGTCGAAGTTCATAATCATGGTCCGCCGGATCTCCTAGGTTAACTCCTGGACGCCTCAGTTGTTGATTAGGGTCCATTCTTTGACCTAGGGTTTGTGGGATTCCTGCAAGAAGAACGTTTCGGACTGGCATCCGAGGTGGAAGTACATCGGCCGGGACGTCAGGTATAGGAACCTGCCTCGGTCGAGGGTCAGCAACTGGGACCTGCCTCGGTCGAGGGTCAGCAACTGGGACCTGCCTCGGTCGAGGGTCAACAACTGGGACCTGCATCGGTCGAGGATCAGCAACTAGGACCTGCATCGGTCGAGGGTCAGCAGCTGGATCTTCCCTCGGTCGAAGTAGAATCTGGTCTCGTATGGCTGCCATATCTGCTTCGATTGCTTCAGTCCTGGTGCGAGTTTCTTCCTTCTCTCGCCTTAGTTCTTCCCTGCTGAGGCGTAGCAGCTCTAACGCCTCTTTCAATTCGGCCTCAAGATCGCGGTTGTCTTGTTGGGCCATCTTCGCTTCTCTTAAGTGTCGCTTGTATGTCTTTTCTGGTTCGGTATCGTAAGGAACGATTTCATTCCCAGTGCGGGTTCTTCGCATATACCTAAGAAAGAACCTGCAAAAGTCACTCAAGTAGAGTGGTTAGAAGACACGGGGGCAAGTGCCCCAAGAGCAAACTGTACCGGCTCGGTCTAGACCAAGTCCCCGGCAACGGCGCCAAAAACTTGTTCGCTCCAAACGGTGTGTGCAAGCTTTAAATTTATAACCCTAGACTTAAGCTTAAAACAAGGATGCGAACCCGCAGTGTACGGGTCAATCGTAGTAAAAGCAAGGAATTCCAGGGGTCGATCACAGGGACTCGGTGAAACAAAGTCAATAACGGTAAGCTTCGTAATTACTAACCACAAGAGCAATTAAAACAATCAAAGATGAATAAGAAGTCAATAAAGCAAACATGCAATTCTAGGGATTAAAGCATCTAGTTGTGGTTCCAACTCAAGATCTAAAGATAAGCGGACAGAGCTGAGATTTTTGCATAGGGAAGGTGTTACTAAAGTGGAATAGATCACCGGGTAAGTCTCACTACTCACTAATCCAAAACCGTAACTCCTATTACCGGGTAAGTCTCAAGGAATTAAGATAAAGAACTATAACCTCAAACTAACACACCATCTAAGGGAATAGAATCAACCTTTACCGGGTAAGTCTCAGGCTAACTCACAAAGATGGGATGAAAGCACACTCAAACCCCAATAAAGGATAAACCTTTATTACCTACACTTAAGATCTTAAGTACACAAACTAAGGAATTACCGGGTAAGTCTCATCCTAAGCTTGCATTGGATCGGGAAAGGTGTAATAAGAATAGGATTTGGCAAACTCTAACACTTAACTCTCAGTTTAGGATCAGATAAGTCACCTCGGTCAGAAGAATTCCACCCCGGCCGAGATGTTCATCGACTGAATGAGATGCTTAGGGTTAAGGTTAAAGACTCGAACTTTCAGGGTCCTACTGGAATCTAAGATTATTCTATCATTGTTTTTCCCACAACCTTCAGCCAATCACCCTAGAATCACACAAGGAAATTAGCCGCTCATCATCATGAAAGTATTAATCAAATATATGGGAAGAAGGTGAATATTTGAACGAGAAGAATTTAATGAAAAGACTTCAATAACTGAATCAAATATCACAACAAAAGCGTTCCTTGGATAGCAATCCAACAAGAGAAGACAACAAGGAAGGGAATCAAAGACAATCTTACAAAACCCTTCAAAAAGCTATAAAAGCTATGATCTTCAATCTTCCTTCAACCTTCAAAAAGGTTCTTCAAATCTCCAAATTGGAGTATGGCTGCTGCGTAATGAGTGTTCCGTGTATAACAGGGTGTAAGCGAGATGTCGGATTTGTGGAAATCCAACCCTTTTTATAGGAAAATAACCCTCGAAAGATAAGATATCTTAGAAAGATCTCTTCCCATAAAAATAGGTAAAATATAAGATCTTCTTCCTTCCAGGAGCCAAGCCCAAAAATATAAGATCACTTTCCAAAGATAAAAGATCTCAGCCAAGAATAAAATATTTTCGCCGCGTCCTAGGTGTTCGCCTCGGTCGAGTCGGCGTCTTTGGATCACCTCGGTCGAGATGAATCTCTGGTCAACCGAGGTGAGTCTCAACTGAATGTGAAATCTCTCAAAACTGGTCCAAAGTGAATCTTTAATCCATGGCCATGCTTCCTGGATGGTTCCTTATGCTCCTCAATGTAGCTCCAATGACTCCATAGCTCCTTTTGCTCCTTTTTGAAGCAAAACGTTCCATTTAACCTACGATTACAACAAAACTAGGTGTAGACCTCGATTCTTGCAAAGGTAGATGAAATGGTAATATAATCACATAATATACATACAAACATGCAGATTATGAAAGATAAAACGTCAAAACAAACCCCAAAATATAGACTATAATTCATGCTATCACATACCATCCCGGAGCCTGGCTGTACCACCCTGGAGCGTCGGACGGTGCTGGTGCTGGTGCTGGTGGCTGCTCTGCGGACCATGGAGGTGGAACTCCGTACCATGCAGGAGGTGTCTCCATCCATGTGGGTCTCTCACTCACGCTGGCGCAGCGAGAAGACGAGCCTGAAGCTCTGGCGGGACGTGGAGAACGTCTAGGCACATCGGGGGCCGCATCCGGCTGATCCGGAAACGTGCCAAACTCCTGCTCGGCTCCTCCTCCACCCTCAAACTGATCCCTCATATCCTCCTCCTCAACTACTGGTGGTGGTGGGACATATGGGGGAGCTGCAATCCTGTTCGCGTGCATAGCAGCGAACGTCTCCTTCCAATTATGGCATCCAGCCATAATGGAGTACTCCGGTAGCCACTCTATACCCCTACCTGTCCTGCTCTCCCAAGGCATGGCCCCATAAGGCGGACCTCTTCGTGTGGGGAAGATGAGACCTCTAGTCATGAAGGCATGAAGTCCTAAGGGTACGGCTGGTATGCGGGTACATGCAGAAAAATCAACTCCCAACATCCTAGCAAGGTGGGTAACTATCCCACCATATCCAATGTTTCCCTTCCTCTTGTTCTTAAGCTTGCTCATAGTAGCAGCTAAGAGGGTGGCGCAGTCAGCAGGGCGCTTATACAGCATAGAATACAGCACAAATAACTCATCCGTCTTGATCTTTTGGGGCGTCTCCGTCCTAGGGAAGAGACACTCCGAAAGAACACGGTGAGCAATCTTCAAGGCTAAGTGATACATCAACTTAGCCTTGGTGTCAGCAGGTTGCCAGCGGTCCTCGCTGGCGTATATCATAGCAACCTCCTCCCTAAAGTCTTTGGCGTAAACGCCACTAGGAAAACGACCATTGAAGTTCTCATGGAACCCAAAGAAGGTTCCGAACTCACGGATGGTAAAATCATAGTTTCTTTCCATAAGACGGAAAGAAACGGTCCTATCCACATGGCTGTGCTCGAAAGACGTCACAACCTCCCTCGTAATCTCCTCATAAGCGTCTTCTCGGATAGCCGAGAAGACAACTAGTCCGGCTCTATCCAAGAGCCAAGTAAGGTCATCTACTATGTTTAGAGGAACTAGATCCTCCAACAATAAGTACCTAGGTCCAATCACAGGCCTCTCATGGATCCTCTCGAGTGCATCGAGGTGACCCGCATGAATGGTCGGTACTCTAGGGCTAGGAGGTGAGGGTGATGAAGGTGATGATGGTGGTGAAGGGGAAGAAGGTGGTGGTGCTCTAGAGGATGAAGAGGAAGAGGGGTTACCCTTCCTCTTTTTATTCTTATCCTGCTCATTCTTCTTCTCCTTAATCCTCCCAGAAACTCTCCTAACGAAGTCCATCACTGTTCAAAATTACGGTCTGTTCTCGGTAATTCCACGGCCGTGGAACTGTCAGCGACCGTGGTTCGTCTGATTTTTTTCGCAAATCTCAGCAATCAACACTCAAACTCAGCAATCAGGCAGCCCTAGTCTAATTTCTTCCAATTTTAATCAGTTCTTCCTAAAATTTCTAGCAAAAACGAAGCGAATTGACAAAGATCAAGAAGAGTGGAAAAAACCTAGGTTTCGGATTTTAAAATCCGAATTGTGCATTCCTTGGTGATTTGCCGCTCGATTCGTCGCTTGGATCTCGTTGGTGGTTGAATTTGCTTCAATTTGGAAAGAAGAATCGTTGAAAACGATTAACGAACAAAGATTTGGGAGGAAGGGCGTGGAATCGGCGTTTTGGGTCGTGGAATTGGGTATTTGTGGAGTGTTTTTGTGAAGAAAGTGGTTTATATAGTGTCAGGCAAAATTTTGAAAATCACGGTCTGTCGGGGGGTTCCACGGCCGTGGAAATGTACGGACCCGTGGTTTTTGTGATTTTTCAAAGACTTTTGGAAATTACGGTCACTATAGCTGTCACGGCCGTGGTTTAGGCCGTGGAACTCTCTGTAATGCTCCAAAGTCCAAGTTTCGTCACTTTTCTTCAAAATAACTCTTCTCTTTTCCTTTTCCACCGTTCCTACATCCAAAAACACGAACATACCGGAAGAAATTGAAGGCAAACGAAGCAAAAACGTCTATTCTAAGCTAAACTATGAATCGAAAACAAAAACGTAAATGCAATACCTTGGGTTGCCTCCCAAGAAGCGCTTTGTTTAAGGTTCGTAGCTAGACCAATCTCGCACTTATTCGAGTGCGGTAGGCGCGAACTCTTCAGCTTGGAGTTCCGGCGTGTACTTCTTGAGTCGTTGACCGTTCACCTTAAAGCTTCCGCCCGCTTCACCCCATACTTCAACTGCACCATGGGGGAAAATACGCTTAATTAGAAAAGGTCCGGTCCAACTAGACTTAAGCTTACCTGGAAAGAGACGAAGCCTTGAATTGAAGAGGAGAACTTGATCTCCTTCTTTGAAGTCCTTTGGAATGATATGCTTATCATGCCAACGCTTTGCTCTCTCCTTATATATCTTGGCATTTTCATAGGCGTTCAAGCGGAGTTCTTCCAGCTCATTAAGGTCTAAGAGACGCTTCACTCCCGCTTCCTTCATGCCAAAATTCAACCACTTAATAGCCCAAAACGCCTTATGTTCTAACTCTACCGGTAAGTGACAAGACTTCCCATACACAAGGTTGTATGGTGTGGTTCCTATGGGAGTCTTGTATGCGGTCCGGTACGCCCACAATGCGTCATCAAGCTTCAAAGACCAATCCTTCCTAGTCCTTGAAACCGTCTTCTCTAGGATTCCTTTGATCTCCCTTTTTGAGATCTCGACTTGTCCACTAGTTTGTGGATGATAAGGGGTAGCGATCTTGTGAGTAACCCCATACTTAGCTAGAAGAGCTTCAAAGCGCCGGGCAATGAAGTGAGAACCTCCATCACTAATGATAGTCCTTGGCATCCCAAATCGCGGGAAGATGGTCTTGTTAAAGAACTTAACCACCACCATGGCATCATTGGTGGGAGTGGCAATTGCTTCCACCCATCTAGAAATGTAATCTACCGCCAATAGTATGTATTGGTTTCCACAAGAGGATGAGAATGGTCCCATAAAGTCTACTCCCCAAACATCGAAAATCTCTACCTCTTGGATGTTGTTGAGGGGCATCTCATTCCTCCTAGAGATATTACCTGTTCTTTGACAAGCATCGCAGCAAGAAACAAAGGATTGTACATCTCTAAATAAAGTAGGCCAAAAGAATCCAGATTGCAATACCTTTGCGCTAGTCTTGTTTGAACTAGCGTGTCCTCCACAAGGTAGTGAATGACAATGGCGGATGACACTTTGCATCTCATCTTCCGGCACACATCGCCGAATGATGCCATCCGGACCTCTCTTAAAGAGGAGAGGCTCGTTCCAAAAGTATTCCCGGACATCCTTAAAGAACTTCTTTCTTTGTGCGTAGGATAATCCGGGCGGTATCTCCTGGCAAACCAAATAGTTAACAAAATCAGCAAACCATGGTTCGTTACCTTTGGAGATCACATCGATGCACTCCTTAATAATGTGTAGGTGTTCGTCCGGGAAGGAGTCATCTATAGGTAGTTGGTCGTCCTCTAGATGTGTTAGGCGACTCAAATGATCCGCAACAGAATTTTCCGAACCTTTCTTGTCGCGGATCTCTAGATCGAATTCTTGTAGGAGAATAATCCATCTAATTAGCCTTGGCTTCGCATCCTTCTTTGCAAGGAGGTACCGGATCGCAACATGATCCGTGTAGACAATCACCTTCGCACCTACAAGATAAGAGCGAAATTTGTCAATTGCATAGACAATAGCTAAAAACTCTTTTTCGGTAATGGCGTAATTGAGCTACGCTTCATCTAGCGTCTTGCTAGCATAGTATATGGCATGGGTTCGCCCTTCCTTCTGTTGTCCAAGAACAGCTCCTATAGCTACGTGACTAGTATCGCACATAACCTCAAAAGGTAGAGTCCAATCCGGAGGTTGGATAATAGGTGCTGAAATTAGAGCTTGCCGAATTGTGTTGAATGCATCTAAACATTCCTGCGAAAACTCAAAAACCGCATCCTTCATCAATAGATTAGTGAGAGGTTTTGATATTTTAGAAAAGTCTTTAATAAAGCGTCTATAGAATCCGGCATGTCCTAGAAAACTTCTTATCCCTTTCACCGAAGTTGGGGGAGGAAGCTTTTCTATGGTCTCTATCTTAGCCTTATCTACTTCTATCCCTCTATTAGAGATTAAGTGACCTAATACAATTCCTTCCTTAACCATAAATTGACACTTCTCCCAATTAAGAACTAGGTTAGTGTCCTCACACCTTTGTAAAACAAGAGAAAGGTTAGAAAGACAATCGTTAAAAGAGGAACCGTATACGGAGAAATCGTCCATGAAGACCTCCATGATTTCCTCAATGTATTCGGAGAAGATGGCCATCATGCACCTTTGAAAGGTGGCTGGGGCGTTGCATAGCCCGAACGGCATTCTCCTATAAGCGAACGTACCCCATGGGCACGTGAATGTGGTCTTCTCTTGATCGTCCGGGTGTATCGGAATCTGAAAGAAACCACTATAACCGTCAAGATAGCAAAAGTGGGAATGTTGCGCTAACCTTTCAAGCATTTGATCGATGAAGGATAGTGGGAAGTGATCCTTCCTCGTCGCGTTGTTAAGCTTGCGGTAGTCAATGCACATCCGCCATCCCGTTACGGTTCGGGTAGGAATGAGTTCGTTGTTCTTATTGGTGATTACCGTCATTCCTCCCTTCTTCGGAACTACTTGAACCGGACTCACCCACTTACTATCGGAGATAGGATAGATGATACCTGCATCAAGAAGTTTAAGAATTTCCTTCTTGACAACCTCCTTCATGGTCGGATTCAACCGCCTTTGAGGTTGTCTTGAAGTCCTAAAGTCTTCCTCCATTAATATTTTATGCATGCATAGGAAGGGTTTGATTCCTACTAAGTCTTCTATAGTATAGCCTAAAGCTTTCCTATGTTTCCTAAGGACAACCATAAGCTTACTATGTTCATCTATGGTTAGATCGGAACTAACAATAACTGGATAAGTAGAGTTAGGTCCTAGGAAATCATACCTTAGATGAGTAGGAAGTGGTTTTAGTTCCATTGCTTTCGGAGCTTCCAATGGTTCTTGCGGAGCATCCGATGCTTCCTTAGAAGTGTCTAAGGAAGTAGAAGGTGTGGGAGAAGAATCGAAAGAAGTTGAAGAAGTGGCACGATCATCCCCTTCCACGGCCAAAATTACGATGTCCATACACCCTCCACGGCCGTGGTTTAGGGCGTGGAAAGTGGTTACGGTTGCTCTGCCTCCTCCACGGCCGTGTAACCCTCTGGAGTGAGCCACGCTTTGGGTGGTGAGATCCACGGCCGTGGAATATAGCGTATGGCCGTGGATTCTCACGTTTTCTGCCTCGTCGTGGAGCTTCTCGAACTCCTCTTCATCTACCTCTTCTTGTGCTTCTAAGGCTTCAATTGCCTCATTGCACTCCTCTTCTTCACCTACATTCGTTAAACTCATAGCAATAACCTTTTGCAAAGGATCTTTGAAAAGAATCCCACTTACATCCTCTCTAGATAACCCCTCTTCATCTTGGATATTGAATATAT
Organism: Fagopyrum homotropicum; assembly: GCA_033239125.1. Taxonomy (NCBI): domain Eukaryota; kingdom Viridiplantae; phylum Streptophyta; class Magnoliopsida; order Caryophyllales; family Polygonaceae; genus Fagopyrum; species Fagopyrum homotropicum. The sequence goes on from BSWB01000003.1 coordinate 128,126,875, forward strand.
CCTCATCAAAGATTGGCTCTTTCATTAGAGTGGAAAGAACGAACTCTACCTTCTCTTCTCCTATGTCAAAGGCGAGTCTAGCATTCTTGCAATCGACTATGCAGCCGGAAGTTGCAAGAAACGGTCTTCCGAGTATGATCGGGACCGGACTATCTGCAGGAATGTCAAGCACAACAAAATCAATGGGAACAAAGAATTTACCTAGCTTGACTGGGACGTCTTCTACAATACCGACGGGGCGAGTGATGGATCGATCCGCCATGTACAACGTCATCTTTACCGGTTTAGGGTCGCCTAAACCGATCTTCCTACATAATGCAAGTGGTATGATGCTCACACTTGCTCCTAAGTCACATAATGCATCATATGTGACATCTCCCACTCCTATGGGAATACAAAACGATCCCGGATCCTTTAGCTTTGGGGGCATTTTCTCTTTCATGGTTTTGATGAGATCCGAAGAGTCCAAACTCATCTTAACCTCGCCGAAATCTTCTAGCTTCCTCTTGTTGGAGAGGAGCTCCTTCAAGAACTTGCCGTAAGCCGGCATACCTACAATAGCATCAATAAAGGGTATATTAATATGCAGCTTGCTCATGAGTTCTATAAACTTACCAAATTGTTTATCTAGGCGCGCTCTCGCTCTAGATTGAGGGAATGGTACGGGAGGTTTGTAAGCTGGAGGAGGAACATAGATATCTTCCTTCTCCTTCCCCTTCTCTTTGTCTTTCTCTACGGGGACTTCAACAAACTTAGGCTGCGGATCGGTGGTAGTCACTCCGCTCCTAGTTGTGATTGCCATCACCCTTCCTTTAGGGTTGTCCTTCGTCTTTTCTGGAAGTTTCCCTTGATTCCTAGGAACTTCCTCCGCATGGCTGAACATTTGGTTTTCTAAAACCTTTTGGGCTTTATCAATCTTAGAAATTTGATCATCAACCTTAATGATGCGGTTCTCCAAACCTTGAAGCTTTCCCAAGATCGTTTCCAACATGGGATCGGGCTTCTCCTTCCCCGAAGTGTTTCCTCCATTAGATGTTTGCCCCTGGCTTTTCAAAGGAGTAGAGGAAGAGGAAGGTGGAGTTAGTGAATTCGAATTGGAAGGATAAGAGTTACCGGAATTTTGTTGATTGGAGCGCCAATTGTTGTTGTTTGAACCCCTATTGTTGTTCCAATTGTTGTTGTTCTGGTTATTGTTATTGCCATTCCAATTGTTCCGGTTGTTGTTCCGGTTATTGTTGTTGTTGTTGCGGTTTGTGTTATCGCCGCCATTGTTGTTGCCCAAATAGCCAACATCCTTCCCTTGTTGCTTTGGGAAGTTGGTCTTGATGGCCTCCTTCAACTCCTTGATCTCATTGTTGAGGGAGAAAATCTGATTTTGAGCTTCATGTGTGAGCTTCGCTCCTTGCTCCACACGATTTCCCTCCACTTTCCGGTGGGAATACTTCTCTATGACTCTTTCTTGCTTCTCGATGAAGTCCCAAGCGTCATCTTCTCTCATGTCCATGAATGTTCCACATGAGAGGGATTGGAGCTTGAATTGTGTCTCCACATCCAGCCCCTTGTAGTAAATCTCCAGCAATGCGAGCTTGGATATGCCATGATGAGGGCAATCCAATAACAAGTCCTGAAACCTTTCCCATGATTGAAACAAACTTTCGTTAGATCTCATGGAAAATGCATTAATCTTACCTCTAAGTTTCGCCGTTTTGGATGGCGAAAAGAACTTAGTGAGGAATTCCGCGGAAAGGTCTTCCCATGTGTCTAGTTTCCCACTAGGAAGAGCTTGGTACCAAGACAATGCTTTCCCCTTCAAGGAGAAGAAGAAAGGCTTGAGCTTATAATTATTGGTAGTCGCGTTCTTCGGTCTCATTGTCTCCATCATACACTCAAAGTTTTGCAAGTGTTGGTGTGGAGATTCAGCGCTTCTCCCGCCAAATTGGTTTTGGCGAACAAGAGTAATAACTTGAGGGTTGAAGCTAAACCCTTGCACATCATCAGCATCAAAGTTCACACCTAAACGGCGTGGTTGTTGCGTTGGATCCATTCTTTGGCCAAGAGTTCTTGGCTCATCGTCTACACGTTGAATCCTAGCATTCCTAGGTGGAACACGGCGATTAGCAGCTGCCCGTGGATGGAATGGATTCACATTGATCGTGGGATCAATTTCTTCTAGCGGTGGCATGGAAGAATCACTATCATCAGCAGATGAATGACTTCTTCTTCTTGATCTTGATGCCCTTCTTGAGGATTTCTGGCTCCCCTTATTCTTAAGGTTGCTTATTTCTATCCTCATCTGGAACATCATATCTTTTAGATCGTTAACTTGAGATTGATGACGATCCATTTCATCCCGGCGAATATTCTCATTCCATTGGAGTTGAGCTTCTTTCTCCGCTTGAAGATCACGTTCGTGTTCTTCAACCATCTTCCTTTCCTTGCGCTTTTGCCTTAAAGTTCTCTCAAGCTCTTGATCAAGAGGTAAGAGGTCTCCGGTGTTCCTAGACCTGCGCATGCACTCAAAAAGATATCAAATAACAAGGGAGAAGCTCCCAAGCTTGACAACCGAAAACCGAATTTGGCCTAAACCAGATCCCCGGCAACGGCGCCAAAAACTTGTTCGCTCCCGAATGTGCGTGCAAATAAGCTTTAATTATAAAACTAAAAATCAAGCAAGCGAACCCGCAGTGTACGGATCGACGTAGTTAAGCAAGAATTCCAGAGTATCGAACACAGGGATTTGGGGGGTTAAATCCAGTTATAGATTATCAAGCGAGTAAATGTAAGAGCTTTTCGAATTATTGGGAAAACAACAATCCTAAAGACACAGGAATCCAGCTGTGGCAATCGATTCAAGATATACTTACGATATGAGGACAGAGTTGAGATATGCAAAGGTATGCTAATGTAAGGTAATCGTACGGTGAAGTTCCAAAAAACCTTATATGAATCACCTATAAGAAACTCTCTATACAGGTTGTTGAGGCTTCAATATAGAAAGATTCGAAAGGCAAGGATTAATGTCAAATACCCAAACTTATAAGCCAAGGATCAAGACTAACTAAACCGATTGAGGTTGTGACACTCACAATCGAGGTAGAGGTTGTTGAGGCTTCACTACCACCTAGAAAAGGCAAGCCTAAACTAAGTTAAAGCAAATCTTTAACTTTATATTAAAGTAAAAGCAGGGTCGTAACTTAACACAAAATTACGGCTAGTTCTTGAGTTCCACGGCCGTGGAAACTCAAGAACAGACCGTGGATTAGGGTTCGTCGGCGATTCTCTCTAACTCTCAGGGTCCAATCTGTTTACGATCGATCTATCATCATCTAGGCCACAACTATCAACCCTTCACCTAAGAATTGTTAAGGGTTTTTAGCCAATAACTGTCATTATGATATCAAATTCAAGATTTAAAAGATTGAAAGATGAAAACTTCCGAAAACCTTCAATAAACTTCAAACCAATCTCAAAGTCACAATCAAGAACAAATATCGTCACTTGATTCGGAATAGAACAAACAAACACAATCTTAGATAAGAAGGAAGAACGGGATGTCAATCCGTCTTCTAAATCAAACCTAAGCAAGAAGTGAAATCTTCTTGCAAACAATCTTCCGAATCTTCGATCTTCCGTCAATCCGGAAATCGCCAATAGCAATGCGCCAAAAATCTCTCAACCACAATCTTCGCCAAATGCGAAATTAGGGCAAAAGCAAGGTGTAAGCGAAGGTGCGTCTAAGTAGAGGTCGAGGTGTAAATCGCGGTAGCGAAGGTGCGTCTAAGCAGAGGTCGAGGTGTAAATCGCGGTAGCGAAGGTGCGTCTAAGCAGAGGTCGAGGTGTAAATCGCGGTAGCGAAGGTGACGGAATCTCTCTTCGTCCGTCCTTATATAGTGTAGGATAAAATATCGGCCCAGCCCAATTGCATAGGAGATCGTGGCTTAAAGTATGGCGAAAAAGATCGTCAAGATCACGGTCGTGAAAGGGTTCCACGGCCGTAATTTAGAGCGTGGAAATCAACACGGTTTGAACCATCTTCTTCACGGCCGTAGAAGTTGCTGGAATGAACCACACTTCCTTAGCCATGGTTCCACGGCCGTGGAACTGAACGTGGAAAGTGGTACGGCCGTATTTTTGAGCGTGGTTTAGGGCAAGAACGTGATTCTTCCCTAGCCTCGTGCATTCCTCAAGTTGGCACTCCCTTAGCTCCTAGAAATGCCCTCAATCCATGGACATTGCTCAACAACTCCATCCTTGCTCGATTCCGTTCGGAAATAGCTCTTAATCACCTATAATCAACATAAAGCTTGTGTAGATCTCTATATCGACATTATAGATAAACTAGCTCACAAAAGTATCAATGCTCAATCAATGACTATCAATATGAATCAAATACACTTAGAAAACGTGCCTAAAATATCACAATATTTCATGCTAACAATAACCCCTTTATAATTATATGTTAACTCTTTAATTAACATATGTAGGTTATAGTTAAATATATTTCTTGTGATGTAGATCTTTTGGTACTAAATGATTGTCTCTTAATATTATGCATGTTACATGGTATATTTTACATTATGTGTAATCACTGAAAATTTTATAATATCTTTTATTTAAGGTTAAGTAGATTAATTAAAAAGATTAAGAGCATAATCAAGGAAGAAGGAGGCTTGTCACGTGTGTTTGTTTTGAATTAGATTAGAAATGTGCTACAAGAAAAGAAAGATAAATAAAAGAGGGGTTGAAATAGGGACGTCCACGGGTCACGGGTCACCCGTGACCCGGCGGGAACCCGGCGGGTCTGGGTCACCATGGGTCCGGGTTCCCCCGGATCGCGGGTACGGGTAAGAGTCATGAGATCCTTACCCGTCGACCCGCCGGGTCGACCCGGGTAACGGTCACATTTGTTATAAAAAAAAATTCCCAACGGCTATCTTATAAAAAAAAAATTAAACAATAAATTATAATATATCTAACCCAAAACATTTCTATAAATACCCAAAACCCAATTCATTTCAACTCAAACCAATTTTCATTCAATCATCTATTCACTCTATCTCAATCTCTTCATAATTTCCAACTCTTACATTCAATTACTCTCCTAATCTCATATTCTCAATCTCTTATTTTGTTATTAATTATTCATTTTACAACTCTTACTACTACATTCAATTATTCAAAAAAAAAGGCTAGCCGAGAAAAACGTTCCGTTAGCGGTCCTTCATCCAGCGGAGGTATTAGCCGAGGACGTCATTCCATTAGCGGTCCTCCAACCGGTTCGGATTTAAGGTGGGGCTTAAGTGGAGATCACGAGATCCATGAGGAGGAGGATATCAACATGGAATCACCTCCTTTCCTCAACACCCAAGAATCCGAGACCCAATTCCCGGAGCCGGAGGAGCCGTTGAACAACACTCAACTATCGGCGACGGGTTTTTTATTTTGGTTCACAAAAGGTGCTCCCGATGCCAACGGGATTTACTATGCCAAATGCAATATTTGTTCGGCACAATACAAGCACAAAAATGGAGAAGGCTACGGGAACTACAAGAGGCATATTCGGAACAAGCATCCCGAAAAAATGGGATTGGCACGAGGGCAAACACAACTAACCGGGTACGCATCTACCTCTAACCACCCTCCTTCTTTATTTACATATGATCATGCTTCGTCTATGGATGCATTTTCAAAAATGTTAGGCGTAGATTCTTTGGCATTTAGTTTTGCACAAAATGTTGGTTTTAATGATTGAATGCAAATTCATGCTCAACCCGCATATAAAACGATTTCTCGCCAAACCGCTAAAAGAAAAATGATGCATAAATATAAAATGCGTAAAGAAGAATTGATTAAATATTTTATGAAAAACGGTGATATTCAAGTTTCTATTTGTAGTGATATTTGGACAGACGATTTTCAAAAAATTCATATATGGGTATTACTTGTCATTTTGTTGATAAATTTTTGATTTTAAACAAAAGAGTTTAAGCATTACGAGTTTTCAACGAACAACACACCGCCCAAAACATTGCCAGTTTGATTGCAAATGTTTTGGAAGAATATAGATTACTTAAACGAGTTTTTTCAATCGGTTTTGACAACGCATCCGCTAACACGGCTTCCATTAGAGATTTAACCAACTTTTGTAAGCCGACGATTGGAGGTAAATTTTTTCACATTAGGTGTGCCGCTCATATTTTAAACTTGTGTGTTCAAGAAGGTTTATTATATGTTAGAGATTTAGTACAACCTATTCGAAAATTGTTTTATGAACTTTGGTCTAAAAAAAGTATGCGTACAAAATGGTATGCTTTATTGTAAACAAAATGACGTTTATCCTAAAAAATTTGCAAAAGATGTTTGTACAAGATGGAACTCTACTTACAAAATGATTTCCGAATCATATGAATATCGAGATCTTTTAAGTGGTTTTGCCGCACAACATATTGACGGTGATTTTGTTTTCGGTGAATCTTGGGTTTTAGCAAAAGATGTAATGGAGGTTTTTAAATATTTTTATGATGCTACTAATACTTTTAGTTATGTTTATACACCAACCCGCCGGGTTGGCGCCGGATCACGGGTCAGACCCGGCGGGTCGGCCAAACTCAACTTTAAAAAAAATAAAAAAAAAATAAAAAGAATTGGACTTGAACTTAAAAAAAAACACTATCATATGAAAAAGGAGATAGAAAAAAAAACTATCATATTTTTTCAAAATATTTTAGTTATATTCTCCATTTCTTTCTCTTCCACTTAATTTAACAACCACTCTACACACTAGTGGTTTCTTAATTTTAACTTTAAACTCTATTTATATTAGTACTTGTCATACTAAACAAATGCATAATATTATGATATGTGCTTTATTTTGTTTTTAAAGGTTGTGTAGTAGGCAACCAAAATTTGGTTGTTTAACAAAAAATACAATATTTGTAAGAAATTTAATATAAACAAAGCTTAAAAACCTTTAGTGTAGGTGCTCTAAGGTACGCACGCAACACGCAACCTACAAACTAAAAAAGAAAAGAAGAGAAGACGTGAGAAGCCTTCGCTGGAAGAAAGAGGATTGACTTACTAGAGAAGGGTTTTAGGAGGCTATAAATCAGACGAGAGAATAATAGAGGAAGGGGACAACCGATCAAAGGACGAGCAACACACAAGAACAAGAAAGAGATCAGAAGAAGACTAAAAGAATAACAGGAGCGAAAACGAGTACAAGTCGGACGCAAAGGGGAGCATCCAACACTAGATTGAATCAATCATCTTTGAGTAGATTTTTATTCATGGTTTGGTTTAATTTGGTGATATCCTCTCATCTATGAATTGCTAATTTTGTATTCTAGGGCTTAGATGAAAGCCTGTTGATAGGAACTAGTAATATGATTTTGTAATTGAGAAGTGTTGCGGATTTATGGATTGCTTAGCTATAAGATATATGTTCATCAATGTCAACCAATTTTGTTGATGCATATTCTTGTAGAAGATTATTGGTTTATGTTGGTATCTAATTTGCATACCTTGTTCTTGTAGTTCAAAAGTGTAATGTTATGCAATGGTATTTTATGTGTTTGTGGTTATGAAATTAAATAGTTCATGCTTTAGTTAGATGGGTTATGTCACTTGATTTATTACATTAACTTCTCTTTATATTAATTCCAAGCTTGTAGTGTAGGGATCTCATGAACCCCAAATAATTTTCATTCTGACTAAGTTAACGGTCATATCTATAGCGGTGGATTTGAATGTCCTAGAATTCTATCTATCGTTTGTCGTCCAATTCCATGTAACTAGTATCAAGTTAGTTTGTTTAAGTTTCTTGTTTTTATTTTATTTAGCTTAAATTAAAACAAACCAAACTGAAATTATGTTCTTTTTAGATTAAGTTAATGGATATTTAATTCAAGTTAATCAATTGTTCCCTGCGGATACGATACCCCTATATTTTCCACTTTTACATTTAATCTTGTTCACTTGCAAGAAAAGGGTTTTAAAGCTAGTTTAAAATACTCATCAATTCATCATGTTGAATCTACCAAGGAATTTATCTATGTAAGTTCCTTGACTAAGACTAATCAACTTCTTAGATCTATCTTTGTAGATCTTGATGCCTAATATGTACTCGACTTCTCCTAGGTCTTTCATTGAGAAATACTTTTTAAGCCATTCTTTAACTATTTCTATCATTGGAATGTCATACCAATAAGTAATATGTCATCAACATATAGAACCAGAAAGGTTGCTTTGCTCCCACTAAACTTCTTGTAAACACAAGGCCCACCTTCATATCTGATGAAGTCAAACTATATGATCACATCATCAAACTGAAGTTCCAACTCCTAGATGCTTGCTTAAGTCCATAAATGGATTTCCTAAGCGTGCATACCTTCCTAGGATTTCTTGGATCTTCAAAACCCTCAGTTTATATCTTCTATACATCCTCTTCTAAATGTCCATTTAGAAAAGCATTCTTGACATCCATTTGTTTTCATAGTCATAATATGCGACAATCGCTAGGATAAATCTAATAGACCCGATCATTACAACCGGTGAAAATATTTCACCATCGTCAATGCCATGCATTTGTCTTTATCCTTTGACAAAAAGTCTTTCTTTATAGAGTGAAACATTTACATCCTTAATTGTCTGTCTTTATCTTAAAGATCCATTTGCAACCAATGAGCTTTACCCCATCAAGCAAATCTATAGTCTCATACTTGATTTTCAAAGATAGATTCCATTTTGGATTTCATGATTGTTAACCATTTCGGAGTTAGTATTCGTCATAGCTTGATTGTAGGGTTTGGGCTCGCCGTTCTCTAAAAATAGAACTTTGATCTCAACAGTCAACGCATAGTCATTCAAATGAGGAGGTTGTTGTGCTACCCTACTAAATCTCCATTGTGGTCCATCAATAGGAGATATTTTGGCTGTGGAATTTTCCACATCTTCATGTGATCCCACTAGGTTGTCATCTACTTGAGAAATGTCTTGATTTTGAGGTTCTGCCCTTTGGGTAGTAACATCAATATATATAGTCAAGTTCCTCAGTGACATCATGCTTGTCCTCTTTTAGTTGAGTTTGTTGGTCAACTTGAATCTCATTAAGTTGAACATTTCTCCCACATGTTTTCTTAGAAAACGATTCTTTTTCCAAAAAGAAACTATCCCAAGCAACAAACACCCTGTTCTCAACGGAATTATACAAAAAGTATCCCCTTGATTCTTTGGGATAACCTACAAAATAACACTTGTCTAATTTGGATGCTAACTTATCTAATAGTAAATGTTTTACATAAATTTCGCACTCCCGGACTCTTAGAAAAGATAAGATTGGAACACTTCCTCACCATAACTCATATGATTTCTTATCAATTGAGCGGGACGATGTTTAGTTTAGTGTGAATGTGATAGTAGTGAAAGCGTATCCCCAAAAAGACTTAGAAAGATAAGAAAAACTCATCATTGAGCGAATTATGTCTAATATAGTCCTATTTCTCCTTTCAAATACACCATTCATTTGTGGCATACCTGGTGGAGTGAGTTGTGTAACAATTCTACAACCTCTTAAGTGACGATCGATTCATGACTCACATATTCGCCTCCTCGAACTGATCAAAGTGCCTTTTATCTTCTTCCTGTTTGTGTCTCAACTTCATTTTGGAATTTTTTGAACTTTTAATATTTCCGATTTAGCTTCATTAAGTATATATACCCATATATACTATAATTGTTGGTAAATGTAATGAAGTATCGATAGTCATTTCTAGCTTTTGTACTCATAGGACGTGCATCAATATGTATGAGGGCTTAAAGATCAATAGACTTCTCACTCGAGCCAATGAAGGGTGACCTTGTCATTTTTCCCATTAGACATGATTCACATGTATCAAACCCAAAAGGTTTGGGTTCCGGGTTAAAACCGGGACAAATTTTGAAATCCGTGCAATTAGAGGATCTTGACAATGTCACAACCATCCGACAAGTTTACAATACCGGTTTGAAAATTAGGATGGAAGAACCCGATAGAAGAGGGTCATTACAACAAGCACTTCATACGCTGACAAAACGTGGTTACTATGTGCATGCAAGGAGATGTCCGGACTTTGATGAGGTGGTTGGTTTTCTTAACTCACATCCCGATTTGAGACATTTGCTCAACATGTTTTCCTATGTTATTGAGATGGACTCGACATATAAAACCAATAAGTAAGTATTTTGCTTGTTTTTACTTTGTTTCATAAACTCAAACATCTTCCCGTACACCACTTTTACTTAATCCTTCGTTTGTATTAGATATCATATGTCATAGTTGGAGATTGTTGACATCATAAGCACAAAGAAGACATTCACAATTGCTTTTGTACTCACGGAACACGAGAACAGAGATCACTACGAGTGGATTTTAAGGTGAATCCGTTATTTGTGCTATGGAAAAATCCTAGAGGTGATTGTCACCGATCGAGAGCTAGGTCTTATAAGCGCCCTGAGGGTAATATTTCCCAAGGTGAAACATACTTTTTCACGTTCCATATAAAGTGCAACATTGTAAATAGAGCGAGTATTGTTTTGCGCTCTAAGAATAGAAGTCATCTTCATATCTCAATGTCATGTACGCCTTGTTAGAGTGGAGATCCGGTGAAAGCTACCAACGGCATTTGATGTAAATGAGAGACCATAGGCATACATATTCGAGGTTAATGAACTACCCCGAGATGACTTGACTCACCCCATACAAGGAGATTGTTCGAGCTTGGTATGACTTATATCATCATTTTGGCACAAGGACGACAAATGCGTAAGAAAGTTTATTAATGTCCCTTTGCTTATCAAATGTTCAAAGTTTGTTCGTTTTGTAATTAATTATTACTTCTATAGGTGTGAGTCCACACACAAGCAACTGAAACAGACTCTAGATTCGAATGTTGGAGGATTTCAGTTGGTGTGTAATCACATACATTTGATGGGCATGGATCAAATAAAAAGTTACAACCTTCTTTAGAGATGTCACGTGAGAAGATAGACTCAAACAATAATACTAGAATTAAACTCAATATTCATATAAAATTCAAACAAAAGTCAAAAGATCACAAACATGTAATCAAAGTTTGAACAAAGGTCAAAAAACCAATGTACATGTAACACTTGGACCCTCTATACACTAACCGGCGGTGTCTTGGGGACAAAAAGTCTCGAAGACCAACGTGCATGTCCATGTATCTCTGGATCCTCTATGGGTGCACATCCCAATGATGAGAAATGTGCTTAAATCCAAAACGGTATGGAAAAAAGTTTCACTCTTAAAATTATGTTTTACTTTTAAACTAATATGAAACTATACCCGTAAAAGTGTAGTAAGACCTCCGATCGTCGTCACTTCCTTCCTAGTAGCCTCCTCAAGATCTATATAAAACGCAAGGGTCCCGGTGCCCCATGCATATGCAAAAGTCCTCATATGATCTCATACTAGGTCGCTAAGCCATAGTTGGATCCTATTGGTTGATTTGTCGACTACCAAGGACGATGAGATGAATAACAAAAATATGCACATACAATAACATTATAGGGAGGCTCTGAAAGGTCCAACATGGTTGTGGCCCTAGTCCTCAAAGTGTCGCAAAATACTTGTGTGCGGTTCCGATTAGCCTCCGTCGGGGATAATCCAAAAGACTGAACAAACCATTCATACCTATCACTATTAGCACTCGGAGGCAGTAACACATATCCATCAACTGCAAGTCTCATAATAACTTGGACATCGTGCAACGCTATACCCATTTTCCCACGACATATGGAATGTGTTTGTCTTGGGGTGCCACCTCTCGACAAACGCGGTAATCAAATAGTGACCGATCCCACAAAACTGAAGGTCCTCCAACTTTGTAAGTTGGTTGCGTCTGACCAAACCAAAGCATAAATAAGGTTCATCCACCTCTCGATGCCAATCACACAATCTATTGATCGCATCCAATCTCTTAACGATTTTGATCACCCAGGATCCTCCTACAATAATTTTAAAAAATTGACATTATCTTAGATAAATAAAATAAATATTATTTTAATATCAAATGTTCAAATAAGAAAAAATAATACCCTTTGGGCCCATATGTAACTACTCTTGTTCAACAGGTACATGCTTTTACTCAATATGTATCTGCTCCTGCTCAATAGGTATGTGCTCCCGATCACCATGTAGAATGTCATCTAGATGAAGATCACTTTCCGAGGAGTCCTCCGTATGATATTCCTGAATAAGTGATGATGTTGCCGCATCCTCCTCACCGATGATAGGATCACGTGCCTCATCGAGTGCGTCAACGGATGCCTCAACGGATGTTGTGATAAGTCTAGCCCGTCGATCTTTGACCTCTCGATGAGCGGATGTTGTGACAAGTCTAGCTTCTCGCTTCTTCTTCTCTTTAATGTTTTTCATTGCAATATGAATTTTGTTTAAATTTTTTAATATTTTTTTAAATTATAGCATAACTTTATTTTTTTTGTTCATCTTCTTTTCCGGAATGTCACCATTAGAGCTTATTCGAAAGCTTGAAAAAACTCATAAAAACCTGTGAAACACACTACATCTCGATAATATTCAATTCTAATTCTTCCTAAACTAACCGAATATTCTTAAACTAATTAAATTCTAGCCTAAAATCATAATAAACAATAAAATAACAAAATCGATAAAAAAAGTTAAAACTAACCTCATTCCGGGACAAAAGACTTCTTCTACTTCAAGATTCTAACATACGGATCTCGAACCATTTTCCATAGCAATCTCCAAATTGTTTTTGAATTGGGAGAAGAAGAGAGTTGCACATCAATAAAAAGAAGAGAGTTGCGTATGTGCGGTCTTATATTAGGACTAGGGTGGACGCGCGTGCTATGCACGCGCACCGCTGTTTGCAATCGAATTTTGTGTATGTGATATATTCAAATGGGTACTATATTGTGAAAACTAATCGGGAAAAATGTAATTACAGTATGAAGATGGACAATTCTTATATAAAAAGTACATTGGTATTACATTTTCGTAAGAAACATGAACGTAGCTACTAACATACTACGCAACTAATAGCGGAAAAGCTAATAACAATCCCGTCTAGCAGTTGTCTTGAATGCTCTTCAAACAAATCTATATTACTTACTAAAACTAAGGACGCTAGCGCCACGTGTCAATCAACGAGTAATGCCACATCAGATTTTTTGTAAAATATTTACTAAAATGTCATTCTATTTAATTTTGTGTTATTCATCTTATTAATTGAAACAAAAAGATTTTGTTAACTAACTAGCTAAATTAATAAATTTTAAAATACTTTAAAACAATTTTCGTAAATTCTAAGTAAATTTTCAAATAAAAAAAATATTTGATAACTAACTAATTCTAAATTAATAAATTTATAATTTTTTAATTTTTTAACCAAATGAAACGTACGGCATTCCAATTTTATTTATTTTGTAAATTTGTTATTTTTTTAAATTTCACCTTTGATAGTAAGGAATTGATTTTAATTTTACTTATATAGTTTCGTATTTTAATAAATTTAATTTGGTGAATTCAGTTACGTAAATTTACTCTATAATTTTCGTCTTCCGATTAATCAATATATTCTACTAAAGTACACTACATAATGATGACGTGGCGCTCCAGGCTTTTTTATTGAATTAAATTTTTTTACTAAATCACAAATTAAATCAATAAATTTTTTTACAAAAGTAAAAAATTTAAAAATAAATCTACATTAAAATTTAAAATTCCTCCCAAAAAAAATCAAATTAGTTTTATCTATATAGTTTTTTACGTTTGCTAATAAACAAACTTTAAATGAAATCATAACAGAATGATGAACAAACTTTAAATGAAATCATAACAAACTTTAAAAATAAATCTACAGTTTGTTTAGTAAAGAAAATTTTTCTTTTTAGAGTTTGCTAGATTTCATTTTAATTTTTTATGTCAATTTTTTTTATTTCAAATTTTACGTCAATTTTTTTTGAATTCAATAAATATATACCGTCTTATAAATCAAATAGAAGTTTGTTAATTAATAAAATTTATGTCAAATTTTTTTGACTTCGGTAAATATATACTGAAATTCCTCCAAAAATCAAATTAATTTTAATTGTTTTTTTTACAATTTTGCTAATTAACAAAGGGGATATTAAGGGCACGGCGCTCGATTTCGTATACGTACCACGTAGACGCGATGAGTGACCTTCACGGTCACGCATCGCGTAACCGTGAAAAGTTCACGGTTATGCGATGCGTGATCGTGAAGGTCACTCATCGCGTCTACGTGGATTTTTGACCGTTGAGATTCGAACGTTGTAATCCGAACGTTGTAATTCGAACGTTGTAAAAGTGACCGTTGTATTTTAAACGTTATTGATTTCATTTGGTTATATAAAGATAGTAATAGAAGAGGTGAAAAACGCTCACAACATCTTCGAAAAAACAACACAACATTTTCTGGAGAACAGCTGCGAGAATGTCAACACACGAGGATGATGAAGTGATGATTCCGTTCGACGATACAAAATTTAGTGATCCAGACGAGTTTCTTCGGCATTTCGAGGTAAGTACTTTATAACCGAAAATATAGAAAAACTAGAATTGTTGTATATAAGTATGTTTAAGTTAGATATAGTTGCAATTAATGTTAGAAACATTTATTATAATTCGTGTTTTTATTATTTGAAAATTAGTAAACCGAAAACTAGAAATTTTATAGTTTTTTTTTTCTATGTGAACTAGGATCTTCCGAATTATTCTCGTAACGAAGGGAGTGATTATTCGCGAATGTTTGAAATTCGCGGTTTTTTCCATGATCGCGAGACGATGGTGGATTGGGCTCGATTCGTGGGAGGAACAATGAACATGGTGTTGGTTACTAGTAGGTCGTGGAGAAATTCTTGGGGGTTCGTTACATTTGTTTGACATGCGAACGTTTTGGAGCCCCTTGTAAGAAGAAAGATGTGGATCCTGATACTGAGTCATCTTCTAGCCGAGCACAGAAATCGAAGAAGGACGGATGTTGTTTTGAGCTTGAGGGCATACAAAGCGAGGCTGAGAAGTGGACGTTGCATGTTATAAATGGAGTGCACAATCATACACTTCCCGAGCAGTTGAAGGGACACACATATGCTGGCAGATTGACGGATAAACAATTTCGGAAGGTGGGACGTGAGCTTGGGTCGGGTTTCAAGCCGAGAAATATATTGAAGTCAATAAAGTTAGATGATCCATATAACGTCAGCACAATCGAACAAATATACAATGCTGAAATGAAGATTAGGAAGCTACAAGCCGAAGGACGGAGTCCTCTCCAACAAGCACTACATATGTTAGAGGAGTGTCATTATTACGTAAATGTGAGAAGATGCTCGGAATCGAAAGAAAATTTCAGATTTTTTCATCATGCATCCGGATTCAAGACATCTCCTCAACCTATTTCCTTATGTCATCGTAATGGACACGACGTACAAGACGAACGAGTAAGTTTTAATATACATGTTATTATGATTTTTTTAATTTTTCATGTACTTTTAGTTTAATATAAATGTAAACTCTTAATATATCCTATATAGGTACAAGATGCCGTTGTTAGAGATTGTCGGTATCACTAGCACGAGGTTGACGTTTGCAATAGCATTTGTTTTCATTGCCAAGGAAAATGCCAATCACTACGAGTGGGCATTACGGAGACTCCGACATGTGTGCGGAAATGTTACACCGGGGGTGATTGTGACGGACAGAGAGCTAGGACTCATAAGTGCCCTCGGTGTTGTTTTTCCGGATGTGAACCACATGATTTGCACGTTTCATATAAAGTGCAACATCCAACATAGATCTTGGGCTGTGACTCGGTCAAAGGAATTACAAGCTGTTTTTGCATCACACTACCATGCTCTTATTGAATCTAGATCTCTTGAGAGTTACGAGCGGCGTTTGGGTGAAATGAAAGTGCATTGGCAAGCGTATCCGAGGTTGATGGAGTATTTGGAAACTACATGGCTAATCCCCTACAAGGAAGCAATTGTTCGATATTGGTGCGACTTGCATCTACACTTTGGCACGAGGACAACAAATGCGTAAAAACTTATTTTTATATTGTTCGCACTTGTTTTCTAATAATTGTTGTAGATTAATTTATTGAATTGATATTGATTATTAGGTGTGAGTCCGCACACTCATTGTTGAAGGGTACATTGCGTTCTACCGTTCAAGGATTTCAGTTGGTGATGGAGAACATTGACTTGATGGTAAATGATCAGATTGATAAGATTCAAGCGTCAATAGAGATGTCACGTGAGAGGATGTTGTTGGTTGTGCGTGTGCCTATATTTGATTTGCTCCGAAACAAAGTAAGCAACGAGTGCTTCTTGGAGTTGTTGGAGATCTACGAGAAGGCAAAGCAAATTAGGAGCTTGACAACATGTAAGTGTTCATATTGGAGGGAAGCTCATGGGTTGCCTTGTGCGCACGAGTTCTATATTGCTATTAGGCATCGGGAGCCAATACGTTTGGATCAGATTCACCCGTATTGGATGCAAGTACGATGGGAAATATTGAATCCGACGCATGAAGTGAGGTTGTCCATATTGATCGATACATGGAGTCACTCAATGACTTTAGGGAGCGATTGGACAAGCATTTGCTTCCGAGAGATGTGCTTGAGCGGATAGCTTCATCATATGAAGATATTACAAGTACGGGCAATTCAACGTTGAGAGTACCAGAGCAGAAAGTCAGAACTAAAGGAAGACCACCAAAGTACGGCATTCTTTCAACAAGGAGAGAACCAAGTCGGTTTGAACATGGTTCTGGATCAGCACATCCACGTCCTCGAGGTCGTCCACCTAAAGCAAGACAACATGTGGAAGTTAAAGTGGAGGAGCCCGAGCCTGAAGAAGCCAAAGTTGAAGTTAAAGTTGAGGAGGCTGAGCTACATGGTAAGAAAAGCACCACCAGACGTTCTAAGAACTATCGGTTCAAGGGTGATCAGATGCAGAAGTTCATGAAACCCTTCATTATTTCAGCCTATGATGTTAAAAGAGATGGGCATTGTGGATTTAGATCTCTTGCCGTGGTTTCGGGATACTCGGAAGAAGATTACTTGATTGTTAGAAGGGAAATGGCTACAGAGTTGTTGATGAGAAAGGACTTGTACGCACGTGTGAGTATTTTTCGTTGATAAACCCTTCATCCTTTTCTTTGATTTACTATATTTTGTTGATAAAATGATAAATTTCGCTAATAATTGTTTTTTTTTGTCAATAGTCGGCGGTAAAATGGACGGTTGATGAAGTTATCGAGGCCACTTGGTGGACTGATCCTATACCTTGTGGGCCGGAGAATTGGATGAAGTGTCCACTTATTGCAACGGTATCAACGACATATTATCGGTGTGCAGTTGTTATACTTGGCTCAACACCCGATACATGTTTACCAATTGTTGCAACGGTTGAGAACCAAGAACCCCCAACAGAGATTCGTGCAATAGCGTGGTGTAATAGCTAGAATTTCTGAATTTTAATTAATGTTGATTAACTTAATCGTTGATAGTAATTGACATATAACTTGCGAAGATTTCCCAAGTGATGAGTATGAGTCCCACCGTTATGTTCCTCGCGTAATTTTGGACGTTTGGGGAAATTTTTACTTTTTCCCCCGGGTAATTATTTTTACCCTCCGGTGTTATTTGGAGCATTTGGGAGCTCCAATTAATAAAAATACAGTTGAGAGAAATGATCAGGACATCGGATATGTCTTAGATATGAAATAACATGGAGAGGCAAAACGGCCAAAAGAGTCGCTATTTCGTTTCTTAACGGATAAGAAAGACGGCTTAAGAATACACGTTTTCCGAGACAGTTGTGTAATAATTATCCCTACAATATTCCAGATTTAATGTTCCAATCTCGAGAAGTTTGGAGAAAGAGGTTCGACTCGCCTTTGGATCGGTTAAAGGATAATTATCGACTTTACTAAAGGATAATTAACGTCTTCACTATAAATAGCGGAAAATCCTTTATTAATTCATTTCCTTTCACGTTTTCTCGTAAAAGCTCTGATTTCTCTCAACCTTCAAACTCAGATCTACTCTCCGTTTCTAATCCGATTTCAATTCTGTTTGAGTTTCTGGATTCCTCTCTTCATTCTCTTCATAACAGTACCGAGTTTCTGCATTTTCGAGTATATGGAGGGCTGGTCGAGCATATATGTCACCAGGACGGTTCCGTTGCTTAGATTCCGGTGAATTTGATGTTGTCCATGCGTAGCCTGCGTCGCTGTGTTTCCGAATCTTCTTTCAGATCATCAATCGGGTTAGTAACGAATAAGTTACGAATTTATTCATTTTCCGTACTGCGATTTGGCCTAAATTGACTTTAGGCTTGTCAAAATGGATAATTAGAAATTCCATTATGGTCGTTATATTATTCTGGTGATTATGGATAGTTTGTTTGATGAAATCTGATGACAGGGGGTTTAGAAATTGCCTGCGGGCAAAACGTTATTCTGGCGAAATCAAATTAATTAATTAAAGGTTAATTAATTAAATTAGGATTAGAATTGAGATTGAGGAATGTCGATTAGATACTACCTTGAGATTTGAGGAATTGTGAGTTATGTTGAGATATTGAGGTTTAGTTGGTTGTGAGGCTTATAGATTGAGTATGATCCTTATGGATCCCTTTGGATCTAGGTGTGACCCCTTTGATGAATAGAGGTTGATATATCTCTTTATGCCTTGTTTATAGGCCGTGTTATCCCTCCAGTGTAGAGGTGATCGTGGTTGAGTTTGTACGAGGTTGAGGTACGTCCATAGGACTTACTTAGCTACCATCCCTATATTGGGTGTTTGCATGAGTGGTGTGTGCTTTATATGTTTGCTATGATAGCATGAGTTGTCGTTTTTATTGACCTATGTTTTATTGACTGCCCCACTGCGTGGCTGTGATAACCTTTCTCTTTCATCCCGCCGTGGAGTCTGGGAGGTTCTCTGTTGTCGGGCCAGACTGGTTTACAGGAAGGGCACAATCCACTCCCATAGGGTACACGGATTGTGTGACCGATACTCGTACAGCTGGACATTGCACTCAGAGGTGGGGATGTATCGGTCCTCATGTCACATACTTTCATCTATCTATATATATATATACGGTTTTTGAGTGAATGGTTATTATATAAAAATAATAAATGGGTAATTGCGTGGAAGTTGGGACACTGGCGAGCTGTGTGCCCAAAGGCGCCCATCATATGCTTTACGAGTGGTAAAGCAGGGTATAGAGCGAAGTTTTGTCGACAGGGCAAGGCATTGTCTTTACAGGTTCCCTTCAAGAGTGAGATCATGCCAGGTGGACTATGAAGGTCGAGTTACCCTTCAGTTGCACAATATGTCGGTTACTTGAGATCTTGATCAGTTTTGTGAAGGCAACATGATGTTTAGCTTTGCCTCTGAGATTAGAGGATATTCACCCAGTGCTTTATATGTCTCAATTGAGGAAGTATATACCAGACTCGAGACACCTTGTGAGTTACGATGATTTGGTGGTTGAGTCCAACCACACTTTTGTTGGGCATTCGATTACATTCTTGGAATAAGATATGAAACGCTTGCATTCGAAAGACATTCCCATATTGAGGATATGATGGTCGAGATGAAGACCTGAAGAGGCTATGTGAGAGACTGAGGATAGTGTCCTGAGGAACTATCCAGAGTATATGTTAGGACATACCCATTTGTGGGAGCACGAGTAGATCTTAGTGCTATTGTAACACCCCAAATTCTTGGAACTCGGGGAGTTACTGGTTAGGACCTCACAGTGGGTCCCGACCTTAGTTTGACAACAACTTTACTAGGATCTTACAACAAGGCACAAATGTATTTAAAACAATTTTAAAACATAATATTTTTATGGTATGAATGTACAAATGTGACAGCCTTACAAACATATATATAGGTACATAACATGCATGCCGTATGGAAGACTCCCCCGTCCCCATTTAATGAGTACGTGGACCCGGCTGACCATCCGTCCCGAATCTCTCTGCAACTGTTTATCTCTACACAAACTACAACACGGATAAACCGTTAGCTAATAATCTAAATATAAGACGAATAACGATAGCACAAACACAATCAAGATAATATAAAACAATCATCATGCTGGCACACAAACCGGTTATTATCTAGTAGTTAAATGATTCACCTTATTCCATTTTACAGTTGTGGCACGAGAAATCTTAAGAGTTCTCGCCTCCGTTCCTTATCCAACTGGGTGTAGGTCTAGCTTACCTCCGCCGGTAGCATCACTACAAACCGAGTGTGGACTAGTCCCTAAAGAAACCCCCAGCGCCCTCAAGCTAACTGAGCAGAATGCCACCGCCCGTTACTCTTAGGCCAAGGTATAGGTCGGTATATAAATTTTACTAAAATATAACTATAAGCATCTCATTCACACACCACTACCATTATTCATACTCATATCTAGAAGTTAGCTAAGTAAGCCCAAAGGACTTACCTGAATTCAAACATAATCTCGTTATCTCGACTCGGTCTGTAACCGCAGGAACTCAACCGCCTGTTATAAAAGGCAAGTGGATCAATAATATATCCCATTTAATTAGAAGTCTCTGACTTCTAAGATATTTAACTCTATCATCAGTTAAATTACCAAAATACCCTTATACGGATAAATGACTATTTTACCCTGGTCCCGAAACTTTATAAAATTCCATAACAAAGTTCCAAACTATTATTTGGAACTCAAAACCACACTCAAACTCTCAAAGGAAAGTTTACTAAAGATTTAGAAGAGTTAACTACATTCTTGACTTTCATACAAAGTCGTGAAGGTCCGACTTTGGCATAAGATATGAGAACCGAATAAAAATATAAAAAGTCTAACAAAAATCTCTAAGTCTTTTATGCTATGCACTCTATCCATAGTAGCCAGAATTTCCCAAAAATACATAATAATCACTTCTACACAAATGCTCAAAGTCGGTTCCAAAACTAGAAATTCAGACTTAGCTAAAAACTGAGTGTTTCTTAACCGCTCAGCCAGTCCACTTTGGACCTTCATAGATCTAAATCCAACCGTTGGATCAATCTCAAATTCTGATAGATTAGACTATGTATGTTCTTCTATGTTATACTAAAAATTGAACGGTGGATTATGTTTCTAACATACCGAAACATAGGCTTAAATATGCCTGCTTAACACAGTTTCAGAAATCAAAGCTAGAATTACAATGACCCTGGAGTTCGATTCTCACTCTGTAGTCTCAGGTTTCTCAGATGCACACACGCCTTTGGTTCGATGCTCCTCGCCTCGTCTTTGGATTAACTACTAAGCAGCAACTAGTCCTCCTCGAAAGCTACCCGGTTGCACATTCTCTTGAGGCCTAGAAGTTCCTGTTTCCACATATACATGGCTGAGCCTAACCAAAACCTTTCATTCATGTATCAGCAAGTTGGAAGAGACTAACAAAGGCTTACCCTCCGGATCTGCAGTCGGTCAGGGTGTTTGCAAATCTTCCTCATCAGTGGTGTGCTAGGCCAGCTGGGGTCTGTGGCGTCAGGATAGGAATGTGGATCTCAGGTCCCTTGTCTTCGACTCCTCTTGCAGGTCGATGCTATCTGTTAGGAGAAGAAGATGGGGCAATACCATGGTTACCAACATATACCAAGAGTATGAGTGGCTTGTCAACTGCTTGTCGGGCTTCGTCATGGCCTCGTCATGGCTTCGTCAAAAGTCGTTATTAAGAACTAGTTATAAGAACTAGGGTTTGGTATAATTCTATCATTTTATGTGAATTATATTCTACATAAAATAATAAAATTTGTAGAGGATGAAATGTTAGATAAAATGGGAAATAGTCAACGGATCGAAATCCGATTTGACTCGTAATTAACCGGAATTAAAATTACGGATATTACATCATTACCCCCTTAAAAATAAGTTTCGTCCCGAAACTTAAAAGAAGACTCGTAAAGTCGGAGTTCATACAAAAGAACTAAAGCACCGGGAATTGGTCGCAAACGGTGGAGTTCTTATTTGTTTCTGAAATAGCCGGAAGAAATATTTTCGGGTATTACATCAATCCCACCTTAGAATAAGTTTCGCCCCGAAACTTAAATTACACCAATCATAACGTCAGCTCTCCAGGTACGAATCTAGTGTATCTACTTGTTACCAGACACGACTCATCGTTTCCACATATAAGTATCCCGCACATCAAGATCACCAAAACTCACATCCCGACTAAGCACTCAAGCATGAAATAAACAAGTAGTCAAACAATATAACACCGATATAGGGCCAAGCCCTAACTCGTCGCTCCCTAGTTACAACTATCTCCACAAAGGTCTCTCAAAGGTTATGTCTCATACTATCCATAGTATCCTAGGTAGCCTCGTCGGCTTTTCGTAAAACCCCTAACTCTGAATTCTTTTCATGTACAGACACCACAAGTGTCTGCTACCACGTTCTAGAGTGGTTACCAGATGTCTCACCGGTATCATCCGGCTAAATTGCCCTATCTTCTAAGTCAATGTCCTAACTTTTGTCTCGTAAGTATCCCTCTAACTGAATCCGTAGAAAACTTGAGTTACACTCTCCAATAGGATGAGGATTGCTAGTCCATCAATCACTTATAAACCAATTTATAGCCTCAAGTGGTCGCATTTTGCAACTCACCTCCAAATCCTTTGATGACCGTACGGAAAAATAACCTAGTCAACTTTCTTCCCTTCATTATGCTTACTTGACTACACACTCAGGCCAAAGGGCTTGGACCTCCGCCAGCACTTTACCAAGTGCCTAACGTTCTTCATATCACGACTCACTTGGTCTTGTCTTTTAATATGACTCAGTCATCTTATTCTTCAGGTAAGGAATCATCACCTTTACCCTTTTCTAGTCTAGCACTAGATACACAAATCTAGTTTTTCATCATCTTTATTCACTTGGCATTATCATAATATTTATGGGTCTCTAATAATTTTTTAGCTCAACCATAGGCTCCTCACGTATTTTCCAAGGTCTTGAGTGACAAAAAATTATGTCCGGAATGACGGTATTAGGTACAAGGTGATCTCGCGTCACCGTTATTTGCTCACACTGCTCAATAGTTGTTAACATTGCATTGTGTCCTATAATATCTCTCTGACTCAAAATGCAACTCGACTCCGTTCCGATATAAAATTGTCCTTATACTCTACTCTTGAGATTATGTTTCTATATGTACGGTTATTGGTTTGTACGTACACTCCCGTAGCTTCCCTTTTCTTATCTGTGTTTCGATTCAGCTTGATAGTTACTCACCTTGAGCTTGTTAGTGCAGACCCTACACAGTACCTTTATTACATTGTTACTTCCTTTATCATTCTATCAAGAAACTCATTCTAAAGTACCCTGCTAGGTATTAAATTCCAAATTTACTTGTCTGCCGACATGTGACGAGGTCGGCATGCTTCACTTGGGTCTATAATGGGGTACCACTCTCTTTCTATACTTCTATGTGCACATACTTTTTCGTCTATCTAGATGGTGATACCGTTCCTCTACAAAATTTCTTGTCACTCTACGTAGCATATTTCACGTTCCTTCCAAACGAAATGCATTTCACCAATAGTCATCGTCTTAAACTCGACGGTCATTTTCCGTACTCTCGAGTTTCTTGTTCTGTGGGTTAGGACCCATCACGCTTCCGCTGTGCTACTTTGGTAATTATGTTGTCATCCGCTAATCATAAGGACATTTTCCGTGAGTCCAAAATGATTGACCGCAAAACTCTTCCTCTCAATTACACCATAAGTCCTATCCGGATGAAGTACCAAGTACCTTCCTTACTTGCCTTAAGGAACTAAGATAACGGTTGGAAGACGACCTCTTCCGTTTACTTTTGGAATTCTTCTAACACGGATCCAAACTCTCTGACTCAACCGGAGTTTGATCTTAACCCATCAGTAAGAAATCTCTAACACAATTCTCTTCATGCCTTTAGTTAATCAAAGAAGGTGGTCATTACCTACTTGAGGAAATCCTCCAATGCGTCGGTAAGGCTAATTCATAAATCCACAGTCACAAAAATCTTTTCTTAACGGCGCAGGCGCATAACTCCTCAATACCAAAAGAAACACTTGCACATCTTCCGTTGAAGTCAGTCAGTCTATAGTTGACTTATTTCAATATCCAGTACTCCCTATTCTCATGCTCTACTGGTAAAATTTGGTAAGCATGAACTACTCGGTTAATGATTTCCCCTTCGTTAGTTCGTTCTATCCTTCACACTTCCATTTCCTTAGGCCAACTCTCTTTCTCGAGTCCCCTAGGTTATTCTCACATGTTCCTTCATTAGCGTTGTTTATAATATTGCTTCGTTGAACTCTTTTAACTCTGCTACCGGCCTCCTACTCCTTTTGATACTTGCGTCGTGATTCCTCACCACTTCTTATCTCTCTGACAAGTTCAAAACTTCTCTACAATTGTGGGGTTCTATTTTCGCTCTTACACTCAATTGTAGGTCTTCATTCCGTGCATCTCTTAGTCACAAGGGTTTCTTCTGCAAATATCGTAGGAGAATCATCGTTCTTCCTGATACGCACACTCTGTCTTGGCTGACATCGAACCTTATCCAAAGTGTGTACTTCTTACTCCTCTAGTTCTCCTTTTATAATCCATTTGTACTAGTTGTGGTAGGTAAATCACTTACATCATTCCCTTGGTCTTCAATGACATAAAGGGGGTCCTTCCTGACCCTCTAGTCTTTTTCTTGAGTTCTTAATTAGAGTTACTAGCTCGAACTCACTCCATGTTACTATTAAGGTCACTAGCACTTCTATCGATTTAGCTTCACATTTGTCGTCGTTGATCTCTTGAAGGATCTTCCAGATGTCTATAAAATTCTTTCATAAGTCTATAGTTATTCTCCTTATCTGCCAACCAATTACCACTGGTTGACCCGCACGTGTTATGTCTCAGTTAGTATCAAGTAGTCTGTAATTGACCTTCTATAAGATCACAGACTTATTGTTCTTCTATCTCTTTTGAAGTTTGATATACTTGGTAAAATCTATCTCCCCCAGTTTCTTTGTTAATACCCCTTTAGCTCCTTCCACAGTCTGTACTTCTCTTGTTCTCTTATGAGATCACTATACTCTTCTGAGTTCCGTCATAGCATTCATCTATCTTCAAGGGGTTTATCAAGGCTTCCACAATAACTCGTAAGCGTGTCTTCACGATTCTTCTTAGTTTGTTCGTCGTTTGTTTGCGGTTCTCTGCAATGACCGTTAATGTTGGTAACTTAAATCTTTATGTGAATGAGAGTTATTGTGGACTCTCTAGTCCACCAAAATCACTTTCCCAAATTCTTCCCCTTGATTGGTGTTGTTTTGATCATGCTACCTTTGTAGAAATTCGTTGTCTCAGTTTAGACTTCTAGTTTCTTTGATACTTATGTCGAAGTTTCTTTCAAAATTCTCGTATCCTTGAAGGACTCCACATGCTTCCATGGTTGTAAAATTTATTTCTCGTCTAAATTCACTCTCTATCTTTGTACCCTTTAGTCTCTCGCAACTGGGTCAACACCCTATCTTCTTTGTACTCTCATGCCCATGCTTACATATGGCGGCGTCCGCCTCGATTGTAACGTCCATACTCCACAAGTCTTGGTTGTACTCCGTTCTATATGATTCTTGTTCCCTTATTGTTACCTCTAATCCGATCTCTTGTCGTCTCTTGCGTGATTCTTCTAATTCATCTCTCGGCTTCATACGACCAAGTCCCTTGTATGACTTCCTATTCTTCTATGTGAGCTGACTCGGGATTTTCTTTCTCATCGGATTGTACTTGTGGTGAAAATTATCTCATCATCTTTACTTCCTTGCCCACCCGTTCTCCGGATGATTTATAGGGTCGCCAGGACGCCCACCAGAGTATAATACTCAATCCTAGGTCTGAATCCATTGTCTCGTGTTGAAAATTCTTCAAGTCCGCTACGGATTTATCATGAGGCGATAATCGCTTCATGATATCATAACTAAAGGATCTAAGATATCCTTTTGGATACTAACATGCTACACATATACATATGTATAATCATACATTAAAACATTTCGATATAACTCTATATACTAACACCTATCATTCCAAGTTGCAGAGATCCACGGAGAACGATGGTGGTCCGACGTACTACTAACCCAACAACCCGACTATGCACGTGTGTAAAAACAGAAATCCGTTTTGAAAATCTTAAACCCCTTTTGGGTTCTGGTTATTTTATACATTCGGTCTTTTAGAAGATTTCAAGTGCCATTGTTGTCAACCCAGAGCTCTGATACCATGTTGTAACACCCCAAATTCTTGGAACTCGGGGAGTTACTAGTTAGGACCTCACAGTGGGTCCCGACCTTAGTTTGACAACAACTTTACTAGGATCTTACAATAAGGCACAAATGTATTTAAAACATAATATTTTTATGGTATGAATGTACACATGTGACAGCCTTACAAACATATATATAGGTACATAACATGCATGCCGTATGGAAGACTCCCCCGTCCCCATCTAATGAGTACGTGGACCCGGCATACCATCCGTCCCGAATCTCTCTGCAACTGTTTATCTCTACACAAACTACAACACGGATAAACCGTTAGCTAACAATCTAAATATAAGACGAATAACGATAGCACAAACACAATCATAATAATATAAAACAACCATCATGCTGGCACACAAACCGGTTATTATCTAGTAGTTAAATGATTCACCTTATTCCATTTTACAGTTGTGGCACGAGAAATCTTAAGAGTTCTCGCCTCCGTTCCTTATCCAACTGGGTGTAGGTCTAGCTTACCTCCGCCGGTAGCATCACTACAAACCGAGTGTGGACTAGTCCCTAAAGAAACCCCCAGCGCCCTCAAGCTAACTGAGCAGAATGCCACCGTCCGTTACTCTTAGGCCAAGGTATAGGTCGGTATATAAGTTTTACTAAAATATAACTATAAGCATATCATTCACACACCACTACCATTATTCATACTCATATCTAGAAGTTAGCTAAGTAAGCCCAAAGGACTTACCTGAATTCAAACATAATCTCGTTATCTCGACTCGGTTTGTAACCGCAGGAACTCAACCGCCTGTTATAAAAGGCAAGTGGATCAATAATATATCCCACTTAATTAGAAGTCTCTGACTTCTAAGATATTTAACTCTATCATCAGTTAAATTACCAAAATACCCTTATACGGATAAATGACGGTTTTACCCCTGGTCCCGAAACTTTATAAAATTCCATAACAAAGTTCCAAACTATTCTTTGGAACTCAAAACCGCACTCAAACTCTCAAAGGAAAGTTTACTAAAGATTTAGAAGAGTTAACTACATTCTTGACTTTCATACAAAGTCGTCAAGGTCCGACTTTGGCTTAAGATATGAGAACCGAATAAAAATATAAAAAGTCTAACAAAAATCTCTAAGTCTTTTATGCTATGCACTCTACCCATAGTAGCCAGAATTTCCCAAAAATACATAATAATCACTTCTACACAAATGCTCAAAGTCGGTTCCAAAACCAGAAATTCAGACTTAGCTAAAAACTGAGTGTTTCTTAACCGCTCAGCCAGTCCGCTTTGGACCTTCATAGATCTAAATCCAACCGTTGGATCAATCTCAAATTCTGATAGATTAGACTATGTATGTTCTTCTATGTTATACTAAAAATTGAACGGTGGATTATGTTTCTAACATATCGAAACATAGGCTTAAATATGCCTGCTTAACACAGTTTCAGAAATCAAAGCTAGAATTACAATGACCCTGGAGTTCGATTCTCACTCTGTAGTCTCAGGTTTCTCATATGCACACATGCCTTTGGTTCGATGCTCCTCGCCTCGTCTTTGGATTAACTACTAAGCAGCAACTAGTCTTCCTCGAAAGCTACCCGGTTGCACATTCTCTTGAGGCCTAGAAGTTCCTGTTTCCACATATACATGGCTGAGCCTAACCAAAACCTTTCATTCATGTATCAGCAAGTTGGAAGAGACTAACAAAGGCTTACCCTCCGGATCTGCAGTCGGTCAGGGTGTTTGCAAATCTTCCTCATCAGTGGTGTGCTAGGCCAGCTGGGGTCTGTGGCGTCAGGATAGGAATGTGGATCTCAGGTCCCTTGTCCTCGACTCCTCTTGCAGGTCGATGCTATCTGTTAGGAGAAGAAGATGGGGCAATACCATGGTTACCAACATATACCAAGAGTATGAAGGCACTAAGGCTCTTACCCGTTGAAGCCTTGACTGGATGCAAGAGGACGCTCGCCCAAGTCCAGAGAAAGAGGGAGACTCTTCCAACATCGTGCACCAGCTCTGTCGAAGGGGGGTAACGGTGTGGATCTGTTGCTATGCATTATTCAGGGGGAGGACAAGGGTGACTATCTAGGTTGTCAAAAGCGATCGAAGGCAATGGAGGGGTCACACACTGTTGTGGTCCGTGGTATGCACCGAAGAGAGACAACTCCTGGAATGGTTCTGGCTTGCATGACTAGAGGAAGGACATAAGGAAAGCATGGATTTCATGAGGTGAAGAAGTGTAGAAGGAATGGCGGTTTAGCAGGGGAGATCCTCTCAATTGTAGACGTGAAGATGGGAGTAGAACGTGCAAACAGCAGACAGATTCTCCGGAACGTGAAAGGAAGGTGTGAAATCCTCTCTTAATTGCCTGTAACGTCAGATTGGAGAGAGAGGGATGAGCTGCGTAGAAGCTGGAAACCCTGGCTGCTGACTGGGATGCTTGTCACGTGGGAGCTTCTCCGGCTGGGCTGAAGTAGGTGTTATTTGGGCTTGCACTCATGGGCTGGCGGTAGCAAGGCTGGAATAAGATGAGAAGGAAGGTGGGCTGAAGCAAAAATAAGGCTAAGAGTGGCTTGTCAACTGCTTGTCGGGCTTCGTCATGGCCTCGTCATGGCTTCGTCAAAAGTCGTTATTAAGAACTAGTTATAAGAACTAGGGTTTGGTATAATTCTATCATTTTATGTGAATTATATTCTACATAAAATAATAAAATTTGTAGAGGATGAAATGTTAGATAAAATGGGAAATAGTCAACGGATCGAAATCCGATTTGACTCGTAATTAACCGGAATTAAAATTACGGATATTACATCATTACCCCCTTAAAAATAAGTTTCGTTCCGAAACTTAAAAGAAGACTCGTAAAGTCGGAGTTCATTCAAAAGAACTAAAGCACCGGGAATTGGTCGCAAACGGTGGAGTTCTTATTTGTTTCTGAAATAGCCGGAAGAAATATTTTTGGGTATTACATCAATCCCACCTTAGAATAAGTTTCGCCCCGAAACTTAATATACACCAATCATAACGTCAGCTCTCCAGGTACGAATCTAGTGTATCTACTTGTTACCAGACACGACTCATCGTTTCCACATATAAGTATCCCGCACATCAAGATCACCAAAACTCACATCCCGACTAAGCACTCAAGCATGAAATAAACAAGTAGTCAGACAATATAACACCGATATAGGGCCAAGCCCTAACTCGTCGCTCCCTAGTTACAACTATCTCCACAAAGGTCTCTCAAAGGTTATGTCTCATACTATCCATAGTATCCTAGGTAGCCTCGTCGGCTTTTTGTAAAACCCCTAACTCTGAATTCTTTTCATGTACAGACACCACAAGTGTCTGCTACCACGTTCTAGAGTGGTTACCAGATGTCTCACCGGTATCATCCGGCTAAATTGCCCTATCTTCTAAGTCGATCAATGTCCTAACTTTTGTCTAGTAAGTATCCCTCTAACTGAATCCGTAGAAAACTTGAGTTACACTCTCCAATAGGATGAGGATTGCTAGTCCATCAATCACTTATAAACCACTTTACAGCCTCAAGTGGTCGCATTTTGCAACTCACCTCCAAATCCTTTGATGACCGTACGGAAAAATAACCTAGTCAACTTTCTTCCCTTTTATATGCTTACTTGACTACACACTCAGGCCAAAGGGCTTGGACCTCCGCCAGCACTTTACCAAGTGCCTAACGTTCTTCATATCACGACTCACTTGGTCTTGTCTTTTAATATGACTCAGTCATCTTATTCTTCAGGTAAGGAATCATCACCTTTACCCTTTTCTAGTCTAGCACTAGAGACACAAATCTAGTTTTTCATCATCTGTATTCACTTGGCATTATCATAATATTTATGGGTCTCTAATAATTTGTTAGCTCAACCTTAGGCTCCTCACGTATTTTCCAAGGTCTTGAGTGACAAAAAATTATGTCCGGAATGACGGTATTAGGTACAAGGTGATCTCACGTCACCGTTATTTGCTCACACTGCTCAATAGTTGTTAACATTGCATTGTGTCCTATAATATCTCTCTGACTCAAAATGCAACTCGACTCCGTTCCGATATAAAATTGTCCTTATACTCTACTCTTGAGATTATGTTTCTATATGTACGGTTATTGGTTTGTAAGTACACTCCCGCAGCTTCCCTTTTCTTATCTGTCTTTCGATTCAGCTTGATAGTTACTCACCTTGAGCTTGTTAGTGCAGACCCTACACAGTACCTTTATTACATTGTTACTTCCTTTATCATTCTATCAAGAAACTCATTCTAAAGTACCCTGCTAGGTATTAAATTCCAAATTTACTTGTCTGCCGACATGTGACGAGGTCGGCATGCTTCACTTGGGTCTATAATGGGGTACCACTCTCTTTCTATACTTCTATGTGCACATACTTTCTCGTCTATCTAGATGGTGATACCGTTCCTCTACAAAATTTCTTGTCACTCTACGTAGCATATTTCACGTTCCTTCCAAACGAAATGCATTTCACCAATAGTCATCGTCTTAAACTCGACGGTCATTTTCCGTACTCTCGAGTTTCTTGTTCTGTGGGTTAGGACCCATCACGCTTCCGCTGTGCTACTTTGGTAATTATGTTGTCATCCGCTAATCATAAGGACATTTTCCGTGAGTCCAAAATGATTGACCGCAAAACTCTTCCTCTCAATTACACCATAAGTCCTATCGGGATGAAGTACCAAGTACCTTCCTTACTTGCCTTAAGGAACTAAGATAACGGTTGGAAGACGACCTCTTCCGTTTACTTTTGGAATTCTTCTAACACGGATCCAAACTCTCTGACTCAACCGGAGTTTGATCTTAACCCATCAGTAAGAAATCTCTAACACAATTCTCTTCATGCCTTTAGTTAATCAAAGAAGGTGGTCATTACCTACTTGAGGAAATCCTCCAATGCGTCGGTAAGGCTAATTCATAAATCCACAGTCACAAAAATCTTTTCTTAACGGCGCAGGCGCATAACTCCTCAATACCAAAAGAAACACTTGCACGTCTTCCGTTGAAGTCAGTCAGTCTATAGTTGACTTATTTCAATATCCAGTACTCCCTATTCTCATGCTCTACTGGTAAAATTTGGTAAGCATCAACTACTCGGTTAATGATTTCCCCTTCGTTAGTTCGTTCTATCCTTCACACTTCCATTTCCTTAGGCCAACTCTCTTTCTCGAGTCCCCTAGGTTATTCTCACATGTTCCTTCATTAGCGTTGTTTATATTATTGCTTCGTTGAACTCTATTAACTCTGCTACCGGCCTCCTACTCCTTTTGATACTTGCGTCGTGATTCCTCACCACTTCTTATCTCTCTAACGACTTCAAAACTTCTCTACAGTTGTGGGGTTCTATTTTCGCTCTTACACTCAATTGTAGGTCTTCATTCCGTGCATCTCTTAGTCACAAGGGTTTCTTCTGCAAATATCGTAGGAGAATCATCGTTCTTCCTGATACGCACACTCTATCCTGGCTGACATCGAACCTTATCCAAAGTGTGTACTTCTTACTCCTCTAGTTCTCCTTTTATAATCCATTTGTACTAGTTGTGGTAGGTAAATCACTTACATCATTCCCTTGGTCTTCAATGACATAAAGGGGGTCCTTCCTGACCCTCTAGTCTTTTTCTTGAGTTCTTAATTAGAGTTACTAGCTCGAACTCACTCCATGTTACTATTAAGGTCACTAGCACTTCTATCGATTTAGCTTCACATTTGTCGTCGTTGATCTCTTGAAGGGTCTTCCAGATGTCTATAAAATTCTTTCATAAGTCTATAGTTATTCTCCTTATCTGCCAACCAATTACCACTGGTTGACCCGCACGTGTTATGTCTCAGTTAGTATCAAGTAGTCTGTAATTGACCTTCTATAAGATCACAAACTTATTGTTCTTCTATCTCTTTTGAAGTTTGATATACTTGGTAAAATCTATCTCCCCCAGTTTCTTTGTTAATACCCCTTTAGCTCCTTCCACGGTCTGTACTTCTCTTGTTCTCTTATGAGATCACTATACTCTTCTGAGTTCCGTCATAGCATTCATCTATCTTCAAGGGGTTTATCAAGGCTTCCACAATAACTCGTAAGCGTGTCTTCACGATTCTTCTTAGTTTGTTCGTCGTTTGTTTGCGGTTCTCTGCAATGACCGTTAATGTTGGTAACTTAAATCTTTATGTGAATGAGAGTTATTGTGGACTCTCTAGTCCACCAAAATCACTTTCCCAAATTCTTCCCCTTGATTGGTGTTGTTTTGATCATGCTACCTTTGTAGAAATTCGTTGTCTCAGTTTAGACTTCTAGTTTCTTTGATACTTATGTCGAAGTTTCTTTCAAAATTCTCGTATCCTTGAAGGACTCCACATGCTTCCATGGTTGTAAAATTTATTTCTCGTCTAAATTCACTCTCTATCTTTGTACCCTTTAGTCTCTCGCAACTGGGTCAACACCCTATCTTCTTTGTACTCTCATGCCCATGCTTACATATGGCGGCGTCCGCCTCGATTGTAACGTCCATACTCCACAAGTCTTGGTTGTACTCCGTTCTATATGATTCTTGTTCCCTTATTGTTACCTCTAATCCGATCTCTTGTCGTCTCTTGCGTGATTCTTCTAATTCATCTCTCGGCTTCATACGACCAAGTCCCTTGTATGACTTCCTATTCTTCTATGTGAGCTGACTCGGGATTTTCTTTCTCATCGGATTGTACTTGTGGTGAAAATTATCTCATCATCTTTACTTCCTTGCCCACCCGTTCTCCGGATGATTTATAGGGTCGCCAGGACGCCCACCAGAGTATAATACTCAATCCTAGGTCTGAATCCATTGTCTCGTGTTGAAAATTCTTCAAGTCCGCTACGGATTTATCATGAGGCGATAATCGCTTCATGATATCATAACTAAAGGATCTAAGATATCCTTTAGGATACTAACATGCTACACATATACATATGTATAATCATACATTAAAACATTTCGATATAACTCTATATACTAACACCTATCATTCCAAGTTGCAGAGATCCACGGAGAACGATGGTGGTCCGACGTACTACTAACCCAACAACCCGACTATGCACGTGTGTAAAAACAGAAATCCGTTTTGAAAATCTTAAACCCCTTTTGGGTTCTGGTTATTTTATACATTCGGTCTTTTAGAAGATTTCAAGTGCCATTGTTGTCAACCCAGAGCTCTGATACCATGTTGTAACACCCCAAATTTTTGGAACTCGGGGAGTTACTGGTTAGGACCTCACAGTGGGTCCCGACCTTAGTTTGACAACAACTTTACTAGGATCTTACAATAAGGCACAAATGTATTTAAAACAATTTTAAAACATAATATTTTTATGGTATGAATGTACACATGTGACAGCCTTACAAACATATATATAGGTACATAACATGCATGCCGTATGGAAGACTACCCCGTCCCCATCTAATGAGTACGTGGACCCGGCATACCATCCGTCCCGAATCTCTCTGCAACTGTTTATCTCTACACAAACTACAACACGGATAAACCGTTAGCTAACAATCTAAATATAAGACGAATAACGATAGCACAAACACAATCATAATAATATAAAACAACCATCATGCTGGCACACAAACCGGTTATTATCTAGTAGTTAAATGATTCACCTTATTCCATTTTACAGTTGTGGCACGAGAAATCTTAAGAGTTCTCCTCCGTTCCTTATCCAACTGGGTGTAGGTCTAGCTTACCTCCGCCGGTAGCATCACTACAAACCGAGTGTGGACTAGTCCCTAAAGAAACCCCCAGCGCCCTCAAGCTAACTGAGCAGAATGCCACCGTCCGTTACTCTTAGGCCAAGGTATAGGTCGGTATATAAGTTTTACTAAAATATAACTATAAGCATATCATTCACACACCACTACCATTATTCATACTCATATCTAGAAGTTAGCTAAGTAAGCCCAAAGGACTTACCTGAATTCAAACATAATCTCGTTATCTCGACTCGGTTTGTAACCGCAGGAACTCAACCACCTGTTATAAAAGGCAAGTGGATCAATAATATATCCCACTTAATTAGAAGTCTCTGACTTCTAAGATATTTAACTCTATCATCAGTTAAATTACCAAAATACCCTTATACGGATAAATGACGGTTTTACCCCTGGTCCCGAAACTTTATAAAATTCCATAACAAAGTTCCAAACTATTCTTTGGAACTCAAAACCGCACTCAAACTCTCAAAGGAAAGTTTACTAAAGATTTAGAAGAGTTAACTACATTCTTGACTTTCATACAAAGTTGTCAAGGTCCGACTTTGGCTTAAGATATGAGAACCGAATAAAAATATAAAAAGTCTAACAAAAATCTCTAAGTCTTTTATGCTATGCACTCTACCTATAGTAGCCAGAATTTCCCAAAAATACATAATAATCACTTCTACACAAATGCTCAAAGTCGGTTCCAAAACCAGAAATTCAGACTTAGCTAAAAACTGAGTGTTTCTTAACCGCTCAGCCAGTCCGCTTTGGACCTTCATAGATCTAAATCCAACCGTTGGATCAATCTCAAATTCTGATAGATTAGACTATGTATGTTCTTCTATGTTATACTAAAAATTGAACGGTGGATTATGTTTCTAACATATCGAAACATAGGCTTAAATATGCCTGCTTAACACAGTTTCAGAAATCAAAGCTAGAATTACAATGACCCTGGAGTTCGATTCTCACTCTGTAGTCTCAGGTTTCTCATATGCGCACATGCCTTTGGTTCGATGCTCCTCGCCTCGTCTTTGGATTAACTACTAAGCAGCAACTAGTCTTCCTCGAAAGCTACCCGGTTGCACATTCTCTTGAGGCCTAGAAGTTCCTGTTTCCACATATACATGGCTGAGCCTAACCAAAACCTTTCATTCATGTATCAGCAAGTTGGAAGAGACTAACAAAGGCTTACCCTCCGGATCTGCAATCGGTCAAGGTGTTTGCAAATCTTCCTCATCAGTGGTGTGCTAGGCCATCTAGGGTCTGTGGCGTCAGGATATTCACCCAGTGCTTTATATGTCTCAATTGAGGAAGTATATACCAGACTCGAGACACCTTGTGAGTTACGATGATTTGGTGGTTGAGTCCAACCACACTTTTGTTGGGCATTCGATTACATTCTTGGAATAAGATATGAAATGCTTGCATTCGAAAGACATTCCCATATTGAGGATATGATGGTCGAGATGAAGACCTGAAGAGGCTATGTGAGAGACTGAGGATAGTGTCCTGAGGAACTGTCCAGAGTATATGTTAGGACATACCCATTTGTGGGAGCACGAGTAGATCTTAGTGCTATCTTGATGAATGTTGTGCTTATGTGCTTATATGCCTTGATATGTTATTCTATGCTAGTTGTGATGTGATTTATAATCTTATTAGATCTTGATGTGCTAGCATGATGTATGCTATAGCTGGAGATGATTACTTCCTCCACGCTACCCGAGTATGATCATATTTATAGCTAGAGATGGTTCTTTCCTCCATGCTATTTGAGTGGGATTAGGATTCAGCTGGAGATGGTTCTTTCCTCCATGCTACCTTGATGGACATAGTTCAGTGGAGATGTGATTCCTCCATGCGATGTATATGTTTATGGGTTGGCTAGAGACGTATTTCCTCTATGCATGTGATATGTTTTGGCTAGAGATGTGCTTCCTCTATGCCTTGTGATGTGGTATGGCGAGAGACGTGATTCCTCTACGCCTTTGGGTAGCGTTATGGCCCTGTTTCCTGGAGTGATGATTCCTCCATGTTTATACTTGAGGTTATAGATTGTTATAGGTTGTGATCTTTGGAACGGAGATGTGATACCACCGATAGAAAGAGTGAGAGTTATACCTCGGCGTATGGGTCCGAGAGGATTTGAGAATTGTTCAAGTTTTGGGACGAAACTTTTTTTTAGGGGTGTGTGATGTAATAGCTAGGATTTCAGAATTCTAATTAATGTTGATTAACTTAATCGTTGATAGTAATTGACATATAACTTGCAAAGATTTCCCAAGTGATGAGTATGAGTCCCACCGTTATGTTCCTCGCGTAATTTTGGACGCTTGGGGAAATTTTTACTTTTTCCCCCGGGTAATTATTTTTACCCTCCGGTGTTATTTGGAGCATTTGGGAGCTCCAATTAATAAAAATGCAGTTGAGAGAAATGATCAGGACATCGGATATGTCTTAGATATGAAATAACATGGAGAGGCAAAACGGCCAAAAGAGTCGCTATTTCGTTTCTTAACGGATAAGAAAGACGGCTTAGGAATACACGTTTTCCGAGGCAGTTGTGTAATAATTATCCCTACAATATTCCAAATTTAATGTTCCAATCTCGAGAAGTTTGGAGAAAGAGGTTCGACCCGCCTTTGGATCGGTTAAAGGATAATTATCGACTTTACTAAAGGATAATTAACGTCTTCACTATAAATAGCGGAAAATCCTTTATTAATTCATTTCCTTTCACGTTTTCTCGTAAAAGCTCTGATTTCTCTAAACCTTCAAACTCAGATCTACTCTCCGTTTCTAATCCGATTTCAATTCCGTTTGAGTTTCTGGATTCCTCTCTTCATTCTCTTCATAACGGTACCGAGTTTCTGCATTTTCGAGTATATGGAGGGCTGGTCGAGCATATATGTCACCAGGACGGTTCCGTCGCTCAGATTCCGGTGAATTTAATGTTGTCCATGCGTAGCCTGCGTCGTTGTGTTTCCGAATCTTCTTTCAGATCGTCAATTGGGTTAGTAACGAATAAGTTACGAATTTATTCGTTTTTCGTACTGCGATTTGGCCTAAATTGACTTTAGGCTTGTCAAAATGGATAATTAGAAATTCCATTATGGTCGTTATATTATTCTGGTGATTATGGATAGTTTGTTTGATGAAATCTGATGACAGGGGGTTTAGAAATTGCCTGCGGGCAAAACGTTATTCTGGCGAAATCAAATTAATTAATTAAAGGTTAATTAATTAAATTAGGATTAGAATTGAGATTGAGGAATGTCGATTAGATACTACCTTGAGATTTGAGGAATTGTGAGTTATGTTGAGATATTGAGGTTTAGTTGGTTGTGAGGCTTATAGATTGAGTATGATCCTTATGGATCCCTTTGGGTCTAGGTGTGACCCCTTTGATGAATAGAGGTTGATATATCTCTTTATGCCTTATTTATAGGTCGTGTTATCCCTCCAGTGTAGAGGTGATCGTGGTTGAGTTTGTACGAGGTTGAGGTAAGTCCGTAGGACTTACTTAGCTACCATCCCTATATTGGGTGTTTGCATGAGTGGTGTGTGCTTTATATGTATGC
Source organism: Fagopyrum homotropicum (assembly GCA_033239125.1). Lineage (NCBI taxonomy): Eukaryota > Viridiplantae > Streptophyta > Magnoliopsida > Caryophyllales > Polygonaceae > Fagopyrum > Fagopyrum homotropicum. Next base: position 128,164,585 of record BSWB01000003.1, read on the forward strand.
TATGATAGCATGAGTTGTCGTTTTTATCGACCTATGTTTTATTGACTGCCCCACTGCGTGGCTGTGATAACCTTTCTCTTTCATCCCGCCGTGGAGTCTGGGAGGTTCTCTGTTGTCGGGCTAGACTGGTTTATAGGAAGGGCACAATCCACTCCCATAGGGTACACGGATTGTGTGACCGATACTCGTATAGCTGGACATTGCACTCAGAGGCGGGGATGTATCGGTCCTCGTGTCACATACTTTCATCTATCTATATATATACGGTTTTTGAGTGAATGGTTATTATATAAAAATAATAAATGGGTAAATGTGTGATAGCATGCTGATGTGTTTATCTTTCATGATTGTTCTTGTGCTTATGCATTACCTCATATATGTATGGTTAGCTAACGGTTTTATACCTGTTGTAGATGTTTACAGGTTAGGTGCTACTGGGTGATCTGGCAGAGTGACAGGCCGAGGACTCTCGTACATTAGGTGGTTGGTTTGGGGTTGTTGTGTTTCCCCTCCTGCGTGAGGATGATCTTTTGTACCTCCTATGTGAGGATGTCGTTTTATATACTCGGCTATGTTGTTGTTTATTTTGGGTCGTACAGTTTATACTGTTTTATGTATTTGTTTTATATCTGTCAGTGCCATGTTGTAAGGTCCAGTGAACTTGTTGTCAGGCTAGTGTCAGGATCCATTGTGAGATCCTAGCCCAATGTGACATCCCGAGTCCCGCGAATTCGGGGTGTTACACGTGGGTCAATGGCAATCACTTTGTAGCCGTAAGTTTTCTTTCTTTCTACACCTTTTATATCTCATATATTTTGTTACTTTTATTCAAGAATGACAAAAAAAGGTAATCAATTTTTCATTTGTCAATCATCTTTCGTTAGGTTTGGCTTAAACCAGACTCTCCATTACCACCTTTGACCCTTCCATGGAGGCGTGGACATGATTCTAGCGTTGATGGATGGGATGCACACTTTCGTGATAGATTCAAGATGTTCGACGACCTCCGGCGTAAAGAGTGTCCTAGAAAAGTGATAGTCAATCTCGTATCTTATTCAGAGTGATAGGTTATATGTGTTTCGGGGTTTCATTTGGTTGATGGATGTTTGTTTTATATGTAATTCATGCGGAGTACTATAAAACTTGTGTTTCTACTTAGGTTAAATAAAGTTCAAGGTTATATGTGGTTCATGGATGTTTGTCTTGTTTTATAATAAGCGAGATTAGTGATGAACCTTAAAAACAATGTCAAAGGTAAAGCACATAACTTGCAACATATAAAATGCAATATATACAACAAAAGGTAAAGTACATCACATGTATGTCCTCCATAAAACAAAAGCTAGCGTGGGTCAACAAAAGATAAGGTACATCAATCTCGTCTCGGCTGTGTCGCCCTAACCTGCGTTGGTGCTATATGAACGTCCTGGCCAACGGACTCGTCGTACATCACATGTATGTCCTCCATAGTCACTGAGCCACGACTAATAATATCCCGTAGGCGGGCCTGAATAATATGTAGCCTCTGCATTGGAAAATAAAGTTGTCAGCGGTAAAGATAAAGTATAAAACTTTAAAACTTTAAAGGTAAATATATCAACACATACCCGAGTATTTGAAACAGGGACCGGAGGAGGACGATCTACCGGTGGAGACTGCATAGCTGAGCCAAGAAGGAGAAATGGATGGCACCGCTCGCTAAACCAGGACATGTAGTCCTGAGATACTGTCCATGGTAAACGGGCCCTAGTCTGACCCTGAAGCGCATATCTGCTCGCCTCCTCGTGTCTAGCAGCCCAACGATCATCTGCGCCATGGAATCTCACCCTATACCCTCTACTGCCAGAGGCGGGGCGCTACTCCAAATAAGGGACAATCCTTTGAAGTGGGATCGTCTGAATGTACCCAAACTGTCGGAGGACTCGATCCGGCATGTATGCCTCGATGATATCTCCTATCTAGGTCGTCCCTCGGTAAGTCGACACAGCAAAATCGCCCTCAAAATCTAACAATCTATCGCTATATGACATGAACTTGATGTCCTCCGCTCTCATCTGATCAAACTGTGAGCACAAGGATCTCAGCCTCTCAAGGGTGGGTGCTGGTGTCCTCGGGACAGAGAGTCTAGAAGCCCATATGGCTGATCCATGACGTCCTGGATCCTCTGCCGCTGAACAACCCAAGGACGGGAAGTGGGCATAGATCCAGAACTGTAAATATTAAAGTAAATGAAAGATATTATTAATAAGAATAACAAATGAAAGTTCTTATCTAAAGTGACTAATTACAATGAACGTTCTTACCTGTAGAAGTGATGTACATCCTCCTATCGTCTTCACCTTCAGTCGTGAGGCATCGCCCAATATACTGTAGGTAAAGTCCAGATTTTTCATTTTATCATAACAGTAACAATAAGAAGTTATTAGTTATTGAAGTAGAGTGATAGTTATACGTACGAGTACAAGTACACTAACACGCCGGTGCCCCAAGCATAGTCTCCAGTCCGGCCATGGTCACGCACCAAGTCGATCAACCAAGGTCGAATCTTGTTCGTCGATTTATCGACGAAAAAGGATGAGCCTAGAAAGAAAAGAAGAAATACAGAAGTCACCTCCTCAGCTGGGGTAGCTGGGTCGTGCCGAATGGCATCATACGCAATTCTCAACAAGTCAACTGGTAGAGCTGTCTGGTGACTCCTAACCTCCACCTCTGATATATGAAATGTATCACTCAGCCACCTAACCCTCTCTCGTGTCAGCATAGGTGTGACCTTGGCCTCTCCATCAATCCTAATGCCTAGGATGACGGCTACATCGTGTAGGGTGATGGTCATCTCACCCCAAGGTATATGGAAGATGCTAGTCTCTGGATGCCAACGCTCCACGAATGCATGTATGAGGGCGTGATCAACTCCAGCAAACGAGACGTCTAGCAAACCCATCAATCCACTCTGAGATGCAAAAAGCAAACCAGGAAGTGGGGTCCGCTCTATCAGCGTCTGAAATCCATCTACTAAGCGTCTGAATGTGCTCTATCCGCCGTAAAGCTGTCATCGGCCTCCTGTAATCCTCCCCTCATAACACAATGAATATTCAATTAAACGTTTTATTAATTTAGTTTTTGTAAGATAATGTGTTATAATTGTGATTAGTTATCTACCTCTCCCATCCAGACACCGCGAGCATGGTGTCCGGCATAGCAAGTGAGCACATCGTTGATCAATGGTGCCCTTGTATCAGGAACTACACGGCCTCGATCAGCCGGTACAAATGGCTCCTACGGCGGCACTACAGGATCTGCAGCTGGAGCATCAAAGTCAAAATCTCGTTGCTCGGTATGATCGCCAACCGGTGGCTCTACCTGCTCCTCAGTAGGAATATCTGTAGCTGTCTCCATGTGCTCGTCAGAAGTAATATCAGTAGGTGGCTCAACCTGCTCGTCAACAGTAGTATCAACGCGCTCGCTAGCTGTGGGATCTATCTCCCCTGCCTGTATAGAAGGACCGGCCACATCCTGGTCCGAGTCAGATCCGTATGTCGGTGGTGGAAGAACCTCCCGAGGGAGAGCCGGAGATGCATCTGAGATGCATGGTCTTTGTGGCTGCTGTGGTGGTGGTGTGTCGGCAGCCGATCCAGCTACCTGGGACCTGCTCCCCATCGTAGCCCTGGTGGTGGCGAGTCCATCTCTACGAGCCGAGGCCGTGGGACGCCTACGTCTATATCTCTGCATGGCTTGTAATATCTATATTTGCTATTACAGGCCAATTTAATTAATTTTCTTTCATGTAGTTTCCTTTACTTTCATTTGAATAGAATTTAAAAGAAACTAAAAGAGATTAAATAAATTATAATTACATTAATAAAATTAACTAAATAGTAAAGGTAGAGATTTTAATTTAATATATTTTTTATCAATTTTATTTTATGTATTTTTAATCCAAAGTTTTTTCAATTAAAATGGATAAACTAATTTCATATATTTAATATATTACAATTAAATTAATTAAATATATTTTTATTCTATTTTATTTGAATTAATATACATTAATTAAGATTATTTAATATTAATATATTTAATTCAATTTTTTTAATCCATTTTATTTTAAATTAAAATGGATAAACTAATTTAATATATTTAATATATTACAATTAAATTAAATATATATATTTTTATTCCATTTTATTTGTTTTTAATATTCTTTAATTAAATTAATTTATTTTAAATTAATTAAATGCATTGGAATGTATTAAACGATGAACAGTGGCTCCACGGTTTCGCAATGCGTGACCGTGGAGCACTGTTCATCGTCTTCGACAGACCGCCTTCAATGGCGGACTGTCGAAGCAAATCAACACCCTTTTTTCGCAATCTACTCTTCAACCAACCTAAAACTAACTAATTCAAGTTCAATCTAACCTATTCATGTCCATTTCATGCTCAATTACGAACCGAAAAGTGAAAAATGAAAACCTAGCAAAAACCGAACAAAAATCAAACGATACCTCTCTCGGGTCGTGTTTCCGCTTTTGAAATGGCCTTCCTTCGTTACAGTCTTTATCCATTGCTTGATTTTGTGTGAAATGGTGAGAAATGGAGCTCGATCGTCGTATTCGCCGTCGTCCACTGCTTGCGAATTTTTTTTTGAATGAAAACTGCTTACGGGATCTAATCCCGTAAGCGATTTAGGGCTGAAACGCTCACGCATTCGCAATGCGTGACCGTCACGGTCACGCATTCCGAATGCGTGAGCGTTTCACTCATTCGCAAAGCGTGAACGTGAGATCACGGTCACGCTTTGCGAATGAGTGGTGCAATATTGAATTCTTGAACCGTGCGAATACGAGTTTTGTTAACAAACTGTAATTAAAATCACAACTGAATGATAAATAAAAAAAATGGTTGATTAGCGTTTGTTTCGTAAGGAAATCTTTTTTAGAGTTTATTTCATTAAAAAATTTACGTCAATTTTTTTATTTCAAAAGTTTTTGTCAATTTTTTTTTTGAATTCAGTAAATATACCGATTGATAAATCAAATAAAATTTTGCTAATTAAAAAAACTTACATCAAATCTTTTTTTGCTTCGGTAAGTATATACCTAATGATAAGGGGTTGTAACACTTCTTGTATACGATACAAAAACTTCTCACATACACTTTACACATTATTTTCACTATATATACGTGAAACACGTCTTCTCATATTAAGGTGGATCTACTTATTTCTATAACTTTCGGTTCCAAACCTACTGTATATTGATCATGTTTTGTTTCTTTTTCAGGATCCGGGTTCTAATTCTAAATTTCTGGTTTGAAGATAGTTTCCAGGTACATGTCCGTATTTCAATTTCTGATTGATCTACTTATTTATGCAATTTCTTTTATTGGATTTGTAGATAACTTCCACGTTCGTGTTTGTGCTTCGATTCTGATTGATCTACATATATTTCTATAATTTTCAATTTCCGTTTTGAAACATTTGTTTCTTAAAATTTCAGATTGCTTTCATATTTCATTTTTAACTTCCAGGTTCGTGAATGCAGGATGATTTTGTAGTAAACTTTGACAGGAGAGTATATTGTTATACCGGTTAATCGTTACCAATTCCAAAGAAGGTTAAACGGATCGACATTTGTGGAATCTTTTCCAAGCAACTTGAAAGGGTTGATTCTTTAATATTATGTACTTTGTCAATTTAACTATCACCGAACACTTAATCCACAAAGTTAAGGTCAAACACTCATGTTTACTAATCTGTACAGTTTTGTGACTACAATAGAATAACATTGATGAATTTGTTTCGATAAGTAATTAAAGTTCAAGTATTTTGCTTAGCCATGTTCATGCTTAACTTTATATGTTAATGATAATTAATTAAAAGATCTTATATTCGAGAGTATATAAAAAAACAACATATCGTTATACATATAAACAAAATTAACAAATTAGAATCGGTTTTGATTTCTTCAAAATTGACAAATTAAATTCGGTTTTGTTATCTCAACAACTTCGCTCAAATTACGTTTTTATCTAAATATATAGATAAATAATTACATTTTTAAATAAAAAAGAAACTGCATATTACTATCCAAGTTAAATTTTGTAGCGTTTCTTTTGAGGTTGATCTTTTTCTAGTTCTATTTTCTTAAAACTAATGCCACATGTCAGTAATGAGGGATGCCACCTCAGTTTTTTTGTAAAATATTTACTAAATTACAATTGTTTCTAAAATATGAAATATTTATTTAATTATTTTTATTAACCAATATGAGATTTAACAATTTTTTTTAAAAGTAATTGTATTTTCATTGATAAAGATTTTGTAATCGTTTTTTTTCTAAAACCCGATTATTTTCACAGCAAATGTAAGTTGGAAATTTTTAAAAAAAAAAGAATATAAAAATAAAAATTTAACGTAAATATTCTTTTTAGTTGTAACAAACCGTATAAAAAAAATATACAAATGATAGAGTACATTGGAAGTTTTAATTATCGGAAGTTTTAATATAGATAAGTACGTACTCATAATCTTTTTAAATGTTTTTTTATAAATTTGCTAAGACAACTAATTTAAACCGGTGATTAATAACTAATTGTAGTTAAAAAGACACAAGTACAAAATGAATTTTAATTTGTTAGCACAGTTGAGGTTTAATTTTTACAAGTAATATTCTACATTTCATTTTTTAAATTTTAGATCAGATCTCATTTATAGAATTTAGTTATTACCTCGATTTTGTTGAATTATTTTTTGAAACAATCTACTTTTAAACTCAATCTCAACTAAATCAATTTCCCTTACAAAAATTAGCTTACGGACTTACAAGAGAAGTTTGGAATTTCAAAAATATCTTTTTAAAAATATACAAATTTTGATAAAACGATCATATATGTACGAATGATTCGCCTGATTCGAGTAGATTATTATGGGTTTGTGATATAAATTTGGCAATAAAATCCATAATTTGAGATACTAATTTATTAATAATGCATTTAGTCATCTAAACTTTCGTAGCAAGATTTGATTATTCTATATAAGTAGATATTAATCATTGTCACCATACGAACAACGACAATAGCGAAGAAATGGCTAAAAGAGCACATCCAAAGAGAAGGCGCTACAATGCAAAAGTAATAGATGGAGTCAAGCTCGATTTGCATCCATTTGAACCGAGAAGAAGACGAAACGCCAATCACGAATAGTATTAACACTTGAATCAATAGAGTACTTGGAAATACGGCCACGATCCAAAGGGCTTGAGAAGATTAGAGAGACGATGAGATCAACAAATGAAACGACCGAGGATGATGACGATGCCAAGCTTCGACGGTCACCATTGATGCTCAACATGCAAATGAGGGTATACTCGCATGTCAAAGAGAAGTGAGAAGGAGTGGAAGAAGATATGATGTTGAATTTGTCCATATTTGACTACAGTGAGCTTCTACATCTTAATCTTATACTAAACCTCCAAAATTATAGTTTCCATAATACTTGTGTCATTATAATACTAATTGTATTGATTAGTTTCTTTAGTTTTCTCTTCTTTTTGGGTTGGTAGTGTGTCGTATGTATGCTTAAAATTCTTTTGATTGTGGAGCTATTTTTAACGTGTTTGTTAAGTATTTTATTTAAACATATATATTAAAACAATGACATTGACAGAGGAATAGTAGGTTGACCTTCTTTTTTGTTGTACACGAAGATTGAATATACCAAGATTTTCATATTGGCAACTGCAATAGAAGATAGTTCCATAGATTTCGGGGCTTCTTTACCGGACAAGTTTCTCAAATTTTTGGGACCCTTGACCCTATCTTTTCTAAGAATTTATGTTCCTCTTAGTGGTTTAAATGCATTGAAACAAGCTGCTATTGCATTAGACCCGAAAGGTAAGACGACAACTTATTATACAATTTCTTCCTCATTGTGTTAGTTATAGTCTTATAGAGAAAGATACAACCATGAGCTGGTAGGCCAGGTATGAAGCATGACAAGAATATGAAACATATATTTGATCCCATACAATTAGTATTAGACAGAGCTTGCGGGTTTTGCCTAACTATTTTTTGAAATAATATTTTAGTATCTCTGTACAAAAATACACTATTTTAACTCATAATTAATAATAAACTTAAACTCTTATTATTGTAGACTCTTGATTTGGGTCAAAATAATAAAAACGTAATTAATTAAAGTCTAAATCAATAATTGTAAAATAATCAAATAAATAAGAAACTTAAGTAGAATGATCAAAACCAATATTTATAACATTAAAAGTTAAAACTTATTAATTAGCTAAAGTGAGACTTTAAGGAAGTCAAATAAAAGTAGTTATAAATTTATTACGAAATTTAGAAAAAAATAGTTTGTGTATTGATTTCCGAAAATAAAATTTAATATAATAATTAGAATTTTCATCAATTTTGTAGATCAATCAAACTTTAATTAAAAAGTAAAAAAAGAAATTGCAAGATCTTTTTCTCAATATATTTTTTTTGTTAGAACTTAGCTCAATATCTTATTAATAGAATTCCGTTCCGATGCAATCAAAGAATCAGAGACCACCGAGTCTCTCTCCAACAATTTTTTATTAAATAAAAATAAAACTAGAATTAATCATCATATAAATTTGAAAAAAAATATTTTTAAAAAATACTCGTGCAAGGCACGGGATATGAACTAGTTGTTGTGAAACAACAGAAGTTCATGATTAGGAAATGTTGAAAACGGATATACACTCAGATCTATTTTCACTCAATGTTTTGCGGAATTTGCATATTGCTGCCATCAAGTGGGTAAAAGCATAGAATATTTTGGGAATTGGGAAAGTGAAATGTTAATTTAGCGATTAAAGTACGACATAACTCCAAATATAGGTACCACAATCCATAACTCTAACAACTGGCAATATGTATCAGCTAAATTATACATGAAAAAACAAATTAGTTGCCGACTACAGCTGATTGGTTAGCTAAATTGGAAGTCATTGCACTCCAAAATCCACCCCTTCATAACAAAAGACAGAAAAGAGATCAGTAGCAGTAGATATGACCTCATACACCAAGTTTGATCTAGAAGCAAATAACAAGAAGTAGATTTTAAACAAGTGATTGTACCTGGAATAAACTACCAGCTTGCGTAATGCACATAATTGATGACGACCACTATGAGCCCGCATATGGACATATGGATATATAATATGCCTGTACAACAATATAAAATCCTTATTCAAAAGTCAATTTCTGGTGGATATGAAATTACAAATTTCAAGTATGAATACTCACTTGAAAGAGTAGTTTATATTAGCTTATTGTCTTGCATGCATAATTGGTCAACAATGCCTTTTAGATATATTACCAAATTTGTAGATCACAAACAGGAGGAACATAGTATATGATTGATGATCAATTATTATAGCAACATTCTAAAGATAGACCACTTCTTTTAAAAGTGTAAGATGTATCAACAGGTTAACATGGCATCAAAAATGTCCTGCATTGTGAAGTTAAAACTCATGGTGGATAGTGCCGTAATCCGCAACTTCTCTTTCAACATTGATATCTGGTGAACACTGAAAGATTCAATTAGACAGTGAGCAATCAGGCCAGCATATAAATAGAAACTAAGGTGGGAACACAAGTGAGACAAAGATTACTTACCTCTAAACTGACACATCACGAAGGATCAACTAGAAAAATTACAGATTTTCCTATCCCTGTTGGAATAGTACTTAAGAGTGCATGGCTATCAAGTTGTCTTTGGTAGAAAGAGAACAAAATAGTAAATGGGAAAGTAGGGTTGTAGGAAAGTTAAAATTAGGGGGCACAAACAGTGAGATTAAAGCTGAAAAGAGAAAAACAATTCAAAAGCATAAGTCACCTGAAAGAGATAACAATATTATTTATTTCAATTCCATAATGTATTCTGCTTGCGCATTCTATGAAACTAAATTCTGTTCAAATAAAATTCACACCACATATACAAAACGAAATGCAAATGCCCACATAGTATTACCATCTATAATATGTGGCCTATATTTTAGAACCCATGATTCGGTACCTACCAACATCTCTAAAACCTCCGTCACTTGTTAAAGTTCAATTAAAAAACTATAAACAATAATGGAACATAATAGTTGAACTGAAAAGTAAGAAAGAAAACGCAGGGACTGAATCACGTGATATTTTATAATGTGTGCTAATCATCACTACATCAACAAAAATACACTTAGTGAGCTAAATAGACCCTCTCCATAAGCCCCAAATTAGTAAAACTTGTAAAGTTGATAAACAAATACTATAAATCAGCTCCAAATTCCCGCTTGGTAAGGTTCTCTACCATTTGAGATCAAAACAACCAATTAATTAAAAAATCACAAAATAAAAGATGCAAATCAGTTAATAATGATATACTTTTATCGAACTAAATCTATGCATAGAGGCTACAGAGCCCTTCCCTGTTAGCTATGTATCAAATCTCACACAAAGCAAATGAATTTAAACAACACTTGAGATCCAAATCTATACAGAAAACCTCCAAACAACCGAGAGAGAAAGCATAATCCCCATCCAGAGTAAACATCACTTTTTTTTGCTAAGACGAGTAAACACCACTTTAAAATTGTTGAATCGAAGTCACGAAATTGTAATACCGATAAACCATTTTTCAGCCAACCATGAACTCACACGCCAACAGTAAGTCGGAGACCGACTACTAAGGAAAAAAGCTAATCTTTGACTACTCATATTGATCCTAATTACAGACGTTGAAATCAAGTTTTTACCGCTAGAAAGGGCAAAAATGAAAGAGAAAGGAATAATTAAAATATATAAAAATTTCCCAAAAAATTCACAAGAAAAAGATTTATTTTTTAATAAAAGATATTACTGTTTTCTTAAATTACAGATTTTTTTTACATGTTTATTTTATTTTTTATGTACAAATTTATTTTTTTTAAAATTTTTTGTAGAATTTTTAAAAAATATAGTTACAAAATTATAAATTAAATATAACAATCTAAAAAAACCTGCATATAATTAAATATAACAATACATGCAAGTTAATAAAATTGCTTAAAATAATAAGGTAAAAGACATCTCAAAATTTTCTATAATATCGATTGTCGAAGAATTAGCTTTGATTAAGAAAATATTGCAGCATAACACGCGAACAAAATTCAGAATATAATATAAACAAATTTTTCGGCATTAACTTTTGAGAATAAGAAAATATTACAAGACATCAGAATATTATCATTAATTTTTCGGCATTAACTTGCATATAATTTAACAATTGACCTGAACAAGATGAAGTTTCTGATAAAAATGAATACACAAAATTGTTTATCAACATATAGTATCTACTACACAACATAAATTCATGCTTATTAACATACCTTAAGCCTGTTTTTATTCATGTGGTGTTTGTCTCTTCCCTTATGACAATGAGCTCCTTCAAATCCTCTGCATGTCATCAACAACATCTGTGCATAACACAAAATCGCCTTCACCTTCGTAGGATAAATGGTAAGGCTCAACAATTGCTATATCAAATTATCAATCACGAGTCAATATCATTATAGGTTGAAGCTGGCATACATCGATGAAGCTTCACTGAGAATACTACAAGAGACAACAATCTCATGGTTAACTTATTCTAAGATATGATCAGTGTATATAAGACTCGTTAAGAAGGACAAAACTCAAGTTTGTTTACGTAAACCTCTTTCTCACAATAATTACAAGCTGCTCGGGTTCTTGGTTGACTGCAAGGCTTCTGCATCCATGCATTCCAAGATCCGGCGCGCTTCTTCTTCTGTGACAGAAACCACTTTCCTGATACTAAAGCCGTTCTGAACTTTCTCTGATTTTGGTAAAAAGGTATTGTAAAAGAAGGACATAAAGATACCTATAAATATTAGACATGAGTAATAGTATTCAAAAGATGAATAATTAAGGCATTGTAAAAGCACACCAGTAGATACCTTAACTCTGCAAAATCTTCAGTGAAATCCTCATAGAACAATTTGAACTGCAAACAAGGACAACTTCAGAGAACCATAAAGGGTTGTACCAACGTTGAAGACAAGCAGTTTTGCTCAAGTAGAAATGACCCGGTGGAAAGCACTATGCTCACAATCATCCTTCAAAGCCTTCAATTCTAATGAAATCCATATCGATCCGGAAGACAAAATTTTCATTTGATCCCAAATGTTAAAAGTAAGCTTCACATAACAAAGGTGGTTGATTAATGAAAAATAGATCCATGTGACTAAAATGAAGCCTCAATCTTACTCATTGTACCTCCAAGAAAAGCCAACCGAAACATCAAATTTCAAAATTTAATATTATTAAGTAAATTCCAAATATGATCAAAGATCTTAAAGTACGAATTGTCCAAATAAACTACAATTAGTCCAAATAAAACAATAGCTACTAAAAGCCCTCAATCTGTTTCAGACAAACCTTCTCCTCAAACAACAGGGTCAAAAAAGAGGAGTTTTAAGTTCAAAAATGTAAGAAATCGAAGCAAGGGAGAGAGACTAACCAAATACTGTCGAAGACCAACCGAAGTTCGTTGGCATGCGACAACGATTCTTCTTCCACGATGGCGCCGATCCTGGAACCGGCGGTTTCTTTGAGTTTCGATCTCAATGGTTCCGTTGTTGTAGAAGGAGAAGAGGACAGTTGCAAGCAACAAACGAACGACACTAAGCATCCAATCACACCAACCAAACCATTTCTCAAAAAGGAAGAAAATAAAGCAAAAACATCAATGAAGCCACAATCAAAAAATTGAGAAAGGGAGAAGTATACCAGAACAAGAAATGGTGATAGAGTACCTTTTATCCTTGACTCGAGCTCAAACGATTGGAAATCCTTCTACACTGCCTCAATCTCAACGTCCACCAGCCACATCCCATCCATACTGATCTCTCGCCAATCATCACGCGTCCCCCCATCCTTACAAAACCCTTGGCTTTTCTACCCTAACCCTAATTTCCATTGTGCACTAATTTTGACTCAACATGGACGAATTAGGGTTTGAAAAATCTAGGTCTCACCGACGACGAGCAACTCGCGGTTCAAGTGGAGGGCCTGGAAGACGATAGCAGGCGCCTCCGCCTTTGCCTGGTGGGCAAGCTTCTAGCCCCGCGGCGCTTTAACGCACAAGCACTCATGACCACACTCAAAATGGCTTGGGCTCTGAAGAACGGATTGGTTTCACGTGAACTTGAGGCAAACCTTTTCGTTTTTCAATTCTTTGATGAGGCACATCTTCAACATGTCCTATCTAAAGGTCCCTGGTGCTTCTAAGACTCGTTGCTCCTTCTCGTAGAAGTGCCTATAAACACCAAGCCGACATCCATTGCCCTAACTCACGCCGGCTTTTGTAATATCCGGAAATTTTATTCCGTTAGATTCCGAATCAAATGGGATTGCGAGCCGCTGACGGTTTTCCATTCCATCTAGTATTTCTTCCTCCACAAATTTTATCATTTTATGTAGAATTTAATTCACATAAAATGATAGAATTATATCAAAACCTTAATTCTTTTAATTGGTGCTTAATGACGACTTGTGACGAGACCGTGACAAAGCCGTGACGAGACCATGACAAAGCTAAGACGAGGTCATGACGAAGCCCGACAACTCTGTGACAAGGTCATGCATGGGCCTGACAAAGCCATGACGAGTTTTTGACAAGTTTTGACAAACTTTCAGCCCACTTATTTCTTGCCTTGTTTCAGCCCATTGTTTCTTAATTGGATTTAATTTCCCAGCCCTTGCCTTAAACCTTGCTGGAGGATCGAAGTAGCCCAAGAGGCCCAGCAATCACACCTTCAACAACCCACACACTCAGCTGCTTAATGAGGCTTGCGGCAGCCCAGAAGAGTGTTGATTCCAACCCAGAACTCCATCAGATGCTGCCCTATCTTCCACGTTGTAACAGCCAGCTCTTCCCCTTCCTTATATCACGTAACAACAGTGAATAAATGAGGCAAATAAACAACTGAAATAGCCCAGTTTCACACCAGAAGAGAAGTTGTTGCCTCTTGTCCTAGTCCCCATTCACGCTGCTCCAAGAGTTGCTGCTGCATACACAGTGGGAGAGTCGGTACCAGTTTATTGCCCTTTGTCACTGCTTAGATCGTTCCAGTTTCCTCCCGTCCTAACGGGTATGGCCAAGCTTTCATCTCCTTTCATCTCCTTATTCAGTCATGTGTTTGAGCACTCACACTCCTATCCTCTGTGTCGGATGGACGCCCCGGATGGACGCCCAACTGCTACAGCTTTGGAAACGCAGCTTTCACCTCCCGGAATTGGTGGCGGCGAACAATCCAGTAGGGACGTATCTTCCGCCTTACTACAGTCCGGTAAGGAAAGTCTCTATGATGATAAACTGGCACAACAGATAAATTAATCATGTATGTAGACAAGGAGGATTGCACTAGAAAAGACCTTAGGATGTTAGATTTAAGTTGATGTTTAGATGGTGCCTTGAGAGATTCGAACTAAGGACTTAGGGGTAGTGTAAAGGGTGAGTTATACGAATAATAGGATTCAAATTAGAGACCTATAGGAATGTGTTGTGGCTGTAAAGGTGAACATCTGAAATAGAAGTGAGAAACTTTCTTAAACATTAGTTTGGTAGGTCAAGAATGGTCACTGTTGTGAATCAATGTTAAAATGATTGGTCGAAGATCCACCGTTGAATTTTTGATAGATCATAGATGGATATACGTAGTTTACTGTGTTAAAATTTGAGAATAAATGAACGGTCGGATTGAAAGTTATAGGGTCTCAAATAGACCTATACAAAACCGGGCCGGCCCGTCCAGCCCGCCCGCCCGCCCGGGAAAAAACATGGGTATGGGCAGCAAGTTTGACCCGTTCGGGCCCGGCCCGGCCCGGCCCGCATTTTGATGGGACGGGTACAGGTAAACATTTTGGCCCGCGGTTTTATACCGCTTGTTGCATGTTGATTGTGTATGCTGTATGATTGTGCTTTTACCTTTACACTTATGCATAGATTGTTAGCTAACGGTTTTATACCGCTTGTAGATGCCTTGCAGGTTAGGGAGGCGATCAAGTGATCCGGCGGTAGTGGGCAGCCGGGGTTCCGTGCATTATAGGATGGGACTGTTATCTTTTATTTCACGACTATTGAGACTGATGTTGTTATTTCGGTTTTGAGACTTGGCTGTATTGTTTTCAGATTTGTACTTTTCCTTTCACTCATGATATAAAACTCTATGTTTTGCCTTTTTATTTGTGTAGTGTTGTACGGTCCGATGAAGTTGTTGTCAGGCTAAGGGTCGGGACCCATTGTGAGGTCCCAGCTCATAGCATTCCGAGTCTTCTAGGATTTGGGGTGTAACAATATTATCAGAGCCCCAGGTTGGCAACAACAGCACTCGCTATCTTCAAAAAGGTCGAATAAACAAATAAACGGAAACCGCAAGGGTTCCGAACTTTTGAAATGAATTTTGTTTTCAAAACCATGAGCATAAATGGGTTGGGATAGAATGCACGGACTGCCACTACCTCCGTTGAACTCGATAGCATAGTTTATTGGACTTCTGTTATAACTTGTAATTTTAGTTACGTTGTGACCTTTAGAAGTGACGTAGAGTAATAAGATAGTTATGTCCTCACTAGGAACTAAAGCAGTCTTATATTGATCACGTCTCTACCAGATGGCACGTACGAGAGCGACAGCTTATGTTGGACGAGGAGAGGGCCGACCTCCCCTTCCTCCAGGAGCTCAGAGACAGGGACGTGTGGGTAGGCCTCAGAGGGGCCGAGGTCAGGGACGTGTTCATGTTGTAGATCCGCCAGCTGCGGATGTACCTGCTAAGGAGGTGGCTGAGAGTATTGTTCCAGAGGTTAGGGATGAGACCACTACTAGGTCCGGAGTACGTAGCACAAGGCCTGCTGATTCTGGCCGTGTATCGATTGGAGCATCAGAGTATCGAGCTTATGTCCAGCGGGTGCAAGAGGCATACAAGGCCGGAGCACCACCTCCAGCACCGCCGGTGCCAGCTAGGTCAAAAGAGGTCTCTCAGAGTGTGACTCAGGTGGTAGTTCCACCGGTGGTAGCTACACCAGTGAGGGTTGTCGAGGATGACCGAGTGAGAGACGAGATGAGGGTACCAAGATCAGATGAATGATTGAAGACTTTCAACCATTAGCGAGTTCCCACATTTGACGGGAATGTTGGACGTAAGGTGGAGCTGGTTCATATCTTGTTTAGGGACCAGGCACAATACTAGTGGAGGACAGTGCAGGGTGGAGTGTCCCGATTTCAGCAGTTGCTGAGTCTCGTGCGGGAGACTTTTTGTCCTAACTCTCTGAGGAGAGACCGAGTGCAGGATTTCTTGGAGCAGGATTTGAGGATGTTTCGATAGCTGAGACGATCAGGAGGTTCCGGGAGGAGTTGTCACTGTTGGGTCTTGCTGCACCACCTGTGGACCAGCACGTGTATCTGTTCTCCCGGAGACTGAGGGAGACTACCCGTTCCTATGTAGCAGGGTTCCGATGTGATTCCTTAGCCGATTACCAAGATCGGGATTCAACGTATGAGAGAGACCGACTGGGTCACAAGAGAGCTATGCAGTCTGGAGGGTCAGGCAAGAGACAAAGGACCGGACCAGTCAGCACTGGAGTAGGAGGTTCAGGTCATAGGCGTGGTCAGTCCCAGGGCCGTTCTAGTTACCAGGTAGTACCGCCGACGGGGTCTAGAGTACGCCAGTTCTACAACTGTGGGGAGCATGGACACATTAAGCCGGAGTGTAGGAAGACACCATTTACATGTTTTACTTGCGGCCAGTTGGGCCATTGAGCTACCTTCTGCCGACAGGGCAAGGTAAAATCATAGCAGGTGTCCTCACCTGCTGGTACCTCAGTAGGAGGACAGAGACAGTCTCAGTATCAGGCTCGGGGTCAGCAGCAGCGAGCTCTAGTTCAGGCATACTCACAAGGTTCCGCTCAGATTCCAAGTAGAGGTAGAAGGCGTGGTGGAGGCACTTCAGAGACTAGGGGTACTCAGGCTCGAGTCTTTGAGTTGTGGAGCGCCGTAGAGCCAGTAGCGCCCTCAGCCACATGTACTATTTCGATTCATGGCTTTCCAGTCCGAGTACATTTTGATACGGGTGCGATGCACTCTTTCATATCTGATGATTGCATAGATAGGTTGAGCTTAGATATAGTAGAGGGGGAACCTTTCCTTATAAGGTTACCCGATGGGAGTAGGGTTCACGGTACTTGGGAGATTCACGATTGTCCCATCCGCTTAGGAGGTCGTGACTGGTTAGCCGACTTCCACGTCATGCACTTAGTGCATGAAGAGGTCATACTTGGGATGGACTGAATGGACCGCCATAGAGTTGTTCTGGACGTCAGTAAGAGGACAGTGGCGGTCACTACGGAGTCTGGGAAGGAGGAGGTCTTTCGAGGGTGGGACCTCGGAAAGATCGGGACAATCATTAGTGCGGTCCGAGCCGCAAAGCTCATAGATCAGGGATGCAAGGCCTTCTTGTGTTACGCCGTGAAGGAGGAGACGAGATCCTCTTTAGCGGAGACCCCGGTAGCTTGTGAGTTCGAGGACGTCTTTGGCGAGCCGCCTGGCTTACCACCACAGAGGAGCGTAGATTTTGGGATTGAGTTGGAGCCCGGCACTAGGCCGATCTCCAAGGCTCCATACTGCATGACAACGGTCGAGATGCTTGAGCTTAAGAAGCAACTCGAGGATTTGGCAGAGAGGGGATTCATCCGACCCAGTGTGTCTCTCTGGGGTGCACCAGTCCTCTTCGTCAAGAAGAAGGACGGATCTATGAGGCTTTGTATCGACTATCGAGAGTTGAACAAAGTCACCGTCAAGAACAAATACCCGTTGCCGCGTATTGTGATAGCATGAATTATAGTCTATATTTTGGGGTTTGTTTGGACGTTTTATCTTCAATAATCTGCATGTTTGTATGTATATTATGTGATTATATTATCATTTCATCTACCTTTGCGGGAATCGAGGTCTACACCTAGTTTTGTTGTAATCGTAGGTAAAATGGCACGTTTTGCATCAAAAAGAAGCAAAAGGAGCTATGGAGTCATTGGAGCTACATTCAGGAACATAAGGAACCATCCAGGAAGCATTGCCATGGATTAAAGATTCACTTTGGACCAGATTTGAGAGATTTCACATTCAGTTGTGACTCACCTCGGTTGACCACAGATTCACCTCGACCGAGGTGATCTAGAGAAGTCGACTCGACCGATGCGAACACCTGGGACGCGGCGAGAATATTTTATTCTTGGCTGAGATCTTTTATCTTTGAAAAAGAGATCTTATATTTTTGGGCTTGGCTCCTGGAAGGAAGAAGATATGCTAGATCATATAGTTTACCTATTTTTATGGGAAGAGATCCTTCTAAGATATCTTATCTTTGGAGAGTAATTTTCCTATAAAAAGGGTTGGATTTCCACAAATCCAACAGCTCGCATACCACAATTCCACATCCCGCCTACACCGCTGCAGCCATACTCCAGTTGGGAGATTTGAAGAACCTTTTTGAAGGTTGAAGGAAGATTGAAGATTATAGCTTTTATAGCTTTTGGAGGTTTTCTTGTAAGATTACCTTAGATTCTCTTCCTTGTTGTCTTGCTTGTTGGATTGCTATCCAAGGAACGCTTTTTGTTGTGATATTTGATTCAGTTATTAAAGTCTTTTCATTAAATTCTTCTTGTTCAAATATTCACCTTCTTCCCTTATACTTGATTATTGCTTTCATGATGATGAGTGGCTAATTTCCTTGTGTGATTCTAGGGTGATTAGCTGAAGGTTGTGGGAAAAACAATGATAGAATGATCTTAATCACAGTAGGACCCTGAAAGTTCGAGTCTTTTAATCTTAACCCTAAGCATCTCGCTCAGTCGATGAACATCTCGGCCGGGGTGGAATTTGGCTGACCGAGGTGACTTATCTGATCCGAAACTGAGAGTTAAGTGTTAGAGTTTGCCAAATCCTATTCTTATTACACCTTTCCTGGTTCAATGCAAGCTTAGGATGAGACTTACCCGGTAATTCCTTTGTTTGTGTACCTAAGATCATAAGTGTAGGTAATAAAGGTTTATCCTTTATTGGGGTTTGAGTGTGCTTTCATCCCATCTTTGTGAGTTAGCCTGAGACTTACCCGGTAAAGGTTGATTCTATTCCCTTAGATGGTGTGTTAGTTTGAGGTTATAGTTCTTTATCTTGATTCCTTGAGACTTACCCGGTGATAGGAGTTATGGTTTAGGATTAGTGAGTAGTGAGACTTACCCGGTGATCTATTCCACTTTAGAAACACCTTCCCTATGCAAAAATCTCAGCTTTGTCCGCTTATCTTTAGATCTTGAGTTGGAACCACAACTAGATACTTTAATCCCTAGAATTACATGTTTCCTTTATTGACTGTTTATCATCTTTGATTGTTTTAATTGCTCTTGTGGTTAGTATTTACATAAGCATACCGTGATTGGATTTGTTTCACTAAGTCCATGTGATCGACCCCTAGAATTTCTTGCTTTTTACTACGATTGACCCGTACACTGCGGGTTCGCATCCTTGTTTTAAGCTTACGTCTAGAGTTATAAATTTAAAGCTTGCACACACCGTTTGGAGCGAACAAGTTTTTGGCGCCGTTGCCGGGGACTTGGTCTAGACTGAGCCGGTTACGGTTTGCTCTTGGGGCACTTGCCCCGTGTCTACTAACCACTCTACTTGAGTGACTTTTGCAGGTCCTTTCTTAGGTATATGCGAAGAACCCGCACTGGGAAGGAAATCGTTCCTTACGATCCTGAACCAGAAAAGACATACAAGCGACGCTTAAGAGAAACGAAGATGGCCCAACAAGACAACCGCGATCTTGAGGCCGAATTGAAAGAGGCGCTAGAGCTGCTACGCCTCAGCAGGGAAGAACTAAGGCGAGAGAAGGAAGAAACTCGCACCAAGACTGAAGCAATCGAAGCAGAGATGGCCGTCATACGAGACCAGATTCTACTTCGACCGAGGGAAGACCCAGTTGCTGATCCTCGACCGAGGCAAGTCCCAGTACCTGACGCCCCGACCGATGTACTTCCACCTCGGATGCCAGTCCGAAACGTTCTTCTTGCAGGAATCCCACAAACCCTAGGTCAAAGGATGGACCCTAATCAACAACTGAGGCGTCCAGGAGTTAATCTCGGAGATCCAGCGGACCATGACTATGAACTTCGACCGCAAGTTCTATCCATGATTCGCCAATGCCAGTTCGGAGGGCTAGAGAAGGAATCACCACATCAACATCTTCAAAACTATGAGATCTTGATGGAAACCTTGAGACCTCCGAGGATTGAAAATAACAACTACAAGCTAAGACCTTTTTACTTTTCTTTAAAAGATAGAGCTCTTACTTGGTATCAATCTCTTCCTCCAGGAAAAATCAGCACATGGGAGGAGATGACCACGGAATTCTTGACGAAATTCTTTCCCCCCTCAAAGACCGCTGAAATGAGATGGAAGATCAACGCTTTCATCATGAAAGACAAGGAGAGCTTGTCCAAATCATGGGAGCGGTTCAAGGACATTCTCTTGGATTGCCCACATCATGGGATTCCAAAGTTAGAGTTATTGGAGATATACTTCAAAGGACTGGACGGAAGTACCCAGTTCAATCTCCAACTACTCTCCGCCGGTACCTTCATGGACATGGCGATTGACGAGGCTTGGGACTTCATCGAGAAGCAAGCCTTGCATATGGAGAAGTACACCCACCAAGGAGCTGAAGGTGGAGTTAAAAGAGTTAACTTCCAAGAAACTCAGCCCAACAACAATTAACTCACGTCTTTGAAGAATGACGTGAAGCAATTGAAGGAACTCTTGGTTGCTCAAACCAAGAAGGAAGAGCAAGGACAAAGGAACAACAACAACGGATACCGTAACAACAACAACGGTTCCCGGAACAATAATTACAACAACGACAGAGGATCCAACAGCAATAATTGGAGGGCGAACAACCAAAATAACGGTAACAATCACTCAAACTCCAACTCTAACGATTCCTCTAACCCTTTCCTCTCTTCCCCTTCTTCTTCTTCTATTCCATTAAAGAGCCAGGGGCAAGGATCAAGTTCGTCTCAACCGGAAAAGAAGGACGCAGTCCTGGAGGCTATCTTGATCAAGCTCAATGCTATGGAGACTTCTATGACTTCATTTTCGAAGGCCCAAAAAGCCTTGGAACAACAACTTGCAAGTAGGGCGAATGAAGCACCAAGAGATCCAGGGAAGCTTCCAGCAAGGACGGAGAGCAATCCTAAGGGCCAGATCATGGCCATAACTACGAGGAGTGGACTGAACACTACAGTGCCAGCACCTCGGTCGGTGCCAGTACCGACGAAGACCACCTCGGTCCAGATACAGTCGAAGAACACTTCGGCCGAGATGACAACCGAGGTGGAGCCACAGAAAGAGGAGGGGAAAACTGAAGTTTATGTTCCACCTCCTGCATACAAACCACCACTTCCATTCCCCCAGTCTAGGGCCAGAGCACATCTAGACAAGCACTTTGGTAAGTTCCTTGACTTGATGAATAAACTGCATATTAACATTCCTTTCCTTGATGTTATTCTAGGGATGCCCGCCTATGGGAAATTCTTGAAGGAGCTCCTATCAAGGAAGAGGAAACTGGAAGACTTTGGTGAAGTTAGGATGACATCTATATCCTCGGAGCTTATTCGAATCATGAAGGAGAAGATGCCACCTAAATTGAGAGATCCCGGCTCATTTTGCATTCCCATTCAAGTTGGTGATGTCACTTGTGAAGCCCTTTGTGATCTAGGAGCCAGCGTGAGCATCATTCCACTGGAGCTATATGTGAAGATCGGACTTGGAGAGCCCAAGCCGGTCAAGATTCGACTCTATATGGCGGATCGCTCAATCACCCATCCCGTGGGCATCTTGGAGGACGTTCCGGTCAAGTTAGGTAACTTCTATCTACCTATAGATTTTGTTGTACTTGACATTCCCGCAGATTATCCTGTTCCTATTATTCTCGGGAGGCCATTTCTAGCAACTTCGGGTTGCAACGTGGATTGCAAGAACGCCAAGCTGAAATTCAACATTGGCGGCGATGAGGTGGAGTTCGCACTACTTGCAGCCATGAAAGGGGAGCAGCTGAGTGATGATATCTTCAACATCTATGATGAAGAAGAATCAAGAGAATTGGTGAGCTCTATCCTTATTAACGATCCACTCGAAAGAGTTATTAGCTTCAGTTTAATGGAGGAAGGTATAGATGCTTCTTGCGATGCAGATATACGGAGCTTAAAAGCACTGGAAGAGGATCCAGGAGCTAAAACTGAGAAGCTAACCCAGGAGACGAAGATCTCCAGTTTCGGTTCCAGTTGCAGTACCTCGACCGAGGCACTTTCTGGACTGAGCGAGGCGACTGAAGAACATCTCGGTCAACGCCTCTGCGCCTCGACCGAGGTCGAGGCGAGACAACATCAACTGAGACTTCCGAAAGTCCAGTTTCTGGATCTACTCCACTGGAAGGAGGAAGCAAGGATTCCCCTCCAAAAGCACCCCCAGTTGTGGAGCTTAAACAACTCCCTAATCACTTGAGGTATGTCTTTCTCGGACCGGATTCCACTTATCCCGTTATTGTCAGTGCTTCCCTTTCCGAATCTGAATTGTCTAAGTTAATGCATGTCCTGAGAAAGCATCAAAAGGCTATAGGTTATACCACGGATGATCTTATTGGCATTAAGCCTTCTTTCTGCATGCATAGAATTCTAATGGAAGACAATCATAAGACTTCACGGGAACCTCAACGACGGTTAAATCCGATCATGAAGGAGGTTGTGAAGAAGGAAATTCTTAAGTTGTTGGATGCAAGTATCATTTATCCTATCTCGGACAGCAAGTGGGTTAGCCCGGTGCATGTAGTTCCGAAGAAAGGAGGGATGACCGTTGTGACAAACAAGAACAACGAGTTGATCCCAACCAGGACCGTTACGGGCTGGAGGGTTTGCATCGATTATAGGAAGCTGAATACGGCCACACGGAAGGACCATTTTCCACTCCCCTTCATTGATCAGATGCTCGAGCGGTTGGCCCAGCACTCACACTTTTGCTACTTAGACGGTTATAGTGGATTCTTCCAGATACCCATCCATCCGGATGATCAGGAGAAGACCACTTTCACTTGTCCATGGGGGACATTTTCTTACAGGAGGATGCCATTTGGATTGTGCAATGCACCCGCTACCTTCCAGCGATGTATGATGGCTATCTTTTCCGAGTACATAGAGGAGATCATGGAGGTATTTATGGATGATTTTTCTGTATATGGCTCCTCTTTTGATGATTGCCTATCTAACCTTTCTCTAGTGCTTAAAAGATGTGAAGACACTAATCTTGTTTTGAATTGGGAGAAGTGTCATTTTATGGTTAATGAAGTCATTGTTCTAGGACACCTCGTTTCTAATCGAGGCATTGAGGTCGATCGCGCTAAGATCGAGACTATTGAGAAACTCCCTCCCCCTTGTTCTGTTAAAGGTGTGAGGAGTTTTCTCGGACATGCAGGTTTCTACAGGAGATTTATCAAGGACTTCTCTAAGATTTCTAAACCTCTAACTAACCTCTTGAATAAAGATGTTGTTTTTGAGTTTTCGCAGGAGTGTCTTGATGCTTTTTACAGGATTAAGGAAGCGTTGATCTCCGCTCCTATTATCCAACCTCCTGATTGAACCTTGCCCTTTGAGATCATGTGCGATGCTAGTGATGTAGCCGTAGGAGCGGTGCTTGGACAGAAGAAGGATGGCCGGACCACCGCCATTTACTATGCTAGCAAGACGCTAGATGTAGAACAACGCAACTACGCTACCACCGAGAAGGAGTTATTGGCGGTTGTGTATGCTTTCGAGAAGTTTCGTTCCTATTTAGTGGGGGCGAAAGTCATTGTCTACACCGACCATGCAGCCATTCGTTACTTGTTGGCTAAGAAAGATGCCAAGCCACGCCTTATTCGATGGATTCTCTTGCTTCAAGAGTTTGATCTAGAGATCCGCGATAAGAAGGGATCCGAGAATTCTGTTGCGGATCACCTCAGCCGGCTACCTGCATCTTCACGTGAGAAGGACGACCCACCCATAGACGATTCATTCCCCGATGAGCACTTACACTTGTTGGAGCATTTGATAGATTTACTTACTTCACCCCATGATGGAGGTGAAGTATGGGGTGAGGGCACCTCCCATCACCTTTGAGACGCATTATGGTCCAGCTAGCGACCTAAAACCAAGCGCTTCTTGGGAGGCAACCCAAGGTATTGCTTTCTTTCCCTTTTTCTAGTCTAGCTTAGATAGTTTTTTTTTTGCTTTTGCTTTGCTTTGTTTTGTTTTTGGTGTTCTAGACAGATGACAGGAGACATCTAAGGAAGGAGCATAACTGGAAGGACAGAAGTTCGAGAATTTGAGAAGACGGAGTTCAACTGAGGCATCTCGGTTGCTGTCAAAGCACCTCGACCGAGATGATACTTGAGCAACCGAGGCGACTAGGGTTTTCTGAAGGACCACCTCGGTCCGTATCACCTCGGTCCAGTCGAGACCATCTCAACCGAGGTGACAGCAGTTCCAGATGGGGTATAAAAAGAGGAAAAATTTTCCTTTTTCATTTTACCTACCCTCCTCGACCGCGGCAGCCCGTTCACATCGCTCCCTTCGATTCTTGCTCGTTTTCGACGATTTTTGTCTCCAAACTACGATTGAAGGATAGAGGATCGTGTTGCAAGTACAGATCTACAGAAAATCGAACCGATTTGGCCGAAACGAGGTAAAACGAACCGAAACCCTAACCTCTCCGTTTCGCTTCAATTTGGACTTTGGTTGCCCCTGCATTTGTTGAGGAAAGGCTTAAGTACCCCATAGGAAGCAGTTGTAGTGATGTTTGGGAGAAAAGAACTGAATTCTTTGAAGAAATTAGATCCAGTTCACCGCCTCGATCCAGTCGAACTGTGCCTCGACCGAGGTGATTCTTGAGTGACGTCAGTTGACCGAGGTGACCTGACAGTTTAATTTTCTGAAAATGAGTTCTGACCGCCGCCTTACCCTCAGGGATAGATCCTCACCTTCCCCTTCTTCCTCTTCTTCCCGACCTTACCGCCCGGTGATCCATGAGCGACACCGGGTGGACTATGAGCGTATTTCCAGCCGTCCAGTGATTGCACCACGCTTCCTGGACGTTTCTGCTTTTGATTGCCTCCAGGTCGACGGAGACCTTAGGAGGATGATTTCTACAGTTGGGCTGGATCAATTTACTGAGATCCGAGCCCCAGCTTATTTGGAGCCGACCCTAGAGTTCGTTAGCTCCTTCACCTACCTTCCCTCAGAGCGTTCTGTGAAGTACCGGTTGATGAACCGGAACTTCTTAGTGCCACTCGAGTACTGGAGAGATATTTTTGGCTTTCCTGAGCCCACCGTTGTTGACTTCCCTTCTCGATCAGTAGGTAGGGAGTTTTGGGGGCAGATTGCCCATATTGTTGAGCACACAGATAGATGGCGTTCTGAAGATTCCAGGGAGAGAGTCATCTTCCATTTAGCCTTTAGGTTAGCCCACCGGATCTTCAGTGAGATGCTTCTGGCGCGTACTGAGACGCCCCAAAAGATCCGACAGGGAGAGCTTTTCAGTCTATACTGCATGGTTACTAGGGGAATCCTGGACTTTGGCTTGATGCTGGCAGAGGATCTGCACAGGATCAAGGTCAAGGCGAAGGGAGACATCTGCTGCGAAGGGCTTGTCACCCATATAGCTAGCTATCAGGACATGGATCTCAGTGCTTGCACGATGGTGGCGGCTGCCAAGCCGCTTGGATTGCAGGAGATGATCACTCGGCGGATTCTGGTTCCCCGAGGTCTGACTACTCCGTACCTGGCTATGCCGTGGGAGCTGACTGCGCCACAGGGGATCAGGTGGTCTGCCCAGTTTACTGTTTATGACCCTCACTATTGGCAGACCGCTTGGGCTCCACTGATGGAGGATTACAGAGAAGCAACAGCTGCCCCAGTTGAGGAGGAGGAGGAGGCTGATGACAAGGAGACAGTGGATGAGAGAGAGGGTGGAGTCCTGATGGATACAGGGACAGATACTGCAGGGACGAGCGCACCACCGATTATAGATCTAGATGAGGAGGATACTGAGCCTGCACCTGCTGCATCACCTGCTAGACCTGCTAGGCGTAGGACAAGCCGTCATAGAGATTCAGAGGCTCATCGTCGGATCGATGATCTGACGGATCAGATGATAGATTCTTACGCTGCCCTCACTGTGGACATACATGAGAGATTCGCTGCCCAGCATCGACAGATTGACAGCTGGACTCATCAGATGCTCGAGGGACAGCACTATCAGCGCAGGATGATGGAGATCCAGTTCCAGCAGGCTATGGGTTATCCATTCGACCCATCCCAGTATCCGTATGTGCCACCACTGTTACGCTAAAGAGTGTGCACGCAATAAGCCTTAAATTTATACTCGTTATAATTATCCTAACTTCTAGCGCACCCGCAGTGTACGGGACGTTTGTAGTATGGATAGTATTCCGAGGTCGAACACAAAGACTAAGGTGAAATTAATTCGGTTTTGTGATTTGGTTAGTGAAGGTCTAAGGTTAGAAAAGAGGGAAACAAAGAATTGAAAAATCTAATTTGTTTTTGGTTGGTTTTTTTTGGTGATCAATCAAAGATAACAATTCATGCAAAGTAAACAATCAACTAGATTAAAAATAAGCACAAATGAACAAACCCAACAAGATAATAATCAAGGAAAGAGAAAACGGATTCTAGGGGTCGGAAATTCCGGTTGTGGCATAAAACTCAAGTCATCTATTTGTTCTTTGGATCTCACTATGATATGTTGGGATTTAGTGATTCTAAATTGGGATCAATTACCGGGTAAGTCTCATGATCCAACTAGTCCACTTCTAAGATCTCATTACCGGGTAAGTCTCTAAGATCTTAAAGATAGAAATTCTATACAAACCGGATTGTTAATTAGGGATCTACCTATCCTTACCGGGTAAGTCTTGGAAAGGAAAGTCCAAATCAACTATCCTAGCACATCTAATCCAATGGCGGCTTATTAGGCTCATCATTACCTAAGGTTTGCTATTTTAGATTCTAAGGGCAAGGATTACCGGGTAAGTCTCTCCTAACCCTTAGCCACTATACTAAGTCACCCTAGAATAGGTTAAACTCAGCAAACACTTAGGGTTTCAACAATTCATAGGTCTTAGGCAAGGTCTGTCGAACCAGGAAAATCACGGTTTGTTCTACAGAAACCACGGCCGTGGTTCTTCAAGAACTACCCGTGGTTTCTAACAGGAACTACGTTCACAAACAAGAATCATCCAAAGGTAAATCTAAGTTCGTCCTATCATAGTTCTAGCCATAACCTTCCTTTCCTTACCCTAGAACCACATCAATTTAGCCTACAACATTCATAATGGAACTCAAAACAAACAAACATGAAATCAAAACATCCATTGCAAGATAATGAAAGAAAAGGGGTGAACAAGTGAACTTAATCCAAAACAAGCTGAAGATTAGAATTAGAACCACTTACAACCCTTCCAAAAGTAGGTTCAAAGACTCATACAATCTCTAGAAAACGAAATCCGAAATACAAGAAAGCCTTGGTGTGTTCTTCTCCTCCTCTTCAATGGAGTTCTTCTCCTTCTCTTTGACACTTTCCTTCCTAGAAAACCTCTTGATTTTTGAGAATATATTTGTTAGAGAAATGGATAATGGATGAGCTGCTCCCAGACTACCCCAGCTGCCTCAAACAATCCATGAAGGACCACATTTATAACCAATTCTTCATGAGCTGACCATGAGAGTCGTGGCACAGCTGTCACGAGAATCTGGCAAAATCCACGGTCATTTCCATGGCCGTGGTCTGTCAAAGAACCGTGATTCTGTGCAGAAACTTTGCCTTGGATCATTAAGCTGTGGTTTTGTGCATGGCTTGTGTTGGCAAGGTTCCATGAGTCCTCCTCGGCCCTTGGCTTGTGTCCTAATGAGTCCGAGGGTGTGTCATCTAAATGAACGATCCTCAAATGCATCGTTTAAGCTCCTAAACTTCCCAAAATACCTACAAAACGCACACAAGTCCGTGTAGGCGTCTATCTCGACAAAATAGGTGAATTTGGTGCAAAACGCCTTGAACTAATGCTAGATCATGCATGAATGAGCGAGAATTCTATCTAAATGTACACCTAAAACTATGTTATAAATCGTATTATCAAAATAAAATACCCCATACTTAAGGTTTGCTCGTCCCCGAGCAAATTCCCAACTATAGACTAAGAGAATACATGATTTATGTATGCAGAAAAATGGGGAAAATCTTTTTGGATTTGTGCTTCTACTATTGGATCACCTTCATAGTCATGATCAATGGCAATTGGATAAGCAATTATGTATCAAACAATAAGGGCATGGTAAGACAATTGTACTTAACTCAAAAGCATGCATGAAATGTGAAGATGAAGAGGTCAAGAAGATCAAGAGTCTATCCAATCTAGATTACTAAGTCTTACAAACATGCAAGTAGCTCATAAGGGCTTGTGACATAAAAGGCCAAGAAACGTTGCAATTGGGCGGGGGATTCTCTAGGTTATGTGATGCTAATCCGGGAATGAAACTAACTCCACATCCTTGTCCTCGATCAACTTCCCCCAAGTGTATATTTTTCCCTATCTTGCTTTCTTTTCTTTTTCTTTAACTCATTTTTGAGACAATGGCATTGGTGTACAATAGCCGAAACCTCGGTGATTAGCCATCCTCGGGCTTTTTCTCTTTTTCGAGGTGCATCCACACCGGGCACACATACCAAAGCTCGTTAGGGCTATTGGTTCATTTGACTTTGGCAAGGCACCAACACCCGATTATGTGAAGTGTACCGAGTTACTTGTCATTTAAACCAACGCCCCCAAACCTATATTTTGGCTACACTTCCACAATAATTTCAGCATTTCATTCACGACATTCTTTTCATTACATCTTCACCCCGCACTTGCTTTTCACACATTTCAACACACTAGCATGCTCCTATTCCCGGATAGGTTTAAAGGAGGTCGATTTTGTATCAATTGAGGTGCTCAAGCAATCATGATCAAGATGAGAAGTAGAGAAAGATGAAATGCCTCATTCATTCCTAGATGGTATGCAAGAACTATCATGTAATTTCGATTTTCAATACTCAATCCATCCTAGGCAATCATCATGATCACAAGTCATTCATAGAATTTAAGAGAAGTAGTTCAAGTCCACATATGCATTTATCAATTCAACACATAAGGCCATTCATAGCCAATCACAAGACAAGTTTCATCATTAGGATCATATCCAAGCCTAGAAAGCACAAAAAAATTTTTTAAATTTTACGATTTTTATGGGATTTCCGTTTTAAGTATGTACAATGCAAGACATGTGAAAAATATTAGCCTATCCTAGATGCTCATCATGCAAAGGATCATGCAAACCCCACCCCATACTTAGAAACACATTGTCCCCAATGTGGTATTCAAGTAAAGAGAGTGAAAGAAGGTTCTCACAATGTAAAATTGTTTGCTATGGTATTTGGGAATTCTCAAGTGAATTGATGTTGGATGATCCTTTCAACCATGGTAGAGAGCTCTAAGCATCCTTCAAAGCTTCGGAACCCGCGCCAGGCACCGCTAGCCGTCCAAGTTCCGCGTCCGCTCCACCCATAATTGGTGAGGGTGTCATCACCATCATTTTCATTGCCAAGAGAGGCTTCCAATGCCACTAATGCTCTAGCACACACACGAGGGTAGACAAAACACACACAAAGCACACAAAAACAGAAAAAATCTAAGCAAAAATGAAAAGGGAAAAATGTTACCAATGGGTTGCCTCCCACCAAGCGCTTCTTTAAGGTCATTAGCTTGACCAAAAACTCGGGAGCGTCTATTCGAGGTGAAGCGGGGCAATCATGTCTACCGGGGCTCCAAGAATATACTTCTTCAAGCGATGCCCATTCACCTTGAAGTTTCCACAATGCTCCCCTCCTATTTCAATAGCTCCATGGGGAAAGATCTTCTTCACCACAATGCTCCCCGGCAACGGCGCCAAAAACTTGTTACGCTAAAGAGTGTGCACGCAATAAGCCTTAAATTTATACTCGTTATAATTATCCTAACTTCTAACGCACCCGCAGTGTACGGGACGTTTGTAGTATGGATAGTATTCCGAGGTCGAACACAAAGACTAAGGTGAAATTGATTCGGTTTTGTGATTTGGTTAGTGAAGGTCTAAGGTTAGAAAAGAGGGAAACAAAGAATTGAAAAATCTAATTTGTTTTTGGTTGGTTTTTTTTGGTGATCAATCAAAGATAACAATTCATGCAAAGTAAACAATCAACTAGATTAAAAATAAGCACAAATGAACAAACCCAACAAGATAATAATCAAGGAAAGAGAAAACGGATTCTAGGGGTCGGAAATTCCGGTTATGGCATAAAACTCAAGTCATCTATTTGTTCTTTGGATCTCACTATGATATGTTGGGATTTAGTGTTTCTAATTTGGGATCAATTACCGGGTAAGTCTCATGATCCAACTAGTCCACTTCTAAGATCTCATTACCGGGTAAGTCTCTAAGATCTTAAAGATAGGAATTCTACACAAACCGGATTGTTAATTAGGGATCTACCTATCCTTACCGGGTAAGTCTTGGAAAGGAAAGTCCAAATCAACTATCCTAGCACATCTAATCCAATGGCGGCTTATTAGGCTCATCATTACCTAAGGTTTGCTATTTTAGATTCTAAGGGCAAGGATTACCGGGTAAGTCTCTCCTAACCCTTAGCCACTATACTAAGTCACCCTAGAATAGGTTAAACTCAGCAAACACTTAGGGTTTCAACAATTCATAGGTCTTAGGCAAGGTCTGTCGAACCAGGAAAATCACGGTTTGTTCTACAGAAACCACGGCCGTGGTTCTTCAAGAACTACCCGTGGTTTCTAACAGGAACTACGTTCACAAACAAGAATCATCCAAAGGTAAATCTAAGTTCGTCCTATCATAGTTCTAGCCATAACCTTCCTTTCCTTACCCTAAAACCACATCAATTTAGCCTACAACATTCATAATGGAACTCAAAACAAACAAACATGAAATCAAAACATCCATTGCAAGATAATGAAAGAAAAGGGGTGAACAAGTGAACTTAATCCAAAACAAGCTGAAGATTAGAATTAGAACCACTTACAACCCTTCCAAAAGAAGGTTCAAAGACTCATACAATCTCTAGAAAACGAAATCCGAAATACAAGAAAGCCTTGGTGTGTTCTTCTCCTCCTCTTCAATGGAGTTCTTCTCCTTCTCTTTGACACTTTCCTTCCTAGAAAACCTCTTGATTTTTGAGAATATATTTGTTAGAGAAATGGATAATGGATGAGCTGCTCACAAACTACCCCAGCTGCCTCAAACAATCCATGAAGGACCACATTTATAACCAATTCTTCATGAGCTGACCATGAGAGTCGTGGCACAGCTGTCACGAGAATCTGGCAAAATCCACGGTCATTTCCACGGCCGTGGTCTGTCAGAGAACCGTGATTCTGTGCAGAAACTTTGCCTTGGATCATTAAGCTGTGGTTTTGTGCATGGCTTGTGTTGGCAAGGTTCCATGAGTCCTCCTCAGCCCTTGGCTTGTGTCCTAATGAGTCCGAGGGTGTGTCATCTAAATGAACGATCCTCAAACGCATCGTTTAAGCTCCTAAACTTTCCAAAATACCTACAAAACGCACACAAGTCCGTGTAGACGTCTATCTCGACAAAATAGGTGAATTTGGTGCAAAACGCCTTGAACTAATGCTAGATCATGCATGAATGAGCGAGAATTCTATCTAAATGTACACCTAAAACTATGTTATAAATCGTGTTATCAAAATACCCCATACTTAAGGTTTGCTCGTCCCCGAGCAAATTCCCAACTATAGACTAAGAGAATACATGATTTATGTATGCAGAAAAATGGGGAAAATCTTTTTGGGTTTGTGCTTCTACTATTGGATCACCTTCATAGTCATGATCAATGGCAATTGGATAAGCAATTATGTATCAAACAATAAGGGCATGGTAAGACAATTGTACTTAACTCAAAAGCATGCATGAAATGTGAAGATGAAGAGGTCAAGAAGATCAAGAGTCTATCCAATCTAGATTACTAAGTCTTACAAACATGCAAGTAGGTCATAAGGGCTTGTGACATAAAAGGCCAAGAAACGTTGCAATTGGGCGGGGGATTCTCTAGGTTATGTGATGCTAATCCGGGAATGGAACTAACTCCACATCCTTGTCCTCGATCAACTTCCCCCAAGTGTATATTTTTCCCTATCTTGCTTTCTTTTCTTTTTCTTTAACTCATTTTTGAGACAATGGCATTGGTGTACAATAGCCGAAACCTCGGTGATTAGCCATCCTCGGGCTTTTTCTCTTTTTCGAGGTGCATCCACACCGGGCACACATACCAAAGCTCGTTAGGGCTATTGGTTCATTTGACTTTGGCAAGGCACCAACACCCGATTATGTGAAGTGTACCGAGTTACTTGTCATTTAAACCAACGCCCCCAAACCTATATTTTGGCTACACTTCCACAATAATTTCAGCATTTCATTCACGACATTCTTTTCATTACATCTTCACCCCGCACTTGCTTTTCACACATTTCAACACACTAGCATGCTCCTATTCCCGGATAGGTTTAAAGGAGGTCGATTTTGTATCAATTGAGGTGCTCAAGCAATCATGATCAAGATGAGAAGTAGAGAAAGATGAAATGCCTCATTCATTCCTAGATGGTATGCAAGAACTATCATGTAATTTCGATTTTCAATACTCAATCCATCCTAGGCAATCATCATGATCACAAGTCATTCATAGAATTTAAGAGAAGTAGTTCAAGTCCACATATGCATTTATCAATTCAACACATAAGGCCATTCATAGCCAATCACAAGACAAGTTTTATCATTAGGATCATATCCAAGCCTAGAAAGCACAAAAAAATTTTTAAAATTTTACGATTTTTATGGGATTTCCGTTTTAAGTATGTACAATGCAAGACATGTGCAAAATATTAGCCTATCCTAGATGCTCATCATGCAAAGGATCATGCAAACCCCACCCCATACTTAGAAACACATTGTCCCCAATGTGGTATTCAAGTAAAGAGAGTGAAAGAAGGTTCTCACAATGTAAAATTGTTTGCTATGGTATTTGGGAATTCTCAAGTGAATTGATGTTGGATGATCCTTTCAACCATGGTAGAGAGCTCTAAGCATCCTTCAAAGCTTCGGAACCCGCGTTAGGCACCGCTAGCCGTCCAAGTTCCGCGTCCGCTCTACCCATAATTGGTGAGGGTGTCATCACCATCATTTTCATTGCCAAGAGAGGCTTCCAATGCCACTAATGCTCTAGCACACACACGAGGGTAGACAAAACACACACAAAGCACACAAAAACAGAAAAAATCTAAGCAAAAATGAAAAGGGAAAAATGTTACCAATGGGTTGCCTCCCACCAAGCGCTTCTTTAAGGTCATTAGCTTGACCAAAAACTCGGGAGCGTCTATTCGAGGTGAAGCGGGGCAATCATGTCTACCGGGGCTCCCGGAATATACTTTTTCAAGCGATGCCCATTCACCTTGAAGTTTCCACAATGCTCCCCTCCTATTTCAATAGTTCCATGGGGAAAGATCTTCTTCACCACATATGGCCCGGTCCATCTTGATTTGAGCTTTCCGGGAAAGAGCCTTAGCCTTGAGTTGAAGAGAAGGACAAGATCTCCTTCATTCAACTCCTTTGGAATGATCCTCTTGTCATGCCACCTTTTGGTTCTCTCCTTGTAGATCCGGGCATTCTCATAAGCTTCCAACCGGAGCTCCTCAAGGGCATTGATATCAAGCAACCTCTTTTCTCCTGCTTCCTTGAGGTCAAAATTTAGCCACTTAATGGCCCAATAAGCTCTATGCTCCATTTCCACCGGAAGATGGCAAGACTTGCCATAGACCAACTTGTAGGGGGTGGTTCCAATTGGTGTCTTGAAGGCGGTTCTATATGCCCATAGTGCGTCATTGAGCTTCATAGCCCAATCCTTCCTTGTCCTAGACACCGTCTTCTCGAGGATGGCTTTGATCTCTCGGTTGGAGATCTCCACTTGACCACTAGTTTGGGGATGGTAGGGTGTTGCCACCTTATGAGTCACCACATACTTGGCCAAAAGTGCTCCAAAGTTCCTATTTGTGAAGTACTTCCCTCCATCACTAATGATTACCCTTGGTGTTCCAAACCTAGGGAAGATCACCCGGTTGAATAATCGCACTACCACCTTGGCATCATTCGTAGGAGAGGCGATTGCCTCTACCCATCTTGACACATAGTCCACCGCCAATAGGATGTAGAGATTTCCACATGAAGAAGGGAATGGTCCCATGAAGTCTACACCCCACACATCAAAAATCTCAACTTCTTGGATGTTGTTCAAGGGCATTTCATTCCTCCTTGAGATGTTGCCCGTCCTTTGGCAAGCATCACATGCCGATACAAAACCTTGCATATCTCTAAACAAGTTAGGCCAATAAAAACCGGATTGCAATACCTTTGCACACGTCTTGTGTAAGCTAGCATGGCCTCCGCATGGTAAGGAGTGGCAATGCCGGATCACACTCTCCACTTCATCCTCCGGTATGCATCTTCTAAGCACCCCATCCGGGCCTCTCTTGAATAGAAGTGGCTCACTCCAATAGTAATGCCTTACATCGTTGAAGAACTTCTTCCTTTGTGCATATGTAAGTCCGGGAGGCACTTCCTCACACACTAAGTAGTTCACAATGTCGGCGTACCACGGCTCACTTCCTCTAGCCACTTGGAACAAACATTCCTCCATCATTTGCAATTGTTCATCCCGGAATGAATCATTTATCGGGATGTTGTCTTTCCCAAGCTCCAATGGTGGGAGTCTACTAAGGTGATCCGCCACGGAGTTCTCGGATCCCTTCTTATCTCGTATCTCCAAATCAAACTCTTGAAGAAGAAGGATCCACCGAATCAACCTTGGTTTGGCATCCTTCTTTGTAAGTAGATAACGGATCGCCGCGTGATCCGTATAAACTATGACCTTTGCTCCAACAAGGTATGAGCGGAATTTCTCAAATACATACACCACCGCTAACAACTCCTTCTCGGTGGTTGCATAGTTGAGCTGGGCATCATCTAGCGTCTTGCTAGCATAGTAAATAGCATGAGTGCGCCCTTCTTTCCTTTGTCCTAAAACGGCCCCAACGGCCACATCACTTGCATCGCACATGATCTCAAATCGTAGACTCTAATCCGGAGGTTGCATGATAGGTGCGGAGATCAAGGCGTTTTTCAACCTACAAAAAGCTTCGAGACAATCCTTGGAAAAGACAAAATCAACATCTTTCATTAGTAGGTTAGTGAGAGGCTTAGAAATTTTAGAGAAGTCTTGAATGAACCTCCAGTAAAAACCGGCATGCCCTAAGAAACTCCTTACCCCCTTCACCGAGGTAGGTGGTCGCAACTTCTCTATCGTTTCAATCTTAGCCCTATCAACCTCAATGCCGCGGTTAGACACCAAATGTCCTAACACAATCCCTTCACTTACCATGAAGTGGCATTTTTCCCAATTTAAGACAAGATTTGTCTCCTCACATCTTTGCAACACTAATGATAAGTTAGCCAAGCAATCATCGAAAGAAGAACCATAAACAGAGAAATCATCCATGAACACTTCCATGATATTTTCTATGTATTCCGAAAAGATAGCCATCATACACCTTTGAAAGGTGGCGGGTGCATTACACAACCCAAATGGCATTCTCCTATATGCAAAGGTACCCCATGGACATGTAAAAGTCGTTTTCTCTTGGTCATCGGGGTGAATAGGGATTTGGAAGAATCCACTATACCCATCTAAATAGCAAAAATGAGAGTGTTGAGCTAACCTTTCTAGCATTTGGTCAATGAAGGGGAGGGGGAAGTGATCTTTCCTAGAGGCCATGTTTAACTTCCTATAATCAATGCACATCCTCCATCCCGTAACCGTCCTAGTCGGTATTAGTTCATTATTCTCATTAGTTACTACCGTCATTCCACCCTTCTTAGGCACTACATGAACGGGGTTGACCCACTTACTATCCGAGATAGGGTAGATAATTCCCGCATCTAGCAACTTAATGATTTCCTTTTTGACCACCTCTTTCATTATAGGATTCAGTCTCCTTTGATGTTCAATAGAGGGTTTGTGGTTATCTTCCATCATTATCTTATGCATGCACAAAGATGGCTTAATGTCAACCAAATCATCAATAGTATAACCAATGGCCTTCCTATGCAATCTTAGTTCATGCAACAACTTAGCAAGTTCATCATCACTCAAGCATGCATTAACAATCACCGGATACGTAGAATTATCACCAAGAAATACATACTTTAAATGAGAGGGAAGGGGTTTGAGTTCAAGTGAGGGAGGACCTTTTTCGGTTGAAGAAGATCCAAATAAGATTGGATGAGATGAATCCAAAGCAAGGGAAGACTCCCCATGGCTCCTAGAAGCTTGATCATCATGAGCTGATTCAGGAAAAACCACGGTTGGAAACACGGGTTGCTCATCTTCCACGGCCGTGGTTCTTTGCAAGCTTGCTTCTCGGAGTTGTCCAGAAAGTTTGACGGCCGTGGTTTGTAAATCTCGACCGTGGAACTTACAGCTGTTCACCACCTCTTCGTGGCTTTCAAATCCAACTCTTGGCTCCTCTTCCAAAGCTTTCAAAGCTTTGATCTCTTCATTGCAGGTCTCTTCAACACCCTCCTCCATCATGCTTAAGGTGAGAACCTTTTCCAAAGGATCCTTGATCAAGATCGAGCTCACAATCTCTCTAGATTCTTCTTGCTCGACTATGTTAAAGATATCTTCATCAAGGGTTGGCCCTTTCATCATTGTGGAAAGCTTGAACTTGATGCTCTCTTCCCCTATGTTGAAGGAGAGAGTCCCGTTCTTGCAATCCACTAGCCAACCGGAAGTAGCTAGGAAAGGTCTTCCT
Source organism: Fagopyrum homotropicum (assembly GCA_033239125.1). Lineage (NCBI taxonomy): Eukaryota > Viridiplantae > Streptophyta > Magnoliopsida > Caryophyllales > Polygonaceae > Fagopyrum > Fagopyrum homotropicum. Next base: position 128,201,751 of record BSWB01000003.1, read on the forward strand.
AAGATGATAGGAACCGGATAATCCGCCGGAATGTCCAACACTACAAAATCAATAGGCACGTAGAATCCTCCTAGTTGCACCGGAATATCCTCTAGAATCCCAACCGGATGAGTGATAGAACGGTCCGCCATATAGAGGGTCATCTTGACCGGTTTTGGCTCTCCTAACCCGACCTTGTTGCTAAGTGCAAGCGGTATGATGCTTACACTTGCCCCAAGATCACAAAGGGCCTCGTACTTCACATCTCCCACTCCTATTGGGACGCAAAAGGAACCCGGATCCCTTAGCTTGGGAGGCATTTCTTCCTTCATAGTTTGGATCAATTCCGAGGATCTCTTGGTCATCCTTATTTCCCCATACTCCTCCAACTTCCTTTTGTTGGAGAGTATTTCTTTCAAAAATTTCCCATATGCCGTCATTCCTAAGATAGCATCCATGAACGGAATGTTAATATGTAACTTGGACATTAGTTCAAGGAACTTACCAAAGTGATTGTCCAAACGAGCTCTTGCTCTTGATTGTGGGAACGGTAGTGGCGGCTTGTATGAAGGCGGTGCTACATAAGTTGGCTCTACATCCTTGCTCTTGCCTCCATCTTCTTGCCTTCTTCCCTCTTCTACCACTACTTGCTTTCCCTTAGCTTGGTCCTTGGGCAAGGGATCCTTCATACTCAACCCACTCCTTGTTGTGATAGCCAACACTTGGCCTCTTGGGTTGTCTTCGGTTCTTCCGGGAAGCTTCCCCGGATCTCTATGTGCTTCACCCGCCTTTTGAAAGACTTATGCTTCCAAGACCTTTTGAGCCTTAGAAATTGAAGTCACGGTGCTCTCAAGTCCACTCAACCTTCCTAGCAATTGCTCAAACATGACTTCGGTTCTATCCTTTGAAGGTTGAGGAAAACCGGGTGGAGGCTCTTGTGAAGCTCTTTGTGGTGGAGTTGTGCTTGAGGAGGCGGGAGGGTTCAAGGCTCCATCCGGGTTAGAGTAAGAAAACCCGGGATGGTTGTGGTTGGGCCGGTAATTGTTGAATTGCCGGTTGTTGTTGAAATTTCTTGAGCCTTGGTAATTGTTGAAGTTGCTCCTTCCCATATAATTCACATCCTCCTCCTTGGAAGACAAGTTAGCTTGTGGAAGCACTTGAGGAGTTGCATGGCTCTTCAAGGTTGTAGTACACAACTCTCTCAAGGATTTCAATTCATTGTTGATGGCGTCAAGCTTGAAATTGCTCATGGTGACTTCGCTCACCTCATATGCTCCCGCCTTTCTTCCTTCACTCTTCCTATGAGAGTACTTCTCAATCACTAGAGCTTGCTTCTCTACAAACTCCCAAGCATCATCTACATGCTTCTCCATGAAAGTCCCACCGGAGAGGGATTGAAGCTTGAATTGGCTATCTTCATCAAGTCCCTTGAAGTAGATTTCCAATAGCTCAATTTTTGGTATGCCATGGTGAGGACAATCTAGGAGAAGGTCCTTGAATCTCTCCCAAGACTTGAACAAACTTTCTCTATCCCTCATCACGAAGGCATTGATCTTTCCCCTTAATTCGGTGGTCTTGGAAGGTGGGAAGAACTTGGTTAAGAACTCGGTTGTCATCTCCTCCCAAGTACCAACTCGCCCTTGCGGAATAGATTGATACCAAGCCAAGGCTTTATCCTTAAGAGAGAAGGAAAAAGCCCTAAGCTTATGGTTGTTGCTCTCCAATCTTGGCGGTCTAAGAGTCTCCATCAAAATCTCGTAGTTCATCAAATGTTGGTGAGGAGACTCTCCTTCCATCCCTCCAAATTGATTGTGCCGGATCATTTGTAGAACTTGAGGGCGGAGCTCATAGTTGTGGGTCGCGGGATCTCCTAAGTTCACACCCGGTCGGTGTGCTCTTTGTGCCGGATCCATACGTCTCCCTAGGGTTTGTGGCTCCTCAATAGCAATGGGAACAACCCTAACATTGGCCGCCGGCTGCGGTTGTGGTGGAGGAGGTGGAGGTTGTCGGCGATTAAGCTCTCCTTGAACAAGGGCTTGCCTAATCTCCTCAATCTCCCTCCTAGTTTCCTCTTGCCTCTCATTGGCAAGTCTCCTTTCTTCCTCCAAGAGCTCATCTCTTAGCCTTATTTGCTCTAAGGCTTCATCCAACTCAGCTTGGAGATTTCTACCGGCCATCTATCTCTCTTTTCGGATGTTCTTGGATCTAGATCGAAGGGTTTTCTCTGGTTCGGGATCGAATGGAGCTAAATCCTTTCCACGAGATCTTTGCATACACCTAAAGAGTAATAGATGTCCTGAAAAGCAAAGACACAAACCAAAAAGAGATCAAAAGCAACAAGAAAGATCTACACTAGAAACAATCACAAAATAGACTCAATCTAGACCTAGTCCCCGGCAACGGCGCCAAAAACTTGTTACGCTAAAGAGTGTGCACGCAATAAGCCTTAAATTTATACTCGTTATAATTATCCTAACTTCTAGCGCACCCGCAGTGTACGGGACGTTTGTAGTATGGATAGTATTCCGAGGTCGAACACAAAGACTAAGGTGAAATTGATTCGGTTTTGTGATTTGGTTAGTGAAGGTCTAAGGTTAGAAAAGAGGGAAACAAAGAATTGAAAAATCTAATTTGTTTTTGGTTGGTTTTTTTTGGTGATCAATCAAAGATAACAATTCATGCAAAGTAAACAATCAACTAGATTAAAAATAAGCACAAATGAACAAACCCAACAAGATAATAATCAAGGAAAGAGAAAACGGATTCTAGGGGTCGGAAATTCCGGTTATGGCATAAAACTCAAGTCATCTATTTGTTCTTTGGATCTCACTATGATATGTTGGGATTTAGTGTTTCTAATTTGGGATCAATTACCGGGTAAGTCTCATGATCCAACTAGTCCACTTCTAAGATCTCATTACCGGGTAAGTCTCTAAGATCTTAAAGATAGGAATTCTACACAAACCGGATTGTTAATTAGGGATCTACCTATCCTTACCGGGTAAGTCTTGGAAAGGAAAGTCCAAATCAACTATCCTAGCACATCTAATCCAATGGCGGCTTATTAGGCTCATCATTACCTAAGGTTTGCTATTTTAGATTCTAAGGGCAAGGATTACCGGGTAAGTCTCTCCTAACCCTTAGCCACTATACTAAGTCACCCTAGAATAGGTTAAACTCAGCAAACACTTAGGGTTTCAACAATTCATAGGTCTTAGGCAAGGTCTGTCGAACCAGGAAAATCACGGTTTGTTCTACAGAAACCACGGCCGTGGTTCTTCAAGAACTACCCGTGGTTTCTAACAGGAACTACGTTCACAAACAAGAATCATCCAAAGGTAAATCTAAGTTCGTCCTATCATAGTTCTAGCCATAACCTTCCTTTCCTTACCCTAGAACCACATCAATTTAGCCTACAACATTCATAATGGAACTCAAAACAAACAAACGTGAAATCAAAACATCCATTGCAAGATAATGAAAGAAAAGGGGTGAACAAGTGAACTTAATCCAAAACAAGCTGAAGATTAGAATTAGAACCACTTACAACCTTTCCAAAAGAAGGTTCAAAGACTCATACAATCTCTAGAAAACGAAATCCGAAATACAAGAAAGCCTTGGTGTGTTCTTCTCCTCCTCTTCAATGGAGTTCTTCTCCTTCTCTTTGACACTTTCCTTCCTGGAAAACCTCTTGATTTTTGAGAATATATTTGTTAGAGAAATGGATAATGGATGAGCTGCTCCCAAACTACCCCAGCTGCCTCAAACAATCCATGAAGGACCACATTTATAACCAATTCTTCATGAGCTGACCATGAGAGTCGTGGCACAGCTGTCACGAGAATCTGGCAAAATCCACGGTCATTTCCACGGCCGTGGTCTGTCAGAGAACCGTGATTCTGTGCAGAAACTTTGCCTTGGATCATTAAGCTGTGGTTTTGTGCATGGCTTGTGTTGGCAAGGTTCCATGAGTCCTCCTCAGCCCTTGGCTTGTGTCCTAATGAGTCCGAGGGTGTGTCATCTAAATGAAAGATCCTCAAACGCATCGTTTAAGCTCCTAAACTTTCCAAAATACCTACAAAACGCACACAAGTCCGTGTAGACGTCTATCTCGACAAAATAGGTGAATTTGGTGCAAAACGCCTTGAACTAATGCTAGATCATGCATGAATGAGCGAGAATTCTATCTAAATGTACACCTAAAACTATGTTATAAATCGTGTTATCAACCACCACCACCGCCGGATCATGACTAATAAGAGCTGCAGGATTTTTTTTATTATTTTTTATGCAGTTCAGCTATTTATCCGGTGAGTATTTTTATCCTTTAGACTTATTTTGACCCACTGGGACAGTGTGTCCCAAGTATGGGGTGCTTATGTGATGTATGACTCGACATTCTTGGATATTTTATGCTTCAGTTGCTTCTATATGTTTATCTGAGACTGCATGCATACTTACAGGTTGTTTGATTGAGAAAAACGTCGAAACTGAAATAAAACTGGTTTTAAAAAAAAATTTTGACCTCGACCGGTGGAGTTCTGGCCAAACGAGGTGTTTCACCTCGGTTGACCTAAGAACGCCTCGACCGAGGTGGGTTATCTGAGAGTTTTCGAAACGATTTTTGTGCTTCTTATCTGGATATGATCTCAGTGAAGATCTTGTTTACTGACTGGTTTTGAAATCTTTATGTGTTTGAAAGGTTTTATAATATGTTTAAATTGCTAAATGCTTTGTTTGAAATTACTGGCATGTTTAATACTTTGTTTTTATCCAAATTATGTTGAATTTGAAGGTCGACACCGCAAGGTAAGTTCTCTCACTCTCTTCCTGGAAAGACCAAGGCAATTCATTCTTCTCTCTTCTTCTTCTTGATCATGCTTAGCCCCTCATACACATTTTGCCTCCCTTCACCTATCCGGGAATTTGGAAGCAAGCGAAGTGGTAAAAGCAAGTGAAGTTAAAGTTGAGGAGTTGGCTGGAAGTGAAAGTGTTAGAAAGTAATAATAGGTTTGGGGAAGTCAATCATGATGATGAGTAACTCGGCACCATTCACATAGCCGGGTGTTTGTGTCTTGCCAAAGTCGGATTGAGCGATATTCCTAATGGGTCATGGTATGTGCATCAAGAGTTTGATGCATCTCAAGAAATTGATGATTGCTGATTTCCTAGGCTTCAGTTATTGTGCACCTCTGTCCATGCATCCCAAAAAGTAAAGTAAAAAGAAAAAGTGTGAAATAAGCAAAGCTTATTGGTGGAAGATGTTGAAAGTCAAAGTGAAGTGAAGTTCATCCTTTTCCCGGATTCTAGCACCACATTACCTTACATATATCCCTACCCTACACGTTTCTTGACCTTTCTTTTGGAAAGCCCTTGAGACCTCGAGCTTGTTGATTGACTTAGCGGTTTAAACTGGATTATGCATGATTAATTTTGATAATTATGACTTATTATGCATTCTATGATTTTATGCAAAGATGAACAACTTTCTTATATTTATAAAATGTTTTGATCATATTTTGATTTTGAATTCCATGAAGTACTCTCTTAGAGTGATCTATGATTGTTGCACATCATAAAAATGTTTTGAAAGACTTTTCATTGATTTTCTTGACTTATAATCCATTCTATCTTGCCTTTTATATGCGGAACTTGCTTGGGGACAAGCAAGGGCTAAGTATGGGGTATTTTGATAGCATGAATTATAGTCTATATTTTGGGGTTTGTTTGGATGTTTTATCTTCAATAATCTGCATGTTTGTATGTATATTATGTGATTATATTACCATTTCATCTACCTTTGCGGGAATCGAGGTCTACACCTAGTTTTGTTGTAATCGTAGGTAAAATGGCACGTTTTGCATCAAAAAGAAGCAAAAGGAGCTATGGAGTCATTGGAGCTACATTCAGGAACATAAGGATCCATCCAGGAAGCATTGCCATGGATTAAAGATTCACTTTGGACCAGATTTGAGAGATTTCACATTCAGTTGTGACTCACCTCGGTTGACCACAGATTCACCTCGACCGAGGTGATCCAGAGAAGTCGACTCGACCGAGGCGAACACCTGGGACGCGGCGAGAATATTTTATTCTTGGTTGAGATCTTTTATCTTTGGAAAAGAGATCTTATATTTTTGGGCTTGGCTCCTGGAAGGAAGAAGATATGCTAGATCATATATTTTACCTATTTTTATGGGAAGAGATCCTTCTAAGATATCTTATCTTTGAAGAGTAATTTTCCTATAAAAAGGGTTGGATTTCCACAAATCCAACAGCTCGCATACCACAATTCCACATCCCGCCTACACCGCTGCAGCCATACTCCAGTTGGGAGATTTGAAGAACCTTTTTGAAGGTTGAAGGAAGATTGAAGATTATAGCTTTTATAGCTTTTGGAGGTTTTCTTGTAAGATTACCTTAGATTCTCTTCCTTGTTGTCTTGCTTGTTGGATTGCTATCCAAGGAACGCTTTTTGTTGTGATATTTGATTCAGTTATTGAAGTCTTTACATTAAATTCTTCTTGTTCAAATATTCACCTTCTTCCCTTATACTTGATTATTGCTTTCATGATGATGAGTGGCTAATTTCCTTGTGTGATTCTAGGGTGATTAGCTGAAGGTTGTGGGAAAAACAATGATAGAATGATCTTAATCACAGTAGGACCCTAAAAGTTCGAGTCTTTTAACCTTAACCCTAAGCATCTCGCTCAGTCGATGAACATCTCAGCCGGGGTGGAATTTGGCTGACCGAGGTGACTTATCTGATCCGAAACTGAGAGTTAAGTGTTAGAGTTTGCCAAATCCTATTCTTATTACACCTTTCCTGGTTCAATGCAAGCTTAGGATGAGACTTACCCGGTAATTCCATTGTTTGTGTACCTAAGATCATAAGTGTAGGTAATAAAGGTTTATCCTTTATTGGGGTTTGAGTGTGCTTTCATCCCATCTTTGTGAGTTAGCCTGAGACTTACCCGGTAAAGGTTGATTCTATTCCCTTAGATGGTGTGTTAGTTTGAGGTTATAGTTCTTTATCTTGATTCCTTGAGACTTACCCGGTGATAGGAGTTATGGTTTAGGATTAGTGAGTAGTGAGACTTACCCGGTGATCTATTCCACTTTAGAAACACCTTCCCTATGCAAAAATCTCAGCTTTGTCCGCTTATCTTTAGATCTTGAGTTGGAACCACAACTAGATGCTTTAATCCCTAGAATTACATGTTTCCTTTATTGACTGTTTATCATCTTTGATTGTTTTAATTGCTCTTGTGGTTAGTATTTACATAAGCATACCGTGATTGGATTTTGTTTCACTAAATCCCTGTGATCGACCCCTGGAATTTCTTGCTTTTTACTACGATTGACCCGTACACTACGGGTTCGCATCCTTGTTTTAAGCTTACGTCTAGGGTTATAAATTTAAAGCTTGCACACACCGTTTGGAGCGAACATATTGATGATTTGCTGGATCAGTTACAGGGAGCTACGGTGCTTTCACGTATTGACTTGAGGTCAGGATACCATCAGCTGAGAGTACGGGAGGAGAACATACCGAAGACTGTATTTCGGACCAGATACGGTCATTATGAGTTCGTGGTGATGCCTTTCAGGCTCACCAATGCTCCTGCTGTCTTCATGGAGTTGATGAATGGCATCTTCATTGACTTCTTAGACCAATTTGTGATAGTTTTCATTGATGACATCTTGGTATACTCCCGGAGTAGGGAGGAGCACGCCAGACACCTGAGGACGGTGTTGCGGGCTTTACAAGATAGAGAGCTTATGCTAAGCTCTCTAAGTGTGAGTTCTGGATGCTAGAGGTTGCCTTCCTCGGCCACATTTTCTCCGCCGAAGGGGTCAAGGTGGACCCGACGAAGATAGAGTCAGTTGCATCATGGCCGCTTCCTAAGACGGTCAAGGAGGTACGAAGTTTTCTAGGTCTGGCCGGATACTACTACAGGTTCATGAAGGGTTTTTTTGTGATTTTCAGGCCACTCACTTCCTTGCTAAGGAAGTCCACCAGATTTACATGGTCCGAACCCTGTCATCGGAGTTTTGAGGAGCTGAAGGAGAGATTGACTTCTACTCTTGTGTTAGCACAGCCAGAGGGCGTTGAGGACTTCGTCGTTTACAGTGATGCATCCAAGCTAGGCTTGCATACGTCCTGATGTAGAGGGGTAGGGTCATTGCGTACGCGTCTCGACAATTATAGGCGTATGAGGAGAATTACCCTACTCACGACCTTGAGCTAGCTGCAGTCATTCATGCCTTGAAGATCTGGCGTCATTACCTCTACGGGGCCACCTGTTAGATCTTCACAGACCACAAGACTCTGAAGTACATATTCACTCAGCGGGAGTTGAATAACCGCCAGCGGAGATGGCTAGAGCTGATTAAGGATTTTGACTTAGAGATCCTTTATCATCAGGGAAAGGCGAATGTGGTCATCGATGCTCTTAGTAGGAGGACACCTCGCGAGGCTGCGATAGCTAAATTGACTGTTCAGACCCAGTTGTAGAGAGATTTGATTTGGTTGGAGGTAGACATCCGGTTTCCGGATACTGACGGCCATTTGTCAGCGTTAGAGGTTTCACCGGATTTGACGGAAGAGATCTGGCAGATACAGGAGGGTTGTCCCGCACTGACAAGGATCAGGGATAGGATGTCCAGAGGGGAGGCACCACAGTTTATGGTGGGTGCAGGGATTTTGAGGCGCTAGGAGCGCATATGTGTACCCTCTAATAGAGAGTTGAGACAGCGTATACTGCAGGAGGCCCATTCTACACCTTAATTCGTCCACTCAGGCGCGAGTAAGATGTATCAGGATATACAATGATCTTATTGGTGAGGAGGGCTCAAGCTCGACGTGGTTAGATATGTAGCCATGTGTACGACTTGTCAGCAGGGCAAGATCGAGCACCGCAGGCCCAGAGGAGAGCTCAAACCACTTCCGGTTCCACAGTGGAAGTGGGAGGACATTTCCATGGATTTCGTTACCATCTTGAGGTTGAGTAGAGGCTTTGATGCGATATGGGTAGTAGTGGATCGGTTGACGAAGACGGCACGATTTATTCCTATTAAGGAAACGTGGCCGGTGTCTCGTTTGGCCGAGGAGTTTACCCGACAGATTGTGAGGTTCCATGGAGTGCCGAGGACGATCATTTCAGATAGGGATGAGAGTTTTACCTCGAGGTTCTGGCAGCAGGTACACGCCGCCTTAGGCACGAGCTTACACCACGGCATACCATCCTCAGACGGACGGGCAGTTTGAGAGGACTATTCAGACCCTTGAGGACATGTTGAGGTCATGTATGCTTAATTCGGGTCAGGTATGGCCCGACCATCTTCCTTTGGTGGAGTTCTCTTATAACAATAGTTGGCACGTGACTATTGGGATGGCTCCTTACGAGGCACTATATGGATGGAGGTGTCGTACACCCTTGTGTTAGGATGAGCCTGGGAGGATGAGTGGGGTGGCGCCCGAGCAGGTGCAGGATGAGATGGCTCGGGTAGCATTGATCCGAGAGCGGATGTTGACCGCACAGAGCCGTCAGAGATCTTATGCTGATAAGAGGCGTAGGCCTCTGGAGTTCAGGGTTGGAGCCCAGGTATGGTTGAGGGTGTCACCGACGAGGGGTGATCGACGTTTTGGCATTAAGGGGAAGTTGAGTCCCCGATATGTCGGGCCCTTTGAGATCCTAGAGCGGATAGGAGAGGTGGCCTATAGATTGGCATTGCCACCCCGATTGGAGGGAGTCCATCCAGTATTCCATGTGTCTCAGTTGAGAGAGTATGTGCATGACCCGAGACACATAGTGAGCCATGACGACCTTGTGGTCGAGTTGGATCATACATTTGCAGAGCATCCGATAACAGTCATGGAGAGAGGTACAAGACGCCTTCGATCAAAGGTAATACCCATGATGAGAGTGCAGTGGTCGAGACGAGGGATCGATGAGGCCACTTGGGAGACGGAGGATAGTATCCGGCGGAACTATCTCGAATTTTATGCGGATCTTGAGACGTCTATAGGACTGTCAGGTAGTTCTACATCCTTGTTTGGTTGCTTTCACTGATTGTATGTGTGATATGGTTGATGTGCTGGTGTGGGAACCATAGGTGGCATTGATGTAGTAACTTGTTAGTCATAGGGCTTGCTTTTGTTTTATGATCTCGGGGACTATCCCTAAGTTTCGGGACAAAACTTACTTTGAGGGGGATTTGATGTAACGACCGTTTTTTTATGTTACGGTTTGATAAAGTTAGAGGAGTTTAGAAAACGAAATTAAAATTTAGTGAGAATAGGATATACAAGTTTAATTATGGAAGTCGTTGGATTAAGTACCTTGTTCTAAGTTTCGGGACAAAACTTATTTTAAGGGGGTACTGATGTAATATCCGGAAATTTTATTCCGTTAAATTCCGAATCAAATCGGATTTCAAGCCGTTGACGGTTTCCCATTCCATCTAGTATTTCTTCCTCCACAAATTTTATCATTTTATGTGAATTTAATTCACATAAAATGATAGAACTATATCAAAACCTTAATTCTTTTAATTGGTGCTTAATGACGACTTGTGACGAGACCGTAACAAAGCTGTGACGAGACCATGACAAAGCTGAGACGAGGTCATGACGAAGCCCGACAACTCTGTGACAAGGTCATGCATGGGCCTGACAAAGCCATGACGAGTTTTTGACAAGTTTTGACAAACTTTCAGCCCACTTATTTCTTGCCTTGTTTCAGCCCATTGTTTCTTAATTGGATTTAATTTCCCAGCCCTTGCCTTAAACCTTGCTGGAGGATCGAAGTAGCCCAAGAGGCCTAGGAGTCACACCTTCAGCAACCCACACACTCAGCTGCTTAATGAGGCTTGCGGCAACCCAGAAGAGTGTTGATTCCAGCCCAGAACTCCATCAGATGTTGCCCTATCTTCCACATTGTAACAACCAGCTCTTCCCCTTCCTTATATCACGTAAGAACATTGAATAAATGAGGCAAATAAATTGTTGAAACAGCCCAGTTTCACGCCAGAAGAGAAGTTGCTGCCTCTTGTCCTAGTCCCCATTCACGCTGCTCCAAGAGTTGTTGCTGCATACATAGTGGGAGAGTCGGTACTAGTCTATTGCCCTCTGTCACTGCTTAGATCGTTCGAGTTTCCTCCTGTCCCTACGGGTATGGCCAAGCTTTCATCTCCTTTCATCTCCTTATTCTGTCATGTTTTTGAGCACTCACACTCCTATCCTCTGTGCCGGATGGACTACCAACTGCTGCAGCTTTGGAAACGCAGCTTTCACCTCCCGGAATTGGTGGCGGCGAACAATCCAGTAGGGACGTATCTTCCGCCTTGCTGCAGTCCGGTAAGGAAAGTCTCTATGATGATAAACTGGCACAGCAGATAAAATAATCATGTATGTAGACAAGGAGGATTGCACTAGAAAAGACCTTAGGATGTTAGATTTAAGTTGATGTTTAGATGGTGCCTTGAGAGATTCGAACTAAGGACTTAGGGGTAGTGTAAAGGGTAAGTTATACGAATAATTGGATTCGAATTAGAGACCTATAGGAATGTGTTGTGGCTGTAAAGGTGAACATCCGAAATAGAAGTGAGAAACTTTCTTAAACATTAGTTTGGTAGGTCAAGAATGGTCACTGTTGTGAATCAATGTTAAAAGGATTGGTCGAAGATCCACCATTAAATTTTTGATAGATCATAGATGGATATACATAGTTTATTGTCTAAAAATTTGAGAATAAATAAACGGTCGGATTGAAAGTTATAGGGTCTCAAAGTAGAGTAGTTGAGCTGTTTTTCCAGCAGTGAATTTTGACCAAGTATGGGAACACTTTTAGTGTTGTAGCCAACTTTAAAGATTTTTAAAGAAGTAATGGTTGAACAACTTTAAGAAATTCTTGCTCCTATGAGTAGATAAGATATCATAGATAATTTAGAAAATTATTTCTGAATTTTTATAAGTTTATTTTAATTTCATATTTGAAGCTGTAGTTGGACTTTAGAGACTTTTCGGGAAATAGAAAAGTGGGTAGTTTCTCTAGTTTTTACCTAAAATTATCCTAGGGAGTAGAATATGGTTAATTAGCCTCAAGTAAAAATTTAAGTACGTATTACGAGTTTTTGGATGTCTCGGGACCAAGGGTAAAATAGTCATGTTACCTTAAATAAGCACTGTAATAACTTCTGCAAATAGGATCTTACATCTTAGGAGTTTTAGACTTCTAAGTACCTAGGAAAATGTGTTGACCCACATGCCTCCTTTGACAGGCAACTGAGTTGTTGCAGTTACCGATTGAGTGGTGATTAAGAGAGAGTCGAGATTTGATTCTGGTAAGTCCACGGACTTACTTAGCTGGCTTCTTGTATGAGTGTGATGTGTATGAGTGTGATGTGTATGAGTTGTGTTATTTAGTTAAGATAAATATTGAAACCGGAATAGGCCAACTTTAGTATATTGTGTAATTGACCCAAGTGTATGATAACGGGTCGTGACATCGTCTGCCTAGCTCTTGCGAGAGTCTAGGAGGTTCCCTGCGACCATCCCAGTCAGGTCGACGGTCAAATGCATTAGTACCATTCTGCGTTGGTAAACGGGGACATGGGCGAGGTTTGGGAATCCCTCGTGTCACAAAATAAGTATCATTAGTAATGACATATTACCTAATTAAAAATAACAAAAGGAATGAGTGTTGCTTGCTGATTGTGTATGTTGTGTGATTGTGCTTTTACCTTTACACTTATGCATAGATTGTTAGCTAACGGTTTTATACCGCTTGTAGATGCCTTGCAGGTTAGGGAGGCGATCGATTGATCCGGCGGTAGTGTGCAGCCGGGGTTCCGTGCATTATAGGACGGGACTGTTATCTTTTATTTCACGACTATTGAGACTGATGTTGTTATTTTGGTTTTGAGACTTGGCTGTATTGTTTTCAGATTTGTACTTTTCCTTTTGCTCATGATATAAAACTCTATGTTTTGCCTTTTTATTTGTTCCGTGTTGTAAGGTCCGATGGAGTTGTTTCCAGGCTAAGGGTCGGGACCCATTGTGAGGTCCCAGCTTGTAGCATTCCGAGTCCTCTAGGATTTGGGGTGTTACAACTTTTGGGTTGTTGCTCGGGACTGATAACACGATTTATAGCATAGTTTTAGGTGCACATTTAGGTAGAATTCTCGCTCAATCATGCATTATCTAGCACTAGTCCAATACGTTTTGCACTCAAAACATGTATTTTGTCGAGATAGACGTCTACACGGACTTGTGTGCGTTTTGTAGGTATTTCGGGAAGTTTCGAGCCAAAACGACACGTTTGAGGGTCGCTCATTTAGAGGACACGTTTCCAAACTCATTAGAACGCAAGGCAAGGGCTGAGAAAGACTCAAGGAACCTTGCCAACACAGGCCATGCACCAAACCACAGCCTAATGATCCAAGGCGAAGTTTCTGCACAGAATCACGGTTCTCTGAAGAACCACGGCCGTGGAAATGACCGTGGATTTTGCCAGATTCTCGTGACAGCTGTGCCACGACTCTCATGGCCAGCTCATGAAGAATTGGTTATAAAAGTGGTCCTTGATAGTTGTTAGAGGCAGCTGGGATTTGGGTAGTTTGAGAGCAGCTCACATATTCTCCATTTTTCTTTGACAAAAGAGATTCCAAGAAGAAGAGGGACTTTTTCTAGGAAGGAAAGTGCAAGAAGAAGAAGAAAGGAGCCATTGCCATTGAAGAGGAGAGGAGAAGACACACTTAGCTCTTGTATTTTCGGATTTATTTCTAGAAGTTTTTGAACTCTTGAACCTTCCTTTGGAAGGGTTGTAAGTCGTTCTAATTTCATCTTCAGATTTAGATTGTGTTTGAAGTTCATTTGTTCATCTTCTTTCTCTCATTTTCTTGCAATGGAGGTTATGAATCTATGCTTGTTTGTTTCGATTTCTAATATGAATGTTGTAGGCTAGATTGATGTGATTCTAGGGTAAGGAAAGGATGGTTATGGCTAGATCTATGATAGGACGAACTTAGATTTACCTTTGGATGATTTTTGTTTATGAACGTAGCTACTGTTAGAAATCACGGGTAGTTCTTGAAGAACCACGGTCGTGGTTTCTGTAGAACAAACCGTGGTTCTTCCTGGTTCGAAGGATCTTATCTTAGGTTCATAAAATTGTTGAAACCCTAAGTTTTTGCTGAGTTTAACCTACCCTAGGGTGTCCTAGTGTAGCGACTAAGTGTTAGGAGAGACTTACCCGGTAATACTTGCCCTTAGAATCTAAAATAGCAAAACCTTAGGTAATGGTGAGCCTAATAAGCCGCCATTGGATTAAATGTGCTAGGATAGTTGATTAGGACTTCCCTTTCCGAGACTTACCCGGTGAGGATAGGTTAGATCCCTAATTAAACAATCCGGTTTGTGTTAAATTCCTCCCCTTAGGTTCTTAGAGACTTAACCGGTAATGAGACCTTAGGTGTGGATTAGTTGGATCATGAGACTTACCCGGTAATTGATCCCATTTTAGAAACACTTAATCCCAACATATCATAATCAATCCAAAGAATGAATAGATAACTTGAGTTTTATGCCATAACCGGAATTTCCAACCCCTAGAATCCGTCTTCCCTTTCTCTTGATCAATATCTCGTTTGACTCGTTTATTTGTGCTGATTTTTGGTTTGATTTATTGCTTTGCATGAGTTATGACCCTTGCTTGATGACCATAAAAACCAACAAAAACATTGAGTTTTCCTTTTTTATTGTTCCTCATCTTATCTTAACCTAGATTTACACTATTTTTGATCATTGCTTGACTCGATTTCACCTTAGTCTTTGAGTTCGACCTCGGAATACTTACCTTTCTACATAACGATCCGTACACTGCGGGTTTCGCTAGGTAGTTTAGGATTTAGTTCGAGTTTATAAATGTAAAGCTTTTTGTGCTATTTCCTAGCGTGACAAGTTTTTGGCGCCGTTGCCGGGGACTAGGTCTAGATTGAGTCATTTCGTGATTGTTGGTAGTGTAGATCTTTCTTGTTGCTTTTGATCTCTCTTTGGTGTGTGTCTTTGCTTTTCAGGACATCTCTTACTCTTTAGGTGTATGCGAAGATCTCGTGGCAAGGATTTAGCTCCATTCGATCCCGAACCAGAGAAAACCCTTAGATCTAGATCCAAGAGCATTCGAAAAGAGAAAGAGATGGCCGGTAGGAATCTCCAAGCTGAGTTGGATGAAGCCTTAGAGCAAATTAGGCTAAGAGATGAGCTCTTGGAGGAAGAAAGGAGACTTGCCAATGAGAGGCAAGAGGCAACTAGGAGGGAGATTGAGGAGATTAGGCAAGCACTTGTGCAAAGGGAGCTTAACCGTCAACAACCTCCTCCACCTCCACCACAACCGCAGCCGGCGGTGAACGTTAGGGTTGTGCCCATTGCTATGGATGAGCCACAAACATTGGGGCAACGTATGGATCCGGCACAAAGAGCACACCGCCCGGGTGTGAACTTAGGAGATCCCGCAGCCCATGATTACGAGCTCCACCCTCAAGTTCTACAAATGATCCGGCATAACCAATTTGGAGGGATGGAAGGAGAGTCTCCTCACCAACATTTGATGAACTATGAGATTTTGATGGAGACTCTTAGACCGCCGAGATTGGAGAGCAACAACCATAAGCTAAGGGCTTTCTCCTTCTCTCTTAAGGACAAGGCCTTAGCTTGGTATCAATCTATTCCACAAGGGAGAGTTGGTACTTGGGAGGAGATGACAACCGAGTTCTTGACCAAGTTCTTCCCACCTTCCAAGACTACCGAATTAAGGGGAAAGATCAATGCCTTTGTGATGAGGGATAGAGAAAGTTTGTTCAAGTCTTGGGAGAGATTCAAAGACCTTCTCCTAGATTGCCCACACCATGGTATACCGAAGATTGAGCTATTGGAGATCTACTTCAAGGGGCTTGATGAAGATAGCCAATTCAAGCTTCAATCTCTTTCCGGTGGGACATTTATGGAGAAACATGTAGATGATGCTTGGGAGTTTGTGGAGAAGCAAGCTCTAGTGATTGAGAAGTACTCCCATAGGAAGAGTGAAGGGAGAAAGGCGGGAGCATATGAGGTGAGCGAAGTCACCATGAGCAATTTCAAGCTTGACGCCATCAACAATGAGTTGAAGTCCTTGAGAGAGTTGTGCACTACCACCTTGAAGAGCCAAGCAACTCCTCAAGCACCTCCACGAGCCAACTTGTCTTCCAAGGAGGAAGATGTGAATTATATGGGAAGGGGCAACTTCAACAATTACCAAGGCCCAAGAAATTTCAACAACAACCGGCAATTCAACAATTACCGGCCAAACCACAACCATCCCGGGTTTTCTTACTCTAATCCGGATGGAGCCTTGAACCCTCCCGCCTCCACAAGCACAACTCCACCACAAAGAGCTTCACAAGAACCTCCACCCGGTTTTACTCAACCTTCAAAGGATAGAACCGAAGTCATGTTTGAACAATTGCTAGGAAGATTGAGTGGACTTGAGAGCACCGTTACTTCAATTTCTAAGGCTCAAAAGGTCTTGGAAGCACAAGTCTTTCAAAAGGCGGGTGAGGCACATAGAGATCCGGGGAAGCTTCCCGGAAGAACCGAAGACAACCCAAGAGGCCAAGTTTTGGCTATCACAACAAGGAGTGGGTTGAGTATGAAGGATCCTTTGCCCAAGGACCAAGCTAAGGGGAGTCAAGTAGTGGTAGAAGAGGGAAGAAAGCAAGATGATGGAGGCAAGAGCAAGGATGTAGAGCCAACTTATGTAGCACCGCCTCCATACAAGCCACCACTACCGTTCCCACAATCAAGAGCAAGAGCTCGTTTGGACAATCACTTTGGTAAGTTCCTTGAACTAATGTCCAAGTTACATATTAACATTCCGTTCATGGATGCCATCTTAGGAATGCCGACATACGGAAAATTCTTGAAAGAAATACTCTCCAACAAAAGGAAGTTGGAGGAGTATGGGGAGATTAGGATGACCAAGAGATCCTCGGAGTTAATCCAAACAATGAAGGAGGCGATGCCTCCCAAGCTAAGGGATCCGGGCTCTTTTTGTGTTCCGATTGGAGTAGGAGACGTGAAGTACGAAGCCCTTTGTGATCTTGGAGCAAGTGTAAGCATCATACCGCTTGCACTTAGCAACAAGGTCGGGTTAGGAGAGCCAAAGCCGGTCAAGATGACCCTCTATATGGCGGACCGTTCTATCACTCATCCAGTTGGGATTCTTGAGGACATTCCGGTGCAATTGGGAGGATTCTATGTGCCTATTGACTTTGTAGTGTTGGACATTCCGGCGGATTACTCGGTTCCCATCATCCTAGGAAGACCTTTCTTAGCTACCTCCGGATGTTTAGTGGATTGCAAGAACGGGACTCTCTCCTTCAACATAGGAGAGGAGAACATCAAGTTCAAGCTGTCCACAATGATGAAAGGGCCAACCCTTGATGAAGATATCTTCAACATAGTCGAGCAAGAAGAATCTAGAGAAATGGTGAGCTCGATCTTGATCAAGGACCCCTTGGAAAAGGTTCTTACCTTGAGTATGATGGAGGAAGACATTGAGGAGAATTGCAATGAAGAGATCAAAGCCTTGAAGGCATTGGAAGAGGAGCCAAGAGTTGGATTTGAGAGCCATGAAGAAATTGTGAACAGCTGCAAGTTCCCCGGTCGAGATTTGGGTTCCACGGCCGTCAAACTCTCTGGACAACTCCGAGAAGCAAGCTTGGCAAGAACCACGGTCGTGGAAGTTGAGCCAACCGTGATTCCAACCGTGGTTTCCCCTGAATCAGCTCTTGATGATGATCAAGCTTCTAGGAGCCAAGGAGAGTCTTCATTTGCTTTGGATTCATCTCATCCAACCTTGTTTGGATCGTCTTCAACTGATAAAGGTCCTCCCTCACTTGAACTCAAACCCCTCCCCTCTCATTTAAAGTATGCATTCCTTGGTGATAATTCTACATATCCGGTGATAGTTAATGCATGCTTGAGTGATGATGAACTTGCTAAATTGCTGCATGAACTAAGATTGCATAGGAAAGCCATTGGTTATACTATTGATGATTTGGTTGGCATTAAGCCATCTTTGTGCATGCATAAGATAATGATGGAAGATAACCACAAACCCTCTATTGAACATCAAAGGAGATTGAATCCTATAATGAAAGAGGTGGTCAAGAAGGAAATCATTAAGTTGCTAGATGCGGGAATTATCTACCCTATCTCGGATAGTAAGTGGGTTAGCCCCGTTCATGTAGTACCTAAGAAAGGTGGAATGACGGTAGTAACTAATGAGAACAATGAACTAATACCAACTAGGACGGTCACGGGATGGAGAATGTGTATAGATTATAGGAAATTGAACATGGCCTCTAGGAAAGATCACTTTCCCCTCCCCTTCATTGACCAAATGCTAGAAAGATTAGCTCAACACTCTCACTTTTGCTATCTAGATGGGTATAGTGGATTCTTCCAAATCCCTATCCACCCCGATGACCAAGAGAAAACAACTTTTACATGTCCATGGGGTACATTTGCATATAGGAGAATGCCATTTGGGTTGTGTAATGCACCCGCCACCTTTCAAAGGTGTATGATGGCCATCTTTTCGGAATACATAGAAAATATCATGGAAGTGTTCATGGATGATTTCTCTGTTTACGGTTCTTCTTTTGATAATTGCTTAGCTAATTTGTCATTGGTGTTGCAAAGATGTGAGGAAACAAATCTTGTCTTAAATTGGGAAAAATGCCACTTCATGGTAAGTGAAGGGATTGTGTTAGGACACTTGGTGTCTAACCGTGGCATTGAGGTTCATAGGGCTAAGATTGAAACAATAGAGAAGTTGCCGCCACCTACCTCGGTGAAGGGGGTAAGGAGTTTCTTAGGGCATGCCGGTTTTTACCGGAGGTTTATTCAAGATTTCTCTAAAATTTCTAAGCCTCTCACTAACCTACTAATGAAAGATGTTGATTTTGTGTTTTCCAAAGATTGTCTTGAAGCGTTTTGTAGGTTGAAGAACGCCTTGATCTCCGCACCTATCATGCAACCTCCGGATTGGAGTCTACCATTTGAGATTATGTGCGATGCAAGTGATGTGGCCGTTGGGGCCGTTTTGGGGCAAAGGAAAGAAGGGCGCACTCATGCTATTTACTATGCTAGCAAGACGCTAGATGATGCCCAACTCAATTATGCTACTACCGAGAAGGAGTTGTTAGCGGTAGTGTATGCATTTGAGAAGTTCCGCTCGTACCTTGTTGGAGAAAGGTCATAGCTTACACGGATCATGCGGCGATCCGTTATCTACTTACAAAGAAGGATGCCAAGCCAAGGTTGATTCGGTGGATCCTTCTTCTTCAAGAGTTTGATTTGGAGATAAGAGATAAGAAGGGATCCGAGAACTCGGTGGCGGATCACCTTAGTAGACTCCCACCATTAGAGCTTGGGAAAGACAACATCCCGATAGATGACTCTTTCCGGGATGAACAATTGCAAATGGTGGAAGAATGCTTATTCCAAGTGGCTAGGGGAAGTGAGCCATGGTATGCCGACATTGTGAATTACTTGGTGTGTGAGGAAGTGCCTCCCGGATTATCATATTCACAAAGGAAGAAGTTCTTCAACGATGTAAGGCATTACTATTGGAGCGAGCCACTTCTATTCAAGAGAGGCCCGGATGGGGTGCTTAGAAGATGCATACCGGAAGATGAAATGGAGAGTGTGATCCGGCATTGTCACTCCCTACCATGTGGAGGCCATGCTAGCTCACACAAAACGTGTGCCAAGGTATTGCAATCCGGTTTTTATTGGCCTAACTTGTTTAGAGATGTGCAAGGTTTTGTAGCGGCATGTGATGCTTGCCAAAGAACGGGGAACATCTCAAGGAGGAATAAAATGCCCTTGAACAACATTCAAGAAGTTGAGATTTTTGATGTGTGGGGTGTAGACTTCATGGGACCATTCCCTTCTTCATGTGGCAATCTATTCATCCTATTGGCGGTGGACTATGTGTCAAGATGGGTAGAGGCAATCGCCTCTCCTACGAATGATGCCAAGGTGGTGGTGCGGTTCTTCAACCGAGTGATCTTCCCTAGGTTTGGAACACCAAGGGTGATCATTAGTGATGGAGGGAAGCACTTCACAAATAGGAATTTTGGAGCACTTTTGGCCAAGTATGGGGTGACTCATAAAGTGGCCACACCCTACCACCCCCAAACTAGTGGCCAAGTGGAGATCTCCAACCGAGAAATCAAGGCCATCCTCGAGAAGACGGTGTCTAGAACAAGGAAGGATTGGGCCATGAAGCTCAATGACGCACTATGGGCATATAGAACCGCCTTCAAGACACCTATTGGCACCACTCCCTACAAATTGGTCTATGGCAAGTCTTGCCATCTTCCGGTGGAAATGGAGCATAGAGCTTATTGGGCCATTAAGTGGCTAAATTTTGACCTCAAGGAGGCGGGAGAGAAGAGATTGCTTGATATCAACGCCCTTGAGGAACTCCGGTTGGAAGCTTATGAGAATGCCCGGATTTACAAGGAGAGAACCAAAAGGTGGCATGACAAGAGGATCATTCCAAAAGAGTTGAGTGAAGGAGATCTTGTCCTTCTCTTCAACTCGAGGCTAAGGCTTTTCCCCGGAAAGCTCAAATCAAGATGGACCGGGCCATATGTGGTAAAGAAGATCTTTCCCCATGGAGCTATTGAGATAGGAGGGGAGCATTGTGGAGATTTCAAAGTGAATGGGCATCGCTTGAAGAAGTACATTCCGGGAGCCCCAATAGACATGATCGCCCCGCTTCACCTTGCATAAACGCTCCCGAGCTTGGTCAAGCTAATGACCTTAAAGAAGCGCTTGGTGGGAGGCAACCCATCGGTAACATTTTTTCTTCATTTTAGCTTAGATTTTTCTGTTTTTGTGTGCTTTGTGTGTTTTGTCTATTTTATGTGTGCTAGAACATTAGTGGCATTGGAAACCTTTCTTGGAAATGATGATGATGAAACCCTCACTAATCATGGGTGGAGCGGACGCGGAACTTGGACGGCTAGCGGTGCCTAGCGCGGGTTTCAAAGCTTGAAGGATGCTTAGAGCTCCCTACCATGGTTGAAAGGATCATCCAACATCAATCCTCTTAGGAATTCCCAAATACCGAAGAAAACCATTTTACATTGTGAGAACCTTCTTTCACTCTCTTTACTTGAATACCACATTGGGGACAATGTGTTTCTAAGTATGGGGTGGGGTTTGCATGATCCTTTGCATGATGAGCATCTAGGATAGGTTAATATTTGCACATATCTTGCATTGTACATACTTAAATCGAAAATTCCATAAAAATCAGAAAATTTAAAAAAAATTTTTGTGCTTTCTAGGCTTGGATATGATCCTAATGATGAAACTTGTCTTGTGATTGGCTATGAATGGCCTTATGTGTTGAATTGATAAATGCATATGTGGACTTGAGCTACTTCTCTTGAATTCCATGAATGACTTGAGATCATGATGATTGCCTAGAATGGATTGAGTATTGAAAATCGAAATTACATGATAGTTCTTGCATACCATCTAGGAATGAATAAGGCACTTCATCTTTCTCTACTTCTCATCTTGATCATGATTGCTTGAGCACCTCAATTGATATAAAATTTGACCTCCTTTTAAAACCCATCCGGGAATAGGAGCATGCTAGTGTGTTTGAATGTGTAAAAAGCAAGTGCGGGGTGAAGATGTAATGAAAAGAATGTCGTGAATGGAATGCTGAAATTATTGTGGAAGTGTAGCCAAAATAGGTTTGGGGGCGTTGGTTTAAATGACAAGTAACTCGGTACACTTCACATAATCGGGTGTTGGTGCCTTGCCAAAGTCAAATAAGCCAATAGCCCTAACGAGCTTTGGTATGTGTGCCCGGTGTGGATGCACCTCGAAAAAGAGAAAAAGCCCGAGGATGGCTAATCACCGAGGTTTCGGCTATTGTACACCAATGTCATTGTCTCAAAAATGAGCTAAAGAAAAAGAAAAGAAAGCAAGATAGGGAAAAATATGCACTTGGGGGAAGTTGATCGAGGACAAGGAAGTGAAGTTAGTTCCATTCCCGGATTAGCATCACATACCTAGAAAATTCCCCTCCCCAATTGAAACGTTTCTTAGCCTTTTATGTCACAAGCCCTTATGACCTACTTGCATGTTTGTAAGACTTAGTAATCTAGATTGGATAGACTCTTGAGCTTCTTGACATCTCCGTCCTCCCAACTCATGCATGTTTTTGAGTTAAGTACAATTGTCTTTCCATGACTTTATTGTTTGATACATAATTGCTTATTCAATTGCCATTGATCATGACTATGAAGGTGATCCAATAGTAGAAGCACAAAACCAAAAAGATTTTGCCATTTTTCTGCACATATAAATCATGTCATCTCTTAGTCTATAGTTGGGAATTTGCTCGGGGACGAGCAAACCTTAAGTATGGGGTATTTTGATAACACGATTTATAGCATAGTTTTAGGTGCACATTTAGGTAGAATTCTCGCTCAATCATGCATTATCTAGCACTAGTCCAATACGTTTTGCACTCAAAACATGTATTTTGTCGAGATAGACGTCTACACGGACTTGTGTGCGTTTTGTAGGTATTTCGGGAAGTTTCGAGCCAAAACGACACGTTTGAGGGTCGCTCATTTAGAGGACACGTTTCCAAACTCATTAGAACGCAAGGCAAGGGCTGAGAAAGACTCAAGGAACCTTGCCAACACAGGCCATGCACCAAACCACAGCCTAATGATCCAAGGCGAAGTTTCTGCACAGAATCACGGTTCTCTGAAGAACCACGGCCGTGGAAATGACCGTGGATTTTGCCAGATTCTCGTGACAGCTGTGCCACGACTCTCATGGCCAGCTCATGAAGAATTGGTTATAAAAGTGGTCCTTGATAGTTGTTAGAGGCAGCTGGGATTTGGGTAGTTTGAGAGCAGCTTACATATTCTCCATTTTTCTTTGACAAAAGAGATTCCAAGAAGAAGAGGGACTTTTTCTAGGAAGGAAAGTGCAAGAAGAAGAAGAAAGGAGCCATTGCCATTGAAGAGGAGAGGAGAAGACACACTTAGCTCTTGTATTTTCGGATTTATTTCTAGAAGTTTTTGAACTCTTGAACCTTCCTTTGGAAGGGTTGTAAGTCGTTCTAATTTCATCTTCAGATTTAGATTGTGTTTGAAGTTCATTTGTTCATCTTCTTTCTCTCATTTTCTTGCAATGGAGGTTATGAATCTATGCTTGTTTGTTTCGATTTCTAATATGAATGTTGTAGGCTAGATTGATGTGATTCTAGGGTAAGGAAAGGATGGTTATGGCTAGATCTATGATAGGACGAACTTAGATTTACCTTTGGATGATTTTTGTTTATGAACGTAGCTACTGTTAGAAATCACGGGTAGTTCTTGAAGAACCACGGTCGTGGTTTCTGTAGAACAAACCGTGGTTCTTCCTGGTTCGAAGGATCTTATCTTAGGTTCATAAAATTGTTGAAACCCTAAGTTTTTGCTGAGTTTAACCTACCCTAGGGTGTCCTAGTGTAGCGACTAAGTGTTAGGAGAGACTTACCCGGTAATACTTGCCCTTAGAATCTAAAATAGCAAAACCTTAGGTAATGGTGAGCCTAATAAGCCGCCATTGGATTAAATGTGCTAGGATAGTTGATTAGGACTTCCCTTTCCGAGACTTACCCGGTGAGGATAGGTTAGATCCCTAATTAAACAATCCGGTTTGTGTTAAATTCCTCCCCTTAGGTTCTTAGAGACTTAACCGGTAATGAGACCTTAGGTGTGGATTAGTTGGATCATGAGACTTACCCGGTAATTGATCCCATTTTAGAAACACTTAATCCCAACATATCATAATCAATCCAAAGAATGAATAGATAACTTGAGTTTTATGCCATAACCGGAATTTCCAACCCCTAGAATCCGTCTTCCCTTTCTCTTGATCAATATCTCGTTTGACTCGTTTATTTGTGCTGATTTTTGGTTTGATTTATTGCTTTGCATGAGTTATGACCCTTGCTTGATGACCATAAAAACCAACAAAAACATTGAGTTTTCCATTTTCTTTGTTCCTCATCTTATCTTAACCTAGATTTACACTATTTTTGATCATTGCTTGACTCGATTTCACCTTAGTCTTTGAGTTCGACCTCGGAATACTTACCTTTCTACATAACGATCCGTACACTGCGGGTTTCGCTAGGTAGTTTAGGATTTAGTTCGAGTTTATAAATGTAAAGCTTTTTGTGCTATTTCCTAGCGTGACAGGGACCTCCCTTTGGGCTCAGCGGTTCTACCCCTTGCCAGAACAATAGGAAACAGAATTGGCAAGTTCATCTCATGGGATGATTCGGACTTCCTAGGGCTCAGTGGAGTCCTACGCCTTCGAGTTCGGCTTGACACGACTAAGCCACTATGGAGACAAGTAAGGGTTATACTACAGGGGGTCGACACTACGGTAAAACTTCAGTATGAAAGGCTTCCGTTATTCTGCTTCGCATGTGGTCTCATCAGTCATCTTTTGCCTTCTTGCCCCAAGCACCAAAACACCCTGCCGCAAGACTCTCTCCAATTTGGAACCTGGCTCCGCACGTCGCCTCCTCGGGCTCGAACAAAACAAAGGCAAGAAGTTGTTGACAAAGAGAGGGAGTGGTACTCCATGTTCAAGACTAAAACCGCACCCACACCCCCTTCTCCAACATCCTCCAGCGCCCAACAAGCTCATAGTGAATCGCCCTTACATTGACAACCTTCAAAGAGTGGGCTTAGCGCCACGTTTGAATTCCGAGCCACAGCCCAAACTCCACAAGGCCGGAAAAAGATAAGCATTAAGAAACAGGCTCGCAAGGCTTCTAAGGCCGCCCTCTCAGATACGAGTAAGAGAAAGTTACCAATGTCAAAAGGGGAGAGTCTCGGTACCGAGGGCACGTCCAAAAAGCAAAAACTGAGTTCTGAAATGACCTTAATGATTGTAGACAATCCAGTAGTGCGCATGGACCTCCATGCCCGCGAAAAGCAATGAAAATCTTCAGTTGGAACTGTTTGGGATTGGGTAATGCCCCGACAGTTAGAGCCCTCCAATATTCGTCTTGGAAACATTGCCCTGACTTGGTCTTCCTAATGGAAACCAAGATTACGTCACATGATCTGGACATGGTTAAAAGAAAGTGCGGTTTCACAAGTGGTCTAAGTTTGAGCTCTACAGGAAGGTCTGGTGGTCTGGGGTTATGGTGGAAGAATGTTACGGTCTCAATTATATCCTATTCTGATCATCATATTTTGGCTGAGATTGGTGGCTCGGACGGTACTTCTTGGACCTTTGCGGGAATTTATGGCTGGCCACAAACCAATAATAAATATCTTACGTGGAATGTATTGCGAGATATTTATGCGTAGAGGCACTCTCCCATTCTTTTTGGTGGCGACTTCAATGAGATACTCTTTGCAATTGAAAAGGATGGTGGTGCCCCTTGATCCCAGCGGGCCATGGACAACTTCCGGAAGGTAGTCGATGATTGTGGTCTCCGGGACCTCGGTTGCAACACAGGACCACGTCTTACCTGGGAACGGGGCTTATCGCAATAGTCTTGTATCCGAGAACGCCTTGACCGTTTCCTTGCATCCTCTGAATGGTACAGACCTTCCCGCACACCATGGTTACTCACTTTCCCCGGTACCACTCCGACCACTCGCTTATTATGCTCCAAACTTTCTCCTCGCCAATCAGACAAAATAACAAAAAGCCAAGACCTTACCGGTTCGAACCACTTTGGCTCTCCCATCCCGAATGCAAGGAAGTGGTGGATACGGTTTGGACTTTCATAGCAGGGAGAGCACCATCTAAAATAGGAGCTTGCGCATCGGCCCTCTCGTCCTGGTCGCGTGACGTGTTCCATGAGCGGAAAAAGAACATTGAGCGTCTTGAACTTGAGCTGCGGTACCTCCAAAAAGGTCATCCTTCGACGCTTGCGCTTGAGAGGGGGCTGGAGGTTTCAAAGCAACTAGACACGCTCCATAGCCAAGAGGAGAAATATTGGTATGTTAGGGCGCGAGCCACTGAATTGCAAAGGGAGAAATAGTGGGTGGTGATGTGATATCCTTTATTCAGGAATGGTGGAGTACTGTTTTTCGCTTAATGATATAAACTCTACTGTTGTTGCTTTGATTCCAAAAGTCAAGAAGCCTACGCAAGTGTCGGAATTCCGCCCTATTAGTCTCTGCAATGTGCTTTATAAGCTTATTACTAAAGTCATGGTCAATCGACTTAAATTCCATCTTGACACTATTATTTCCAAGTCGCAAAGTGCCTTTATTGCAGGTCGCTCAATCGCGGACAATGTCCTTATTGCAATGGAGGTATTTCATGCGCTTAAAGTGGGAACGGGAGGCTCGAAGGGATCAATGGCTCTTAAGCTTGATATGATCAAGGCGTTTGACCGTATGGAATGGGACTATTTGGAGCGGATTATGTGCAGTTTGGGGTTTTCTCAGGGTTGGATTGTTAGGGTCATGTCATGTGTAAGAGGAGCTTAGTACTCCTTCAAGGTTAATGGCTTTATCGAAGGCAATGTGCTCCCTTCTCGCGGCCTTAGGCAGGGAGACCCGCTTTCGCCTATCCTATTCATCTTGGGCGCTGAGGGTCTCTCGCATATCATCTCCCGAGCTGTAGCCGCCTCCTCCCTACACGGTGTTTCGGTTGCAAGAGGGTCACCCGAAATTTCTCCCCTTTTCTTTGCAAATGATAGTCTTTTGTTCGCCCGTGCGAATCTGACAGAATGCTCCATGATAACTGAATTGCTCAGTCAGTACGAGAGAGCTTCGGGACAGAAAATTAACCTCCAAAAGTCAGAAGTCGCATTCAGTAAGGACATTGACGGCTATCAGCAAACTTTGTTGTCAAATTGTTTGGGTGTCAAGCAGGTGGACAAACACATTAAGTATCTTGAGTTGCCGGCAGTCATTGGCCGCTCTAAAAAAGCGAATTTTCGCAATTGTGAAGGAACGTATATGGAAAAAGGCGCAGGGATGGAAGGAGCGTCTGTTATCATCGGCGGGTAAAGAGGTGCTTATAAAGTCGGTGCTACAGAGCATTCCAACATACATTATGTCGGTCTATCGTCTTTCCGATGGTCTTATTGATGATATTCATGGCCATCTCGCAAAATTTTGGTGGGGTTCCTCGGATACTCGTAAAAGGATCCATTGGCGGAATTGGCAAGATCTTTGTGCTACCAAGAGTCATGGTGGAATGTGTTTCATAGATCTCCGGATTTTTAACGAAGCCTTACTTGCGAAACAGGCTTGGCGGCTCTTGAATTCCCCGGACTCCCTCGCTTCGGCGGTACTAAAATCATGATATTATAAGCGATGCTCTTTCCTTGACGAAATGAGGGGCTGGCGTCCAAGCTACTCATGGAGGAGTATTTGGGGGTCGAAGGCTCTTCTTAGAGAGGGTCTCGCCTGGCTAGTAGGCAACGGTTCTTCCATCAACGTGGCCACTGACAAATGGATCCCCTCGGCTAGGGGTTTTGTGAGAGCATCTTTGCAGCCGGGAATGGGTAATGATGTGATGGTCTTGGAATTTATTGATCCGGATACACATGAATGGGCCTTAGATGCTCTCTAGGCGTGTTTCACACCACATGATGTTACCAAGATCATGGGCATTCCCATTCTCGACTTTAATGCCCCGGATCATATCATTTGGGGAGCTCACCCTTCGGGCGTTTTCAATGTGAAATCTGCTTATTGGCTCGGAAAGTTCGGGGTCGATTCGGTCGTTTCGCACCCGGCCTGGTCGATTCTTTGGGACTGCACCCTCCCTCCTAAGGTATTGCACTTCGCCTGGAGGTTATGTAATGGGTTTCTTAGTGTGAATACGGTCCTTCACTACCGTCATGTTGCTGACTCCCCTCTGTGTCCCCGCTGCGGAATGGATAATGAGGACTTATGGCACGCCCTGATTCTCTGCCCCTCAGCCCAAGTGGCTTGAGTCTCGTCTACCTCGCTTCCAGCCTTCATGGGGTCCTCAAGAGCTAACCCGCTCTCGGTTCTCCAAGAAATCAGAGCATCTCAAGGCAATGAAGGGGTATCATATTTCCTCACAAACACGTGGATAGCTTGGACAACAAGGAACAAGACTCTTTTTGATGAGGCTGTGTTTTCCGAGGGTCTTCTGAGAGACCGTTTTCGAAGCATGGTTTCAGATTTCATTCACAGCCCTCTCCCGGCCACATCTCTACAGCCTGCTCAAGCCCAATCGGACACCTCTTGGTCACCGCCACCAGCAGGTTGTCTCAAGCTGAACAACGATGCAGCCATCCTTGGTTTTTCTATCTGTCTGGGGGCATTTCTGCGCAACTCAGCTGGTCAAGTTCTGCTAGTGGCTTCAAAACGCCTCACCGGTGATGCATCCCCCAGCCTTGCAGAGGCGCTTGCTTCACGTTTTGCGATAGAGTCGGTCAAAGACTTTTGGCATCACACCCTATCATTGTTGAAATTGACGCCTCCACGCTTGTCTCTCTACTCCAGGGGCTTTCTCGCAACCACGGCCAGCTGCCGCCGTAGTCTTATATTTCATCTATTTGCTCGTCAATTCTTTCATTGTCTTTTAATGCTTCGTTTATTTCTTTTCGGCATGTTCGCCGCTCTGCTAACTGCGCAACTCATTTAGCTGCTAGACTTTTATCTTCTAATTGTTCTTCGGTTTGGCTTGATCATGGAAATTGACCTCCTTTAGGGCCCGTTTGGTTTTAACTCCGGAATTGGAAACGGAATGGAAACGAATCTAGTCAATATGTATACCCTTATTCATTAAAATTTTTGGAATCATTCCTTGTGGTTTGTAGTAATAGGATGAAAGTTTGATTACTTTTGATACCCTATAGGGTAACAAAATGTGAGAAGCAAGTACATTTTTCATTAAACCATGGGAATGATTCCATAAAATTTCATGAATATGGATATATATATGGACTAAATTCGTTTCCATCCCGTTTCCGTTTTCAGAGTTGGAACCAAACGGGCCCTTAATATACTGCACGTTTTTTCCCTAAAAAAAAGATTTGGGACGCAATTTAATATAATAATATTTGTTTTATTTTATCATGAAACGGGAATAACTCTGCTGCGCAGCCTATACAGTCCTACTAGAAAGAAAAATCCAAAGTTCATGTAAGTTAATTATTTTCACAAAAAACTAATATAAAAGAAAAACAAAACTGAGACGAGATGACAAGAGTCCGGGCTTTGATATTTGTAAGGTGAAGATTGTAGATGCAGGTGGGCCAGCGGGGAGAGAAGAAATCTCTGCACCCAAAAAAGACCCGAAAACGGCAAAGAACGACGATTCTCCATGGAAACGCAATCGAATGGAAACGATCTCGAACTAGATGAATGCCTTCAAGATACAAGATTAGATCACGATTCATCGCAATTGAACTCCAAATTCTTCCTTGATGGCGTCGGTCTGGTCCTCCTTTCTGTCGATTCAACCAGAGTTTCATGGAAGCCTGATGATTCTGTCCATAATGTATGCTACCTTTGGCTTCGATTTGCTTTAACGTTCTCTTGTTTGATACTTCTGCTTCTGGTCTTAGATGATTTTGTTTTCTTATTTGATTATTTGCCTGCTGAGAGAGATAGAGAGGATATTGATATCAAAATGGTTATCGTTTGGAGCTTCGGTGCGTATAGGTTGGTAATAGAGCCGTGTGATGCTGATTACGCTCTCCGTATATCCTCGTTTTCTTGCAAATTTATGATCTAACACAATCATAGGGCGAAACAACAACCAGTTCGTGTGATTGTGTAACTCTAAACATGCTTTACAACCTTATAAGCGAGTTCAGAGAGAGAGAGAGAGAGAGGGGTTGTTGTACAGGGCCATTTAGCTTTAAGCAATCATTGCCTGATAGATATGTTGCTATTTACAGCAAGCTTGGATGCTTAATAGAAGAGTCGAAACTTGATTTATAGGCTCATGGGAAATGATAATATGATTTTATAGCAGTGCTGCAATTTTGCCTATTTTTAATCTACTGTCCTTTTTTCTTTTGGCTAGAAGTTGAAATTGATCATTTGTCTGCAGAGTGAATCCTTCTGCTTGGGAAAAAAGCTTGCGTGTATCAGTACAGCTGACTTCAAGTTTTGTGATATATATGCCACTGAGTTGGATGATTATGGTTTGATTCAGCACTATGTACCTCCTGTTTCTGGATGGTGCTTGTTGAAAAATCAGGGTTTTGAGGTAGGCTATTGCTTTTCTTCTATTATCGTTTCTAATGAATTTTAAGTTTACTGAGATAGCTTCAAGACAAAAATGCACTTTTCCTCTTTCAGATGCACCGATTTAGGATTCATGTTGTCCGGAAAGTAAAGACCCAGTGGCTGTCAGCTGTCTATACTTTTGGTCATGCTGACCTCAATGTATGTAGGATCTTTGTGAATCAAATTAATGCTTGCCTAAAGAAGGATCTGGGAAGACCTAAAAGTCTTATGGTATAGTATATAATTACTTTATTCTTTTCAAGCCTTTTCATCATTGATGCATTGCTAATCGAAGTATTGGTAGGATGTTTGAAGAATTATGTTTCCAGCCTTTGGCTAAATCTCCTCCCCCCTCCCTTTGCATTAACAGGTATTTGTCAATCCATTGAGTGGTAGAAGGAAAGGTCAAAAGACTTGGGAAGTTGTGGCTCCAATATTTTCTCGTGCGAACATCAGCACAAAGGTAACATATCAAACATGCTTACAATATTATATTTTTTGAGGAGCTGAGGTCTTAGACATAGAGAAAATGCTTCTAGGATTCAGTAACTTCAGTTGTAACACTGTTATGATTTGTAAGCAATAACCAGAATTGACATCTACAGCATCCTCATGACTTTTTAGCACTAGGAAGCAAAAGATCTCTGCATTCTGATTTATGAGTTATGTTGTTGGCCAATCAGGTAATTGTGACAGAGAGAGCAGGACATGCATTTGATACAATGGCATCCATAGGAGACGAAGAGCTTAATTCATATGACGGTGTTGTGGCAGTGGTATGTTTTTTCATTCAGCTATGCACTATTTTATCTTGCAAGTCATTGCCTCTTGTTCGTGGTGGAATCTTGCTCACTATATTATTTGGTTGATCGTGCTTATGGTCATTTATGAATCACAAAGACAAGAATAAAGTTTCCAAATGAAGCATATTATTATCCATTTACTGATATATCCAAGCAGTTACAGCACAATCTTAATGAATAAAACATAACCCTGAAAAGCCAGATCTAAAACACGTGTCTTAGAAAAGGAAAAAGTTTTCGCGTATCACAAGAACAAAAATTCACGAGACTTCCAGAGAAAACTGATTGTTGGTGTTGAGATGTACAGATTTCATGGCTTTTAATCCTTCAAATCTTGTATGGTATAAAATCATTGAAATGTTGATTTCATGAACACATAGGATATCAAATTTTCCCTTGCAGATTATCTGGTACTATATTATTATGGTTTTAGTCTGTCAAGTGTCAACTATTCTGCTTTCAAGTTCTATGTGCAATTGTGCAGGGTGGTGACGGATTTTTCAATGAAATCCTGAATGGGTTTCTTTTGTCAAGGCTTAAAGCTCCTTGTCCTCCAGTCCCTCCAGATTTTGTTGATTCTTGTGATACTGAACGGTTCAATTATGTTCCTGATCCAAATGAAGCGGCTGCAGGTACTTCTGAAAATGACCAATGTCCTCTACTTCCAACTTCAGACTGTAATGGATCCGGGACCCCATTCGTCAGTATGTACTCTTGTTCTTCTTTTGTGTTCTTGTTAAATTTGTTTTTACTTTCGTTTCAAACTTCTGAAGTTGATGCCTGAATTCTCAGAAGCATACGACACTTCAGGCAGTGCGGGTTAGTGTGCTATTTGAACATAGTTGAAATCATTCAGTTCTCGTTTACAAATTTTATGATTTTGTTGCTTATAACGTTCAAATGAATCGTTCTGATATGCGAGTATTGTTTTCTCTCTCCTTTGAACTTAGAGGATGGAGGTGCAAAGTTCAGCATCCCAAGTTATAAGTTTAAGTTCGGGCTCATTCCTGCAGGTTCAACTGATGCTATTGTCATTTGGTACGCTCTGTTGTGTATGTCCTCAATTCCTCATTGCATCTTTTCCCTTTGTGTTTAGTATTTAATAGATTTTGAATTATTTTACAGTATAAATGTCTCGTGGTGGCTTGTTGGAGGCTTCAAGCCTTTTGTACCTGCAGTTTTCTGTTTTTATTTTGGGTTGATACACTCCGAAGATTTTTTTTTTTTGGGTTTGGAAAGTTCAATAAATTTTGATCGACTGACATTACATGCATGCACTGACTAAATTAGTTTTAAAATGATACCTTTCTGGGGCCAAATTTTACGTTCTCTGTTATGCATCAGACTGAGGGCCCGTTTGGTTCCAACTCCGGAATCAGAAACGGAATGGAAACGAATCTAGTCCATACGTATACCTTTGTTCATGAAAGTTTTTGGAATCATTCCTTGTGGTTTGAAGTAATTGGAGTAGAGTTTGATTACTTTTGATACCCTATGGGGAAACAAAATATGGGGAAGCAAGTGCATTTTGCATTAAACCTTAAGGATTGATTCCATAAAATTTCATGAATGAGGATATACATATGGACTAAGTTCGTTTCCATTCTGTTTCCGTTTCCGGAGCTGAAACCAAACGGGCCCTGAGGGTATTCTGAAGCAAAGATTAAAGGAAAATATGTGAGTGTGTGCGTTATCAAATTTTACCCAGTATTATACTGAATGAAGCATTCAGTCTGCCTATCTCATTGATTCAATATTTTCGTGTGCTGTTTATATGTAACTAATAGATAGCTTTCTTACAAAAGGTTTCCACAACTTATTAATTTGCGTCCATATTTTCATTCCATTGAAAATTGTCAATAAACTACATTGAATGAACTGTAACTCATTATCTTATTACAGCACCACAGGAGCTCGGGATCCCATAACGTCAGCACTGCAAATTGCCCTTGGTAAACGGGTTTCTCTTGATATAGCTCAAGTTGTGAAGTGGAAGACAACTTACGAATCAAAAGAAGAACCCTCTGTACGCTACACAGCTTCTTTTGTTGGGTAGCTACTCATGAATATTACTTTCTTTGGAGTAGCTAGTTACTTCCCCCTTTTTCTTCATGGCTTCCTTTTTTTTCTTGCCGATGTGTTTAAATATTATTGATGAACCTTTAGGTAGGGAAAGATTTGGAATTGAGTGCAGTCTGCTCTTTTTGGTGGATAACTTGCATGAGAAACATATGCAACATTGTTCTTATTTAGTTTACTAGCATACTGATGTGCACCCTCATAGGCCTGGTCGACCTAACTCCTAGTAACAATTGTTACATTCAGTTTATTATTAGTTTTTCAAAAACACTGGGAGTGTTATCTTTTGAGTTCATTGCATTTGCTGTCTATTCACCGGCCACTATGATTCACTTTTGTCCTTTTATAGCACTCCAAAAACAAGGACAACGCATGTGTCTCATTATACAATGCCTTTTTTAATGATATTTATTTCGCATGTCAAAGTCAAACAGAGATGCTGATTAAAAGACGTGATATAAAAACCGGCTTTTATCCAACTTCAAGTGTATATGCACTAGATTTAATTATCAGTTGGAACGAGGGATATGTTTGACCACTATTACACTCGAAGAGCTCGGAAGATTAAAAGGGATTCCTGCTGGCAGTAGTATTACTAGTATTTGTTTTGCCACTTCCATCTGCAGACATACCTTACATGTATGAGTTTATCAAAAAGGATCACCTGTTGTATTCATCCCTGCCAATTTGTTTCACTTTTATACTAAATCCTTATTGATCACAATGTGTCAACTTATGTTATTATTTAGTTGGATCCTTTGTCTTTTGTATCTACAGTTATGGTTTTTATGGAGATGTAATTATGGAAAGTGAACGATATCGCTGGATGGGACCCTCACGCTATGATGTTGCAGGAACAAAAGTGTTTTTAAAACGCAGGTTAGCCCTCTACATAGATATGTAACTTTGTAGCGCACCCCTGATTTCAGGCCCCAAATGCTGTGATTAGACAATTTAGACTTAGAAAACACAGGATATGGGTTCATATGTTTGCCCCCTAGACAAAAAGCATCTATTTCCTTTTTCTGTTTTGTTTGGTAGAAGAAATGAAATATAATCCAATAAAGTATCTTTCTCTTTAGTCAGAGGGGATTCTTCTCACTGACTCGTGAAAGAAGATTGAATTAATCCAGTACTCTGTATGCCCTGAAACTCCTACCGTTAAGCTGGATGCAATCAGTCTGTTTATATCATATAAAGAGTTATGATTCTAAATTGGTGACACATTTTTGCCATAGGTCTTATGAGGCAGAAGTAGCTTATTTGGAGGTGCAATCTGAAGATACAAGTCAAATTGATGATGAAGACTGTGTAGTTGGCAAGGTAGCAGCAAATAAGGGTGAAAATTGTAGACAGGTGATTTGTCGAGCCAACTGTAAAGTCTGCAATACAGTATCTCAACCTACAGCTTCCCCTACTGGCACTGGAAAATTACGATGGCTCAGTAGTAGAGGGCGTTTCCTCAGTGTTGGTTCTGCCGTAATCACCTGCAGAAATGAGAGGGCGCCTGACGGTTTGGTGGCTGATGCACACCTGTCAGATGGCTTCCTACATCTAATCTTGATCAAAGAATGTCCTCGACCATTATACTTACGGTGAGCGATACTACCAAAATGTTTCCTTGCTCTCTAACCTCCATCCTGTACAAATTGATGCCTACATAATGCACATTTGTAAGGCCATTACTGAAAAACATGAAATGCCCATAGCTGTAGAATATAAAGCATCATGATGACATCTCATGGTAATTAATATACAATGTGTCTTATTGTAAGTGAAGCTTTTGGCTTGTTACATAATGGCTGCTAAAGCTTCATTTTGTTTCCTTCAAATTGCCAACAGGCATCTTCTGGAACTTGCAAAGAAGGGTGGGAGTCCCTTGGATTTCAAGTTCATCGAGCACCATAAGGTACTCTATAGACATACCATTATCCCTTATCCCAAGGAAAATAAATTTGGTTTTAACTCCGAAAACAGAAACATAATGGAAACAAATCTAATCCATATGTATACCCTTGTTCATGAAATTTTTTGGAATCATTTCTTTTAGTGGTTTGGAGTGAAGTACAATTTGATCAGCTTTGATACCCTATAGAGAAATAAAATGGGAAAATCAATTGCATTTTGCTTCTGACAAGGAATGATTCCATAACAATTTATGAACAAGGTACATATATGGACTAGATTTATTTTTATTCCGTTTCCGGAGTTACAACCAAATGGAACCTAAGATTGAAAACAGGACAGACAAGCTTGACAAAATATTTGTTGAGATACATGTGTATATATATATATATATAGAGAGAGAGAGAGAGAGAGAAACTAGTACAGGTGAGGAGGCTGTTTGTGGCATGGAGGATTTGGGTTCATTTCTTCTATACTATTAGGTTCATTTCTAACATTCCAACTGTTCATTTCTTCTATACTGGTAAAAAATGAACTAGTAGTATGGAAAAAGTGAGCCACAAACATCTTCCTCATTGGAACCGGATAGACTGTTGAGTTGAAACTGATTGATCCGTCACTTCTCAGACATTGGCTTTTGCGTTCACATCGTTTGGAGAACAAAGCGTATGGAACTTGGACGGAGAAATTCTGCAAGCACACAAGCTCTCGGTTCAGGTTTTTCGGGGTCTTATCACCTTGTTTGCCACTGGTCCTGAAGTTTAATAAGCTGTTGTCTAGGTATTTTCTTTATAATTTGGAGTTGCCTCCGAGACCAACATTTTTGCTTGCATTCCTCCTGTATTATTAAGGCTAATCAGCATATAGTTATAGTAGGCCAACCTTGGATATAAATGTGTATTCTTTAATTATTTTTAATCTAATATTTAGAGTTTATCTATATGCGTAGAATAGTTGGATCTCTACTTCAATGGATTCAAACCGTACTAAAATAGGAACTAGACCCCACATTACCATGTTAAAATGACAGGAGATGTTAGAGATGTTAGAGATAGGGTTATATTAGTCTTTTATTTTAACTTAAGGTCAATTTTGGTAAGTAGGCATTTTTAAAAAACTATAGTAATAACTAGGCTTTTTAATGTTTCAATTAAATAAATATACTCCAACCTTTTGTATTTATTCTCAAACTTTACACACTCTTCTCTCAAGGGGTATATTTACTAAACACAAAACTAGAAAAGCCTAGTAAACCAAATTGTTTCTTAAAATAATTTATTAGGATAACCTAAGGGTAACTCTTCTGTTTATATAATTGTTATACATTCAATAAATAAATCAAATCATGAGTTTATCAAACTTTACACGGTATAATACTAATAATCCATAACCAATTCTTCCGCCTAAAATCTAAACCCTAAACCACAACCTTTAGCGGCCGCTCCCTCCCTTAGCCGTCGGCCTTCACAACTATGTCACTGTTCAATTGTCATGCCTCCACTCACTTTTGAATCTTCGGCCTCCACTCACTTT
The DNA here is from genome assembly GCA_033239125.1 of Fagopyrum homotropicum. Lineage (NCBI taxonomy): Eukaryota > Viridiplantae > Streptophyta > Magnoliopsida > Caryophyllales > Polygonaceae > Fagopyrum > Fagopyrum homotropicum. The sequence continues at coordinate 128,238,389 of BSWB01000003.1, forward strand.
TGAATCTTCTTATTATCTTCATCATCCAATCATCCTGACCAACAAACTCGTTTCATTTTTCTTGTCGATGAGAACTATGTGGTATGGTCGGTTGTTATGACCCATACTTTTGCTGCTAAATGAAAGTCTGGCCTCATCAATAGAGATACTAAAGAACTTGATGCAAAATCGAAGGATCATTCGCATTGGATTTGTGTCAATTCCATGCTCCAAGGATGGATCATGAAATCCATTGATCTAACTCTTGGCAAATCGGTTGTTTTGTCTCCACTCTTTCATTATGGGAATACATCAAACAAAGGTTTGATGCGGGTAGTGGCCAGTGTATTTTTCAACTCTGTGTTGATCTTGTCAAATGCTTCCAAGAAGGAGAGCAAATTGGTGGTTATTACGACAAACTCAAAAAGCTATAGGATGAAATTGTGTCTCATTAAACCAACGTGTGTCGTTGTGTATGCTCTTGGGGTAACAAAGCCAAATCCAGAGAAGAAGTACATCAATATCTTATTGGTTTAGGCGATTGTTGTGCTTAACTCAGATCTAATATTGTAAGACCCTTTGCCTAAAATCAACAAAGATTATTCCCTAGTAATTCAAGAAAAGTGCCACAAAACTTGTATTTGGGCTTGATACCCGTCCCCCCAAAGATATTGCCTTTTTCCCTAACAATCACCGAGGTTCTCGACCCTCTACAAAAACAAGTAATTTTATGATCAATATTCTCGTATTGATCATGCCACCAAGAGTTGCTTCAAGATTGTTGGATACGCTGATTGGTGGAAGGGGTCTCATGAAGCGACCAATGCCGCTCCAAGAAAACCGCCGACACCACTTCTATCCCAAGCTCGGTCGGTAGCATGTATTCCGGCGCATACCCTACCGGCGGCATCATCACCTCTCACCGCCTAGGATCGACGTGATCAAGCACCCTAGGCTATCCATTGCGGCGCATACCCAGACATGCACCCTAATTGATACAAAGATTGGCCGCGTTGTCACGATCTAGACGTCAAAGCTGGTACGGAAATTGATAAAAACAAACAATATTAACAAGGGTAAAAAATAGATAGGAAAACGAGAATTAAAGGGGGAAGAACTGAAAAGGAACAAAGAAGAAACCCCTGGACTCGATGTCCAGGAACCAAACTAGTGATGAATCGACACTGCTTTGTACAACTTCACACAATCGATCTATGAATCGGATGCACGAAGAGGATACTTATGAACGGCTTGCAATACCAATTCTAAAGGAGATTGACATACACAAGAACGAGTAAGCCAGATGACACACACTCCATTCGAGACAAATATTGAATTAAAGCTCTTTTTGGTTCCAATTCGAAATGCTATTGGCAAAATTTTCATAAAACTTGTCTGTTGAAAAATGAAGTAAGAAAATGTTTTTATACATCCCAAGCCTTTTATTCTTAAATAGAGAATTAAAAATAATTACAATAATTGCATCTGAAATGAATTAAATGTTCCTTCACATGTCCAAACTAAGTTCCAGAAATCTTCTTCTTGGCTGGCACAAAGATCTTGGACTCGTGGTTAAGATGACCATGATGGTCCTTAGACTCGAGGTAGGTTGACTTGGTTGTGCTTCATGCACCAAGGTCAGGAATAAGACATCCATCTCGGCTTGGCGCTTGGTATGGCCCCTAGTGATGGGGGCTCCCCGAGGGGTTGGAGATGTAACTAGCTCTTACGACCCTTCATCATTATCTCCTTATTTGGAAGGATTCGACCTCGATTCACCTTGATCATCGCTCATTGACGAGAAGGGACTTAAGTCTCTCACATTAAAAGTTGGATCACAAGCATATTCATCTGGCAACTCAAGCTCATAGGCGTTGTCACCCGCCTTATGGAGCACCTCAAAAGGGCCATTGCCTATTGGGGAGAGATTGGATTTGCGCAACTGTTAGAAACTCTTATTCCTCAAATGTATCCAAACGAGGTCACTTGGCTCAAAGATAATCTTCTTGGGCCCTAGTTTGCCTTGACAATATTGTATTTGCCTTTCTTTTTCAGCTTGATCTTTGTCCTCCTATGTAGCTCCATGATGTGTTCAACCTGCGTGTTAGCACTCAAATCAACTCGCTCCTTCTCAGGAAACAGTGTAAGATCAAAGGGGGTTAGTGAATTAAAACCATAAACACATTCAAATGGAGAGATGAAAGTGGATGACTGGGCAACTCTAGTATAAGCAAATTCAACATGAGACAGATTATCCTCCCATTCCTTTAAACTCTTCTTGATGACGAGCCTTAGAATTGTGGTTAGGGTCCTATTGGTTACCTCAGTTTGCCATCAATTTCAGGATGACTAGAGGTAGAAAACAACAATCTAGTTCCTAGTTTTCCTCAAAGAGTCTTCCCGAAGTAACTCAAGAACTTAACATCCTTATCACTCACAATTGTCTTAGGAATTCCATGTAGCCTAACTACTTCCCTGAAGAACAAATTGGCTATGTTGGCCGCATCATCAGTTTTGTGACAAGCAATAAAGTGAGCCAACTTAGAGAATCGATCTACAACCACAAATATCCAATCTCTTCCTCTTTTAGTCTTAGGCAACCCCATAATAAAATCCATATTGGTATCTTCCCAAGGGGCCGTGGTGATTGACAAAGGTGTATACAAACCGTGGGGCTTCACTTTAGATTTAGCTACAAGACATTCTAAGCATCTTTTCACAAAATTCTCAACATCTCTAAGCATATGTGACCAATAAAAATATGAATACAATATAGTATAGGTTGTATCTCTTCCAAAGATGACCCATTAAACCTCTTTTATGGCCTTCTTCCACAAGTAACAAATGAAGAGAACACCTAGGTATACACACTTTATCCACTCGAAATAGAAAGCCCTCAAACAAATAAAATTATCTAAGGAACCTTTTTGCACACATATCTTATAAGTTTCTCCAAAATCAAGATCATCATCATCATAGAGCTCCTTAATGTAAACAAATCCTAACACCTTGGGACCCAATGTGGTTAGCAACGCATGTCTCCTAGAGAGAGCATCCGCAACCACATTATCAATTTCCTTTTTCTACTTAATAACATAGGGAAAAGTTTCAATAAATTCCATCCATCTTCCATGTCATGCCTCCTATCCAGTTTATCTCGACTCCAAAAATGTTTTAAAGACTCATGATTGGTGTGAAAAATAAACTCTCTAGGCCAAAGATAGTGTTGTCATGTCTTAAGTACTCTAAATAATGCTTACACCTCTTTATCATACGTAGAGTAATTAATACATGTGCCCTTTAGTTTCTCGTTGAAAAAGGCAATAGACTTACCTTCCTGAATGAGCACACCTCCTATGCCGATTCCTGACGCGTCACACTCCACCTCAAATGACCTTGTGAAATCCGGGAGAGCTAGCAGGGGCACCTTGGTGAGAACCAACTTCAACTTATTGAAGGCACGGTCTTGAGCTTCTCCCCACTTGAACGGTGCATGCTTCTTCCAAATTTCGGTCAGGGGCGCGACATCGATGCTAAAATCTCTCACAAAGCGCCGATAGAAACTTGCAAGTCCATGGAAGCTCCTCATGTGGATAACTGTTGTAGGAGTTGACCAATCTTGAATAACTCTAATCATCTCCTCATCCACTTGTAAACCTTACACATTCACTATAAAACCAAGAAAAATGACTTCATTAGTACAAAAATCACATATCTTTAAATTGGCATGCAACTATTTTTCTCTAAGGGTATATACAACTTCCCTTAAGTGTTTTTCGTGCTCCTCTATGAACCTGCTATAGATTAGTATATTATTAAAGTATACTACAACAAATCTCCCTTTAATTGTATTAAAACATGGTCCATTAATCTCATGAAAGTAGAAGGAGCATTAGATAACCCGAATGGCATGACAAGCCATTTATAAAGCCCAAACTTAGTCTTGAAAGTCGTCTTTCACTCATCCCCATCCTTCAAATTGATCTGATGGTAGTCACTTCGAAGATCTATCTTGCTGAATGTAGTGGTGTCATGAAACTCATCAAACATGTCATCAAGACGGGGGAATAAGGTGAAGGTACTTAATGGTGATGTTGTTGATAGACTTGCAATCAACACACATTCTCCAAGTATTGTCCTTTTTGGACACTAATAGGACGACTACAACATAAGGACTATGACTCTCTTTTACATAACCCTTATCCAGGAGGTCTTGCACTTGAGTTTGAATCCCTTGACTCTCCTTAGGGTTCATCCTATAGGTTGACCTATTGGGAAGGGTGGCTCCAAGAATGAGGTCAATTTGGAGTTCTATATATGCCTCTTAAAGGTGGTAGGTCGTGGGGTATCTCATCCGAAAACACATCCTAGAATTCTTCTAGTATGGCTCCAATTAGACATGTTTAGATCCGGGCAGCCCGTCCGGCCCAGAAAAACGGGCGTGCATGAATAAAGAAAGAAGCCCGACCGGGCCACAAAACCCGACACACCAAGCCCTCCGGACCGGACCCGGGCACCACTCTAGGCCTGACCGGGCCAAAAGGCCCATCCTGTTAGCCCGTTTAAAAAAATAAAAATAAGTATTATAATTAGACTTGTAGAAATCCAGGCCGACCCGTCTAGCCCGCCCGCCTGAGAAAAAACATGGGTACGGGCAGCTAGTTTGGCATGTTCGGGCCTGACCCAGCCCGACCCGTATTTTGTTGGAACGGGTACCGGTAAACATTTTGGCCCGTGGGCCAACCCAGCCCGGCCTGCATATAGTTTTATACATATAATTTTTTTTATATGTGTGTATAATTTATATTATTTTGAGTGTCACATTCTATGATTTTTCATTTAGTTTGTTTGAAGTATTTTGACGAGTTATACTTGTTTGTAATACAAGATTGGACGGCTAACTTGAGTGTAATGATACTTGTTGATTTTTTGGTGTTTGGATTTATTCATTTGTGTGTGTTGATTGTTGTTGAACTTGTTGATAGTGCACTATGCAAGTATAATTAGACATAAGGTGTGTGTTAAATACATTATATTACTTGTTTCAAACGATAAATTCCGGAGAAAAAACGCGCAATCAACTACATACGGACCATCCGGGCCGGCCCGGCAGCCCGCCCGCTTTTTACATGGGTGGACATGGGCAGCGTTTGTGGCCTCGACAAGCCGGGCCGGGCCAGCCCTGTAACGACCGGATTTTTCGTTATGCCTTGATAGGGTTAGAGAAGTTTAGGGAACGAATAAAAATTTAATGAGACTATGACATACCCGTTTATTTATGGAAGTCGTTTAATTAAGTACCTTGTTCTAAGTTTCGGGACGAAACTTATTTTAAGGGGTACCGATGTAATATCCGGAATTTTTATTCCGTTTATTTCCGAATCAATTCAGACTTCGAGCCGTTGACGGTTCCCATTCTATCTAGTATTTCTTTCTTCACAAATTTTACCATTTTATGTAGAATTTAATTCACATAAAATGATAGAATTATAGCAAACCCTAATTCTTATAATTTTTTTTATCATTTTATGTAGAATTTAATTCACATAAAATGATAGAATTATAGCAAACCCTAATTCTTATAATTATTTATCATTTTATGTAGAATTTAATTCACATAAAATGATAGAATTATATCAAACCCTAATTCTTATAATTAATCCTTAACGACGACTTTAGACGAGATCATGACAAGGCTGAGACGAGACTGTGACAAAGCTGTGACGAGACCATGACAAGTTATGACGAGGCCATGACAAATTCGCGACAAGGTCATGCATGGGCTTGACAAGGCCATGACGAGTTTTGACAACCCAACCCACCTTTTCTTTTTACAATTTCAACTCACCTTGGTTCAGCCCAACTCTCATGTCAGCCTCACCTCAGCCCATTTTTGTGCGTGCTCCCAGCCTGCTCTCGACCCGGCCCAACAGTAGATTGCCCATCTGCCTCATCCCAGCCTCTGCCTACCCGACCCTTGCTTCTTGCCCACAACCCTAGCTGCCTTAACACCCACTCTTTGCTCTGCGTTCCTTCATCCGTCCCTAGCAGACCCTCCTCGCTTCACGCACCTCCGAAATCGGACTGAACACCGCCACTGCTATTGACAAAGGAGCCCTGCTATCGTGCCTCTGTTGCGCCAAGGCTGAAGAGAAGCCGCCCCCTTCTCCCAGTCGGATTGACACCGTAGGCCGCCGCCCTGAGTGCTTGCCCTGCCCTTCCGCCGCCTTCTCCTCTCCTTATTTTATTTCTCGAGCCTCTGTCGAGCAACCGGGGAAGAGCCGGAGAAGAGCCCTCCTCCGCTGCATCTTTTGCCTATCAAACACAGCCAGAACCAGGCAGCAGCCGCCACCGGTGTCCCCTACCTCGCCTTCACCGGGATTGCCGCCTGGAGCCTTGCCGGAGCCCTGCAGCGCCGCCAAGGGGCCTGCTAGTGCTGCTCCTCCAGCCCTCCAATCACGCAGCTACAACGACACAACATAGCCAGCCCTAGAGTGCGTGTCCTACTCACTACAGATGCGCCACAAGGACATCAGCAGCCTTCGGGCCATCTTCCTTCATGTCTTCGAGTCTCGGAATCGGGTAAGGCTTGTAATCCTTGCTACACTACACTTCAGTCCACCTTTTCCTTGCCTAACGTGTACCCGTTTCGTCTGTTAAACCTACTCAGAACAACCGTAGGAGAGCTGTACAGATTCTTGCGTTTTCCAGAATTTTCGGAAGTGTTGAGCAGTCAACTTTGGGTCCATTTTTGGGTACGCTAGACTCTTCCTTTCTGGCTGATTTTTGGATATATTTTAGTCGATATTGTATAGTATAACATACTAAAATTTGAGAGGAATCCGAGCTACGGTTTGAGAGTTATTGTGTTCCAAAGTTGACGCCTCATGCAGTTTTTATATATGTGCTGAGTGTTGGGGAAAACAGCAAGTGATGCTGTTTTGTGAGATTGTTTTTAATAAGCTCTTGATCTCCGTTGGGCTTGAATTTTGGATATGATATAGTTGACATATTGTTGTAGAAAATATTAAAATTTGAGAGGAATCCAGCGAGTGGTTTGGGATTTATGGTTTTGCAAAGATTGAGTCGTAAGCAGTTTTTCTGTTGTGCTGAAATTCGGTTTTGTGAGATAGTTTTAAATAGGATTTTGATCTCTTTTGCGGCTGAATTTTGGATATATTATAGATAAGATTTTATAGTAGAATATATCAAAATTTGGGATAAATCCAACGAGTAGTTTAGGAGTTATGATTTTTCAAAGTTAAGACAGTGTGTTATTTGTTAAGTGTTGTAACCAACTTTCGAAATTTTTGTAGAAGTGATGCTTTAACAGTTTTAAGAAATTCTTTCTCCTATGAGTAGATGGGATATCATAGAGGACCTAAGGAATTATTTCGGAAATTTTATAAATTTATTCGAGTTTTATATTTGAAGCCGAAGTTGGATCTTAATGACCTTTTGAAAAATAAGAAGAATGTGTAAATTGCCAGTTTGTAACCAAACTCATCTTTAGGAGTTAGAATATGACATTTTAGTCTCAAATAAAAGTTTAGACATAAATTATGGAATTTTTAGAAGTTTCGGGACCAAGGGTAAAATAGTCATTTTACCATAAATTAATATTGTAATCAATTCCGTTCTATTAAGACCTACTATCTTAGAAGTCTTAGACTTCTAATCACCTAGAAAGTGTGCTGACACACTTGCCTCCTTTGACAGGCTACTGAATTCCTACTGTACAGATCGATTTGCGAATTAGAAAGTCGAGATCTGATTCAGGTAAGTCCACGGACTTACTTAGCTGGCTTCTTGCATGTGTGTGATGTGTATGAGTGGTGTTTGTTAGTTAAGATAAATAACGAAACCGGAATAGGCTGACTTTAGTATATTGTGTAATTGACCCAAGTGTATGATAACGGGTCGTGACATCATCTGCCTAGCTCTTGCGAGAGTCCAGGAGGTTCCCTGCGACCAACCCATTCAGGTAGACGGTCAAATGCATTAGTACCATTCCACGTTGGTAAACGGGGACAGGGGCGAGGTTTGAGAATCCCTCGTGTCACAAAATAAGTATCATTAGTAATGACATATCACCTAATTAAAGATAATAAAATGATTGATTGTGCATGTTATTGTGTATGTTGTGTGTTTGTGCTTTTACCTTTATACTTATGCATAAAATGTTAGCTAACGGTTTTATACCGCTTGTAGATGCCTTGCAGGTTAAGACAGTTGTAGAGAGATCTGGAGAAAATGGTCAGCCGGGTCCACGTACTCATTTAGTTGGGACGGGGATGTCTTCTGTTCTTCATATACGTCGTTTTAGTATCTTTTCTTGTATGGTTGATACATATTCTCCATGTATATATTGTTTACAGTTTTCAAATGTTTTAAATACTTTTGTGCCTTGTTGTAAGATCCAAGTAAAATTGTTGTCAAACTATGGTCGGGACCCATTGTAAGGTCCTAACCAGTAGCTCCCCGAGTTCTCAGAATTTGGGGTGTTACAAGCCCGGCCCGCACCTTACGGGTAGAGTTTTTAGATATGGTCCGGCCCGATCTCGGCCAGAGCCCGCTTTTGTACAAGTCTAATTATAATGGATATATTATAAATTATATATATATAATATAATTAGTATAATAATAATAAATTTAATATATTTTACATAAAATATCTTATATATACATATATATATATATATTAAATAAATATTAATTTTTTTTTTAAAAAAAATTTTTTAATGAAAAACGAGTACCTCAACCGCAAGCCCGGCCTGCCCAGCCGGTTACAACAATCATTTCAGCCCCGCCCCAAGCCCGGATGTGAACAGATCTAGCTGCAATGTTAGGGGGTAAGGTAACCTTGGTTTCCTCCTTAAGGCTAAGTTCTTACACAACATCATCAAAGTGGTATCTAAGGGTAGACACTCACGTTGACACTCTGATTTGGATGCTAACAAGGTAGTTGGAGGTTGAGTGTTAGGTGTGGCTAAGAGGGTGTTAGGCTGCTGGTCAACAAATGTGTCTATGGAGGGGCTTTGGCGCCTCGATGACTTGCTCCCCTTCTTGACATGGCCTTGCTCATGCTCACTTGCTTTCTTCTTCTCAAAGGCCTCAACAATCTACAAGGGAGTCATAACCTTAATCGTAACAAGTTTATCATTAAAGGTAAACGAATACTTGTTAATAAAACCATCATGCATGACTCTCTTATCATACTGTCAAGGACGGCCTAATAAAACATGACAAACTTGCATTAACACAACATCGCATAACACCGAATCCTCATACTGTTCTAAGATGAAAGTTATCTTAGCTTGCTTGTTCACTTTCAGTTCACCACAATAATTCATCCAATGCAGTTTATAAGGCCTAGGGTGTTAAAACATAGTTATTTGTAAATTGGTGATGAATTCGGTACTGACAATGTTACAACAATTACCTCCATCAATTATCATATTGCACACATTTCCTTTAACCATACATCTAGTATGGAATAAATTCTCTCTTTGGTTATCCTCACAAGGAGCAGGTTGTACACTCAATATTCTTCTATCTATCAAAGAATTATCATGCTCGAGATGTTCATCACAAACCAAGTTAGTAGGGACGTGCCCTTCATCATCAAATTTAGTAGGCTCATAGTGAGAATCAAAATCACAAAGCACATAATAATTAGATACAAATGAGCTTCGGTGGTCAGATAGAACACGTTTAGCTAGTAAACAATCACATTGCTCATATTCAATTTCATCAACATCCGAATTATCATTCTCATGGATATCAGGCTCTATGTCATTATCATCATGCTCATGCTTAGATTCGGAATCATACTATCCTAAATGGTTAATTAACAAAGTTTTTTTTATTCGGACATTTTTTCATCGTGTGTCCTCTTCCCTGATACTTAAAACATGCAATATCTCTAGCTCTAGAAAGAGGATTAGAAGTAATCCCTTGGGCTCCCTTAGGAGGATTGACTGTGGTCTTAGGAGGGGAAATATAGGTTACTTGCCTTTGTCCTTCTTGCTCCGTGGCCGTCCTCTCCTTGTTTGTCACCTCTCGGTTGTAGCCTCTTTGTTCCCTTGGCTCTTCTAGGAGTTGGACGTGCCAAAAGAAGCTTTACCTCCTTGGTTCCTTTGCCTTAATTTTCCTCTCTACCTTGATTGCTAAGTGTAGCAATTTTTCCATAGAACCATAGGGAAACAAATTCACTTCGTTAGCAAAACTAAAATTAAGGACTCGGAGATACCTTTTCATGGTTGTTTCTTCATCTTCCCGCACATTGGTCTTCACCATGGCCATCTACATGTCGTTGTAGGTTTCCTCGGCGCTCTTGGAACACATTCTCCAGTCTTTTCCTCAAATCTCTTGTGTAGTGTCAGGGCACAAAGCACGCTCTTATCAATGCCTTCATGCATGTGCTCCCATTTGGTTACTGGTGGATCCAACATTCTCCTTCTTCCCTTCACCAAGTCATCCCACTAAATCATAACATAATCAATGAATTTAAGGGTTGTGTAGTGTACCTTTTAATACTCGGAGAAGTTGTGGCATGACCAGATATGTACTATCTTGGGCTCCCATGTCATGCACACATCAGGGTCACATTTACTTTCGAAGTTGGAGATCTTCACCTTTACCTTGTCAAGGTCGTCTTGTTTTGGTTTTCAACCTCTCCTTGGCTGGTACCGAGGTGGTTCATGTCTCCATCCTTCATCTCCAAATCATCCTCTTGCTCATAAGGATAATTTTGAAATTGGTTAGGATAATAACACATTTTATTAATAGGGGAAGGAGAGGACAAAATTATGCTCCTAGAAAGCATGCCCTCTATTGGCTTGTGGGTGGTCGTGGATGGGTACGACACCTGAACCTGTATTAGGCCTTGAAGGTTGCGTGGCGTTGGAATTTATTCCAGCCTCAAAAGCGACGCGTTGGCTTGGAAGGGGCATGAGGGCATGCTTTTATTGTTGCCCGGTGGAGGGGTCTCCTAGCTCAAAATTGAAGCCTAATGGTTGGCCGGTTGGTAATCAAAAGAAAGTGGACCGGTCGGCCGATCGACAAGCACTAGCCGACCGATCACCATTGTAAATTATAACTCTCTCTAAAACTTTGAATGAAAACTGGATAAAATAAACTAGTGGAATAAATGTCCTACTTATAGGAGGATTTTCTAACACCGTCCTCCTATCTAGGGTTTGTGATCTAATTCTTTATAAACATATCTTCTAACTAAAAGATAAAAACGTTCAAGTGAGCAGGCTTAAAGATAGCATTATAGATAAAAAAGGTGACAAGGAGAAAATAATTTTTCAAAAATCGTAAACGTGTGAGACTAGTCGGCCGACCAAGTGGGACCATTCGGGCGATCAATTGGAAATAAACCGAGTGTGATTGTTCAAGAGAAATGGTCAATCGTTTGGTCAAAGGGTGAAAGTCGCCCGATCGTTGGTCGGTTGTTGGCCGATCATTTCCAAAGCTTCGATCAAATCTTCCTGTTTCTGTAACACCTGAAGTTCTTGAAACTCGAAGCGTTACGGGCTAGGACCTCACAATGGGTCTCAACCCTCAGAGTAGAAACATCACAACGGATCTTACAACAAGTCACACACAAATGAAAACCAAAACTCAATATAAAACCAAAGGTTTAAACAACGGAAAGCGTAAATGACTCGCAACCGAGTTCAAAGCAAAAGGGAAATCAACAACATAAACATAAACCCGATCCCGTTCTATAATGTACGGGAACTCCAGCTGACCACACCATCCGGATCACTCAACAACATCCTGAACTTGTGGAACATCTACAACATCGGTATAAACCGTTAGCTAACATTCTAGATATCAGAATAAACACAAAGGCACAAACACACATAAGGTAAAGTAAACATATAACATACTTGCACACAACCGGTTATTATATTTCATTAAGTTATCCATTACTAATTCAACTTCTTTTGTCACACGAGAATCTCCCAAAACTCGCATCCACTTCCATCTACCAATATGAATAGATCAATATTATCCGTTACCTACGGGCTTGGGTTGCAAGAGCACATTCTAGTCTCTTGTAGAACTAGACAAGTGATCACCGCCCGGTTATCATACACTTGGGCCAATTAAGGTTATAAAGGTGATTCATATTCCAGTTATCCGTTATAAACAATAAATAACGCAAACAAGCCAAAACACTCAAACCAATATACGGAATGAAGCTAAGTAAGTCCAAGGGACTTACCTCACTCGAAGGTAACTCAAAGCTCAACAAACAACTCAGAGAACGACTCAGTCTCCCTCTTGAAAGGAGCAAAGGAAAGTCTGTTCACACAAGGCATCACGAATCAGGAACGAAACGGTTGCTAGAAGTCTATAACTTCTAGTCTTTATGACCTCTAAGAGATCTCCACAAGCTAAGGTCTCAACCTTAGTCTTACAGAACACTCAAAGGGAAAAGAACATCCATAAGAATCAAGGAAAGGAACGAGGAAAGCAAGGAAGAAAGCAACTCACAAGAACGGGAGTTATTTGTAGAAGAAACCGCAGGAGCGGCGGAGCAACGCATAGGGGCGGCTTGCCGCAGGGCGGGTATGTGTAGCTGCGGGGGCGGTACACTGGTAGAAGACGCTGTCGGAGTTCCTTCTCGATAGAAACTCTCAGCAAGGGATCCAAAGCTCGAACCTTTGATCCAACCACGTCAAGACTCAACCAAAAGAGCCTGAGAACAGCAACACATCAAGAACGGAGATGTTAACAAGGATCAAGGTTCAAACTTGATTCTTGGAGAAGAAGAAAAGGAAGAACGAAAGACGAAAAATGAAACAGAAGGATGAGCATGCAACCACTACATGAAAGTGATGAAGAACAAGGGAAGGAGAACTTACACGTTCAGCAAGATCACAGGAAGCAAGGCTGCAACACTCGAGGGTTGAAGAAAGCGTAAGCTAGAAACAGGAAAAAGAAGAAAAGACGGGAATATATAGAAAAGGGGTGAAACGATAGAAGGGAAGACGTTCTAGGGTTAGGAAGAAGATAAGGAAGTCAACCCATAAGATCGAAGATCGGATATTCTATCTATGGAAGGAAGATAAAACGAACAAAAACAGATCGGGCAAGAACTGCAGCGTATCTGCAGGGGCGGATCGCCTCAGCCGCAGGGGCGGCCGCTTGTCACTGCGGGGGCGGTGACAAACACCTTTGCCGCTGGGGCGGTGAAGGTAAAAACTGGGGTCTTATAATTTCACTCTCGGATCTCAATCAAATCTGTCTTGACCTTAACCACAAGGAGAACCTTAGTGTGACATTCTTTGTACATAGCTCCATTTAGCTCCGGAAAGGCCTAGAATACCTAAAATATCATTAACGCACCAATAGATCTCCAAAACACAAAAAGGAAGGAAATCTAACCATATGCAATGCAACTATACACTAAATGCTGAAGAGGTGGATAATAATGAAGTTGAAAAAAGACGTTAAAATGGATGTTATTAGTGGTCGGGGAGATTGTGGACATGCACTCCATATATCACCCTCAAAGTCCACACCCCAGGTGATGTGGGACCATCATTGATAACATCTACACCTATATTACATTGATCACTCACTAATCCAGGAGCAAGAGAAATTCAAGGAATGGTGGGTTACAAGCTGCAAGCATGAGAGGAATCGAGAGAATGGAAGATTGCATGGAAGATGAAAAACCCGGCCAACCTACAGGAATCTCGGTCGAGATATTCACCCGAGATTTCCATTCTGACGCACGCTTGAAGATCCGGCCAAGATCTTTTAAATTTGACAACTATCTTTTATTTTCTTACCTTAGAAGCTCTCAAACATTCTTTAAGGTAATTGTTAGTTTTTGATCCTATCTTTGAGAATATTTTATATCTTTCCTAGATTATCTTTTAAAGATATCTTTTCTTAGATTATCTTTTAAAAGATATCTTTCCTAGTTTACCTAGGAGATCTCCCTTAGAAATAGCCTTAGAGGAGGAGATTGTTAGAGAGCTTAGTTTTGAATTTGATTTCCACATTATTATGAGACACTTGTGACTTCATTCATGAAGTTTGCATTTTATTATTCCTATTGAATCAAAAGGAGAGTTTTTGATTGAAAAATTATGATTATTTGCTAGGTTGTTCTTGTGTGTAGGGGGGAGCATAGGTCCAAAACCGAACCGAACCTAAAGCCGATTTTTCAGAAACCTTGGACCGAAAACCAGACCTATAAAAGTAGGTTTGGTTTCAGCTTGGACCTAAAACCAAAAACTTGAAATATTGGAACCTAAAACCGAACCTATTAGACCGGCTTCGGTTCGGTTTAAATTTTGGACCTAAATGGACCTAAAAAATAAAACTTACATATCCAAAGCCGCTTCTTTTTTATTAAATATAAATTCAGTTTTCGGTTTTTTATCGGTTTTATGGTTTCAGACCGAAACCGAACCGAAACCAAAATCGTAAAAAACAAGGACCTAATACCGATACTAAATTGTGGGTTTAGGTTCGGTCTAGACCGAAATTACTCGGTTCGATTCGGTTCAGGTAAACCGAACCTAACTTGATCTGGAAACTATGAAGAACAAAATGACATAAGCTTTCCCTTTGGTCCTGAAGGTGACCCCTGCTTTGAGATCGATCCGAAAGTAACAAAAGCGTTAGAAGCAAATTGGAAGTCATCCATCGTTTTTAAAGTGCTTGGGTGCCCTATTGCGTTTCCAGTCATGGAATGTAAAATTCGAGATATGTGGAAGTTTGGAAATAACATCCAATTGATCGATCTTGACAAGGACTATTTTGTCGTTAGGTTCAAGCTGGAGAGTGAACTTATCATGGTTCTTATAGGGGGACCTTGGACAGTTTTCGGAAGATGTCTCATCATGAGACGTTGGGCACCGGATTTTGTTACAATGGAACCAATCAAGTCAACTTCTACTTGGATACGTATAATGGGGATACCGATGTAATGGTTTAATGAAGCTATCCTATGGAATGTTGTTGCTGGTATCGGTACACCCATCTCCATGGATAAAAAAAAACCTTGAACCTTAATAGGGGAATGTTTGCTCGTATATGCATTGAGATGGATTTAAGCAAACCGTTAAAAAAGGTTATCTATATTAAAAAAGAAGATGTCCGATAGAGTATGAAGGATTGCAATTACTTTGCTTCGGATGTGGCCGGTATGGTCATTACGCTTCTCATTGTCAATTCAAAGAGACAAACAAGGATGAAGAAAGTGATAAAAGCTAAGATGTCAGAGAAACAGTAGTAGAGATCAAAGGAAAAGCTCCGATGAACCCAACAACACCGGAGAAAGATGAGACGCTGGAGATTATGGAGGAAGGACAATTTGGTCCGTGGATGATTGTGGGAAGGAAACGTAAAAACTCAAAAGGGAAAGAATATATTGTGCAAGGTACAGGGAAGGCGATTAATATTCAAAAGAATATTTGGTCGGACAGCCAAGGAAAGCATATAAATCAGAAAGGAAATAGCCATACCCATGGTTCATTAGGTAATAAATTGGATACTAATGCTTCTGATGAGTCACAAAATAAAGGGCACATGGAAGCCAAACTAGAAGCAATGTGGAAAGAAGAGTTGACAACACTATCCAAAAGAAGGTTAATGGTGCAGATAAAACAAAAGAACAAAACAAAAGCAATGACAAAGGAACTAACGTGGCCAGCACTAGTAAAGGAAAGCAAGTAGCAGACATTAACATGTTATTTGATGCAGAAGCCGTAGAGAAGGAATACATAGAAATGGAGAAAAAAACGGAACAAATTAAGGAATCATAGAAGGAAAATAATGAGAAAGGCGAAAGCAACAGAAGGTGTTACCAATGGTGAAGGTATGCTGAAAAGACAAAGACTGGGTATTGATGTTGAGTCTATATTCCTCCCAAGTGACGAAGAGCCCGGAATCCGATCAGAGGAAAAAAAAGCGAGCATTGAACATCAATACTATTGGAAGGGGTCAGAATGAGAAAGATAGGTCAGTGAAAGAATTTCTTCTTCCTGATGTTGATAAAGGAAAAGAAGGTTCGAACAACCAGTCAACATTGGATCCAGAGAATGATGTGCTAACCATAGATTCGGAGATTAAGTCTGCGTCTCAGCTTGAGAATCTGGGACCAAGTGGAGGAAAAAGTAGAGGAACTGACGAGACTACTCAGAAAGAAAGAGATGTTATGGAGAGCACAGGGATGGAGTGTGAGATGTCCACACCAATATGCCATGATGGTTTGGAACCTTGCAACGGAGAATCCGGTTAGTCTCTCTTTTTTCCTTGTCCCTGGTGTGTAGCTCACCTTTATTTTCATGTTATCCATGAATTGCCTTATGTGGAATGTAAATGGAGCCGGTAAGAATGGTTTTCGTCGAGCTATTCAATATTTATGTAATTATCATAAACTAGATATGCTTGCTATCTTCGAACCTAAAATATCGGGTGATAGAGCAAAACAAGTATGTGATCGCATGAAATTTAGGGGTTGTAAGAGAGTGGAAGCTAGTGGTTTTGAAGGTGGTGTATGGTTACTATGGGATGATGCCAAGTTCCAAGTTAATATTATCAATACTTGCAGTTTCTTCTTACATGCTCGTACAGTTGTAGAAGGAGAACACCTTCACTTCGTTATGGTCTATGCTCCTCCGTCTGACATCCGACGACAACCGTTTTGGGATATGCTTGATAGAGAGTTGCATCGATTGATGAACCTTACATCGTTGGAGGGGATTTTAACTGTATTACTTACACGCATGAAAGGAAAGGTGGATCCGGAAATCATCATAAAGACTCAGATACTTTCAATGATTTGATTCATAATTATGGACTGTTGGATATGGGTTACACAGGCCCTGACTTTACGTGGAATGATAGTAAATCCATAAATAAAGGCATACATAAAAGACTTGGCAGAGCCCTCATCAGTCAAGAAGGCCGTATACAATGGTCAAATGTTGTTGTTAGACATCTTGCTCATCTATCTTCTGATCATGCCCCTTGTTGCTCCAACTTAGTCCTAATATTACCGTCAGACACGACAAGAGGCCTTTTCGCTTCGAACTAGTGTGGATGACCCATCAAGACTTCTTGACGATGGTCAAACAATGCTAGGACAACCATGCTAACTCATGTATTCCCCTTACTATTCTAAAAAGGTGGTTATTAACTTGGAACCGTCGGCTTTTTGGTAATGTATTTTGCAGGAAAAAAGCTATCATGAAAGAACTCTTATCTATTCAAAGCAATGTGGACGCTACTAGTGATCAAAGGTTGAGATTAAAGGAGAAAGCCCTGGACCAAGAGTTAGAGAATGTATTGGAACAAGAAGAGATAATCTGGTTTCAGAAATCTAGAGAGCAATGACTCAATTTTGGAGATAGGAATACCTCTCTCTTTCATACTTCCACGATCATTAGAAGAAGAAGAAATAGAGTGGATGGGCTGAAAACGGAGAATAACTATTGGGATCCGGTACGTCTGGAGAAATATGTTGTGGATTCCTTTAAGAAGATGTACAGTCTGATGGATATCCGCCCCTTGGCCAATTGTAGCATTGGCACTATTGGTTTTCTTCACATCAGGATTTAGAAAAAGAAAGCCTCGTGAAACCCGTTAACTACGATGAAGTTTGGAGAGCCACTAGAGATATGGGGGCTTTTAAGTCCCCTAGGACAGATGACTTTCAACCAGTGTTCTATCAGAAATGTTGGAGTATTGTTAGTCAGTCGGTTGTGTATGAGGTAAGAAAGTTCGACTCAGAAGCTACCAAAATGGGTTAATGATACTCTTTTGTGCCTCATTGCCAAAGTAGGGACTCTTGAATTTATTAACCAGTTCCTACCCATTGCTCTCTGCAATGTTCTCTACAAGATCATGGTTAAAGTCTTGGTGCAAAGGATGCAACGATTGATGACTAAGTTAATTGGACCTACTCAAGGTAGCTTTATGCCTAGAAGGTACATTCAGGACAACATTGTGCTTATGCAGGAAGTGGTACACTCT
The DNA here is from genome assembly GCA_033239125.1 of Fagopyrum homotropicum. Lineage (NCBI taxonomy): Eukaryota > Viridiplantae > Streptophyta > Magnoliopsida > Caryophyllales > Polygonaceae > Fagopyrum > Fagopyrum homotropicum. The sequence goes on from BSWB01000003.1 coordinate 128,256,383, forward strand.
ACTAGAAAGAAGAAAAGTGGGAAGAAGTGGATGATTCTGAAGCTAGATCTAGAGAAAGCTTATGATAGGATTAGGTGGGATTTTGTGGAAGAAAGCATTGGTTCTGCTGGGTTTCCTAGCGAATGGACTCGTATGATCAAGGAATGTATTTCGACTACACGGATGCAAGTCATATGGAATGGAGAGGTTACCGAGCAATTCAAACCAGAAAAAGGCATCTGACAAGGGGATCCAATCTCTCCCTATTTGTTTGTCTTGTGTATAGAGAGGATTAGTCACCTCATCTTGGAAGTTGTGGAGTTGGGAAAATGGAAACCTATATACCTCTCTCGCAGCGGTCCTCCGTTATCTCACATTTTCTTTGCGGATGATCTTACCCTCTTTGCAGAATCTTTCCCTGAACAAATTAGGGTGGTGTTAGATATCTTGGATATATTTTGCAAAGCCTCGGGACAACGCATTAGCTATCAAAAGTCTAAGATTTACGTATCCCTTAATGTGTCCCCAGAGTAGAGGACAAGACTCCACACGCTAAGCGGGATTGAAGTCACTAGAAATTCGGGAAATTACCTTGGTATGCCTATTATCCAAAGTAGAGTGACCAAGAGTACGTTCTCAACGCTTTTGGATAAGATCAACAGTAAGCTTTGTGGATGGAAAGGAAGAACGTTGAGCTTTGCAGGCCAGGTTACCCTCACTAAACTAGTGTTAGCCTCTCTGCCTGTTTACTCTATGTCTTCAATTATTCTTCCGAAAGTGGTTTGTGATGAAATAGATAGACTATGTAGAAATTTGTCTGGGGTCATGCTAAGGGGCGCAAAAAAATCCACACTGTTGCATGGGATGTGTTATGCAAGCCGAAAACCCAAGGTGGATTGGGCATCAAAAGCATGAAGGAGATGAACCTAGCCCTGGTTGGCAAACTTAGCTGGAGGTTCTTGAGGGATGTCGAAAGTTTATGATCCTCTGTATTAAAAAGTAAATACATAAGACCTAACAGATCTCAACATTCAAAACCTTCGGCTATTTGGGCTAGTATCATAGAAGGAGTACAAGATGTGATCACCAAGGGTTATGCTTGGATTTTACATGATGGAAGGAGCATATGCTTTTGGGAAGATAGTTGGTTAGGAGACAAACCGCTTCTGGAGGAAGCCCGATCCACTATCGACGCTGAAAGCATGAACATGAAGGTTCGAGATTATTGGGACGAAGAAAGGGGAAGGAGATGGAATCTCGTTGAAAATTATCTCCCAGGAAGTATTCTCCTCCGATTGGTTGCAACCGCAGTTAGAGTTAACGCAGACCTCGATACCGGTATTGTCCAAGGAGATGAGCTTTGTTGGAAAAATAGTCGAGACGGTAACTACTCAACTGCTATGGCATATAGCATGATTAGAGGGGAGCTTAAATGTTCAGGAAAGAGTGAAGATTTTTTGTTGGAAGGTTCTGCAAGGGGGAGTGTTCACTAATGAAGAAAGGCGTAGGAGACATCTCACAAATGAAGATGCATGTTACAGATGTCATGATTTTGTAGAGTTTATGCTGCATTTATTTAGAGATTGTAGTATTACTTGCTTGATGTGGAGGAAACTACAGGCTCAACAAAAGATTGGAGACTTCTTCCGAACACCTTTCCCGTCATGGCTCCGAGGTAATTTTCTCTCAAATGCTAAGTATAATAATAATTGCGGTTGGAGTGAAGTTTTTGTTATAGGTCTATGGTGGGTATGGAAGTGGAGGAACGAGAAAATTTTCAAAAATTCGAGCCACGTAGGTGAGAAACATCAATGGGTGATATACAAAGCTTCAGAGTATATTAGTATCACTAACAAGTACAAGTTGGGACTTAATAACCGACTCAACAAGAAATTCAAGTGAAGTGGAGTATCCCGCCTACGGGGACGATCAAGATCAACACGGATGGAGCGGTTAGAGACGACGGACATGCTACGGTAGTTGGTATTTGTAGAAATGATGCGGGAATATGGTTGCAAGGGTTTGTGATTAACCTTGGTATATGCATTGTTCCCATGGCGGAATTATGGGCATATATCATGGCCTTAAAAGGGCTTGGGATAGTTGCTATCGCAATGTGATTATAGAAACTGATTCTTTGCTTGCTACGTACATCCTAAGTAAATCTCTCCTTTGTAACCATCCTCTTGCTAGTCTGGTAAGTAATTCCCATGACTTTATTAGAAGGAACTGGATTATCCAGATCCGTTACGCCTACCGTGAGGCGAATTGTGTTGTGGATTATCTTGCTGCTATAGCTTATAACTTTCCCATTGGCTTTAATGTATTGATTGACCCTCCTCAGGGTATAGTGAATATTTTGAATGCTGATGTAAAGGGTTGGGCTATCCCCCGCTTGAGGAATACTTAGCCTTTCTTTTATTAATAAAAAGCGCGTCTAGATGCGTCGGAAACCACTGACTCTCCTTCCAACCAAAAAAAAATAAAAAATTTAACACGTACTTTTTTCGTAATTTTACCCACAATCATATTAATTTTACTAAACACTTATTTCACCTATTTCCATATTCATCCTCTTAAACAATCTCATCTCCTTAATTCTTCATCTAAATTATTCTCTTCATCTTCGTCTTCACTTACGCAATCTTACGTAATCAAACGGGTCTCAAGTCTTTTTTCTCGTGATATAAACGTCTCTTATCATTACCGATAAGTATTGTAGTCTATATTTCAGAATGATATATTATGTTCTTGAATTTCTAATGACTATTTGTCATAATATTTTTATTCATATTAGTTTATTTGTTTGGGCTAATTTTACCGATTTGCTTTTAAAATATACAACATTCCACGACGTTTGAAAAACATCACGAAAAGTCTTTTCCATGGCGTTTGACAAACGCCGTCAAAAGTCCATTTGATGGCGTTTAAAAGATGTCATGTATTGATAACGTTACTATAGAGAGTGTTACGGAAAAGCGTCAAAAACAATTATTAAAGACTTTCATAACGTTTTTCAACGTTATAGAAGAGTATTCGTACTAGTGTATAATGTTAATAAATTTTGACGAAGTTGTAACTTAGTGTTTTGGAAACCTAACGCTCGAAAATTAAATGATATATTAATCTTTTGTAAAATAACATTCCGTGCCAATTTTGTTTTTGTTTGTATTATGTACACAATTTATAAGTACTTAATTGGTAATGCATAGACTTGTTAAAAACTAATAATAATCTTTGGTAAAAGAACATTTTGAGAGAAAATAAATGTGTCGGTTCCTTATAGGTTGATAAAATATTTAGTTTCCAAGTGGAAGCATGCTTTAATTTTGCCCCTTATTTTGATTAACGATTAATTCATCGATCATTACCAACGTGCATGCAATTCATCGATCAAGACCAACGTGCATGCACTATAAATATAATTATAATCCAAAGTTGATATTACTTATATATGTACTTCTTATATTAAACTCCCCATGCCATTTCGTTTAAAACAAAATGAAAAACACAAGCCAACACTTTATTACATGTTTAGTTTAGCTTTCAGCTTTTCATTTTTTAATTATTTTTAGTGGAAAGAAAATAGGAGGGATCCTTCTCTTTCTCGATATAAGTTTTAAAACCGATCTTTAGTTTTTTCATTTAACTAAACATATATCATTCATCTAGTTTTATTTTCAAGGATTAGTTTTAAATTTCAAATTATTATCATACAATCTTTATGTAGAATCTGTTAGATAATTTGCGATTCCGTTTCGAAATCAAACATTATAATCGATCTAGACTTAAACATGAATCAATCGATATATCCGTATATGAATCGAAAACTAACCTTTATCCGTAGGAGTTTTCATTATCAATGAATCGAGTGGGTGCAAACGAGTAGTCTTCTCCTTCCTTTATCCTTTGCTTTTTTAATCTCTAATGGATAAGATTAACACTAATTAATCCTCTTCTTATTAATTACTTTTGTTGAATGATCATAGAGTTCACATTTTCAATTCATGCACCGTGTGCTTTTATATTTCATTCTCTGTACCTTCAGTAGATTAGCAGACAGTTGTTTAAAATTGTTTAACAAAACTGCCGTCAACTACTTGTTAACTGTTATATATATATATATATATATATATATATATATATATATATATATATATATATATAAAATGAGAAGAGGTGTATTTTATTTATTAGATAAGGAAGGAGGGATTATATTAATCCCATAATTTTAACATCTTTAACCGATACCAATCCATTACAATTTCGACTTTATATTAAAACTACAAACTATAAAGTGGACTTAACTTTATATATTAAACCTAGACACAATTGCCACATAGAATATATATATATATATATATATATATATATATATATATATATATATATATATATTCTTACTTTCTCCCACTTGGCATGTGTGTCAGCTTAATGGTTCAATATCTGTAATGCGGAAACTTATATAAGTCCATAAAATTTCAATAATCCATAATTGAATTAAATTGATTGGATCATGACGGTCACACGTCATTGAGCGAGATGATTCCTTCCAAGTATCACAAATCAATCCAAAACTCAATATTACTTTAAATTGAGATGCACTATAAGTCTCAAATTACATGTCATCAGAAAACAATAATTGTATACAAATACGATAATGATGACAAGTATTGTAAAGCAGAAACATGTCAATAAGTGAATTCAAAGTGTTATAATACGATGAGCGAAATATAATTATAATAGCAAGGTCTTATCTATAACACTCATACGTTCTACATGGCCATTGAACGCCTTAGGTGGTAAACCTTTAGTTAACGGATCTGCAACCATCATGTCCGTTTTAATATGCTCAAAAAACACTCTATGTTTCTTCACTTCATCTTTAACTGACAAGTACTTTAACTTCATGTGCTTAGCACCCTTAGAGTACTTGTCGTTATTTGAAAAGAACACGGCTGCAGAGTTATCACAATAAATTCTCAGCGGCCTAGCTATACTGTCAATAATTCCAAGCCCCGAGATAAAATTTTGCATCCACAATGCATGGTTAGTGGCCTCAAAGCATGCCACAAACTCAGGCTCCATAGTAGAAGTAGCAATGATAGATTGCTTCCCACACCTCCAGAAAATAGCTCCTCCCACTAATAAGAACACATATCCGAACGTAGATTTCCTACTATCCACACATCCAGCAAAATCTGAATCTGAATATCTAATGACCTCTAGATGATCGGATCTCCTATATGTAAGCATGTGCTCTTTGGTGCCTTGCAAATACCTGAGAACCTTTTTAGCAGCTTTTCAATGGTCCATTCCGGGATTACTTTGATATCTACCCAACATGCCTACAACGAAGCTAATGTCAGGTCGAGTACATGTTTGAAGATAATTCAAACTCCCAACCACTGATGCATAAGGAATATTTTCCATTTTCTTTCGTTTCAATTCATTTTTAGGACCTTGCAGTTTACTAAACTTATCTCCCTTCTGAATTGGAACTATCCTTGTAGAGCATTTATGCATTCTATATTTCTCTAAGACTTTATTGATATAAGCTTTTGGAGACAAACCTAACAATCCTTGTGATCTATCCCGAAATATTTCTATTCCAATCACATAGGATGCCTCACCCATATCTTTCATTTCAAAGTGCTTAGAGAGATATTTCTTTATATCATGTAACATGCCTATGCTATTTGCAACAAGCAAGATATCATCAACATATGGGACTAAAATAGCAAATTTACTCCCACTGACCTATATGTAGATACACTGATCAACGGTGATCTCTACAAAACCATAAGGCGTGATGATATCATTAAACTTAAGATACCATTGTCGGGAAGCTTGTTCCAATCCATATATTGATTTTCTCAACTTACACACCATATGTTCTTTGTTTGTGGTCAAGAACCCTTCAGGTTGGTCCATATATACTTCCTCCTCTAAATCTCCATTTAGAAAGGCGGTCTTTACATCCATTGGGTGAAGCTCAAGGTCATAATGAGCCACCAAAGCCAAAACAATTCTCAAAGAGTCTTTCTTTGACACCGGAGCGAAAGTCTCTGTGTAGTCAATGCCATCTTTTTTTAGTGTATCATTTAGCAACCAATCTAGCCTTATACCATTCAATGTTGCCCTTGGAGTCCCGTTTGGTCTTAAAGACCCACTTGGACCCAACTGTCTTGGAACCCTTAGGAAACTCAACTAAATCCCATACTTGGTTGTCACTCATCGATTTCATTTCTTCTTTCATGGCAATTAACCAATTTTCAGAATTGTCACTTCCCATGGCTTTCTTAAATGAAACTAATCTTCATCAATGCTTAAGTCACATTCATTTTCAAGAGAATAAACCACATAATCATCTGGAATGGCATATCTTCTTTCTCTTGTAGACCGCCTTAATTATTCACGTGGTTCATTTGTCTCTTCTTGTACTATGACCGGTTCATTTATTTCATTTTCAACTAATGGATTTTGGACATCATTTTGTTGTTCCAAATTGTCATGTAACTGTGATATGACAATTTGTTGTTCCACTTTTCGTGGATCACCACTCCCACTAGTTGACCATTCTCAATGAACCTAGCATTGCCAGTTTCTATGATTCTCGTATTATGGTTAGGGTAATAAAATTTATACCCATTTGACTTATCAGGATAGCCAATGAAGAATCCACTAATTGTTCTTGGATCAAGCTTCTTTTCATGTGGATTATACACCCTCACTTCTGCAGGATAACCCCAAACACGGAGATGTCTCAAACTAGGTTTCCTTCCCATCCACAGTTCATAAGGGGTCTTAGGAACTGCCTTACTAGGAACCCGGTTTCATAAATATGTTGCAGTCTTTAATGCGTGTATCCACAATGATAAGGGCAAAGAACAATCACTTAACATGCTCCTAACCATATTAATTAATGTACGGTTCCGCCTCTCAGCTACACCATTTTGCTGAGGTGTACCGGGCATTGTCTACTGTGCTCAAATGCCTCTATTTTCAAGGAACTTTTCAAATGAACATGGACACTGTCCATTTTCATTATATTTCCCATAAAATTCTCCACCTCTATCAGATCTCACGACTTTTATTTTTCTATCAAATTGCCTTTCCACCTCAGTAACATATACCTCTAAGGCATTTATAGAATGAGACTTTTCATGCAATAGATAAATATATCCATAACGTGAGAAATCATCAATAAAAGTGATGAAATACTTTTCACCGCTCCATGAAGGAACGTCAAAAGGACCACAAATGTCGGTGTGAATTAACTCAAGAAGTTGAGTGCTTCTTGTGGCGGCTTTCTTTGTAGTGTGTTTAGTTTGCTTTCCTTTAATGCATTCTATACACACATCTAAGTCACTAAAATCCAAGTGACGTAGGATATCATTTTTCAACAACCTCATTAACCTTTCCTTAGATATGTGACCTAATCTTTGATGTCATAAGAAAGCTGAATTTTCATTAGATGTACTACGCTTGATGCTCACATTAGCTTCAACATAAAGCAAAGATTCAGAAAATTTAATATCAAGATTAAACTTGTAAAGTGAATCAATCAATGTACCACTACCATAAAAGATATTATGTTTGTACAATGAAAATTCACCATCTCCAAACTTAATAATAAAACCTAAATTGTCCAATCTACTAATGGAAACAAGATTTTTAGCACATTCAGGTGCATAAAGACATTCTTCAAGAACTATATAACAACTAGTGTCCAAGATCAATATGTAAGTCCCGATGCCCTCTATCTTTGCCTTCATCCTGTTTCCCATGAGCAAATACTGTTCAGCTCCTCTTATGGGCCGGATCATACTGAATCCCTGTTTAATGTGAGACACATGAGTAGTAGCACCAGAATCTATCCACCAAGTATTATTAGGTACTTCTATAAGATTTGATTCAAAGGAAACATAACTATAATGTATACCTTTCTTCTCAAACCAAGCCTTCCTTCTAGGACAATCCTTCTTGAAGTGTCATGTTTTCTTGCAAAAGAAACACTTCACTTCCTTCTTAACATGACCCTCATTGACTTTCAAAGTGTTCTTGTTCCTCTTGTCCTTTTTACCCGACTTACCCTTACTGTTGCTGGCACCATTATGACTTGTAAAATGGACAACTTGATCCTTTATCTTCCTTAATCTCCCTTCCTCTTGAACAAGCATGGCCTTTAATTCCTGAAAGTTCCATTTGTCTTTAATGGTGTTATAGTTCACCTGGAACTAACCAAACTCAAGAGGTAGTGAGTTAATGATAAATTGGACCAAGAATGTTTCATTAACATCCATTCCCAAGGTCTTTAACTTTGCTGTCAAATTTGACATGTACGTCACATGATCATGAATAGGCTGAGACCAGTCAAACTTTTTCGTAGTCAGCTCATTCATAAGGCTTCCTACAATTGACTTGTCCGCCAAATCTGATTGTGAGAACTCCTTAACTTTTAGAAAGAATTCCTTTTCATTCTTTGTCTTAGGCATTGATGGCTTAATACTTTCAGCCATACTCATCCTCATGAGATTCAAACTCAACCAGTTAGAACGCTTCCAATCCTCATAAAGAGATTTTTCAGCTTCGGAGCTATTCTCTGTAATGGCTGCTGGTAGATTATCCATGAGTATAGCAAGATCCAACGACATAATGCCCAAAGTAAATCGGACTTGTTTAGACCAATCATCATAATCATCATAATTCTTACCTATTTGTACTTTGACTATAATACAGATTCAAATCATATATGTAAAACTTAAAGCATGTATCAAGCAACCTTTGGGCAATACTTAAAACACACACAATCATTGATGCTAAAATGTACATTTAGTAGATTATCATGACATACATAAATCAAATAAGCATGCTATATTTGGATATACACACTATTCAACCTAAGTACCAGGATTGATCTCTTTCAATATTATTGTCTATTTTTCAATGATCCACCTTTGGGTGATCTCCTAGTGTAACACCCCAAGTTTTACAACTCAGGGAGTTACTGGTTAGGACCGCACAGTGGGTCCCGACCTTAGTTTGACAACAACTTAACAAGATCTTACAACAAGGCACAGATAAGGAAAACCAGAAATCATAAAATAATTCTTAGCAATGTATGAATGTGACCAGAACAACTAACAGCCGGAACCCGTAAAACAACAAAGTACGGAAAGAACGAAAGGAAACAAGGTCCAACTGAAAAACCCATAAATGAAGAAACTGCAAACGTCCTAAAGTACGACACCCCGGCTGACCACTACCGTCCGGATCACTCGGCATCTGCTCTAACCTGTGGCAAATCTACACAACATATCAACCGTTAGCTAACTATCCAAATATAAGTAGAATGACAACAGCACAAACACAAGCAGAAACAAAAATAAACAAACATCATGCTGGCACTCAACCGTTTATTATCTTTTATTTAAGTGATTCATCTTATTCAATTTACAGTTGTGGCACAAGAGCTATTAACAGCTCTCGCCTCCGTTCCTTATCCAACTGGGTGTAGGTCTAGCTGACCTCCGCCGGTAGCATCACTACAAACCGAGTATGGACTAGTCCCTAAAGAAACCCCCAGCGCTCGCAAGCTAACTGAGCAGAATGCCACCGCCCGTTACTCTTAGGCCAAGTATAGGTCGGTAAATATATATCACAACCTATCTCTCTAAACATTTCAATCACACACCACTATCATCATTCATGCTCATATTTAGAAGTCAGCTACGTAAGCCCAAAGGACTTACCTGGTATAAAGCTCGACTCTCTGTAACCCAAACTCGCTCTGTAAACTGTAGCAACTCAGTTGCCTGTCAAAGGAGATAAGTGCATTAGCACAATCCCACGTAGTTAGAAGTCTAAGACTTCTAAGATAAAAGAACGTAGTAAGACATAACTAGTTACAGTACTAATTTAGGGTAAAATGACCATTTTACCCTTGGTCCCGGAACTTCCAAATTTTCCGAATTGCATATCTAAACTCCTATTCGAGACCCTAAAGTCATATTCTAACTCCTAAAGTTTAGTTTGGTTACAAACTGACACTTTTCCTATTTTCCTATTTTCCGAAAGATCGTAAAGGTCTAATTTCGGTCTCAAATATAAAATTCGTAACAGCTTATAAAATTTCCGAACTCATTCTCTAAATCATCTATGATGTTCCATCTAACCTTAAGAAAAAGAATTTCTCAAAACTGTTCATCCATTATTTTTATAAAAATCCTCAAAGTTGACTACTCCCTTTACAAATTCTATACTTAGCCAAAATTCTAAGGTTTACAAAACTGCTTAACTACCCTACTTTGGAAGCTTATAACTTCTAATCCGACCGTTCATTTCTTCTCAAATTTTAATATACCAAACTACATATATCCATCTATCATCTGTTAAAATTTGAACGGAGGATCTTCATTCAAACTCTCAAACATTGGTCGACAACTTGGAAGTTTCTAACTTAAAAAGCTGAAGGAAAAAGGGTTATAATTACAGCAGTCTTTTGTTCCTACCATTATGTCTATACACTCAGCAGCTACCCAATGCCAACCTAACCCATGTTCAAGGCCGAACTACAACAACACAACATTCCAATCCTAAAGAATCGGTACACAAACACATTCTAGGTTCTAATCTCATGGAGGTCACAATGTACATATACATAAGTTGCACTTATGTCATAAACAGGAGCAGCAAGAAGTGGATTCCTTACCGGACTGGAATTAGGCTGGAATCGGTTTCACTGCTGTCCCAAGGAGGACTCTAGTTTGTCTCGCTGCTACATCAATGGGGGATCAGTCCGGCATAAAGAAGCATATTGTGAGAGTCCTCACGATCGACAAATTAAAGAGATGAAGATGAGTAGGTATATGGATCCTTACCTAAATAGACAGAATAAGACGGAGTTCAGTCCGATCCAGAAGAGGCAGCGTCGGACGCTGATGAGGCTGCAAAGGAACGGTTGGTAAGTGTGGTAGGACGGAAGACCGATCGCGATAGAGAAGGAGGCTTACCGGTCAGCGTGGGAAGGTTGCTGTTGATCGATGTACTCAGTCTCTTTGGCTCAGAATATGGCTGTAATTCGAGACACCAACAGCGTTGGTCGAGGAACACAGTAGAGGATAGTGGTGAGTGATGTACGCAGGAGGATCGGTAGAGAGATTAAGGTGAAGACGGAAATAAGACTCACTGCACTAACCTCTTGAAGCGGCTGGATGTGTGCAGAAGGCTGGTGTGGATCCGTTGCTGCCTTCGTCTGATGATGGAGAGTCGGGAGAGAAGGGATGCTCGACCTGCTGCTAGCGAAGGAAGGAGATGACAATTGATGTGAATCTGGACAGATTACAACGGCTGCAAATGGAAGGAGATCACGCAAATCTCGGCTGTTACATTCCTTTGTAACGTTCAGCCATTGAACGTGTATTGCAGGTGGGCTGGCGTGCTCCTGGGTTGGGCGCTGGGCTGAGATGTTGTGCCTGCTGCTGGACTGCTGGAAGCTGGGCGTGCTGGGCTGTTGGAAGCTACTGGGCTGGCGTTGCGGACAAGGTAAAGCAGTGGGTTGCTGGGCTGCAGAAGCTGGGCTAGAGCTGGCGCTGGGCAAGGCAAGCAGTGGGCGGCTGGGCTGTAGTCCGGAATCGAGATCCCGACAATGAATGCACGGAATAAACGGATTCGGATTATATTACATGAGTTTAGGATTGGTTATAAGAACCCTATCATTTTATGTGAAGGTAAGCTACATAAAATGATAAACTTATAAAAGATTCTATCATTTTATGTGAAGGAGATCTACATAAAATGATAAATCTTATCATAATATGTCTAACTAAGTAGACGGATATGAATCAACTGATCGAGATCGGGTTTATAACAGAAATAGACGGAATAAAAATTCCGGATATTACACCTAGAACCATAACCAATAAAATCAATTGTTCAATTAAAACATTTAGTAGCATCTATTTAATCATGAACAATTGATCATATACTAAAATTTAAAGGTTAAACTTAATACAACTAGGTCACTTTGGTGACTAACAAGTTATACATAATTTTAACATTTAAATTTAATTATCCTAAAACATATACTCAAGTTCTTATACCACTGTAATATACATAAGCCAACGTTCAAACCAACAATGCGCTAATTACAAGATTTAAACAATGGCCGTAAAAACTTAATATCCATTAACAACATGATCAAACATCTAAATCACTTCATGTATAAAATCATACCACTGCGGCACTGCATGTATGTATTTTATATGATACAACAAGGTAAATCAAAAGCATGATTCCTAAAGAAACATTTAAAAAAAACATACTTATTCTATTATAACGTGCAAAACAGTGATAATCCACTATAAATCTACACACTGTTGTAAAGCAATGAATATGGTGTTTATGAATTCTAAACTAATTTCTTTAATCACAGTACATTAAAATATAAATTATCAAAACTGTAAACCACTAATTTGGTTTTGTTAATGATCATTCATGCATTTACACCACAAAGCGCCGAAATATACATTTATACAATCTGGATTTGAATACGAATAAATCAGTAAATCATGCAAGTCTATAACCGCTCTGATACCAATTGATAGATATTTTGCGATTCCGTTTCGAAATCAAACATTATAATTGATATACACTTAAACATGAATCAATCGATATATCAGTATATGAATCAAAGACTAACCTTTATCCGTAGGAGTTTTTATTATCAATCAATCGAGTGGGCGCAAACGAGTAGTCTTCTCCTTCCTTTATCCTTTGCTTTTCTTAATCTCTAATGGATGAGATTAACACTAATTAATCCTCTTCTTATTAATTACTTTTGTTGAATGAGCAGAGAGTTCACATTTTCAATTCATGCACCGTGTGCTTTTATATTTCATTCTCTGTACCTTCAGTAGATTAGCAGACAGTTGTTTAAAATTGGTTAACAAAACTTCCGCCAACTACTTGTTAACTGTTATATATATATATATATATATATATATATATATATATATATATATATATATATATATATATATATATATATATATATATATATATATATATATATATATATATATATATATATATATATATATATATAAAACGAGTAGTCTTCTCCTTCCCTTTGTTTAAACATTTGGTTTTATAATGAGTTTGATTTTTCATTTGTTTGTGCCTTGTTGTAAGATCTGTTGTGCTATTCCTGCTCTAAGGGTCGGGACCCATTGTGAGGTTCTAGCCCGTAACGCTTCGAGTTTCCCAAACTTGGGGTGTTACATCAACATCTTCAACAGACACACCTTGTTGGCCTTTCACAGCCCACTGCAGTGGATAATGCTTTTACAGCCATGACTTTAAATCCGGCGGACAACTATTGGTACATGGGCACGGGCGCAACATCACATATGACGAATAATTCAGGTTTCCTCTCGTCTTTTTCACATAATGGTTCATTAAATTCGATAATTATCGGAAATGGTATGCGTGTTCCATCTACAGGTATTGAAGATACTACTATCCCCACCACTAAATCACCTCTACACCTCTCCAATGTCCTTATTGCCCCATAAATAGTCAAAAATTTAGTGTTTGTTAAATGTTTTACAACTGATAACAATACCTCAGTAGAATTTGACCCTTTTGGTTTTTCTATGAAGGATCTACACACGGGGATTACACGTCTGAGATGTAATAGTTCCGGGGAACTCTATCATGTCACCTGTCTTCCCACTTGTATTCATCATGCTTTTTCCGTCGAGTCGTCCAGTCTTTGGCATGCTCGCCTTGGTCATCCCGGAGCTCCAATTTTAGATTACCTTAGACATTCATCTTTCATTAAATGTAATAAGTCGACGGTGACTCCTCTTTGTCATGCTTTTCAATTAGGAAAACATCATAGATTAGCTTTTGATCGTTCTACAACTCGTTCAGTTGCACCGTTTGACATAATTCATAGTAACCTTTAGACTTCTCCTATCCCAAGTCGGGAAGGTTTTAAATATTATTTGCTTTTTCTTCACGATTACTCTCATTTTTTATGGATCTTTTCGATCAAGTTTAAGTCTCAAGTATTTGATCTTTTCGTTCAATTTCACCAATTTGTCAAAACATAATTTAATCTACCCATCAAAAGTTTTCAATGTGACATGGGAGGAGAGTTTAACAACACCCTCTTTCACAAGTTCTTCGTTGGCCATGGCACTGTCTTTCGTTTCTCTTGTCCCCATACATCTCCGCAAAATGGTAAAGCCGAACGAATCATTCGAACAATCAATAACATGATGTGTTCGCTCTTATTCCTTGCTTACATTCCAATTTTATTTTGGTCCCATACCGTGGATATTTCTTGCTACCTTCTCAACATTCTTCCGTCATCTTCCATTCACAATAAATCTCCTACTTAGGTGTTGCATCTTACTACACCTTCCCTAGCCCATCTCAAGGTCTTCGGTTGCTTTTGTTATCCCAATCATAGCGCCACCATTTCCCACAAGATTCAACATCGTTCTAGCCCATGCGTCTTTCTCGGGTATCCTAAACATCATCGGGGATTTAAATGTTTAGACTTGGCCACACACAAAATAATAATTTCCCGTCATGTGACTTTTGATGAGTCCGTTTTCCCTTTCTCTACCCATTCCCGTGTCCCCCCGGTTACTATTACGTCTCTCACTCCCAACGATGATACATCCCCGTACCAGCTACAACAGCTAAATCCCACTGTTGAAACCCATCAACCTGACCCAACGGCACAAGCCCAATCCTCCCCTCCTTTGCGGCCCAACCCACCCGCTAATGCCGCTTCCCCAACCCGCCACACCTTTTCTGGCCCACACGCTTCCCAGTCTGCCTTCCCGTCCCCTTTTCCCAAGCCCACTCCAACACTCTTTCCCTGCTGCCCTAGGTCTAACCATTCCGTCTGGCCCAATCCAGCAACGGTTCTCCTCAGCTTCTGGCCCATACCCTATCACCGGCCCACCAACTATCCCACACCACTCACATGAGACTTCCTACATGCCACCCTTACCCATAAATCCAACTAACTCCGTAGCTCCACCTTTGCCAATCCCGACCCGGCCACATACTCGGAGTCAGTCCGGAATAGTCAAACCTAAACCCGTTTTCGACCTCTCCGTTTCCACTACCACTATATCCCCTTTACCAAAATCCCACAATGTAGCTCTTCAAGACCCATACTGGATCGTTGTCATGCTCGATGAATATCAAGCCTTTATGCGGAATAAGACTTGGGTCCTAGTTCCTCGTCCTATTGATGCTAATATTGTGCGATACATGTGGATTTTTTTGGCATAAGTACAGGTCCGATGGCTCCCTTGATAGATACAAATCCCGCCTTGTTGCCAATGGATGTTCTCAATAGGTTGGCATTGACAATGATGAGATTTTTTGTCATTTTTTCAAACCGGAAACCATCCGTATGATTCTCAGCATTGTCGTATCTCGCTCTTGGTCCATTCACCAACTGGACGTTCAAAATGCCTTCCTTCACGGGAATCTCAACGAAACGGTATATATGTTTTAACCACCAGGATTCCGCGACTCATCCATACCCAATCATGTCTGCCTTTTGCATAAATCTCTCTATGATCTTTAGCAAGCCCCCAGAGCATGGTTTTAACGTTTTGCAAGCTTCTTGCATCGTATTGGATTTATCGGAAGTAAGAGTGACTCCTCTCTTTTTATTTATAGACAGCAATCCGAGATTGCCTATCTGCTTCTATATGTCGATGACATTATACTTACTGCTTCTTTTGACGTTTTGCGCAAGCATCTAATACAGCTTATGGGAAATGAAATTTCCCTTAAAGACTTAGGCCCTCTATCCTATTTCTTGGGCATATTTGTTCGTCGGACATCCTTTGGTTTATTATTATCCTAGGATAAATATGCTCGTGAGATTGTTGAACGAGCAAAGATGACTAACTGCAAACCATTTGCTACCCCTGTTGAGACGTCTAAGGCTGTTCATACGGTCCGGACCGGACCGGAAACTGACGGACCGGACCGGACCGGACCGTTTCCCTACTTGTGTGATACGGTCCATGGACCGGACCGGACCGGACCGTTACGGTCCGGTCCACCACGGTCCGGTCCAATACGGTCCAGTCCGGACCGTTTTATTTTATTTTTTTAAAAAAAAATTTTAAAAAAATTTTTTTTGTATGGAATAAATCCGGTCCGGTCCGGGTTTGGACCGGACCGGATGCTTTTTCAGTTCAAAATTATTAGAAAGAGTAAAAATACGGTCCGGACCGGACCGGACCGGACCGTACTATTATGGACCGGACCGGACCGGACCGGACCGGACCGGAATTTTAGAATTACGGTCCAGGACCGGACCGTAATTTCCGGTCCGGTCCGGTCCGGTTTTCCGGTCCGGTCCATTTATGTGCAGTCCTAGAGACGTCCGTCAAGTTAAGTGCTTCATCTAGTCCAACTATTAGAGGTGGGCATGGGACGGGACGGGACGGGATAGGGGTCGTCCCGCGCCCCGTCCCGCAAGTTATTTGCGGGACAGGACGGGACGGGATTTATGACATTTTTTCTTCGTCCCGCGCGGGCCCTGTCCCATGTGGGACGGGACGGGACGGGACAAATCCCGCGAAAATTACGCACCTATTATATTTAATATGTATATTTGTTTTCTCTCGTGTTTAAAGACATAAATGATCGGGAAAAAACTCGATACCGAATTATCGATTCATGATGTCTACATTAGTAGTTTATACATTGAAAACAAATTCAAGTTACATCAAAATGTCTTACCGACTCACGTTCAAAAAATAACAATAGATAATTTAATGAAAATTATATTTATTTAACTATCTATTACAATTGTGGTAATCCACAAATACAAGGGCGATGGAACCGACTAGAGCAAGGGTGTCGATGGAACGGACCAGAGCAAGGCGGCAAACGGACTAAATCGAGGGAGATCAGAAACTCTAGTATTTTAGATCCAACCGAATGAGTCGTAAAGAATGAGTGAATGAATGATGAAAAATCATCGATCTAATAATTTTAAAAATAAAAAAATATTTTAAAAATTATAATTTATGTATATTATTTATCTATATAATATTTATAAAAATATAAAAATATTATTTATATATATATGCGGGACGGGACGGGATTAACCGGGATGGGAAGTCTTCATCCCGCGTCCCGTCCCGCAAATTTTTTGCGGGACGGGACGGGATACACATTTTTTTTTCCAAATCCCGTCGGGATCGGGACGGGACGGGATTAAGCGGGATTTATGCCCACCCCTACCAACTATTAGTAATCCGACACTTTACAAGAGTCTCGCTGGGGATTCAGTACCTAACCTTCACCAGACCTGACATTTCTTTTGGAGTACAACAGGTGTGCCTATTTATGCACGACCCTAGGGAAGCTCAGTTTTCTGCTCTCAAGCGCATCAACCAATTCATCTCTGGCACGTCATCTATAGGTATCACCATCTATTCTCCTCCGAAATCTGATCTCATTGCATATACAGATACCGACTTGGTCGGCTGCACTGATACACGCTGTTCAACCTCGGGTTACTCTGTCTTCTTCAATGACACTCTAATCTCATGGTCTGCCAAAAGACAATTTGTCGTTTCTCGATCTAGTATAGAGGCAGAATATCGAGGAGTTGCCAATGTTGTTTCCGAATGTTCTTGGCTCCGTAACCTTTTGCTCGAGCTACATTGCCAACTTGCCAAGGTATCTATTGTCTATACTGACAACATTTCTGCTACTTATATTGCCAGCAATCCGGTTCAATACCAACGGATGAAGCATATTGAGATTGATATTCACTTCGTCAGAGATAAGGTTGCCCGTGGTCACGTTTGAGTTCTTCACGTACCATCAGTTTTTCAATATGTAGACATATTTACAAAGGGCCTACCAAGACAATTGTTTCTAGATTTTAGATCCAATCTTACTTACTGTCTCCTCCAATTTCGACTATGGGGGTATGATAGATTATGTAATTATTGTAAATAGAGGGTTGCTCTATGTAATTATGTAAACTCGTATTCATTATTAATATGAGTCGTCTGTTGATGAAAACCCTAAGGGGAATTCATCTACATTCTCACAATTACGAAAGCAAAAGAAGAACATGAACCAGCAAGACTCAAAGTCATGAAAAAGGAAAAGTAGTTATGTTAAATCATTTGAACATTAACACTGTTGGGATCTATAATATGTCTTATCTTAAATCTTGTGTTTTTTTTTTCAATTTAAAAAATGTGTTTTCTGAGCTAAACATTTGAAGTCAGTATGGGGAAGACGGTCGAGCGGCATTTGTATATTTTTTTTCCAAAAAATGCAGACTTTATAACCCGGACCTTAAAGTCCGTATCAGATAATATTTATTTTTTAAAAAAGAAAAACACTTTAACCCGGTGATGGTTCGGAGTATATTCTTTCTTAGCAGTGATGAAAACATTTGCGACGGCAATCGTAATTAGACGTCGCATATAATTGACAACGGTTTATTCCATCGCCTAAACCTTTGTGACGACGCTAATGCCATCACGAAAAAGCTTTTTGACGGAAGAGACACTTTGCGTTGGTTGTGTGCCGTGGCAAATTATAGTTTTTGTAGTATTTGTATCCTTCTTCACTCCTATCCCAACTCTTCTCTCTTCTACTGCTACGGCCGTAATTTCTTTAGGTATCACCATTTGGGTTTCTTGTCCTCGAATCGCTCCGATTCCGGCTTCGGTCAATTGTATTGAAGTTTTAGGCTTCAGTCGGCTTCTCATCTCATCATTTTTGCCTTGAGTTATCGTACTTGGGCCCTAGCTTCAGAAAGACGTAGGTCGTTGGTGTTTCCCCTAATGATTCCCTAGGATCGTAACTCTTTTGGCGTTGAATTTGTTTCTATATAGTGCCGGGCTCAGATTTGTATACTTCACCTGGGTTCTGGCTTCTATCCAGTTGAAGAAGAAGTGTTGCAAGTTACGATTATCAAGCTTCTTCTACACCGAGTTCGAATGGCTCATTTTATGCTTTGTTAAGTCACATTTAGTGGGCTTCTTCCTAGTGTACTCAAATTACCATCTCAGGGGAGTCACTTGTTCTTCTTCCCTCAATTTGTTTATTAATTTGTTTTTTAATTTTTCGCCGGTTCTTATAATGACTTGATTGATGCATGTTTCCGGAGCTTGTCGAATTTAGCCATGTACTGTGTTACGCTAGGATTTGTACGACACAAAGCAAAGGCAAGAGTGCCTAGAACTCGTTCTCCCAAAACGTGCACACACAAAGTCTTAAATTTATAACTCGATCTAAAATCCTAAACTACCTAGCAAAACCCGCAGTGTACGGATCGTTATGTAGGAAGGAAAGTATTCTGAGATCGAACACAAGGACTGAGGTGAAATCAAGTCATTCAATGATGATGTATAGTGAAAATTTAAACTAATATGAGATGAGGAATAAAGAAAGTGAAAAACACAATATTTTGGTTGGTTTTGGGTGATCAACAAGGATCACAAATACATCAACACAAACAAGCAAACAACACAACAAACACGAGGATAGGTGATAAGAGGTAAGAAAAGCGGATTCTAGAGATTCGGAATTCCGATTATGACAATAGACTCATGCTTCTAAAGATCAAAGGAAAGTTGTGGTTGTTCGGAGTTGGGTGTTTCTCTAATGGGAGCAATTATCGGGTAAGTCTCATGATCCACTAGTCTCGCACCTAAGTTCCTATCACTGGGTAAGTCTCAAGGAACCTAAGGACGGGAATTCTACACAAACCGGCCACTACCTAAGGGTCAAACCCCTCCTTACGAGTAAGTCTCGGAAAAGGTAAGTCTTAGTCAACGATCCTAGCACACTCAATCCAATAGCGGCTTTTTTGGCTCACTACTACCTAAAGTTCATCATCTTATGTATCTAAGAGAGGAAATTACCGGATAAGTCTCATTCCTCAAAAAGGTTGCTAACATTAGGTCACCCTAAGCTAGATTAGGCTCAACAAACACTAGGATTTCAACACATCTACATCCTAACATCCAGATTTATCAATATAAGTACAACACAACAAAACCACGGGTGGATCATGGAAACCACGGCCGTGGAAGCATGAAGAACAGGCCGTGGTTCGGGTCTGAGTTAGATTTTCGAACACAAATTCATCCTAAGCTAACATACAAGTCCGTACAATCATAGTCCAAGGCATAAACATCATTCCTTCACCCTAGAATCACATCTACTCAACCAACAACATACATTTCTAGATCAAACTTCATAAATAAAACATGCTTGTAAGTCATAGCTAGATAATGAAGAATGAACCAAAGAAAAGACATTACAAAGCTAGAATAGAAGTTACCAAGTCTTACAAAGGGTCCAAGAGCTGCTCCAAGTTGTCAACAATGGAAACCTCACTCAAAACCACTCAAATCTCACTATAAAACTAAAATCTACACTAACCTCTCCCAAGAACACCCACAAGGGTGCTTGGAAGAGAAGCTACAATGGAAGAGTGTTCTTTTGGGAGAAGATGGGTCAAAAAGGTCTGGAAGAAGCCCTCAAAACAGCCTGCAAAACCACTTATGTACTCCACCAAAAAGCAAAGGTTGGGCAAAGGAATCGTGTGACAAGTGTCAAAGCTGTCCAGACAGAAACCACGGGCAAAACCACGGGCGTGGAAATGGCCTCTGGGCCATGGTTTTGCACCAGAAACCCTCCTTGGATCACCAAGTCATGAGTTGGTGAAGGCATGCACCAACAAGATCTTTTGTGTTCTTCTTTGCTCCTAGCTTGCTCCTTAAAGGGTCCGGATGTGTGCCACCACAAGGAATGATCCTCGAATGTATCGATTAAGTCCAAGATCTCCCCAAAATACCTACAAAACCGACAAAAGCTCGTGTAGACGTCTAGTTCGACAATATGCATGAATTAAGCGTAAACGTCATGAACTAATGCGGAAATATGTATGAATGGAAAGGAAAACTATCTAAAAGAGTGCCTAAACTAGTGTCATAAATCATGTCATTATACTGGACTGGGAGCAGCCTTAGAAGACCTAGGAAGAAGTTGCATTACTCGTCAAGGACAAATCTGGCTTTTGGACCTAGATACAACAATCTACTTATCTTGTATTTCTTTTTTTTGTTATGTGCATCTCAGATTTGTTTCTGAATAGCCAAGTAAGTTCTCTTTATCTTTCTGGGATCAACTTTTCTTTGTTGACGAAAAGTTGAAGAAAATGAAACGGTCGCTCAAGTGGTGGAAAATGAATGCACTTCTACACTGGCCGGCCGATTCCTCTATGTTGATGGTCGCCGGTAAATTGCCGGTGAGCACCGGCGGATTCTTCTTTGTTGATGGTCGTTTGTTGCTCTCTTCTCAACACCACGGTTCAAATAATGGTGGAGAACGACTCTACTAGCTCATTTGTTGTCTGATTTTATTTTCTGCTTTTACTAATTCAAGTATAGATAAGTTTCATAAAAGCCCATTTTGGTCATTTATCACATAATTCATCCCATTCATTCTCATTTTAAACGAGCATAAAATCAAAACAATTCATTTTATTCTTTTCAGTTTCATTCACTTTCAGTTTCATTTTCAGTTTCAATTCAGTTTCGTTAAGTTTCAGTATACCAAACATGCCCCATGTGAGAGCTTCCATTATAATTAAGAGTGAAAATCTTTGACAATTGTTGGATAAATTACAATGCTCTCGATTGACGCCAGTGTCCAATGCGTAAGTATGAAGTGTACGATCATGCTCATCGGGTGGATGATTGTGTGTGCCCCTCTATAAAGCCGATCACTAGAATCTCGTGTTTCTCATTAACAAGGTGCATGAACGTGCACATGTAGCGCACAATCCTGTATATGTTCACTACAAGGCGCACGATAGTGCTATGCACCTTAATAACAAGAGTGTTCACGTGTGAACCGTGCACCCACCATGTTCATTTGCATCCATTGTTTTTCATTCATACATAATGAACAATACACCATTAATAAGTTACAAACAATATAGCATAGTGCATTGATCAATTATACTTTATGAATAAATCCAAAAGAAAATAGGGTGAGAGGGATTGTCTATTAATCAAAGTTTGAAACTCTAAAACTACATATCTTCTACATCTTCAAAAACTGGAAGTCTCCCTGTACCTCTACTTCATTCATCTTCAAAAATATGGATTTGGAGCATATGAGTTGGGGTGATCAGTTGCTTGAGCCTGGTGACTAGAGGTATTTCTATAGTCGTCTATACCCAATCAAAAGTAAATCCGGACTTAGCACTAAAACAAGTATAGTGGTTAAGTAAGGGTCGAACCCAAGAGAGTTAAGGTGTTTTATTAGATGCAATTATTGATTATAGAAACAAGTAACAAAGGGGGGGTTTGGTTAAATTGATGCACAAAAACTTATGAAAATGAATAACACAACAAGTAAGACAATAATGGGTGAATCTACACTAGGTTGATTCTAAGCACGCAATTGCTACTTTGGTGAGTTCCTTTCACAAGTTTTCAAGTAATCTCCCGTCTCGATCATATATATGTGTTGAGCCAACCGGCATCAACACAACTTAACAGGTTAGTGTTCCGTAAACCTACAAGAACAATTAACAAGTTAGCTTTCAAATAAAGACTAAGGGATATAAAGAATAGATTAAAACCGTTAACCTTATCTTTATATTTGTGTTCATTTTCTTTAAGTAATTACAACTCGTTATTACTTAAAGTTTACTACTAGATTAAAGACCCGAACCCGGAACCTATTAATCCTAGTTCTTTGCATGCACTTTAGAACCTAAGGTGATCAATCTCAAGCAATAGTAAAACATACAATTAGACAATGGAGATCAAGGAAACACAAAGCGTTACTGAATGAAAACTTATATTAAAAGAAACTTACAACCAAAGTAACAACGCAGCTTCAAACCAACCCAATGTAGCAAGGGAGTTAGCAACTCATTACAATGGAAATGATGAGAAAATTGGTTTCTAAGTGGAAAATGATGGATAATAAGTTGGATGATTCTAGCAATCAATCAAGGACTATTTATACTACAAAAGACACTAAATAGGAGTAAATGGCCGGCCCAAAACAGTCACCTTAAATGCCATAAAGGTGGCGTAAACAGCCGGAGTAAAGCCTTTGTCGTTGAACCGCAGGGGCGGCCTTCGGCTCCGCAGGGGCGTTGAAGGCAAAAACGCTTGATCTTCTTCATGACCGCAGGGGCGGCTAGGCAATTCCACAGGGGCGGATCTTTAATGCTCTTCAAACGTCTGACTCTTCAACTTCAAGCCGTTTCTGATGCCAAGCCGCCGGGGCGTCCCAGTAACGCAGGGGCGGTGACACTGACTCTTCATCTTCCAGCTCCCAGGTTGAGGCGCAGGCATAGGTACAGGGGGAGGCGCAGGGGCGCTGGTCTTCGCTTCTTCAGGGCAAGTCACCGTAGGGGTATCAGGGGTTGACGCAGGGGCGGTGACAGTCTTCGTGGCTGGCGCTGGCAAGGGCGCAGGGAGCGCTCCGGAGTAAGGTGTCACCCGCAAGGGCGGTGACAAGGCTCCGCGGGGGCGGTGAAGCAACAGAAGCTTTGCTTCGTGAATGATCTTCACTCCTGAGTGCTTATAACTCCTTCCTTAGCTTCTTTTAGTCTTCTTCTTTTGGACCAAGGAGTTAGTAACATAAACCGACACAAATGCAATAAAAAGACTCTAAAAACTATCCTAAATGATAGTGATTCCATCACCTATCACCTGGTTAGACCCGACAACTTGGTTGAAATGATTTGGGTTGTTTTGGATTGGAGGAAAGTCATGAAACTTGAAGGATACAAATTGAGTGTTGGGAAGATATGGTTATAATTGGAATGGTGAAGAAAAGTCTAAAAACACTATCCTTGAATGGTTGGAGTGCTATGTTATCCTCCTCACTAATAAGATTTGTGAAATTCCTTTTGCTACTATTGTAAATGTCAATTGCCGCAAACAAGGTTTGCCAAACAACAACACATAGTTTTGTTTGAGAATGTGATCCCTTGCTTCTTGGAATCCCTTTCTCAAAGCACTCACTTGCAATGGCCTTCATCATAAATGTCCACCTTCGAATCAACCTATTTCAAATCTGATGGTTTCAATTTCTAGAGTTTTAGGGCCTGTTGGTTTTTGCTCTGAAAACAAAAACGGAAACGGAATGAAAATGAATCTAGTCCATACGTATATTATTGTTCATGAAAGTTTTTGGAATCATTCCTTGTTTGAATAATTGGAGTAGAATTTGATTACTTTTGATACCCTATAGGGTAACAAAATGAGTGGAATCAAGTGCATTTTGCATCAAACCCACAAGGAATGATTCCAAAAAAAAAATCATGAACAAAGTACAAATATATGGACTAGATTCATTTCCATTCCGTTTCCGTTTTCAAAGTTACAACTAAACGAGGCTTATTATCTTCAAGTTCAATTGATGTTTTCAAGAGAAAACCCACCAAAAGCGTGTTATAGGAAGAGAAGGGGGGAGAGGGAGGGGGGAAGAGAGTAAACTTTTATTAAACCCTAACCACAAACCTCTCAAAAACCTTCATGTATTAAGAGGTATTTAGTAACAAAAGATTTCATTTTTTCATTATTGGTGGACCCTACATTTTGTAACAATGTTTAGTTTGAGATTTTAGAGTTACAATGTTGTTTTATTTTGTGTTTCATTGCATTTTAAAACGAGATTCCCAAATCTTAGAGAGATGGTTTAGGAGATTTGGGTTTTGGATTTGCAATTTTTATTACCATCATACCGATCTTTTTCTTATTTTCTTCTTGCCTTTGTTTGACATTTGAAAGATGTGAAAGATATTTCAGAAATTGGTTTGAAAGATCAAATACAGAGAAATTTATTAAATATCTTCACACAATTATTTGTAGATGGTCTTTCTCAAATGGAGCTTTCTAATGACGATTTGAAGAAGAGAAGTTGTAGCCCTAGATCTGAAGGTGAAATCAAGCGGTGGGAGTACTTAACCTATAGGCGGCCCTGACGAGCAAATACCTTGTCGACACCATTGCTTTGTTGAATCTTAGAAGTTGGAACGGTGAGCTTGTTGTGTTTTGAGGTTGTGAAAAATGGGAATGAAAGAGAATTGGAAGCAAAGAGACGACGATGGTAGCCGATAGAGGATATCTACTTATAATTTAATTTTTAAACTTGATTTACATTTTACATGTATAAGGGTATTTATATAATTTATTATTTTATAAACCTATTTTACTAAACACGTCCTTAGATTTGTCACCATATTTTTTAAAAACTTGATGGTAAAAAAATCTACTCAAAAACAACTACTACACCATAAACCTAGACATGAGTCCGGTTTGGGCTAAACCGCCGAACCGACAGTTCAAACTGCCAGTTTGATTAGTTTTTTATTTTTATTTTTTTAGTGACCAAACCGGTGGTTAACCGGACCAAACCAGCGGTTAATCGCCGATTTGGTCCGGTTTGATTTTTTTTAAAAAAATATATATATGCCAAACCGTCAAACCGTAAGTTCTGAAACCTAAACCGGTTTAGGTTTCGAACGGATGTCTACATAAACCTAATTTACCAACGTACTTAGATTCCTGAAATGGAGTTTCTAAAACTGTTAAAAGCAAATCCAAAACCACAGCCTAATTTACAAAACTATAACTGGACACTTCTGAAAAAGAAAAAAAAAAAAAGCCTACAACAAAACTATAAAAACCCTAAAAACTCTAACAAACACACCCAAAGTCAAAGCTTCTCACAAAAAACAAAACATAAAGTCAAAACGTGTACAGAAATATAGACCTAACACCAGTTTGTTCACAGGGTCACAACTTCCTCTTATGATTTCCATGATATATTAAGATGTTATATGTCAATCATTAAGCCATTAAAACTAAGTTAAAAATTCTAAGCTCTGTTTATTAATCTATTTGTTATTTTGTCGTTTTCTTTGTCACCATTTAAAGTAGTTCTTTTATTTGTAGACTAGATGAATTTGCATCCTCATTCACTTTTGGCAGTATTCCATACATTGTTTAAAAACACTTTGAATATGCTAAATACTCCACCAGATATTAGCTATTTTGTATATATTTTGCATTATCTAACATTTATCTTAATTCATTAATCATATATTTACAAATTCTAATTTCTCAAGTGAAGATGAAGTCGTATAATATAAATGATGTATTTGACAAATATTACATAATTTAAGTATTTCAAACCAGACTTTTCTCCAAGTAATATATAAAAGCACACAAATTTCACTTTTTTATGATTATTTTACAATAACCACTCCTTATATTAATAAATAATGATAAACAATTTGCAATTGTCCAATCTCCCGCGTCGGGCTATGTCAAAACGTGGAAAATTAAGTACAACGTGCGTCGGAGTTAAATCTCCTGCTTCTATCTGTACTTGCATTAATACGTGCCAAGTTATTTTTTTGGCCCTTCAAATTCTCTCTCAACAAAAAAAAAGTAAAAAAAAAAAGTGCTGAATTGTATGGGAAGAGGGGGAGCACAAAGATTAGCAGGATTTTCTCGTCTAAAGGAGCTTTAATCAACTTCAAAGAAGGCATCATCTGAATTCCATATCTTTTTCATATCAGCCTGGTACTGCTTTACATGAAATGCTGTTTAAATTGAGTATCTGATGTACATTACACGTTAAAGTTTGAATTTTGATGGGTTTTGTTTTGCATTTGGAGCTACTGTATGTTTAGATCCTCAAATGCAGTTTGACTGTTTTTTGAAATGCCTCAAAGAGCCGATAGACTGTGGAGGTCACCTCACCTAGTTTTCCTTTGTTCAACGGAAGATTGTATGAACAGAGTTCACAAAGTTGAAGCCTCCAACATAAATCAGACTAATAGATAATGATTTATGGATGTCAAAAACATGGCAATATGTTGAGAAACCATTGAAGCATGGTATGTTTTGTTTTTCCCTTGCAGTCAAAGGCTTGTGGTAGGTACTAGGTAGCTGGAAAGTTATGGAGGACAAAGATAGCGGTGATGCTGGAGGAGGGCATGTGGTGGCGATTGCTCTAAACGGCGGGTCAAAGAGCAAATACGTTATTAAGTGGGCATTAGAGAAGTATCTCCCTGAGGGCAAAGTATCATTCAAGTTGTTACACATCTACCCTGTGATTTCTGCTGTGCCTACACCAAGTAAGCAAAACCCTTTTAACTTTTCTTCTATTTAAATGCGTTCTTCAAAGAAACGTTGATCATTATTTTCAGGGAAAATTACAGTAAAAATCACTCGTCGAACACTAAATTTGGATGAACAAAAAATTGAACATGAATTGTGTTATTTTTTGTGGTATATTAGGCCCTATTGATTTCAGCTTGATTTATGGTATCCTTGGACATGGTCATTGGTTAGCTAAACTTTTGTTTGGTATTTGATTTCCAGTGGGAAACTTGATCCCAATCGCGCAAGTACGGGATGATGTTGCAACTGCTTACAGGAAAGAAGTAGAATGGCAGAAAACAGAATTGATTCTTCCCTATCAAAAGCTGTGTATTTACAAAAAGGTTCAAGCTCTGCTCATTCTTCTACACAACAAGCATTAACAAATTCGGAATACCTTTAAGCTTAAGATCAGTAGTTAATTTTTTGCAACACTATGATGCAGATTCCAACTGAAGTTGTTTTAATTGAATCGGATGAAGTTCAAAGTGGCTTAGCCATGGAAATAGCTAAACATCACATCAAGGAACTTGTGGTAGGAGCTTCATCTAATAGCTTGTTCTCAAGGTACTAAACAGGTGACTCATATATTCTCAATGTTGAATTTTGAAAAATTTTCCAAAGTAACCTGACGCCTGGTATAAATTCATACAGCATTATACAGGCAAGTACTTCCGTTAAGTTTCAATCAATCAAATGATGTGGTACCTACTATAGTTGTATATGCTAAGCGGCAGGGTACCTAATTGGAGTTTTTTCATCATTATTAGCCTTATTCTTCCTTGTGATCATGAATGTACTTATTGACATTGAAAAGAAAAACACTTATGTAGGAAAATGAAGAACCAAATGTTATCATCATTGATCTCAGAATGGGCTCCTGGATTCTGTACTGTCTATGTTGTGTCCAAGGGGAAGTTGGAATCCCTTCGCCCATCAGAGGCAGAGTCAATCGGGAACAATACAGATGACAACACGAGCGCTTCAAGTGATTCTAGTGACGCCTCATCAAAATATAGTTCAAGTACTCTAGGTAAGTCTCAGAATTCAGAATTCTCCTACATAAGTCCTTTCTTGTTTCATGAGCATTAAAAAAGGAGAAATAATTAGTTCATACCAAGTGTGGATATGTATATGCAACTGATTTTTCTAGCACAAAGAATAATGTTACAAGGCTTTATGAAGCATAGTCTTTGTGTTGTGAAAGATCAGATCAAGTAGTAATGAGAAAACATTTACATATGGATATAGGTTTCCTATTGAGGGACACAACTACATTTCCAATGAGTGAACCTGAAGTGACAAACTATTCTTCTAAGCATGATCATACTATCCATGTTCATAGAGTTGGGAGAGAACTATCTAATATAACAGACACTTCAACAGAACGGGGATCCTCTTCTTCAGGCTCTCCCTTCGCGTCTCCTTCCCTGACAATGAACCGGATGGAAGTGTCACCCAGTATAAAACCGGCTTTCAATGAAACCATGCGGGAGGCAACAGACCTCACCCGCTGGAGATCTGTGGATCTAAGGGATGAAGAGGATGCTCTCAGTTTTGTTGCTGGTAACTCTATGACGAGCCCGTCTACCACCAGGAGCTTTACAACGGAAGGCAGATCTTGGATATCAGAACAACCATCACCTTTAGCTCTGAATCCACCTCCATCACCCCAGGTCAACCTAGTTTACTTATTATACATGCCTTTTTGTCTTGCAATGATCCCAATATAATGTTAATATTTTGACCTTATTTTGCAGACAAGCGTGAACATGGAGGTTGAGAGGCTCAGAATGGAACTAAGGCACGTAAGAGGCATGTACACAATAGCTCAAAGTGAGACAGTAGATGCCACTAGAAAGGTAAAAGAAAATCTATTTGTCTTTGATTTGGATTAGTATAATCTAGAATTTCATTTCAATTATGGTTCTTGAAATCAAGCAGTTAAACGACTTAAGCAAGCTGCGGCTGGAAGAAGCAATAAAGCTCAAGGAGATCAATGACAAGGAGGAGAAGACCAAGGAAGTAGCACGGATGGAGCAGGAGAAAGCAGAAGCCGCGAAGAAGGAAGTTGAGTATGTAAGGGAGTGTGCTATTAGGGAATCATATCAAAGGAGGGAGGCTGAGTTGTTTGCTGCCCGTGAGGCCAAGGAGGCAGAGAAGCTCAAAAACGTCCTTGCGAGTCCCATTCAACAGTATCAAAAGTTTGCATGGGAAGACATTGTTGTTGGCTCCTCATCTTTTGCTGAAAAGTACAAGATTGGAAAGGGGTCTTATGGCACAGTCTATAAGTGCAAGTTACATCACACTACTGTGGCTGTCAAGGTTCTCCACTCCAAGGAGGGTTCACAGAGCAAGCAATTTCAGCAAGAGGTAAAATTATCAAGAAAACACAAATTATTTACTTATAAATATTAGTGATTCTTATGAAAGTATTTTTGTATTTCCCCTGAAATTCTTTTCAGCTTGAAATTTTGAGCAGAATTCGCCACCCTCACCTGCTGCTTCTCGTAGGAGCAAATCCTGAACATGGTTGCCTAGTTTACGAGTTTATGGAGAATGGGTCATTAGAAGAGAGGCTGTTCCGGGACAACCACACGCCTCCAATCACCTGGTATGACAGGTTCAGGATAGCCTGGGAGGTGGCATCGGCACTTGCCTTCCTCCACAACACCAAGCCCAAGCCAATCATCCATAGAGACTTAAAACCGGCAAACATATTGCTTGATCAAAACCTCGTGAGCAAAATAGGTGATGCTGGTCTCTGCACCATGCTTAATCTGGACCTTTCATCCATGACCATGGCTTCGAGGACTCTTTACAAGGATACTAGCCCTGTTGGTACTCTTTGCTACATAGACCCTGAGTACCAAAGGACAGGGCAGATCTCTGCAAAGTCCGATGTCTATGCCCTAGGGATGGTCATTCTCCAACTATTGACAGCCAAACCAGCTGTTGGCATTGCCCATGTTGTGGAGGACGCGATAAATGAGGGACGTCTGATGCAGATACTCGATCAGGATGCTGGGAAATGGCCGGTTAGAGAGGCAACAGAGATGGCCTTATTGGGACTCCAATGTTCAGAGTTGAGGAGGAAGGATAGACCCGATTTGAAGGATAAGGTTCTTCCAATTTTGGAGAGGTTAAAGGAAGTTGCCGACGAGGCTAAGGATGTTGTGGCGAATGGTCCTGCCGCTCCTCCTAGCCACTTTATATGTCCTATACTTAAGGTATGTTACCTCCATAGACATAGAAACTTCAATCAAATTGTCAATGTAGTGTTGCATTGTTCTGCTATAGAAGGAACTGAAAATGCAGTATCTAGGAGGATGTATCACCTAATGCTTATGATGTTGAATTCATACCATATACTTAAAAAATCCACATGTGTTGTTTGTAGGATGTGATGGACGACCCGTGTGTGGCGTCTGACGGATACACTTATGATCGCAAGGCAATAGAGATGTGGGTCAAAGAAAACGACACATCACCAACAACAAACTTCCCTCTAGCAAACAAGCACCTCATACCAAACTACACTCTTCAGTATGCTATCTCGGAGTGGAAGGGGAGAAGGAAGTCTCCACTGAACTCAATGAGGACTATGTAAAGGAGCTATCTTTGCTATGACCAATGTTGACATCTCTTGTTTTCTTTTAACCTTTCTTGGTTCTCAATTTAATTCATTCAAATTTATGTGCCCATTCCTTCTAAATATGTAATGGTAAGTGTATAGCTTGTGATGCTTGTAGAGATCATGAATATTGGTACTTCCCGAACTTGAATCTCTGTGATGGAGAAAACTTGTGTTGTAGAAATTTTGCTCATGGAAGATGAAAGGTTATGAAATTGATTGAAATTATGCTTATATGATTGCTTATGCTGCATACAAAAATATGAAGAAAGCATGAGGGCAAACAACAAAAAAGGATGTCAAAGTATAAAAGCAACATCACAGTATGCTAATACAAGGAACAGGAACAAAGAAAGCCAAACTTTTGCAGAGTGGAACTGATCAGCTAAAGAGTACTTGAGCCCAGCAATCCTTTTATGTTTATCTGTCTCCTCATCCTAGCCCTACTTATAATTCTGAAGGTCAAAATATCAAACTACATATTTAAGCACCCAGGGAACAAATTATCTTTTTCAAACATAAGGCAACTAACATATCAATTGCACCCACTTAACTTTGTGAAGCAATTTAGAACTGTCTCCGTTGTTTATAGATCTACAGCATCCCTCACCACAGCCCATATTTAGTAATATGATTTCTTAAGTACCAATTTAAGTATCATAAAATCACTTCAACTATCATGTCTCACACCTCAATTTCAAACAACCTGCATTCATCCATTTATCGACTTATCATGCCTTGACTTATCAAGCCAAGTTAAATAAAGACAGCGCTGAACTTTATTGATCTGATAACTAATATATGTCATGGAATCAGAAGGTATTTTTAAATCTATTTGTCATATATTTCATGCAAATAGCACAATGAAGACATTGTTGTACAGATGCACAGTCGGGTGATGCAATAACGCTACGAATCCTACATAGTACATGAGTACCCAACGCTTAAAGGTGCAACAATAAGAAACTTAATTACTCTATTAATAAATGCCTTCTCTTTACTACACCTAATGCATAAAAAGACATTTTTTAGTAAAACATCGGCTACAGACAAAGTTATATTACAAAAAAAGGACTGGGAAAGGTAAGTAACAAAATGAAACAAATCTGGTACATGACAATAGACGATGAGCACTTTTAAGTTGGAGGCCCCAGAGGAAAGCTTTACACAATTAGGATAATCACAATCAATGATTAGGAAGACTTTGACACTGCAGGAAATATACTATCCATAATTACATTATTAGATCCCTCGGTACAAGTTAAGAATTACAATAGTCAATTGGAGCAAAAGACACATCCAGGCAATAATACTATCAACATAACTTAGAAACCAATTCACAGTAAAAATAACTGAGCTAAGAATGGAAGCATTTCATCTTTGTTCAAACACCTAACAGAATCTCAAAGTAAACCATATTATTTTGACGAGCTTCACAGAAGTAGCCTGGTTTTAAGCAGGAAAAACAATTGTTAAGATGATCAAAGAAACCAATCAAGTGGTATCAGTACGACATAAATCATACAACTGCATCCATCCCCGAGAGGAATTTATATATCTACGTTCTATCTTATAATCTCTGCATCAAATATTCAAATGTCTGCATTTCAATTGAGAAATAGAGGCAATGGTGTATAGATTTTTCAAACTGATCAAGTTGTTGAAAGAAGATAAACCATCCTCTTCCACAACGTTTGTTTGGATATCATGTTGATAAGGTCACTATAAGATACAAAAATGCTGATTAGATAAGGATTTTTCTTGGCAATCCAAAATGACTACTCATACAAGAGTGTGCATAGATCCTTAAAACCAGATATGTAAAGGGTTTGTTAACAGGTTACAAACAATCAAATGGGATATCAGTTAATCATAGACATGGAAACTTATCCCACACATATATAGACAACTAGCCATGTTTTTTCCGGCTGCACAAACCACATGATGACATGAAAATTATGGTCATTGCAAAAGAGGAAGGCATTGGTTTTCTATTAAACAAAAATGCAAAACAAAATTGTTGGAAAGAAAGAGGAATTATTAATACCCAGATACAATGCCAATGCATCTGAAACTTCAAACAAAGCTTTTTGCATCAAAACAGGACACTTGAAAGCTATCAAGATGAACATTAAAGCACGTGTCCTCAATAGGAATAATGTATTAGTATGAATATCAATCAAATAAACATATTTTAAAACACCATGTAATATGATAGGAAATAAAATCAAACCATCAGGCATCAGCATTGCATTCTCCAGTTTTAAGCACACTTAACGAGTATTAATCAATGTAAGAACAGAAAGGGAAACAGATGAATCTGTTCTATGACCCAGATAGAGAATAAACCAAAAAAAAAAAAGAGTTGCAATACATATTAGATTTGTCACTACACCTGGAGTCTTCTTAACTAGGAGTCAGCTTTATCACCGCCTTTTAAGGAAATTGTGAATAATGACACACCGAAGATAAACACCTATTTAAAGATTCCAATAAGGTAGTCAGATTTTTGCCCAAGTTAAACAAGCAATCAGCATTGACTTCCAGCATGCAAGATATATAAAGGAATTGAAGATAAAGCATGTTATCAGAATGAATTCATCAAGTTCACTTTCCTTTCATACATTCAAATGTGTTCAATCATAGTGTTATCTCACTTAAATCCCTCCAAGTTAAATTACATAAAACATTTAACAAAGTTTTTCCAGAAAGAGCCTTAGTCTCTAATAGTCCAATTCCATGTTTCACCAAGCAGCATCATTTGTTATTCTAACAAATGATAGGTTACTGAAGCTCCTTTGGTAACTTCAATTATTTAGGAGCTGAGTTTGGCATTAGGTTACTGAAGCTCCTTTGGTAACTTCAATTGTTTAGGAACTGAGTTTTGTTAACTTACCATCATTTTAGGCTTCTAGTGTTTGCATAAGATTTGCACTTTTAGATACAATAAAATAAATAAAGGTGCTCACAAAGTGAGGAGAGGGTGAAGGTGATCTGTTCTGCATGCAATAAACCATTTGTTATTCTAACAAATGACAAACAGCTAACTTATAACTGAAGCTGTTACTGTGAGACCGTGTATACTCAACAAACTAGTAGGCTAGAAAAAACTGCAAATTCAACAAGCTTAAGACAAAAAGATTATTCATTTTATAACACATCACAAATTTCACAATGACTAACAATATACAAATTCCATAGGGGTAAGGATCTGAGGCTTGCATTAATTCAGACTGTATTTACCGCAGATATGGAATTACTTAAGAGTAACTATCCAGAATGACACACATCACAGATACAAGAGAGCAGAATCGTGCATAGCAAGGGACGAGATGAACATGACTACAAAGGCCACAATAAGATGTATTTTGCATGCTTAAGAAGACAATAAGTCCATCTGTTACCATCTTCAGTTTCTCTCTTAGAGATATCTAATGGTATAAAGCATATATCCTAAATAAAAAGCAATCAATAAGGCACAACTGCTAGAGGATGTAAAAAAATGGCTACTTTAAGAACACGTGGCATGCCTTGGTGTATCACCCAAGAACTGGCAAGACTTATTTAGAAAGCCTACGTCTGATCCGTAAAACCTTCGCATAGCACACACTACAGAAAGAAGACTGAATAGGTTTGAATCAACCAAAGCTAATTATGCAGCTTCTTAATAAGAGATGCCAAGGCATATCATTAAAAACCAAAATTATTAAAACTACAATGCCAAGCAAAAAGTAAATAAGAATTACAAAGCTAAATAAAAGCTAGAGCTCCAAAAAAGCTAGTAGACGGGAAGATAAGAATACAGGTATGGTCATAATTCTTACTGCCATTTCAAAGAAGTCATTCGGCCGTCTAATTTTAAGAGAAGACCCATAAAGGGTTTTCTATCAAAAGCAAGTGCAGCAGAAGCATCTTCAGGAGTGAGAAATTCCACCAATGCTTGACCTTTTTCTTTGTGAATCTGCATGAGAATAATACATGGTTTGGTTCCTTGTATGCGGTTAACACTAGAAGAAAGTAGGAAATTATCTACATAGAGCCTCCTTAATGGCCTTGTCGCTTGAGTTAGTTGAATGGTGTCAGCTGAAGCATTTTTGGCTGCTAATAAGTGACTAGAGGGGAGACTGCCCGATGCATTTAAATTGGCAAGAATGACACCTGCTGATTCAGCCGAGATTGATGGTTTAGCCTGGACAAGAATCTGTAGGGCAGAAGGGGCTGAAGAAGTTGCTGATGGATGACGATCCTATCCAGCATTTCTTTTTTCAGGGGAACGCTTTAGTGGAGATGGGGTCCTCACAGCAGCGTAACTTCTTCCTTTTCTCGGAGAATAGCCCCCCAGCCCACTTGAAGATCCTCCATGTCTATGATAGAGACCGGAGCCATTCAAAATTTTGCTCCCATCTTCGTCAGTTAGATATTTAGACCTATCTTTATCAAGATGTGGCTCATCACCGCAAGAAGATGAATACTTCCGTGTTGTAGGCCACAATAAGATGTATTTTGCATGCTTAATGGCCTCGTGCGTGCAGCAGTACCAACATCCTCATCATCATCATCACTAGAAACTTTGACAGTGATTTCAGATCTTAGTCTTCGCTTATTAGAGCCTCTCATCTTCTCAATCTGCCTGCATAAAATCAATTTTTCTTTTTCTTTTCAGCACAAAAACAGAGCTTATAGAGTCAGGATGTAATAGAATAGTGAAGTAGCAAAGGAATTCAATGCACGGATAAGAAATAATCACCACTTAATAGTAGATTCTATATACATGCTTCACATCTTATCCATAACATAGGTACAAGATGAAAATAACATCAAAAGTAAAACGATTACAATAAACATTTGTAAAAAAAAAGACATGAGATAGGATCTATGTTTCACGTTGTCATCAAGTGGTGTCAACATAAATGCAGCCATGCTTCATATCTTACTTCTACTACTGCATAGAATCCCCTCATCTTGGTTTCAAGTATTATTATCCATCTAGAAATGAATTAGTCATCTACAAATGAAAATTTGTAAAAACATAAAAGACAGGAGATAGGATCTATGTTTCACGTTGTCTTCAAATGGTGTCAACATAGAAGCAACAAAGCATTAATATTTCAACAGTAAACTATACATTTCAAATCAAACCAACAAATTAGTGAGGATAGCACTAACGCACAAACCAAGCTTGGCCTTAAGCCAGCATAAACAATATCCTCATAAGAAAATTTATTGCAGCCAAGTCAGTCAACATAATTTCAGCAAATAAGCTCGTGTACCTGAAAGTGCACCACCAATCCTTTAAGGAGGGGCTAAGCCATTTCTGCCCTAAGATACTGCTGTTATTCACCATCACTCAGTTCAGAACTTCAGATCAACATAAACGGGGTTCAACCATTGATTATAGTCAATGAGAGATAAGAGAGTAATGGGTACCAACTCTTGAATACAATTCGCAATTTTCCACCCAACATCATACCGGGATGCAAAGTGAGCAACACATTTGAACAAATATAAATAAGGAAACAGCAATCATCAAAAAATTGGATGGAAAATCATGTGATTAACCAATGCCTGACAATAGTCAATGTTTTCAGCACCATACTGAAACCTCATTTTTCAACAGGAAACATCAAACTGTCGTCAAGAAGAGAGTGAACAGAGGGACGAGCGGGAGTAGCACAAACTGAAGAAAGGAAACTCACCAGAATATAGAGCAGCAACACCCTAGTTAACGATATTCCCGACAGAGAGAAGTACGCCTTTCGATCAAAAGGCTGGAACCAGGACGAGGGTTGATAGCGCGATGGAACGTGCAAACAGCCTTATGGGATATCAAGAAATGCAAAGGTAGTTACGTCATTCTGGCATTCGACTTTCATTACATGATTTTTTTCTAGATTTAGGATATGCTATCTTCTGCAGATAGTTCATCCTAAAACATTCTTGTGGATAAGAACGCACAATCGCACGGTCGTCGGATCTTACAAAACTTTAGACATGTTTAAATGTGTAAATAAATGACCCTATTCTCTTGTTCTCATTCAAGAATTCTGTCACAAAGCCAAAAATGCACATACTGAATTTTCAAACAAAGAATTGAGTCATTTCTGCATATGTTTGCAGCAACATTCAGTATCACAGATGATGCATCTGCAAAAGCTTGAGCAACAGTTCAAATCACTCAGCAC
Source organism: Fagopyrum homotropicum (assembly GCA_033239125.1). Taxonomy (NCBI): domain Eukaryota; kingdom Viridiplantae; phylum Streptophyta; class Magnoliopsida; order Caryophyllales; family Polygonaceae; genus Fagopyrum; species Fagopyrum homotropicum. Next base: position 128,293,417 of record BSWB01000003.1, read on the forward strand.
ATTTCAATTCTCATGTTAAGAAGAATAAGAACAAAAGTATCACTTCATTTTCTTGTTTTTTAAGTTCAAAGGAGAAGGATTAAACAATCCCCTTGCAGCAACAAAAAGCTCCTACAAACTTCATACAAGCAAAGATTCATAAATACAATAGAATGACCTGAATTACTATTCCTTGGAGAGGTCAATTCCAGCCTTTTTAGCAACAGCATCTAACCCGTTTTTCTCAATGGTCTTCAAGGCTTTGGTTGACAGACGAAGCTTAACGAACCGTTTTCCCTCTTCCCACCAGACCCTCTTGTACTGCAGGTTCACAAACTGCTTTTTCTTCGTCTTCTTGTTTGAGAAAGACACCAAATTTTTAGTGTTAGCTTTCTTCCCAGTAAAGGGGCATATTCTCCCTGTACAAAAGATTGATCAATTCACAAATGCAAATCATTAGGAGCATTTTTTTTTTGCACATTTAAACAGGCAACAGTCAATTGTTTTAGGGAAAAAATACACAAGAAGATAACATAATTAATCCATCAAGTATATGAAGTGGAAAAATTATGGTAAAGTTTTCCAAACTCATTTCCAAAGGGAACAAGTGAATTCACACAATCTAATGCATTTTCACAAATACAAATTACAGACAATGAAGAGGCGTCCATTGAATGAGGAACCAAATACGCAAAGAATAAATCAAGCAAGAGCTTGAAATGGAGAAAGGAGAATTACGAGCGACTATGGGAACGATGGTAGGCGTGGAAGTTGGAGAAGAGATGTGCTTGCAAAAGGACTCTTGGTGGGTAATTTTGAGGCCACATAATTGGGACGTGACGAACCCTAGCTCCGACGAAAGACCCTTAGCCTTGATGAGAGGATGCAAGGCTGGAACTCTAGTTTTAGGGAAGCACACAGAACGGTGGCTGCTGAGAAGTAGGCCTGCGCCCACCCATGTCGCCATTGATGTCGCCATTGTTGGAGGTGAGAGTTGTGTATTCTGTGTGAGTGGATAACGACCCTCTCTGCGCCTCTGGTTTTTTATTTTTGCTGGTGTTTGGACCAAAAGCGAAAAAACACGGTTGGGTTCAACTGGGCTGATTTTTTGGTTGGACCAAAAACTAGACCGGTCAAAGAGCAAAAGCATATTTGCAGATACTAGGTAGCTGAGAAGTTATGGAGGAAAAAGAAGGTGGTGATGCTGGAGGAGGGCATGTGGTGGCGATTGCTCTAAACGGCGGGTCAAAGTTCGAGAAGTATCTCCCTGAGGGCAAAGTATCATTCAAGTAAGCAAAACCCTTTTAACTTTTCTTCTATTTCAGAGTGGAAGTGGAGAAGGAAGTCTCCACTGAACTCAATGAGGTCTATGTAAAAGAGCTATCTTTGCTATCTCTTATTCTCAATTCAATTCATTCAAATTTATGTGCACATCCCTTCTAAATATGTACTGGTAAGTGTATAGCTTGTGATGCTTGTAGAGATCATGAATATTTGTAGTTCCTGAACTCGAATCTCTGTGATGGAGAAAACTTGTGTTGTAGAAATTTTGGTCATGGCAAATGGAAGTTTATGAAATTGATTGAAGTTATGCTTATATGATTGTTTATGCTGTGGAGAAAAAATTGCACAACACTAGGAAGCATTTTTGTGGGCACTTGCACTCTCTACTTAATGCTCAAATATGCAGTACAAAACACACACAGCTGTAATGGAGAAGTAGGTGTTGTCAACCGTAGTCTCTTTTGACTCATTTTCACTTTTTCTTCTATGTTTTTTCTTAGAGCTTAAAGCTCAATCTTGTGCCTTTTTTTTTTTTTCTCAGGTTCATTTTCAAATTTTTTTTCCCTTGTAAGTCGGCTTATTTGGCAATTTTTACAACTTGAATATCTTCGACACCACTTTGAGTGAAAGGAAGTTTAAAGGTTGTTGATAAGTCATATTTTCAATCGACGTTCTTTCTATTCCTCCTCTTTCTATAAAGTGTTGTTAACAGCACCACACACAACCAAAGAACAAAATATGTCGTGTTGGTTTTGTCAACAGTAGCACAAACTTCAAAATTGGTTGTGTTGATGATGTCAACATCATAATACCAAAATAATATGTTTTGGTAATGTCAACAACATCATAAACAACTTAATGTGGTGTTTTGGTACTATCAACAACACTCAAAATATCATAGTAAGGTGTTTGGGTAATGTCAATAACACCACAATACCAAAATAATGTGTTTTGGTGATGTCAACAGCAACGTAAATATCTTAATTTGGTGTTGTCAACAACAAAACATCACTAAAATAAGGTGTTTTAGTTGCCAACAACTCTCAAAACACCCAAATAATTTGTTTAGGTATTGTCAACAACACCACAACACCAAATTAAGTTGTTTCGTTGATGTCAGCAACAACACAACACCATAACAAAAAATAAGGTGTGTGACAACACCATAACACAAAAACAAGGTGTTTCGGGGTTGCCAACAACACCACAAACAATAAATTAAGTTGTTTAGGTATTATCAGCAACATAAAACACATTCATCAATTGTAGGGTCATTAGAAACTCAAATTATTCAACAATAGAGAATCGTTCAACTATTGTCAACAACATAAAGCAAACTTAACAATGAAGAATCACTATAAACTCGATAAAAAAAATCTAAAATCAATGATTCAACTACTGTCAATAACATAAAACATGTTCAATGCATATTTAATCTCATTTACATATTAAATATCAATAAAAGCTACTATGTCGAGTTTGAAAGCCAAAACTAAAAGTTGATACAATATTAAAGTTGTTTCGGCCTCCATTTTCATTATGCTTTTGGTTTGAAAAGATGAACTATGTTGTTGAATCGATGATGGAGAAGCTAACCAAAATCTGAAATCACTTCATATTTATAGGAGTTAATACTTGCGGTTGAAAGAATTTGATTGGTTTAAGTGTTTAGAAAAAGAGGGTTTGAAGTACGAATCTTGGAATGATGAAACAACTGCAATTTTAGATCATATGTAATTTCAGGTCATATACAGCAGTTAGTTTGTAAGGTTGAAAAGTTTGTGGTCATTTTTACGATTTCATATTTTCTGTAGGTTAGTTGAATTTTGTTTCATTAAGGTTGTGTTAAGTTAAGATTATTGGCCATGAAAACTGTCAATTGAAACAATCAAGAGAAGGTAAAAAGGTGCGACTTAACAAATTTGGGATATGCTCTTGGTACTACTGCAATGGGAAATCATATCAAGAGGATATGTTACAAAGAAATATGTTCTCGCAACTTCTCTATCGTGTATCACTGTAAAACCCACCGCTGTAAATTCACAACTGTATCACAATGGAAGGAGAAAACAATGGCTGTTGTATAGGTCTGAAAAGAACTACGGGGTAGCAAAAGAATGACAGTAGGTGGAAATAGTAAATAGGCCATATCACTTCCTGTGGTGAGCATGTATCAGTCAAAATAGCCCCATTCAACTCTTTCGTATCAGCAGCGCGGTTCAACATTTTCTAACAAAATCACATTCTGGGATGGGTTCACCTGCAAGGAAGGGCTGGGTGTGAGTATGTTGGTCATATACACACCACAAATAAACAAGTGTACAAAACAGGCAAATCACTTCAAACAAGGGCAAAATGACCATTTGATCCAGTAGATGAAAGATGTTATAATGGGTTATTGACAAATCATGTAATAATATTATCAGGTTACCTTATCTGGGAAGAAGGGGTTGTCTATCATCAGGCACACGATGAGTAGTCTAACAATGGAAATTCATCAACCAAAATTCAGATCCATTAGATTGATCAATCAACAATTTGAAACAATTAACCAATACAACAAAATCATAAAGTTAAAGCTCAAACCTCCTCGCTTGCTCCTGCTGCCATATTAATGATAGAGTCTTTTGACCTGAAATTATATATTTTAAGAGTAGCCATCACGCAATCATGGAAATGCAAGAAGATACACCCCACAAAAGGGAAGTTGATCTAAAGACGCTTGTACATGACAGAAATATAAGTTCATACCTCTTATCATGCTTCATATCTTCTATTGCACCATTAGGCATTTCCTCCTTGCCTTTAGAAAGATGTGAAAAGAACTGAAAAAGATGCAGCAGAAAATCAGTAGAAGGGTGGGAGAGGATGAACCTGCTCAAATTAACTTTAGAGATCTTAATTCTTCTTATCAGTTACCTGATGCATTGAGATGAAAACAATGGAAATTCCTAAGACGAAGTTCATTGTTAGTTTATGACCAAATAACGCTGCAGATGCTATGCCCGTGAAAATTGTAGCCACAGTTGAGGAATACTTCTTCAAGATTGTATCTGAGCATAGTCAATTTGAAAAATACACATGTAAAATATTGAAATTCACAACAGCAGAGCATGGAAGGGGAAAAGGATCAAAGAACGTCATCAGTATACAAAGAATATTTTCCACTTTCAGTTGTTCAAAATTGGACACCATGGTTACCTGCATATTTGAAGAAAAAGGAAGATAGGATTCCCTGGGCAGCATTGTTCAATACAAGCAGCATAGTAGCTTTGGAATGCCCTTGAAGAATGTCAAAGCTCTCAGGACCTACACATCAAAAATATTTTCAGAAAGACTAATGAACAACACATTGCAAAAAATGCAAAAGGAGTAATGTGTACCTTTAACAACTACAGTTCCCAATATTGCTAAAAAGTTGAATATTGCACCATATCCATACAAGAAAAGGTTCTGCGTAGTCAATGATAGCAAATGTCAATACAGTATATGCATATCTACCACTTAATCATACTTGTAAATTCACTATATCTAAACTTCATTCAGGGAAGGATAGTGGCCCTTGCAAAGCAGACAGTTATGTAATATCATTAGGATTATGGATTACAGCTCAGATAACATTGCAAGTAATCATGGGAAGGCACAAACAACGACAAGTCCCTAGATATAAGAGGTTCAACTGCTAACTCGTGGTCATTGGGCCAATAATGTTGGTGTAATCAACTTAAGTTCCTTTTGGATCATTTTATAATCCCCCACATGGAGGGAAGAATATACTGGTCAAGCTAGTAGGGGCCTCCACACAACAGGTGGATGAACAATGATAAATGTTGGAAGTGACAAATGGCAGTCCAAATTAGAAAGACTAGCTTTGCACGAAGCATTCCCAATGTACATTACAACCAACAGATTTGAAAATTTAAAGCTTCAGAAACAATTACTTGGAGGTATATGCTTGTGTCATATTGACTCTTCAAAGCGTACTCATTGAATACAGATGCCATCGATGGTACAGTTACCTGAGATTTTAGTTAAGATGTACAAGATTATCAGATACAAGATGAAACATTGCATGTGAAGTGATAATGATTGCTTGTGATAAGAACACACCTAACCATTTCATAAGTCACTTACAAAAATCAAGGTATAAATGTATGCTCCAGTAGCAACAGGAACTCCCATTTCTGTCATACCCGTGGGTACAGATTGCATTTGATTAATGGTGATCCCTATAAGCAAAAGGGCAAGAGCTTCCCACTAATGACAAGGATAAAATCCAAATGTCAGAAAGCAATGGTGATAAACTTCTGTATGAACACTACAGAGTCAGGCCAAGTTCTAGTAGTCAAAAGAACTCACTTGAATGACAGAAAACCGACGCTTCATAATGATCTTTAAAAGCACTGCAATCACCAAGACCTGCATGTTCAAGATAACGCACTCTTAAAACTGATGGAAGGGCCATCCTCAGGAAATCCAACCATCATTATCTAACACAAACTCCCCACAACTACCCCAGGGATTCATATATATTTAGTCACAAGAAATTTAAGCTTAAAACAAGTGTGTGATTTCTGGAAAAATTCAGATAAGATACTTAGTGCCTACAGTTTTCCAAAGAGAGCATGAATGGTATAAAGAACAACCAACATCAAATATGAATTTGGACATAGACCTGGTTCTTACCTTTAAGTTGCTCAACATCTTGACCGTGGAAGGATTGAAGTACAGCTGAAATCAAAATGAAATAAAAATAAAATCTTTGCTTAACAAAAACATATAATTTTATGAAAAAAATAAAATAAAGACTATAAAGTTAATTAACAATTTTTTTTATTCCTGTTCATCGAGCATGGAAGTGCAGATGACACATCTATGTTAACGAAAATAGTATAGTCATTCCAGATATAAGGAACTTAAGCAGAAACTAGAGGCCAAAAGGACCATACCTGCATAGTGAACTTCAGATAGTTATTTATAGCATACAGAAATGCAGGAACCGCAAGAAGCACATTGCTACGTGCAGCCTGCATGAAATAAGATCGTGTGTTAAGACCAGGAGGTGCAGAATGTTAAACGGTGGGAGATTGCCAATAAGAGAACGATCAAGCAACTTTAAATCAAATTGCATTCTTATAGCATCAGCAGCAAGTACATGAAGCTTGGAGAAGGAATATCAGAGAAACTGGACCATCACTGGTTAAAATACAAATCACAACTTCATGGTCTATACACTATATGTGCAAAGCCAAACATAAAATGCTAACATATGTTCGGCAAATTACAAGAAGAATCAATTTCTTTGACAGGAAACGGTCATCTTTGTCTTCTGTAGTTATATTTTCAAAATGTGGACTAGTTAGTTAGCTTTGAGGCTTATGATTATACTTCTAGAGAACTAGCAACCAAAATTTATGTGACAGAAATCTTTCTATAGCTTTGATACTTTTCTCAACTATATATTCAGGATCTTATTAGGCTGAGCCGATGATCTTGTTTGAGATGCTCATACAAGAATAAAAAACAGAATCTGATTATTTTTATCACTTTTCTGATACTTTGCCAGATAGAGAAGCTCCCAAGAGCACCTTCGCATTTGCCTTCCCTCAAATATCTGTTGCATGAGTACTTGCATTTCCTTTTACCTCCCCCGCCCCAGTTTTACCACTTTACATCATCCTAGCGTTGAACTGGCCCAACACAAACAGGTTGCAAAACTCATAATCATCTGAAGAGTACCTGAACCAGTGAGGAGACTGAGAGAAGTGGTTTTTCTCCAACCTTTTGGCGCCTACCCTGCAAGAACAAATTATAATCAAGAACCTAAACCCAAATGTTATCCCTTCAAATAAAGAACTAGAAACCAAGAATTCCTCGAAAACAGAGCAAAGTTTTGCATGGTAGAAGCAGTTAACAAATTCATCCAATAAGTCCATTTGTAAAATAAGTTGGTTTATTGTTATTGTCCAACAATCATTGCCTGACAATTGGTAGAAAGCAGGATTGATGCCAAAGGAAGTTAGAAACTAATACCCACTCCAGACCAAAGATCATTGTTTCAACATTAAGAAAAATATTCCAAGACAATCAGAAATTATAAGCAACACGACCAATAATTTGCAATATCCAAGTGCAGACCACCATCAAAGAATCAGGCAGTTGCAAATTGCACAAAGAATAAATCTATATTGAGGAAAATGGTCATGGAACAACTTTCCCTGTGCTGATGGTATTGCAGTCCTACTTTCATGGTCCTTTATTTCCTTCCCTATTACATCTATTAAATGGAAAATAAGATTGAACACATTTAGGTCCATCATCTCTCAACCTCCACATAAAATGGTCAACTTCTAATGCTTAACTCTCTCGTGTATCTTTTTTCCTGTCCCTAGGACTTCCTGTCATGAACATGTCACCCCAATCACCACATAACCTTATAATGTTTGACATTCCGCAGAAAAACTAATAATAGTAAATAAAACCCAATTCATACGGAAGCTAGTACCTTACCTGATTTATACATAACACAATGTAATGTGTTCATTTGGCATTAAAGACCGTAATTTTTCCAAAGCATTTTCAGGAGTCAAGAACAACATATCACAGAATGAGAAGTTGCGTAAAAAAAAAAACATGTACAGAGTTAACCTTGAGATTAACACAATAAGTAAATGCTAGGTAACAAAGACATAAAAAGACAGCCAGAACTCGGTGCAAATAATTAAATAAACCGTTCTCTTATTGCAGGTTAAGATCACTAAAATGCAGTTTCAAAAATTACCTACTCTTCATTTGACCGAATCACAGTTAAATGGCATGGCTAAACAACATACAAAGCTAGCACAATTGGGCATTACATACAAAACATATAAGTACTCAAATCTTAGTGCATGGTAGAAATATGGTTTTAATTATTCAATACAATCTACCATTTATTCCATATAGAAATTATGTTCATACCATATCACTAAGGTGATTACAGAATGACCAAGAACCAAAAATATTAGCACTTTAAGACAAGAGAATGGTCATCTTTACCTGGATGATAAGCATAACAATTGCAAAGAGAACCTTTGTAAGCTCTGTCAAAAAGTTTACACTAACTGGGCTAAAGTTGAACTTCCCATCCACCTTGGACATGTACACCAAAATTGGCTGACAGGAAAATGAAGTACATTAGGTGAAATACAGGCGCAGAATGTGGGTGGGAAGCTTAGTATAAAACAACGTTAAATCAATGCAAATCTAAAGATGTAAAAGGCCTATGTATCCACCAAATGCCATCAATCACCTGTAAGCCAACAAGCATGCAATCACCAACAACTAAAAGCACATTCAATGCCCGTTGTTTTGACGAAACTTTACTGCGGTGACTGTCATAGGCCCTTGCAATGGATTTGCTAGATGGAGAGTGCAGCTTCGAGTGGCAAACGCTACACTCTATCATCCCTTTTTTCATTGATTCGCCCTTCTAATCTCTCTCAGCAGTCAGCAACTCCAAGAAAATGGGAATTTCTAGCAACTCAAACAACTAAATGAGTCAGCAGTGATATTGAGTTCAGAACTTGAATGACACTCATGAAGTACACCGACTACGAAAAAACTTCCACTTGACAAAGACTTCAAATTCTCCAACACATTGAAAAACTCAAAAAGTCGTTTTCGTTATCATAATATTTTTAAGCAAGTTTCCACCCTCACAATTGAAACAAAAACAAAATAACAAAATTCAAACTTGGAGCCCAACCTCTCCAGTGAACAATTGACTCCTTAAACTACAAGATCCAGACAAGCATTCCAAAATCCAATCAAATGCCATCCAAACAACTCAACTAGATCAAGCGAGCACAATTCCAACCTCACACAAGCAGTTTTAGTACCTCATATATCCATCTGAACCTAGATCGGATGCAAAAACCAGGATTGCCAAATGAACAGAGTAAGAAAACACGAAACATAACGCCCAAACCGCATCAAAAGCAGCAAGAAAACCAGATCTTGACTTTCAAACTCAACTCGTATTGTACTTGAATACGATCGATACACCGAAAGTTCATACTCAAACCAAAGCTGAAGAAACTGACCTGTAGTTAGATTAGATGATCGTCGAAAGTAGAATTCGACGAAAGGGGCAGGAAACTAGAACCGGTGGCTGAGGAAATTCCGGCAAGATCCACGGTTCTCTAGAGCCGGAAACGCGGATCCTGGCCTTGATCCGAAGAGAAAGAGATGGGAAATGGCAGTTCTAGGGTTAGTGATTCACAATTGGTGAGAGTTGAAGTGTAATTAAGATGTACGATGTGAGCTTCCCCTCTCTCTCTCCCAGATGTGAGCTTCCCCTCTCTCTCCCGGAATCTGATAAATGCGAAGAATATGCAGGGCGAGGATGAGAGTTTCTTCGGTGTTGTATACTTCAATTCGCAACAAGTACCTTTTACGTATTGTTATCGTAATTTCTCAATTTCACCCTCACCTACTTACCTTGGCCGTTAAATTATTGAAGGCGGTGATCAGCCATATAAAAATTAAATCGAAATGGTAACCACACCCAAGGTGTGACCAACTTTGTCGACTCTCTTCGCCATATCTCCGTGATTTATTAGATTGCCGGAATAGCAAGTATATTAAAGGTTCCTTTATTATGATTGTGATAACGGAATTAGAATCAAGAATTAGAATCGAATAGAGAATTGAAATGGGTAAGAATTATTATATTTGGTATGACCATGTAATTAAATATTGTTTAATACATTAGTTACATAATTTACGAAACGAGAAACCACGTTACTATGATACACGAATACGGATACGAATACGAAAAAGGGACACGATGAGAAATGAGAAAGAGGCAATTCTCAAATATATATATATATATATATATATATATATATATATATATATATATATTAAACTCAATTATATATGAGTAGATACAAATATTAACATGACAACAAAATAACCGAAACAAAAACTTAAAAACAAACATTTTCAGTCTTACAAAACAAAGTAAAAAAAAACATATCTATTATACTTACAAAAACAGAGCACGGGTTGATGACGTGACGCGCTGTGGACGCAGGATTTTTGAAATTGAGCTCCCACAATTAAAGCAAATAAATTTTTATTTTTTTACACTATTTTTTAAACCATAAAATCTTTTATTATTAAAATAATAATTTTATAGAAACTAAATCATTTTTTTAATAATAATAAAAAAATTAATCGAATTAGCTTTAACAATCAAATCACCTTAACAAACAAATCATTTTTTTAATAAATAAATATTTATAAAAATATATTAAAAGATATTGCGATTTTGATTTCCCTTTTAATTATATTTTCGGTTAGGATTTTTATTCGACGGATTTTTTTCGAACGTTCCATCAGGATTTTTCCATGGTTCGCTTAGAACTTTTATGTTTTACAAATTTGTCGAACAAAATTTATTTTTTTGAAACTACAACTTTACGTTATGTGCGAGTTTTAACTAAATTGATTTTGAATTGAATTTTATTTTCGAAATGTTCCATCAGATTTTAAGCGAACAATTATTTTTTGATAAAATCCATCAAAATTTACGTTTTTTTTTTGAAAAATACCTATAAATATATAATAAATTTTTACACGATTCCATTGGATTTTTTTGATAGTTTTTTAAATAAAAAACTTCCATTTAATCAACAAAATTGATTTCCACTTTGACGGTAAATTGATTTCCATTGTTGTTATATCTTTTTATTATGGATTTTAATTAAATTGGTTTCGATTTCATTTCCATTTTAGTTATATTTTGTGTTAGGATTTTTATTCGAACGAATTTTTTTCCCGAACGTTCCATGTGATTTTTTTCATGGTTCCCTTAGAACTTTTTATGTTTTACAAATTTGCCGAAAAAAATTATTTTTTTGGAACTAAAAATTTTACGTCATGGGCGAGTCTATATCTACTACTAGAGTAGTATACATGACAGTTTACGTGGTGCGTTGTGAGAGTAGTATTTCGAAATGGAGCTCCCACAATTTTTTTTTGAAATTGTATAATTAACAATCGTTTTTCTATTGTTTCATCCCTTAATTTGATTTTTAACCGTAATCTCGTGTATCTGATCTATTTTCAAGTTATTAAAAAAAAAATTGACGTGTACACCTTTTTTTATATTAATTTTATTTATTTATTGATTTTCTTCCACCCATCAACAAATAAGTTATTTTTAGATAATAGTTATCGGACTTTGAAGTTAATTTTGAATTAAATTAAATTTTTTTAAAATTTTTTTAGCTTGTAGATATAGACCGTGTTATATTAATTAAATTTTTGTTTAATTATGTTAAGTTTCTTAGCTTGTAGATCACATAAATCTTTTGTAATTTTAATAATTAATAATAAAATTAACTAATTAACTAATAGATTTATAGTCGAAAAATAATTAATTAAAATAAAAATTTTAATACACCAATAAGCATTATAATCCAAAAAAAAAAACAAAAGAGTTGTTAAATACAAAAAAAATTGTAAAATTAAATTGTTACCCATTGACCAAGAAAAAATCCCTAAACTCATTACATAATCGGAAAAAAACAAAAATGTTGTTATATATATATAATAATATTATTATTCTATTAAGTATGTCCATAGTATAATCTCATTTAGTAAATTTATCCTTAATAAAGTAATGTTGGTAAGTCGATTAGATTAGAGAAGTATACAAAACAAAAGCACGTACAAAAACCTATTTCACAATATCTTTCTCATTTTTTTTCAAAACCCGCACAAGGTGCGGGTAATATACTAGTTTAGTCTTACAATATCAAATAAACATACTTAGTTTCAAAATTGAAAAACGAATCATCCATTTTACAAATCAACAGCAATTGAACCACATGATCAACCAAGGAAGACAATAATAAAAATGTGTAAATTAGAAAAGTGAAAGATTTAAAATAGCACTCAACATTCAACAAATAAAAATTACACAATAAATTAGTAATTAAAGATTAAGAATTAATTTATGAAATCATACGAAGAATGGAGAGAAGAGTCATCCAGCGGAACAAAAACATTTCAAGTTTTCAACATTAGAACCGAAGAAGAAGATCAGTGTCTTGCTTCCGGGAACCACAATCTCCCATGTGGCCATGTGGAACTAGTTTAGTCGAGAAAAAATGGGAGAGAATAAAAAATAGTACGGTAAGTCGGTTTTTCTATAAGTTTTTTTTTTAATTTTTTTTCTTTTCTAGCCTTAAAAAAAAAGGTTAAATTTTCGCTGACCGTGTTTTGACCGGACACAATCCGCGTCCTCGCCATATCTTAGACGTGTTCTCCCCGTGCCCTACCTCTTAAACGTGTCTTGACCGTGTCGAGTCATATTTGACCGTGTCGGGTTATATTTGACCGTGTCCAAGCCGCATCTTGATGTGTCCATGTGTTTGATACAGCGGGACACAGGACACTCCACCTTCTAAAAGTGTCCGTGCACCATATCATATATTTACGTTATATGAATGTAAATTTATGAAGTAAATATATATATATTATTTTTATTCTACAATTAAACAAAATGAAGAGCAACTAAGTCCTTCAAATATAAGAATTCTTCGCCGTTATAAATGAAGTTATAAAACTTTTTCCAAAACTAGGCTCGGTTGAAAGTTTATTCCGAAAATATAGGAAGTGGTCAGGTCCGGAATAGAAGTGCGGTGACTCACTGCGTTTCTTCCGTAAAGAAACGCTATGCATAGCCGTCATCCTAAAAAATCAAAGGGAAAATTAAAAAAAAAATAAAATAAAGGAGAGAAACGCGGTGACTCACCGCGTTTCTCTCATAAAAAAAATAAATAAAAACTAGAAGTGCGGTGAGTCACCGCGCTTCTTACATAAAATTAAATAAAATAATAGAAGCGCGGTGACTCACCACGCTTCTGTGCTTTTTTTTTGTGCCACGGGCAGAAACGCGTAGAGCGCCGGTTTAGGTTTGGCCGAGATCCAAACCTAAACTTAAACCGCAAACCTCCGGTTTGACCAAACCGGCAAACCTAAACCGCCGGTTAGACTTGGTTCACAAATCGCTGGTTTGGCGGTTTGGTTTGAACCGGTCCCATGTCTAGTTTGATGCTTCACATTCTCAAAGGAAAAAAGCTTAACATCACGCCCCCTGCAACATGGGAACACACCTTTTCTTTTTAAAAGAAAAGTCTAAAAAAAAAATGTCCGTCAAATTGAGTATAAGGATGAGTGCATACCTTCCGATTCCAAGTTTCTCCACTGTTTGAACCACACCCTCCACTTCGGTAACAAACAAGGGTCTTCTACGGCGATGGATATCGAGATTTATCAACAAGCAAAGAATCAACACAAATCGAATATCGAGACTTATCTCTCCTCTTGATCAATTCTTCATCGACTCCAGAACCTCTCATCCGCCTCCAGATCGATTCATCAGACAGTGGGGTTCGATTGGCGGTCAACAACGAAGATATATACAGACCATAGCACCAGGAGTAATGGATGACGCTCGACTATGAGAAGGTGACATAGCCAATCGACCCGATTGTGACCTAGCCGTTGTGGAATCCATAGTTCCGGATTGAATTGGATTCAATCGGATGGCTCGGAAGAGTGAAACTACGGTGGTTTTGGGGCGAATGAAGTGAATTGAACTGGTGTTGCTTAATTATCGATAGAGCTGACGGTGGTTTGTGGGAAAAAGAAGCTTTGATTCAGTTGGGCTAGGTTTCCTACTAAAAGAAGCCAAACACGTTGATAGCATGAATTATAGTCTATATTTTGGGGTTTGTTTGGACGTTTTATCTTTCATAATCTGCATGTTTGTATGTGCATTATGTGATTTGACCACCATTTCATCTACCTTTGCGAGAATCGAGGTCTACACCTAGTTTTGTTGTGATTGCAGGTAATTTAGTACGTTTTGCATCAAAAAGGAGCGAAAGGAGTCATGAGTCATTTAGAGCTACATCCAGGAAGCATAGCCATGGATTAAAGAATTACTTTGGACTAGTTTTGAGAGATTTCGCATTCAGTTGTGACTCACCTCGGTTGACCAGAGATTCACCTCGACCGAGGTGATCCAGAGACGCCGACTCGACCGAGGCGAATACCTAGGACGCGGCGAGAATATTTTATTCTTGGCTGAGATCTTTTAAAATTGGAAAGAGATCTTATATTTTTGGGCTTGGCTCCTGGAAGGAAAGAGATATGCAGAATCATATATTTTACCTATTTTTATGGGAAGAGATCTTTCTAAGATATCTTATCTTTGGAGGGTTATTTTCCTATAAAAAGGGTTGGATTTTCACAAATCCAATATCTCGCATACGACGTCGCATACCCTGCTGAGATCCGCATACACAGCAGCAGCACCCTACTCCAGTTGGGAGAGATTTGAAGAACCTTTTTGAAGGTTGAAGGAAGATTGAAGATTGTAGCTTTTATAGCTTTTGAAGGGTTTTTGTAAGATTATCTTCAATTCCCTCACTTGTTGTCTCGTCTTGTTGGATTGCTATCCAAGGAACGCTTTGTTGTGATATTTGATTCAGTTATTGAAATCTTTTCATTAAATTCTTCTTGTTCAAATATTCACCTTCTTCCCATATATTTGATTAATACTTTCATGATGATGAGTGGCTAATTTCCTTGTGTGATTCTAGGGTGATTGGCTGAAGGTTGTGGGAAAAACAATGATAGAATAATCTTAGATTTCAGTAGGATCCTGAAAGTTCGAGTCTTTAACCTTAACCCTAAGCATCTCGTTCAGTCGATGAACATCTCGGCCGGGGTGGAAACTGGCTGACCGAGGTGACTTATCTGATCCTAAACTGAGAGTTAAGTGTTAGAGTTTGCCAAATCCTATTCTTATTACACCTTTCCTGGTTCAAAGCAAGCTTAGGATGAGACTTACCCGGTAATTCCTTAATTTGTGTACCAACGATCATAAGTGTAGGTAATAAAGGTTCATCCTTTATTGGGGTTTGAGTGTGCTTCCATCCCATCTTTGTGAGTTAGCCTGAGACTTACCCGGTAAAGGTTGATTCTATTCTCTTAGATGGTGTGTTAGTTTGAGGTTATAATTCTTTATCTTGATTCCTTGAGACTTACCCGGTAATAGGAGTTACGGTTTAAGATTAGTGTGTAGTGAGACTTACCCGGTGATCTACTCCACTTTAGAAACACCTTCCCCACGCAAAAATCTCAGCTTTGTCCGCTTATCTATAGACCTTGAGTTGGAACCACAACTAGATGCTTTAATCCCTAGAATTGCATGTTTGCTTTATTGACTTCTTATTCATCTTTGATTGTGTTAATCGCTCTTGTGGTTAGTATTGACATAAGCACACCGTATTGACTTTGTTTCATCGAGTCCCTGTGATCGACCCCTGGAATTTTCTTGCTTTTACTACGATTGACCCGTACACTGCGGGTTCGCATCCTTGTTTTAAGCTTAAGTCTAGGGTTATAAATTTAAAGCTTGCACACACCGTTTGGAGCGAACAAGTTTTTGGCGCCGTTGCCGGGGACTTGGTCTAGACCGAGCCGGTACGGTTTGCTCTTGGGGCGATTGCCCCGTTTCATCTAACCACTCTACTTGAGTGACTTTTGCAGGTTCTTTCTTAGGTATATGCGAAGAACCCGCGCTGGGAAGGAAATCGTTCCTTACGATCCCGAACCAGAAAAGACATACAAGCGACGCTTAAGAGAAGCGAAGATGGCCCAACAAGACGATCGTGATCTTGCGGCCCAATTGAAAGAGGCGCTAGAGCTGCTACGCCTCAGCAAGGAAGAACTCAGGCAAGAGAAAGAAGAGAATCGCACCAAGACTGCAGCAATCGAAGCTGAGATAGCAGTCATACGAGACCAGATTCTACTTCGACCGAGGGAAGATCCTCCTGTTGATCCTCGACCGATGCAGGATCCAGTAGTTGACCCGCGACCGAGGCAGATTCCAGTACCTGACGCCCCGGCCGATGTACTTCCACCTCGGATGCCAGTCCGAGATGTTCTTCTTGTAGGAATCCCACAAACCCTAGGTCAAAGGATGGACCCTAACCAACAGCTGAGGCGTCCAGGAGTGAACCTAGGAGATCCAGCAGATCATGACTACGAACTTCGACCACAAGTTCTAGCCATGATTCGCCAATGCCAATTCGGAGGGCTAGAGAAAGAGTCGCCGCATCAACATCTTCAAAACTACGAGATCTTGATGGAAACCTTGCGACCCCACAGAATTGAGAATAACAACTACAAGCTAAGACCTTTTTACTTTTCTTTAAAAGATAGAGCTCTTACTTGGTATCAATCTCTTCCTCCAGGAAAAATTAGCACATGGGAGGAGATGACTACGGAATTCTTGACCAAATTCTTTCTCCCCTCAAAGACCGCCGAAATGAGAGGGAAGATCAACGCTTTCATTATGAAGGACAAGGAGAGCTTGTCCAAATTTTGGGAGCGGTTCAAGGATATCCTCTTGGATTGCCCACATCATGGGATTCCAAAGATCGAGTTGTTGGAGATCTACTTCAAAGGGCTGGACGGAAGCACCCGGTTCAATCTCCAACTACTTTCCGCCGGTACCTTCATGGACATGGCGATTGATGAGGCTTGGGACTTCATTGAGAAGCAAGCCTTGCACATGGAGAAATATACCCACCAAGGAGCTGAAGGTGGAGTTAAAAGAGTCAACTTTCAAGAGACTCAATCCAACAACAATCAACTCACGTCTTTGACGAATGACGTGAAGCAATTGAAGGAGCTCTTGATGGCTCAAACTAAAAAGGAAGAGCAAGGGCAAAGGAACAACAACAATAACGGGTACCGTAACAACAACAACGGTCCCCGAAACAACAACTACAACAACAACAATAGAGGATCCAACATCAACAACTGGAGGGCGAATAACCAAAACTACGGTAACAATCATTCAATCTCCAACTCTAATGATTCCTCTAACCCTTTCCTCTCTTCCCCTTCTTCTTCTTCTACTCCATTGAAAAGCCAAGGGCAAGGATCAAGTTCGTCTCAGCCAGAAAAGAAAGACGCAGTTCTGGAAGCAATCTTGATCAAGCTTAGCGCTATGGAGAATTCTATGACTTCATTTTTGAGGGCCCAAAAGTCCTTCGAACAACAACTTGCTAATAAGGCGAATGAAGCGCCAAGAGATCCAGGGAAACTTCCAGCAAAGACGGAAACTAACCCTAAGGGCCAATGCATGGCCATAACGACGAGGAGTGGACTCAAAACTGCAGATCCAGTACCTCGCTCGACGCAGACCACCTCGGTCCAGATCCAGTCGAAGAACACCTCGACCGAGATGCCAACCGAGGCGGAGCAACAGAAAGCAGGAAGGACGACAGAAACTTATGTTCCACCTCCTGCATACAAACCACCACTTCCATTCCCTCAGTCCAGAGCCAGAGCACATCTAGACAAGCACTTTGGTAAGTTTCTTGACTTGATGAATAAGCTACATATTAATATTCCTTTCCTTGATGCTATTTTAGGTATGCCCGCCTATGGGAAGTTCTTAAAAGAAATCTTATCAAGGAAGAGGAAGCTGGAGGATGTTGGTGAAGTTAGGATGACATCTAAATCTTCGGAGCTTATCAAATCATGAAGGAAAAGATGCCACCTAAGTTGCGAGATCCCGGCTCATTTTGTATTCCCATTCAAGTTGGGGATGTCACTTGTGAAGCCCTTTGTGATCTAGGAGCCAGCGTGAGCATCATCCCGCTGGAGCTATGCACGAAGATCGGTCTTGGAGAGCCCAAGCCGGTCAAGATTCGACTTTACATGGCGGATCGCTCCATTACCCATCCCGTGGGCATTTTGGAGGACGTTCCGGTCAAGTTAGGTAACTTCTATCTTCCCATAGATTTTGTTGTACTTGACATTCCCGCAGATTATCCTGTTCCTATTATTCTCGGGAGACCATTTCTAGCAACTTCGGGTTGCAACGTGGATTGCAAGAACGCCAAGTTGAAATTCAACGTTGGTGGCGATGAGGTGGAGTTCGCGCTACTTGCAGCCATGAAAGGGGAGCAACTAACTGATGATATCTTCAACATCTACGATGAAGAAGAATCAAGAGAATTGGTGAGCTCTATCCTTATTAACGATCCACTCGAAAGAGTTATTAGCTTCAGTTTAATGGAGGAAGGTATAGATGCTTCTTGTGATGCAGATATACGGAGCTTGAAGGCACTGGAAGAGGATCCAGGAGCTAAAACTGAGAAGCTAATCCAGAAGACGAAGATCTCCAGTCTCGGATCCAGTAGCAATACCTCGACCGAGGCACTTTCTGGACTGAGCGAGGCGACCGAAGAACATCTCGGTCAACGCTTATGCGCCTCGACCGAGGTCGATGGCGAGATGATGTCAACTGAGATTACTGAGAATAACAAATTTCTTACTCCCTCCTCTGATATTCATCCACTGTTGGTGGAGCATTCCATCCACAAACTTTCTGATAATAAAGGTCCTTGGTACGCTGATATTGTGAACTATCTTGTTTGCCAGGAGATACCGCCCGGATTGACGTACTCTCAAAAGAAAAGATTCTTCAAGGAAGTACGACATTACTACTGGGACGAGCCGTTGCTATTCAAGCGCGGACCGGATGGGATGCTTCGAAGGTGCGTCCCGGAGGATGAAGTTAATAGCGTCATAAGGCATTGTCATTCACTTTCTTGTGGGGGGCATGCTAGCACCGATAAAACATGCGCTAAGGTATTGCGTTCCGGTTTCTTTTGGCCTACATTATTTAAGGATGTGCAATCTTTTGTTGTCTCTTGTGATGCATGCCAAAGAACAGGGAACTTATCAAGGAGGAACGAGATGCCACTTAATAACATCCAAGAAGTGGAAATCTTTGATGTATGGGGGATTGACTTCATGGGACCTTTCCCATCCTCCGGAGGAAACCTCTACATTCTCCTTGCAGTTGATTACGTCTCTAGATGGGTTGAAGCCGTTGCTTCTCCCACTAACGACGCCAAAGTGGTTGTGAAGTTCTTGAATAGAACTATCTTTCCACGATTTGGAACTCCACGCATCATCATTAGCGATGGAGGAACGCATTTCATCAACCGGAAGTTCAAAACACTTCTATCGAAGTATGGGGTAACTCACAAGGTATCAACTGCTTATCACCCTCAAACTAGTGGACAGGTCGAGATCTCGAATAGAGAAATCAAGGCAATTTTGGAGAAGACCGTCTCTAGAACGAGGAAGGATTGGTCCATGAAGTTGGACGATGCTCTTTGGGCGTACAGGACCGCATTCAAGACTCCCATAGGTACCACTCCTTATAATTTAGTATATGGGAAGTCTTGCCATTTGCCCGTTGAATTGGAACACAAGGCATATTGGGCGATCAAATGGTTGAATTTCGACATCAAAGAGGCTGGTGAGAAGCGACTATTGGAACTCAACGAGCTGGAGGAGCTGCGTTTGAACGCTTATGAGAATGCCAAAATCTACAAGGAAAGGACGAAGAGATGGCATGACAAGCGTATCGTCCCAAAGGAGCTTAACGAAGGAGACTTAGTTCTACTCTTCAACTCCCGCCTCCGCCTTTTTCCAGGTAAGTTGAAATCTAGATGGACCGGACCTTACGTTGTGAAACATGTTTTCCCTCATGGTGCAGTTGAGATATGGGGCGAAACTAGCGGAAGCTTCAAGGTCAACGGTCATCGACTTAAGAAATACCAACCGGAAATGCCGGTTGAGGAGGTTGCACCAATATACCTCATTTGAGACGCATCATGGTCCAGCTAGCGACCTTAAATCAAGCGCTTCTTGGGAGACAACCCAAGGTATTGCTTTCTTTTCCCGTTTTCTAGTCTAGCTTAGATAGTTTTTGTTTTTGCTTTGCTTTGCTTTGTTTTTGGCGTTCTGGACAGTCAACAGGGAATATCTAAGGAAGGATGGACAACTGGAAGGACAGAAGTTCGAGATTTTGAGAAGACAGAAGCATCTCGGTCACTGTCAGAGCATCTCGACCGAGTTGATTCTTGAGCAACCGAGGCGACTAGGGTTTCTGCAGACCACCTCGGTCCGTACCACCTCGGTCCAGTCGAGACAATCTCGACCGAGGTGACAGCAGATCCAGGAACAGTATAAAAGGGGGAAAAATTTACTTTTCACTTTTTTACCCACCTCGACCGCGGCGACAGTCCACTTCGCTCTCTCTCAAATCTCGCTCGTTTTCGAAGATTTCTGCTTCTAAACTGTGATTGAAGGGTCGAGGAACCGATTGCAACAACAGATCTGCAAGAAAATCGAACGAATCGACCGAAACGAGGTAAAACAAGTCGAAACCCTAACTCGTTCATTCGCTTCGATTTGGGCTTTGGTTGCCCCTGATTCTGCTGAGAAAAGGCATAAGTACCCCTTAGGAAGCAATTGTAGTGATTTTGGGGGGAAAAGAACTGAATTTCTGAGAATTGGAATCGTAACTGCTGCGCCTCGGTCCAGTCGAACTGCATCTCGACCGAGGTGTTCTTGAGGCTTGTCAGTGACCGAGGTGGTCTGACAGTACTGAGTGAAAATGAGTTCCGATCGCCGCCTCGCCCTGAGAGACAGATCCTCCCCCTCCCCTTCTTCTTCTTCTTCCCGTCCTTACCGCCCGGTCATCCACGAGAGATGTCGGGTAGACTATGAGCGGATAGCTAGCCGTCCAGTTATCGCACCACGATTTCTGGACGTGTCAGCTTTTGATTGCCTAGGGTTAGACGCTGACCTTAGGAGGATGATTGCTACTGTCGGGCTGGATCAGTTTACTGAGATCCGAGCCCCAGCTTACTTGGAGCCGACCTTGGAGTTTGTTAGCTCCTTCTCCTACCTCCCCACAGACCGGTCTGTGAAGTACCGGTTGATGAACCGGAACTTCATAGTTCCTTTAGAGATATGGAGAGAGATTTTTGGTTTCTCTGAGCCCACCGCCACCGACTTTCCCTCCCGATCCGTAGCTAGGGAGTTCTAGGGGCAGATTGCCCATATTACTGAGCATGCAGACAGATGGCGCCCTAGAGATTCCAGGGAGAAGGTCATCTTTCATCCGGCCTTCAGACTAGCCCACAGGATTTTCAGCGAGACACTTCTGGCGCGTACTGAGACGCCCCAGAAGATCAGACAGGGCGAGCTCTTCAGCCTCTACTGCATGGTCACAGGAGGTTTCCCAGACTTTGGCTTGCTCCTGGCAGAGGATCTGCACAGGATCAAGGCCAAGGCGAAGGGAGACATTTGCTGCGGAGGTCTGGTCACCCATATTGCTACCTATCACGGGATGGACCTCAGTGTTTGCACGATGGCGGCGGCTCCGAAGCCGTTGGGATTACAGGAGATGATCACACGGAGGATTCTGGTTCCCCGTGGTTTGACCACTCCATACGTCGCCATGCCTTGGGAGCGGACTGCACCTCAGGGGATCCGCTGGTCTGCTCAGTTCACAGTCTTTGATCCGCACTATTGGCAGACAGCATGGGCTCCACTGATGGAGGATCACAGAGAGGCAGCAGCTGCCCCTGCTGAGGAGGAGGATGACGACGACGAGGAGACGACGGATGAGAGAGATGGTGGTGTCCCGATGGATACAGGGACAGATACTGCAGGGACGAGCGCGCCACCGATCATCGACTTGGATGATGAGGAGGATACTGAGCCAGCACCTGCTGCACCTCCTGCTAGATCTGCTAGGCGTCGGACACGCCGCCATAGAGATTCCGAGGTTCATCGCCGGATCGACGACCTGACAGATCAGATGATAGACTCTTATGCTGCCCTTACTGTGGACATGCATGAGAGATTTGTTGCCCAGGACCGACACATTGACCGCTGGACTCATCAGATGTTAGAGGAGCAGCACTATCAGCGCAGGATGATGGAGCTACAGTTCCAGCAGACTATGGGCTATCCATTCGACCCGGCTCAGTATCCGTATGCGCCACCACCACCACCGGATCAGGATTATTGAGGAGCTGCAGGATTTTCTTTATTCTATTTTTATGCAGTTCAGCTTTTTATCCGGTGAGTACTCTTGTCTCTAGACTTTTTATTTGACCCACTGGGACAGTGTGTCCCAAGTATGGGGTGTTTGTATTTATATGACTACTTGATGTTATTCCGATCACCTTTTGATGTATGACACTTTATTTATCGGATATTTTCATATTTATGCTGCAGTTGCCTTTATATGATTATCTGATATTACATGCATACCTACAGGTTATTTGATTGAGAAAAACGTCGAAACCGAAAAAAAAAAAAAAAAAAATTTTGACCTCGACCGGGGAGATTCTGGCCAAACGAGGCATTTCACCTCGGTTGAATCAAGAACACCTCGACCGAGGTGGGTTACTGGGAGTTTTCGAAAACGATTTTTTGTGTTACTTATCTGGATATGATCTCAGTGAAGATCTTGTTTACTGACTGGTTTTAAATTCTTTATGTGTTTGAAAGGTTTTATAATATGTTTAAGTTGCTAAATGCTTTGTTTGAAATTATTAGCATGTTTAATACTTTGTTTTTATCCAAATTATGTTGAATTTGAAGGTTGACACCGCAAGTTAAGTTCTCTCACTTTCTTCTTGGAAAGACCAAGGCAATTCATTCTCTTCTTCTTCTTCTTCTTGATCATGCTTAGCCCCTCATATACATTTTTGCCTCCCTTTACCTATCCGGGAATTTGGAAGCAAGCGAAGTGGTGAAAACAAGTGGAGTTAAAGTTGAGAAGTGGCTGGAAGTGAAAGTGTTAGAAAGCAATAATAGGTTTGGGGAATTCAATCATGAAGATGAGTAACTCGGCACCATTCACATAGCCGGGTGTTTGTGTCTTGCCAAAGTCGGATGGAGCGATATTCCTAACGGGTCATGGTATGTGCATCAAGGGTTTGATGCATCTCAAGAAATTGATGATTGCTAATCTTCCAGGCTTCGGTTATTGTGCACCTCTGTCCATGCATCCCAAAAAGTAAAGTAAAAAGAAAAAGTGTGAAATAAGCAAAGCTTATTGGTGGAAGATGTTGCAAGTCAAAGTGAAGTTCATCCTTTTCCCGGATTCTAGCACCACATTACCTTACATACATCCCTACCCTACACGTTTCTTGACCTTTCTTTTGGGAAGCCCTTGAGACCTTGAGCTTGTTGATTGACTTAGCGGTTTAAATCGGATCATACATGATTGATTTTGATAATTATGATTTATTATGCATTCTATGATTTTATGCAAAGATGAACAACTTTCCTATATTTATAAAATGTTTTGATCATGTTGAGTTTTTAAAATTCCAGGAAGTACTCTCTTAGAGTGATCTATGGTAGTTGCACACCATAAAATGTTTTTGGAAGACTTTTTCATTGATTTTCTTGACCTATAATCCATTTTACCTTGTCTTCTATATGAGGAACTTGCTTGGGGACAAGCAAGGGCTAAGTATGGGGTATTTTGATAGCATGAATTATAGTCTATATTTTGGGGTTTGTTTGGACGTTTTATCTTTCATAATCTGCATGTTTGTATGTGCATTATGTGATTTGACCACCATTTCATCTACCTTTGCGAGAATCGAGGTCTACACCTAGTTTTGTTGTGATTGCAGGTAATTTAGTACGTTTTGCATCAAAAAGGAGCGAAAGGAGTCATGAGTCATTTAGAGCTACATCCAGGAAGCATAGCCATGGATTAAAGAATTACTTTGGACTAGTTTTGAGAGATTTCGCATTCAGTTGTGACTCACCTCGGTTGACCAGAGATTCACCTCGACCGAGGTGATCCAGAGACGCCGACTCGACCGAGGCGAATACCTAGGACGCGGCGAGAATATTTTATTCTTGGCTGAGATCTTTTAAAATTGGAAAGAGATCTTATATTTTTGGGCTTGGCTCCTGGAAGGAAAGAGATATGCAGAATCATATATTTTACCTATTTTTATGGGAAGAGATCTTTCTAAGATATCTTATCTTTGGAGGGTTATTTTCCTATAAAAAGGGTTGGATTTTCACAAATCCAATATCTCGCATACGACGTCGCATACCCTGCTGAGATCCGCATACACAGCAGCAGCACCCTACTCCAGTTGGGAGAGATTTGAAGAACCTTTTTGAAGGTTGAAGGAAGATTGAAGATTGTAGCTTTTATAGCTTTTGAAGGGTTTTTGTAAGATTATCTTCAATTCCCTCACTTGTTGTCTCGTCTTGTTGGATTGCTATCCAAGGAACGCTTTGTTGTGATATTTGATTCAGTTATTGAAGTCTTTTCATTAAATTCTTCTTGTTCAAATATTCACCTTCTTCCCATATATTTGATTAATACTTTCATGATGATGAGTGGCTAATTTCCTTGTGTGATTCTAGGGTGATTGGCTGAAGGTTGTGGGAAAAACAATGATAGAATAATCTTAGATTTCAGTAGGATCCTGAAAGTTCGAGTCTTTAACCTTAACCCTAAGCATCTCGTTCAGTCGATGAACATCTCGGCCGGGGTGGAAACTGGCTGACCGAGGTGACTTATCTGATCCTAAACTGAGAGTTAAGTGTTAGAGTTTGCCAAATCCTATTCTTATTACACCTTTCCTGGTTCAAAGCAAGCTTAGGATGAGACTTACCCGGTAATTCCTTAATTTGTGTACCAACGATCATAAGTGTAGGTAATAAAGGTTCATCCTTTATTGGGGTTTGAGTGTGCTTCCATCCCATCTTTGTGAGTTAGCTTGAGACTTACCCGGTAAAGGTTGATTCTATTCCCTTAGATGGTGTGTTAGTTTGAGGTTATAGTTCTTTATCTTGATTCCTTGAGACTTACCCGGTAATAGGAGTTACGGTTTAAGATTAGTGTGTAGTGAGACTTACCCGGTGATCTACTCCACTTTAGAAACACCTTCCCCACGCAAAAATCTCAGCTTTGTCCGCTTATCTATAGACCTTGAGTTGGAACCACAACTAGATGCTTTAATCCCTAGAATTGCATGTTTGCTTTATTGACTTCTTATTCATCTTTGATTGTGTTAATCGCTCTTGTGGTTAGTATTGACATAAGCACACCGTATTGACTTTGTTTCATCGAGTCCCTGTGATCGACCCCTGGAATTTTCTTGCTTTTACTACGATTGACCCGTACACTGTGGGTTCGCATCCTTGTTTTAAGCTTAAGTCTAGGGTTATAAATTTAAAGCTTGCACACACCGTTTGGAGCGAACACACGTGGATAAAAAAACAAATAAAATGCTGGAAAAAAAGAAGGGTGAGTGCGCACCGGAAACTGCTTACTCTTTTTCTAAAAAAAAAAACACTCCCCAAATAACGACATAGCCGTTGATTAGCGGGAGCCCAAACCCGAAACTTCATCCATTCCCGACCCGCATCATAGACCTAACAATTTTCCCTCTCATCACATTTCATATCTCTCTCCTTATCGCCGAGCGACAATGTCTCTTTCTCATCCGTCCACTTTCCACCGTCTTGCCTTGTGTTTTTTTTCCTGTTTAATTGATGCCCAGTCATTTGCAATGCTAGGACAATACAATAGTATAGGAGATATAAGAAAGAGTTGTTTGACATAGGAAAAAGTTACCAAAAACTATTCGATGCCCGGTCTCTCCATCACGAAAATCTCCGCCTCCTACTCCACCACCACAACCAATTATCTCCCGCAATTCGCCGCATTGCCGATAAGCTCCGGTCGCTAGGATACGACGAAGACCCTCCTGACACCTCCGCTTCCACCAACACAAGTTCACCGGCTGAATCCCTAACAGACAACCTCCAAATCAGCGAGATTTTCATTCCAAATTCAAAGGTGATTTTGAACTACCGTGTCGGTCACACACTTGATACCAGCTGGTCCACGCCGGAAAATCCTGCTCCCGTTCCAAGAAGTGGAAACACTATCGTGAAGCTGAATGAGTTGATAGGGGAGGCGAAGAGAGAGTGAGAAGGGGAGGGTGAAGTTTCCCACGCTGGCAGAGTTGACTTTGCCGGTCAGGGAACTTAAGAGGCTGATTACGATGGGAATTAAAATAAAGCAGAATCTAAATATTGGGAAGGCGGGAGAGACGGAGGAGGTTGTGACGGAGGGGTATTTTTTATCATCGTATGTAAGTGGACGATCGAGGACGACATGTTCGCGCTCAATCTAAGGAGGCTAATGCAGGTTGGATCCGGTACAATCTTTGCTCGGTCACTATGCCTAAATCGTACAATTTGGTCGCTTGGGAAGCTCCTTTGATGGGGATGGTCAAGCTTAACATTGATGGCGCAAGACATGTTAATGGTCATGTGATGACTATTGGGGTTATTAGGAATAATGTTGGGAAGTGGCTTCAGGGGGTTCACGGTCAATATTAAGTTGTGTTCAATCCCATGGATAAATTATGGGAGATTTTGTACGGCATTAATGTTGCTTCGATTGTAGTTATCGTTAAGTTATTTTGGAAACAAATTCTCTTTTAACTTTCAATTTAATGAACAAGGATTTACCATCTCACCTCCCTTGACTAGTCTGGTCCATAGATATCAACTTACTTAAAAGAGACTAGTATATTTGGTCTCATCATGTCTATCGCGAGACGAATAAAACTGTGGATTATTTGTTTGTTTTTGCTTGTGACTTGCCTTTGGGCTTTCATGTATTGTGTGACTACATGATGACGTAGTGTATGTATTACGTGATGATGTTAGTAGCCGAGCTATCCCCTCTTGCTTATTACTCAGCTCTTTTTTATTAAATAAAGTGAGGTTATATGCACCGGAAACCACTTACTTAAAAAAAGAAAAGAAAAAGAAACACCTTCCAAATAACGACATAGCTGTTGATTAGCGGGAGCCCAAACCCGAAACTCCATCCATGCCCGACCCGCATCACATACCCGGAAATTTTCCCTCTCATCACATTTCATATCTCTCTCCTCTCTCTCCTTATCGCCGAGCGACAATGTCTCTCTCTCATCCGTCCACTTTCCACCGTCTTCGCCCTTCCAAACCTCCGGCAAGCCACCTCTACAACCACTACACCCTTCTTATCCACTTTCCGACTCCTCTCTTCCTCCCTCTCCGATCCATCACGAAAGTCTCCGCCTCCTCCACCAGCACAACCAAATACCTCCCGCAATTCGCCGTATTGCCGATAAGCTCCGGTCGCTAGGATACGTCGAAGATCCTTCTAACACCTCCGCTTCCACCAACATAAGTTCACCGGATGAAGCCCTAACGGACAACCTTCAAATCGGCGAGATTTTCATTCCAAATTCGAAGGTGATTCCGAACTAACGTGTCGGTCACACGCTTGATACGAGTTGGTCCACGCCTGAAAATCCTACTCCCGTACAGGGAAGTGGAAACACTATCGTGAAACTGAATGAGTTGATAGGGGAGGCGAAGAGAGAGTGAGAAGGGGAGGGTGAAGTTTTCCACGCTGGTGGAATTGACTTTGCCGGTCAGGGAACTTAAGAGGTTGATTACGATGGGAATTAGATTAAAGCGGAAGCTAAATATTAGAAAGGCGGGAGAGACGGAAGAGGTTGTGACAGAGGGGTATTTTTCATCATCGTATGGAAGTGGAGATCGAGGACGACATGTTCACGCTCAATCTAAGGAGGCTAATGTAGGTTGGATCCGGTACAATCTTTGCTCGGTCACTATGCCTAAATCGTACACTTTGGTCGCTTGGGAAGCTCCTTTGATGGGGATATTCAAGCTTAACATTGATGGCACAAGACGTGTTAATGGTCTTTTGATGACTATTGGAGTTATTAGGAATAATGTTGGGAAGTGGCTTTGGGGATTCACGGTCAATATTAAGTTGTGTGCAATCCCATGGATAAATTATGGAAGATTTTGCATGGCCTTAATGTTGTTTTGATTGTAGTTATCGTTAAGTTATTTTGGAAACAAATGCTCTTTTAACTTTCAACTTAACGAACGAGGATTAACCATCTCACCACCCCTTGGCTATTTTGGTACATAGATATCAAGACTTAAAAGAGACTAGTATATTCAGTCTCATCATGTCTATTGCGAGACGAATAAAATTGTGGATTATTTGTCTATTTTTGCTTATGAATTGTCTTTGAGCTTTCATGTATTGTGTGACCAGCTGATGACATAGTGTCTGTATTACGTGATGATGTTAGGAGCCGAGCTATCCCCACTTGCTTATTACTTCACTATTTTTTATTAAATAAAGTGCGGTTATATGCACATGAAACCACTTACTTTAAAAAAAAGAAAGGAAAAAGAAACACCTCCCAAATAACGACATAGTCGTTGATTAGCTGGAGCCCAAACCCGAAACTCTATCCATGCCCGACCCGCATCACATATCCGATAGCTTTCCCTCCCATCACATTTAATATCTCTCTCCTTATTGCCGAGCGACAATGTATATCTCTTATCCGTCCACTTTCCACCGTCTTCGCCCTTCCAAACCTCGGCGAGCCACCTCTACAACCACTACACCCTTCTTATCCACTTTCCGACTCCTCTGTTCCTCCCTCTCCGATCCATCACAAAAATCTCCGCCTCCTCCACCACCACAACCAAATACCTCCCGTAATCCGCAATTCACCGCATTGCCGATAAGCTCCGATCGCTAGGATACGTCGAAGATCCTCCTGACACCTCCGCTTCCACCAACGCAAGTTCGCCGGCTGAAGCCCTAACGGACAACCTCCAAATCAGCGAGATTTTCATTCAGAATTCAAAGGTGATTCCGAACTACCGTGTCGGTCAAACACTTGATACCAACTGGTCTACGCCGAAAAATCTTGCTCTTGTTCCGGGAAGCGAAAACACTATCGTGAAACTGAATGAGTTGATAGGGGAGGCAAAGAGAGAGGAAGAAGAGTGAGAAGGGGAGGGTGAAGTTTTCCACGCTGGCGGAATTGACTTTGTCGGTCAGGGAACTTAAGAGGCTGATTACGATGGAAATTAGAATGAAGTAGAAGCTAAATATTGGGAAGGCGGGAGTGACAAAGGGGGTTGTGAATGGGATTCATGAGAGGTGGAGGACAGATGAAGTGGTGAAGCTTGCTTGTGATGATGTGTGGAAGATGAACATGAAGAGGACTCATGACTTGTTGGAGGTAATCTTCTTATTTTCTCAACCCTTCGTATACGTGTTGTATTTTTTATTGCGTGGACTTAGTTATGGACTTGGTGTAATTTTGATCAATTTTTTTCTGTAATGTGAATCGAAGACTGTGATTTGATTGGATTTCATACTCAAGAAGATGACATCTACATGCTTATTGTTTGAGTTGCTTTTGGGCATGATTTTCAACTAAGTGATTAAGTGAATCGAGATGGGGAGTCTACTTGTTTATACCTTGAATTGTTACAATACAAAATTGAAATGAAGCAATTAATTGAAAGATTGAAGAGTTACATTTTCAGGTTTAGTAGTGAAGAGTTGTAAGAAAGTATAAAAATTGCTGAAATGGGACATAACATTGAGAAGAGCTCTAAGGGTGCCATTTCTTGCCTCCTATTTTCCCCTTTGTATCTTTTTTTAAAGGTTGATAAGTAACTCCCGGTTCGATTGGCTTCGCCGCTCTACATCCGGGACGGGAATAAGTTGTGGCCCATTGTTGGGGGATACCCTCCCAATATCAGTTTTTTCCATACATGCCGCGTCTTTCCTCCCGACTCTTCTCCCGATTCCCGGCCTTAGTCTCGCACACTAGCACAGTGCACGAAACCGCCAGCCGCAGGCTTCGCCGCCGGTCTTTCCACTGCCCAGCGAGCCACCAGGCACTTGCGGCGCCGTCTTTCCTTCCCGGCCTCACACTTTTGCAGTCGCAGACTCCATTACCTTTATGCTGACGGCGCCGTCTTTCCTTCTCGACTCCACTGGTGGCTGCCCTACCCTAAGGCTTCCACTGCCAGTTCCAGCGACACGCCAACACCAGCGACTCCACCAGCCCTCAACGGCCAATGCCTCAGCCTCACTATTGTAAGTCTATTTTTTTAATTGTTTTTTTTATTTAAAATTGATTTGTAATTTTTGTTAGATATGGATCTAATTAATTTAGATGTTTGGAGGATGATTGATTGTTGAATTGAATGATGATTTATTGATTGATTTTTTTCCGTTAGGGTTTGAGTTTTGAATTGTTTTTAATTGTAATTGATTAATTGATTTGTTTAAGAAATGGATAAATTTGTTATTCAAACAAAAGAACGACCTTTGTCGAGTATTGATTCGGCCTCCATTCCAAAAGAACCTCGAAATGTTGATAATGTGAATGTGAATGATGTCGATGATGTTGCTAGAGATGAGGTTGTTAGATGTGATGTTGCTAGAGATGATACTAGAGATGGTGTTGCTAGTGTGAGTGTTCATGGAAATGAAGTTGTTGATGATGATGATGATTTTGTTAGTGTTGATATGAGGAAAAAACGACATCGAATGAGAATTATGAGTAATGAAGTAATTAGTGATCCGGAATTGTGCAAAGCTATGGATGAATATGATTCCTCATTTAGAGATGATGCGAGAAGAGAGTATGTGGTTAGAGGTCCTTGTCAACCTCTCTCACATGATTTTTCGCGGAAGAGTTTTGGAAAGACGTCGAGGAGTTTCGTGTCAAACTGGTTTAAGGATTATGAATGGTTAGAATATAGTGTTTCTAAAGATACCGCAATCTGTTTTTGGTGTTTTCTCTTTAGAGGGGAGACAAAGTACATGAATTTGAATGATGCATTGTGAAAGTAGGATTTTGTAATTGGAAGAAAGTTACTCAAGCATTTAGAGAACATGTGGGATTAGTTGTAAGTCCTCACAATGAAGCTCGAATCGTATTTAGCAATTTCAAAGATTAAAGACAAAGTTTAACAAGATGTGTATATGCTGTAAATACAACTTTGGGCGCTCATTATCGTACTCGTTTGACCTTTACTTTGGATATTGTTAGATTTCTACTTGCACAAGATTTGCCATTTCGGGGTCATAGAGAGTCGACAAGCTCCAACAATAGAGGAAATTTTAAGGAGATGCATAGCTGGTGCAGTAAACGCATTGTTGAAGTTTGAAAGGTGGTGAATGAGAGTGCACCTAAGTGATAGTTTATGTAAATATGTAAATATAGGGGTGCCTTAATTGTAATTATGTAAAACTCTATTGTTATTAATATGAGCCGTCTGATGACGGAAACCCTAAGGGGGAATTCATATTCATTCTCACATGGTATCAGACTTCTCGTTCCTCAAAATCTCTTCCGCTTCCCTCTAACCCTGCGGCCGTTCCTCATCACCGCCGTCGTTTTCCCCTTCCCGATATTCCTGAATGGCTGCGGAACGGAAATCTTCCTTCCACTCCGCCCTTGGAATCTCTAACATCAAGAACAACATTGCCCTTGTCGTTGACCATGACACTCCGTACGCATCTTGGGTTACCTTATTCCGTGTTACCGCAAAGGCGCACAATGTTCTCGATCACTTCGATGAAAAGGTACCCAAACCAACGGATATTGAAGATTCGTTATGGCTTCAAGTTGACGCTGCAGTCCTTCAATGGATTTACAGCACGGTGTCCCGGGAGATCCTTTTGCAAATTCTTGACTCCGATGATACTGCTCTTCAGGCTTGGAATCGAGTCAGGGACATCTTTCAAGATAACAAAAACACCCGTGCCGTCTACCTCGAGCATGAGTTCTCTAACTGTAAGTTATCAGGCTTCTCTTCACTCAATGCTTATTGTCTTCAACTCAAGTCCTTGGCAGATCAACTCAAAGGTGTTGGTTCACCGGTTCCTGAAACTCGACTTGTTCTTCAATTGATTTCGGGATTGCCTACGGAATATAATGCCGCTGCAAGTTTTATTCAGCAAACAGATCCTCTTCCGAGTTTCACCAAGGCTCGATCTCAGTTGCTATTGGAAGAAACCCGTATGACAGCTCAGTCCGCCGC
Organism: Fagopyrum homotropicum; assembly: GCA_033239125.1. Lineage (NCBI taxonomy): Eukaryota > Viridiplantae > Streptophyta > Magnoliopsida > Caryophyllales > Polygonaceae > Fagopyrum > Fagopyrum homotropicum. Next base: position 128,325,589 of record BSWB01000003.1, read on the forward strand.
CGGCAATTCGCAATCTGCACTCACTGCAGAATCACGTTCTCAGCCGTCTGATGTGCCATCGAACCAGCGTTCTGGCTCGCCGGCTCAGCCCAGATCGGGCTCATCTCCTGCAGCACCGGACTCCCAGCAGTCCAGGCGTGGGCGCGGCCGGAAGGGCAAGCAACGAGCAAGTGGTGGCGGCGGAGCTCCTTGCGCGGCCTGGCATCCCCAGTTTGGCTGGGTGATGCTTCCACAATCCAGCCCTACTCCCGGCCCACCTGGATGGATACCGGCCCAATCCCCTGCAGGCCCAGCGCGCCCTCCATGCCCATTTCCTCAGCAAGCAGCGAATGGCCTACTTGGGCCAGGGCCCGTTTCTCAATTCCAGCAACAGGCCCATTACGCCACATCTTCTCAGCCCACTTCCTTGGATCAGTCATTCGCAACCATGACGTTAAATCCGACGGACAATTATTGGTACATGGACACGGGCGCCACATCTCACATGACAAATAATTCAGGTTCACTCTCGTCTGTTTCACATAATGGTTCATCAAATTCGATAATTGTTGGGAATGGTATGCGTGTTCCTTCTACAGGTATTGGAGATGCTACTATCCCCACCCAGTCCAAACCACTACACCTATCAAATGTCCTCATTGCCCCACAAATTGTCAAAAATTTAGTTTCTGTTAGACGTTTTACATATGATAATAACGCCTCAATAGAATTTGACCCGTTTGGCTTTTCTGTGAAGGATCTACACACGGGGACTACTCGTCTGAGGTGTAATAATTCCGGGGAACTCTATCCAGTCACACGTCCCTCTTCCCGTCATCATCATGCTCTCTCCGTTGAGTCTCCGAATCTTTGGCATGCCCGTCTCGGTCATCCCGGTGCTCCGGTTTTAGATTTGCTTCGTCAATCTTCTTTCATTAAGTGCAGTAGGTCGCATGTGACTCCTCTTTGTCATGCTTGTCAATTAGGAAAACATCATAGATTAGCTTTTGATCGTACTATTTCTCGTTCTAATGCTCCCTTTGACATTATTCATAGTGATTTATGGACATCACCTATCCCGAGCCGGGACGGTTTTAAATACTATTTACTTTTTCTTGATGATTTTTCCCATTTTCTTTGGATTTTTCCTCTCAAGTTCAAGTCTCAAGTTTTTGACATCTTCGTTCAATTTCACAAATTTGTCGAAACGCAATTTCGGTTACCTATCAAAAGTTTTCAATGTGATTTGGGAGGCGAGTTTAACAACAACACCTTTCACAAGTTCTTCATTGACCATGGCATTGTCTTTCGTTTTTCTTGTCCTCATACCTCCCCTCAAAATGGCAAGGCCGAACGAGTTATTCGCACAATCAACAACATGATGCGCTCAATGCTCTTTCATGCCTCTATTCCAATCTCCTTTTGGCCCCATGCTGTGGAGGTTTCTTGCTACCTTTTAAACATTCTTCCCTCCAAGTCCATACAAAATCGATCTCCTACACAAGTGTTATACCTCACTACACCCTCCCTCGTTCATCTCCGGGTCTTTGGTTGTCTTTGCTATCCGAACCAAAGTTCTACCATTTCCCACAAACTTCAACCTCGCACTACTCCGTGCGTTTTTCTAGGCTATCCTAAACACCATAGGGGATACAAGTGTTTGAACTTAGCGACCAATAAAATCATTATCTCCCGTCACGTTACGTTTGATGAAACTATTTTTCCGTTCGCTACAAATTTCCGAGCTTCCCCGGAATCCATTACACCACCCCTTGTAGATGACAACCCATCCCCCTATTTTCAGGCCCATACCCGGCCTGCACCAGCTGCTGCTTCCCCCGGCCCAATCCGTTCCTCAAGCCCACTGTTGCCGCAAGGACCTCTCAGCCCTCCTTCTTCCCACCGCGTGGGCCTGATTCCCCTCCCTCCATTTTATCCGGCCCAGCCCAGCTTCCACCCACAACCCCCTCCTCCATTACCGGCCCAGTACATCGGCAACCCATAATTCCTGTAGCACCAGCTATCCCACATTCCTTCCATCAGCTCCCACCAGGCTTTCGCGACCCCTCCAAACCCAATCATGTTTGTCTTTTGCAGAAGTCTCTCTATGGTCTGAAGCAAGCTCCCTGGGCATGGTTTCAATGCTTTGCAGGCTTCCTCCATCGCATTGGGTTTATTAGCAGTAAGAGTGATTCCTCCCTTTTTTATTTATAATCAAGGATGTGACACTGCCTATCTGCTTCTATATGTCGATGATATTATCCTCACGGCTTCTTCTGACACCCTGCGCACGCATTTGATCAAGCTTCTGAGTAAGGAATTTGCCCTAAAAGACTTAGGTCCCCTATCCTATTTCTTGGGTATTTCTATTCGTCGGAGCTCCTCTGGCTTATTCCTGTCCCAGGATAAATATGCTCGCGAAATTGTTGAAAGAGCAAAAATGTCTAACTGCAAACCCTCTGCTACCCCTGCTGAAACATCTATCAAGTTGAGTGCCTCATCCAGCCCTGCTATTAGTGATCCGACACTTTACCGTAGTCTAGCTGGGGCATTGCAATACCTCACCTTCACACGGCCATACATCAGTTTTGCAGTTCAGCAAGTGTGCCTTTTCATGCACGACCCCAAGGAAGCCCATTTTGCAGCTCTCAAGCGCATTATCCGATACATCTCTGGGACGTCTTCTTTAGGTATCACCATTTCCTCTTCTCCGAAGTCTGATCTTATTGCCTATACAGATGCTGATTGGGCATGCTGCCCTGATACACGCCGCTCCACCTCAGGTTACTGTGTTTTCTTCAATGACACTCTAATCTCGTGGTCTGCCAAAAGGCAATTTGTCGTCTCTAGATCCAGTGTAGAGGCGGAATATAGAGGAGTTGCCAATGTTGTGTCAGAATGTTCTTGGTTGCGGAACCTTTTACTTGAGTTACATTGTCCGCTTGCCAAGGCATCCATTGTATACACAGACAACATCTCTGCTACTTACCTTGCCAGCAACCCAGTTCAACACCAACGGACTAAGCACATTGAGATCGACATCCACTTCGTCCGAGACAAGGTTGCCCGTGGTCACATTAGAGTTCTTCACGTACCTTCGGCTTATCAGTACGCCGACATTTTTACAAAGGGTCTTCCCCGACAATTATTCTTAGACTTTAGATCCAGTCTCATTGTTCAACCTCCTCCAGTTTCGACTGTGGGGGTATGATAGTTTATGTAAATATGTAAATATATGGGTGCCCTAATTGTAATTATGTAAAACTCTATTGTTATTAATATGAGCCGTCTGATGACGGAAACCCTAAGGGGGAATTCATATTCATTCTCACACTAAGAATGCTCAAGTCACTAGTCACCGCATTCAAGATGATCTTAAAACTGCGTGTGGAACAATGACAAGAAAAGCAATAGTCAATGATCTTGGAGACATAGTATTTTCTCTTTTGATTGATGAGGCTCGTGATAGTTCGATCAAGGAACAAATGGCTATTGTTATTCGATGTGTAAATGTTAAGGGCGCTGTCATAGAGAGATTTCTCGGAGTTGTTCATGTTACTGACACTAGAGCTCGTTCTTTGAAAAAAGGAGTTGATCAATTTTTTGCTGAGCATGGATTATCTATCTCTAAATTAAAAGGTCAAGGATATGACGGGGCTTCTAATATGCGAGGAGAGATTAATGGATTGAAGGCTCTAATATTAGAAGAAAATCCATTCGCAGGGTACATTCATTGTTTTGCTCATCAACTTCAATTAGTGATTATAGCAATTTGTAAAGATATTCGGCTTGTGGAGGAGCTCTCTAATTACTTGTCCCAAATCACGAACATGGTTGGAGCTTCTTGCAAAAGAAAAGATGAGTTTCGACAACTTCAACATGACAAGATGGTGGAGATGCTAGAAAAGGGAGAAATTTCAACCGAGAGAGGCTTGAATCAAGAATACTCTTCGGCTAAGCCGGGCATTACTCGTTGGAGCTCACACTTTACAACCATTATTTGTGTTCTTTCATTGTGGTCTTGAACTATCCAAGTGATTGCAAAAGAAAAGATGAGTTTGTTTTTATTGCTCACTTGATGAAAGAAGTGTTGAGCATAACAAATATTTTATCACAGTTTTTGCAGAGAAAATACCAAGATATTTTAGAAGCTGTGAGATTGGTTCGTAGTTGTAAGAAGTAATTTCAAGACTTGAGGAATGATGGATGGGATGAACTATTGAAAGATGTCAATGCATTTTGTGATAACAATAAAGTTGGCAGTCTCAACATGGATGATGATGTTCAAGGTCGCTTTAGTGCAAGACGTGTTGAAAATGTTTCCACAAACTACCACCACTTTCGAGTTGACATATTCTGTCGGGTAATTAATTATTACATTGTAATGTTTTTACTATTTTGATGTATATGAAATTATCACTATAATGATATTGACGTTAAGTTAAATTCGTAGGTTCTTGATCAAATTGGCCAAGAGATGGAGAACCATTTTGGTGAATCAAACACTGAATTGCTCACATGTATTGGATGCTTGATCCAAGGGATTCTTTCTCAAAATTCAGTAAGCCCCAACTTCTTTGACTTGCACAATTTTATCATCAAGACTTTTCTGCTTGTGATCTACTTCTGCTTAAAGATCAACTGAGGAGATGGATTTATGACATGAGAGAAGGAGATAAACATTCTAAACTACAAAGTATTGGAGAAGTTGCTATGAAGATGATTGAGGGAGGTATTGACACTATTTTTCCTCTGGTATTTCGTCTTTTGGAGTTGATTTTAGTCTTTCTAGTTACGACAACTACGGTTGAAAGAGCATTCTCTACGATGAAAATTGTCAAGTCTGAACTGCGTAACAAGATGTCACATGATAATCTCACAGATTCTCTAGTTTGCTACATTGAGAAAGATATCTTCACGAATGTTGATACTGAAGATATTCTTCAGTATTATCAGAATATGTCAACTCGAAAGATGAGTTTGCACCCTTTCTTGTCAGACTGATAGTTTATTTGTAGCATTGACTATTTATTTTTGGTAGATTTGTAGTCAAAAATGCGTAAGTAGACGACATATTGATTTTGTTTTTATCGCTATTTTGTTTTCATTGATATTTTTATCGATAATTTATTTGTGCCCCCCCATTGAGACCCTGCGGCCGCCACTGCTCTTAATATAATCCGTGTGAAATACGTGCATTACGCTTGTGTTAGTTTGACTAAAAAACGAAACCAACAATGTTAAATTTCAAGGGATATGGAGAATCTGAATTTAAATTTGGTTGGCAAGTTAGGGTGGCGCTTATTGAAAGATGTTGATGGATTGTGTGTCAAGGTTTTACGAAATAAGTATGTCCGCTTAGATGGGTTTGTGCATTCGGTTCCCTCTTATATATGGAAAACATTCTTAAAAGTATATCGGAGGTGATGATTGTAGTACTCCGCTAAATAAGGTGCAATATTGATTTTTAAAAGTTTCGATATGAGTCTAATTTATATAGGCTTATACTGTGTAAATACTAGTTGATTTACATAACTATTTAAAGAAGTGGTAAATAAATAGGAAATTCTAGGTGAATAGGCATATTATAGAAATTAAATTTAAATAACTAAAGCAAAAAGGGTCTATAGTGTAATTTGGAAAGATAAATAGGTTGTAGGATAGCTTATTGTTGTGTATGCATGCAAACCACGTAGTATTACAATCTTTGACAAAAGAATGGATAGTCACTTGTACAAGTAGATTAAGGTAAAAAAAAGAAGAAGTAAATAAGTTCCTTAATTCATAAGGAGATGGTACTATATAAGGAGGAACTTTTGAGCACAAAGTAAACGGATAGCCACTTGTACAAGTAGATTAAGGTAAAAAAAAGAAGTAAATAAGTTCCTTAATTCATAAGGAGATGGTACTATATAAGGAGGAACTTTTGAGCACAAAGTAAACGGACTCCTAAAATTATACACAAAAACAACAAGTAATACGTTAACGTACGAGTTAATTCCCGAGCTAACAAGAGTCTTCTTTGTTACAAGGCAAATGAGCTAACAAGAGTCTTCTTTGTTAGTGTAACGCTAACACAATTAATTGTTTTTCTTCGGTTACACTTGATTTGGTCGTATTGAGAAGATTTTTCATCATCGTATTTTGTGGCAACCTTTTATCACATGCATGGTATTTTGTGGCAAAATTTATTTGTTGCAGGACTATGGTGGACATGAAGGTGGCAAGATTTTTCATCATCGCATGAAAGTGGACGATCGAGGACGACATGTGCACGCTCAATTAAGGAGGCTAATGCAGGTTGGATCCGGTACAATCCTTGCTCGGTCACTATGCCTAAATTATACACTTTGGTCGCTTGGAAAACTCCTTTGATCGATGGGGATAGTCAAGCTTAACATTTGATGGCGCAAGACGTGTTAATGGTCATCTGATGACTATTGAGGTTATTAGGAATAGTGTTGGGAAGTGGCTTTGGGGGTTCACGGTCAATATTAAGTTGTGTACAATCCCATGGATAAATTATGGGAGATTTTGCACGGCCTTAATGTTACTTCGATTGTGGTTATCGTTAAGTTATTTTGGAAACAAATACTCTTTTAACTTTCAATTTATTGAATGAGGATTTACCATCTTACCACCCCTTTGCTAGTTTGGTACATAGATATTTTGACTTACTTAAAAGAGACTATATATTCAGCCTCATCATGTCTATCATGAGATTAATAAAATTGTGGATTATTTGTCTAAATTTACTTATGACTTGCCTTTGAGCTTTCATGTATTGTGTGATTGTCACATGAGGTAGTGTCTGGTGTAGTGTCTGTATTACGTGATGATGTTAGGAGCCGAACTATCCCACTTGCTTATTACTCAGTTCTTTTTATTGAATAAAGTGCGGTTATATGAACCGAAAACCACTTACTCCCTTTTGAAAAAAAAAAGAAATACCGCCCAAATAACGACATATTCGTTGATTAGCGGGAGCCCAAACCCGAAACTCCATCCATCCCCGACCCGCATCACAGACCCGACAAATTTTCCTCTCATCACATTTCATATTAGGGGTGAGCAAAAATATCCGATCCAAAAATATCCGATCCAAAAATATCCGACAAGTTGTTATCCGAATCCGATTCGATCCGGGCCATTTTTGTGGATAGTCAGATCGGATATGGAATGACTTTTTTTGGTCGGCTATCCGAACATGTATTTGCTGAGTGCTTTTAATTTTAAATTTCATAAAAAAAAGTAGGGGTAAAAATGGTATTAGCCATTAAAAAAAAAAAAAGTCAGCCGCGAAACCTTATTCTCATGTCTACATTTTTCTTCTCGACGGCCGTCTCCGGCTCTCTTCAACGGCATTCGGCGCAACCGGCAACACTACATCTTCACTCAGATTCGATCAATGTTAAAGCTTTCTTCACTCAAATTCGATCCATGGTAGATTGGTAGGTCTTTGGTTCGATTTTCAGGACTGTTCTTCAATCTTCACTACTCTGCACTTATAAGAATCTTCACTACTCTGCACTCAAATTCGATCAATGTTAAAGCTTTCTAAAACTGCACTTCTAAATCCTATTCAATCTTCGCTGCTTGAGTTTACTACAGTCTTCTACACTTTTGCACTTCATTTTTCCATTTTTTTTTCAAGATTGTTCTTTCACTCTGTCAGTTTACAGTGTTTACTTACGAGCAATGTTGACCGTTGAGGCAAATTGATAACAAGTCTCTATCTTCTCTCTCCTTGTCTCCGAGCGACAATGTTTCTCCATCATCCGTCCACTTTCACCATCTTCGCCCTTTCAAACCTCCGGCGAGACACCTCCACAACCACTACACCCTTCTTATCCACTTTCCGACTCTTCTGTTCCTCCCTCTTCTATCCATCACGAAAATCTCTGCCTCCTCCACCACCACAACCAAATACCTCCCGCAATCCGCAATTCGCCGCATTACCGATAAGCTCCGGTCGCTAGGATACGTCGAAGATCCTCCCGACACCTCCGCTTCCACCAACGCAAGTTCGCCGGCTGAAGCCCTAACGGACAACCTCCAAATCGGCGAGATTTTCATTCCGAATTCGAAGGTGATTCCGAACTACCGTATCGGTCACACGCTTGATACCAGCTGGTCCACGCCGGAAAATCCTGCTCCCGTTCCGGGAAGAGGGAACACTATTGTGAAACTGAATGAGTTGATAGGGGAGGCGAAGAGAGAGAGGAAGGAGAGTGAGAAGGGGAGGGTGAAGGTTCCTACGCTGGTGGAATTGACTTTGCCGGTCAGGGAACTTAAGAGGCTGATTACGATGGGAATTAGAATGAAGCAGAAACTAAATATTGGGAAGGCGGGAGTGACGGAGGGGGTTGTGAATGGGATTCATGAGAGGTGGAGGAGGGAGGAAGTGGTGAAGCTTGCATGTGATGATGTGTGGAAGATGAACATGAAGAGGACTCATGACTTGTTGGAGGTAATCTTCTTATTTTCTCACCCCTTCGTATACGTGTTGTGCTTTTTTATTGTGTGGACTTAATTATGGACTAGGTGTATTTTTGATCAATTTTTTTTATGTAACGTGAATCGAAGATTGTTCTTTGATTGAATTTCATGCTCAAGAATATGACTTCTTTCCAATTGATGAATGATTAAGTCATCCAGATAGGGAGTCTACTTGTTTATACCTTGAATTGTTACATTACGAAATTAAAATGAAGCAATTAATTGAAAGATTGAAGAGTTACATTTCCAGGTTCAATAGTGAAGAATTGTAAGAAAGTAAGAAAATTGCTGAAATGAGACATAACAGTGAGGAGAGGAGCTCTAAGGCTGCCATTTTCTGCCTCCTGTTTCCCCCCTGTATATTTGATGCCCAGTCATTTGCAATGCTAGGGAAATACAGTAGTAGAGGAGATATAAGAAAGAGCTGTTTGACCTAGGAAGAAGTTTAAAAACTAGCTGTATAAAGACTGATTCTCTGCATTTTCAAGGACATGTTCGATATATAATAAGCTAGATTGCACTGTGTTATGATATTTCTGTGGTATTCTTGTAATGCTCAACATTTGATCCTAAATGTTGGATTTAATGGTTCTAGAGTAAAACTGGAGGTATGGTTGTTTGGAGGGCCGGAAGCAAGATCATTCTGTACAGAGGACCCAATTATAAGTTTCCTTACTTCAAACTGAATGAAGATCGTGATGACAGTAGTTCCCAAAACCCAATAATGGAAGATGACAGTTTGCAAAGCGGAGATGAAAGCAACCTATCCGAAGAAGATGCTACAGAATCTGCAAGACTAACTGAAAGCAGGGTGCTAGCTCAATCTTCCTTGGTAAAAGGTGTCGGCTCGCCAAACAAGGTGCGCTTCCAAATGCCTGCAGAAAAACAGATGGTTGAAGAAGCTGACCTTCTTCTTGATGGATTAGGACCACGTTTTATAGATTGGTGGGGATATGATCCACTTCCTGTTGATGCTGACCTTCTACCTGCTGTTGTTCCTGGATTTAGGAGGCCTTTTCGCCTTCTTCCCTATGGCGTGAAGCCTCAGCTAACAAATGATGAAATGACAACCTTAAAGAGGCTTGGAAGGCCCTTACCATGCCACTTTGCTTTAGGTTAGTTAGGCTGCTATTTTTCCTCGGAGAACTTGGTCTCCAATATAATGCAGATTTTGTTGCTTTGTACAGGGAGAAACAGGAACCTCAAGGGTTTGGCTGCTGCAATGCTCAAGCTGTGGGAAAAATGTGAGATTGCAAAAATTGCTGTTAAAAGAGGAGTCCAAAATACTAACAGTGATATGATGGCTCAGGAGTTAAAGGTTAGCTATGTATTAGAATTTCATGATCACACTGGAATTTCAACGGTGTTCGGTAGTTCAGTATCAAAGCTAGTTCGTAATACACATCTTTTGCTTGCATGAATTTCCTTTCTATAGAGCTTGACTGGTGGGATCCTGCTCTCTAGAGATAAGGATTATATAGTCTTGTACCGGGGAAAGGATTTTCTTCCTTCATCAGTTTCTTCAGCTATCGAAGAGAGGAGAAGAGTTAGAATGCAGAGAGATAAACAACAGCCTGAAGCTGAAGCTGAATCTGCTGGTATTTTGCCCAAGGATTCTAACTGTGAGCCTACCACATCTCTGCTTTCTCATTATAATGGAGGAATTAATGAGCTTAAAAAGAGTATAGACGAAGAAAGAAAACTAAAGAACAGTGAAGCATCTTTTCAAAGAACCAAGATGCAGCTCTCTATGGTATGACCGGTCAATGTTATTTGATCACAATATTCTAAGTTTCCCTTTCCTCTAAACTTCTGAATTGATTTTGATAATGCTTAACAGGCTTTAGAGAAGAAAGCCAGAGCAGAAAATCTTCTAGCTGAGTTGGAGCAGAGAGAGATAACCCAGCAAACAGAAATTGATAAAGAAGGTGTAACTGAAGAAGAGAGATACATGCTGAGAAAGGTTGGGTTCAAAATGAAGCCTTTCCTTTTGTTGGGTAAGTGACTAAGTGATAAAGTTTGCAACCTGGCATTAGCCTTTTAAGGCTTAAATGGCCAGACCTGTGCTCGGTTGTTTATTCAAAAAGTTTGATAGCTGATTTAGTAACAATATGTATCTGATTTGTAGCCTATGGTTGACAGCTTGTATCTTCTGATTAGCCTTGCATACTCCTTTGCGCAGGTAGACGTGGTGTATTTGATGGAACGGTTGAAAACATGCATCTTCACTGGAAATACAGGGAACTTGTCAAGATAATATGCGGTGGAAGAAATATTGAGGAAGTCTATAAAGTAGCACAGACATTAGAGGCTGAAAGTGGTGGAATACTAATAGCTGTTGAGAGAGTCAGGAATGGTTTTGCAATCATTATATATCGTGGGAAAAATTATCAGCGTCCTGCTAGTCTGAGGCCTAAGACACTGCTGAATAAGAAAGAAGCTATGCATCGCTCCATAGAAGCTCAGCGTCGAGAGGTAACATACTTCTGTAAATGAGTACATAACTAAGCAAGGAGAGGAGGTTTTGAGGGGTAGAAGAAGAGGGTGTCAAGGATGACACTAAAGGGTATAACAGAGTAACAGTATCATGCAACTAAATGATTATGACCTGACTGTTCTTGGTGTAGAATGTTAGATTGGTGCCCAAGTGGTAGATTATTTAAAGCGTATGTTTTGGAGTGCGACAGGACAATATTAATCTCTCTATGCTTCACTTGTTAGTGATTATAGATTATAATTTATAACACAATTCAATGTGATACCTTTACAGTTGAAGGTGTTACATAAACTATGTCTGACAATTTTTATATTTTTCATATTGTGACGCAGTCACTGAAACTTCATGTTTTGAAGATTTCCAAAAATGTGGAAGTGTTGCAGCTTGCACTGGTGAGCTATTTAATATTTGCTTTTAATTTGTAGCGTAGTTATCAGTACGATTCATCAATGTCTCAAATTGTGACCTTGATGCAGGACAAGGATGGGAAGAAATGTGATATCTTATCAAATAGCCAGTTGAACGCTGATTCTGTAAGTTTGTTGTTTGACTTGCTTAGTTTTTGAATGTACTCTGTTGAGGAATCCTTTTCAGCGGATTCAAATTAAGCTGGGGGTGGGGTGGGGTGGGGGGAGTTATTATCATGAGTTGCAACATTTTTCCCCTTAGCATAGCTGTTAATTCAAATAAGAATGTTCCTTTGCACATTGCCTGGAAGAGTTAAGATAATATGACTAATCGTAAATAAAGCTGGGGATGTCATAATCAAGAGGTGAGGATCTGTACACATAAATGGTGGATGCTAAACTCTACACAAGCATAAGTGACTTTATGATTGACTCATTGGTAGCATTGTTCGATCCTATTGCTACACCAGTGTTTATGCTCTTAATTTGGGATATTAGACCTGTTAATATGACATGCCCCTGAAATGATGCTTTCAGTTCATAGTTAAACATTAAAGAATTAACAGGCAGCTAATGGTGCTCGATTAAATTTTTTTTTTTCAGGAAGTAGAGCAACATAACCATTTCAAACCAGTTGTTGGCTCTCATTCTTCTGGCATTGAATCAGTTAATTCATCAGTATATCATCCAGCCCACAAATTGGAGCTGACTATCCAGAAAGAATTAGAGGATAAGCTTGAAACTGTTTCTTCCAACAATGACTGGAGGTCAGATGGTGAATCGGCAGAGAAAGGACGAGTATCTTCATATAAGAAAGTACCAAACATCGATGAATCCGGCAAATTGCCTCTTGCACCACTTTCTAACAAAGAGAGGCTTATTTTGAGAAAGCAAGCCCTCAAGATGAATAGAGGCCCTTTGCTTTCTGTAGGTAATATTTTAAAAGACCTAGATGACAACAGTCATTACTCTCTGTCGTGGTTTAAGTGGATAACTTTGCTTTCTGTAGTTCCAAGGTACAATAACAACAATTTTGTCAATTCACCCCCTGTTGACCAGCTGATGACCAAACCATGTTTGCCTGTGAAAGATGAAATGATTACGTCTTATTGTTGAAGTACAAACACCAAAGATGTACATATGAAAAGTAATAAGTCTGATTGATTTAAGTATTATGGCATTAGGAGGAAGATTTAAAAGGCCTATATGACAACAGTCATTACACATTTTATTCTATGAATCTAAATCAATATAAAATTTCCCCTGATCTTATTCTATGAATCTAAATCAATATAGAATTTCCCCTGCTCTTGTCAAGATACTCGCTACCTTGTCAAACAGCCACTGTAGTCATTCCTAAATGCTTCTTACTTTCCAGGCAAAAGCAACATTGTTAGTGGTGTTGCAAAAGCCATCATGGACCATTTCAAGAAGTATTCTCTTGTTATTGTCAATGTCAAGGGTAGAGCTAAAGGCACTTCAGTCCAGGAAGTGATTTTTGAGCTGCAGGTCCGAGCATCGACTTCTCTTTTAACACGAGGCATTGTTATTCTGAAGATTTAAGCTTATTTGTTCTTTTAACTTCATGCAGCAAGCTACAGGTGCACTACTGGTGTCCCAAGAACCCAGCAAGATTATACTATATAGAGGTTGGGGTGTAGACTTGAGAGCTGGCAATTCCAATACTTCTAAGGGCGACAGTTTTAAAGAACAGGGGTACTAAACCAGCTGTTTCTCCGGAGCTTCTTGCTGCAATGAGGCTCGAATGTGATCTTTCAAACAATCCAAAATGAAGATTCAATTGTATAGCAAGTCAGGCCACATTTTGAAATGATTATAGTGGTATGTACAACTTTTCATACCGTCTATCCATCTACTGTTATCATTCATTCATCTTTTAGCAAGATCTTACCAATAGCACCTTCATTGTTCATATTGGAATTTGTCTCTGTGTGTTAAAATGTTAAATTTAGGGATTCATAATCTTTTCCTAATGATATAAAACTATTTGGGCTTGCTAAGGCTAGCAGCAGGTCCACATACTGAAGTCTTGAAGAGAATTATGCAGATGTTGCATCATGTTATAATATTTAGAATAAAAAGGGTTATGCAGATTATATAACTGGAAATGCTTAGTCCTGGTTTCACTTGCCTTCCAATGTTTCTTAGATAAGAGATTGCAATAAGGTCCCTGTCTAGTTTTCATTTTAACTGTATCTTTGTCTAGCTACAAGCGGCGGCCTTGAGTTCTCTTGAGAAACAAAATCATTTATTGAAGTTCTACTTTCTAAAACTCTGAGCAAGATATTACCTTTAAAATTGTCTGTGAATTGTTGCAGAGGAGCAGTTGCTTTGCAAAAATGCAAGTGATAGATGCTGCAGAAGAAAGTAAAACAAGAAGCGAGAATAAGCAAATAAGGTATTTTCTTGCTATTATGTGCTCCTAATAGCCATAGGACTAGGATAATAACCTGTGGAGTTTAGCTGCATAATTCGTTCTTCTTTTGCCGGATGAACCAAGAGCAGAAACAGTTATACAGAGTCTGCAATTTGGGGGTTACCGGTCATAAGATAGTACGATGGAGTTAGAATAGAGTTTGTATTGTTTGTCTTGTTATTTATGAAGGGCTTTGTTGCTCCTTTCGGATTGTTTGATGCTGTTGTGAATAGAGTTTGTACATACAATGTAAAAAAAGCTGAATCAATGTGGCATGTTAATTAAGATCAAAAGCCATTTTGTAAGTGTCTCTTGGCTCACTAACTACCATTCTTGGAACAGACCCTTTTTCCGGTCTTGTCGTTGACTTGCTCGGTTCAATCGACTAATACCGTTCTAGGCCCGGACCTCAACCAATCCGATTGTTTTATAAATGGCTCGTCTGTATCAATTTTGATGCTATTGTGATTTGACGTAATCCGGAGATTAGCCCAATCTGAGTAGGGGTGTTATACGAGCCACCTTAGCATGCTCAAGCTCGGCTCGTTTATAAACGATTAAAGCCCAAGTCAAGCTTTTGACGAGCCGAGTAGCTCGTCTAAAATAACGTACAGTGTTATTTTAGCCGAAGGAGCCGAGCATTACATTCTCAAGTCGAGCCCGAGCTAAACTTTTGACAAGCCGAACGTGAGCCAATCCGAGCAGCTTATCTCATTTATCCCAGATCTCAGTGGTGGTTAGTCAGATATCCATTTATTTTACAGATATTTGATCCGTTCGTAACCGATGATCCAAGAAAAACCCCAGATCAGATTGAATCATGAATCAACTTATGAAAGTATCATTTCGAATTCAGATCGATACAAATCTCACTTCTACTTCCCATGTAACACGCAAGATACATATTGCTCGACTCTTTCAATATCTCGACTCAGATCACCCCAGATATCAGTGCTCGACTAGTTCAATATCTCGACTCAGATCACCTCAACACCGCTTAAACAGTCAAAACAGCCTTGAAAACAAAAACAAATTCAGTCTATGATAACATCAGCAACTTGATAAATTACTTAATATCTTTGAAAATGTCAAGCAAATTTGCATACCAAAGAAGTACCAAATACTGAGTCATCTCCGATAGATACTCAAGAAGACAAAAATTCAAAAAGAAACCGATTCTCTAGAACCATTCAGCAACAGCTCTAAGTCATCTCAATTCTCAACTACAGCCCACACCTCAGTTCTGCTTTTACTCCACCACTTCCTCAGATACATCCAACAGCTCTTCAACTTCAACCTCTTTAGATTCATATTCCTCATCTTCATCGTCACTAACTTCTCAGTCTCTGAGTTTTTGTTTCAGGAGCTTTTCCTCTACATAAAACCGCTTCCACTCAGCTACCCACCTGTCCCACTCATCCTTGAGCGCTTTGCGTTTCTCACGGTCTTGTTCACTGAGTTGCAGAGACACGTCTTGATCTTCTTCATCGAACTTCTTGCTGTATTTCTTAAGATTCTTCTGTATCTCCTCTTCCTTTTCAGCAGTTAACAAGGTTGGCGGCCTTGGACGCCATTGGAACTGAATTTTCGTGACAGGACAAACACAAATTTAAATGCAGTGAACATACATAATTTTTTTAGAGATAATAACAAGGATTCAGTATAATCCCAGAAATGATAAAGACACAGCAGAAAATATACCTGAAAGAAATGATCCTTCAGTATCCTGTAAAGAAGTTTGCCGTTGAAAGACCACACATTGAATCCATTCTCCATCTCGTGAACTGAGGTAACTGCAGTCACGACATACCTAGAAAAGAAAAGAGGCAGAAGGAAAACCCAAACAAGTCATTTAGTAGACATTTTCGGATGTGGACACAAGTCACAACATAAAAAAAAAGCTCACCTCCCAGTAGGATCCCATTCAACGTCTGTAGCACTGAAATGCTCTGTGTTTGCCATAGTTTCAAGTTCTTCAACGTTATAGAATTCCAACTGTCCCTGGAAATTCTTCAAGCCTGCTAGTAATATGAACCGACCTCCAGGAGACCAGTATAGAGCATTTGCTTGCTTGCTCTTCAAAGTAGTGAGCTTTTGAACTCGGCCATTAGAGCTCTTCATTGTATAGAAGCTAATATCAGGCCTGGGGTTATCACCATGGATAACTGCAAAACTGTGGCCCTTTGGCTCCCAGGCAAATGCAATAACTTTGTCATTTTTATTTTCAAGCTCCAGCACTTCAATAGGTATGTCACGTTCCCTAATACGGAAAAGCTCAAATCCAGTATAGGTGCTCTTCTTTGTTTTCGTGTAACGGTCAACTTTAACAGCAAGGTACTCCCCATTGCTTTGCCAGTACATTTTACAGTCATTGACACTGAAAAGGTTCTTTTGTCTCAATTCTGACTTGCTAGGGATTTGGATCAGACTCACCTATAAAGACAACAATATTAAGTCAATTGCAACATAGACAAGCATACAATCAAGTACAAGGTAGTCGTACAAATAAAAATAATTAGGAATAATCCATTCAACCAACAATAATTACGAATAATCCACTCAACCAACAATAACTACGAATAATACATTAAACGATATGACACTTTCGTTACAAAACTAATAATAATTACGAATCTGTTCACATGATTACACGATAAGCCTGTTCTCATATGATCTATACTCTTTCTATATATATATATATATATATATATATATATATATATATATATATATATATATATATATATATATATAGAGTGTGGTTCACCCCTAACGTGAGAACATGAGAACAATCGTACACCGTTGGATGGTGAGTATTAAGGGTTGAGATTTAGAGTAGATATCATAATTAATAATAACTACGAATAATAATAATTAGGAATCCAACAATAACTACGATTAATCCACTCAACCAACAATAACTACGAATAATACATTAAACGATGTGGCACCTTCATAACAAAACTAATAATAATTACGAATCTGTTCTCATGTTTTCACGTTAAGGGTGTTCTCATAGGATCTATACTCTATATATATATATATATATATATATATATATATATATATATATATATATATATATATATATTATTGATACAATAGTTATTTAAAATAAGTATAACTCATTTGCCTTGTAACAAAGAAGACTCTTGTTAGCTCGGGAATTAACTCGTACGTTAACTTATTACCCGTTGTTTTTGTGTATAATTTTAGGAGTCCGTTTACTTTGTGCTCAAAAGTTCCTCCTTATATAGTACCATCTCCTTATGAATTAAGGAACTTATTTACTTCTTCTTTTTTTTACCTTAATCTACTTGTACAAGTGACTATCCATTCTTTTGTCAAAGATTGTAATACTACGTGGTTTGCATGCATACACAACAATAAGCTATCCTACAACCTATTTATCTTTCCAAATTACACTATAGACCCTTTTTGCTTTAGTTATTTAAATTTAATTTCTTTAATATGCCTATTCACCTAGAATTTCCTATTTATTTACCACTTCTTTAAATAGTTATGTAAATCAACTAGTATTTACACAGTATAAGCCTATATAAATTAGACTCATATCGAAACTTTTAAAAATCAATATTGCACCTTATTTAGCGGAGTACTACAATCATCACCTCCGATATACTTTTAAGAATGTTTTCCATATATAAGAGGGAACCGAATGCACAAACCCATCTAAGCGGACATACTTATTTCGTAAAACCTTGACACACAATCCATCAACATCTTTCAATAAGCGCCACCCTAACTTGCCAACCAAATTTAAATTCAGATTCTCCATATCCCTTGAAATTTAACATTGTTGGTTTCGTTTTTTAGTCAAACTAACACAAGCGTAATGCACGTATTTCACACGGATTATATTAAGAGCAGTGGCGGCCGCAGGCTCTCAATGGGGGGCACAAATAAATTATCGATAAAAATATCTATGAAAACAAAATAGCGATAAAAACAAAGTCAATATGTCATCTACTTACGCATTTTTGACTACAAATCTACCAAAAATAAATAGTCAATGCTACAAATAAATTATCAGACTGACAACAAAGGGTGCAAACCATCTTCCGAGTTGACATATTCTGATAATACTGAAGAATATCTTCAGTATCAACATTCATGAAGATATCTTTCTCAATGTAGCAAACTAGAGAATCTGTGAGATTATCATGTGACATCTTGTTACGCAGTTCAGACTTGACAATTTTCATCGTAGAAAATGCTCTTTCAACTGTAGTTGTCGTAACTGGAAAGACTAAAATCAACTCCAAAAGACGAAATACCAGAGAAAAAATAGTGTCAATACCTCCCTCAACCATCTTCATAGCAACTTCTCCAATACTTTGTAGTTTAGAATGTTTATCTCCTTCTCTCATGTCATAAATCCATCTCCTCAGTTGATCTTTAAGCAGAAGTAGATCACAAGCAGAAAAGTCTTGATGATAAAATTGTGCAAGTCAAAGAAGTTGGGGCTTACTGAATTTTAAGAAAGAATCCCTTGGATCAAGCATCCAATACATGTGAGCAATTCAGTGTTTGATTCACCAAAACGGTTCTCCATCTCTTGGCCAATTTGATCAAGAACCTACGAATTTAACTTAACGTCAATATCATTATAGTGATAATTTCATATACATCAAAATAGTTAAAACATTACAAAGTAATAATTAATTACCCGACATAATATGTCAACTCGAAAGTGGTGGTAGTTTGTGGAAACATTTCCAACACGTCTTGCACTAAAGCGACCTTGAACATTATCATCCATGTTGAGAATGCCAGCTTTATTGTTATCACAAAATGCATTGACATCTTTCAATAGTTCATCCCATCCATCATTCCTCAAGTCTTGAAATTGCTTCTTGTAACTACGAACCAATCTCACAACTTCTAAAATATCTTGATCTTTTCTCTGCAAAAACTGTGATAAAATATTTGTCATGCTCAACACTTCCTTCATCAAGTGAGCAATAAAAACAAACTCATCTTTTCTTTTGCAAGCACTTGGATAGTTCAAGACCACAATGAAAGAACACGAATAATGGTTGTATAGTGTGAGCTCCAACGAGTAATGCCCGGCTTAGCCAAAGAGCATTCTTGATTCAAGCCTCTCTCGGTTGAAATTTCTCCCTTTTCTAGCATCTCCACCATCTTGTCATGTTGAAGTTGTCGAAACTCATCTTTTCTTTTGCAAGAAGCTCCAACCATGTTCGTGATTTGGGACAAGTAATTAAAGAACTCCTCCACAAGCCGAATATCTTTATAAATCGCTACAATCACTAATTGAAGTTGATGAGCAAAACAATGAATGTACCTTGCGAATGGATTTTCTTCTAATATTAGAGCCTTCAATCGATTAATCTCTCCTCGCATATTAGAAGCCCCGTCATATCCTTGACCTCTTAATTTAGAGATAGATAATCCATGCTCAGCAAAAAATTGATCAACTCCTTTTTTCAAAGAACGAGCTCTAGTGTCAGTAACATGAACAACTCCGAAAAATCTCTCTATGACGGCGCCCTTAGCATTTACACATCGAATAACAATAGCCATTTGTTCCTTGATCGAACTATCACGAGCCTCATCAATCAAAAGAGAAAATACTATGTCTCCAAGATCACTGACTATTGCTTTTCTTGTCATTGTTCCACACACAGTTTTAAGATCATCTTGAATGCGGTGACTAGTGAGTTGAGCATTCTTAGGTGCATTCTCATTCACCACCTTTCCAACTTCAACAATGCGTTTACTGCACCAGCTATGCATCTCCTTAAAATTTCCTCTATTGTTGGAGCTTGTCGACTCTCTATGACCCCGAAATGGCAAATCTTGTGCAAGTAGAAATCTAACAATATCCAAAGTAAAGGTCAAACGAGTACGATAATGAGCGCCAAAAATTGTATTTACAGCATATACACATCTTGTTAAACTTTGTCTTTGATCTTTGAAATTGCTAAATACGATTCGAGCTTCATTGTGAGGACTTACAACTGATCCCACATGTTCTCTAAATGCTTGAGGAACTTTCTTCCAATTACAAAATCCTACTTTCACAAATGCATCATTCAAATTCATGTACTTTGTCTCCCCTCTAAAGAGAAAACACCAAAAACATATTGCGGTATCTTTAGAAACACTATATTCTAACCATTCATAATCCTTAAACCAGTTTGACACGAAACTCCTCGACGTCTTTCCAAAAATCTTTCGCGGAAAATCATGTGAGAGAGGTTGACAAGGACCTCTAACCACATACTCTCTTCTCACATCATCTCTCAATGAGGGATCATATTCATCCATAGCTTTGTACAATCCCGGATCACTAATTACTTCATTACTCATAATTCTCATTCGATGTCGTTTTTCTCTCATATCAACACAAACAAAATCATCATCATCATCAACAACTTCATTTCTATGAACACTCACACTAGCAACACCATCTCTAGTATCATCTCTAGCAACATCACTTCTAACAACCTCATCTCTAGCAACATCATCGACATCATTCACATTCACATTATCAACATTTCGAGGTTCTTGAGGAATGGAGGCCAAATCAATACTAGACAAAGGTCGTTTTTTCGTCTGAATAACAAACTTATCCATTTCCTAAACAAATCAATTAATCAATTACAATTAAACACAATTCAAAACTCAAACCCTAACGGAAAAAAATCAATCAATAAATCATCATTCAATTCAACAATCAATCATCCTCCAAACATCTAAATTAATTGGATCCATGTCTAACAAAAATTACAAATTAATTTTAAACAAAAAAAAAACAATTAAAAAAAAAATAGACTTACAGTAGTGAGGCCGAGGCATTGGCCGTTGAGGGCTGGTGGAGTCGCTGGTGTCGGCGTGTCGCTGGCACTGGTAGTGGTGGCCTTAGGGTGGGGCAGCCACCAGTGGAGTCGAGAAGGAAAGACGGCGCCGTCAACGTAAAGGCAATGGAGTCTGCGACTGCGAGAGTGCGAGACCGGGAAGGAAAGACGGCACCGCAAGTGCCTGGTGGCTCACTGGGCAGTGGAAAGACCGGCGGCGAAGCCTGCGGCCGGCGGTTTCATGCACTATGCGAGTGTGCGAGACTAAGGCCGGGAATCGGGAGGAGAGTCGGGAGGAAAGACGCGAAGAGCAAACCCTCAACCCTTTTCTGAATTTTTTTTAATCACTACAAAACGACGTCGTTTTTTTTTCTGGAGGGTGGGGTAGCTGCCCCACCCTGCCCTCCCCTAAGGCCGCCACTAATTAAGAGATAGTATTGAAGTTGATTTATAATAATATTGAATTTGTATAACTAAATATCTAAAAAATATATTAATAGTAAAACATTTGCAAAATCCAAGATGATAGGTATAAATAATAAAACATTTTCTGAATTTTTTTTCAATCAAAACAAAATGACGTCGTTTTGTTTTTTTTTCCTAAAGGGTGGGGTCGCTCTTTCTTAAATATCCTCTACTACTGTATTTGCCTAGCATTGTAAATGATAGGGCAATAAGATACAGAGGGGAACGATACAGAGAAGATTAGCATGGCCCCTGCGCAAGGATGACACGCACAAATCGAGAAATGGTCCAAATTTTTTTTGCCAATACTCAATTGGTCTAGTGGGATGTGGTGCTAGACTCCTTAAGTGGTTAGTCTGGAGATTCGAGTTCGAATCCTCCTGGCGGCATGTATGGAAAAAACTGATATTGGGAGGGTATCCCCCAATGGGCCACGACTTATTCCCGTCCCGGATGTAGAGCGGCGAAGCCATTCGAACCGGGAGTTACTTATCAACCTTTTAGAAAAAAGATACAAAGGGAAAAATAGGAGGCAAGAAATGGCACTCTTAGAGCTCTTCTCACTCTTATGTCCCATTTCAGCAATTTTCTTACTTTCTTACAGCTCTTCACTACTAAACCTGAAAATGTAACTCTTTAATCTTTCAATTAATTGCTTCATTTCAATTTTGTATTGTAACAATTCAAGGTATAAACAAGTAGACTCCCCATCTCGATTCACTTAATCACTTAGTTGAAAATCATGCCCAGAAGCAACTCAAACAATAAGCATGTAGATGTCATCTTCTTGAGTATGAAATCCAATCAAAGCACACTCTTCGATTCACATTACAGAAAAAAATTGATCAAAATTACACCAAGTCCATAACTAAGTACACGCAATAAAAAATACAACACGTATACGAAGAGGTGAGAAAATAAGAAGATTACCTCCAACAAGTCATGAGTCCTCTTCATGTTCATCTTCCACACATCATCACAAGCAAGCTTCACCACTTCCTCCCTCCTCCACCTCTCATGAATCCCATTCACAACCCCCTTTGTCACTCCCGCCTTCCCAATATTTAGCTTCTACTTCATTCTAATTCCCATCGTAATCAACCTCTTAAGTTCCCTGACCGACAAAGTCAATTCCGCCAGCGTGGAAAACTTCACCCTCCCCTTCTCACTCTTCTTCCTCTCTCTTTGCCTCCCCTATCAACTCATTCAGTTTCATGATAGTGTTTTTGCTTTCCGGAACAAGAGCAAGATTTTTCGGCGTAGACCAACTGGTATCAAGTGTTTGACCGACACGGTAGTTCGGAATCACCTTTGAATTCGGAATGAAAATCTCACCGATTTGGAGGTTGTCCGTTAGGGCTTCAGCCGTCGAACTTGCGTTGGTGGAAGCGGAGGTGTCAGGAGGATCTTCGACGTATCCTAGCGACCGGAGCTTATCGGCAATGCGGTGAATTGCGGATTGCGGGAGGTATTTGGTTGTGGTGGTGGAGGAGGAGGCGGAGATTTTTGTGATGGATCGGAGAGGGAGGAACAGAGGAGTCGGAAAATGGATAAGAAGGGTGTAGTGGTTGTAGAGGTGGCTCGCCGGAGGTTTGGAAGGGCGAAGACGGTGGAAAGTGGACGGATAAGAGATAGACATTGTCGCTCGGCAATAAGGAGAGAGATATGAAATGTGATGGGAGGGAAAGCTATTGGGTATGTGATGCGGGTCGGGCATGGATGGAGTTTTGGGTTTGGGCTCAATTCAATAAAACAAATATGGAAGCCACCATGGGAACTCGACCTTATCATATCTGACATTTCTAACATTTTGGGTAGTTTCCAGCGGGTTCGGATTCATCACGTCTTCAGGGAAGTCAACAGTGTCGCCGATAAGCTCGCAGAAAATCATGTCATTAATGCATATCATGATCTTATTAACCTAATTCAGAAAGAAAAATTCCAAGTAAATAGAAGTGTACTACAAACAAGAAATAGAAATCTGTTAGAAGAGGCAAATATAAAAGAAACAACAGGAAGTAACTTATTGACCTAGTTGTTTATTTGGTCGGACCATAATGAGTGCATAAACGTTGTCTTATTGGCCTTGTTTAAATACTATGATATGAGAAGTACATGAATCTAAATCATTTTCTTCACAAGTCAATTATATCAGTACATGTATCCAATTGTGATAGCTACACGGTTTCCCATCACCTGCAAGCCCAAATTAAATGAATAAGCCTCAAAAAACATCTCGTTACTTTCTTTTTTATGGAAAAAGGCAATATTTTAGGAGGGTTTAACAATAATGTCATCCAGAAGATTTACCACAAAAGATCTTATTTTTCTTTCTTATGCCATCAAGATACAAAGAAACTTGATAGCTTACCTGAGCACAAACCATCGTTAGTGCCTCGCACTGTATTGGGTTAACCTTGCCCTAAAACACATAAATGATTATTATAAGCACATGCAACTTAGTAGAGAAGCAATGTAGCATCACTTTGCTCTCTATACAATGATAAAGATACAAGTAAGGACTTTACATGCATTATACTGCTTTCTGGTTAATTTTTTGGAAGAATAAGTTCATCAAGACCACACCTTGGACTACTGCATGGAAAAGAATTCAGTCAGACTGTGAGAAGCAGAAAAAACATTTAGTTCAAGAAGAAAATTTCAGTGAAGGGTGACTTATCCCAAAGTAATACCTTCCTAAAAGGCGAATATCATTGGCAACTTTCATCGGAGAAGCAACCACTATATTAGGAGACCCGTTGGATTCAACAAAAGCATCATGCACAGCCTTACCAAAGCAAAACAAAGAGGCGGAAAATACGGTTATCTCTCAATTTATCAGAATGATCCCAAACACACTAAACAAAAGGGAGGGGTAAGCAAGATATCTGATATCAACCAGAGCCTCAAACTTGTTCTCCGTTGTCACAAAGGGCAAACTTGTCTCCTCAGCAACTACTGCAGCAATTTTCACATCAAATCTAAAAGATTCATAAACATGGAATTTCCTCGTCCTAAAATTTCTTAACATTGATTACATAACACATCTCCAAGCAAAAACAAAATAAAAAAACATTATATTGACAACACCGGGTCCTACAAACGAATATATAGACTCTAGACTAGAAGTAAGTATTGGGTAAATAAAGTATTAGACGGTTACGCATTGAGGGGGCTTGTTAAAGTTACTTCACTTGTAGGATACCTAAGACAATGAAAAGTATTGCAAACAAGGGTATTAGGCCGTAAAGCTAGACAAACAATTATGAATCTAATTATACCTTTGAGGCCAGAAGACCTTTAGTTCTTTTGGTGGCTTACTGGAACTTGGTGTTGGGTAAAGATAAAATAAATTAGGAAATAAGGAGAATTAATTTGTTAATGCAACTATTAAAGAATTTCACTCTCAACCATCCATAACGTATCAATTCCATAAACAACATTAAAACCAACCTACGATGCAAGATATATTACCTTAAGATCCGCATAAGTTAATTTGATGTAGACTTGGGTCGCAAACCTAAACCTAAAACGTCATTCCTCAAACCGCCAAACCGGAGGTTTGGCGGTTTGACACATGATTTTAAAAAAAAATTCTCTAAAACTGGTGCATTTGCCAAACCACTGGTTTAGGCAAAAAAAAAGAAAAAAGGTCCAAACCGGCGGTTTACCGGTTTAGGTTTGACCGAGAGCCAAACCTAAACCAAAACCGCAAATCTCCGGTTTGACCAAACCGGCAAACCGCCATTTGTCGGTTTGACGGTTTGGTTTGAACCGGTCCCATGTCTAGTTTGATGCTTCACATTCTCAAAGGGAAAAAGCTTTATATCACGCCCCCTGCAGCATGGGAACACGCCTTTTCTTTTTAAAACTGAAAATTCTAAAAAAATAGCCCGACAAATTGAGTATAAGGATGAGTGCATACCTTCCGATTCCAAGTTTCTCCACTGTCTGAACCACAACCTCCACTTCGGTAACAAAGAAGGGTCTTCTATTGCGATGGATATCGAGATTTATCAACAAGCAAAGAATCAACACAAATCGGATATCGAGATTTATCTCTCCTCTTGATCAATTCTTCATCGACTCTAGATGCTCTCATCCGCCTCCAAATCGATTCATCAGACAATGGGGTTCGATTGGCGGTCAACGACGAAGATATATCAAGACCATAGCACCGGGAGTAATGGATGACGCTCGACTTTGAGAAGGTGACATAGCCAATCGACCCGACTATGACCTAGCCGTTGTGGAATCCATAGTTCCGGATTGAATTGGATTCAATCGGATGGCTCAGAAGAGTGAAACTACGGTGGTTTTGGGGCGAATGAAGTGAATTGAACCGGTGTTGCTTAATTATCGATAGAGCTGACGGTGGCTTGTGGGAAAAAGAAGCTTTGATTCAGTTGGGCTAGGTTTCATACTAAAAGAAGCCAAACACGTGGATAAAAAAAACAAATAAAATGCTGGAAAAAAGAGAAGGGTAAGTGCGCACCGGAAACTGCTTACTCTTTT
This sequence comes from Fagopyrum homotropicum, assembly GCA_033239125.1. NCBI lineage: Eukaryota > Viridiplantae > Streptophyta > Magnoliopsida > Caryophyllales > Polygonaceae > Fagopyrum > Fagopyrum homotropicum. The sequence continues at coordinate 128,351,233 of BSWB01000003.1, forward strand.
TCTAAAAGAAATAAAAACACTGCCCAAATAACGAAATAGCCGTTGATTAGCGGGAGCCCAAACCCGAAACTTCATCCATGCTCAACCCGCATCACAGACCCGACAATTTTCCCTCTCATCACATTTCATATCTCTCTCCTCTCTCTCCTTATCGCCGAGCGACAATGTCTCTTTCTCATCCGTCCACTTTCCACCGTCTTCGCCCATCCAAACCTCCGGCGAGCCACCTCCACAACCACTACACCCTTCTTATCCACTTTCCGACTCCTCTCTTCCTACCTCTCCGATCCATCATGAAAATCTCCGCCTCCTCTACCTCCTCCTCCACCACCACAACAAAATACCTCCCGCAATCCGCAATTCGCCACATTGCCGATAAGCTCCGGTCACTAGGATACGTTGAAGAACCTCCCAACACCTCCGCTTCCACCAATGCAAGTTCTCCGGATGAAGCCCTAACGGACAACCTCCAAATCGAAAAGATTTTCATTCCGAATTCGAAGGTGATTCCGAACTACCGTGTCGGTCACACGCTTTATACCGGCTGGTCCACGCCGGAAAATCCTACTCCCGTGCCGGGGAGTGGAAACACTATCGTGAAACTGAATGAGTTGATAGGGGAAGCGAAGAGAGAGAGGAAGGAGAGTAAGAAAGGGGAGGGTGAAGGTTCACACACTGGCGGAATTGACTGTACCGGTCAGGGAACTTAAGAGGCTGATTACGATGGGAATTAGAATGAAGCCAAATCTAAATATTGGGCAGGCGGGAGTGACAGAGGGGGTTGTGAATGGGATTCATGAGAGGTGGAGCAGGGAGGAAGTGGTGAAGCTTGCCTGTGATGATGTGTGGAAGTTGAACATGAAGAGGACTCATGACTTGTTGGAGGTAATCTTCTCATTTTCTTACCCCTTTGTATAGGTATTTTTTTTGAAATGGTACGTTTCCGGTTCGGCTTCGCCTACAACCGATTGAATTGGATTCAATCGGATGACTCAGAAAAAAGAAACTACGGTGGTTTTGGGGCGAATGATGTGAATTGAACTGGTGTTGCTTAATTATCGATAGAGCCAACGGTGGTTTGTGGGAAAAGAAGCTTTGATTCACCTGGGCTAGTTTCATACTAAAAGAAGCCAAACACGTGGATAAAAAAAACAAATAAAATGCTGGAAAAAAGAAAAGGGTGAGTGCGTACCGGAAACTGCTTACTCTTTTTCTAAAAAAAAATAAAACACTGCCCAAATAACGACATGGCCATTGATTAGCGGGAGCCCAAACCCGAAACTTCATCCATGCTCGACCCGCATCACAGACCCGACAATTTTCCCTCTCATCACATTTCATATCTCTCTCCTCTCTCTCCTTATCGCCGAGCGACAATGTCTCTTTCTCATCCGTCCACTTTCCACCGTCTTCGCCCTTTCAAACCTCCGGCAAGCCACCTCCACAACCACTACACCCTTCTTATCCACTTTCGGACTCCTCTCTTCTTCCCTCTCCGATCCATCACGAAAATCTCCGCCTCCTCTACCTCCTCCTTCACCACCACAACCAAATACCTCCCGCAATCCGCAATTCGCCGCATTGTCGATAAACTACGGTCGCTAGGATACGTTGAAGATCCTCCAGACACCTCCGCTTCCACCAATGCAAGTTCACCGGCTGAAACCCTAACGGACAACCTCCAAATCGGCAAGATTTTCATTATGAATTCGAAGGTGATTCCGAACTACCGTGTCGGTGACACGCTTGATATCAGCTGGTCCACGCCGGAAAATCCTGCTCCCGTGCCGGGGAGTGGAAACACTATCGTGAAACTGAATGAGTTGATAGGGGAGACAAAGAGAGAGAGGAAGGAGAGTGGGAAGGGGAGGGTGAAGGTTCCCACACTGGCGGAATTGACTGTACCGGTCAGGGAACTTAAGAGGCTGATTACGATGGGAATTAGAATGAAGCAGAAACTAAATATTGTGAAGGCGGGAGTGACAGAGGGGGTTGTGAATGGGATTCATGAGAGGTGGAGGAGGAAAGAAGTGGTAAAGCTTGCCTGTGATGATGTGTGGAAGCTGAACAAGAAGAGGACTCATGACTTGTTGGAGGTAATCTTCTCATTTTCTCACCCCTTTGTATACGTGTTGTGTTTTTTTTTTATTGCGTGGACTTAGTTGTGGACTTGGTGTAATTCCGATCAATTTTTTTCTGTAATGTGAATCGAAGAGTGTGCTTTGATTGGATGTCATAAAGATTTTCTATATGCTTATTGTTTGAGTTGCTTCTGGGCATGATTTTCAACTTAGTGATTAAGTCATCGAGATGGGGAGTCTAGTTGTTTATAGCTTGAATTGTTATAGTACAAAATTAAAATTAAACAATTAATTGAAAGATTGAAGATTTACATTTCCATGTTCAATAATGAAGAATTGTAAGAAAATAAGAAAATTGCTGAAACGGGGCATAACAGTGAGAAGAGGAGCTTTAAGGCTGCATTTCTTGCCTTGTGTTTTTTTCCTATATAATTGATGCCCAGTCATTTGCAATGCTAGGGCAATACAATAGTACAGGAGATATAAGAAAGAGCTGTTTGACATAGGAAGAAGTTACCAAAAACTATTTGATGCCCAGTCTCTCCATCACGAAAATCTCCGCCTCCTGCTCCACCACAACAACCAAATACCTCCCGCAATTCGCCGCATGGCCGATAAGCTCCGGTCGCTAGGATACGTCGAAGATCCTCCCGACACCTCCGCTTCCACCAACACAAGTTCACCGGCTGAATCCCTAACGGACAACCTCCAAATCAACGAGATTTTGATTCCAAATTCAAAGGTGATTCCGAACTACCGTGTCGGTCACACACTTGATACCAGCTGGTCCACGCCGGAAAATCCTGCTCCCGTTCCGGGAAGTGGAAACACTATCGTGAAACTGAATGAGTTGATAGGGGAGGCGAAGAGAGAGTGAGAAGGGGAGGGTGAAGTTTCCCACGCTGGCGGAATTGACTTTGCCGGTCAAGGAACTTAAGAGCCTGATTACGATGAGAATTAGAAATGAAGTAGAAGCTAAATATTGGGAAGGCGGGAGTGACGGAGGGGGTTGTGACGGAGGGGGATTTTTTTATCATAGCGTGGAAGTGGACAATCTAGGACGACATGTTCGCGCTCAATCTAAGGAGGCTAATGCAGGTCGGATCCGGTACAATCTTTGTTCGGTCACTATCCTAAATCGTACACTTTGGTCGCTTGGGAAGCTCCTTTGATGGGGATAGTCAAGCTTAACATTGATGGAGCAAGACGTGTTAATGGTCATGTGATGACTATTGGGGTTATTAGGAATAATGTTGGGAAGTTGCTTCGGGGGTTCACGGTCAATATTAAGTTGTGTCCAATCCCATGGATAAATTATGGGAGATTTTGCACGGCCTTAATGTTGCTTCGATTGTAGTTATCGTTAAGTTATTTTAGAAACAAATTCTCTTTTAACTTTCAATTTAATAAACGAGGATTTACCATCTCACCAACCCTGACTAGTCTGGTCCATTGATATCAAGACTTACTTAAAAGAGACTAGTATATTTGGTCTCATCATGTCTACTGCGAGACGAATAAAACTGTGGAATATTTGTCTATTTTTGCTTGTGACTTGCCTTTGGGCTTTCATGTATTGTGTGACCGCCTGATGACGTAGTGTTTGTATTACGTGATGATGTTAGGAGCTGAGCTATCCCATCTTGCTTATTATTCAACTCTTTTTTATTAAATAAAGTGAGGTTATATGCACCAGAAACCATTTACTTAAAAAAAAGAAAAGAAACACCTTCCAAATAACGACATAGCCGTTGATTAGCGGGAGTCCAAACCCAAAACTCCATCCATGCCCGACCCGCATCACAGACCTGACAATTTTCCCTCTCATCACATTTCATATCTCTCTCCTCTCTCTCCTTATCGCCGAGCGACAATGTCTCTCTCTCATCCGTCCACTTTCCACCGTCTTCGCCCTTCCAAACCTCCGGCAAACACCTCCACAACCACTACACCCTTCTTATCCACTTTCCGACTCCTCTCTTCCTCCCTCTCCGATCCATCACGAAATCTCCGCCTCCTCCTCCACCAGCACAACCAAATACCTCCCGCAATTCGCCGCATTGCCGATAAGCTCCGGGCGCTAGGATGCGTCGAAGATCCTCCTGACACCTCCGCTTCCACCAACACAAGTTCACCGGCTGAAGCCCTAACGGAAAACCTTCAAATCGGCGAGATTTTCATTCCAAATTCGAAGGTGATTCCGAACTACCGTGTCGGTCATACGCTTGATACGAGTTGGTCCACACCAGAAAATCCTGCTCCCGTACCGGGAAGGGGAATCACTATCGTGAAACTGAATGAGTTGATAGGGGAGGCTAAGAGAGAGTGAGAAGGGGAGGGTGAAGTTTCCCACGCTGGCGGAATTGAATTTGCCAGTCAGGGAACTTAAGAGGTTGATTATGATGAGAATTAGATTAAAGTTGAAGCTAAATATTGGGAAGGCGGGAGACACGGAGGAGGTTGTGACGGAGGGGTATTTTTCATCATTGTATGGAAATGGACAATCGAGGACGACATGTTCGCGCTCAATCCAAGGAGGCTAATGCAGGTTGGATCCGGTACAATATTTGCTCGGTCACTATGCCTAAATCGTACACTTTGGTCGCTTGAGAAGCTCCTTTGATGGGGATAGTCAAGCTTAGCATTGATGGCACAAGACGTGTTAATGGTCATGTGATGACTATTGAGGTTATTAGGAATAATGTTGGGAAGTGGCTTTGGGGGTTCACGGTCAATATTAAGTTGTGTGCAATCCCATGGATAAATTATGGAAGATTTTGCATGGCCTTAATGTTGCTTCGATTGTAGTTATCGTTAAGTTATTTTGGAAACAAATGCTCTTTTAACTTTCAATTTAACGAACGAGGATTTACCATCTCACCACCCCTTGACTATTCTGGTACATAGATATCAAGACTTATTTAAAAGAGACTAGTATATTCAGTCTCATCATGTCTATTGCGAGACGAAAAAAATTTGTGGATTATTTGTCTATTTTTGCTTATGAATTGCCTTTGGGCTTTCATGTATTGTGTGACCGCCTGATGACGTAGTGTCTGTATCACGTGATGATGTTAGGAGCCGAGCTATCCCCACTTGCTTATTACTCCCCTCTGTATCTTATTGCCCCATCATTTACAATGCTAGGCAAATACAGTCGTAGAGGAGATGTAAGAAAGAGCGACCCCACCCTTTAGGAAAAAAAAACAAAAAACAAAACGACATCATTTTGTGGTGATTGAAACAAAATTAAGAAAATGTTTTATTATTTATACCTATCATTTTGGATTTTGCAAATGTTTTATTATTAATATATTTTTTATATATTTAATTATACAAATCCTATATTATTATAAATCAACTTCAATACTATCTCTTAATCAGTGGCGGTCTTAGAGGAGGGCAGGGTGGGGCAGCTACCCCACCCTCCAAAAAAAAAACAAAACGACGTCGTTTTGTGGTGATTAAAAAAAATTCAGAAAAGGGTTGAGAGTTTGCTCTTCACGTCTTTCCTCCCGACTCTCCTCCCGATTCCCCGCCGTCACAAAGGGCAAACTTGTCTCCTCATCAACTATTGCATCAATTTTCACATCAAACCTACAAGATTAATATACATGGCACTCCATCATCCTAAAATTTCTTAACATTGATTATAGAACACGTCTCCAAACAAAAACAAAATTAGAAAAACATTATATTGACAACACCGGATCCTACAAACGAATATATAGACTCTAGACTAATAGTAAGTATTGGGTATATAAAGTATTAGACGGGTACACATTAAGGGGGTTTGTTAAAGTTACTTTACTTGTAGGAGACCTAAGACAATGAGAAGTATTACAAACAAAGGTATTTGGCCGTAAAGCTAGACAAACAATTATGAATCTAATTATACCTTTGAGACCATAAGACCTTTAGTTCTTTTGGTGGCTTACTCGAACTTGGTGTTTGGTAAAGATAAAATAAATTAGGAACTAAGGAGAATCAATTTGTTAATGCAACTATTAAATAATTTCACTCTCAACCATCCATAACGTATCAATTCCATAAACAACATTAAAACCAGCCTAAGATGCAAGATATATTACCTTAAGATCCGCATAAGTTTGATGTAGACTTGGGTCGCAAACCTAAACCTAAACCGTCATTCCTCAAACCGCCATACCGCCGGTTTGGCGGTTTGACTCATGATTTTAAAAAAAAAAATCTGTAAAACTGGAGCATTTGCCAAATCGCTAGTCTAGAAAAAAAAAAGAAAGAAAAAAAGGTCCAAACCGGCGGTTTCACCGCGTTTCTCCCCTTTATTTATTTTTTTATTTTCCGTTTGATTTTTTAGAACGACGGTTATGCATAACGTTTCTTTACGGAAGAAACGCGGTGAGTCACCGCGCTTCTATTCCGGATCTCACCACTTCGTGTATTTTCGGAATAAACTTTTACCCGAGCCTAGTTTCGAAAAAAGTTTTAAAACTTCGTTTATAACGGCAAAGAATTCCAAATATAAACATAAATTTATTGTCAACCTAAATAATATATTTGTATTTGTTTATCGGTTATATTGTTTTCGAGCACTTTACAATGAAATATCATTTTGACCGAAATATTCACATTCTAGTTAATTATTCAAGTTAATGGTTTTTGTATATCTATGGGATAATTATAAGTCTAAATCTTAAGATGAAATCTATGAATTCTAATAATATTCTCATTAAACTGACAAAATTTTCTAAAATTTAAGATACAACTATCTTAAAAAAATTGTCTACCATGTTCACCTTACGTATTATTTTTTATCTTCGTAAGCTATATAAACATTCATAAAAAGTTTCATAATATACTATTATTAAACTCCCAAATAGTCAAATTTTATATTATATTTGGTTAGTGATAAAGAAATCTCCAAATCATGGCGTTAACAATAATTTTTGTGTTTACCATTTTGTATATTATTCTATTTATTGATAGAGAAATCTCATTAATATTAAATTAAAAATTGATTTAAATACATCTCTTTGTAAATTACAAGAATTTCATATAAAAATTTACATTAATTTAAATTCATGAATAAACTCACATTTACTTAATTCTATTCACCAAAATTTTCTAAAAAAGTTCAATATGAAAAGGATCAAACACTACCGTCTAGGTTATCGTCTTTTTTTCATCATCGTAAGCTACATAATGATGAGGGATTATCCTGCCACTACCTCAATGACCAACTAATAGGTCAAGGGCTAAGACATTGAAGGACAAGACAACTACAACATCTTCAAGCTCCATCATGAAATGAGTCATCACTAGAACAAGAGCAAAGGTCATCCAAGATAAAGTTGCTAGCTTGTTAGCACCATGCACACTCAAGACCCTACTCACACTTAGGTCTCCGTTGATGACATTGTTGAGCACCATGGAAGGATCAAGCAAGGGATGTGAAGATCCAACAAGCATAGAAGGTAGCTAGAACGAAAAACGAGCTCCGGAGAAGAAATCTCGGCCCTGAGGACCAAAATCTCGCCCGAGTTTTTCATAAATATTGGCCGAGATTTGTCTCTTGTCGGAAGTTATAAGATCCAACCGTGATCTTATTGTGTGAACTCGCTGCTTCACTTACAAAGTTTTTGTTTTATTCATTCCTATTCAATCAAAGAGAGAACCTTGATTTAATCGTTGAGTCCTTGATAGATTGTGCTTGTGTGTTAATCTTCTTAAAGGTTTGTGTAAGATTAAAGAAGTGAGGGTTAAGGTAAGCTCTTCGTTAAGGGGTTTTAACACATAATTGGTCAAGGTTATTTGCGGAAATATCTTGGTTCGTATCTTCCTATATTTCTATTTATTTAATTCCATTAACCATATTTTTTCTTTCCATTATCATTCCATCAAATTCACATTCTTTGGTTCGAAGTTTAACAAATCTCAGTCCCGTATACAGAATCTCGCCCGAGATTCATACCCGAGATTTGATCTATGAGACCGTTTTCAAGGGCTTTCAATCTAGACCGGGAACTAAGGCTTCAACCCCGCATCAAATTGGTATCAAAGCTCAATCGATTGAAGTCCGTCTCAGTTTGAGTCAATTTTATCTGAGTCTTCTTTGAGTCATATAAAAATTGAGTATTTTCTTTTTGCGAGGTTATTTGAGATTAACGTGTGTTGCCTTGTGTCTTTTGGGAGAGAGAAACGGCATAGCCCAAACACAAAGCCAACCACTAACCTTAAACGAACCTCGCCCAACCTTAAGGAAAAAAATTTTCGCTTGAGATTTGAGTATAAAGTTGAGATTTTTGTGTTACTTGCGTCCCAAGTTTCATAATTTTTTCTTATCTAGTTGAAGATCATATATTTATTGGGTTTGAGTCAAACCTAATAAAATTCCGCTGCATACTTACGAAGGAAGGAGACTTACAAGTTTTTTGTTAAGATCTTATCTAGTAGGTGAGATCTTATCATATCCGTTGAATCCTAATCGAATATCTTCCCAAAAACGATATATACGCCCCTCCAGGGATCAAAGATCCACAAGGCAGCCAGGAAGTAGTATACTCAAGAAGTGATTGCTGAAAATCGACATTCATTGTCGAAATCAACAATCGCGGCCAGATCATACAAATCTCGGCCGAGATTTTGAACGGTTTGCTACTGGTGCAAATTTTTGAGAAAATTTTGGGGCATAGTTTGAAGAATCCAAGTGCACCCTGTGCAAGAGTACATCCAAAGAAGAATTTATATACCATACTTGGTCCAGTTACAAGCCTTATCCGACCACAAAACACGATCTCGACCCACCTTAGATAATCTCAGCCAAGATTTATTGATTTTGACCGAGATTTGCCCAGTCGAGACCAAATCCAATCTCAACTATCTCTCTTTCCAACTGCGTAGGTTCAAGGTACGTAATTATCTCTTCTTAATATCTTGTGTGCCTTTTCTAGCCTCTTTCTACTCCAAATACTTGAGTCAATTTCTTTGGGTGTGTTAGTTAGTATCTATACTTTCTATCATACTAGTGTATCTATCCGCAATATTCCTTCTACTTTGCCTTTGTGTGAAGTAAACTTCCAGTAGTAGTTCTTTAATCATCTCCCTACACAAAAATCTTTAACCGAACCAAATTGACTACTTGATTCATCCAAGGAGTTCTAGTTGAGACCAAGACATTGACTTTAAAGGAGTATTAATCCATCCAAGACAATTACATCAACTTAGCTTGAGATATAACAACAGAGCTAGAGTGCGAGAGAAAACAAGTAAGGTACTTTTGTTTTCCCTAACATCACAAGTTTGTTGTTCCTTTGCGTGTTTGTGTAGATGTCAGAAAGAGATAGTCCACAAGCATCCCAAAATGAGCGACTCTTCAAGTCCAGAAGTCATGAACTTACTAAAACAACTTATGGATACGGTTTTCACACTCGCTGAACGGATGGAGAAGCTCGAAACACGTCCCGGTGAGGAATATTGGTCAAAATCTCGTCCGAGATTTGACCTGAGATCCGTGTAAGAAGTTGTTGGAAGCTCTCAACATCCACCTCCGCCACCAGCTCCCATACCACGTCCAAACCCCACTCCGGGGCCAGGTAACGGTCATCCTAATCTTCTTTTTAATGCGACTCACAATCCGCACTTTGGTGGAGATTTTCAGGAACTAGGTGACGAAGAAGATGAGGGTATGTGGAGAGATTACCCAAGACGTGATCATAATCTATGGAGAGGTCGTGACTATGACCATTTTAGACCTCCCCAAGATAATGATGGAATTGGGAAAGTTAAGGTCAAGATTCCAAGTTTCGAAGGAAAATGCGATCCGGACGTCTACATGTAATGGGATACTAAAATTGAACAAATTTGATCTTGTCATAATTTTAGTGAGAAAGGAAAGATTCAACTTGCTGAGTTGGAGTTCCAAGAATATGCCTTAGTTTGGTGGGATCATCTTGTCGAAGAATGGAGAAGAACGCTAGATCCGGAAATCAACACTTAATTGGGAACAAATGAAGGCCTTAATGAAAGCTAGATTCGTGCCTCAACACTATTGTAGAGAAGTGAGGCAACGATTGGAGAACCTTAAGCAAGGTTCTATGGCTGTCGAAGAAGTTTATATCACCATGCAGATGGTAATGGTGAAAGCTAACATGCAAGAGGATGAGGAGTCTATTATGACCCGGTTTTTAAGAATTTTGCACCCTTTATTAGCTAATGAATTTGATTTATATCCATATGTTTTAATGACTAACTTGCATTTGGCTATAAAGGTAGAAAATAAGATCAAATGACGAAACTAAGGATCAAGTTCCTGGACCGTAAAGAGGAAATCTCGGCCAATCGACCAAATCTTGGCCGAGATTCCACCCGAGATTCCCAGAAAGACGAGGGAAAACGTGCCTCTTCTGATCCAGTAGCCCAAAAATCTTCTACTCAGTCTCTCCCTTTGAATGGGCCTTCAAAGGATAATAAAGGGAACACTTCTATCTCTACTTTACGTTCTAGAGATATTGTATACTTTAAATGTCAAGGCAGAGGTCACTACATGAAAGATTGTCCTAATAAAAACGGTTTTGCTTATAAATTAACAAGGACAATATGAAAGTGAAGAAGAGCATGAAAATGATCATTCCCATCTCAATGCATTGCATGAACATGATAGCAATAGTGAAAGTGATGAAGGTTGTGAGTATGAACATGGAGAATCTTTAATTGGTAGGAGAACTTTGCATGCTAAGATAGCCCCATGTGAGGACAATCAACGGGAAAACCTTTTTCATACTAGATGTCTTGTTCAAGGAAAGATGTGCAACATGATTATTGATGGTGGTAGTTGTTGCAACATTGCTAGTGAGGAATTGATCACTAAGTTACAAATTACTACTTTTTAGTATCATCTTAGACCTTATAATTAAATTGCATTGGATGAATGATTGTGGAGAATTGAAAGTCAATAAACAAACTAGGATTGCATTTACGTTAGGGAGATATGAGGATATTGTTGTTTGTGATGTTGTGCCTATGCAAGCATGTCATTTATTATTAGGACGTCCATGACAATTTGATAGAAAGGTCAAACATGACGCTTTTACTAACAAACATTCTTTTGAGTTCAATGGACAAGCAATTACTCTTAAGCATATGACTCCTTTGCAAATTACAAAACATTATGACAAGAAAAAGGAGAAACACAAGGAAAAAGAGCGAGAAATGACTTCCAGAGAAGAAATCATAGGCAAAACACGAAAATCTCGCCCCAGTTTAGAGAAATCACGTTTTAGTAAAAAATCTAGGTCCCGAAAGACAAATATCTCCCGAGATTTCCATACAGAGATTCCTTCTATCGAGCCTCATCAAGTCCTTTAGCATCCAAACGGAAAATTCCTTGATGATTTTGTTCCTTTGGATACTGTTTTAGTGAGTCTATGTAAAAGCCTAATGACTTTGCGCGATGAAGTCAAGTCTTCCTTACCTAAAAACATTTTAAGGACATTGGATGTATTTTGTGATGTATTTTCGGATGAGATTCCTGCAGGTCTTCCACCTTTTCGAGGCATTGAACATCGAATTGATTTTATTCCAGGTTCAATACTTCCTAATCGTCCAACATACAGGATGAGTCTGCAAGAAAGTCAGGATATTTAGGATCAAGTGCAAGAGCTTTTGAAGAAAGGCAATGTTTGAGAAAGTTTGAGTCCATGTGCGGAGCCAGTTCTATTGGTACCCAAGAAGGTAACTTGGAGGATGTGCGATGATTGTAGAACAATCAACAACATCACTATCAAGTACCATCACCCCATCCCAAAATTAGATGACATGCTAGATGAGCTTAGCGGAGCAACATGGTTCTCCAAGATTGATCTTAAGAGCGGATATCATCAAATCCGGATACGGAAAGGTGATGAATGTAAGACGTCGTTTAAGACTAAGTTTGGTCTTTATGAGTGGTTGGTTATGCCTTTTGGTTTAACTAACGCTCCTAGTACTTTCATGAGATTGATGAATCATGTCTTAATCCATGACATCGTAAAGTTTTTGGTTGTCTACTTTGACGAAATCCTCATCTATAGCAAATCCCTTGAGGAACATTTGAGGGAAGTACTCGAAACTCTTAGAAGTGAATCTTTATATGCTTATATTAAAAAGTGCGAGTTTAGTACTGATCAAGTTATTTTTTTTTGGATTTGTAGTGAGCGCAAGAGGTCTTGAGCTGGACAAGGAAAAGATCAAATTCATCCAAGAATAGCTTACACATATCATAATCAGTCATGACTGATGTTTTCATGTACTAGCAATGTTTTATATGCGCTTTGTACGAGACTTCAACACTATTGCAGCCCCTCTCACATCTCTCACGAAGAAGCAAGTACAATTCGAGTGGGGAGAAGATCAAGAGAAAGCATTTAACAGGTTGAAGAAGCAACTATCAAATGCACCACTTCTAGCACTTCCGGATTTCACCAAACCGTTTGAGGTTGAGTGTGACGCATCAGGAATTAGCAATGGAGGAGTGCTCATGCAAGAAGGTAAGACACTTGCCTACTTTAGTGAGAAATTGAAAGGATCATGCTTGAGTTATTCGATCTATGATAAGAAATTTTATGCTTTATTTCGAGTTTTCATGATATGGAAACATTATCTATGGCCTAATGAATTCATCCTTAGAACTGATCATGAGTCTCTAAAGCATTTTATGATTCAAGATAAGTTGGATAGGAGGCATGATAGATGGATGGAGTTTATAGAAACTTTTTTGTATATCATCAAATATAAATAGGGGAAAGATAATGTTGTTACGGATGCTCTTTCTAGGAGGTATACTTTGATCACCACTATGGATTCTAAGTTTTTATGTTTCCATTATGTTAAGGATCTATACGCCATGTAAATCTCGGCCATATTCCAAAAATCACGACCGAGATTCTGACCGAGATTTGCCACTGTTGCGAGAAAAGTTCTACATTTTTGAAGGCTTTTTGTTCCATGAGGATAAAATTTGTATTCCTAGATGTTATCTGAGATTATTACTGGTTGAAGCGGATCATATTGGAGGTTTAATGGGACATTTTGGTAGAGATAAAACTTATCATATATTGCATTCACATTTCTATTGGTCTCATATGCTTAAAGATGTTGAAAATATGCTTAAGAGATACATTGTATATTTGAAGGCTAAGTCTAGAACAAAACCACATGGTTTGCATACTCCTTTACCTATACCTACTTCACCATGACTTGATGTTAGTATGGACTTTGTTGTAGGATTACCGAAGACTAAGAAGAGGAAATATTCCATTTTTGTGGTTGTTGACCGTTTTTCTAAAATGGCTCATTTTATTGCTTGTCATAAAACTGATGATGCTTATAATGTGGCTAACTTGTTCTTTTGAGAAGTTGTTAGGTTACATGAAGTACCACGGACTATTGTAAGCGATAGGGATGTTAAATTCCTTAGTTTCAACTGGAAGACTCTTCCGGGAAAACTAGGTACAAGGTTGTTATTTTCAACCTCTAACCATCCTTAAACGGATGGTCAAACGGAAGTCACTAATATGACTTTAACCACTAATTTGAGAGCTATTTTAAAGAACAATTTGGATGCTTTGGAAGATGTTTTACCACATGTAGAGTTTGCTTATAATCGTACCTTGCGTCCAGCTACTAATCTAACGCCTTTTGAATGTGTCTATGGATTGAATCTTTTGACTCCTTTTGATCTTATACCATTGCCTATCGAAAAGCAAGTAGATTTCATTGCAGGAAAACAGGTTGAGTTTATTAAGGAATTGCATGAAAAGACACACATAAGGCTGGAAAACAAAGGGAAAGTCGTGGCATCGAAAGTAAATTGGAATCGCAAGGAAGTGATGTTCAAACCGCGAGATCTAGTTTCGTTGCATCTAAGGAAAGAGCGATTTCTGGAGAAGAGGAAGTCTAAGCTGTCTCCATGAGGAGATAGACCATTTTGTGTGAAGCGGAAGGTGTGTGACAACCCTTATGTCTTGGAGCTTCCAACTGATTATGGAGTAAGCAAGACCTTCAATGTAGGAGGCTTGAGTCCTTTTGAGTCTGAAGATGAGCATCTTGGTGATTCGAGGACGAATCCTTCTCAAGACAAAGAGTATGATGAGGGATCATCCCCAATGCTACCTCAAGGACCAACTACTAGATCAAGGGCTAATGCATTAAAGGACAAGATAGCCACAACATCTTCAAGCCTCATCATGGAAGGAGCCATCTGTAATATCCTTAGTCTTTAGGGACCCCGCCCCTGCGGTTGGGCTTGGCCGCAGGTGCGGTGCCGCCCCGCGATTTTGCAGGGTGGGCGCCATCTTTTTAGCCGTCATGCTTTTCCCGTTTCTTCCTTTATAAGCTTCTTCACCTCCTCTCTGATGTGTGTTTGGTGATGGTTTTGTTGATGATGATGTGGTTGCTGGTGTTTTTTGTTGTGGCTTGAGAGGTCAGCTTGTGTATCCTCGTTTTGGATTCTGTAGTGATGAATCTTTCTCTTCCTCCTTTCCTTCTTTTTTCCTTTCTCCTTTCTTCCTTAGATGGAATTCCCACAAGTTGATCATGTGTTTGATTCTTGGTCATTGATGATGCATATGTATGGTTGTATGTGATGTTGGTTGCTTTTGGCACTAGAAGATGTGAAGAGATCCAACAAGAGATCCAAGAGAAGTCAGAGAATTGCCCCTCTGCTGTGTAGCCGCCCCCGCACCTTGTAAACGCCGCCCTTGAGGTCGAGGTGTCACCGCAGGAATCTCGGCCGAGATATCCACTCGAGATTTGGTTCTTGAAGCGCGTTTGAAGATCCGGCCAATATCTTTTAATTTTGGCAACTATCTTTTATTTTCTTAACTTTAAAGCTCTCAAACATTATTTAAGGTAGTTGTTAGTTTTTGATCCTATCTTTGAGATTATTTATATATTTCATAGATTATCTTTTAGAGATATCTTTCCTAGATTATCTTTTAAAAGATATCTTTCTTTGTTTACATAGAAGATCTCCCTTATAAATACCCTTGGAGGGGGAGATAATTAGAAAGCTCATTTTGAATTTAGTTTCCACAATATTGTGACACACTTGTGACTTCATTTATGAAGTTTGCATTTTACCATTTCTATTCAATAAAAAAGAGAGTTTTTGATTGAAAAGTTGTGAATCCTTGCTAGGTTGTTCTTCTGTGTGTTAATCTTTTTAAAGGTTGGTGCTACAGTCAGACTAGTTTCTCCTTGTGCTTGTCTTATCTAGAAGGTTGTGTAGGGTTAAAGAAGGAAGGGTGAAAGATAATTCTTTGTTTAGGGTTTTCATACATAATTGGTCAATGTTCTTTGCAAGTCTTATAATAGTCTTATCTTCCTTTATTTAACATTTATCATTCCATATTGTCATCTTCTTATCTTTCCATATCATCCATAATTCCGCATTCTATTGTCGATTGAAGGATTTCAATCTAGATCGGGAAACAACGACATCAACCCCGCAACAGCTTCCACTCTAAGTTCTAGAGGTCGGCACCTCTTGTAAACACAAGGCTTTTGGCGACTCTGCGCATTTTTTAGTCCTTACATGGTTCTCCGGGGTCCATCTATCATCTTCACACGCTAGGTTCCTTGTACGGATTTCTATCACCTCCATCTAAGTTGACTCTAGAATTCCTTTCTTATCTAATTGTTCTTTATTGTTAAAATCCTCTTTTCATGTTGTTTGGGATTATCATTGACGCATTAGGGATCTTCCAAGCTAGGATCAAAGTTGATATGTCATTTTAAAAAATCATTCAATAAAAACATCACAAATCGGCGTGAACTATTGCATAAGGTCCTTGGTAAGAGCTAGCCTATGTTAATTTGAACACAATAAAGATCAATGTATGTTGTAGCGTGCTGAAGTTTTCCCAAGAGTGTTGTGATGACATGAATTATGACATATATTTAGACATGCATTTATATAGATTTTTCATTTATTTTATATGCATAGGCATACATTCATAGCAATTGTGCTTATATTCACCTATATTGTTAGAATATAGATCTACACAAAGTTTTATTGCAATTGTAGGTAATTTGACGAATTATGGAGCGGAATGACATATTTAAGGATTAATCCTTGATGCGGAACAAAAAGGAGCATAAAAGGAAGCTAAGAACGTGCGCTGGAGTGGACTCTAATACCGCCAGAGCGAGTTCTGATACCGTGGAGTGAACTCTGATACTGCGGAGTGGGCTCTGATGCGCTGGAGCAAACTTTGATACCAGCGGGCTCAATTTCTTTTTCGGCCCAAAAATTAGGGTTTATCTTTAAGCACGGTTTATCTTTAAGCACGGTTTATCTTTAAGCCAGCGTTTATCTTTAAGTTGCGATCTATCTTTAAAGACCATGCTTGAAAAACCCTAGATTTATCTCTATATATTTGGCATCACCTACAACGCTAAGAGGACATGATAGCATGAATTATTGTCTATATTTTGGGACCTGTTTAGATGTTTTATCTTCAATTCTCTGCATGTTTGGACGTATATTATGTGATTATATTGTCGTTTCATCTACCTTTGCGGGAATCGAGTTCTACACCAAGTTTCGTTGTAATCGTAGGTAAAATGGCACGTTTTGCATCAAAATGGAGCTAAAGGAGTTAAGGAGTCATTAGAGCTACATTCAGGAGCTTAAGAAAGAATACAGGAATCATGGAAATGGATTGAAGATTCACTTTGGACCAGATTTGAGAGATTTCACATTCAGTTTAGAGTCACCTCGGTCAGCTACAATACCATCTCGACCAAGGTGATCCAGAGGAGCTGTTGGACCGAGGCGAACACCTTGGACGCGACAAGATATATTTTATTCTTGGCTGAGATCTTTTATTTTTGGAAAGAGGATCTTATATTTTTAGGCTGGATTCCTGGAAGGAAGAAAATAATTCAGCTTATATATTTTACCTATTTTATGGGAAAATATCTTTCTAAGATCTTTTATCTTTGGAAGGTAATTTTCCTATAAAAAGGGTTGGATTTTCCACAAATTCAACCGTGCTTAGACAGCCGTTACACCCCGCTACAGCTGGGAGATTTGAAGAACCTTTTTGAAGGTTGAAGGAAGATTGAAGGAAGAAAGTTGATAGCTTTTATAGATTTTGTGAAAGGTTTTGTAAGATTCTCTTAGATTCCCTTCTAGTTGATTGTCTTGTTGGATTGTGATCCAAGGGACGCTTGTTTGTTTGATAATTGATTCAGTTATTGAAGCCTTTTTCTTAAGGTTTTTGTGTTCAATTATTCACCTTCTTCCCTTATATTTGATTATTGCATTCAGGATGATGAGTGGCTAATTTATTTATGTCATTCTAGGGTGATTGACTGAAGGTTGTGGGAAAAACAATGATAGAATAATCTTAATTACAGTAGGACCCTGAAAGCTCGAGTCTTTATCCTTAACCCTAGAACATCTCGCTCAGTCGATGAACATCTCGTCCGGGGTGGAATTCGTCTGACCGAGGTGACCTTTCTGATCCGAAACTGAGAGTTAAGTGTTAGAGTTTACCAAATCCTATTCTTATTACACCTTTCCTGGTTCAATGCAAGCTTAGGATGAGACTTACACGGTAATTCCTTTGTTTGTTTACCTAAGATCATAAGTGTAGGTAATAAAGGTTTATCATTTATTGGGGTTTGAGTGTGCTTTCATTCCATCTTTGTGAGTTAGCCTGAGACTTACCCGGTAAAGGTTGATTATATTCCCTTAGTTGGAGTGTTAGTTTGAGGTTATAGTTCTTTTCCTTAATTTCTTGAGACTTACCCGGTAATAGGAGTTACGGTTTGGGATTAGTGAGTAGTGAGACTTACCCGGTGATCTATTCCACTTTAGTAACACCTTCCCTTTGCAAAAATCTCAGCTTTGTCCGCTTATCTTTAGATCTTGAGTTGGAACCACAACTAGATGCTTTAATCCCTAAAATTTGCATATTTTCTTAATTGACTTTTTATCATCTTTGATTATTTTAATTGCTTTTGTGGTTAGTAATTACATAGACTACCTACACCTGCTTTGTTTCACTAAGTCCCTGTGATCGACCCCTGGAATTTCTTGCTTTTTACTATGATTGACCCGTACATTGCGGGTTCGCATCCTTTTATTAGACCGAGCCGGTTGCAATTGGCTTTCGGGGCGCTTGCCCCTGTTTCTACTAACCACTCTACTTGAGTGACTTTCGCAGGTTCTTTTTCTTAGGTTTATGCGAAGAACCCGCGCTGGGAAGGAAATCGTTCCCTACGATCCCGAACCAGAAAAGACATACAAAAGACACTTGAAAGAAGCGAAGATGGCCAATCAGGATAATCGCGATCTTGAGGCCGAATTGAAGGAAGCATTAGAACAACTACGCCTCAGCAAGGAAGAGCTGAGACTGGAAAGGGAAGAAACTCGCACAAGGACTGAGGCGATCGAAGCAGATATGGCGGCTTTACGAGACCAGTATCTACCTCGACCGAACCCAGATCCTCGACCGAGGCAAGACCTTGTTCCAGATCCTCGACCGAGGCAGAATCCAGTACCTGCTGCCCCGGCCGAGATACTTCCACCTCGGATGCCAGTTCGAGATGCTCTTTTTGCAGGTATTCCACAGACCCTAGGGCAAAGGATGGACCCCAATCAGCAACTGAGGCGTCCAGGAGTCAACCTAGGTGATCCGGCGGACCATGATTATGAGCTTCGACCGCAAGTTCTTTCCATGATTCGCCAATGCTAGTTTGGAGGGCTAGAGAGGGAATCTCCACATCAACATCTACAAAACTATGAGATCTTGATGGAGACCTTGAGACCTTCAAGAATAGAAAACAACAACTACAAGCTAAGGCCTTTCTACTTCTCTTTGAAAGATAGAGCACTTACTTGGTATCAAACTCTTCCTCCAAGAAAAATCAATACTTGGGAGGAGATGACGACGGAGTTCTTAACTAAATTCTTTCCCCCCTCTAAAACTGCTGAAATGAGAGGTAAGATTAATGCATTCATCATGAAGGACAAGGAGAGCTTGTCCAAGTCATGGGAGAGATTTAAAGACATTCTTTTGGATTGCCCACATCATGGGATTCCAAAGATAGAGTTGTTGGAGATATACTTCAAGGGACTGGACGGAAACACCCAGTTCAACCTTCAACTACTATCCGTCGGCACGTTCATGGACATGCCGATTGACGAATCTTGGGAGTTCATAGAGAAGCAAGCTTTGCACATGGAGAAGTACTCCCACCAAGGAGCTGAAGGTGGAGTTAAAAGAGTCAACTTTCAAGATGCTCCACCTAACAATGATCAACTCACTTCTTTGAAGAATGATGTGAAACAATTGAAGGAACTTTTAGTTGCTCAACCAAGAAGGAAGATCAAGGATCAAGGAACAACAATAGTTACCGGAACAACAACAACGGTTCCCGGAACAACAACTACAACAACAATAGAGGATCCAACCGCAATAATTGGAGGGCAAACAACCAAAACTCGGGTAACACTTACTCTAACTCCAATTTAAATGACTCCTCTAACCCTTTCCTCTCTTCTTCTTCTTCTACTCCATTAAAGAGCCAGGAGCAAGGATCGAGTTCGTCCCAGCCGAAAAAGAAAGATGCGGTGCTGGAGGCCATCTTGATCAAGCTCAACTCTATGGAGACATCCATGACTTCATTTTCGAAGGCACAAAAAGCCTTAGAACAACAATTCTTTAACAAGGCGAATGAAGCACCAAGAGATCCAGGGAAGCTTCCAGCAAGGACGGAAAGCAACCCTAAAGGACTAATCATGGCAATAACGACGAGAAGCGGACTGAAGACTGCAGATCCAGTGCCTCGGTCGATGCCAGTACAGACAAAGACCACCTCGGTCCAGGTACAGTCAAAGAACACTTCGGCCGAGATGCCAACCGAGGTGGAGCCACAGAAAGCGGAGGAGAAAACTGAAGTTTATATTCCACCTCCTGCATATAAACCACCACTTCCATTCCCCCAGTCAAGGGCCAGAGCACATCTAGACAAGCATTTTGGTAAGTTCCTTGACTTGATGAATAAACTACACATTAATATCCCTTTCCTTGATGCTATTCTAGGGATGCCCGCCTATGGGAAGTTCTTGAAAGAGATTCTATCAAGGAAGAGGAAGTTGGAAGACTTTGGAGAAGTGAGGATGACATCTAAATCCTCGGAGCTTATTCAAATCATGAAGAAGAAGATGCCACCCAAGTTGAGAGATCCGGGCTCATTTTGCATTCCCATTCAAGTTGGGGATGTCACTTGCGAAGCCTTATGTGATCTAGGAGCCAACGTGAGCATCATTCTGCTGGAGCTATGTGTGAAGATTGGACTTGGAGAGCCCAAGCCGGTGAAGATACGGTTATACATGGCGGACCGCTCCATTACCCATCCCGTGGGCATTTTGGAGGACGTTCCGGTTAAGTTAGGTAACTTCTATTTACCTATATACTTTGTTGTGCTTGACATTCCCGCAGATTATCCCGTTCCTATCATTCTCGGGAGACCATTTCTAGCAACTTCGGGTTGCAATGTGGATTGTAAGAACGCCAAGCTAAAGTTCAACATTGGCGGAGATGAAGTGGAGTTTGCATTACTTGCGGCAATGAAGAGAGAGCAGCTAGGAGATTATATCTTCAACATCTATGATGAAGAAGAATCAAGAGAATTGGTGAGCTCTATCCTTATTAAAGATCCACTTGAAAAAGTTATTAGTTTTAGCTTAATGGAGGAAGGTATAGATGCTTATTGTGATGCAGATATACGGAGCTTGAAGGCGCTGGAAGAAGATCCAGGAGCTAAAATTGAGAAACTAATCCAGGAGAAGAAGATCTCCAGTTTCGGTTCCAGATGCAGTACCTCGACTGAGGCACTTTCTGGACCAAGCGATGTGACTGAAGAACATTTCGGTCAACCTCTATGGACCTCGACCGAGGTCGAAAGCGAGATGATGTCAACTGAGACTACTGAAAGTCCAGTTCTTCAATCTACTCCACTGGAAGGAGGAAGAAAGGATCCCCCTTAAAAAGCACCCCCAGTTGTGGAGCTTAAACAACTCCCTAGTCACTTGAGGTATATTTTTCTTGGACCGGATTTTACTTATCCCGTCATCGTTAGTGCTTCCCTCTCCGAATCTGAATTATCTAAACTAATGTATGTCCTGAGGAAGCATCAAAAGGCTTTGGGTTATACTATTGATGATCTTATTGGCATTAAGCCTTCTTTCTACATGCATAGAATACTAATGGAGGACGATCATAAGACTTCACGGGAACCTCAAAGACGGTTAAATCCGATCATGAAAGAGGTTATGAAGAAAGAAATTCTTAAGTTGTTGGATGCAGGTATCATATTTCCTATCTTGGACAGCAAGTGGGTGAGCCCAGTACATGTAGTCCCGAAGAAAGGAGGGATGACCGTTGTGACGAATAAGAACAACGAGTTAATCCCAACTAGGACCGTCACGGGCTGGAGGGTATGCATCAACTATAGGATGCTGAACGTGGCCACTCAGAAGGACCATTTTCCACTTCCCTTCATCGATCAAATGCTCGAACAGTTGGCCCAGCATTCACATTTTTGCTATTTAGATGGATATAGTGGCTTCTTCCAGATTCCTATCCATCCAGATGATCAGGAGAAGACTACTTTCACTTGTCCATGGGGGACATTCGCTTATAGGAGGATGCCATTTGGATTATGCAATGCACCCGCTACTTTCCAGCGATGCATGATGGCTATCTTTTCCGAGTATATAGAGGAGATCATGGAGGTATTTATGGATGATTTTTCAGTATATGGTTCCTCTTTTGATAATTGCCTATCTAACCTTTCTCTAGTTCTACAAAGATGTGAAGACACTAATCTTGTTCTGAATTGGGAGAAGCGTCACTTTATGGTTAATGAAGGCATTGTGCTAGGACACCTCGTTTCTAACCGAGGTATTAAAGTCGATCACGCTAAGATCGAGACCATTGAGAAACTCCCTCCCCCTTGTTCTGTTAAAGGTGTGAGGAGTTTTCTCGGGCATGCAGGTTTCTATAGGAGATTCATCAAGGACTTCTCGAAGATTTCTAAACCACTAACTAACCTCTTGAATAAAGATGTTGTTTTTGAGTTTTCGCAGGAGTGTCTTGATGCATTTTACAGGATTAAGGAAGCGTTGATCTCCGCTCCCATTATCCAGCATCCGGATTGGACCTTGCCCTTTGAGATCATGTGCGATGCGAGTGATGTGGTGGTAGGAGCGGTGCTTGGACAAAAGAAGGATGGGCGAACCACCGCCATCTACTACGCTAGCAAGACGCTAGATGAAGCTCAGCGTAACTACGCCACCACCGAGAAGGAGCTATTGGCGGTTGTATATGCTTTCGAGAAGTTTTGTTCTTACTTAGTAGGGGCGAAAGTCATTGTCTACACCGACCATGCAGCCATTCGTTACTTGCTTGCTAAGAAGGATGCCAAGCCACGCCTTATTCGATGGATTCTCTTGCTTCAAGAGTTTGACCTAGAGATCTGCAATAAGAAGGGATCCGAAAATTCTGTTGCGGATCACCTCAGCCGGCTACCTTCCTCTTCATGCGAAAAGGGCGATCCACCCATAGACGATTCATTCCCTGATGAGCACTTGCACTTGTTGGAACGTTTGATAGACCTCCTTATCTCACCCCATGATGAAGGTGAAGTATGGGGTGAGGATACCTCCCATCACGTTTAGGGATACCTTACGGTCCAGCTAGCGACCTTAAATCAAGCGCTTCTTGGGAGGCAACCCAAGGTATTGCTTTCTTTTCCCTTTTTCTAGTCTAGCTTTAGATAGTTTGCTTTTGCTTTGCTTTGTTTTGTTTTTGGCATCCTAGACAGACAACAGGTGAAATCTAAGGAAAGAATACAACTCAGGAGCAAAAACTGGAAGGACAGAAGTTCGAGAATTTGAGAAGACGGAGTTTGACTGAGACACATCTCGGCTGCTGCACAACACCTCGACCGAGATGATTCTTGAGCAACCAAGGCGACTAGGGTTATTGAAGATCCACCTCGGTCCAGTCGAGACTATCTCGACCGAGGTGACAACAGTTCTAGAAAAGGGTATAAAAGGGGGCTGAGATTTCTCTCTCCTACCTCTACCTCCTTCTCGACCGCGGCGCATATCTCACCTCGTTTCTTCGATTTTCACCCGTTTTCGACGATTCTCGCTTCTAAACTGAGAGGAAATGATAGAGGATCAAATTGCAAGCGCCAATCTGCTGAGAAAATGCACGAAATCGGCCAAATCTGGGTAAAATTCGAGAAAACCCTAACGTCCTCTTCTCCACTGATTTCTTTTGATTTGGGCTTTGGTTGCCCCTGTATTTTGCTGAAAAAGGATTAAGTACCCCATAGGAACCTTTGGTAGTGATATTGGGGGAAAAGAACAGGATTTTTGAGAGAATCGATCGCACAACACTTCGCCTCGGTCCAGTCGGCCTGTGCCTCGGCCGAGGTGTTCTTGAGATTTTTCAGAGAGACCGAGGTGGTCTGACAGAGTACAGAAAAGATGAGTTCTGACAGGCAGTTAGTTTTGAGGGACAGATCCTCTCCTTCTCCTTCTTCTTCTTCACGTCGTTCTATACCGGTGATTCACGAGCGTCACCAGGTCGACTACGACCGCATTGCGGCACGGCCAGTGGTTGCACCACGATTTTTAGAGATTTCTGCTTTTGATTGCCTCCATGTGGATGAGGACTTGAGGCGGATGATATCTGCTATGGGGCTGGAGCAGTTCACTGAGATTAGAGCTCCGGCCTACCTTGAGCCGACCCTGGAGTTTGTCAGCTCCGTCACCTACTTGCCCACCGAGCACGCCATAAAGTACCGGTTGATGAACCGGAACTATTTAGTTCCCATGGACCACTGGCGGGATATCTTTGGTTTCCCGGCCTCTATTGTTGTTGACTTTCCCTCTCGAGCTGTAGCTCGAGAGTTTTGGGGACAGATTGCTCATGTGGTTGAGCACGTTGACAGGTGGCAACCTGAAGATTCCAGGAAGCGGATTATATTTCACTTGGCTTTTAGACTTGCTCACAGGATCTTTAGTGAGACTCTTTTGGCACGTACTGAGACGCCCTAGAAGATCAGACAGGGTAAGCTGCTGAGTCTGTACTGCATGGTGATCGGAAGAGTTCCGGACTTTGGAGTTATGCTGGCAAAGGATTTGCACAGGATAAAGGCGAAGGCGAAGGGGGACATCTGTTGCGGAGGGATAGTGACTCATATAGCGAGTTACATGGATCTTGACTTGAGTGAATGCACTATGGTGGCGGCTCCCAAGCCGCTCGGGCTTCAGGAGATGATCACTCGGAGGATACTAGTTCCTCGCGGTCTTACTACGCCATATGTGGCGATGCCCTGGGAGCAGACTGTACCCTAGGGGATTAGGTGGTCAGCTCAGTTCTCCGTATATGATCTGCATTATTGGCAGACTGCATGGATTCCGCTGATGGAGGACGCCAGAGAGGCAACAACAACAGCAGCTCAGGGGCCAGCTGAGGAGGATGAGGTTGAGGAGGATGATGATGATGATGATGATGAGGATGGCGGTGCTGCCATGGATACAGGCACAGATACAGCTGGGACTAGTGCGCCGGTCATTGATCTAGATGACGACGAGACTGAGGAGGAGCCAGCTGCAGCACCATCACGTCCCGCTAGGCGTAGGGTACGCAGGCAGAGGGATCCAGTTGTTCACCGTCGAATCGATGATCTGACGGATCAGATGATAGATTCCTACGCTGCCCTGTCTTTGGACATCAGAGAGATGCAGGAGAGATAACATTACCAGCACGTGATGGCTGAGATTCAGTTTCAGCATATCATGGGCTATCCATTCGACCCATCTCAGTACCCGTACGTGCCACAACCACCACCACCGGATCGGGATTATTGAGACCTTGCAGGATTTTCTTTATTTATTTATTATGCAGCTCAACTTTATCCGGTGAGTACTTTGTTTCTTTAGACTTATTTTGACCCATTGGGACAATGTGTCCCAAGTATGGGGTATTTGGATGTATTATCTGACTTATGTGGATGTACGACTTGACTCGATGGTTATTTATGTTTTATTTTGCTCTATATGCTTATTTGAGACTACATGCATGCATACAGGTTATTTGATTGAGTAAAACGTAAAAAAACTGGTTTGAAAAAAAAATTGTATGACCTCGACCGATGTGACTCTGACCAATCGAGGTGCAGTACCTCGGTTGACTTAGAACATCTCGACCGAGGTAGTTTTAACTGAAACAGTTTTCGAAAAGATTTCGTGCTTCTTATCTGGATATGACCTCAGTGATGATTTTGTTTGCTGACTGGTTTTGAAATCTTTATATATTTGAAAGGTTTTATGATATGTTTAAGTTGCTAAATGCTTTGTTTGAAATTTGTGGCATGTTTAATACTTTATTTTTGTCCAAATTATATTGAATTTGAAGGTTGACACCACATGATGAGTTCTCTCACTTTCTTCCTGGAAAGACCAAGGCAATTCATTCTCTTCTCTTCTTCTTCTTGATCACGCTTTAGCCCTTCATATACATATTTGCCTCCCTTTACCTATCCGGAAATTTGGAAGCAAGCAAGTGAAAATCAAGTGAAAAAGAAAAGTTGAGATGTTGGCTGAAAGTTAGAAAGAAACAAATAGGTTTGGGGAAGTCAATCATGATGATGAGTAACTCGGCACCATTCACATAGCCGGGTGTTTGTGTCTTGCCAAAGTCGGATTGAGCGATATTCCTAACGGGTCATGGTATGTGCATCAAGGGTTTGAGGCATCTCGAGAAATTGATGATTGCTGATCTCCTAGGCTTCGGTTATTATGCACCTCTGTCCATGCATCCCAAAAAGTAAAGTAAAAAGTAAATAAGCAAAGCTTATTGGTGGAAGATGTTGAAATTCAAAGGAAATGAAGTAAAGATCCTTTTCCCGGATTCTAGCACCACATTCCCTATATACATCCCACCCTCACACGTTTCTTTGACCTTTCATTTGGAAAGCCCTTGAGACCTCGATCTTGTTGATTGACTTAGTGGTTTAAACTGGATTATACATGATTAATTTCGATGATTATGATTTATTATGCATTCTATGATTTTATGCAAAGATGAACAACTTTCTTATATTTATAAAATGTTTTGATCATATTTTGATTTTAAATTCCATGAAGCATTCTCTTAGAGTGATCTATGATTGTAGCACACCACCAAAAATGTTTTGAAATACTTTTCATTGATCTTTATGACTTATAATTCATTCTATCTTGTACCTAAGATTTGGAATTTGCTTGGGGACAAGCAAGGACTAAGTATGGGGTATTTTGATAGCATGAATTATTGTCTATATTTTGGGTCCTGTTTAGACGTTTTATCTTCAATTCTCTGCATGTTTGGATGTATATTATGTGATTATATTGTCGTTTCATCTACCTTTGCGAGAATCGAGGTCTACACCAAGTTTCGTTGTAATCGTAGGTAAAATGGCACGTTTTGCATCAAAATGGAGCTAAAGGAGCTAAAGAGTCATTAGAGCTCATTCAGGAGCTTAAGGAAGAATACATGCATCATGGAAATGGATTGAAGATTCACTTTGGACCAGATTTGAGAGATTTCACATTCAGTTTAGAGTCACCTCGGTCAGCTACAGTACCATCTCGACCGAGGTGATCCAGAGGAGCTGCTCGACCGAGGCGAACACCTTGGACGCGGCAAGATATATTTTATTCTTGGCTGAGATCTTTTATTTTTGGAAAGAGGATCTTATATTTTTAGGCTGGATTTCTGGAAGGAAGAAGATAATTCAGCTTATATATTTTACCTATTTTATGGGAAAATATCTTTCTAAGATCTTTTATCTTTGGGAGGTAATTTTCCTATAAAAAGGGTTGGATTTTCCACAAATTCAACCGTGCTTAGCCAGCCGTTACACCCCGCTACAGCTGGGATATTTGAAGAACCTTTTTGAAGGTTGATGGAAGATTGAAGGAAGAAAGTTGATAGCTTTTATAGCTTTTGTGAAGGATTTTGTAAGATTCTGTTAGATTCCCTTCTAGTTGATTGTCTTGTTGGATTGTGATCCAAGGAACGCTTGTTTGTTTGATAATTGATTCAGTTATTGAAGCCTTTTTCTTAAGGTTTTTGTGTTCAATTATTCACCTTCTTCCCTTATATTTGATTATTGCATTCAGGATGATGAGTGGCTAATTTCTTTGTGTGATTCTAGGGTGATTGGCTGAAGGTTGTGGGAAAAACAATGATAGAATAATCTTAATTACAGTAGGACCCTGAAAGCTCGAGTCTTTATCCTTAACCCTAGAACATCTCGCTCAGTCGATGAACATCTCGGCCGGGGTGGAATTCGTCTGACCGAGGTGACCTTTCTGATCCGAAACTGAGAGTTAAGTGTTAGAGTTTGCCAAATCCTATTCTTATTACACCTTTCCTGGTTCAATGCAAGCTTAGGATGAGACTTACCCGGTAATTCCTTTGTTTGTTTACCTAAGATCATAAGTGTAGGTAATAAAGGTTTATCCTTTATTGGGGTTTGAGTGTGCTTTCATTCCACCTTTGTGAGTTAGCATGAGACTTACCCGGTAAAGATTGATTCTATTCCCTTAGTTGGAGTGTTAGTTTGAGGTTATAGTTCTTTTCCTTAATTCCTTGAGACTTACCCGGTAATAGGAGTTACGGTTTGGGATTAGTGAGTAGTGTGACTTACCCGGTGATCTATTCCACTTTAGTAACACCTTCCCTTTGCAAAAATCTCAGCTTTGTCCGCTTATCTTTAGATCTTGAGTTGGAACCACAACTAGATGCTTTAATCCCTAGAATTTACATATTTCCTTAATTGACTTTTTATCATCTTTGATTGTTTTAATCGCTTTTGTGGTTAGTAATTACATAGACTACCTACACTTGCTTAGTTTCACTAAGTCCCTGTGATCGACCCCTGAAATTTCTTGCTTTTTACTACGATTGACCCGTACACTGCGGGTTCGCATCCTTGTTTTAAGCTTACATCTAGGGTTATAAATTTAAAGCTTGCACACACCGTTTGGAGCGAATTGGACACCCACCGAAGACGCCTCACGAAAGTTGGCTTTCTACGACACAACACGACAACTACTGGAGGTTAGAGACACATTGCAGCAAGAAAGTTTTGGATTCGCAACTTGGAAACGGATTGACAACATGTAATACTTCAACATTAAAGATTAAGAGATACATTGAGATTCTTTATGAGATTATTCTAGCTTTTAGATTTTCTTTACTTTGGAACACAAGACGGAGTTTTGTTATTGATTTGATTCAGTTTATAATATTAGAGAACACCTTGGTTAGTAATTCTTGCACTCTTTATGTTTTATTGACTACATTCGGTTTTTGATTATATATATCTTAATTCGAATATGATGATTGTTGGCTAAAATTCCTGCGATTCTAAGGAGATTGGTTGAAGGTTGTGGTTTAGATGATGATAGACTGACCTTTACAAACAAATTGGACCGTGAGAGTTGTGTTTCTACCTTCGTAGAGACAAATCTCAAGCGGTTCTTTAGAATCTCGACCGAGATTTCACCAAGAACTGACCGTGGTTTCCTCTGTCGTACCTATCATGCTTTATACTTAAGTTTTGGTTAAAGATTGTCTAAACGCTAGCCTTGTTGAAGCTTCATAACCTATATCCAAACTTGGGAAGAGACTTACCCGGTGATTTCCTTGCTTGTTTGTCAAAGATGATGAGTTCTAGGTAATAAAGGATTTAAAACCCTTTATTAGGTTTGAGTGTTCCTTCCTCTTGCCTTTGTGAGTTAACTTGAGACTTACCCGGTGATTGTTAACTCTATTTTCTTAGGTTGAGTGGTTGGTTTAAGACTTATCATTCCTTTCCCTTGAAGCTTTGAGACTTACCCGGTGATGGTTAACTCTATTTCCTTAGGTTGAGTGGTTGGTTTAAGACTATCATTCCTTTCCCTTGAAGCTTTGAGACTTACCCGGTGATAAGTTTCTTTGGTTTGAAATAGCGGATAGTGAGACCGCAGTTGGATACCTTGATCTCTTTCCAATCTCCGACGTCTTTAGAAGTGTTTAATCAAAAACCGCAATTGGATACCTTGATCTCTATAATCTGCGCTTTCCCAATCATTACATATATATTCTTGTCTTCGTTTTTTATTATTTCGATTTGTTTGCAAATTGTCTAGCTAGATTGCCTTTACTAGTTGGTTTCACCACAATCCTTGTGATCGACCCTTGAATACTTGCTTTTACTGCAATCGATTTGTACACTGCGGATTCTCTTATTTGCTTTTATTCTCGGTATAAATTTAAAACTATTTTCCTTCATACACATGCACGTTTTGAAGCGAACATGTTGTCTCCTGGCTCTCACGGATCTGAAATTGATTATACTTGACACCTCCCCCAAGGAAGTTGCACACGCTACCGAGAATCTAAGGTTGGTTTAGGGTGTGAAGAGTGTGTTGAGTGTTGTTAGTCATAACCTCTTGATAATTGTCACATAAAATCATAGGTTGCTGAAGGTTTTGAGGGTGCTAGCATTTGTTTTAGTGTCTAAGGTCACGTAAAATCATAGGTTTGAGAGTCAATAATGAAAAGTGCTTCTCTAGATATATCATAAAATCATAGCCAACTAGTTAATTTTGACTGCCTTGGTTATGGTTTGGAAAATATCTGGTGATGGGGAGCCTCCGACGGCCTTTAATGCTTCATCGGAACCACCACAAGCATATTCGATTGTTAGTAACGGTGTTGTTGAATTTGAGGAATCTCATTCCTTAATTAAATCTGATATCCATGTAGAGAACCAGATCCCACAAACCCCAAATTCGGACATTCTTATCGTGGAAAATTTGAAAGAGAATTCCGCCTACACTTGTGGGCCAAGTGAAAGACATGTAACTATATGATCCAAAAACCCAATAACTGCTTGTGGGCCTGGTGTCTATGCAAAAAACCGAATCATTGTCATGGGACAAGGACAAGGTCAATCGAAACCACTTGTTGCACCTGGACTGAAAGGTAAATCACTCTTACTCTCTCATGCGTCTCTTATACCTCACAACTCACAAACCAGGGAGGCTTCATCCAAGGTTGATGGAAAGGGACCGATTAAACATTAAGATGTTGCTATTATTGTTTTGGCTCGCCAACTGATCTAGACTCTTGGACCAACACTTGGAACCGATGGAACTACAAGTACATTTTCTGACCCTAGACCAGACTTAATTACTCTTAATCTCGCAATTCAAGCCTCTACAACAAATGAGCATAATGTTCTTGGCAACACGAGGAAGGCCGATGAGTATGGACTTACTGGTCATGGCCGTGAAAAAGCAGAAAATGTGACGGGAGAAGTAATAATGCAGAAACTGAAGCTTGTTGTTACTGAACCTACCTTGGAAGCAGGCCCGTCCAACAAGGGGTGCACTAGGCCCTACGAAATAGGGCCCCTAGTTTTTTATAAGGCCCAATAATATTTATTTTTAGTTGGTTTATAAAACAAAAGAGTGTCTGTCATAGTGGTTAAATTCCAATATTAAGTGCAAATGGTCAAGAGTTCAAATCCCCTTTCCACCAAAAATATATTAAAGTTAAGAACAATCTTATTTTATATTTTTATTTCTAATATAGTAAGTGATTAAATTATTAATTAACAAATATATTATATTTTTTATTGTTATTCTTCCATGTATTTTGTTTTAAAAAAGTATGTTTAGTTTTTTTCCCGTTTTTTTCCTAATCAAATATAATTTTTAAATTGATAATAAAAAAAACGTTGATATAGGGCCTCCGAAACCCATTGGACGGCCCTGGATGGAAGGCTAGTTGTTGAAACCAAGGAACCATCAACTAAGGGAAACCAAAATGTTGTGGCTTGTGCGGTAGCTGAGTCGGTCTTGTCTGAGCTTGAACCCGGATGTATTAACACAGAAATAGCCCATGATATTCATGATATTCTATCGGATAATGAAGCATGCTTATATGACTCTACTAATGACTTGAATGCTCGAATTTTATGTGCTTTGAACTATATATAATCAGTTTTTGAATGAGAATGTTAACGTGAATGAGCATGCTTTCATTAAGAATAGTCTAGCTAATGTCAATCCCATGATAGCTAACCAGGATACTAATGGTCACTTTAGTGTACATAAGACCAATAATAGCCCGGTAGTAGTCTTGGACTCTAGGGATATTTTGGAACATGGAACTAGATTGAACCATGGAACTAATGATAATGTGAGTAATGTTGCTACTTCGGAGCCTAATAGTATTGTTATTTCACATGCTACCTTCCCTACTAATCATGGTTTGGATGATAGAATTGCTCTGAATGATAATCGGAACATTGGGAATACTCCTAGTGTGAACATGAGTAATGGAGCTACTGAAAACTTCCCTCCTTTATACAAGGATGGTAATACTATTACAAGTTCTGAAGATCAACTGAGGCAATCCACATGGATTAAGCCTTTTGTCAAGGTCTTCATAAACAACGGGGTGGGAGGGAAGTTGACGCTTTCACCCCCGACGGGTGATATCATCAAGATTAGATGCGTTGAGGATATGCCGAAGCAACATGCGTAGGGTAGTTGTCTCCTTGGACAATTGTTGGGTATTACCCGGGTTACTTAGCTATTAGAGGCCTTAAGAAGTCTTGAGGGGTTAGATGTAAGTGTAGAGTCAAAGTTGGATGGATCATCTTTACTTTTGACACTAGTAGGGATATAGATAAGGTATTGAGAGAGGACCCTTATTATATACATGGTAGGCCTTTATTTCTCAAACGTGTTCCGGAAAAGTTTGCTTTCAGTGAGAAAGATAAGTCCATCATATCTTTGGGTTAGACTTTTAAGTATTCCCAATGACTATTGATCGAACTGCGGAGATTCTGGACAAAATAGCTTACATGATTGAAAAATCTCTTTTCATGGACCCCATCACGGAGGAAAGGAAGAGAGGTTCAATATGCTAGGATTCTTGCATGAGTTAATTTTTCCCATGAGGTTTAAAAAGAGATTAATTTGGAGTTCGGTGATAATGTCAAGATGGTGTGCACGGTTTTGTATAAGAATGAGTCCCGTTATTGTAAAGGATGCTTATCCTTTGGGCACAAGGATGTTACTAGTTAATTAAAAGAGGCTAGGGGTGTTGTGGGAATTAGACCTAGGAATTCCACTCGGGAATCGGGAGAAGGCAATAAGGAAGGTGAGATTAAGAAGGACAACAAGGGCACCACGGGTACTACGGCTTTAGATAACCATAAGAAATTTGATGTTGAGGTTCTTATTAAGGTTAAGGGTAAGATTTGTTGATACTAGTCAGCCTGAGCCAAGTGGCACGGCTAATGATGGCAAAGAAGGTAATGTGATTAGTCGAGTATCTAGGACGAGGACTAGGCGTAAACGTCGGAAGACTAAACCCAAAACTAAAACAACGGAGGGTGTCACTTTTGTAAGGGTTGCTACAAAGGTCGTTACCGATTCCACTATAAAAGAAAATGAAACTTCTAACCATCACGAGGTTAGAGTCAGGTAGGGATGAAGTCCCCTACCTTCGATCCATGTTGGGAACGGCTTCAGATCCAACTCCAATGGCGGAATTGACAAAGACAATATTGATGTCAGGGAAAGCAATGACGGGGACCCTTTTGATGCCAAGGAAAGTAGTGGCAGAATTGACGGCTTCAGATCCAACTCCAATGGCGGAATTGACGAAGACATAATTGATGTCAAGGAAAGTAGTAACGAGGAATCCTTTAGGGGCTTCTCCAACAGTTGCAGGTAGTTCCGAACAGTTCCCCCAGTCGAGATGTAGGCGGAGTGGGCGAGACGAAGATGAACGCCTGTTATAAACCCTAATCGCTTCGGATGTGGAATCTAGCAATTGTGGATGATTTTATAAAGTTTATATTTTACGATTTTCCCTTATGCCCCTTTAATTTATTATTTTTAGACTTAAATTTTATGAGAATAATACAGGGGGTTAGATTGTATCAACGATACAAAAAAACGGCTTTAGTAACTCATTCTTCTCAATAAACAAACTATAAAGAACCATTAATAAAGACCGAAATATATTAGGAAAGAAAACATAAGGTTTACTTTAATATAATTTATAGTAAGGAAATACAAGTAAAAAGTTTATCGTATAAAAAATATATAGAATATTAAGTGGATGAATATGTCGATGGATGGATGATGGATCAAGTACTAAAGGGTGGATGAAATGTTCACCCAGATCCTACTCTTTCAACCACATGCTTCATCCATCACCAGACTTTTAACGGATTCTCACCCTTTTTTGTTGAATCGGGTGGTCGGGTATCCGTCGAGTACGGGTGAAATTGTAATCACTACATGTCAATATTCGTAGTTGTGTGGTTATTTTGTTTTGCCTTTTAGGTTTTGTCAAAATAAGAAATTCAATTTATTAGACAAGACTAATGAATAAAGAACTACACATAACTCATAATTGTGAAGCTTCGCTACGATAGATAATTTAAAGACGGTTTAACTGATTGTGTATCATACCTAACTTTTTCATTATGAAAAGTGTGGATTGTATTGATAATAATAATAAAGCAAATAACATTACATCACCAACAATCCTACCATAATCGAAACAATAAATCTAAGCCAATGAACTTTTGGTTTGAGTAAAGTTAAAATAACAACTTCACCCAAAAATCAAGGATAAAAAGGTATGTAATTAGGCTCTCCGGTGGGTTGGAAGACACCCCAATTAGTTTCAATCCCAAGTGGCTTCTTGTTCTCGTCGAACATTGCATTAATAAATGCTTCTAGGTAAACATTTGGCCATTTAGGAGTTCCACGTCCACTCTTAAGATGTTTCACCAACCCCATATTGTATATAGATGCCAAATCCACCGACGTCCTAACTCCTCCACCGCGAGGCCACCCGGTCTCCGACACCACCAACCCGACATCCGAAGCACCAACCTTTTCCATAGCCCAGTAGAACGAGTCCACCATCGCATCAAACAAGTTCTTGTAACCAAAGACACCGTCTTGAACCACCACATCCTTAGCCATGAATTGTGCGTAATCCATCCTTATCTCTTTCGGGTTTTCCGCATAAGCCAAGTATGGATACACGTTCACTAGTAATTTAGATCCCTGCATCTACAAGCATAATAAAGTAATGTGTTTACATACAAAGATCGATAAGCATAATAAATAATGTGTTTATATACAAAGATTAATTTTGACCGACCTTCAAGAACCCAACAATGGTAGCCATTGTGGGGTCCACGAACATGGCGTTGGATGGAGGGTTAATGTTTTGAAGCGCCCTCATTCCGACGACGGTGGTCACCTTGATAGAGTCGTGCATTCCAGCCGAGTCAACGGCACTCTGAAGGTTCCGCATGGCGGCCAAGATTATGAGGATAGGGATCGACTGGCCCTCATCCCCTACACTAATGTAAGTTACATTGACGGTTCCAAAGTAGGGCCGGAAGTGTTCCAAGAACCAAGTTTGTGCATCGGTCGTGCTATTGGCGAGCAACTCCACGTCGGAGTTGGTCGTGCCAACAATGACCTCAATACCGGTACCGTTTAGAGCATTAAGTACATCCGGATCCGCATGGTAGATCCGCATCTTGTTAAGGTTGTATTGACTATAGAGCCTTGCTACGCTCCGTGGTGTTGGGAGATTGTCTCCTTTCCGTCCGTAGCATAATCCCACAACCACCGGAGGTGGTCTTGTGTCGTCTAGGTGTCGGTGGGGCAATCGCACGCCCCGAGCCTCGACATCGAGTACATGGCTTGTTATGTGTAGGATTGTGAATACGATCGGCAAGAGTAGAGATATTGACATGGTTGTTTTGAAAAAACTAAAATTAGCTTTCAAGAAATGATAGATGGGTGAAGTTAGTGTATATGTGAGTGGTTTATATATACTTTGAAGACGTGTAAGAAAGGAAATGGATCCAATTTGTTTGGAATCAGCCAACTGGAAGCGGCTGTATATTTCCAATTGCATAAATTTGATTTGATTTGCCACTAGGCTTATTGGAATTGGATAAGTTTTGAAAAGAAAATTATAATAAAGATAAATGGATAAAATTTTGAAAAATAATTAAATTTTGATCACGGTTCAATGGATAGATAATATCCATGAATTTGATTTTATCATATATTGATACAACTTTGGTATGTACAATGTAAGATTATTGTAAAATATATATTTTAATAAAAAGTATAATAATAAATGGATAAATTTTATAAATATAATGAAGTTTGATCAAGGTTCAATGGACATCACAATATGATTTTTGGTAATATATTATTACTTATTACAATTTACAACTACTGTATATATTAAATTTTGAAACAATTTGGTTTACTAGCTTTTTTCTAGTTTTGTATTTAGTAAAGTTACTCTTGAGAAAAGAGTGTGTAGAGTTTGAGAATAAATACAAAAGGTTGGGATATATTTATTTAATTGAAACATTAAAAAGCCTAGTTACTACTCTAGTTTCTCATAAAGGCCTAGTTACT
Organism: Fagopyrum homotropicum; assembly: GCA_033239125.1. NCBI lineage: Eukaryota > Viridiplantae > Streptophyta > Magnoliopsida > Caryophyllales > Polygonaceae > Fagopyrum > Fagopyrum homotropicum. The sequence continues at coordinate 128,386,891 of BSWB01000003.1, forward strand.
TAAATTTTCTTACTATTAGAAAATTTTACCTATTTATTAGACGATCAAACCAATTCATTTCTAGTTGTCCCTCAAGATTTACTTGAAATTTTATAATAAAAAAAAAACAATTAAAATTAAAATATGAGACTTATATTACTTTCTTCTATCAATAATTGCTAAATTTAAATTTTGATCACTAATATAAGTTATGTTTCATTTCAAAAATGAGTTACCAAAATTGTTATGAAATTTTGTTATTCTTAAATTCTATTTAGCCATCCTTACATTAAAAGGGAGATGATAATTAATTAAGTTCCATAATAATTAATACAAGTTTAAATATAAAATTTTACTTTTATATAACAATCAATACTTTGATTTAAACATCTTTTAATTCTAAAACAATTTATATTTCCATTTGGAGGGGTACAATTAAAGGAATTTAAATCCCCTAAAACTAGACCCTAACCGAGAAAATCGATTTTAACCGTAAGATCAAATTAGACTGAAATCTAACATGAAAAAACGATTTCTTCTGTGTTGTATTGTTGCTAATTGAAATATCTTTTGATTTGTGCAGCAACTGTTCTATGTCTTCTGTGTTTGTACTAGTTTCTTTTGTGTTGTATTGTTGTTAACTGAAATGTCTTTTGATTTGTGCATGAAGTGTTATATATATTTTGTGTTGTATTGACGTATTTTGTGCTGTAAATTGATGTCTTCTTGTTTGTGCATAAAGTGTTCTGTGTCTTCTGTGTTGTACTAATGTCTTCTGATTTGTGCATAACTATCTTCTGATTACACTGGTGGTGGTGGTGCCTTCTATGTAAGCTTCCTTTGCTTTTTCAACTTGTTTAATCCATTTCAAGTTGCATTTTTCAACTCTTGAAATGGTTCAAGAACACTTAACTAATCTTCACATCTCTCAAGTTATTATATTTGTGTGCTTAATGTCTATGCACAAGTACTCGGAGTAATTCAACTGAAAAAAAACCCTAATCTTGATGGCGACACATAAGGCGACAAAAGTCGCACCCCCCCCCCCTCCAGCATCTCCGGATCCCCATAGCCAGGTTAAGCCAGCCACCTGTGAACAGCCCGACGGACAATGGGAAAGTTGACCAAGTCTCCATCGGACCCCGAGACAGTTGGAATTAATTCCCCATCACCTAAAAAGATCCCATCTTGGAGTTCCATGTTGTTTGGCGATGATGCTTGGAAACAACTTCCCCTTATTCCGGATGATCTTCTTGAAACAGGAAAGGTCACCATCGAGTACCCTAAGGGCAATGACTCAACACCTGTCATTAATATAGCACCAGAAGTGGTTAGGGTACTAAATGCCCCATGGAGAAATTCAATTGTCGTAAAGTTGTTAGGGCGAATGATTTCTTACTCGGCTTTCGAAAGAAATCTCAAGCAATTATGGAAATCAGAGGGTGGATGGACGGTTCTTGATCTCCCTAATGATTTCTTTCTCATCCGTTTTGAAAGAGAATCGGACATGCTGGATGTCTTGATAAATGGGCCATGGAAGATGTATGGGCACTACATAATGATGCAACAGTGGGACGAAGGATTTGATCCTACCACATCGGTAATCAAATCTACAAGAGTGTGGGTACGTATCACGGGATTACCTTTTGCGATGTATAACGCTAACATACTCAAAACCATTGCATCGGCACTAGGTACTCCTCTTAGGATCGACACTAATACTTTGGGAATCACTCGAGGGAAGTATGCGAGAATATGTGTAAATGTTGACCTAACCAGACCCCTAAAAGGCGATGTTATACTGAATGGGAAGAGATTGCTTCTGGAGTACGAGAACCTCCACACCATTTGCTTCTCGTGTGGGTGCTACGGACATATGCAGGAATCTTGCCTCTATGGGAGACCACCACAAGAGAAAGAGACTACAGAAGTAATACCTGCAACCACAAAGGACAAAACGGATATCCCAGTGGTAGAGATAGAGGTAGCGCCTGCTATGAATAATGATCAAGCAAATATCCCAGTGGTAGAGATAGAGGCAGACAAAGTTGATACCATGACCGAGGCATTAGAGGACGAGGGACATGGACCGTGGATGGTGGTCCCACGTCGGAAGCCCAGGTACAGTAGACAACCTCCCTATAGCAAAGACAATTATTATGGAGAGGTGGGGAAGGAAGCACAGGCTAGTGGATCAAAAGTTGTCTGGGAAGGGGGACCACGATCTCAAAGCAGAAAACGTGTTAGAAATAATAGTAAGCCTCAGGAGGTACGTCAAAATAGGGACATTTTGTTGAGGAATAAGGGCCATGTACCCGCTGTACATGTAAATCAACAAGAAAGCAGCAGTCAAGGTCAAGTGAGGATACTCAATAGAGCCATACCGAAGGACGTAGAGTTTGTTGCCCAAGTGAGGGAGCAGTAGCCAAAACATGTTCATATGGAGGTCTGCAATGATACCCAGACGTCTATTGTCCCAGACTCTCAAGCCTGAGAAGGACAATGGGTTAGACATCACCTTATATGGTTTAGATGTTAGGAATTATGTGGAATTGCTTCGGAGCTGTGAAGAGTAGCTTCCGAAGGTCAATCAGATATATGATTAGAAAGCATAAGCCCAATTTTTTGGCTTTGTTTGAGACACATTGTGCAGAGCAACTGCACATGAAATTTGTGCTAAGATGGGTTTTGATTCTTTCGAAAGAGTGGAAGCGATTGGTCAAAGTGGAGGGATTTGGATACTATGGGATTCGGAGAGTTGTGATATGGAGGTGATCAGGAAGGACAGACAGTTTATTCATACTAGGGTGGGAAATGGCGAGAACAGTATCAACCTTATTGTGGTTTATATTGCACCGGACCAAAGAAGATGAGGTGAGGTTTGGCAGGAACTCTCTACTATTATACAGGCATCACACATTCCTGTTGTATTAGGGGGTGATCTTAATATCATCAAATCATCAGATGAAAGCTTAGGAGGCTCAACGAGACTTACACAATCTGCTTTGGAGTTTGAAAGGTGGATTAACAGGAATGAGTTGATTGATATTGAGTATATAGGCTCACCATTCACTTGGTCGAGGGGCAGATCCATTTAGACCAGAATATCCAAACGCCTTGATAGGATACTTATGTCCCCTAATGGCAGACTCAGATGGCCTGAGGCGGAGGTCCGTCACTTGCCGCGTCTCTCATCGGATCACAACCCCCTCCTACTTACTTTTGAAAAAGATGGGGCTACTAATCCAGGACGACGCCCCTTTTGTTTCCTGGCGGCGTGGCTAACTCATCCGGAGTTTGCCCCACTTATTGAAGAAACCTGGGACAAGCTTGCTTATCTTCCAGAAGCTCTTGCTAAGCTTTAAAGAACCCTGCGTATCTGGAATAGGGATACGTTTGGGGACATTCACCAACGCAAGGAAGCACTGATCAAAGCGCTTGAAGGTATAATGGTGAACCTGGATACTAACCCTACGTCTGAACTGATCCAACAGGAGCTTGAGATTACTACAAAACTAAACTATGTGCTAGAGCAAGAGGAGTTACTTTGGTGTCAAAAGTCGAGACAAGAGTGGATTGTCAGTGGGGACAAGAATACTGCCTTTTTCCACCTATCCACTATAGTTAGACGACAAAGGAATAAAATAGCAGCTCTTATTCTTGAGAATGGGGAGTGGTCTTTAGATCAAAAAGCACTGGAAGAGCATGCAATCTCATTCTTCAAAGAGTTGTATGGGCCTTCTGGCCTTCCTCCGGTTCTGACTCTTCCCAAAGGGACTTGCAAAACACTTAATACAGACTAAGGTGCAAATCTTATCTCTCCCTGTAAAGAAGAAGAAGTGGTAAGGGCTTTAAAGGAGATGGGTGCACTGAAAGCACCAGGACCGGATGGGTATCAACCAATATTTTATCAAAAACTCTGGGCTATTGTTGGGGCTGCTTTGACAAGCTTTGTTATCGACTTCTTCAATACAGATGTCATGCAGCCTTGTGTAAATGAAACTCTCCTTATCCTGATAGGGAAGATTGCAAAACCTGAACGAATTCAACAATTCAGACCCATAAGCCTGTGTAATGTTAGCTACAAGGTAATCACCAAAGTACTAGCCAACCGCCTCAAACCCCTCATGAACTCCCTAGTCAGTCCGCTACAAGGAAGTTTCATACCGGGAAGACTACTATCGGATAATGTCATCCTTGCTCAAGAGATAGTTCATTCTATGAGGAACAAGAAGGGTAAGAAGGGCTGGATGCTCTTAAAATTGGATCTGGAAAAGGCATATGACAGGTTAAGATGGGAGTTTGTGATAGACACACTTCAGGATATGCGCTTTCCGAGTACATGGGTTGATAGAGTCAATACATGTATATCAACTTCTTCTATGTGACTTTTATGGAATGGAGAGAAAACAACAGAGTTTAAAACAACTAGGGGAATCCGACAAGGGGATCCGCTATCCCCCTATTTGTTTGTATTATTGTTACGTCTAGGAATAGATGCACAATAAGCCTTAAATTTATACTCGTTATATTTTTTCCTAACTCCTAGCGAACCCACAGTGTATGAGTCGTTTTGTAGCAAGGATAGTATTCCGAGGTCGAACTCGAAGACTAAGGTGAAATCGAATCAACAAGTGAGCATAGATAGTGTAGAACTAGTCTAAGAAAGGAGAAAGGAATAAAGAAATGAAAATCTCAATGTTTTTGGTTTGGTTTTGGGGTGATCAATCAAAGATCACAATTCATGCAAAATAATAAATCAAACTAACAACTCAAGCTAGCAAAACAAACAAGTAGGACAAACTCAAAATATGTGATCAAAGAGAGAAAAATGGATTCTAGAGGTCAAGATTTCCGGTTATAGCATTGGACTCAAGCTTCTAAAGATTCTAAGGATAACGCTGCGGTGTTGGGAAAGGGTGTTTCTCTAGTGGAAGCAATTACCGGGTAAGTCTCTCGCTTCACTAATCCCGCACCAAACTCCTATTACCGGGTAAGTCTCAAGGGGTTAAAGTAGAGAATTCCACACAAACCGGACTCCACTTAAGGGGCAACCCTCTCCTTACCGGGTAAGTCTCGGAAAAGGGAAGTCTCAAGCAATAATCCTAGCACACACTCGATCCAATAGCGGCTTGTGAGGCTCACTACTACCTAGAGTTCATTATCTTAGATATCTAAGGTCGGAAATCATCGGGTAGATCTCTTTCCTCACTTAGGTTGATAGCATTAGGTGATCCTAAGCTAATTTATGCTTAATAAATACTAGGATTTCAACAACCTAACATCCTAACATACAGATTCATCAATTAAAGAGCAACAGAGAGAAAAATCGGATGGATCATGGATAAATCGGCCGATCTGGCTGAAGAACAGCCCGATTTTTCTTCCTGGGTTAGGTTTCGTGCATACAAATCATCCTAAACTAACATATAAGTCCATTCTATCATCACCCAAGCCATAACCATCTATCCATCACTCCAGAATCACAATAAACTAGCCAATAGTATGCATATCAAGATCCAAAATCATCACACAAGCATACATGGTTTCCATAGATGAATGATGAAAGATAAGCAAATAAAAACAATAAATCTCAGCTGAATCTAAGTTTTAGCAAGACTTACAACCCTTCAAATGAAGTTCCAAAACGTTCCTAACAATCCTTTCAATAGTTCTTCAATCAAAGACTCCAAAAATCACTCAAAATCACTCAAAAACTCACTATCACTCTAGAGTTGGTGTTCTTCTTCTTCCTCCAATTTGAGAGAGATTTTCTTCTTCTCCAAGTCTAGCCCAAATGGAATGAGCTGTGTGTGAGAGAATGTGGGAGAGGGGGATTGCTCAGCAACAGCTTGCAGGACCACTTATATTCTCCACCAAGAGCAAGGCCGGGCAAAGAGATCGTGGGACACGTGGCTTAAGCTGTTGAAGGCCAAAAATCAACCCAGTCAGGAAAATCGGCCGATTTTCTTGAGTGATGGTCCGATTTTCTTCAACAGAGGCATGTTATGATCGTCTAGCCATGAGTTGCTCCATTGCTTGCACCAATTATGGTCCTTGTGTCCTTTGTTGCTCCAATTATGTTCCTTCAAAGCCTTGGATGTGTACCACCATGAGGCTTGACCCTCGAATGTATTGATTAATGTCCAAAAGATCCCCAAAATACCTACAAAACCGACAAAAGCTCGCGTAGACGTCTTTTCTAGAAATATGCACGAAATGAGTGTAAACGTCGTGAACTAATGCCAAACCGTGCATGAATAATGGGAAAAACTATCTAAATGTATGCCTATACTAACGTCATAAATCACGTTATCAATTATGCCTGGAGAGACTTGGCGCGTTGATTGAGTAGGCAGTAGAGAAGGGAACATGGAAGCCAATCAAACTATCAAGAGGAGGTCCGGCTCTTTCACACTTATTTTTTGCTGATGATATTCTCTTAGTTGTAGAAGCTTCTTTGGCTCAAGTCAGGAACATCAAAGAAATCTTGGAGCTTTTCTGTGGTGCATCAGGACATAGAGTGAACCTCGACAAATCAAGAATATATGTATCCAGTAATATCAGGGGAGAGTTTGAACAAAATCTTAGTGATCTAAGTGGAATTCCCCATACAAGAGACTTGGGGAAGTATTTGGGCATCCCTATTATGCATGGTCCGGTAACCAAGGAACTGTTTAATCTATTGATCGAGAGAATGACATCTCGCCTTACTGGGTGGAAAGCGAAAACCCTGAGCTTTGCTGGAAGAACGACACTGGTGAGATCAGTGTTATCAACTATACCCCTCCACTTCATGAGCTCTATTCTCCTCCCAGCTGGTACTACAAAGGAAATTGATAGAATATGCCGTCGATTTATCTGGGGTGAATATGAGGGGCAGAGAAAGATGCACAAACTGAAATGGGATAAAGTTTGCCAGACTAGGGATCTTGGAGGCCTGGGCATCCGTCGGGCAAGTGAGATGAACCTAGCATTCATTAGCAAGTTGAGCTGGAGAGTTTTCATTCAGAGAGATCATGTTTGGGCCCAAGTTCTTCGAGGAAAATATGCTGCCAGGGTTGAAGCATGGCCAGAAGTATTGATATGTAGAGGGGGAAGTTCTCATGTCTGGAGAGGAATAGTGAAGGGGTATAATCATGTTATTATCCCGAATATTGGATGGAGTGTGAAGAATGGAAGGAAAGCAAAATTCTGGTCGGATACTTGGGTGACCGATGAACCGCTTGCACAATCCTGTCATATCCACCTATCCCAACAAGTGTTGGAGATGCCGGTTAGAGAGGTTTGGAGAGAAGGTGAAGGTTGGGACTGGAACTACCTTACTCCAAGGCTGAATAATGCGAGTTTCCTGCAAATTATTGCCACACGTCTATGGGTGGACGAAGAACATGAGGACACGGTGCGATGGCTACCATCCCAGGATGGGGTATTTTCTGTCAAATCGGCTTATCAAATACTCAGTAATTCACGTATAAGAGAAGGAGTACGAGAAGGACTCTTCAAATGTATTTGGAAAATGAAAGTTCAGGAGAGAATCCGTTATTTCATGTGGGAACTTGCTTGGAACATTGTACTTACAAACCAGGAAAGACATAGAAGGCACATCGCAAACTCACCAATGTGTCTAGCTTTTCCTAATGATGAAGAATCGCTCCTTCATCTGCTTAGAGACTGTCCCTACGCAAAGCAGGTTTGGAGTCGTCTGGTCCCCACTAATCTCCAGAGGGCTTTCTTCGAGTTAGAGTGGGATGCCTGGTTATTTGAGAATGTAAACATGGGTAAGGTCCCGAATAAGGACATTATCTGGAACGAAATATTTGGGATCACGGTGTGGTGGATATGGAGATGGAGGAATGCTAGGACATTCAATGAAGGGCGAATTCCGAAGGACAAAGTGAGGTTCATTGAGAATGCTTATAGAGAAGCGACGGTGGCATGGAGCAGAGGTAATCTTACTCAACTACAGATGAAGCAAGAACATCTAATTCACTGGCATAAACCGGAAGTGGGATGGGTAACGATGAACTCTGACGGAGCACTGAGAGGGAGTACTGGAAGAGCAACGACTGGAGCTGTAATTAGGAATGATACTGGGGATTGGGTGCAAGGTAGGGCAATCAATCTTGGCACTGCTACTGTCCCGGAGGCCGAATTATGGGGAGTTATCCATGGATTGGAGCTTGCATGGGAATTGGGGTTCCGTAAAGTGAAGATCGAGATGGATTCACTCATGGTGGTTGGGATGATTAATAATGGGGTTAATCATGCCCATCCCCTATCTAGCCTGGTTATTCAATGCCAAGGCTTCTTTACTCGAGATTGGCAACTTATTCTCGAGCATGTGTTTAGGGAAGGTAATAGGGTCGCGGATGCGATTGCTAATTATGCTTTTACACTTGATCTTGGTGTGCATCATTTGTTAGAGGTGCCATTGTGTGTTAGGAATATTCTTTTGGACGACTTGAGGGGTGTGTCTCTCCCGCGTTTGTCTCGTTAATAATTGTTTTCTTCTAATAAAAGCGCTTAGGCGCGGGAGCTTCGGCTCGTTTTCCACCAAAAAAAAAGTACTCGGAGTAATTATAGATACTACCATAAGCTTCCAATAATGAACATATAAATTAAATTAAAGGATCCTATAAAGTATAAATCAACTTGGTTGGTGAATTAGTAAATTACATCCACAAACATTTGAAAGTTTGATATTATTAACTATTAAGATTTAAGAGCGAACTTGTAGTATATTACGAGTTTACATTATCTAATTTGTTTCTACAAATTGTTTATAACGTAGATGTCAAATGTGAAGCGTCGTCGTCGAGTGGTGGATTGTGTACTTGATGTTTTAATGGGGTTGTTATTTTTCCAAGCTTTAACTCTCTATACTGAAATTGTTAGAGATTTAAGTTTAATCGTTTTATTGCATTCACAAATTTTACGTTATTGGATTTTGGATATTTCATATTATTATTTTATCAAGATAGATTTAGATTTAAATATTTCATATTTGTTATTTTTATCGAGATTTATAGCTTTTACTTTTTAGGTTCGTTTAGGTTCAAAACTTAAACAGAACCGAAACCGAACTTAATAGGTACGGTTAAAGATTCTAAAATTTCAAACTTACGTTTGTAGGTCCAAACCGAAAGCGAGCTTGCTTTTATAGGTTCAGTTTTTAAATGCCCAAATTGTATGCATTTGTATTAGATATTACTCTATTCCATACGAATTTCTACTCTTTTATAGCTTTGAGAACGAAATCGAACCTAGGGCTCACTTAAAATTTTTATATGCTTCTTTTACTTTGCTGAATTTGTAGAGCTTAAAACTACAACACCTTTCATCGATTTCTTCCCTATTCTCTTAAAAACAAAACGTCACTGCCGAATAAAGAATGGAACCTGCACTAGGAATAACCCATCCCAAGGAGGACACATCACTCAAGGTGAAACCATTACGGAAACCTTTTACTCAAATAGCCGATATGATGTTATTGATGATCGGTCTTCCTTCTTCTTTATTTCTAACTTTTTTCAGTTTTCTTATTTCTTAGATGTTTGGGAGGATAGATTTTTGGCTAAAAATTGGCCTTTGGTCGAAGGGGAATATTTTCTTCTGATCCGTAGTAGATTTGAAGATGAAAGAGGAGTCGCTACAAGATATTTTTTCATAAGGGTCGGGGATTTTTTTAGAGCACGGTTGATGTTTCTCTAGCAATATCATTGTACAAAAATGGTAAAAAAGAAATAATTGTTGTGGATGGTTTTGACAGTGTGTAAAGATGGAATTGGATCAAGTGTCGGGTGGGTAACCTTGACCATCGCCCGATCCATCACCAAATATTGTACTACTCACCGGCCCTCCACCCGCTAAGGGTCTCACCCACATCCATTATACCACATCCAACGGATGAAGCGGGTGGATCGGGTGAGATTTCGGGTATTTAACACCATGTTTATAAATTTGTAAGAAATTAAATATTTTACTAAAAATCAAGAACATACTTAAATCCAACTAGAAATAACATAAGATTGCACATAATATCAAGTAGAACCATATAACCAAGAGCAAGATATAAAAAAAAACAAAAACAAATTATAACGAATCAATAATAAGGACCGAAATATACTAGAATAGAAAACATAAGGTTACTTTAATATAATATCTATAGTAAGGAAATCAAGGTAAAGGGTGGATGAAACGTTCACTTTGGATCGTACTTGATCAACTACCCGCTTCATCCATCACCCGTTTACACCCGTCTTTGAGTTTTCAGCATTTTCGATGGATCGAGTAGTCGGGTATCCTCCGAATACGGGTGAAATTGTCATCACTAGTCACATCATTTAAAATTTACATGTCACTTATTTGTGAGGACTCTTCCTCATATTAGCAAATGTCATGATTTTATTAAGTTAGTACTCGCAATTTAATTGGTTGATTATGCTTCCTTAATTAGAATCATAGTTAACCATTTGTTTAGATTTGGTCAAATCGAAAATCTAATAATATTTATTTATTAATTATACAATGTAATCTAATATACTAAATTAAGATATATTTAACTAATTTTGTGAGTAAAATTACATTTACAACAATTCAAATCCTAACAATACAAATAATATTATTTTTTATTTTTTAAATTAAAATATATTTAAGTAATTATTTTGTTTTGATTGATTATTTATTTTGGTAGGAAGATTTTGTTATCTTAGTTTTGAAATCGCACCAGAAATATGCAACTTATTTAATCTCTCATCAAATACGTCAACTTCAAACAAAATTTCCAATTATTCAAATCAAGTTTCTCTCTTCGCTCAATTCATCTCTTATTTCTATCAGTCAAAGATAAGATTTTATGAAGGTAAAACAATAATCAGATATCTAGAGGGTTTCATTAAGTAGTATCAATAGATCCCAATGTTCTTGACCAAAATAAATAGATCCCAATGTTTTTGGAATTTTGACAATGAAAGATCAATTTGTATAGTTGATATTAATTATACTTATTAATATTATGTTTACCTAAAATTATTTACATGTACGTGGTTGTCAAGTTTATTGAAACACAATCTGTCAAGTTTGCTTCTTATCCAACAACATATTTAGTCTGGTTCTACACAAACAAGAAAGAACCTTCAACCGGCGTTTTAAAAAAAACAACTTATCGAGGGCCTAAAATTTCATGTCGAATGCTCAGCACATTTCAAAATTACAAGCCAAGCAAATGAGATCATAATAATTAGTACAACAAATTTGATGGGAGATGTATTCCAGAGCTCATTCATCCACAGCTGGAGGGATATCGCTATCATACAGACCAGGCAACTCTGTGCTTATCCCATCCAGACCTTCTTCAGGCAACTCTGTGCTAATCGGACCCAATATTCCATCCGTGCTTAGAGTTAAACCGCTCTGCATAACAAAGACGAGACCCCATAGACTCGTTCAGTAATTGCAAATTTGCATTATCTCTGATTCAAACAAATGTATTTCTTATCCATCAAACAAACACGGAGTTACCTCGGGTTGGAATCTCAGCATGTCAGCACGAGCCATGGCTTCAGCTTGAGCAATCCTTTGCCTGAAAGTCTGAGCCATCTCCTCTGCCTGTCGGTTGACATCATGGGAATACGCACTTAACCCTAGTCATGGTTCATAAATTATGATATGGGATTCACAATGGCAATTTGAAGAAATATACCTTTTCAAAAACAAGTTTTGGGTTCCGAATCATGTCTCCAGGAGTTGGCTCCAACTTCTTAGTAGACAGACTAACTCGGCCTCTTTCACGATCATGGCTCAAGATCATAATCTGCATTTCAATGGTCACGTAAAAATGGTTATGGATATGATGGAACTCGAACTCCAGAATGATGAGGTGGAAGAGGGAAATACCTTCAAAGTATCGCCGGGCTGAAGGACAGTCGCAATATCTGACACACGATCATGGCTTATTTGACTGACATGAAGAAGGCCATTGATGCCACCTATGTCGATAAAGGCACCATATGGTTTGAGGGACTGAACAGTTCCCAAAACCACGGAACCAATACCAAGTTGTGCCTGGCTGTCGGCCATGGCTTTCCGGTAGCTAAGTACCAACCTAGACTGCTCCTCATCTACCTCGACAAATTTAAGTGGAATCTCCTTCTCAAGGAGTTCCTCAGGAGCGGATTTCTGATCAAGCACACACCAAAAATTTCAAAGGTAAACAAGAAGAGCTGAAAATTAATGTCCAGAAAATGTGAACATCCAACATGTTAATATAGTATAACAAGTGACTTGGAATTAATGCAAGCTATTTTCTCAAGAAAAAGATTGTTAAGTAGATGCCCTAAAAATTAAAACGCAATAATGTCTATTGATTACATCAATATATAATAAGCCTACAATCGCAACGAAGATAAAACATTACTACCAAGCTTAAATGCTGAAAAGTGAGCACAGGCATGTAGCAGTGCAAATTGTGTGATTAAAATGATTACAATGATATACTTCTACTATAAAATGTTCAAAACCATTCAAGAAACATCTAGCATAACTAGTAAACTCGGGAGGGCAGTACACACAAGTCTTCCATTATCTTATAGAAATAAAAAAGGAAAGGCATGTTAGAATAAAAAGGAATACTAACAAATGATGTCTGCGAAAATGGAACAAACCCACGAAGACCCTCCACCAACGCCACCACTCCTCCCTTGTTTGCACCAATAATCTGCTCCAAGAAAACAAGCCATCAAGACATTTCCCTTCAAAGAAGATAAAATATTCCTGTTCTACAAAACCATTTCACCTAGCCAAAGGAATAGAACAAGTAATAAAAAGAGTTAAGGCTCTGAGTATAAAAGTGGATAATGAACTATTCATACATCCTAGTGATATATAACCAACATTGTTAATGCAACTATCCTTTTTATGGGAGCATGCTAATGCAACGATTTCTTTTTTCAGGTCATGATAATGAAACTAATTTCATAACTTGACTAAATCTAGCCACTCGTGTAATAAGCATTATAAGAACCTTAGAAAAGCAACAAAAGTCGAAAATTATGGTGCAGGGAGACCCACCTTTCCCTTGACAACAACATCCTCAGCTTGTAGCTGTCTACAACGCTCCCAAGCGAGCTCATACTGGATATTCCTTAAGCTCAAGATCAAGCTATCATCCGCCTCGTTCTCACCAATAATAACGAACTCTTCTCTCACCCCAGGAACTATTCCTGCTTCCTCCACATGTTTTATTTTGTGCATGCACGCCTCTTGGAGAGGCAAATACGCAGAGGACTTGGCAGTGATGTCGACTAATGCCCCATTAGCATCTGTAAGATATACAGTCCCTTTCACCTGAGATAAAAACAATCATAGATCAACTATTTCCCCTCAATAGTATTTCACCCCCAAGATCTAACCTGAAAATCTGAAATAACACCTAAGGTAAAACACAATGCACATGGATCATCAAAAATCCTTTACTGTAAGCTAATCATCCTAGGGTATTCATTAGGATAAGCAACTGTTACATGCTCATTTGTCATGAGGCACCTTACTGATTTTTTAAAGCTTATAACATACATAAAACAGCTACATTTTCTCTATTAAGTTAGTCATTTTAAACATATATACTAGTCACTTCATGAACAAGGTATTCTCTTAACAGTATACTAGGGCCGGATGGCAAATCAACAAAATTCACAGTATCTACAGCTTGATCAATGTTGAACCATAAAATTTACAAACAAGCCAATGAGCAATAATAGCAATTTTCAATATCCAACATGAAATTAGATAAACTAGAAAAAATAAACCCGAAAAAGGAGGAGATTACCCTGGAACCCAACTCGGAATTGAAGTCGTACTTTTCAATAGCTGAATGGAAATCATCAAGGGTGAATGCGACACCTTCCATAGGGGCAGTACGACAGCGTTCATAAGCCTCATCGAACATGTCCTTAAGCTTCTGCCTCTCCCTAGTCTGGGCATTTGAAATAGGGGTAGCCGCTACTATCTTGAGGCTTCTAGACTTGTGATTGGTAACGCCATGTTTGGAGAGATGGGGAGTTGAGAGAGATGGGCATCTCCTTATCCCAACGAACTGCTGTGTCAAACACGCCATTAGTGAGACAGATGATGGAGGAGATGGATTTCCAGTTCTGATTGTGTCTCTCAGCTCTCTCTGCTTTCCTTTCGGCTAGGATAAGATTCGGGCAGAGGGAGAAATTTATCGGCTCGCCCAAAAGTTTAATTGGGTTTTGTCTTTTTGGGCCATGAATGTATTGGCAAGCTATACTTCTTCAAACAGTTTCAACCAAAAATATGTGATTTTTGTAAACATTAATGCAATAAATTATAACTTATATGTAAATCAATAACTTATATATAAATCAATATCTATATACTTATATTAGAAATATATTAAAACGAATCAAAATATTCTACATAATTTTTAAGATATCTTTATTAAATATTTTTTTTTTAAAAACTTCACTTATGATGATTAAATAAGTTCCTATTCTATCTTTAACATATATGAATTGTTATAACATAGTTATTACATCGTCTTGGTTCTCTAAGAGTTATATTTATGGTTACTGTTCAGGTGCGGTTGAGTTTTTCAGGTAGGGCCGTGCGGCTGTACGTAGAGCTGACACGTAGCTGACACGTGTCCAAAAAAAAATTCTCAAAAACGATTGAATTTTTTTTTTTCAAAAACGAATGAAATTTTTTTTGAACTACCATGTTAAAAATTTTGCACTATTCTCTTATAAACTTTGAACTATTCTCATATAATTCATTAACTATTACTTTTCAATATATTATATCAAATTATTTATAAATTAATCGTTTATATGTTATGAACTATTCAATTATAATTCATAAACTATCATTTTATAAGTTATGTACTATCCTTTATAAGTTTTGCACTATGATCTATTCTATTATAATTCATGAACTATCCTTTTATAAGTTATGAACTATCCCTAAACTTTTGAACTATCATTTTCATTCGTTTCTGGAGGGAAAAAAAAAATTGGACACGTGTCAGCTGCACACGCAGCCGCACGACCCTACCCTAATAATGAACCGTACCTGAAAGGCTCCCTTATATTTATATATATATATATAATTTTTAAGAATCATTTTTAAATTAACAAATACTTTTAAAAAAATAGGATATGTGATATAGCATTAATTAGTCTATATTTTATTATTTATCTATAACTATAATTAACTTAATAATAACATAAAAATTATTTATAATCTCTCTTCGCATTACTTACGATACATTAAAAGTGTGTAATAAATTTGAAAAAAATATATTTACCTATTAAAATTTGAAATTACATTCGTGTTTTGGCACGGAAAACTATACTAGTATATTATTAAAGCAAAATACATTCATGCTACAAGTCATTCTTTTATGAATTCTACGCGACATGGTAATTTCTCGTGTATTTTCATTTTGTCAAACAAATAAATAAATAAACTATTAAGATAGATAATAAGTATTTCAATCTTCAACATATTTTAAAGATGTTCTTAACAAATATTTTTTGAAAACTTTTTCCACTTTTATTTTTGGGAACAATGCAAGCATGAAGGGTGCTACAATGCTCTTTACGAAGTAAATTTTTCATTGGCTTGTCACTTGTAAAGTTACTAGGACTAAGTATGGTTTCTGCTTCATTTATGGTGTGTGCGGTATTGCTGCTTGTCATTAGGCGTGGTACACCGTTAAAGCTTGGTTTAGCATGTGCCCCATGACATGGCTTGTTCTGGCCTCTTGGGTGAATTCAACAACGTCATGTACCTAGATCAACGAGTTAATGGTGCACCGGTATGCATGTATGAGTGCAAGTGTATGTTAGATGCTTGTCAGGAGTAAGGCCTCTCAATTGTTCCATTCACAACTGATAACAAATTCACTTGAACGAATGGTACTATATAGAGTAGGATTGACAGAGTCATGGTTAACCATGACCGTCTTGAACAAGGGGTGTATTGTCACGCGAGTTTTCCGAATAAGTGGAAGTATTCGGATCACAAGCCTACAATCGGTCATATTCTGTCCTAAGTCTATGAGGCCCAATTTTAAGTTTCTTTAATATGTGGGCCTCTTATGACCAATTCAAGATATTGCGAAGGAGAATTGAAGCTACAACCTCCAGGGAACCTACTAGTATCGCTTGTGCTCCCTCCTTAATGGTCTTAAAAGGGCCATTGAGATGTTTGAAAACACTCGACACTTTGCACACATCTCGAAGAAGTCAGAGATAGCAAATGAGGAATTTGTTACTTGTTTAGAGAGATTTAGACTAGATCCCGAGTTTGAGTCCCTCAAGAATGGTTTGGTTGAACTTAGGTTTGAAGCTAGAAGGCTTATTAATGCAAAGAGAAGCTTTTATGCACATCACGCAAAGACCAGGGTTCTTCAGAGTGATAGATGTACTTCATACTTCCATAGTCTTATGAAGGCTAATATGCAAAAGAATTTTATTCCTTCGCTCGATCTAATTGATGGTCTGACCATAACCTCCTTAAAGGGAGTGGCTGGGGAGTTTGTTTCCTTCTTTCAGGGGCTTTTCAGGACGGAGAGGGGGTGAAAGACGCGCCGAGGGACTGATTTCTATTGGGGCCGAGAGTTGTAGATGAAGACCAATGTAGGGTAGTTGGACACCTAACATAGAGATTATGGAGGCACTTTGGTCTACCGGGGATATGTAGCCCCCCCCCAACTTTCTTTTTGAATTCCGGTGATATTTGACATGTTCATTAAAAAATTAAACTGAAAGTGTAAGGGCCCCTAATGGATTATTCACTAAGTTTTTCAAGGCCACTTGGGAAACGATGGGGAGTGAAGTCTGTGTCGCGGTTCGGGAGTTCTTTGTTAACGGAAAGTTATTGAGGTAGGTGAACCATAATATGGTCTCACTCATTGCCAAAGTAGAAGCACCTTCTCATGTGGAGCAGTTTAGACCAATGTCTTGATGTAATGTGGTCTATAAGTCATCACCAAGATGACGGCGAACAAATTGGGTTCGTGTCTTAGGTACCTCATTGACCCGGTTTAATCTACCTTCGTCTTGAGAAGGTTGATATCAGATAATGTTTTTCTCGTCTAGGAGATTTTGAGGAGATATAATGTACGACAGGATACCAAGCGATGTTCATGAAGATAGACCTTGTCAAGGCATGTGTCACGGTCTCTTGGAAGTTCATACGCTTTGCAATGTTGGACTTGCAGTTCCCGACCAAGTTCACTAACTGGGTAATGGAGTGCGTCACTATGATCCGGTTTACCAAACTTCACATGGGTTCTTTCGGGGCCCTCAAGGGGCTGAGGCAGGGTTGTCCACTTTCACCTTTCCTATTGTGATCGACATGGAGTTCTTTTCAAGGAGCTTAAGATATCTCAATAGATGTTCCCTGATGATATGCTACTTTTTTCCAGGGTGATAGAGCGTCTATTGATACTTTATTAGAGTGTGTGTGTAGGTTTGAGAGGATCTCGGGGTCGGCTGTTAGCCTACCTAAGTCCTTTATCTTCTTAGCATCTATGTCGTTGGAGGAGGTGTTTAAGTTGACACATTTCTTAGGATTTTCGGCATGTCAGTTTCCTTTTAGATACATAGGTACCCATTTCACCTATCATTGTGAGAGTAGGGGATTATGCTCCACTAATTGACATGATTGGAGACACCTTTCATCGTGAAACAAGATACACTTGTCTTTTGATGATTGCGTAGAGTTGACCAGTGTAGTGTAACGGGTATTGAGAGCTTCTAGCTATCGCTTATAGCTTTCGCTTCTTCTAACCCCAACTTTGGTGATAGACAGACTTGTCAGCCTTTACAAACAATTTCTATGTAGTTGTCCACGCATTGCATGGTCTATAGTCTGCTTTCTAAAGACGGAGGAAGGTCTAGGATTGCTAGACCTCAAGTCTTGACATGTAGCATTCATGAGTAAATACTACTAGCACATCCATGCCCAACGAGATAGTCTTTGGGTCTGATGGATCCACACATGTATCTGCACACCATTGAGCCGGAATAGTAGATTGTCATCCATCGGGACTCGCCTTTGGTGAAGACAATCCTTAGCGCCAGGGATGAGATGATTGCCTTGACCGATTAGTTGACATTATTGAGGGAGATTCTTGAGTCTTGTTGCCAAGGGGAGAGATTCTGAGTGGCCGAGGCTTATGAGATTCTTAGACCACTAGGAAGAAGCGAGGGAGGAGATACCAGGGTATCAATGGCAGCCAAAAAAAATCTCTTAGAATCTTGTTATCCGAGATTATTTTTAGGAGTTTCTTTCTTTGATTGAATTGTCAAAAAAATACAATCTCTAAACCACATTTAAATCAAACACCTCCCAAAACATAATCTCAACAATCTCCAACTAAACAATCTAAAGGGCTCGTTTGGTATGATTGTAGAAATGGTGTTGGATACAAGAATTGGAATGAAATAAGGAATTAAAATAAGTCATTCTTGATACTTGTGTTTGAGTATGATGTTGGAATGAAATATTTTTGACACATGCATGTTTTGATTTTATATGCGTTATGAAACGAGAAATCATATCATATTTGATGATATATGTGTGAATGTTTATAATGTAGACATATGTTATTTTTTAAACTACATTTAAGAAAAATGAAGACAACGAATAACTTATAGATTAAACATTAAACAATCGTCAACCCAAATAAATAGGTATATATATTTCTTCTATCAAATATACTTTTTCTAATTGAACAAATTATATTATTTTCGAACATTTTTCGGTTACATCACATCTTGAATAAATTATTCATATTATAGATAAAAAATTTTTTGTCAAAATCTTGTTTTTCTACAAAATAATTATATAATTTAAATTAATTGATGGACAATAAAAAAAAATTATAAAAAATATTAATTTTATTTTGTGAAACTAAATAATCAAGTATATATATATATATATATATATATATATATATATATATATATATATAAAATAAAAATATATAAATGTAGTTTTAAATTTAAAATGAGTTTATGTTGGGATGTGATACCCGCCTTTAATGGGGTATTCAATCTAGACTTTTACAGATTTTGACTGATTTTTAATAATCATAGAATTTGCCGATTCTGTGGGATATTTTAATTCTATATAAAGTTCATACAGATTATGTGGAAATCTTATGTGTTGGGAGAAGACTTCTATAGAGTTCAGGTAGTTCTATAAGTAATAAAAAATACTACAAAATCAATGAAATAATAAATTCTTTTAAAATCAAGAAACTTTTAAATACCATAGAAATTTTATGGAAAATTTAAAATCCTAATTGAATACAAACATATTTATATGGACTTTTAGAAATCTATATTAAATACCCATAGACTTTTAAACTCCAAAAAATTCCTGTAAAATATTTATTGAATACACCCCCTTAGTTTCTCGAATCAACTTCTTCTCTAAAGTTGGAATGAGCCATTCCATGGAATCATTATCATTCCGATTCCAAGCCTTACCAGACACGAGGTATTGGTATGACTCAATTCAATTCCGATTCCTGATTCCATGAGAATCGTACCAAACGAGCCCTAAACGAATTCAAAGAATCGGATATCAATCCGATCCTAAGATGTTTTAGTAGTGTGCAGGGAAAAAACCCGTTCAGATCCGACCATGACAATTTAGCACCGATAATGTTAATCATGACATACCTTCCATAAAGGGGTATTACGGATACGACGATGAATTTCGTAAACGCACGACGGTTACGGAATCTGTGACTGTCACGGTCACGGGTTTCGTAACCGTAATTTTTTTTCCTTCATCACGGTTACGGGTTCCGTAACCGTGATGTCAGATTTTTTTTCTCGGGTTAGAATTCACATAGAAAATTATCACGGATACGAAACCCGTAATCGTGACGGTTACGGGTTCCGTAACAGTGATGATTTTCTTCATTTTTAAAATTTTTTTTGGTTAGAATTCACAAAGAAAATCATCACGGTTACGGGACCTGTAACCGTAAAAAATATGTCACGAATTCGGAACCCGTAACCGTCACGGGATCCGTAATAACCGCCGTACATTTGTGAATTGTGACGGTTACGGGTTTCGTAAGGTCGTACATTTGTCAATTCCATCGCTGTGTGTTTGAGACGTTGACTTCCATATTAGATAGTGATCCTATGAAATTCGCATCATCAAAGTGAGTGATCTCGCGTGTTATTTGGACGAGTTTGGCTTTGTAGTCCTTAAGTTCTCATTTGTTTTTTTTTTTTTTTTGATCAAGAAGGTAAGAGGTTCGATTACACCAAAGATAATTGGTGTATCGAGAGGCCGACAACCGGCAAACGGGCAAACCGTCATGCAAAAAGAAGACCAAAAAAGGAAACAAAACAATCGCCACAAGCAAAGGCAGAAAAAAAAGGGAAAGATCCATCGGAACAACTACTCCTTTGGAGAAAACGCGGAACACTCGAGGTTGGCAAAACATGGAGAGGGCACGGGCTAGATGGACTGGCGCGGTGTCTCGCCGCCGGAAAGCAGGACGGTAGAAACTTTTTTTTAAGTTCTCATCTGTCCCTGTACTTCACTAGTCATTTTGGCTCCTTTCGTCCTTCAAATAAAAAGAAAAAAGACGCCGCCTGTCGCTTCCTTCGTCCTTGTTGCTGTAATCAGAATCGTCGACTGCGCTGTTATAAAAACCCACCCCCCTACACTCGCTGCTCCGTCTCCGCCACCCTGTCGCCGCTTATAACCGGCGTTGCCTAACAGCCTCCTAATTCCCCTAATCGCAATAGATCGTTCTCATCCTCCTCAAAACCCTGAAACTTCTGTAATTTCCTACCGTCAAATCCCCTCTTCTCTCGTCTCAATCAACTTCCACAGCGAAGATATCTGATAAACATGGTGAAGGTGCGGATGAACACTGCCGACGTGGCCGCCGAGGTGAAATGCCTCCGGAGATTGATCGGGATGCGTTTGTCCAACGTCTACGACCTCTCTCCTAAGGTCAAGCATCCTTTTTCGCCTTCTCACCTGAGAAACCCTAATCTATCTCATCTCTTTTGGAATTCGGATTATAAGTAGTGCAATTGTGATTGTCTGGTGAACACCTCCTATTGCTGGCGTTTTTTGTCTGCTTGAGATTTAAAGTATAATTTGTGTACAGACGTATATATTCAAGTTGATGAACAGTAGTGGGGTCACGGAATCAGGGGAGAGTGAGAAGGTTCTGCTGCTAATGGAAAGTGGTGTTAGATTGCATACCACTGCCTATGTTCGGTAAGAAGAATTTGTGTTGCTCGCTTTTATCCTAAAAACTCAAAAAACTGCATATCATGTGATGCTACTCATTTGTTATTCATTATAGGTTTGTTGCGATGTTATGTGTATTTTTTGATATAAATGTTAATGTGTGTGGGGCATTGATATTGTGTTTTATAGGGATAAGAGTAATACACCATCAGGTTTTACACTGAAAATAAGGAAACATATACGAACGAGAAGGCTAGAAGATGTGCGACAACTTGGATACGACAGGGTAACCTTTATTTTTACAAAATTATTTCTGCTGGGAGCAGGGACTATATATGTAGTCAACTATATGTCTTACTTGTGCAGATTATCCTGTCTTACTTGTGCAGATTATCCTTTTCCAATTTGGGTTGGGCGCCAATGCACATTACGTTATACTGGAGCTGTATGCGCAGGGAAACATCATTCTTACAGACAGTGAATTCACAGTATTGACTCTTCTTCGGTCTCATAGGTTGGTTACTTCTGCACTATGTCCTATTTTTATGTGTATCCTGTACTTTCAAGGAAATGATAGACCTGTGAAACTCCTGGTAACGGCTAGTTGTAGATCAAATAGGTTGTAAGTATCTATGGAGGCTACATTTCAACATTTAATGCAATGGAAGGATTAAAGTATTCATTAAGTGTAAGAAATGAAGAAATGTTAGGAGGGTTCAGTTCAAGCGGGGTTCAGCTGGAGGGTTGGTCAACTTTAGTGTAGTGACTGTTTAACACTTTTTAAGTCTAAACTTTTGGAAATCATCTGTTTCAATGGTACAATAGCAGTTGTTACATAGTTCAGCAGGCTTGCCAGTATTGATGCCTGATATATCGATAATGCAGCAAATGAAGTGGAGCTTGATAACTGTCTCTAGTAGGCATAATTATTTTGCTGTTCCTTTTTTTTTCCTGACAGTGAGACACTTACGGTTATTGGTTATAGTGCTGTCAATCTTTTGTTAGAACTTAGAATTTGGGGAAATTTGTGTTTAATTAGTTTCATAGTCTATTAGGCGTTCTATAGTGTATAGTTGGATTTTATTGTTATGGATATGGATTATAAGCTTTGAGGTATCAATGCGCATTTTACAGAGATGATGACAAAGGACTTGCAATTATGTCACGTCATCGGTACCCTATTGAAATGTGCCGAGTTTTTGAGCGGACCAGCATTGTAAAATTGAAGGACGCTTTGACATATTCAAAGGAAACATGTGATAATGAACCAATTGAAGCCAATGAAAATGGGAGCAACAAACACGACGCTACAAAAGGAAAGCAAGGTGGAAAAAAAAGCGGGAAAGGTACCGGAGCAAGCAATACTTCCCATGACAGTGCACGTGCTAAACAATCTACATTGAAAATGATCCTTGGGGAGGCATTGGGCTATGGTCCTCAGCTTTCTGAGCATATTATATTAGATGCCGGTCTTATTCCAAGCACTAAAGTGGCAAAAGACAATATTTTGGATGATGAGAAATTCCAGAATTTGGCCCAAGCTGTAGCAAGATTTGAAGATTGGTTGGAGGATGTTATAACTGGTAGTAGAATTCCTGAAGGATACATTTTAATGCAGAACAAAAAATCTGGGGAAAAGGGTCATGAATTAACGGACCAAGGCATCTGTGGACAGGTTATTCTTCTGTTTATGTCACTTTCCTTTTTTACTCATGAGTTGGGATAAGATTGCTGTCTTACTTGACAAATCTTCTAACGTTGTACACTTCTGGTCAGTACTTTTAGGTTATTTGTATTTGTACTGAGGGTTTGTTTCTTTAGATTGGTAATCTTATTCTCTGGCAGTGAATTTAATTCTTTATGTGCAGATGTACGATGACTATTGCCCTATACTAATGATTCAACTAAGATCAAGGGAGTTTGTGAAGTTTGACACATTTGACTCTGCTCTTGATGAGTTCTATAGTAAAATTGAGAGTCAACGTGTAGAACAACAACAGAAGACAAAAGAAGGAGCTGCTGTTCAAAAGCTAAACAAAATTCGCACGGACCAGGTTGTCATCACTCTATCAGTGCTCTGTGATGTATATGCACTTGCTATAGCCATCACTTGGCCAACTTACTTCTGTTTGTTTTCGGAAAAATAAACAGAAGTAAGCATATTTTCTTCATTGCCTCTTTAGGTATCTGGTGCTAGAGCTTTGTAAATAGATTTTACTATTATAACCTTTCCTCCCAACAGACTCAAAACATGTTCGCCACTCGGATCTTTTTTGGTTTCTGCCAAAGGTGTTATACGTTATTTCCACCTCCCCCATCCCCGGAATTTTCTTTTTCTCTCTTCCTTGTGAAACATGATCACTTTACCATTTTATTTTGGATGAAAATGTAATTCTGAAATATGGTTTCACTTGCTCAAAATATACCATCATAATTGATCTGTAGTCATCTTTGCTCTAGCTGGTGGAAGAGTATAATTATGGGGGTGCTCTCATATTGACATTATAGCAACTCCAATACTGCAGGAAAATCGTGTGCATATTCTGAAAAAAGAGGTTGAACAATCTGTCTGGATGGCCCAATTGATAGAATACAACTTGGAGGATGTAGATGCAGCCATTTTAGCTGTCCGTGTTGCTCTTGCTAATGGAATGAGTTGGGAAGATCTTGCTCGTATGGTCAAAGAAGAGAAGAAGTCTGGTAATCCTGTGGCTGGGTTAATTGACAAGCTTTATTTGGAGCGGAACTGCATGACATTGTTGCTAAGCAACAATCTTGATGAAATGGATGATGAGGAAAAGACATCACCTGTTGATAAGGTGAAATATCAAATGATGGCTTTTCCCTTTGTTTATAGTCTGTCATGGATGAAGCCAACAATCCTAGATCTAAAATAGTCAGAAGTCTTAGTTTCTTTTTACTGTCCATATCATCTATCCAGGTGGAAGTTGATCTCTCTCTGTCAGCCCATGCCAATGCTCGCCGATGGTATGAAATGAAGAAAAAGCAGGAAAGCAAACAAGAAAAAACAGTAACAGCTCACGAGAAGGCTTTCAAAGCTGCTGAGAGAAAGACTCGTCTTCAGCTGTCTCAGGTGTGTTAAATATTGGTTACTACTGAAGAGTTCCTGAGCTGATAAAGTTCTATCTGCTAAAAGTCGAGTTTCTTCAGTTGGTGGGATTTTGTTTCTCTTTTTGGTGAAATTTCTGTGAGATGAAGCCGTTTTAATTTTTATCTGTTGGATAGCTCATTTTACTGAATTTCTTCTTCTTGACGAACGAGTTTCTTACATGTCTCTCTCAACTTGCAGGAAAAAACTGTTGCAATGATTACCCATATGCGCAAAGTGCATTGGTTTGAGAAATTCAATTGGTTTATTAGCAGTGAGAATTATTTGGTCATCAGTGGTCGTGATGCTCAACAGAATGAGATGATAGTGAAAAGATATATGTCAAAAGGAGATCTGTAAGTCTTAATTGTATTGAGAAACATATGATTTAAATTGCATACTGTTCCCATTCGGTTCACTTTTTTTCTGGCAGTATTTAACTCCTCCAATATCTGCACAAAGATGAAATAGGGTTTAAATATGCACTGATATTCACTAGTTCTGGGGATGATACCATTTTACTCCTTTTGATCTTGAACATGTACTCATACCTATCTTTAGGGTCACCATAATCACTGCTCTCATGGAAACCTGAACATTGAATAATATTTGACTTTTTGTAAGTAGTTTATACTGAATAGCTGTAGTACTTGTGAATTTTGACCTTTGTACAGGTTTTTGTAGAACTTCCATTGTGAAGACCTGAGTCTTTTCTGTTGTCATTTCTCTCTGCTTGCTTTATTTGCAATATTTTAAATGCTTGTATTGATTTTCCGTTTATATCAGACAGAGTTTAATATGATTCTTTTTTTTTTTCCCATCCAAATATGTGCACATAAAACAGATATGTTCATGCAGAGCTTCATGGTGCTTCTAGCACTGTAATCAAGAATCACAAGCCTGAAACGGCAGTACCTCCTCTTACAATTAATCAAGCTGGATGCTTCACTGTAATTTGATCTTACCCCAACATCTTTTGCATGATGTGCACTGTTGTGGCAGGGTCTTGATTTGTGCGTATATTCGCTATGCAGGTTTGCCACAGCCAAGCGTGGGACTCGAAGATTGTTACCAGTGCTTGGTGGGTCTACCCTCATCAAGTGAGTAAAACTGCCCCGACAGGAGAATATCTTACAGTGGGTAGTTTCATGATCCGTGGAAAGAAGAATTTCCTTCCCCCACATCCTTTAGTTATGGGTTTTGGGCTACTGTTTCGATTGGATGAGAGTTCTCTTGGCTCACATTTAAATGAAAGGAGAGTCAGAGGGGAGGAAGATGGGACAAACATTGTTGAGAATGAATCTCTCAAGGAAGAGTCTGATTCCGAGTTGGATGAAAAATCAAGAGAAGGTACTGTAGGAGAAGAATTGAAAGGAACTGTTTCACCCAACAATAATTCTGAAGAGTTCTCACAGCCATCTGAAATGAACTTTGCTCGTGATGTCTTGGATGCTAAACCAGGACATCTAGAAGAAGAATTGCAAGTTGAAGATAAGGGAATATCAACTGAAGCTGATACTGAGGATATGCCTGAAGAAAGAGACATCACTTCAGTCAATCCACAGCTTGAGGATCTCATGGATAGAGCACTTGGACTTGGACCTGCAACTACGACTACTAGAGGTTATAGACCCGATGCTCCTCCCAATTTGTCTCAGAAAGGCAATTCTCAAGAGAAAAACATTAGTATAAGAGAAAAACCTTACATCTCCAAAGCAGAGAGGAGAAAGCTCAAGAAGGGGCAGAAAAGTGACAGTACAGATAGTGATGTGCTTGAAAAAGAAGAAAATCAAGATAAACCTTCTGCCAATCAGTCTAGTCAGAAAGATTCGAAGGTGGGTGGTGGAAAAGCTATTCGTGGACAGAAGAGTAAGCTCAAAAAGATAAAGGAGAAGTATGCTGACCAGGATGAAGAAGAAAGAAGTATTCGTATGGCTTTGCTTGCTGTGAGTACCTTAGCTTATAAAAGCTTGTCTTCTTTCCTGGATTTAAATATTATACCGTTGATTATAGTATCACCTTTGATGATGTTCACCTCATTTGTGGGATTATTTATAGATGAATCATAAATTTTAGCTTGTCGAGCATTTTCCTTCATGGCACGGTGTTATTGGAGATACATCTCCTGATTTGTTATGCTATTATCAATCTAGCTTTCATAATCCCTTGAGTTGTGAATATCTGCTTTCGTTAGTGACAGCTATCAACTGCATGCATCATTACCTTCATTTTTCTGTAATATGTTTCAGTCGGCTGGAAACGCAAACAAGATTGAAAGTACTGCACAAGTCCAGGATGCAACGGCAAGCAACGAAAAGAAACCTGTTGATGGTATGTCATCTATGAGAAAATGTTATCAATTATATTTCCCAGTTTCCCTTGTCCAAGTTCTTGTCAATCAAATTCTTATTCCATATTATTTAAGCTGATCTAAAACAATTTCATTGTGTGCACTTATTGGTTGCAGTTCTCATAGGTCAATAATCACACATTTGCTCTGTGAAGTAGAGTATCTCAATGTTGTGTTTGACAAGTTAGATCTCACTGTAATTTGTAGAAAGAGATTGTTTATGCTGGATGTTGTAGTGTACTAGACATCCTGTATTGTTTCAAGTGAACGCACGTAATTGCTCAATAGTTGATGGGTTACAATCAGAATAAAATTATAAACCTAACCTTTTTGGAAAAATCATTCTTATCAAATAGTTCATAAATTTTAAGTGAATTCACCAAAGCAGAAAGCCAGAAAGGTTGGCAAGCACTTAGTTACATGCCACAAAAGATATAGTTCATTCCTGCTCAATAGTTCATGGCTGTTGCATGCTGCAAAATTTTGAGAGATTGTTTATTCTTGCTCAATAGTTCATGGTTGTTACATGCCGCAAAAATTTGAACCTACCAAACTATAGCATGAATTTATAGTAGAAAATGTGACAAGCTCTTAGTTATTTCATTAATATAAGTGGTTACTAAATATTTTAGGGTTGGAAGATGCCCCTAAAATATGCTACAAGTGCAAGAAGGTTGGACATCTCTCTCGTGATTGTCGAGAACATTCTGGTGGAACTGCTGTAAGCAATACAAGTGACGGCCCTGAGAAGAAAGAACACACGGATGCAGATCACGCTGCTGAAGCCGATCGGGTGGTCATGGAGGAAGAGGATATTCATGAGATTGGCGAAGAAGAAAAGGAAAAACTGAATGATGTAGATTATTTGACTGGAAACCCATTACCTAACGACATTCTGTTGTATGCTGTGCCTGTCTGTGCTCCCTACAATGTTTTGCAAGCATATAAATATCGCGTGAAGATTATTCCAGGCACTGCCAAGAAAGGAAAAGGTATTTTTGCTTGTAAATCTATTTATATTTGTCTATTATATAATTTCTCTACTCTTACAACTGCCCTTGTAAGTATTTTCAGTAGCTATAAGAAGTTGAAAGTAGCATGTAGCTATAGATGTGTATTCCAAGTGCTTTGCATCATAATTACACAGGATATGCTGAATGGAACTCAAACTGCACTAGCATGCTTGTTTAAACTGATTGGGGATAACTTTTGAATTGTTTTGATTGAATACAAGCATACTAAAAGTCGTAGCATTATCACGGAAATTGGAGGCCCAAAGCTATTGTCTTGTAAATGCCTCTTTTTAGTTTTTGCTTGGACTCCTGAAATGTGTGAACCAGAGTATATGATATAACTATTACAAGGAATGCTCTAGCAGAAGGTAATTAGGACCGGGACTAGTACTACTTGTTTTCTCAATATTTTTTGTTTGTTCCTTGAAGCTGCAAAAACTGCCATGAATCTGTTCAGCCACATGCCGGAATCCACCAACAGAGAGAAGGAACTGATGAAGGCATGCACTGACCCCGAGTTGGTAGCTGCGATGATCGGAAATGTAAAGATCACAGCAGCTGGGCTTTCCCAGTTGAAGCAAAAACAGAAGAAAGGAAAGAAGTCTAGTAGTAAGATCCAAACTAGTTGAGCCGCTTTTTTATGAACACTTCATAGCTCCCAAAGGTTTAACACAAATTCATACAGGATACTCCACATTTTGCCTATTTCCCTTTTTGTATACTTGAGAAGCTGAGTTTGCTTTTGCACAAGCTTGTGGTAGATGTAACTTATGTAAGTACCAACTTTGTATTTTGGCTTTGAGAGAATCATCCGACTCGGGTTTACCTTGGTTGAGATTCGTTCATAAATGGGTCCATAGCTGCTCGTAAACTAAGGTTGTCCAAACGGTCCGGACTGGACCGTAAACTCACGGACCGGATCGGACCGGACCATTTCACTACTTGTGTGAAACGGACATGGACCGGACCGGGCTTGGGCCGATCCGGGCCGTTTATTATATATATATATATATATATTTTTTTAAATATATTTATTTTTGAATTAAATCCGGTCCAGTCCGGTTTTGGACCGACCGGACCGAACTGCATGCTCTCCCAGTTATAAAATATTTAAAGTGTAAAAATCGGTCCGGACCGGAAATTTATGGTCAAGGACCAGACCGGCCGTAATATCTGGGACCGGACCGGATTTTTACAATTACGGTCCAGGACTGGACCGGACCTTAATTTCCTGTCCGGTCCGGTTTCCCGGCCCGGTCTGAAAGTGTGCCGTCCTATCGTAAACGCGTCCGGGCCAAGTTTTGTAAAGCTAAATGAGGTTTATGATTGCGTAAGTAATGACATTCACCAATGAGGATGAGATGTAACGTTGTGTTCCACATTGACTTTGCAAGTGCCTCCGAAAACCCTACATTTTTCCTATTGTACACAAAACCGGTGAAGTGTCAATTATGTCAAACAAAGGTTGGTTCTTTTGCAAAATCACAACTAATAAACGAGATGTACAATTAAGTACGTAACCTCAAAACTTGCACTTCAATCCTCTCTCTCTCTTAATCTCGTTAATCAATCAACTTACAACATTGACTTCAATGTAACTCAACTTTTCGGGTATTTTCCCTTAGTTTTTATTTTGATATTCTGCTTTGACCTTCAATTAATTTTTGCTTTGACATTTGCTGTTTGACTTGCCCACTTCAAGTTGGACTATCCAGAATCCAGATAATACTATATATATTTTCATGTCAATCATATCCCCCAAGTCAAAGTTCACATGTCGCTTACATGGATCCATGTTCGACTCTTTGTCCTTAGATGGGTTGGAGACAACAAAATATTAAGGAATTGCAGCTTTACATTCTAATATTGTATATTAATTCAATTTTCTTGAGAGTCTCCAACTGCTCCCAATTCTATTTCCATCACCTACTTACACTTTCATTCAACACTTATCGTTGTAGGATCTTATACCACATCGACAATGAAAAGAATAATACTCAGTATATAAGATCGCGGCCCATTGGGTGGGTGTAATTAGGACTGAGCATTGTTCGGTTTGATTCGGTTTTTGGACCTGATCGGACCGAAACCAATAGGTCCGGTCTTCGGTCCAAACAGTTCGGTTCACAATCGGTCCGGTCCAGCCAGTTAGCCCCTTACGCGATTCTCTAATAAACATCAAACACAAGTTTTTCGATGAACCGGCCTTGGACCGGACCTGGACCGAATAATTCGGTCCATTTCCCCTCTACATTGTTCCGGTCCGTCATGTCCAAGTCCGTACCTATGAACAGTCCTAGGTGTCATGCTCGAACCTGAGTTACGATTTCTAGGTTAGATTACGCACGAAATGGTGTTTGTCCTACAATACCGAGTTTACTTAGGGCTGGGCATGGGACGGAACGGGACGGAATTGAGGTAGTCATGCGTCCCGTACTGCAAATTATAAGCGGGACGAGGGATTTGTAACTTTTTTTTCTTCGTCCCGTGCGGGTCATGTCCACGTGGGACGGGACGAGATGAGCCTAATCCTACAAGAATTATGCACTGAGTATATTCAACATTTGTACTTGTTTTCTCTCATGTTTAAGAACACAAATGATAAAAAAAAACTCGATACCAATTACCGATTCAAGAGGTCTACATTAGTAGTTAGTACATTCAAAATGAATAAGTGTTACACCAAAGTGTTTCTTACCGATTCACATTAAAAAAATCTAACATTGCACTACACTAATGATAGTTTACAAAAGATATCATTCTTTTACATGCTGTAAATCGCATGTAAAAGAATACTATCCCGCAAATTTTTCACGGGACGGGATACATTTTTTTTTTTCAAATCCCGTCGGGATCGGAACGAGATTTACCGGAATTTATGTCCACCCCTAAGTTTACCTTAGACTTTACTATTTGTCTAAATAAAATACACAATAATTCTTTATTGAGAAAGTCTATTAATAAAAATTGTTTTGGCATATATATATAGTTGATCTTTAAGAATGAGAATGTAAGTAAACGGGGATTAGTGGAGATTAAGGACAAAAATAGCATTGATCATGTCCAACTTGGTAGCTGAAAACAAACAAAGTATGCAGTATCAACCATAGCTTGCAGATTCTTATGACTAACAATATAATTATACAATACATGGCACAAAATACAGTCATTGGTTTGAAAATTTAAAAAATGAGACTATATTAATTGTAAGTTGAGGTGGAAAAAATATTAGAAAATTGGACACATGATTTGAATTATTCCAAATAGCTGCATTCTAGAAAGTCCAAAAGAGTCAATTGTCTTCAGTTTCTTTTTCTTTTGAAAGAATGCAATGCAATTATTGTTTAACTTAATTAAACTCTAATATAGTACTCCCTCCGATCAAAAATAAGTGACGTTTTAGCATTAGAAATTTGATCAAAATTATGTGTCGTTTTAAGTTTTCTAGGCCAATAAATGAAGAATAATTATAAGAAATGTTCTTGAAAATTGGTGTAAATGATTAATTTTAGTTCTAAAATCTTTCTTATTGGTTTAAAAAAAGGTTGAATATTAAATATGTGATAAGATTTAGAAAAAGTTTACAAAATCTATGTTATTTAATATTTTTCTTAAAAATTGTGTCAAATGCTAAAATGACAGTTATTTTTGATCGGAGGTAGTATTACTTAATAAGCATATGTGATGAAAAAGAAATAACCAAAATTTCAACTTAGCAGGATATTTTTTGCAATAAGTTGCCTTTTAGAAAATAAAGTTGAGCATTTAATGTTGACAATTGGTGAAGTTGAAGTTGACACACTATTTCAACAAGGATCATAATTGCATGCTTAATTCATTTTTGTAAACACTTTTAAACTAAAAAGAGAAGGTTGTGACTTCCACTAGCTTGTGAACGAGAAAGAACAAACATTAAAGGAGCCTATTTTAATGCTAAGTGTATTGGCTCTTCAGATAATCCCCATTGTTGTTAATTTATTTTTATATCTGTATCGGAATATTATAATGTGCAGTACACACGTACAGTGGGTCACACACATAAGTACACAGAGTTCCATTCTAAAATCATTTGACAATAGAAGTAATCCATTAACTTATATATTAGGCTCACAATGTATTGTGTTATCGATGTTGGATATTTTCGTCCCTTATATCTTAACACTCCCCCTCAAGTGTTAAATACCTAAACTAGTTAACACTTGACATAGGTTGCACATCACAATCTCTGTGTAGCTTGCCCACAATTTTTTTCGGCGGATTTTGCGTCTCATTCTCTTTTGGCTAATCTTGAAGTTAGGATAACGGAACCGGACCTGACCTGCTATGATACCATGTTAATTTTATTTTTATATCTGTCTCAAGACCTTATGACATGGAGGACACGCATCTGGTGAGACACACACATAAGCACACAAGGTTATATCCTAAAACCAATTGACAATAGGAGGAGTAATCCATGAACTTGTATATTAGGTTCACAATGTCTTGTGTTATCGATGTGGTACATTTTCTTCCCTTACACGTAAAAAAGTATACGTTATATTATTGAAGTTGTATGTTCGCATAAAATATGTCAGAAGTTAAAGGCTTTTCAATTAAGTGGTATCTAGATACCTAAGGTTTTGATTGACAAACTTCATACGAATGTTCTAAGTTTGAGTTCACATTTTAGGATCGTAGAAGTTTCAGAAATGGGCTTTCAATGCAAAAGTATTGAAGGGACTTCTAAACTTAACACTTAAAGGAAATATCTAATCAATACACGATTTATCTACGCTTTATGTGACGCTTAAGGGAAGCGGCCCAACTTATATTTAGTCTTGCACATCATTAAATATCAATTACGAAGAGATAAATCAAGCTTGCTTAAGAGCTTAAGGCGTCAAGAAGCTTGAAAGAGAAAGATAAAAGCTTTCCAAAGTTAGTGTACGAAGATTTATTGAAGTTGTATTGGATTAAGTTATCTAAGTTCGAAGGAGTGTAGTTCAAGTACTATCTTATAACCAAGATAAGTAATCAATAAACGTTCTTTGAAGTCAGACATATCATAGCTAAGAAGTGAGTATTTTTTTATTTTATTTTTATCTCAAATTACTATTTGGTTATTTGAGGTTTTCACTATACATTCTTGCATTACTTTTCTTAATAACTTTAAATATCTTCCTTTGCAAGAAAATTCTCACTAAGACGTCTCTAAGGTACTACTAACAATCTACGCGTTACAACAAAATAAGTTGAACAAATCTTATTCATATACAATAACTAGTCTAATTTACTTGTATGCATGGTTTCATTTCATAGTAGATCCTATCAAATTGGAATGTGTTAGGATTGCACAAAATCGGAGATTCCCATCTCCGAACTCCCGGTCAACTCATTGACGAATTGGATCGCCGAAATCTAACAGTTCAAAAGATCAAGTTCCACGATTGAGGTTACAATCTTTTTGGCCAATGTGAAATGCTACAGATCTTGTTAGTCTTTCATTGATTGATTAACACATATTTAATTTTTTTATTCATATTAACACATATTTACTACGGGCAGATTTCCAAGATTAGTATTTTGAGATATATGAGGTATTGGTATGGAAAGTGATGGAACTTTTCAAGTGTGAAGTCGGATGTGGTTCTTCAGGAAAAGTGAGCAGTCTATCCAATTTTAATATTCATATTAATATTAATTATAGAAATGTGACAATACTGTGTATAAAGAACATATATTCACATCATGGGTAGGGTTCACAATGGGGCAAATCCATCATGGATCATAGGCTTCATCTACCCTTTATATCGACTATACTGTCATTTACAATTACTTTTAGCTTAATTTTTAATTAGTTTCTGATCTTACTGCAAAGTGCTAACATCAATTTTGGTTACAACACTGCAAATAATGTTGACTAAATTTTCAATTTTTTTAAATAATCATTACAAAAATGACAATATATAATACACACGATTATTTATAAATCAAAATAATCTAAACTTTAACAATTACTATCTTGTACATAATCTATTGTCTAATAAATCAATTTTA
Source organism: Fagopyrum homotropicum (assembly GCA_033239125.1). Classification (NCBI taxonomy): domain Eukaryota; kingdom Viridiplantae; phylum Streptophyta; class Magnoliopsida; order Caryophyllales; family Polygonaceae; genus Fagopyrum; species Fagopyrum homotropicum. The sequence goes on from BSWB01000003.1 coordinate 128,420,645, forward strand.
ATTGTCAATGTTATTATAAAAGATTAATTGTTATGGATCATAGGCTCTTTGATTCGTTTTGTTAGAGATTTTTTGGCTATGGGTTCTCTCCCGGATTCGGCGAATGAAGGAAAAATAACCCAAAATAATACCAACTATGAACATTGAACCGAAAATAATACGAACTTTGAAAATTACTAGGAGCGATACAAACTATCAATGTATTTACCAATACTAATACGCCATACTTTTCCGGCAAAAACTCTAGCTCCGGCGATGACGTGGCAGCCGGAATGTTACATGTCATCAAATAAATGGATTAAATATGTGATGTGGATTTTATTTTTCAAAAAGTTAATTTAATAATATTTAAAATATTAAAAAATAAAAAATTTTAAATAATATTTTTTTAAAAAAACATTTGTACAAATTTTTTTTTTAAAAATATTTTTTGTAAAAAAATTTTTTTAATAACGTTTGAACATTTTAAAATTTTAAATAATAATTTTTTGTAAAAAACTTTTTAAAAAATCCGAAAAAAAATTTGAATATTTTTTTTTGAAAAAAAATAATTTTACAAAAAATTTCGGAAAAAAAATTCTTTAGGAATTAGGTTACAAAAAAAAAAATAAAAAAAAAGAATTCGAATATTTTTTTTACAAATTATTTTTTTTAGGATTAAAATTTTCATATTATACAAAAATCCGAAAATAAATTTAATTAAAAAAATATTATATTTTTATATTTTTTGGAAAAATAAATATTATTACATTTTATTACAAATCTATTTAAAAAAATTTCAAAGTTTTTTTTAAAAAAATATTTTTTTAAAATAAATATTTGTATAATTTTTAAAAAAAATATTATTTAAAATTATAAAAATAATAATTTTTATTTTTTAATATTTTAAATATTATTTTTTTTTAAAAAAAAATCCACATAACATATTTAACCCATTTACTTGATGACATGTAACATTCCGGCTGCCACGTCATCGCCGGAGCTAGGGTTTTTGCCGGAAAAGTATGACATATTATTTTTGGTAAATACATTGATAGTTTGTATCGCTCCTAGTAATTTTCAAAGTTCGTATTATTTTCGGTTCAATGTTGATAGTTGGTATTATTTTGGGTTATTTTTCCGCAAATGAAACGCTTCTCGTGCTAATAGGGAAGGTTGATAAACCCGAATCCATGAAATACTTTCGCCCCATCAGCATGTGTAATGTATCCTATAAAGTGATTACGAAAATGCTTGTTAATCGGATCAAACCGGTTATGAATTATCTGGTGAGTCCCCTCCAAGCTAGCTTCATCCCGGGAAGACTAATATCGGATAATAATGTCCTAGCACAGGAAGTCATCCACTCCATGAAAAGAAAGAAAGGGAAGAAAGGTTGGATGGTGCTAAAGCTCGACCTTGAGAAGGCCTATGATAGAGTAAGATGGGAGTTTGTGATTGATACTCTTCATGACCTGCAGTTACCGGAGCTTTGGATCGATCGGATTTAGGAATGTATTGGTTCTAGTTCTATGAGGATCTTGTGGAATGGGGAACGGACCAAAGATTTTCGTATGAAACGTGGCTTACGTTAGGGAGACCCTCTCTCCCCGTACCTCTTTGTTCTTTGTTTGGAACGTTTGGGGCACATGATAGAAGTTGCAGTTGGGGAAGGGACTTGGAAACCAATGTAGATATCTAGAGGAGGCCCTTCACTCTCTCATTTGTTCTTCGTAGATGACATCCTCCTTTTCGCAGAAGCTTCGGTGGCTCAGATCCGGGTCATGAAAAATATCCTGGATAAATTTTGTGAAGCTTCGGGACAACGGGTGAGCCTTGCTAAGTCTCGGGTGTTTGTGTCTCATAATATGATGGGTCCTCTGGAAGAGATGCTGAGTATAGACTATGGAATCCCTTGTACAAGGAATCTAGGGAATTACCTAGGTATACCGATCATAGATGACTCGGTGTCCAAATCAGTGTTCAATCCTCTACTTGAAAGAATGTCAGCACGACTGGCAGGCTGGAAAGCTAGTAAGCTCAGCTTGGCAGGTCGAATCACACTGGTGAAATCGGTTCTCTCAGCAATGCCTCTCTACCAAATGAATACTTTCCTCCTCCCTGGCAGTGTTACAAATAAAATTGATGCTCTCTGTCGTAACTTTATTTGGGGATGCACTTCAGAAAGACGCAAAATTCATCTTCTGAGTTGGGAAAAAATTTGCCAACCGAAAGCGCAGGGTGGGCTTGGGATACGAAGGGCTGCAAACTCAAACTTGGATATTATCAGCAAATTAGGTTGGAGAATTTTCAGATGCAAGGATCAAATATGGGCTAGGATCCTGCTGAGAAAGTACAAGGTTGGATCCACTGAATGGCCGGAAAAACTTCTATGCGTGGGAGGCGCATCGCATATTTGGATGGGTATTACAATAGCTTATAACCAAGTGATTGTGAAGAATATCGGATGGTGTGTTAGGGATGGACGAACGGCTAGATTCTGGAGTGATCCTTGCGTGTTTGATGAGCCGCTACATCTCTCCTCTCAGATTGCGCTCTCAGATATAGAAAAGGAGCTAAAAGTTTGTGACATCTGGGGAGAAGAGGGAGGCTGGAACTTTAGTTACCTTTCTTGTCGACTGAGTAATACTAGTTTGCTAAGGGTTCTTGGCGTAGGCGTGTGGGAGCACGGAGGTCAAGATAGCATTAGATGGCTGCCGTCAAAGGATGGAGAGTATTCGGTTGCCTCTGCGTATGTGAGGAAGACAAGGCAAATGGAACAGGCTCATGAGGCTATCTTCGTGAGAATATGGAAGATGAAGGTTAAAGAGAGAGTGAGACTTTTCATGTGGCAACTGGCCTGGAAACTACCATTGACGAACTTGGAGCGACATCGCAGGCATCTTTTTGTCATGCATAGGCCCAGATACTAACGAAAGTTTACTACACCTGCTACGTGACTGCCCTTATGCTGCTGAGGTATGGGAAGGACTGTTACCTGTGGAGGTGAAACAAGATTTTTTTGGTCTGGATTGGGAGGAATGGTTCTTTATGAACCAGAGCATCAATCTCACAAAGGGAAATCACCTAAAATGGAGCACAACTTTTGCTATATCCTTGTGGTGGATATGGAAATGGAGGAACGCTAGAGTCTTCGAGGAGGGTAGCATTGCAAGAAACAAGGGCAGCTATATCCTGAGATGGCATGAGGAGTTTATGGAGGCATCCACAAAAGGGGACATTCACCAGACTAAATTGAAGAAAGAAATTCTCGTTAATTGGAGCAAACCGAAACGTGGGTGGATCAAGTTGAACTCGGACGGTGCATCAAAAGGACCCCAACAACTTGCAGCGGCGGGTGCAGTGCTAAGGGATGAGTCGGGTGAATGGGTAAGTGGAGTTGATTCGAATCTAGGTGCTACTACAGCCCCGGCCGCTGAACTATGGGGAGTTATACATGGGCTTGATCTTGCTTGGAGTATGGGGTTTCGGAAGGTAGAGGTGAAAATTGACTCACTTCTGGTGGTCGGTTTTATCGAGAAAGGAGTGAGCAACGTGCACCCGTTTTCTAGCCTGGTTGCACGTTGCCAAGGCTTCATCATTAGGGACTGGTGTATCAGTTTTAACCATGTGTTCAGGGAAGGCAATCGAGTGGCTGATGCTTTAGCTAACCTTGTTTTCTCTTACGGTTTTGGTGTTCATATTTTGAGTTCTCCTCCTATTTGTGCTAGAGTTTTGATTATGAATGATTTGCGAGGGGTGACCCTTCATCGCGTCACACGTTTGTAATTGTTTCCTTATTAATTGCCTTGCGGCGGGAGTGAAAGCTCTTTTTCATCAAAAAATAAAAATGTTAATAAATCATTTAGTTTTGATAAAACTTCAAAAAGATTTTCAAATATAAAATTCAAGTTTCTACAAGCAATTTTCTTTTCTTTAAGTTGTTACAACCGGATTTGTTCGGTAACCAATAAAAATTCATTGAAAGAAATAATTATTTGGGGAGTTTTATTAGACAATAATGTTTATAGGTTTTGACAACTTTAAAAGTTTAGACTATTTTTTTATTCGCATATAATAGTTTATATTTTTAATCTTGAAAAAAAATCCAGGTATAAAACTTTGAGTAAAAAAGCAGGATTTTTATTCTCGGGTTTATTTTTTACTTTTTCAGGAATACTATTTAGATTTTTCTAAAATTAAAAAAATTAATTATGACGTGTTAGCTACTCAACTATTTGAGACAAGTTATAAAAAAATCGACTTTTTGGTAATTTATTGATGACGTGACACTTCTATTAAAATAAGTTTATCAAGCTATTTAATTTGTGCTATTTTTTTATTGAATAAAATAGCTAACTAGGTTTTTTAACATTATTACTTTATTAAGAGTACTCATAATATAAACTCATTAAGTATATATGGTCTATACAAAATAAACATGTCCACGGGTCACGGGTTACCCGTGACCCGGCGGGTCCGGGTTCCCCGGGTCGCGGGTACGGGTAAGGGTCGTTAGATCCTTACCCGTGACCCGCCGGGTCGACCCGTAACGGCTATAATTTCAAAAAAAAATAAATAAATAAAAATTTCCAACGGCTAGTTTGATAATAAAAAAAAATAATATAATTTAATAAATCTAACCTAAAAACAATTCTATAAATACCCCAAACTTAATTCATATCATCTCACACCAATTCTCATCATTCAATCATCTTTCACTCTCTCAATCTCTCCATAATTTCCAACTATTACATTCAATTACTCTCCTAATCTCATATTCTCATTCTCTTATATTTCATTTTACCACTCTTACTAGTACATTCTATTATTCAAAAAAAATGTCTAGCCGAGGAAAGACGTTCCGTTAGCGGTGCCGGTCCTTCATCCGGCGAAGGTTTTATTCGAGGACGGCATTCCGTTAGCGGTCCTCCAACCGGTTCGGATTTAAGGCGAGACTTATTAAGTGGAGATCACGAGATCTTCGAGGAGGAGGAGGATATCACGGAATCACCTACTTTCCCCAACACCCAAGGGTCCGAGACCCAATTCACGGAGGAGCCGGAGCCGGAGGAGCCGCCGTTGAACAACACTCAACTAACGGCGGCGGTCTTTCGATTTTGGTTTACAAAGGGTGCTTCCGATGCCAACGGAGTTTTCTATGCCAAATGCAATTTTTGTGCGGCACAATACAAGCACAAAAAGGGAGAAGGCTACGGGAACTACAAGAGGCATATCCGGAACAAGCATCCCGAGAAAATGGGATTAGCACGAGGGCAAACACAACTTACCGGGTACGCATCTACTTCTAACCAACCTCCTTCTCTATTTACATATGATCATTCTTCTTCTATGGATGCATTTTCGGAAATGTTGGCCGTAGATTCTTTAGCATTTAGTTTTGCACAAAATGTTGGTTTTAATAATTGGATGCAAAATCATGCTCAACCCGCATATAAACCGATTTCTCGCCAAACCGCTAAAAGAAAAATGATGCATAAATATAAAATTCGTAAAGAAGAATTGATTAAATATTTTATGGACAACGGTGATATTCAAGTTTCTATTTGTAGTGATATTTGGACCGACGGTTTTCAAAAAAATTCATATATGGGTATTACTTGTCATTTTGTTGATAAATTTTGGATTTTAAACAAAAGAGTTTTAGCATTACGAGTTTTCAACGAACAACACACCGCCCAAAACATTGTCCGTTTGATTGCAAATGTTTTGGAAGAATATAGATTAGTTTCACGAGTTTTTTCAATCGGTTTTGACAACGCCTCCGCTAACACAGCTTCCATTAGAGATTTAACCAACTATTGTAAGCCGACGATTGGAGGTAAATTTTTTCACATTAGGTGTGCCGCTCATATTTTAAACTTTTGTGTTCAAGACGGTTTAGCATATGTTGGAGATTTAGTACAACCTATTCGAAATATTCTTAATGAACTTTGGTCTAAAAAAAGTGTACGTACTAAATGGTATGCATTTTGTAAACAAAATAACGTTTATCCTAAAAAATTTCCAAAAGATGTTTCTACAAGATGGAACTCTACTTACAAAATGATTTCCGAATCATATGAATATCGAGAACTTTTAAGTAGTTTTGCCGCAGAACATATTGACGGTGATTTTGTTTTCGGTGAATCTTGGGTTTTAGCAAGAGATGTAATTGAGGTTTTCAAACATTTTTATGATGCTAGTAACACTTTTAGTTATGTTTATACACCAACTTCAAACATATTTTGTTATGTAGCAATTAATATTGCATTTGCAATTCAACAAGGTCTTTTAATTGAAAATATTTCACAAGCTATTTTTTCAATGCGAAGTAAATGGTTAGCTTATTATACAACCATTCCCGATGTTTTTCTTGTTGCATTTGTGTTAGACTCTAGGCGTAAAATGGATGGTTTAAAACAATTTTTAGAAAGTTATTATGAATTTTTAAGTTTAGAACAACATCCCGATTGTCATGTTTCTACCATAATTGCTAATGTTAGAAAATTATTTGATGAATTATTGGTTCAATATCGTGTTTTCGATCGAGGTCAATCTTCTCAACCCCCTCCTCGTCCTTCATCATCAAGTTCATCTAAATTTAAATCAATTGCTAGAGATTTGTTTGGCCCGAAAAGGGCAAAAACTACGTCGAGTTCCAACTCGGAACTCGACGAATATCTAACCATTTCTTTTGAGTTTGCCAATGACGAAGAAGAGGAGGATTTCAACATATTAAAATGGTGGAGCCGACCGGAGAGAATGAGGTTCCCTACCCTCTCAAGGATCGCGGCACAAATACTCGTCGTTCCCGCCTCAACGGTAGCGGTTGAGCAAACCTTTAGTCGGAGTGGAAAGGTGCTCGATCCGACGAGATCAAACATGTTGCCCGAGACGTTGGAGGCACAAGTCCTCCAAGCCGATTGGAGGAAAGCGGAAATGCGAACACAAAAGAACAATCTCTCGGCGGAGGAAGGCGACGAAGATGACGACGAGCGACAACAAACACCATCGGATGTATCGGCGGGAGAGTCCGACTAAGATAAGGGCCAATCGGGGATATAAACAAAGGTAAGAGAACTACGTGGGCTTTGATTCCTCCTCCCCGAGAGGATACGTAGGCAACCGGGATTCCGGTTCAAGCCCAATTCTTCTCTTTTTTTTTTTTTTAAAGTTTAAGTCCTATTTTTTATTAGTTTATTTTCTTCTCCTTTTTTAAGTTTAAATCCAATTTTTATGTTCTATTTATTTTCTTATTTTTTAAAGTTTATTTCCAATTTCTTTTTTTTCTTAATAGTGAGCTGGCCGACCCGTCGACCCGCCGGGTCTGACCCATGACCCGGCGGGTCGGCCAGATACACGGGTCCGGATCACCCTCCCCGGACCCATGACCCGGCGGGTCGGACCCGTCGACCCGGTGGGTCCGACCCGTGGACATGCCTAATACAAAACCCATAAAAAAGAGTCTATTTCACCAATTTTATTTATTTATTTATGGGGATGACCTTATTAGCGGGTTTCAAAACTCTAGAGTTACATCGAATATGAATGAACAACAAAGCAGTATAAAATGAAAAGGGCTAAGATTTGACACAACTATACACATCATGCACTTCTGCGTTTAGATCCAACATCTCATAGATTCTCACTTATCACCGTCTTTCTTAAATGTTGTCACTATAACTAAGAAACTCATCTCCTAAGATCCAAAATAAGTATTACGAGGGTGCCAAATAGAGAAGCACCACAAGAGGATGTTGCACAATCGGAGTCGAGGCTGCACAGGAAGGACCCTAACCCCCTTTTCAAAGTAGACCACTTTCTTTTTGTAGAATAGAATGTAAAAAAAAAACATAATTACCCTTGTTTTAATTATGTTTTAAATATAATAAATCAAGTGGATGAAGGAGTTTTGATCCCAATAGAAGAAGAGGCACTAACACTAACTATAGACAAGTTGTACATTTTTTATATCACAAATCTTATAACTTATAACCACCTTCTCTTTTTATAATAATAGTTGATATCTAAAAAAAAATAATAGTATTATTAAATTTTAGTGATATAATTTTGTCTCATTGCTATTTGTACCACACGTTTCATGTTATGTTTACCATATTTATACCTACGCGTAGCGTCAAGGCCGATCAGAGCTACGCGTCTAACACACGTAGGCGTAAACGCTTGTTTTTTTAAAAAAAATATTTACTTGAGCGCCGGCTCCTGGCGCTTGCGCTCAAATCTTAAATCAGGTTAAAATGTCGGTGTTTGTCAAAGTCCGATACAGACGGGCCGGTAGAGCGGGGGTCGTGTGCATACGAGTGCACATGCGCATTAGACTCAAGCCCAACACATAAACCCGGCGATGTTCCATCCTAAAACCAATTGACGATAGGAGGAGTACCCCACCGACCTTATATACTAGGCTCGGATATTTCGATGTGGGACCTTATTATCTCCAACAGTGTTTTTCGATGTATAGCGTGAAATCTCGTTGGAAAAAATCGGGTTTTGGACGCCAGCGCTCAAATAATTTTCTTTTAAAATAGTTTTTTTTTTAAAAAAAAACAGTTACTACGGCTCCGCGATACGTAGTCAGACAAGCGGTATAAATAGCATGTTTTATGCGGTAAGAATATCAATAACCATAACTTTGCGTATTTTTGGAGATCACCTTTCATGTATGATATTTCTGATGTTGTGTTATTTTATCTTCTTTCTCAAATCTGTTTTATTAACATCTAACTAAAACGATAAGTTGAAGCAAGATTTAAAATCTCGATCCATAGAAACAAAACTTTATATAAGAGACATAATAATGAAATAGAATAAACTATAATATATAATCCACTCACTAAATCATATGGTTGATCATATTTAAATTGTAGAACCGTCCGAAAGTACTAGTGTTCACATTAAGACATTCATATGTTCTTGCTTGGCCATGGATATAATTATATGATCGACCTTCATACAAATAATAAAATTACAATTTATGAATCAACAAACCATTGTCTAGTCTACACAACTGGAAAGTCTTGGGAAACATGAGTTGAGAACGATTCTTCAAAACTATATGTAACCAAACCCTAGCTTTGTATAGTCCATGTTATATTAATTTATCTTTATATGAATCTACACAAGTGTTCGGTTCCATCCTAAAACTAATTGACAATATGAAGAATAACCATAAAACTTATATTTTAGTTCCACGTAGTTCATATTGTCGATGTGAGACATTTCTCACATCTCAACACTCTCCCTCAAGTGCGGATCGAGTAATTGACGGGCGGATATCATATATTCGTTAATCACATATGAAGGTGCAAAATAATAAAGGGCAATTTTGGTAACTCGACCTTTTTGAAAAACTATAGTAGTAACTATATTTTTTAATGTTTCAATTAAATAAACATACCCTAACCTTTTGTATTTATTCTCAAACTGTACACACTATTCTCTCAAGGGTACATTTACTAAACAGAAAACTAAATAAAGTCTAGTAAACCAAATTATTTAAAAAAAAAAAAAATTAATAAATAAATTCAATATACGGTCTAATATATTGAGCTGATACTCTAACATTTTCCTAATATCTTTATGTCTAATAATGGCATGCCAATTACGATGAGGTGCAAACATTTGGGTGCAAGCCTAAAAAAGCGAACTGATATACCTTTAATGACCCATCATTTTCTATACAAAAATTCTTTTGGTTTGACATTTCCTTGTATAAATTCACATTGGTATGTCTACATATTGACGCTTTATAGGGTGTCGGCAAATGTATGAGTAGAGATATCACATGCATAACACATCGTAATTGGTATATCCATATTCTTTCATTTACTTTTTTTTTTTTTTTACAAATATGCATATCAATGTATACTCGCGTTCGCTCAGAGAAGACTAAAAGTCTTGACTTAAATCGTTTACTTAGACGATATTATAGCCTTTGTAGTCCTACCTTAACTATAAGATAAGAGATAAAAAAAAAATAAACTACCATAAATAGATGATTTTAATAGGAATTCAGGAGCGAGTAGATATTTGGTTTACGGACACTCTTCTTGGCTTGCCTTTGAATTTTCTTTTATTTATTCATTTGACGTAATGAGTTTTGAGTAAAAGTGTTGGATCAAAGAGTCAATTAACTTTCTTCTTTTCTTTACTCTTTGGTTTGTTGACGATAATAGAATGTCGATATGTTGACGGTACGAAGGAAGTGCTTAACGCTTGTTGTAGGTATGAAATTGAAATAAGAAATTGAAATGAAATATGTCAGAATTAGGCACAAGCCCAGCACAAAAACCCGACGAGGTTCCATCCTAAAATCAATTGACAATAGGAGGGGTAGCCCACCGACCTTATATACTAGGCTCAGAATATCCATAATTTTCGATGTGCGAACTTATAATCTCCAACAAAATAGATTAATTAGGATAAGTGATACTTCATGTTCAATATATGTTGAAATAAAAAGATATGTAAAATATCTTTTTGGATTTTATACACGTGGGACGGAAGTGAGGAGTCAGAGTTTACATGGTACATGTAATAATGAGGAACATTGTTTAACTATGTTCGATTGTAGTGTAATATACATATGGTCGTGTTAACGTGTTGAATATTAAGGACTTAATATCATTAATCTGTGATGATTAGCACAAAATTGGTATCCCACTCAGTCCACTGAAAAGCTTATGATTGCTAAAGCTCAATAAATAGTGTGGAAAAAGAAATGCCAAATGGGCAATGCAAGTTGAGCTTTTTAGATGACGAATACCCAATTTCCGATCTCAAACTAAATCTTTTGAGTCCGATGTTGTCATATCATACCTCGTAGTCTAATGTTTGGTGTATAAGGAAATACCCACTTCGATCTGGACGGCACACTTTGACCATATCCATCTAAGGCTCACATCAAATCTAATCTATCATCATCATTTCAATAAGTGAACTGCCCCGATGCTACCTAGCAAGGGAAATTCATTAACCTATTTGGCAATTGTTTCATTCTACCAAAAGTATATCAAACACAATGAGTATATATATGCTCATCGATTAGTTGTAAGTATCTTCTATAAATGTTGGATGTGACATCGATCTTGGTTCTTAGTTATATCGATCGATGTAATATGAGTTGTAATCAGTCATTATTAGTGTTAATTAGACCTCGAGAGGATTAGCCGTCACTCTAGGTTAGTTAACGCCCAATGGCCTAAAACCGAGTGTTGTAACATATGTACATGCACCGCATAATAAAAATCGGATAACATTCTATTGGAATGACTAGAATGTCTAAAACCGAGTGTTGTAACATCTTTTGATTTTCACCCTCATTCTTCTTAGTCCTTTAAACATATAGTATAGTTTTACGCCATATTATGATATATTTTTTCTCCTTTTGTGTATTAGAGATCTACTTGTGATTTTATGATATTGTAGACATTCTAGTCCTTCCAATAGCAAAATGGAATTATTATTGGAAGAATTCTTATTACACACTAAGTTCTCCCAATGATCGAGGAGGTTTTCATGAAGACCGGATCGATTGAGAAGCAAGAGCAAAGGAACCAAGTCAAAAAGTTTATGAAGCCAGTAAAAAACTAAAAATATTTGTTTTCGACCATCCTACAATGCATCAGTTTTGGACTTTCGTGTGAATTGTGAAGTTGTAGAGCTTAAAAAAAACCTTCGAAAGTAGTACTCGTGGGTTTTCTATGTCCAACCATAACAATATAAAATCCAGTTTTACTAAAGTTTCAAAAGATGTCTTCGTGATCAAGACGGCCGACCTACACAAACAAATCGACCGACCTATATCCTAATTCCGAGCACTTGATCTTTTCCTCCAAGAAGACGCATTTTGCTACGAGTCGATACTTCTATTGTAGCAGATCGGCCGATATGTTCATACAAGTCAACCAATTGGTTAAACCAACTACGTTCATTTTGGCCAATACATCTTTTATTTCCTTAATTATATGCTCTATTAGAGATTATGTTATCCAAAAGATAGGATTTAGCCTTTTCATTATTCTAGTCCTTAGAGATAGGTTTTGTAGGATTAACCTCAAACTCAAGAAGGATTAGGTTATATGTCATCCTTATAAATAAGGTTGGACCGAAGGGTTTGATCTCCACAATAAGTCGGTCGATCGGTCCCCTCAAGTTGGCTGACTTGTCTATGGCCCGGTCCGATTGGTCTTGTTTGGGGTTGCTTTGGTGGCTTGTTTGGGGTTGCTTTGGTGGCTTGTGCTTCGAGTTTCGTGCATTTTGTTTTGGTCTTGCGTGTTGGTTTTCTAGATGAGAGGCTCGGGTTCTGTTCCACCCGTGCGGGTGCATTGCCTCTTCGTTGGGTGGGACGGTTGCCGTGATGGTGGAGGTAAGGGGCTTACTCCGACTTACTTCATCTAGCACTTGCGGGATATCCATTTGAGTGCTGACGTCCTTCCCGGGTTTAAGTCGCTTATTGGCTCTGATCAGGTGTGTATGATAAGTTTGAGGCGGTTCTTAGGAAAGCCGGTCTTTGGTTTTGTCGTGAATGTTGTGTCACTCACACGGTGTCTAAGAACTCTTTTCATTCGGATGGTATGGTTGTAGCTCCTTTGTCTAATGATGAGTCTATTGCTTTCTTTATTCATGGTTTTCCTTGGCCTTCTCCTGTGGTCGCTACTTCTCTAGATATCGTGGATGCGATGGTGGTTTAGGGTGCCCTTAATCTTGATGGAGGGTTTGATGTGTCTTTGGTGGAGAAGGTTTTTAAGGCCGATGTTCTTACTGTGAAGAACGTCCCGTGGAAATGCAGGTTGGGTTTTGCTAGGTCCTCAAAGACGCCCTTGATCGGGTTCTTTCTAATCCCCCTTGTGTGTCCGCATGGGTTTGTCTCCTTATTTTACCTCGATGTATCTTTCATCGGTATAAGCCTAGGTCTTGTTCTGAAAACCGGTCGGGTGTTAAGCGGGGTTTGCAGACCGAAAGTATCGTTAGAGCTACTCGGTTGTGGAAGGAACCGGGAGGTATTAGGTCTCTTGTTGAGGAAATTCTGGCTTCCGTGTTTGATTCCCGCCCTAGGGATGCTGATGATAGCCAAGAAGAGGTTAATATGAAGCAGTGTAAACGGAAGTTTAGTGATGGTCATTTTGCGGCGGCCATTCGTATCCTCACCTCCTCGGGTATTGCTCTCATGTCTGAGGACACCCTCTGTGGGCTCTTGGATATGCACCCGCATTCCCCGCCTCCTTTTTTACCTTCTCCGGTCAGATCCGGAGATGCTCTTCAGGTTAACAGGTGTTTGGTCCTTGATAGGATTAGGAGTTTTCCTAAAGGCACTTCTTATGGTAGAGATGGTATGCGGGCCCAACACTTGTTGGATGCCTTTGGTAAGGGTGTTGTTGTTATTGCTGCTAAGCTGATTGATTTGATTTCTGGGGTTGTCAACCTTTTTCTTAGGGGTTATTGCCCGGATACCCTTAGTGAGTACATTGCGAGTGCTCCTCTCATGCCCCTCCTTAAACCGGGAGGTGGGATCCGCCCTATAACTGTTGGCTCTATCTAGAGATGACTTGTTTCTAAAGTTGATGTTTCCGCTATCGGTAAGTCCCGTGGATATTATTTTGAGGATGCTCAGTTCGGGGTTGGGGTTTTAGGCGGTGGGGAAGCGGTTTTGCATGCGGTCAATCGGTTGGTGGAATCTCAGGAGAGGATGATAGTCTCTCCATGCTTCTGGTCGATTTCAAAAATGCTATTAATCTCGTTGATTGCACTTCTATGATTTCTCAGGTCCGGCAGGTTTGCCTCACTATTTCTTCTTGGTTTGAGTTCTGCTATGCCCGTCCTGCCCATCTTTATTATGGAGAGCATGTCCTCTATTCTTGTCGGGGGTTCGCAGGGGGACCCTCTTGGCCCGCTGCTTTTCTCGCTGGTTCTCCATCCCTTTATTTGGAAAATTTCGGATAGTTGTCGATTGATGCTTAATGCTTGGTACCTTGATGATGGGACGTTGATTGGTGATACCCTGATGGTTAGTTAGGCGCTTGACATCATCAGTGTGGATAGCCCCGTATTAGGCCTTCACTTAAATATTGGTAAAATAGAGATCTTTTGGCCGAAGGTTGATCCGCGTAGTTGTGAGTCTGTTGTTTTTCCTTAGCATATTGCTAGACTGCTTGATGGGGTCAAGCTGTTGGGTGGTGTTGTTAGCCTTGACCCGACCTTTTGTTCGCGGGTTGCTTTGATGAGGGTTGCGAAAACGAAGTCCTTGATGGAGGTCATTATGAGAATGGGGTACCCCCGGTGTGATCTATTGCTTCTTTGGGCATGTTCCGGTGTGTCCCGTCTTTACTCCGCGATGCGGACTACTCCCCCTCTCATTTTTCCGAGGTTATGGGGGTCTTTGATCATGTCTTACGTTGTTCGGTTGAGCAAATTTTCGCCGCTGGAGGGCCTGGATTTCACCCCCTTCAGTGGCATCTCTCTACTTTGTCAATTAGTGACGGAGGGCTTGACATTCTTTCTTGTACTGATACTTTGCATTTTGTCTTTCTGCCTTCGAGATCTCAGACCAGTGGCTTGCATGATCAAATATTGAGGCTTTTTGGTGTTTCAGGCGATGGAGTTGCTTTTGAGACGGTTGTTGCTTGTTGGATCAACTTTTGTAAATACTGCGACTTGGACATGAGTGTGATGCGTCCCCCCCCCCCCCAATTCAATGAAGAAACTGGCTTGATGTTATTACAATGTCGTGTTTAAGTGTTTTTTGAGGGACTTTGACCTTTCGATTAGGCAGAAGGCCTTAGTTAAAAACTTAAGATTACCCTTGACTCAGCAGTAGCTTAAAGCGGTCCTGATTTTTGGTCTTGGTCAGGTTATGAACCCCGCCACCTTCGAACCGTCATTAAGTACCGCCTTGGTATTGAGATGTTTAGAGAGGGTTCCAAGTGTCCTGCTTGTGAGAAAGGCATCTTGGACGTTTGGGGTGACCATGCTCTTGCTTGTGTTGCGTAGATTGGTATTAAGCACTGGCATAACATGTTTTGCGATGTCATTTTTGAAGAGTGTCTCAAGATTGGGATCATTATTTGAAAATGAGGTACATACTGGTATGGTTGATAGTGGTGGTGGGGAGTTGTGCCCCTCCGACATCCTTTTCTATAATTGGTTTCAGGGCAAAGACACATGTGTCGACATTACTGGTACATCTCCTTTCTCTTCACTTGTCCTTTCTAGCTTCATCCCAGGTAAAGCTGTGAGGGTCGCTGCTGATAACAAGAGAAATAAGTATGCGGAGGTTTGTAGCTCGATGGGGTATCACTTTCTTCCTTTTTCCTTTTCAACGTTTGGTGACTTGGATAACGACGCGGTGGAGCTACTTAAAAAAATTGGGCTCGGTTGCTAAGAGCATCCCCAACAGCTTCTCTAAACTATTATCCAAAATGGAGAATTAAAAGTAAAAATCTACCCTTTATATTTTTATCAAATCCAACAGATTTCCTGTCTTGGAGAATTCTCCATTTATTTGGAGAATGTCTTCAAATTTAGGGAAGACTCCCCACTTTTTCCCATTATTCTCCATTTAGGAGAATGAAATGAAGAATTGGTTGGACTAAAAAATCTTTAAAATTCTCCAAATATTCTAAAATGAAGAAGCTATTGGGGATACTCTAAATAGCTACCCGAATATAGTAGGAGTATTTGCTTTATTTTAACTAGTATTGTGTTTACCATTAAAAAGGGGATGCAGAGCCTATAACTTGTTAGTTGGCTTCCATCCAACGGCGTGTAATGGGTTTTCCATTCGATAATAATAATAATAATAATAGTAATGATAATAATAATAATAATAGAAAAATTACAAACGATATCTAAGCTAGAATATCCTAACAATAGCATTAATTGATAATAAAAAAAATAAAATTATTTTCTCAATGGATTATAAATCGTGCTTAAAATACATATTTATGGTATCTTGTATATTGTTGTCAGATCTGTCTAAATATGAATGGGTTTGTTTTGAGACAATTAATTTCATTAAATTCCATTTTCCTGTTTCCTACGAACCAAACATGCACTTCCAGTTCCAATGAAGGATTATCGAATGAGATGGTAGTTTACCACTCTATGTCGGAATTTATAATATTTAAATAAGTGCAAAAAACGTGTTGAAATGCCACATCAACCGCGTACACACACGTTAACTCAAAATATATATGTTATCATATCCTTAGTAAATATAAAAAAACCTCAAAAAAAACAAATAAATTAATTTAAATCAATACCGAAAACGATAATTTGAAGACATGGTAAAAAATGGGTAGTATTGAAATGTTGAAAGGGAAAGCTGTTTATCTTTTCCCCCACCATTATGAATAAATTAAAAAAAGCCGACCATTAGGATAACTTAATCCTATAAATATTGGTAATGCTGTTTAGTGTCGAATTGATTATACATAAATATGGAGACATTGTATAGTTTGAAACCAACCTAGATACTTTTATACGTACTAATTAATGTACGTAACTGCCTCATTATTTTGGAATTGTTCATAAACCTTTTCTATTAGAATAATGGATCGGTACTAATTGGATAGTTAACGCATAGTAATTGCTATATATATTTTAAGGAACATTCTACCATGTGTCACATAATTTAAGGATTTGGATACGTCTAGTTTGTTGCTAACCGGCTCACCGCTGACCGCTCGAGATGAGTCATAATTATACTTGTGTTTGATAGAAGATAAAATAAAAATGTAAATAATTTCATGCAATGATTCAATTCAACTCCTCTACAACATTTATATATTATATTATACCACTTATTAAATTTACAAAGTAAAATTAATAATTTTTTATAAAAATTTTACCCATTAGTTAAGTTGAATTATATTTTAATTAATTTGTAATAAAATGCATCTAAGAAAAGTATTAAATTAAATAATTAACTATAATATTGATATTTTGATCAACATGATATATAATGTAAAAGTTCTCAAAAATAATATAACTGGTTAGCCAGATAATTAGAAAAAATAGATTTTATAGAAGAAAACATGTACATCTAAATTATTTATTTAGATTGACAATTAGTTCATAATTATAATTTGAAATCAATAGCAAGTTGGTCTTTGTTTTTCCTAAATGTAAATTAAAAATGATATATAATTTATTTATATATATATATATATATATATATATAAGCAAATATAATTTAATTCCTTATTTGATAATTCATATAAAACAAAATAATATGTTTCAGGAATCCTTCGTTCCGACATTACATCACAAAGTATCAAAAATGATTGATTTTTCAAAATTTTTATTTTATTATGGTTCCAGATTCCAACCTCATGCTTACTTCGTACGAGCACTTAATCTACTACGAATTAACTCTTAACTACAATTATTTACTTATTAATATTACGATATTATAATACATAATCTTACCCTACTAAAGTTACTTTTACAATAATAAAATTAAAATTCGTCAACATGTGATGTTAAATAAATTTATTTCAACATGTGATGTTAAAATTTTTCTCAGTTTTAATGAACTTGTTCAAAACTAGTAAAATTTTATATCTTAATATTAGTTAATTTTTCTTTAACATATCTAACCTTTCTTCTGAAAAGTGTTTACGGTTGATAAGCCAAAGAAGTCAACTCGTTGACTCTATTTCTTTTTGTTTTTACCGTTGTTAATGTCGCCCCTATGATGACAAAGAAAGAGTCAAATTACCGCGGTTGTTTAAAATTGCCTCAAAAAGGTCGAGCTACAATTCTTATTTTATTAAGAATGAATTAAACCGTGGATTACAAAAATAATTAAGCTAAGTACAAGTTAGTGTTCTGGAGACACAGTGTACACCATAAAGTCATAAAGTAATCTATGTCTATCTCCTGCACCTGCTTAAATTAACCATACATTAATATAATATAATATTTCATCCTTTAATTAAAATTTTCATTTTAGATATACTTTTTAAATATTTTAATAATAAATTATACCACTTTAGATTATTTCTAAATATACCTATATATGATTTCTGATTGACAGATTGAGGACCTATTTTAAAAACTTGTAACAATAATTGATTTACTATGCTTTTTTTAAATTTTAGTTTTAGTAAATGTATTCTTTAAGAGAAAAGTGTTTAGAGTTTGAGAGAAAATACAAAAGATTAGGATATATTTACCTAATTAAAAAACTAAATGGCCTAGTTAATAAAAGTAAAACTAAAAAACAGACTATTAACCAAATTAGCCCTAAAAACTTCTACAGTAATAATAAATTCGGTGCGATCAAATTTTTGTTTCGGATGAGTAGTCAACAGTTTTACTTAATCGGTTTTGCGTTATTGAAATTTGATTTTCTTTTTTTTTGGCAAATGATACCTTTAAATTTTATTTTTTTCCGTGTAGTGTCCTTCATAAGGAAGCAAAATATTGAAATAAATGTACTGTGTTTTTTTTTTATAATTAATTATATATAAATATTTAAAATTTTCATTTAATTTTTGCAGTTGATCACATTATTTAGATTGTAAAAAAAATAATACTTTATATTTAAAAAATAGAATGAAATAAAAAGTTTATGCTTTATATAAAAATATTAATAGTTAATTTATGAATTTAATTACAAAAAAATTACAAAAGTGAATGTTTAAAATAAAAAGAAACTAGGTAAGAACGGTTTTTATTTGCAAAAGAAGGCTTGGAGGGAAAGTTTTTTATACGGTTGCTTAAATTCTTTGTCAAAAAACTAATTTTTGTTAATATACTAACTGAATTTTAAAAATATACTATTTAAATTTTTTTAAATTATAGTAATTTACCTTGTTTTTTTTTTATAAAACCACAAACTTAATATTTCATTGGATTTTTTCAAACAATTTTTATAGTGTAAATAGCGTGATTAACTTCCAAATTTTGGTCTATTAACTAAATGAAACTATAAACTTAATATCTTATTTTATATAAATATAAAAAATATAATATGAATTTTGGTTATTTTGCTATTCTCTTTATAATAATTAGATGAATTGGAGTATGGGACACCAAATGAAAAAAAAAATCAAACCTAAAAGATACCAAACACAAAACTCAAACATGAAAGGCATCAAACAATTCAAACCTAAATGACTTAAGTAAAAAAAAAAAAAATAGTTATCATCAAACGAGTTGAGGGAAAAAAAGATTTTGCTAAAAATGAGTAGTTTATTAAAAAAATGCTTAATTAGCGAAGTCATTATGTAAAAAACAAAATCATTATGTAAAAAGTAAATGTCGGAGCAAAACAGTATGAACAGTGACCACATCATTACAAAAATATGTTTCCCAAACAGAAATAGTTATTAAAATTTATGTCTCTTATAGTACTCGTGTCATTAAATATCGGCTGGTATTAAAGTTTATAAAAGTAATCAGGAATTAAAAAAAATAAAGTACCAAGATATTAAAATTTACTAAATATAAGGTAAACATTATCTACTTAATTAAAAGTCAAATAAATAATGTTATCTAAAAAGATGATAATTATAAGTATTAATTCATATTAGACAATTATGCTAGTTAACTGGGTGCATTTGATATGTAACCTAATGTAAATAGTACGACTTAATATATCCTCATTGTTAAATATATTAGCGTTTGACTATTTAGAAATTTTAAGACAAATATATCTTCATACAAGTTTTTGTTTATGAGCAATTACAAAAATATGTAATAAATATTATCTTTTATTTGATGATATAATTAAAATATAGAAGGTGAATAGATAGTTAAAAAAAAAAAACTTGTTCACATTTTTAATTTCTCTATATTATTTCCATCAACTTGAAAAAAAAAATTTGTTAAAAGATTGCTTTAATTTTGCTGATTTTTTTTGGGCTAATTAGGAAACTAGGCCTTTTCTAGTTATACCTACACTAATTAGGCTATTAACATAATCATTAAGTTTAGTAAATATACCCCATTTTTTCTTTTACCCCATACCCTAATATTATCCTTCCACGACTGCCGGATAACAATAATCTTTCGCTTCTCTCTCTGTAGTCCGGCGATTGCAAAAGGAGGCTATGGCTCTCCATTCCTCTTCAATTCCTCTCCGAGTGTCCTTGCCACATAAATTTTCTATGTCCTCTCCATCTCTTCCTCTTCATGGAGAACCAGAGTGACATTGGTCTGTCGGAGCCCTAGAACGACGAACCAGATTAGGACGGCAGTGGATGGGGACTAGTCGTCGAAGAGAAGTAGCAGCAGCGAGCAGAGGGAGACGATCGAGTGCTAGATCTAGATCTAGATCTTGACAAGATGTTTTCGACTCGGGGCTCAACCGGCTTCTCACCAATGACAGGGTGTTTTTGAGCCTGAAATCGAGTGTTGTCATGGATACTTAGCCCCGGAGTACACTAGCACGGGGAAGCTGACTGAAAAGACCGACGTGTATGCATTTGGCGTTTGGTGTTTGATGCTCAGAAAGCCCCAAAAATTGTGGTACAAGCTCTCCATTGTCTCATTTGGTATTTTTTCTATACATATAAAAATGGTTCTATTCTTGCAAGGCATTGAGGAACATTGAACTAGAGAAATAGAGTCATTGGCTCAAGCTTAGCACGTCGGGTCGGTGTTTGCTTTGAAATGTCTATATTGGACACTAACTTGCTCAGTAACTTAATTTGCATAAAGATGGCTAAGCTTGAGGGTGCTTTCTATTGCCCAAGAAGGTGAGATTCATTTGTTTTTCTACACTATACCCATTTTATATTTGAGTGCATAGCTATGGGTTGTCCATTGACTGTAGAGTTACCAATATGTTCTCATTATCTCACAGTAATTACTAGTTGTTTAGGGTGTGTCTCGCATGTTCTGGTTGCTAGCACACTGATTTTTATTTCAGGACAACACTCGGGCAAAAAGGGTATTTGGTCTAGTGGTATGATTCTCGTTTATGATTTTGTTGTTTAAGTGTATGTAGGTTCCGGTATGTAAGTTCCGGTATATAAATTATAAAAAATAAAAAAAGGACAAAAAAAAACAAAAAAAAAATTCTGGTATGAGTTTCTGGTATGAAAACGCATACCAGAAAATTATAAAAAGTAAAAAAGGATAAAAAAAACAAAAATAAAATTCTGGTATAATAAAATGTAATTTTATGGTATGTAACTTTATGGTATGTAATTTTATGGTATGAAAATCTGGTGTAAGAAATTCTGGTATGACAAAATTCTTGTATGACAAAATTCTGGTATGAAGTTTTCGTATGATAATTTTTGGTATGAAATTTCTGGTATGAACTTTTCGTATGATAATTTCTGGTATGAAAAATTCTGGTATGACAAATTCCGGTATGAGAAATTTAGTCCAGAAAATAAAAAAGAAAATAATAAAAAAAATAAAAAAAAGGCAAGAAAAAAACAAAAAAAAAAACAAATTCAGTAATTAAAAATTAAAACTTATACTTATATAACAAATAACAAACATCATTTATTCCTTTCTTTCTAAATAGAAGGGTTAATAATTTTTACCTACTATTAAATGAAAGTGGTAAACAATTTGGGGTACACTTTCTTAAACAAAAACTCAAAAAGGCCTAGTATGTCAAATTATCCCATTTTTTTTGCTAAACAATGCTTTAATCTAATTTAAATGATAGCAGTTTATTTTTGGATTTTTCCTCTTGTTACCCTCGAGGTTTCGACTTTTCCTTTTGATATTAAGTAAGTTTCAAATTTTCTCTTTTTACCCTCAAAGTTTGGATATTTTCCTCTTTGTGTCCTTTCTTACATTTTCCGTCAATTCTATCAAATATGTTAAATAAAATTTTTAGAAAAAAGTAAATTAAGTTATATTCTCATTTTTAATGTAAAAATAAAAAAACAAGAAAAAAGAAAGAACGAGAGGGAGACTCTCGCACATGACACATGAGATTCACCTCGTCACCACCAACTCCAACTCTCATCGTCAAGTCCGACTCTGTCTCCCATCGTCACCTCTGACTTCAACTCCCATCGTCACTGTCGCTTTTGTCGTCACCGTCTCTTCTATCGTCACCTCCGGTAAGAGTATCTTCCTGATTTTAGTGTTTGTATTCAATTTTTTTGATTTGTAAATAGTTATAATGTGCATCTGTACCGCTTTATTTAGGTTAAATTTGCTATTCGACTTTGTTTTACTAGATATGGACTGCAGTTGCAATGTGCTTCATTTGGGTTAGATTTGTTATTCGACTTTGTTTGGGTTAGATTTGCAAACAGCTGCAGTTGCAATGCGCATTTGAACTACTTTGTTTGGGTTCTATTTTAGGGTTTGTATTCGACTTTGCTTTAAATTTGCTGATTTTTTTTGTTGTTTTACCGCTGCTTTAAATCTATTGTATATGATAACAGTTTATTAATGCAGTATACATAGCATATTGATATTTGTAGATTTGTAAATAGGTGTTGTTTTAGTGATATTTTAGGGTTAGATTTTAAAAAACATAGCCTATTGATATTGGTTGTTGTTTTTAATGATGCAATATAAAATTTTGCTCATGTTTTATAAATTTAAAAATGTAAAACAATCTCTTGTGCATGTGTCATGAGATACAATATACAGTTTTGTAAATTCAGAAATGCCTAACTATTTTGTAAATTCAGAAATGCCTAACTAATTGTTTATGCATTCAAAAATGTAAAACATTTTTACCTTTTATGCATTAGGTTGTGCTCGATTTTTGTTACTCGAGATGGGAGTTAATAAGGTGTTGATACTACATCGGAATATGGATTGGTACTTGGATGTAAAGGTCGATGATATTGATATGTGCAACGTGTTAAATATCTACATTGAGTTACTAGAGGGGGTTGCAAAAAAGGGTTTTGCTCTTCCAGAAAACCCAACTATGTTGTATATGTACAAGTCTAAAAGTTGTAAATTGGAGAAAGATTGAGATTTATTGGAGCTGTTCAAATTATATCACGATAAAAAGGAGTTGAAAGTTACCATTGGTTGTGCGGATAAACCGTGGAAGAGTTTACAATTGGTAAGGACTTTGCTTGAATCAAAGATGTCATCAAATGATAACATCCTTATTTCTTCTCAGCAGAATATCCCATCCAAGGGATTCATGCATGAAACACATCCTACACTAGCCCCACCAACATGTCAGCTACCTCCACCAAGTAGAGTTGTGTCTTTTAGTGTCCCTAGCTTAGCGACGGATAAAGAGATATTTTGTAAACTAATATCAGATCTTTGAGTTTGCCATCAAAGATGATTCCTCCACGTCTGCAAGAAGAAAAGGGATCCATGTTCCGGTTGGAAATAACTTTGTAAACCGAACTCCGCCGACCTCTAGTATCATTAGTAGAACACGGAGAGTTTTGATAGTTATTGACGACAACATGCTAAGTGGAGTTGATGATTTTAATATTGATGATGATGAATATGGCCCATTAGATAGTTTAGATGGGGATTTAGTCGGCTGGGACGATGAATTAGTTGGAGAAGATCACCCTTCTTTGCCTTATGTTGATGATGACTATGATCCTGAAAAATCCAGTGAATGAGAGGTGGATAAAGATGCATACTTTGACCGATTATATGAGAATGATGAGTTTCATACCAATAATCAGTTTGGGATGATTATAGGCTATGGATGATTTTTTTCAAGAAGGAACACTTGTCTCGTATTTTGAGGGGTTTTTGTATCCAAGAATGAGTTGCGAACGTCACTCTAAAATCAGATACTAAAAAAGGCTTATAGTTGCTTGTGTGGACACAAGTTGTGGATGGAGTCTTCATGCTTCTAATAAAAGATGGATACACTTGGGTTATAAAGAAATTGGATGGTGAACATACTTGCACAAGGCTAAATGAGTTTAATCTTATGCAAAACAAATAGTGGGTAGTTGAGAAGATCATTGAAGATGTACGGCTGAATCCAGATATACTTGGGAAGACCATAAATGAGCTTTTGAAATCAAGATATGGTGTTATGTTAAGGAGAATAAAACTTATAAAGCAAGAAGTTTGTGCTTGGAGGAGATTCAAGGAAGTCATGATACTTCATATTCCAATTTAATGACTTATTGCGTGGTTCTAAAAAGTACCAAACCTGGTTCTAAAGTACATTGTGCTTAGGAAGTTATTGAAGAACTTTCCGAGAAGCCTATTCAATTCAAGAATATATTTGTTTTCCTAAAGTCGATGATTGGGGGTTTTAAAGGACGTAGAGGATTAATCGGAGTTGATGGTTTCCATTTAAAGATAAAATATGGCGGAGTCTTATTGTCCGCAATAGCTTTGGATGGGAACAAATAGATTTTTCCCCTTAGGATATGGCGTGTATGAAATGTGAGCAAGGGCACATGGTTTTATTTTTTTTTCACAATTAAAAGATGCTTAGAAGGATGATGAAAGACAAAATTTGACTATACTATTAGATAGACATAAGGTATATGAACCAAACCTACATGCATTTAACCTAGTTTTTAATTAAGATTTATAGGTATTAATATTGCGTTTTTCAATTTTCAGGGTATTGAATCAGCCCTAGATGATAGTTAACTCGGTGTGAACCAACATTTTTGTTGTAGACACTTGTGCTCCAATTTCAAGAGGAAATATCATGGACGCTGAATGCATTCATTATTTTGATCATACATTATGTTGTGATGAAAACTTGCGTAACTTTGTCGAATCTTTCAACTAAACTGTTGGTGTAGACAGAAATGGTCCAATGTTGAGTCTACTTGAAGGTTAGAATGGGCTTAAATTTGTTTGGATACAAGTTTTGATTTTCTTATGCATAGTGAAATCGTCCATTTTAGGTATCCGAAGAACACACATGGTGAGATATGTGTTGAGGCAATAAGAGGAATTTAAATGGCCGTCAAATGACATCACACCAAAAGTTGCTGAAATTTTGAAGAAAAACGTTTTAGCTTCGTGTATGTTTCAAGTATTGCCTAATGAAATTGTCCATTTTGTTATTACAATTGTTGTTTTCTTTTTGTTTCATAAGGCTTTTGGATGTGATGTTTTGACAGGTTTATAAAGCATCAAATACATAGTATGAGATTAAGGATGGTCACTCTTGTTGGCTCGTGAACTTCACCAACCGGATGTGTGCTTGTGGAGAATGAAAAATTAGTGAAATCCCTTGGAAACAGGCAATTATAGGTCTCTTTGAGGTAAGGAGAGGGGAAGATCTTGAATCGTATATATCCGATTGGTTTTCTGTCCAAACTTATAAGATGACATATTCGGTGAATTTTCACCCTGTTCGCGGCGAAGGACAATGGACGACATTTGACTTTCCAAGCTTGAATCCTCCAAGCATGAAAAGGGGAGTGGGTATGCCACCAAGAAACCAAAGACGAGAAGAGGATGTAAAAAGAAAGAAAAAGGTTTGTCACAGTTCGTTGTAGTAAGTGCATGATATTTGGGTATAATGCTAGGACATGTAAAGACGGTTTGACTAAAAGGGAGATTAGAGAGCAACAAGGAATTTGCCTTGAACAAAGGCATAGAAAGAGAAGTAAGAGGCTTTTATAACCCGGAGAAACTGCACCAGATTTTATGGGATGAGAACCATGGAATCGTCCTAGTTAACATGACTAGTTATATAAATTGTATGCGAGAAATCAACAACTTTGAGCTGAAATTATGACTTTTGTTGATTTATGATTCTTGTTGACTCTTGCTGATTTTTTATTTTGAAAGTTAAATTGTATATGTTTTCTGATTTATGACTAGTATAAATTGTATGCGAGAAATCAACAACTTTGAGCTGATATTAATTTGTTTTGTATTTCTACGGAAACTGTTGTGATTAAGCTTCTCATTTGTACTTCTAATATGAGCATTTTCAGAATATGAACAACATTTTTACAAGCAATATATCTAAGTATCATATTCTATAGATTCGCTATGCACATTCATTCAGATAACCAGACATGTGAATACTTACCCTTGAGGAAGCAAAAACTTGTTGGTGTTCAATTGCATGCACAGATGCAAAGCCCTGAAGAGTGAATAGAGTTTAGAAAAATAAGAGGAAAACTACTTATCTTGAGCAGGGTGGAAATAACAGTTCAAAATGCATAAAAGAGAGATTACTTTATAAAAGACATTAATTATACATATATCAACCAATAACAAAAATTGCAAGGGTGCCTAAGATGAAATTTAATGTGAACTGAATAACATCCGGAGATCTTCTCTACTCAATGTTCTGAGCAACATCGACCAGCCGCTTTACTTTCAAGTTAACAGCATTCTCCGAAGATTGATAAGCGGTATGTCAGTCAACACTTAACACCCATAAAAGGCTTATAGAAAATAAATTCAACCATTTTTAGTACGTTGTGTCCTTACATTCTTATAATTCTACTTTCATGGAAAAAACAGCAGCGTTATATCATCTAGAATTTGTTTTCTGAATTTTGTGAGCATATCTGTATACAAAGATGCAAAAGAAATTGGAAAACAACAACAAGAATTTGTTACTTAGAATCTGTAACTTTATTTTTGAATTTTTTGATTGTTTTTTGAATTTGTGAACTGTTTTTTGAATTTTATGAACTATTTTATGAATTTTGTGAGCATATATGTATACAAACATGTAAAAGCAACTAGAAAACATCAGCCATAATTTTTTACTTAGAATCTGTAAAAGCAGCTGGAGAACAACAAATGTTTTAAAGTTCGGATATTGTGCAAGATAAAAGGTCGGGGGTATCTTATTAACAATTAGATCGGAGTACCTTTGATTCATAAAAATTACATAATTTAACAATAATGTTTGAGCGTAAAAATAGATAAAGGTAGTAACATAATCTTATAATCCTAAATTTCCTAACAACTTCCAAACATCAATTTTGCTACACAATTTTCAAAATAATGACTAATATAATCTAGTACAAAACAATAGCCACTTCATGACACCTAGAATAAATATCATGAACTCCTTAGTTTGATTTTCTTTCTCTTGAGAAGTCAATTCTCTGACAAGTATCTTTATCTCCTTAATCTCATCTTTCAAATCTTGGAACAATTCATCTCCAGAAGCTGCAATTGTTGTATTATTGTGAGAATTACTTTTATTCACATGCTCCTTCGACCATAGCCTATCATATGTGATACATTCACCCATTTGAAGAATTGACAAACATTACAATCATAATACGGCATATTTGGATTCTTTTTTGACCATGAAATCCTACACAAAATTCTTTTTGGTGGCTGACATTTACATTACTTCTTTGCAAACCTCAATGTAGACGATGAAACGGTGGATTTACTGTGAGATTTCATTCAATCAAGAATGCATTGAACAAAATCACATCAAATTTTTGTCAATTAAAAAGGTTCATTACATCAACAATAGTGGAAGATAATAACTTATTCTCAATTTGAAAGCAAAACAACAACGACAACAACAACAACAACAACAACAACAACAACAATAGGAAAAAAGGTTCATTCCATGAAACTGAATTAGCAAAAAAAAAAAGATATTCACTTTTGGCATATTTGGGAGACCTCACAAACATATAAAGTGCGACTGTTCAGTGTTTTGGTCACTCTTGTTGCACAAATAGAAAGTTTTCAATCACTAGTGGAAGATAACAACCAATCCTCAATGCAGTACAATTGTTTAGTGTTTTGGTCACTCTTGTTGCACAAATAGAAAGTTGTCAATCACAAGTGAAAGATAACAACCAATTCTCAATTTAGTTCGATTAATCTGTGCTTTAGTTACTCTTGTTGCACAAATAAAATTTTGGGAAGGGATATGATTTAGATGATGCTAATACTTATCCCTTAAGGCGAACTGAACAGGCTCGAATGCCAAGCAAAAAGACAATGGAGGGAAATTTTAACCTTTGTACAAAGGTGAAGGAGAGCCCCCTGAGACAAATCATCGATCTCCATTTCTTCTAGAAAGTTGCCAATCACAAGTAATACAAAAAGTCCTTGCAAAGTTTTTAACATAAACAATAAACATAGCCATGTTCCCAATTTGTCATAATCATGAAAGCCTAATTTCATATAATCATCGACAAACAAACTTATGTTTCCAATTTGTAATCATCATAAAACCCTATAAAGAAAACCCATAGTTGAAAGCAAGCTCACCAACCCAATTGCAAAATTGTAACCCAAATGAAGTAGTTCAGATTGACATTGTAATGTTTACACATCAAACAAAGTCGAATATAAGCACCAATAAAACAACACGCAATCCTTTACAAACCCTAAAACCGATACTCTTACATGAGGCGACGACAGAAGCGGTGGTGAAGACAGAATCCGGAGGTGACGTCGGAGTCGGAGTTGACGATTGGAGTCGGAGTCGGCGGTGGTGAGGTGAATCTCTTGTGTCGCAAGTCGTGAGAGAGAGAGTCTCCCTCTGGACTTCCGTTCTTTCTTTTTTTCTTGTTTTTTTTATTTTACATTAACAATGAGAATAAAATTTAATTTACTTTTTTCTCAAAATTTTATTTAACAAATTTGATAAAATTTTTTAAAAAAGTAAGAAAGGGAACAAGGAGGAAAATATCCAAACGTTGAGGGTAACTAGAGAAATTTTAAAAGTTAGTGGATACCAAGAGAAAATGTCAAAACCTCGAGGGTACTAAGAGAAAAAATCCTTAATTTTTCATATCTCTTACAAGAAATTTAAAATTATAAGAGATACACCTTATTTTCAAGAAATATCAAAATAAGTTAATAATACGATAAATAAAATTTTAAAATCCTTAAGCTTATACAATTTAACTAGAAGTACTATCATCATATGATGATATACCAATTTAAGCACATATATTATAACTCTCAAGGTATAACAATAAAGCATAAAGATTAATATCAATATATCAGATGCCGAATGTCTCCCCTTGACAAAATAATATTTCTTTGTAATTCTCCCGGGTACGTGCATTGTTCTTTGGAACTCCCCTTGGTACGTGCATAGGTACTTCAAACATCTTCAAACTTTAAAAGTGTCATTATGATAGCATTCAAATTAGCGTCGTTTTCCTCTCTCATTCTACTCCATTCAGTTATTCTTTTGGGCAGAATAACATAGTTTATCGATTTATTTTCTTCCTATATGTGTTTTGAAGATCTACCTATCAATTTATGTCATTGTAGACATTCCAAGCATTTGTGGGGCGGAAATGGATCTATTCACGACGGAATGTTCTCATACGCACTAAGATCTCTTTGTGGTCAAAGAAGTCAAAGTCAAAACAAAAATAACTGAGATCCGAGAGTGAAGGCGAAGAACACCCAGGGTATTGTGCCGGTCGTTCAACCAATGTTCTTTCTCCCAGCACATGATTCACCCAGGGAATTGTGCCGGTCGTTCAACCAATGTTTTACTTCAGTTTTACTTCGGGTCAACTGGCCCGTTCAACCAATGTTCTTTCTCCCAACACATGATTTGCACAAGACCCTATGTTTTAATCATCCATTCTCCTACATTTTTCCAAGTTCCCGAATCACAAGTTGTAACACCGGGCGTTCGACCACCCCCTTTGAGACAAATCGACCAGTTCTTTTTCCTTCAATTAATAACGCTTCAAGTATTATTTAGGTATGTTTGGCTAATTCTCGTGTATTCTAGGGTTTGGAGAGCCCGACTTCATTGATCTATGATGTGATTTGATTTTATTCTTTGAATATTGAATGTATGTCTATAAGAGTTATGGTAGTATTTGAATTGTTCCTTACAAAATGTGAGAGCCGGGTTTGAAATCTTCCTTTGTTATATGTTCTTCAAGGTGTTGATGGAAAATGCGAGAGTCGAGTCACTCATGCTTACATACTTTGTTCGATGTGGAGAATAAGCATCGTCTTGGGTACGTGACAATCAACAGGGTGACAACCATTGATGTATACCAAGTAATGTCTTAACCACATGACAATCAATTGAAGTTGTCTCCTGCATAACAAGACTTTCTTTCAGTTGTGAAATTATTAGTTGAGATCTATTCATATACATGTTGTGGTTATCTTGATCCTAGAATTGCTTTACTGATTGATTGATCTTTATTCTCATTCTCCTACTCTCAAATTCTTTTATTCTAGTCACAAAAGTACAATATTGTCTCATTCCCTTACTTCTACTCATTCACGTGAGTTTTCTCTTGAGGCCAATTTATAGGACCCCTGTTGGCCGATCGGTCACCTCATGTTTTGATTTCTCTTATGCTTTTGCTTTCTTATTTGTTGAGTTTTTACCTTTCCCCGATCGACAAGACCCCCGTTGGCCAATCGACCACTGTTTGTTTTACAATTTTTTATTCTGTTTTGGTTTTTGTAATTACTTTGGTTTTTTATTTTTTTATTGTTTCATTATTTATATGTTAAATCAAAACATCACTTTCCTTGTGTTCGATCCTGACTCCCTATACTATTGTGAGTCTTGTAATTCTTTGTGAGATCTGATACTCATGTTTCAACCCTCATCAAATTGGGGCCGTTCTCAGGGAAGACGCTGATTTGTTTGATAAATTAATTTTGAAACCTTGTGTCATTAATTTTTTCCCTATTTTTTTATATTTGTAGATGTGGTATGAAGTGGAAGTAGTTACGAAAATACATTTTTCACACCTAGCTCCAATCTGGAAAAACTCATGCAAAACATACAAAAAGAAAAAGTTGCAAATTGTAGTCGGATCTGTAACACCCCAAATTTTACAACTCGAGGAGTTACTGGTTAGGACCGCACAGTGGGTTCCGACCTTAGTTTGACAACAACTTAACAAGATCTTACAACAAGGCACAGATAAGGAAAAACTAGAAATCATGAAATAAATCTTAACAATGTATGAATGTGACCAATACAACTGACAGCCGGAAAACATAAGATAACAAAGTACAGAAAGAAAGAAAAGAACCAAGGTCCAACTGGAAATCCCACAAATAAAGAAACTGCAACACGTCCTAAAAGTACGACACCCCGGCTGACCACTACCATCCGGATCACTTAGCATCTGCTCTAACCTGTGGTAAGTCTACACAACATAACAACTGTTAGCTAACTATCCAAATATAAGTAGAATAACAATAGCACAAACACACGCAGAAAAATTATAAACAAACATCATGCTGGCACTCAACCGTTTATTATCTATTATTTAGGTGATTCATCTTATTCAATTTTACAGTTGTGGCACGAGAGCTATTAACAAAGTACAGAAAGATAACAAAGTACAGAAAGAAAGAAAAGAACCAAGGTCCAATTGGAAATCGCACAAATAAAGAAACTGCAACACGTCCTAAAAGTACGACACCCCGGCTGACCACTACCATCCGGATCACTCAGCATCTGCTCTAACTTGTGGTAAGTCTACACAACATAACAACTGTTAGCTAACTATCCAAATATAAGTAGAATAACAATAGCACAAACACACGCAGAAAAATTATAAACAAACATAATGCTGGCACTCAACCGTTTATTATCTATTATTTAGGTGATTCATCTTATTCAATTTTACAGTTGTGGCACGAGAGCTATTAACAGTTCTCGCCTCTGTTCCTTATCCAACTGGGTGTAGGTCTAGCTGACCTCCGCCGGTAGCATCACTACAAACCGAGTATGGACTAGTCCCTAAAGAAACCCCCAGCGCCCGCAAGCTAACTGAGCAGAATGCCACCGCCTGTTACTCTTAGGCCAAGTATAGGTCGGTAAATATCTATCACAACCTATAACTCTAAACATCTCAATCACACACCACTATCATCATTCATGCTCATATTTAGAAGTCAGCTAAGTAAGCCCAAAGGACTTACCTGTTGTAAGTCTCGACTCTCTGTAAATCAAACTCGCTCTGTAAACTGTAGCAACTCAGTTGCCTGCCAAAGGAGGTAAGTGCATTAGCACACTCCAACGTAATTAGAAGTCTAAGACTTCTAAGATAGAAGATCGTAATATGACATAACTAATTACAGTACTAATTTATGGTAAAATGACCATTTTACCCTTAGTCCCGGAACTTCCAAATTTTCTGAAACTCATGTCTAAAATCCTATTCGAGACCCTAAAGTCATATTCTAACTCCTAAAGTTTAGTTTGGTTACAACTGTCACTTTTCTTATTTCCCTATTTTCCAAAAAGGTCGTAAAGGTCTAACTTCGGTTTCAAATATAAAATTCGTAAAAGCTTATAAAAATTCCGAAATAGTTCTCTAGATCATCTATGATGTTCCATCTACCCTTAGGAGCAAGAATTTCTCAAAACTGTTCATCCCTTATTTTTATAAAAATTCTCAAAGTTGGCTACTCTACTTACAATTTCTATACTTAGCCAAAATTCTAATGTTTACAAAAACTGCTTAACTACCCTACTTTGGAAGCTTATAACTTCTAATCCGACCATTCATTTCTTCTCAAATTTTAATATAGTAAACTACATATATCTACCTATCACCTATTAAAATTTCAACGGTGGATCATCATTCAAACTCTCAAACATTGGTCGATAAAATGGGAAGTTTCTAACTTAAAAGCTGAAGGAAAAAGAGTTGTATTTACAGCAGTCCTTTATTTCTACCATTATGTTTATATAACTCTGCAGCTACTCATTACCAACCTAACCCATGTTCCAGGCCGAACTACAACAACACATCATTCCAGTCCTAAAGAATCGGTACACATACACAAGATCATACGTTAGCCTTTCCGTTACCTCTATACAGAAGGCTTTCTATGGCTGCTGCACTTGCTGTTTAAGCAAGGTTCTATCTCGTTCTGGCCGGCGTCGCTGAAGCTAAAACAGGAGGGAGATCATTACTCCGGACTGGTAAGAGCGAGGCAAGGAGAATGAAGGAGGAGCTTACCGGAGGTGTATGCAGAAGATATCGCAAGGTTCTGCTTCGTATTAGGCAACTTGAGGTTGACTACGGTGGCTATGAATCGATGTACTCAGCCCCTTTAGTTCAGTAGATGGCTGCAGTTCGAAGCACAGCAGTGTTGGTCGATGAAACAAAGAAGAGGATGATGGTGAAGACGGAATTAACGTTCACTGCACTAACCTGGATTCAGTCGCGAGATTAGGAGACGATCTTATGTGCTTGGAGCGGCTGGATGTGTGCAGACGTAGGCTGGTTGGGCAGTCGGCTGGTGGATCTTCAACCTCGAACCAGGACGTGTGAAGGTAGGAGAGAAGGAAGCGTAATGCAGATAAGGGAAGAGCGAGGTTCGGGGAGACGATAGGAAAGAGAGACGGTTACAAAAGGAAGAGAGAGGAGCAGTTAGCATGAATCTGGACAAACACAATCAGCTGAAGAAGGAAGGAAATCAACCGGCTGTTACTATCCTCTGTAACGTTCAGCAGCCCCACGTAATCTGCACTTCTAAGATCTTCCTGGGCTACGAGAGCTGGGCTGGACGCTGGGCTGGAGCTGGCAACGCCGGGCTGAAGAGATAGAGCAACAGATGGGCTGAAGTTGTGGATCCAAGGTGCTGAAGTTGGGATACGGACAAGCTGCTGAAGCTGGCAAGTTTCTGGGCTGGGCAAGCTGCTGGCGG
Organism: Fagopyrum homotropicum; assembly: GCA_033239125.1. Classification (NCBI taxonomy): domain Eukaryota; kingdom Viridiplantae; phylum Streptophyta; class Magnoliopsida; order Caryophyllales; family Polygonaceae; genus Fagopyrum; species Fagopyrum homotropicum. The sequence goes on from BSWB01000003.1 coordinate 128,454,158, forward strand.
GCTTCTGGCTGGGCAAGCTGCTGCTGGGCAGGCGCAAGGGAACAGCAACCCGTGCTAGTTGCAGTCCGGAAACAAGATCCCGACAAATGAATGTACGGAATAGACGGATACGGATTTTGTTATAGTTTATGATTGATTATAAGAATCCTATCATTTTATGTGAAGGTAAGCTACATAAAATGATAAACTTTTTAAAAGATTCTATCATTTTATGTGAAGGGAATCTACATAAAATGATAAATTTTATAATAATGTGTCTAACTAAGTAGACGGATATGGATCAACTGATCGAGATCGGGTTTGTTACAGAAATAAACGGAATAAAAATTCCGGATATTACAGGATCAGTTGATAGCCCCATCGAGATGGCCGATTTTGCACTACACATCGGTTCAATCTTCCTTTTTGAGTGAAACCCGTAATGAAGACTAAAGACTATATGACTTCATCTCCAAGGGAAGGTAAATTTCTTACGGAACTATATAAAAAATTAGCAAATCTACAAGCAGAAATTGCAACACCGGAAAGAAGGAGATATACATCACTCGAGATTGCAATGAGGTTGAGAAAACAAGAGGAGGATTGAAAAATCAAGAAGCTTTGATCCTTATGTTCGAGCAAGAGTCAAGACAATAAGAAATGCAACGTGCGAAATGAAGTCAAGAATACGGACTCTCGAGCAAGAGTCACGACAATAAGAAATGCAACGTGCGAAATGAAGTCAAGAATACGGACTCTCGAGCAAGAGTCACGACAATAAGAAATGCAACGTGCGAAATGAAGTCAAGAATACGGACTCTCGAGCAAGAGATATCAAGGTCACAAACAAGAGATCACGAGACTCTAGAAATTTCTATAACTACTCCAAAACACATGATAAATTGATAATAACACTTGTTGATCTGATCGATGACACAATAAAGTCATTCAAGGGTGAACAAACACTTTGCAGGGAAGAAGTCAAGAGAAACTCAAGATGCTAAACAAAGCATGGAGAAGATGTGGGGATGCACTTCCGGATAATGTCAATATCAAGGAGTATACGGATCCTAAACCGCCTTTCTTAGCCACTAAGAAACGAAATAGCGACCATTTTGACTGTCTTGTCTTTTCATGTTATTTCACATATAGGACATATCCGATGCCTCAATCATTTATCTCAATTGCATATTTATTAATCGGAGCTCTCAATGCTCCAAATAACACCGGAGAATATAAACTATTTCTCGAAGAAAAAAGTCAAGAACTCCTCATAAATCCAAAATTATGTTAGGAAGATAACGGAGAAATCCATACTCATCATTTACGCACTATCCGCGAGTTATGAGTAAATTATTACCGGTGATTAAGTTAATGACCCTTAATCATCATTATTATGATTCAAAAATCCAAACTTTACATATATTCCGCTAGGTGTTGTTTTCATTATACTTATATATAAGTACTTACAATTATTATGACAATTTATTTTCTATACTTTAGTTTTTTTAGAATTAATCAAAGCAAGTTCTAGTCCAACCCTAAATTCGTAAATAGTTGAACGAACTTTACGGATAAAAAGAAATACTATTCTTCTCTTTATCTCTAAACATCCAACTACTGAAAAAAAACTTATGTACCATAACAACAATTTAAAAAATAAAGTAACTAAATGGTAATACCAACAAATTTATCATATAAGTTCTCAGAAATACTTTTATTTATATGAATAAAAATCTCTGAAATAAAAAATTACAGCCATAAAATCATCATATATGAACTTATATTTGTAGAACGTAAAAATATACTATTAACTCTTTTTTAAAAAAATGTACTACTAATTTATAATTAAATAAAAACTACATACAACAAAAAAAAATACATTTATTTCGTAAGAATAAATATTAAAACATATTTTTATTGCATAAGGCATTTGTTTTCATTATATTACCAAGCGAATAACAAAATACCTATGGTATTATGACTTACTGATAAAATGAAATATGTATCATATTCGAAGACGTAATTGACCCGAGCATAACGTATTAAACCCGAAACCACTTCACATTAGTAACATATAAGCTTAATATGTGACTTTCATGGCAGTCAACATAATGATCATATTCGGCAAAGAGAAATTAACAATAAAAAAGAGGCATATTCTGGAATATGTAAATATGTTTGTAAATGGGTGGGATGATATAGCTAAAGAAGAACACTTATGATACCGGATTGTGGGATGGGTAGTTGAGGTTCGTCTTCTTTGTGCTAACAATTCCACACTGTCCCTCAATTTCAATCTAACTACACTACACACATATGGAAGACCTGGAATTTTGCAACCTAAATCTTTCGCTATTTATCTTGCAAGCTCACCTTTTTTTGTTGACAATTATCATATAATCATTGACTTATCGGTCTCCATTTTATGGATTTTCATTTCATCTCACTTTCCTTTTAACATTCTTTTTCTAGATATATATTTAACTTCTAAAATGCGGGTTCTATCCGGAGTAAATAAAAAGTTATGTCCGGAGCTCTAACATTATATTTTTAAGTTGGTCCGAATGTACCTTATTTTGCGGATGTTAACTCTTATTTAATAGAAAGTATTATAGTATCTCTATTGATAACTCGTTCCTCACACACCTAATTTGCTCAATATTGTGTAAATGAATCAAATGTAAAAGGCCTTCAAGAACTTTTTCAGGTGAAATGACAATCGATGTCTATATGTTTGGTTCCATGAATGAAAAAATACATTTTTGTTATATGGATAGTAGAGCTGTTAATTATCACAAAAGAGTGTAACATGACGAAGCTTAGAAACACAAGGGTTGCACATATCAGACCGGATCGGAAAATCGGACCAAACCGGACCGAAAATAACGGTCTGGTTCAGTCCTGGACCGTAATTGTAAAAATCTGGTTTGACCCCATTTGGTCCGTTGTGGTCCAAACCCGGATCAGACCGGTTTTAATCCCTACAAAATTTTTTGTAATTTAAAAAAAAATATAACGGCCCGGTCTGATACGGTTCGTGAGTTTACAGTCCGGACCATATGAACATTCATAAGAAATACCCATTTCTTAAAGACTCGGACAACCTAGGTTACTTCAACAAAAGCAAGTGCCATACCTCAATATTCAGCCTCAACAAAACAATGAAAAATAGTCGTTTGTTTCTTAGGCTTGTAGGTAATAGGTGAACCTCCAAGAGAAACAACAAAACATGTAACTGGTTTGCAAGAAATTGGACAAGCATCCCAATCAAAATGCGAGAAAACAATCAAAGAGAGCTTGGTATCTCCTTATAGAACGATGCCCCCGTCCAATAGTACCATGAACGTACATAACCAAGAGTATGGACTAAAGCTTGAATATGAACATCAAAAGACATGCACTACATATGTTGGCTAAGGGCATGGGCAGTGAATGACTAGTCATACCTTGTACCTGTGAGGAAATCGATAGAAATATGGATTTGTGATAGGAACACCAACATTAGGAAGGAGCTTAAGATGTAAAGTACCTGTTAATTTATCTTTTATATTCGAAGGTAAACTATACAAAAGTTTTTTGGGATTTCATCCTAAAATTAATTGACAATTAGAGGTGTAACCTTAAGACTTATATGTTAAATTCACATAGCATGATATTGGACATGATATTGGACATGTAAGACATTTCCACACGACTCAACAGTAACCAACGGTTGCAAAATCAAGTTTGATATCATGAAGCATTTCCTAAGATATTTCTTATGTGTCATAGCAACACTATTCTAAAGATAAGTGACTTCAACACAAGTAATGTGGAAGACCAAATCTTTAATTTTTTTTTTATTATTTTTTTTTTTTGAAAATGGAAAGCGGTTCGAAACAATTAGGCGGCACGCCGTCTAGTGGATCGAAAGGCCGAAAAAATCGGCAGACGGTCTATCCGTCATAACACAAATAAGGGAGAAAAGAACTACACAAAAATACATCAAAATGAAACCGAAAGCAAAAAAGTCTTCAAGTGGAAAGCAAATGATCCAGCCGGCAGGAGGCAACGAGTATAAAAGTTCATCTTCGAAGGAATTTTTATTTTTTCCTCATGTCTACAAATCAAACCATTTTGGACCAAATCTTTAATATTGAACAAACGATGGAGAATTTTTATTTTTTCCTTATTCATTGCATCAATAATATATCTTGTATCTAAAGAATGCATATGTTTGCTCATGCTTGAAATTTATGTATGGATCGTTTTAATGTGTTAAGAAAACACAAACAACCAAAAGATTTGAGATGAGAGTATGTCCACTCGCATCGATGGTTATTGTTATTTGTACTGGTAGCCGTAAATTTTATTTTATTTTTTTACCCTACTATGGCTACGCAATACCGTAGTCATTTTTCCTTAGTTTTTTTTATCGGAATTTTTGATATGGGCGACCACGCATACGTCATGCGTAGTAAGAGTACTATACATCCGCTATGTGTAGTCGTAATCATTTTCCTATATTTTTTGAACGAAATCAACTTATAACTACGGCTCCGCAACGTATATCCGGACCACGGATATATATAACACGAAACACGCGGTATGAATAGGAATCTCGGGCATCAATATATACATATCCTATCCACATAAAAGTTGATGGTATGTATGATTAATGATTTTGCATAGTTACGTGGCCTCTTAAGACGTCAATGACGAGGTTTTGATAGGTAGGGTATGTGCAATGCGGGTTGGCCGAATGTAAGATCCGTGCAGTTTAAGTGTAATAGACTCCCATACAAGGTTAAAGTTGGACAAGTGTCTTAGACCTCAACTCTTCACGTGTCATTAACATTCCTCTCGCCTAATAATTTAATATTATAAAGACTAAAGAGGGGCTAAAAAGTGAAAACGAATGAACTCGGCGTACCAGAGTAAAACACCGATTTGGGGTTTTACTTTTTTATTTTACAGTAGTTAGAAGGGTTGTGGGCGAGCCACGTAGAAGAAAGCTTCAAAAGTCAAACAGTCAAACTTCGAAGCTAACTCACACACGCTTACAAGTCATACCACGTTACCACCACTACTGGCAACTACCATTTTCACTTTCTTCATTTTACTACCATCCTAACATTTTTATAATATAATTATAATCACCTCCCACTACTTTTCCTTTTAGATACTTCAAAATCCTTTGAAAAAAATTTAAGTAAATGTAATTCTTCCATGATAATTAATTAAAGGAATTAGTTATATAATAAAGAAAGTTAGGAAACAAAACATGTCCGGATTACGTATTGCGGCCACTATGGGCCATCACATGACGACTTAGACACACCTTCTCTCTTCCTTTTTTTCACTTCTCATTTGTCAAATCTCAACCCCCAAATATACTTCTATAAAATGCCCCCTTCACCTTCTTCCCACCTCAATCCTCCATTTCCATCTTCTTCTTCTTCTTCTTCTTAATTCTCTCAATCCCATCCAATCCCACGACAATGGAAGGCCAATCCACCCTCATGAATAATGCTATGTTAGAAAGAGGAAACAGCATCAGCAGCATCAGCTCCGACGATGACATCAACGCCGCCGATCTCCGCCGTGGCCCATGGACCGTCGACGAGGACCTCGCTCTCATCAACTACATCGCTGTTCACGGCGAAGGCCGCTGGAACTCCCTCGCTACTTGCGCAGGCCTCAAGAGAACCGGGAAGAGCTGTAGGCTCCGGTGGCTCAACTACCTCCGCCCTGATGTCCGCCGTGGAAATATCACGCTTGAAGAGCAGCTCTTGATCCTCGAACTCCATTCTCGCTGGGGCAACAGGTTGGTCTATCTATCTCAAAATATCTTTCATCGATCCGCCTAATATCTAAGCTGATTCAACCGAACCATGTTCTATTATATTTAAATTAAATGTGGTTTCTTCATCGAGTTCAGGTGGTCTAAAATAGCACAGTTCTTACCGGGAAGGACCGATAACGAGATCAAAAACTACTGGAGAACTCGAGTTCAGAAACACGCTAAGCAACTCAAATGTGACGTCAACAGCAAGAAATTCAAGGACGCCATGCGTTATCTCTGGATGCCTCGCCTCGTCGAGCAGCGTATCCAAGCAGCCTCTTCCACCACCACCACCCCCGCCGCCTACAACCACCAGCTCCACCAAGAAATCTATCAGCCTACTCCGATTTTGGAAAACATGAGTTTTATGAGTAACGTGGCCAATGACGAGAGTTCGATGAATACGACGTCGTCTGATTCAATGGGCGCGCATATGTCTTCGGCTTCAACAGAATTTACTGCTGTCAATAATAATTACGGTTACCAGGGAGAGGTTAATAACGGTAACTGGAGCCACGTGGGTGAATACGTGGCGGATTCGTTGACTAGTCCCTGTGGCTATAGCTTTGACCAGGGGCTGGACGCGTGGCCGTCTGTGGACCCGTGGTTCGGCGCCGGTGGCGAGGACACGTCGAACATGTCGTGGAATGCTGAGGACATTTTCGTCTTTCAAGAACAATTCGACAACGGCGGCGGATTTAATATTTAGGGGTCACCTCACCCAAACCATACTACATGCACACAGTCATACAAAAATAAATGTGAAAAAAAGGAAAAAAGAAAAAGAACTTAGGATACAAGGGGTAAATGCCGAAAGAGGCGAGGGCAATTCGGGAATACAACGGTTGCCTTGTTTGTGATAATCTTTGTTTTACGGGAGTCTGATTTGCTAGGGTTCTAGAATAGAATTGTTAATTTTTTATTAATTGCCTATGTAATTTTGAAAGTTGATGATTAATTTGATGAAATTCTTTAAAAGTGAAGGACTTGCTTGTAATTTGATATGGAAGTGCGTCTCATCATTATCTTTACGACTTAAATTGGCAGCCCCGGCCTGTACGGATATAATAAGTAATTATGTTAATTTATATATGTTTACCCTTAAAACTAAGTACATAGCGTTTAACTTGGACCTGTATATGTTTGATATGAACCAAACTAATTTGTATACGTCCATAATCTTATACTTATATCTCATACCCAAAAGTGACATCTAATTGCAAATTACGTGGTCTAAATTTAAATTATGTAATTTGTTTATATTATATCCCATGAAGGTTTAATATCTTAGTTTAGATCATTGCATGATTATTTGGACACGCATTATCTTTCACTACAAATATATTTTTTTTTTGGTGAAGTTCACTACAAATATATAATGCATGAATAAACGAAGATATGATGAATATATGGGCCGGAGATGTACTCATATAATACAACTAAAATGGTACGTAGCATATACGTACTAGTCCGATGTTCACATCAATTATGTGACCTCGTACATTTCGAGAATTCACTATATTTAAGGAGAACCTTAGGAAAAACTACTCCCTTTTAAGCAAGCTTATTGGCTATTGTGAATCATTTGTAAAGCCTCTTGCTTTCTCTACGTTTATTCTCATGGATGTATATATTCTTTATCTTTTTCTGAAAAAAAATAATGGATCATCAATACTAACTTAATCTTTCTTCTCTATAAATATAATATTCCTTATCGTAAAACATGACGGGTTCGTTTAAAATTACTAAAAATCATTTTTTTTAAATAAAAAATCATGTTCATTTAGCGACAAAATAAAAATATTAAAATCTAATTTTAACACACAAAAATAATATAATCACTTTCATTTCATAATTATAGTGTTAAATATACAAGATTATGATATTTTGGGGTGATTAGAATAGGGTGGTGTGGATCTTTGGCGGAGGGGGCGCATGATTGGTCAGTGCAACCCACTCACTCATCACATTATACATTATAGTGAAAGTATTATCCTAAGCATATATGTGACGATTTCCTATTCCCTTCCTCTATATGGTCCTCACCATTCCTTTACTTATCAACACCTCTCTTTGAATTCATCCTCTCATTCGCATTCATTATACGCCATTTTGGAACCTCCGTATTATCTACTTCTTCTACACATTCTTTGAATTCCCTTCTTCTGCCTCATATTGGAACAACCCACTATCTTTCAAATTCATTTCGCCCCAAGTTACTCCTATTCAATTTGTGTTCTTATACGAGTCAAGTTCACACTCTGACAAAATGAGTCGAGTATGACTACATTTTGACTTTCGTTTATTATTTAGACCCAGCTAGAACCCGTTCACTTTCTAAACCAGCTAAACATGAACATATTAAAACTTGACTTCACTTTCAAAACGAGTTAAACATGAACATAACAAAGCTGGTAGGGTTCGATTAACGTATTGCATGGCTTGCCTCCGAGCACTCTAGACTCAACGCTAGGTCTAACCATGATTATCATATTGCATCCGAGTTGTGTGTACGCATTTTGGCGCGTAATTAAACGATCCAAATCATCTGTTCCCAATGCTGTCCTGATGTTGTCCCTCAATTCTTATTGGTCCAGTAAACCCTATTTTTAATATCTGAACCTAACCAGCAATTAAAGTTTCAATTTTTTATAAATAACTTCGGCCACGTAGACGAATAGGAATTCAGGGACAGTACAAATGATTTGGATTTGTAATTAAAATGCAACAAAGAGTATGTTGGCATTGAACAAGTAGTTATAACCGCTAAATTGAAAAATTAGGTCTTGTAGGAGTTGATTAATTTCAATAATTAAAAAAGTTGGAGAATGTCAATGTATTCAATTATGTTTGGTTGTATTTTTACCTAAATTTCATTCTTAGCGTTGCATATGAATAACAATCGAGGAGAGAAAAACATGCGAAGCTTCCTTTAATAGGAATTGTACTTACATGCTCCAATTTCATTGCTCTCTTCATAGTTAGATGTAGGCATGACGAGAAGATATAAATTGAAGTTGTATGTATCATAGTTAGAGTTGTCGATACGCATATCAAAACTCTTCTTAATTACAACCACATGCTGCACATTTATGTTAATTAACCAAGATGAGGAAAAGAGTTCCATACACGTAAACAACAAAAGGGTTTCTCATTACCAAGAATTAAGAGCGTCAAGTAGACAAATTTATGTCATAATGCGTCTACACGTAGGTTTGTACAAATTTGGGTTGGCCCGTCTGGGAAAGAATATGGACAATGACAACAAGTTTGATCCATTTGGATTTGGCCCAATTAGGCCCGTGTTTTGGTGGGACGGATATGGGTAAACATTTTGGGTAGACAATATATGTATATATGATTTAGTTTTTTCGAGTGTCACTTATTCTGATTTTTCATTTAGTTTGTTTTGAGTATTTTGACGAATTATACTCGTTTGTAATACAAGATTGCAGGGATAATTGACTGTACTTGTTGTTTGTCAAGTATTTGGATTTTTTTTTTTTTTTTGTGTCGATTGTTGTTGGACTCATTGGTAGTGCACTATGCAAGTATAATTGGATTGAAAAACTGTGTTAAATACATTATATTACTTGTTTTGTATGATACATCCCGGGAAGAAAAAAACGCAATCAAGTACATACGGGTCATCCGGGCCGGGCTGAAAGTCCACCTAGATTCTACATGGGTAGATATGGACAATGTTTGTGGCTCGACCCGCACCTTCCGGGTAGAGCTTTAAGTTATAGTCCGACCCGAGCCTGCTTTTGTACATGTCTAAATACACATATACCTTAAATGTAATATATTTGGCCTATGACATTATGGGTAGGACCGGGTCACGGGTCGACTCCATTACGAGTACCATGAAGAAACCGCAAGTTTTTGGTCAAATATTTATAATGTTAAATCACAACGCTAATTTTATCAGCTCTATAAAGTTTTTAAATAAAATTTCTAATTTATATTATGTCGATACAGTTTTTTCACTTTCATTTAGATTATATAAATGTTCTAATTTATGCTATATATTGACATCATAATTTACATGGTCGGGCATAATATTAATAAAAAGAAATATGTTTTAAATAAATAATAATGTTAACGTAAATTTTCAACAATATTAATTAGTAATGCAACATTATTAACTTTTGTCTTTTTAACAACAAAAGATCATAATACGGCTTAAACTTATTGGGTTGATCCAAACTTGTAAAACCTAGGTTTAGGTTAGTATTTTCGAAAAAGCTAAATATACGAATATTGATTTATTAACGTACAAATAAATTGTAAACCGTTAGCCCCTGATATGTTAATTCTGTGGAGTTGGGTTTGTAGTACCTTTGGTTTGAGAGTATAACATGAGTTGATAATATAACTTTGAAAGCATTGTGAGTATGTGCTTTGAGATGCTTTGTAAATATTGGCGGTGTTGTGTTTATTCGGGTTATAATTCTTATAGTGATTATTGAATTATTTTTGGATATGTTTATGACTTGTTGAACTGGGTTATTATATTGAGATGTTATGAGATGATGTGGTCTATGACTACAACAGACAATTGCCTTTTGTTTTGATGAGATGATTCGGTCTGTGACTACGTATTTTGTTTTCGCGATTTTTAGCTACTCGGTTAAGGGAGTCATGCTCATCAATTGGTTGTAAGACATGGTTTGTACGGGCCGAGGATATTCCTGACCATTAGTGGATGGCGAGGATTCACTTGATCTGTGATTGTCGTGCAAATCCCGTGGTTAAGGGTTAGAAGGTATCTTCGTGTTCAACGCTAGAGGTGGACATGTTATAAAATAAAATACAATTCCGAGTTTGATATGCGATTTCTAAAATAAAAATGTTCGAGCATGTTTTGATATTATGATTTGGTTGGTTTTGGAGATGGTTTTGATGAAAGGGCAAGGATATATATATATATATATATATATATATATATATATATATATATATATATATATATATATATATATATATATATATATATATATATATATATATATATATATATATATATATATATATATATATATATATATATATATATATATATATATATATATATATATATATATATATATATATATATATATATATATATATAGAGAGAGAGAGAGAGAGAGAGTGGTTCCCATGAGAACACTCCTAACGTGAGAACATGAGAACAATCGTACACCGTTGGATGGTGAGTATTAAGGGTTGAGATTTAGAGTAGATATAAAAAATAATAATAACTACGAATAATAATAATTAGAAATCCAACAATAACTACGAATAATCCACTCAACCAACAATAACTACGAATAATACATTAAACGATATGACACATTCGTAACAAAACTAATAATAATTACGAATATGTTCTCATGTTCTCACATTAGGGGGGTGTTCTCATAGGATCTATACTATATATATATATATATATATATATATATATATATATATATATATATATATATATATATATATATATATATATAATGGTTGATTTGATGAGTTATTGAGATGATGGTGTTTGAAAGCGTTTGAGATATTATGAGTATTTGGATTGATTTATGAGTATAACATTTATTAAAGTATCTAGTTTTGATCATGAGTAATCGATTTGAATCTATGAGTTATTATTTTTAAGATTATGGGTATTATTTAGGCTATGAGTATTGTTTTGGATTATGAGATATGATTTTGAATTTATGAGAATGTTGAGTTGAATTTATGGACTATGATTTTGATTTATGAATTTTGATATGGACTTATAAGATATCGTTTTTGGACTTAAGTATTTTGATAAGGATTATGTTTTAATAAACTTGGATTGTATACAAGTATTTTGACTAGGCGTCGGCACCCAATTTTTATTATTTTTTCAAAAAAAAAATTCAGAAAATAAATATAATAAATTGGTGCCGCACCTAAAATGAAATAGAAATTTTGCAAAACATATATCTCCTTATAAAGAGAAATTTATAGTATAGTTACATGTATTATTTGGGCCGCTACCTAATAGCGCCGGCACGCAGATTGGGAAAAAAATATTTTTTGGACACCGGCATCATCACTCTAGATATGCGTCTGACAAATTTTGTTGGTTCTTATGAATTTGAGCGCTTTGCATATAACACGCTCTATTTTTTTTTAAAGCTCTATTTTTTTTAAAGCGGTGACTTGTAACGATCACAACCCAACTATAACCCGTGACTTGTAAAATGTAGATTTAGATTAGTAATGTTTAACTCGGGATCTAACAAAATAACCCAAACTCGCGACAACTCAACACATGTTTGATTGGTCTAAATACACGTCTATGAAACATGCAAAAAAACATACCTTTTAATGATGTATGCATTTCTTTGGGATCGTAACATTTTTTTACAATAAGTAATCTACTCATTTGATCACTTGCTCCCAAAACAATTTGTAAATGGAATGCTGTAACCTTAACTTATTCAAGAATCGTAATTTATAGAACCTAGTGTGCCTTGTCCCAGGGGCAAGACATGAAGAATACGAGGTCAATGTCGGTCCACCTACATAATGTTTTTGTTTAACCAATTCTTGATTCATACTTTGGAGTCGTATGTAAAGATGGGAAAAAAAAACTAAAATTTGGTCAAACCAAAAGTAATCTTCTCATGTTCTTTGGTCTCAAACTTAGAGACGAGGGTTCCTAGATACCGTCTTCTCCAATTAACCTTAGCAGTTTTGTTCACGATTAAAATCGTTAGTCGTTACACGCCCAGTATTAATGAAAATACTTACAGTGCTACTGCATGTGTCTTGGGGAAGAGATGCAGCCTTTGAGGACACAAGTCAAACAAGTAGATTACACAATTCCACAAGCTGTTTAGCACATATTAACCACACCCTAATGAAAAACCTGCTTTCCTACTAATTACCTTTGCCAACCCTGCCTGCAAATTACAGAAATGAGATACCAGTTATAGTATATAGAGAAACCAGAAGATACCCACTTATCAACCTTCATAACCCAATATGCATCTGCATTATAAATTCAGGTCAAGCTTACTATCAGGGTGATTAACATAATCATGACAACCTCAATTCTAACGCAGCCAAGTATATCATCTACTTCAATTCCAAATCTGTCCAATAATTGCAGCAACTTCAGCTTATAGAGCTTCTTTGTGTTGCTCAGACAAACAAGGCACACTGAACTTTTAATCTTAAGCTTGTAAAGTCGCTCAAACCTCCCATTTCACTTTGTTGTTCAAACAAGACATAAGGGGAACTAAGTAGAACATTGGGTGCACATGTAACTTTGCTGAAACACAGAACCTTCCATGGAAAGCATAGATGCAATGGTCACAAGAGATTTCGTGAAATGATGTCAAGGACTAGAAAAAGTATAAATTTATTTGTTATGACCTATTGATACTCCATTATGAAGCCGTGTCATATATACCCATCAGTACAAAAATCAGTAAGCAGATCATGCTAGAAAAACACATTTTTACGGGCAAAATGAATGCCTAACAGATTCCATCCTTCCTAACACTACTGGACAGTGCCATTGGAAACCTGGAACTGATTTTAATTTGGTCAATAGAAATCTTTAATGCAGGTTCGTGTAATTTAGATTGAAGACTCGACGAGTGAGGGTCACTTACAAAAGCATTCTAAGATCACAGGATATCCAAGCAAACCACTAGGGAATGTTAATGGAAGTTGGAGTAGGTAGGAATGTATAGATCATGCAACAGAAATTACTATTCCTATAAGATCCTCCAGATATATGATACATGCATTTCCAATTTGCTTATCAACTTCATATTGTAGGCATGAAAAGACATTTGGTTACAAAATGGTTCACACCCAATTTGTACCAACCTCTTCATCCATAGATTATGTAGTATGCACCCAATCTCTATCCTGTTTTGTGCCTAATGAAAAGCAATCGAAGTAGAAAGCCAAAAGCATACAGTGGATATCCTTAAACTATTCTTTCACCAGAAAGGAAAAAACAGCCGCATATAAGTTGATATATAATTCAATTTAACCTTTAAATAGTTGACAGCTTCACAATAGTTAGCTTATACTTCAACCATAATTGCTTGTGCTTTTGCATTTTACAAGTAGCTTTTACAATCTCTTTTGACTTGTTTACAGAAATTTGTGAGTGATTTTTTTCTTGATGTATGAATCCATTACTATTGTTTATTTGCATATTTATCTGTAACAACCCCCTCTTCAATATAAATTTGGTTATTTGATAAGGCATATATCCGGAGCAAATCTATGAAAATCAAGCAGGTAGACATATACCTTATAATTTTCCAAATTGTATCTGCGTACCATCATAAGATACGAAAATAAGATGGAGTATATGTGAGTAAGCCAAAAATGATGAGTTTGGGCAAAGCATAACTTCTCGTAGTTCATAGCAAACTAATGCACAAAATTTTTCCAGTGGTTATGTTCATTAAGTAACAACATGATTCAGCATGTTTTTTCAATTGAACATATCAGTGCTCACACAGCCTCGTGTCAAGGAAGAGATGGAAAGAATTAGATGCAGTACATAGAAATAAAGGCTCCTTGAAATAGCTTTAACAAACTATAGCATAACAATAAACAAATACTTGGAAACAAATAAGATCAAGTCCTTATCTATCTCAAACATATAAAATTTTGAACAATGACTTTCCTATTCTCTTTATCACATTCCAAAGGAATCTCACAAATCCGAACACAATATCAACAGCAGAAACAGAAGCAAATATCCTGCCTGCACAGACCATCAAAATAGGATGGGTATATAAAATGTATGGTGTAACTTAGTACCTCCATTAATTTTTAAACAGTAGTTTCAGGTACAATTAACACTATCTACCCAAAAAAGGTACAAGTAACACTACCATAACAGCAAATAGTTTAATTCTTTATGAACATCACCAAGGGAAAGACCTCTGTGACAATCTTAATACTTTATTATCAACATAATTCCACATTCTCCTCAAAGAATGTGGTTCTAAACACGCAAGTAACAAATTCAAGAGCCACAAAAGATAGTACAGAAACTTTTGGCAACCAGAAGCACGTTATCAACAAATGACAAGTGAAATGCTGTCGACGCACCTTCATTAGACTCAATGTTTTAAGGCAAGCTGCACCTTTCCCGACCATCCGTTATTGGCTTGATCGATTTCCACCTCTATATATTTATAGAACAAACTGATAAATCAAGAAATACATTCTTCTTTGATGACCATGCTGCGAACACCTGACCTTTTAAATGCTCGTCTTTTGGCTTTGATTTGATGAACATATTCAGCAACAATAACATGGAATTTTGGTGCAAGTTTGCTTGAAGAAGTGGTAAGACCAGCTTTCTTTAAAGCACCGGTGACATGTTTCTGGGCCTTCTCGATATGAACATTACACAATGATGGAACGGTAGATCTCAGTATTGGCTTCCCACAAAGTATGGGACCTGCTTGTGCCCTTGATACACATAAACAAGTAGGCTATTCAGTTAAAACAATGAATGATAACACCAGTGCAAATTTGGGATGTTTTTCCTTAGTGATTTTTCAGTTATCAAAGTGCTAGCCTAGCCATTTTTAATGCAAATATTATAATTTTTTGGTGCAATATCTCATAACATAGAAACTAGACTTTACACAAGTAGTAGTAATAACATCATCATCCAAACAACCAGTGAATTCTTTGCAGAATATGAGCTGGTAACCCCCGGTTTGATTTGTGAACAACTTCACAAGAAGTCAAAAAATCCCAGGACGAAGTATATGATGTATGTGTTAGGTTCATTTTTTTAATATAAATATCAAAGAAAGATATAAATTGAAATTCCTCCAACATACAGTAATTCTATTTACCTGGGAGACTGAGTAAGATTTCCAGTCCCTCCACCAATCTTTTACTACCAAATTTTTTTTTATTAATCTCCACAACTTCACATCCCCCGCTAATCTCTTTATTTAAGCAAACATATTTTCAAGATTCTAGGAATTACAACATTTGGGAAAATACTCCCTGGAGAGTAGCCTCCAGGGATGCGGAAGTCCATGTTCAACAACCAAAATAAACCCTATGTTTAGAATGCACAATTGACATCACATACATGTCACTAGAATCTTGCCTTTAACTCTCAACCCAAGGAGTCTTTGTGAAGTGAAGTGAAGGGAGATAGAATTAAATGCAAGTTGGACAGACTACAAAGCAAAGATGATGCCCAGAAATTTAGAGGAACCTCTCAAGACAGCTACACCTTAGTTGTTTAGTCTTCTTCAGTTCAACAATCTCCCATTGTTTTTCACTCACATAAGAGTGATTAGATGATTAGAGCATATATTTATTCTAGGTCAATGTTGGAAGCACTACAATGAGTTAGAGCATATATTTATTCAAAACTCACATTATTATTTAAAAGAAGTCAAAGAATCATCAAATGTATTAGCTAATGCTTAGTTCGAAAGACCAGCGTGATTCTTAGCATTGCCATGTCAAAGAGGACTAAAAAGGTTAAACATGGATCCAGTACACGTTTTCAAATAAACAGACCATTACTTTGCAATCTTAAGAAATCGTAAGGGTGTAAAATCACACTAACTAAATTCAATTCACGATAAGTAATGTCAACGAAACTAATCAAACAATGAAAGATTCTTGAACTTCTTAATGAATCAATAGTTGGTATCAATATAAAAGATATTACGAATCGGTACTAATATAGGATATGAAGATTTGGTTATGAGTGGTGATATCAACGTATATGGCCATGAGTAATTTCTTTGATACACGAATTTTCTTGGTTATCTCAAAATACCAAGCTTGATATCAGTCTAGTATTAATTTTGTGTCCAAACTTACAGCAGTCAAGGGGATGTAAACCACTCTTAAGATACATGAAACAAATATATTGACAGCAAAAACAAACAGGAAAGAAGGATACCTTTTGATAACGAAGTTGCAAGCCTTGTAAAGCTTCTGTTGAGGATCAGACAGAATATGCAGATGACAAAAAGCCGTCAACGCCATGGCTTTAAACTTACAACCAACGAATGTACACAGATTGAATCCCCCATACTTCAAATCGAGCCCAATGTCGCCACCTTCCTCAAACCCTAACCCTAATTTCCCGCAAGAAACACCAACGCTGTTGTTCCTCCCACCAAAACTGCAATTGTTGTTCGCATTCGTCTCCCCGGTCCCTTCCACGTTAACCGAACCGACAGTATCCCTCTCCTCGTCTTCCTTGAACGGACTGATACCGTACTTCCAGTAGTAGTCCCTGTACATACCCCTAATTTGTTCCATGGAAGCCCAGTAGTGATCTCGGTATACCTTAGACAGCTGTTTGACGTTATTGAGACGGCGCCTGAGGAGTTCCTGGCGAGTGAGATGAGACAAATTCGACAGAGAATCTAATTCTTCCATCGGAGGAGTGAGAAGTCCGTCTCGTACTGGGGAATTGGGGATTTCGGGTATGGTGGTCAAGATGTCACCAGGTTTTCCTATTGAAACGGGTACAGATTCCTTCTTCAACGGCTGAGGCTTCGACGAAGACGCCATGGATAGAGAGGGAGTCAGGGAGGTGTGGGCCGTGTGGCAAAGTTCTGGTAAAACGATGTTGATTGAAAGATCTGATTTTGGAAATTATGAACAGTATATTTATGTTAGGATATTTTTGAATTTTGGAAATTTTTTACTAAACTAGCCACCTCTTATTTAAAAATTGTACGTAAATTTTTTTATTTTATTTTTTTTAAGATTCTCAAAATTTTAATCAATTAACAAATTATAGATTATAGCAAAAAAATGTAATCTTATCAACATAATCGCCAAAATCTACCCAAATCTTTATTTTTTAAGGCAGAAAATATTTTTTTACTAAACTAACAACTTGTTATTCAAAGATTCTACTGACGAAATTTTTATTTATTTTTATTATTTAGAATAATTATTAATCAATATCGAAAATTTACCAAATTTTTTTTTTAAACAATTTGGTTTACTAGGCTTTTTCTAGTTTTGTGTTTAGTAAATGTACCCGTCGAGAGAAGAGTGTGTAGATTTTTGAGAATGATATATTTACTTAATTGAAACATTAAAAAGCCTAGTTACTACTCTATTTTCTGAAAAAGGCCTAGTTACCAAAATTGCCCTTTTTTATTTACGTTCTTATCTTATCAGATCCTTGAAATTTCCACAACACACTTCTACGTTTCGAAAGATTTTGTTATTCCACATCGATTAGCTATTAAAGTTGATGTTTTAGAACTTGTATCAATAAGAAGTCTAAAGAGTATACAAATAATACATTTATTAGCCTTTTGATTAAGTTCAACTATAATTATTATTCATATCAAAATAATATTTTATTTTTGGATCGTTAACCTACAATTACGTAGGTCATAATGTTCTTCCCTAAAGTAATCGTACCCCTAAAGTTTTATTTTTATAGAAGAGTAATCGCATCCCTCAAGTTTTATTTTTAGAAAAGATTTTATTTTCGGGAATGTTAACCTACAGTTATTGTAGGTCATAATATTCTTCCCTAAAGTAATTTAGCCCTTTGGTTATCACGTTAGATTTTATTTTTGGAAACGTTAATCTACAATTATGTGGGTCATAATGTTATTCTCTAAAGTAATCTTAGCATTTGATTATTACGTTAAATATTTTTACGTTACTTTTATATAAGTAACAGTAACCCTAAAGTTTTATTTTTAAAAAAGATTTTTTTTTCTTTTTTTTTCAAATGAATATCAAAATAATCTATTTGGTTAAATTTTTTGAAGGGTTTTTTTTGTCCCACATCGATTAGTTACCATGGTTTTAGAACTTGTATAAATAGGGAGTCTATATACTCGCTGACGTGGCGCTTTGTGTAAATAGAGAGTCTATATACTCGCTGACGTGACGGGTTGTGGAGACAGTATTTCTAAAATAGAGTTCTCACAATTAACGTCATTAAATCTTATCTTTTTAAGTCCAAAAAATTTTTTGTAACCGATTTATTTCGAAAATATCTTTACTTCTAAAATATTTTTAAGTCAGCGTATATTTATTTTGTAATTTATTTTTTTAAGCCAAAAAATTTGTATTGAAAATCTTTATTTATTAAACTAACAATATGTTATTAGAAAATTTAACGTTACTTTTATTCTTGTTCCAACCAACCTATTTTTTGGGCAAAAAAATCTTTAATTTTAAACTATTTTTTAAGCTAATGAATCTTTTGTTATCAACATCATCCATTTTACGTTAAATTTTTTTAAGGATTTTGTTATCCCATATCGATTAGCTACTAAAGTTGATGGTTTTAGAACTTGTATAAATAGGAAGTTTAAAGAGTATACAAATAATACATTTCTTAGCCTTTTGGTTAAATTCAACTATAATTATTATTTATATCGGAATAATATTTTATTTTTAGGATCGATAACCTACAATTATGTGGGTCATAATGTTCTTCCCTAATGTAATCGTACCCCTAAAGTTTTATTTTTGGGGAAGGGTAATTTTGTTTTTACGGAAAATTTTATTTTTGGAAACGTTAACTTACAAGTATGTGGGTCATAATGTTCTTTTCTAAAGTAATCTTGGCCTTTGGTTATTACGTTAAAACGTAAAAGTGACCGTACCCCTAAGTTTTATTTTTACGGAAGATTTTTTTTTTTCAAATGAATATCAAAATGATCTATTTAGTTAAAGTTTTTGAAGGTTTTTGTTATCCCACATCGATTAGCTACTAATGTTTGATGGTTTTAAAACTTGTATAAATAGGAAGTCTATATACTCGCTGACGTGGGGCGTTGTGGAGGCAGTATTTCTAAAATAGAGCTCCCACAATTAACGTCATTAAATCTTTTCTTTTTAAGTCCAATTTTTTTTGTAACCGATTTGTTTCAAAAATATCTTTACTCCTAAAAAAATTTTTAACCCAGAGAATATTTATTTTGTAAACTATTTTTAAGTCAAGAAAATCTTTATTTATTAAACTAACGATATGTTATTATAAAATTTCATGTAACTTTTCTTTTCCAACCAACCTTTTTTGGGACAAAAAATCTTTAATTTTAAACAATTTTTGTAAGCTAAAGAATCTTTTGTTATCAGCATCATCCATTTTACATTAAATGTTTTGAAAGATTTTGTTATCCCACATCGATTAGCTACTAAAGTTCATGGTTTTAAAACTTGTATAAATAAGGAGTTTAAAGAGTATATAAATAATACATTTATTAGCTTTTTCGTCAAGTTCAACTATAATTATTCATCGGAATAATATTTTATTTTTGGGATCGTTAACCTACAATTATGTGGGTCATAATGTTCTTCCCTAAAGTAATCTTACCCCTAAAGTTTTATTTTTAGTGAAGATTTATTTTTGGGAACGTTAACCTACAATTATGTCATAATATTCTTCCCTAAAGTAATCTTGGCCTTTGGTTATTACGTTAAATATTTTCATGTTACTTTATATAAGTAACCGTTCCCCTAAAGTTTTATTTTTAGAAAAGCTTTTTTTTCTCTTTTTTCAAATGAATATCAAAATGATCTATTTAGTTAAATTTTTTGAAGATTTTTGTTGTCCCACATCGGTTAGATTGTATAAATAGGGAGTCTATGTACTCACTGACGTGGGACGCTGTGAAGACAATATTTCTAAAATAGAGATCCCGCAATTAACGTCATT
Source organism: Fagopyrum homotropicum (assembly GCA_033239125.1). Taxonomy (NCBI): domain Eukaryota; kingdom Viridiplantae; phylum Streptophyta; class Magnoliopsida; order Caryophyllales; family Polygonaceae; genus Fagopyrum; species Fagopyrum homotropicum. The sequence continues at coordinate 128,474,659 of BSWB01000003.1, forward strand.
AAATCTTTTCTTTTTAAGTCCAATTTTTTTAAACCGATTTGTTTTAAAAATATCTTTACTCCTAAAAAAAATTTTAAGCCAGAGAATATTTATTTTGTAAACTATTTTCTTAAGTCAAGAAAATCTTTATCTATTACACTAACGATATGTTATTATAAAATTTCACGTAACTTATTTTTTTCCAACCAACCTATTTTTTGGACAAAAAATCTTTAATTTTAAACAATTTTTGTAAGCTAAAGAATCTTTTGTTATCAGCATCATCCATTTTACATTAAATGTTTTGAAGGATTATGTTATCCCACATCGATTAGCTACTAAAGTTCATGGTTTTAGAACTTGTATAAATAAGGAGTCTAAAGAGTATATAAATAATACATTTATTAGCCTTTTCGTCAAGTTCAACTATAATTATTCATCGGAATAATATTTTATTTTTGGGATCGTTAACCTACAATTATGTGCGTCATAATGTTCTTCCCTAAAGTAATCGTACCCCTAAAGTTTTATTTTTAGGGAATATTTATTTTTGGGAACGTTAACCTACAATTATGTCATAATGTTCTTCCCTAAAGTAATCTTGGCCTTTGGTTATTACGTTAAATATTTTCACGTTACTTTATATAAGTAACCGTTTCCCTAAAGTTTTATTTTTAGGAAAGCTTTTTATCTCTTTTTTCAAATAAATATCAAAATGATCTATTTAGTTAAATTTTTTGAAAGTTTTTGTTGTCCCACATCGGTTAGATTGTATAAATAAGGAGTCTATGTACTCGCTGACGTGGGGTGCTGTGGAGGCAGTATTTCTAAAATAGAGCTCCCGCAATTAACGCCATTAAATCTTTTCTTATTAAGTCCAAAAAAAATTTATGTAACCGATTTGTTTCGAAAATATTTTTACTCCTAAGAAAAACTTTTAAGCTAGGGAATATTTTTTTTGTAACTATATTTTTAAGCCAGAAAATCATTATTTATTAAACTAACAATTTGTTATTATAAGATTTCAAGTAACTTTTTTTTTTGTTCCAACCAACCTATTTTTGGGACAACAAATTTTAATTTTAAACTATTTTTTTAATTTTAGTAATCTTTTGTTATCAGCATAATCCATTTTATATTGAATTTGAAGGATTTTGTTATGCCACATCAATTAACTACTAAAGTTGATGGTTTTAGAACTTGTATAAACAGGGAGTTTAAAGAGTATACAAGTAATACAATTTAGCCTTTTGGTTAAGTTCAACTATAATTATTATTCATATCGGAATAATATTTTATTTTTGGGATCGTTAAACTACAATTATGTGGGTTATAACGTTCTTACCTAAAGTAATCGTACACCTAAAGTTTTATTTTTAGGGAAGAGTAATCGTACCCCTAAAGTTTTATTTTTAGGGAAGAGTAATCGTACCCCTAAAGTTTTATTTTTTGAGAAGATTTTATTTTTGGGAACGTTAACCTACAATTATGTTGTAACACTCCGAATTCTCAGAACTCGGGACGTTATTGGTTAGGACCTCACAATGGGTCTCGACCTCAGTTTGACAACAATTTTACAAGGATCTTGCAACAAGACACAAATAAGAAAAAAACCGAAAATCATAAAACAACATTTTAAAGAGATGAATGCAACACAACGTCTAACAACCCATGGTACTTAATAAACATAAAAGTCTAATTGTCTTAATACGAAGAAAGAAGCAATAAAGATAACACTCAACCCCCACTCTAAGGAGTACGGAGACCCGACTGACCACTATTTCCGGATCACTCAGATACTGCTCTAACCTGCGATAAATCTAAATAACACAACAGAACAACCGTTAACTAGCTATCTAAACGTTATACAAATGAGAATGACACACACACACATCATAGCAAAAGTAAACACTCATCATGCTTTCAAACAATCCATTTATTATCTTTACTTAGGTCATTCACTCTTACTAATGATACTTATGTTGTGACACGAGGAATTCCCAAACCTCGCATCCGCCCCCGTGTAACCATCAGAAATGGATCCGATGCATCTCACCTTGTACATGTATGGTCTGAGTATAGAGAACCTCCCAGTCTCCTGTCAGAGCTGGGCAGTGATGTCACGGCCCGTTATACATACACTTGGGCTATAAATAATAATAACAGTCGTCCTAGCAGGTTGTTATTATAAACACACAACACACACACCACTATCGTTATTCAACTAACATCCAGAAACTAGTTAAGTAAGTTGCAAGGACTTACTTGAATCAAATCACAACTCTCAAATTCTCAACTTGGTCCGCAACCGTAGAAACTCAAACGCCTGTCACACAAGGCACGTGGATCAAAATTACATCCTATATTCTTAGTAGTTATAAACTCATAAGATGTGCAAACTTATGAAGAGAATTTACTAAAAAGGCCCTCTTTAGGTAAAATGACTATTTTACCCCCGGTCCCGAAACTCCAAGATTTTCCTATAACTTAGTTTCAAATCTCTTCCTTGGAACTTATTTCCACAATCTAGTTCTTACGGAAAAGTTTGGTAAGGATTTATAAGAGTTACCAAAATTCTTAGTTTACACAAAAAATCGTTAAGGTCCGACTTTGGGTTAAGATACAAGGCTTGGATAAAAATATAGAAATTCCAAAATAAATTATCCTCTATGATATGCATACTAAACCTAGGGGTAAAGATCTCTCAAACTGTAACACCCCGAATTCTAAGAACTTTGGACGTCACTGGTTAGGACCTCACAATGGGGCCCAACCTCAGTTTAACAACAATATTACTAAGATCTTGCAACAAGACACAAATAAGAAAACCGAAATTCATGACATAGTATTTTTGAAGGAATGAATGCAACAAGGTCTAGCAGCCTATAGTACTTAAACAAAGGAAAAAAGATCAACTGTCTTAACAAAAGAAAGAACGACAAACAACAACCCCAACCCCCACTCTAAGGAGTACGGAGACCCGGCTGACAACTACTTCCAGATCACTCAGCTGCTGATCTAACCTGCGGTAAATCTAAAAACACAACAGAAGAAACCATTAGCTAGTTATCTAAACATTAGGAGAGTAATAATAGCACACACACACATAAAATAATAAACACCCATCATGCTTTCAAACAAGTCCATTTATTATCTTCAGTTAAGTTATTCACTCTTACTAATGATACTTATTTTGTGACACGAGGGATTCCCAAACCTCGCCTCCGTCCCCGTGTAACCATCAGGAATGGATCCGATGCATCTCACCTTGTACCTGCTGTAATAGCTAGGATTTCCGAATTCTAATTAATGTTGATTAACTTAATCGTTGATATTAATTGACATATAACTCGCGAAGATTTCGCAAGTGTTGAGTAAGAGTCCCACCGTTATGTTCCTGGCGTAATTTTGGACATTTGGGGAAATTTTTACTTTTTTCCCGGGTAATTATTTTTACCCTCCGGTGTTATTTGAAACATTTGGGAGCTCCAATTAATAAAAATGCAGTTGAGAGAAATGATCAGGACATCGAATATGTCTTAGATATGAAATAACATGGAGAGGCAAAACGGCCAAAAGAGTCGCTATTTCGTTTCTTAACGGCTAAGAAAGACGGCTTAGGAATACACGTTTTTCGAGGCAGTTGTGTAATAATTATCCCTACAATATTCCAGATTTAATGTTCCAATCTCGAGAAGTTTGGAGAAAGAGGTTCGACCCGCCTTTGGATCGGTTAAAGGATAATTATCGTCTTCACTATAAATAGCGGAAAATCCTTTATTAATTCATTTCCTTTCACGTTTTCTCGTAAAAGCTCTGATTTCTCTCAACCTTCAAACTCAGATCTACTCTCCGTTTCTAATCCGATTTCAATTCCGTTTGAGTTTCTGGATTCCTCTCTTCATTCTCTTCATAACGGTACCGAGTTTCTGCATTTCCGAGTATATGGAGGGCTGGTCGAGCATATATGTCACCAGGACGGTTCCGTCGCTCAGATTCCGATGAATTTGATGATGTCCATGCGTAGCCTGCGTCGTTGTGATTCCGAATCTTCTTTCAGATCGTCAATCGGGTTAGTAACGAATAAGTTATGAATTTATTCGTTTTCCGTACTGCGATTTGGCCTAAATTGACTTTAGGCTTGTCAAATAGGACAATTAGAAATTCCATTATGGTCGTTATATTATTCTGGTGATTATGGGTTCTTGTTTGATGAAATCTGATGACAGGGGGTTTAGAAATTGCCTGCGGGCAAAACGTTATTCTGGCGAAATCTAATTAATTAATTAAAGGTTAATTAATTAAATTAGGATTAAAATTGAGATTGAGGAATGTTGATTAGATACTACCTTGAGATTTGAGGAATTGTGAGCTATGTTGAGATATTGAGGTTTAGTTGGTTGTGAGGCTCATAGATTGAGTATGATCTTTATGGATCCCTTTGGGTGTAGGTGTGACCCCTTTGATGAATAGAGGTTGATATATCTCCTTATGCCTTTTTATAGGCCGTGTTGTCCCTCCAGTGTAGAGGTGATCGTGGTTGATTTTGTACGAGGTTGAGGTAAGTCCGTAGGACTTACTTAGCTACCATCCCTATATTGGGTGTTTGCATGAGTGGTGTGTGCTTTATATGTTTGCTATGATATCATGAGTTGTCGTTTTTATCGACCTATGTTCTATTGACTGCCCCACTGCGTGGCTGTGATAACCTTTCCCTTTCATCCCGCCGTGGAGTCTGGGAGGTTCTCTGATGTCGGGCCAGACTGGTTTACAGGAAGGGCGCAATCCACTCCCATAGGGTACACGGATTGTGTGACCGATACTCGTACAGCTGGACATTGTACTCAGAGGCGGGGATGTATCGGTCCTCGTGTCACATACTTTCATCTATCTATATATATACGGTTTTTGAGTTAATGGTTATTATATAAAGATAATAAATGGGTAAATGTGTGATAGCATGCTGATGTGTTTATCTTTCATGATTGTGCTTGTGCTTATGCATTACCTCATATATGTATGGTTAGCTAACGGTTTCATACCGTGTTGTAGATGTTTACAGGTTAGGCGCTACTGGGTGATCTGGCAGGGTGACAGGCCGAGGACTCTCGTACATTAGGTGGTTGGTTTGGGGTTGTTGTGTTTCCCCTCTGCGTGAGGATGATCTTTTGTACCTCCTGTGTGAGGATGTCGTTTTATATACTCGGCTATGTTGTTGTTTACTTTGGGTCGTACAGTTTATACTGTTTTATGTATTTGTTTTATATCTGTCAGTGCCATGTTGTAAGGTCCAGTGAACTTGTTGTCAGGCTAGGGTCAGGATCCATTGTGAGATCCTAGCCCAATGTGACATCCCAAGTCCCGCGGATTCGGGGTGTTACAGAGTTGGTATCAGAGCCCAGGTTGACAACAATGGCACTTGCTACCTGCAATGAGGTTTGATAGGTAAAATAAACAGAGCCCACATGGGATCTGACTTTTTCAAAGGTTTTGGTTTTAAGTGTGGTTTTGGGATAGAATGTACGAGAAGTCGTCACCTCTGCCATGGATCTCTGCAGCGTAGATATGTATATATATATGTGTGTACTATGGATTATGTGGATGTATTATATACATATCGATACCTATGGCATATATATAGCCTTATAAGATTAGGTGCGTATATCCTACAAATTACTCAGAGTAGAGTAGTATCTGTAGTGGGATGAGGTAGGGGTACACCCCCTCTTCCTCCAGTGGTGATAAGTCAGGGACCAATTTCCGCTGTTGTTTCGCCTATGGCAGAGAACGAGTTTGAAGAGGCTGATCGTGTCTCCATGAGTAGATCCGAGTTTCAAGAATATATGTAACAAGTATATGAAGCGGTGATAGCGGGTAGATCCACACCGGATTTACCAACATTTGTGAGATCAACTGAAGCTTCTATATCAGAGAAGAAGCAACGGATTGAATCAGTTAGTGGAGAAGCAAAGATGATGAATGGTGAACCAAGTCAGATACCAGGACAACCAAGTGGTCCTTTGGCCATGAAGACGACTAGCACAGAACTACAGTGTTTTAATTGCGGGAAGTTTGGACACCGGCGAGCTGTGTGCCCAAAGGCGCCCATAATATGCTTTACGTGTGGTAAAGCAAGGCATAGAGCGAAGTTTTGTCAACAGGGCAAGGCGTTGCCTTTACAAGTTCCCTCTCGGAATAAGATCATTCAAGGTGGACGACGAAGATCGAGTTACCCTTCAGTTGCACAGGTTGCAAGAATAAGACAATTATGTTACAATTGTGGCTATCCAGATCATTTGCATTCTGAGTGCCCTTTGGCACCGATAGCTTGTTTCATTTGTGGTGAACTAGGCCATCTGGCCCTTTCTGTCAGCACGGTGGTGTTTCTTCCCAACAAGACCTTCCTCTTTCCGGTGCAGAAAGAGTGGAAGTGGAGGCTATAGTAATGACCTCAGTGATACATGAGGAGCATGGATCTGACATTGAGTGATGATATGTAGTGGAGCTACGAGTGTTAGATGTTATAGGTACCATTCTCGTTAATGGTTTACCTGGTGGAGTTTTGCTTGTTGTGAGTGCTATGCACTTCATGTCTTTCGATGCATGCGTTAATGGTTGACTTTTGATATATAGTAGAAGGTGGACTTTCCTTTACAGGATTACCAGTTAGGGGTCTGAGGTACCCGCGAGATATGTGTTTGTTCCCTTATTCCGGGACTTGTGTATGACTTGTAGACTTCTTTGTCATGCTGTAGGTGCATGAGGAAGTCATTATGTGTATGGTATGGATTGTATGAATAGATATCATGCGGTGTTATATATTAATAGTAAGGCTATTATAGTCTTTACTGAGGTGGTAATTAAAGGTCTTCTAAGGTTAAGACCTTTGAAGAGACGGGTTTGTCATCAGGACTGTACGAGCAGCGAGCTGATAACACAGGGATATGACGCCTTCTAGTGTTATACCATGAAGGAGCGAGATAGTCCAACAATGGAAGGTATTCCAGTTGTTTATGAGTTTATAGACGTGTTATTGAACCGTCTAGTTGCCACCTCAACGGAGTGTAGACATTGTTATCGAGTTGAAGTATGATACAAGATTGAATGGGAAAGCCACACTATATGGTGCTTGTTGAGATATTGTACTGATAACTTGAAAAGTTGACTGAAACGGGTTTACCCTAGTGGGTTCCATGTTCCGTATTAACGACCTGATGAGTTAGCTTCAAGAAGCAATTGTGTTTTCAGGATTCCTTTGTGCTCAAGATATCCCTAATCATGGATGAGAGAGCAGCATGTGTATGAGATAGCATCCCATACCCGTTATGGACACTACGAGTTTGTAGTGATGTCATTTGGGTTGACGAATGTTTTAGTAGTTTTTATAGAGTTGATGAATAGTATCTTCATCGACTTCCTTGATTAGTTGGTGGTGGACTCCATGGATGACATGTCGGTATACTCTCATAGCAGAGAATAGTAGACCGATCGTCTGAGGACCGTTCTACAGATTTCGAGAGATAGAGGGTTGTATGCTACTCTCTCTAAGTGTAAGTTGAGATGTCAGTGGTAGCCTTTTTAGGCCATGTTGTCTCCGTCAGTAGGATCACGGTTGACCAGGCGATAATTTAGTATGTTGTACCATGGGAGATACTGATGAACATTAAGGAATACGTAGTTTTCTCGGCTCATCCGATTGCTATCAATGCTTTCAGGAAGGATTTTATATGATTACGTATTCATTTGCGAGTCTTTTGATAAGACCACCATAACTACCTGATGAAAGCAGTGTGTCTAAGTTTTAAAGAGTTGAGGAGGCATTTGACCTCTGCTTCTATTCTGTTGTAGTCAGAAGATTTTTGGGATCCCGTGATTTACGATGATACATCCCAACTAAGTCTGAGACGTGTATTACTACAGAGGAGTAGGGTTATTGATATGTGTGTTTACAACTGAGAACGTATGATGAGAACTACCCGACTAATGATTTAGAGTTAGTAGTGGTAGTTCAAGCCTTTAAGTTGTGAAGACCGTACCGGTGTGATCTTCATGTCAGATTTCTATAGATCATAGAAATCTGAAGTATATTTTATACAACAGGGTTTGAATAACCGCCAGTGTTAAGAGCTTAAGTTGATCAAGACTTTGACTTGAAGATTCCATATCATTCAGAGAAGTTGAACGTTGTCGCCAATAACTTGAATGGAAAGACGCTCCAAGAGAAGATGATTGTGAGATTGATAGTTCAGCCTCAACTTCAGAGAGATCTAGCTTGGCTAGAGTTGGACAATCAATTCCTTGATGAGGATACCCAGTTATACCTCAGAGGTTCTACCTGGTCTGTTGCATGAAGTCCAACAGAAGCAGGAGACTTGCCCGGCCTTGACAAGGTTTAGAGAAAGGATGTCTCGTACTGAGGCACCATAGTTCTCCATGGGAGTAAATGGATTGATGAAGAGTCATGACCACTTTTGTGTACCTGCTGATGCAGATGGAGACATAGAATATTACGGTTTACCCACTGTACGCCTTATTCAGTACATTCAGGTACGAGTAAGATGTACCATGAGATGAGACGATTATATTGTATGAAGCCGATATAACCAGATTTGTGATACAGTGTGTGACCTATAAGCAAGTCTAGATAGAGTATTTTTGATCTAGAGATAAGCCCCACCTACTAACAGTGTAGTAGTATAATTTTAGAGGACATCTCTATGGACTTTATTATGAGATTGTGACTTAGTAGAAGATTGATGTAATCTGGATTGTTGGTAACAGATTAATGAAACCGGCACATTTCATTTCTATCAGAAGGACGTGGCTAGTGAATGAATTGGCTGAGGAGTACACTAGACATATAGTGAGACTCCATGGTATACCGAGAACGATCATTTCTGATCGAGATGGATGTTTTTACTTTGAGATTTTAGGCAGCAGATTCAGACTGCTTTGGGGACGAGTCTGTACCTCATGACTACACTTCACTCCCTGACAGATGGTCAGTTAGAGAGGATCATCTAGATCTTAAAGATCTATTATAAGTTGTAAGTCGAATGGGAAACGTGGATGGTTATATTACCTTCCATTAATGAGTTTATTATATAACAATGAAGGACGTGCATCTTTCTGGGATGGCCCTATGAGGCAATATATATAGACATAGATGTCGTATATCCTTATGCTAGAAGTGATCTAGCAGTAGTAGTGGAATAACACCTGACCAGATTCAGGATTTTATAGTTCAAGTAACGTTGATTGAAGGAAGAATGCTGGTTGTACAGAGTCGCCAAATATTATATGTAGACAAGAGGTGTTAACCTCTAAAGTTCAAGTGAGAGTTCATGTCCGGCTGTAAGTATCTCAGCTGCGAGACGTTAGACGTGTTAATATGGAAAGGGAACTGAGTTTCCAATATGATGGTTTATTTGAGATCGACCAGTATGGAGAAGGTAACATGATGTTTAGCTTTGCCTCTGAGATTAGAGGATATCCACCCAGTGTTTCATATGTCTCAACTGAGGAGTATATACCAGACTCGAGACACCTTGTGAGTTATGTTGAGATATTGAGGTTTAGTTGGTTGCGAGGCTTATAGATTGAGTATGATCCTTATGGATCCCTTTGGGTCTAGGTGTGACCCCTTTGATGAATAGAGGTTGATATATCTCTTTATGCCTTGTTTATAGGCCGTGTTGTCCCTCCAGTGTAGAGGTGATCGTGGTTGAGTTTGTACAAGGTTGAGGTAAGTCCGTAGGACTTACTTAGCTACCATCCTTATATGGGGTGTTTGTATGAGTGGTGTGTGCCTTATATGTTTGCTATGATAGCATGTGATGTCGTATTTACCGACCTATGTTTTATTAATTGCCCCACTGCGTGGCTGTGATAACCTTTCCCTTTCATCCCGCCGTGGAGTCTGGGAGGTTCTCTGATGTCAGGCCAGACCGGTTTACAGGAAGGGCGCAATCCACTCCCATAGGGTACACGGATTGTGTGACCGATACTAGTACGGCTGGCTAGCAGGCTCAGAGGCGAGGATGTATCGGTCCTCGTGTCACCTAGTTTCATATATATTATATCTATACGATTTGAGTGAATGACCATTATATTGAGATTAATAAATGGGTAAATGAGTGAAAGCATGCTGATATGTTTATCTTTCCTTATGTGTGATTGTGCTTATGCATTACTCTATATATGTGTATGGATAGCTAATGGTTATTACCATGTTGTAGATGCCCTACAGGTTAGGCACTGCTGAGTGATCTGGCAGGGTGACAGGCCGAGGACTCTCGTACATTAGGTGGTTGGTTTGGGGTTGTTGTGTTTCCCCTCCTGCGTGAGGATGATCTTTTGTACCTCCTATGTGAGGATGTCGATTTATATACTCGGCTATGTTGTTGTTTAATTTGGGTCGTACAGTTTATACTATTTTATGCATTTGTTTTATATCTGTCAGTGCCATGTTGTAAGGTCCAGTGAACTTGTTGTCAGGCTAGGGTCAGGATCCATTGTGAGATCCTAGCCCAATGTGACATCCCGAGTCCCACGGAATCGGGGTGTTACAGAGTTGCTTGCATTCCAAAGACATTCCCATATTGAGGATATGATGGTCGAGATGAAGACCTGAAGAGGCCATGTGAGAGACTGAGGATAGTGCCCTGAGGGACTATCCAGAGTGTATGTTAGGACATACCCATTTGTGGGAGCACGAGTATATCTTAGTGCTATCTTGATGAATGTTGTGCTTATGTGCTTATATGCCTTGATATGTTATTCCATGCTAGTTGTGATGTGATTTATGATCTTAGTAGATCTTGATGTGCTAGCGTGATGTATGTTATAGCTGGAGATGATTACTTCCTCCACGCTACCCGAGTATGATCATATTTATAGCTGGAGATGGTTCTTTCCTCCACGCTATTTGAGTGGGATTAGGATTCAGCTGGAGATGGTTCTTTCCTCCATGCTACCTTGATGGACATAGTTCAGTGGAGATGTGATTCCTCCATGCGATATATATGTTTATGGGTTGGCTAGAGACGTATTTCCTCTATGCATGTGATATGTTTTGGCTAGAGATGTGCTTCCTCTATGCCTTGTGATGTGGTATGGCGAGAGACGTGATTCCTCTACGCCTTTGGGTAGCGTTATGACCTTGTTTCCTGGAGTGATGATTCCTCCATATTTATACTTGAGGTTATAGATTGTTATAGGTTGTGAACTTTTGAACGGAGATGTGATACCTCCGATAGAAAGAGTGAGAGTTATACCTCGGCGTATGGGTCCGAGAGGATTTGGGAATTGTTCAAGTTTCGGGACGAAACTTTTTTTTAAGGGGTGTGTGATGTAATAGCTAGGATTTCCGAATTCTAATTAATGTTGATTAACTTAATCGTTGATATTAATTGACATATAACTCGCAAAGATTTCACAAGTGTTGAGTAAGAGTCCCACCGTTATGTTCCTGGCGTAATTTTGGACATTTGGGGAAATTTTTACTTTTTTCCCGGGTAATTATTTTTACCCTCCGGTGTTATTTGGAGCATTTGGGAGCTCCAATTAATAAAAATGCAGTTGAGAGAAATGATCAGGACATCGGATATGTCTTAGATATGAAATAACATGGAGAGGCAAAACGGCCAAAAGAGTCGCTATTTCGTTTCTTAACGGCTAAGAAAGACGGCTTAGGAATACACGTTTTCCGAGGTAGTTGTGTAATAATTATCCCTACAATATTCCAGATTTAATGTTCCAATCTCGAGAAGTTTGGAGAAAGAGGTTCGACTCGCCTTTGGATCGGTTAAAGGATAATTATCGTCTTCACTATAAATAGCGGAAAATCCTTTATTAATTCATTTCCTTTCACGTTTTCTCGTAAAAACTCCGATTTCTCTCAACCTTCAAACTCATATCTACTCTCCGTTTCTAATCCGATTTCAATTCCGTTTGAGTTTCTGGATTCCTCTCTTCATTCTCTTCATAACGGTACCGAGTTTCTGCATTTCCGAGTATATGGAGGGCTGGTCGAGCATATATGTCACCAGGACGATTCCGTCGCTCAGATTCCGATGAATTTGATGCTGTCCATGCGTAGCCTGCGTCGTTGTGATTCCGAATCTTCTTTCAGATCGTCAATCGGGTTAGTAACGAATAAGTTATGAATTTATTCGTTTTCCGTACTGCGATTTGGCCTAAATTGACTTTAGGCTTGTCAAATAGGACAATTAGAAATTCCATTATGGTCGTTATATTATTCTGGTGATTATGGGTTCTTGTTTGATGAAATCTGATGACAGGGGGTTTAGAAATTGCCTACGGGCAAAACGTTATTCTGGCGAAATCTAATTAATTAATTAAAGGTTAATTAATTAAATTAGGATTAAAATTGAGATTGAGGAATGTTGATTAGATACTACCTTGAGATTTGAGGAATTGTGAGCTATGTTGAGATATTGAGGTTTAGTTGGTTGTGAGGCTCATAGATTGAGTATGATCTTTATGGATCCCTTTGGGTCTAGGTGTGACCCCTTTGATGAATAGAGGTTGATATATCTCCTTATACCTTTTTATAGGCCGTGTTGTCCCTCCAGTGTAGAGGTGATCGTGGTTGATTTTGTACGAGGTTGAGGTAAGTCCGTAGGACTTACTTAGCTACCATCCCTATATTGGGTGTTTGCATGAGTGGTGTGTGCTTTATATGTTTGCTATGATATCATGAGTTGTCGTTTTTATCGACCTATCTTCTATTGACTGCCCCACTGCGTGGCTATGATAACCTTTCCCTTTCATCCCGCCGTGGAGTCTGGGAGGTTCTCTGATGTCGGGCCAGACTGGTTTACAGGAAGGGCGCAATCCACTCCCATAGGGTACACGGATTGTGTGACCGATACTCGTACAGCTGGACATTGTACTCAGAGGCGGGAATGTATCGGTCCTCGTGTCATATACTTTCATCTATCTATATATATACGGTTTTTGAGTGAATGGTTATTATATAAAGATAATAAATGGGTAAATGTGTGATAGCATGCTGATGTGTTTATCTTTCATGATTGTGCTTGTGCTTATGCATTACCTCATATATGTATGGTTAGCTAACGGTTTCATACCGTGTTGTAGATATTTACAGGTTAGGCGCTACTGGGTGATCTGGCAGGGTGACAGGCCGAGGACTCTCGTACATTAGGTGGTTGGTTTGGGGTTGTTGTGTTTCCCCTCTGCGTGAGGATGATCTTTTGTACCTCCTGTGTGAGGATGTCGTTTTATATACTCGGCTATGTTGTTGTTTACTTTGGGTCGTACAGTTTATACTGTTTTATGTATTTGTTTTATATCTGTCAGTGCCATGTTGTAAGGTCCAGTGAACTTGTTGTCAGGCTAGGGTCAGGATCCATTGTGAGATCCTAGCCCAATGTGACATCCCAAGTCCCGCGGATTCGGGGTGTTACACCTGCCTGGTCTGGGTATAGAGAACCTCCTAGTCTCCTGTCAGAGCTGGGCAGTGATGTCACGGCCCGTTACATACACTTGAGCCTCAAAACATAATAACAACGGTCGTCCTAACAAGTTGTTATTATTATAATCACACACATCGCACACACACAACCATTATCACTCAACTAATATCCAGAAACTGGCTAAGTAAGTCGCAAGGACTTACTTGAGTCAAATCACACTCTAACAAGTCTCAAATCGGTCCGTACTCGTGGTAACTCAAACGCCTGTCAATTAAGGCACGTGGATCAAAATCACATCCAGATGTCCAACTTCATGCGAAGGGATTACGGAAAAAGCTCTCTTACGGTAAAAGACCATTTTACCCTTAGTGCCGAAGATTCTCAAAGTTTGTTCTTGAATTCTACTAATTTCTTTTAAAACTTGTTTTCCATAAATTGTGTCTCTCGGATAGTTACTTATAGGTTATAAGGTCAAAACTTGAGTCAACTCGTCAAAGAGTACAACACTCCTCCTCCTTCCCGGTTATTACCCCACTCTTATACATGTATGTATACTTACATGTGCATACCTTTCTTATACATCTATATATATATATATATATATATATATATATATATATATTTACGGGCACTGCTGCGTTGGTAAATTTATAAATTTCCAACCTATTCTATATTGGTATCTATTTATACCTCCATATGTATTGTACTGTACATCTTCCGCTACTTGCCTACTTCTATTGCTCAATATATATATATATATATATATATATATATATATATATATATTCTTGTATAATTTCAGTTTCTCTGTACATATCTATACTCATATGTAGGCTCAACACATTTACACTCATATAAATCCAAATATACAAAACAGCAGTGCCTTGTTCGGAACTCACCGATAGCAGACTGTAGATGGTCCGAGTAATCGGCTGTTGGGGACGTATCGGGGTGTGACAGGGCATCCTGGACCGGCTCGAGTGTGTCCCTCACAGTGCACCACCCGCTTTGGTCTGACACTGCAGAAATTGAGAGAGAGAGAGAGACGGCTTCAGTCGTTATCCACGCAAGTACAGAAGACGGGCTAAGGAAGAAGAGAGAGAACAAGTATCACCTACAGCAGTGGAGGAGGAGTCTCGTTACTGTGTCATTCGGTTTTCTGCAGCACCTCACCGGTGTCCCGAAACGTGGCTGGTGGTTGACAGTACCGGTGGTCTGCTGTTGTGACGCTGAGACGTTGATGTCGGTCTGCTGATTCGGATTTTGGGAGTGGTTGAGCAGGTCGAAGCGGCAGGCGACGATGGGGCAGACGAGTAGACGACGCTTCGATACCTCCCGGCGTGCAGCAGTGGCTTCGATCCCAGGCGTGCAGCGGTCGTCTTCTCCAGTCGTGCGGTCGGGTAAGAGAAGGAGAAGCGGCAGATTTGTTTACGTAATTAGTTTTAGAATTAGGTTACGCTTTAGGGTTAGATTAAGTTTAGGATTAGGTTAATTAGGTTGGTCTTGGGCCGGCTGAAGACATGGGCCAGCAAATTGGGCCGGTTCAGTTCATTTATTTAATATAGGATGATAGCTAAAATGTTATTCGTACGGAACCGCTCCTTGATTTTTATATAAAAAAAACGGAATTATTTCTGATTACATAATTTTATTATTTTATGTGAATTAAGGTCACATAAAATAATAGAATTTAAATCTCGTTTATTTTTATTTTAGGGGTAAAGATTGACGGATCGGAATCCGGTTAACTTTAGTATTAAACGGAGTTTAAAATTTACGGTTATTACATCAGTGCCCTCTTAAAAGAAGTTTCGTCCCGAAACTTAGGATAATATCCCTAATCACGTGCAACTAGTCAATCATCATACTCAAACACGCATCACATTAAAACATAACTACTCAATCCAGTATAAAACATGACTGATCAAACAACACAAAAACCGAGTACTAACTCGTCGATACAAAAGCAACATCTAACCCCGCAAAGAACTCGGGATAATTACGTCTAATACTCTCCTCGATCTCCCAAGTGGCCTCATCAGCTCCTCGTCTAGACCACTGGATCCTCAATATAGGTATCTCCTTGGACCGCAGACGTCTAGTACTGCGCTCCAAGGTAGATACTGGGTAATCTACAAAAGTGTGATCGGGCTCAACTATCAGATCATCATGGCTGATGACATGTCTCGGATCCGGGATGTACTCTCTCAACTGAGATACATGGAAGACCGGATGGACACCCTCTAGTCTCGGCAGTAGTGCTACTCTGTAGGCCACCTCTCCAACTCTCTCCAAGATCTCAAAAGGTCCGACAGATCGGGGACTCAGCTTCCCCTTAATGCCGAAACGCCTGACTCCTCTCGTAGGTGACACTCTCAACCACACCTGAGCACCCACCCTAAACTCCAAGGGTCGACGCCTCTTGTCGGCGTAGGATTTCTGACGACTCTGAGTTGCTAACATCCGCTCCCGGACCAGGGCAATCCGAGCGATGTCATCCTGTATCTGATCTGGAGCTACTCCATTAGCTCTGCTAGGCTCATCCCAGCATAATGGCGTGCGACATCTTCGCCCATACAAAGCCTCATAAGGGGCCATCCCAATAGATGCGTGCCAGCTGTTATTATACGAAAACTCTACCAGTGGAAGATGATTTGGCCATACCTGTCCCCAATCTAGTATACAAGCCCGCAGCATGTCCTCTAATGTTTGGATGGTCCTCTCAGACTGACCGTCTGTCTGTGGGTGATAAGCGGTGATAAAGTGGAGACTTGTCCCCAAAGTAGTATGTACCTGCTGCCAAAACCTCGAGGTGTAACGCCCATCTCTATCAAAGACGATAGTCCGAGGTACTTCATGAAATCTCACAATGTTTTTGGTAAACTCCTCAGCTAGACGACTTACCGGCCACATTTCCTTAATCGGAATGAAACGTGCGGTCTTCGTCAGACGATCTACCACTACCCAAATAGCATCAAAACCTCTGCTGAGCCTCAACCCTGTGACAAAATCCATAAATATATCCTCCCACATCCACTGTGGTACTGGAAGTGGGTGGAGCTCTTCTCCGGACCTACGATGCTCAATCTTGACTTGTTGGCAGGTCGCACACTGAGCTACATACCGAGCCACATCGGGCTTCAAACCACGCCACCAGAAGGACCGTCTCACATCCTTGTACATCTTACTCGCTCCAGGATGTACTGAGTATGGGGTAGCATGAGCCTCACCTAGTATCCTCTGTCTCAACTCACTGTCTGACGGCACACAAACGCGGTCCTGACGTCTCATCACTCTATCCGCACCAATAGTGAACTGTGGGGCCTCATCTCGAGACATCCTGTCTCAGATCCTGGTCAAAGTCGGGCAAGTCTCATGCTTCTGTCGGATCTCATCCAACAGATCAGGAAGTAACTCCAAAGTAGCCAACTGACTATCAATATCGGGAAACTGAATCTCAATCTCTAACCAAGCCAAGTCCCTCTACAACTGTGGCTGTACTGTCAACCGGGCTATCGCCTTCTCCCTAGGCGTCTTCCGGCTCAAAGCGTCAGCTACCACATTCGCCTTCCCGGGGTGGTAAAGGATCTCAAGGTCGAAGTCCTTGATCAACTCTAACCACCGCCTCTGGCGGTTATTCAACTCATGCTGAGTGAATATATACTTCAGACTCTTATGGTCTGTGAAGATCTGACACGTCGCCCTATAGAGATAGTGACGCCAGATCTTAAGAGCATGAACTACTGCAGCCAACTCTAGATCATGTGTAGGGTAGTTCTCCTCATACGTCTTCAACTGCCGAGACGCATAGGCTATGACCTTGCCCCTCTGCATCAAAACACACCCCAAGCCTAGCTGGGATGCGTCACTATATACAACAAAATCATCTGTACCCTCAGGCTGTGCCAAAATCGGAGCAGACGTCAATCTCCTCTTCAACTCCTCAAAACTCTGCTGACACGGCTCAGACCAGACAAACCAAGTAGTCTTCCTCAGAAGACAAGTAAGTGGTCGGGCAATCAAGGAGAACCCTTCCACAAACCGGCGGTAATAACCTGCCAAACCTAGAAAGCTGCGAACCTCCTTAACATTCTTAGGAGGTTACCAAGAAGATACTGACTCAATCTTCGTCGGGTCAACTTTAATACCCTCAGCAGTCACCACGTGGCCTAGGAAAGCCACCTCTGACATCCAAAACTCACACTTGGATAACTTAGCATACAGCTGGCTATCCTACATAATCTGCAATACTGTCCTCAAGTGTCCGGCATGCTCCTCTCGACTCCTAGAGTAAGCTAGGATGTCGTCAATGAAGACCACTACAAACTGGTCTAAGAAGTCAATGAATATCCCATTCATCAACTCCATGAACACCGCTGGTGCATTAGTGAGCCCAAATGGCATCACTACGAACTCATAATGACCATACCTAGTCCGGAATGCCGTCTTAGGTATGTCCTGATCTTTCACCCTCAATTGGTGGTAGCCTGACCTCAAGTCTATCCTTGAGAACACGGACGCTCCATGCAACTGTCCAACAGATCATCTATGCGCGGCAATGGATACTTGTTCTTGATGGTTACTTTGTTCAACTCTTTGTAGTCTATGCACAGCCTCATCGATCCGTCCTTCTTCTTCACAAATAATACTGGCGCGCCCCAAGGAGACACACTAGGGCATATGAAACCCTTCTCTGCTAACTCCTCTAACTACTTTTTCAGCTCAAGCAGCTCTATCGGTTCCATACGGTACGGAGCCTTCGAGATCGGTCTCGTGCCCGACTCTAACTCAATGCTGAAGTCAACGCTCCTCTGTGGGGGTAGTCTTGGCAGGTCGTCACTGAATACCTCTGCAAACTCGCATGCAACGGGTATCTCCTCTATGGTCAAGCTCTTGCTTTCCTTCATGGCATAACACCAGAAGGCCTCGCAACCCTGTGCTATCAGTCTCGCTGCTCTCACTACACTGATAATTGTGCCGGACTTTCTGAGGTCCCAACCTCGGAATATCACTCTATGACCCTCCTCAATGGCAACGGTCACTGTCCTCTTACTGATAGCATGAACTATAGTCTATATTTTGGGATTTGTTTGGACGTTTTATCTTCAATAATCTGCATGTTTGTATGTATGTTATGTGATTATATTACCATTTCATCTACCTTTGCGGGAATCGAGGTCTACACCTAGTTTTGTTGTAATCGTAGGTAAAATGGCACGTTTTGCATTAAAAAGGAGCAAAAGGAGCTATGGAGTCATTGGAGCTACATTCAGGAACATAAGGAAACATCCAGGAAGCATAACCGTGGATTAGAGATTCACTTTGGACCAGATTTGAGAGATTTCACATTCAGTTGTGACTCACCTCGGTTGACTACAGAGTCACCTCGACCGAGGTGATCTAGAGGAGTCGACTCGACCGAGGCGAACACCTGGGACGCGGCGAGAATATTTTATTCTTGGCTGAGATCTTTTATCTTTGGAAAGAGATCTTATATTTTTGGGCTTGGCTCCTGGAAGGAAGAAGATATGCTAGATCATATATTTTACCTATTTTATGGGAAGAGATCTTTCTAAGATATCTTATCTTTGGAGAGTAATTTTCCTATAAAAAGGGTCGGATTTCCCACAAATCTGACATCCTGCATACATTCGCTTACACCTAATACACCGCAGCAGCCATACTCCAGTTGGGAGATTTGAAGAACCTTTTTGAAGGTTGAAGGAAGAAAGTCTGTAGCTTTTATAGATTTTTGAAGGGTTTTTGTAAGATCATCTTAGATTCCCTTCTTGTTTGTTGTCTTGTTGGATTTCTATCCAAGGAACGCTTGTTGATTATATAATTGATTCAGTTATTGAAGCCTTTCTCTTGAGGTTTTCTTGTTCAATTATTCTCTTTCTTTCCATATATTTGATTAATACTTTCATGATGATGAGTGGCTAATCTCTTTGTGTGATTCAAGGGTGATTGGCTGAAGGTTATGGGAAAAACAATGATAGAATGATCTTAATTACAGTAGGACCCTGAAAGTTCGAGCCTTTACCTTAACCCTAAGCATCTCGTTCAGTCAATGAACATCTCGGCCGGGGTGGAATTCGTCTGACCGAGGTGACTTATCTGATCCGAAACTGAGAGTTAAGTGTTAGAGTTTGCCAAATCCTATTCTTATTACACCTTTCCTGGTCCAATGCAAGCCTAGGATGAGACTTACCCGGTAATTCCTTAGTTTGTTTACCAAAGATCATAAGTGTAGGTAATAAATATTTATCCTTTATTGGGGTTTGAGTGTGCTTTCATCCCATCTTTGTGAGTTAGCCTGAGAATTACCCGGTAAAGGTTGATTCTATTCCCTTAGATGGTGTGTTAGTTTGAGGTTATAGTTCTTTATCTTAATTCCTTGAGACTTATCCGAAAATAGGAGTTACGGTTTTGAATTAGTGAGTAGTGAGACTTACCCGGTGATCTATTCCACTTTAGTAAAACCTTCCCTATGCAAAAACCTCAGCTTTGTCGGCTTATTTTTAGATTTTGAGTTGGAACCACAACTAGATGCTTTAATCCCTAGAATTACATATTTCCTTTATTGACTTTTATCATCTTTGATTGTTTTAATTGTTTTGTGGTTAGTAATTTCTAAAGCTTACCGTTGTCGACTTTGTTTCACTAAGTCCCTGTGATCGACCCTTGGAATTTCTTGCTTTTTACTACGATTGACCCGTACACTGCGGGTTCGCATCCTTGTTTTAAGCTTACATCTAGGGTTATAAATTTAAAGCTTGTACACACCGTTTGGAGCGAACAAGTTTTTGGCGCCGTTGCCAAGGACTTGGTCTAGACCGAGCCGGTTACGGTTTGCTTTTGGGGCACTTGCCCCCGTGTCTACTAACCACTCTACTTGAGTGACTTTTGCAGGTTCTTTCTTAGGTTTATGCGAAGAACCCGCACTGGGAAGGAAATCGTTCCTTACGATCCCGAACCAGAAAAGACATACAAACGACGCTTAAGAGAAGCGAAGATGGCCAACCAAGACAATCGCGATCTTGAGGCCGAATTGAAAGAGGCGCTAGAGCAGCTACGCCTCAGCAGGGAAGAACTAAGGCAAGAGAAAGAAGAAACTCGCACCAGGATTGAAGCGATCGAAACAGATATGGCTGCCTTACGAGACCAATATCTACTTTGACCGAGGAAAGACCCAGTTCCCGATGCTGGACTGATGCAGGTACCAGTCGTAGACCCTCGACCGAGGAAGGTTCCAGTACCTAACGCCCCGGCCGAGGTACTTCCAGCTCGGATGCCAGTCTGAGGCGCCCTTTTTGCAGGAATCCCACAAACCCTAGGTCAAAGGATGAACCCCAATCAACAACTGAGGCGTCCAGGAGTTAACCTAGGAGATCCAGCGGACCATGACTACGAACTTCGACCGCAAGTTCTTTCCATGATTCGCCAATGCCAGTTCGTAGGGCTAGAGAAGGAATCTCCACATCAACATCTTCAAAACTATGAGATCTTGATGGAGACCTTGAGACCCTCAAGGATTGAAAATAACAACTACAAGCTAAGACCTTTTTACTTTTCTTTAAAAGATAGAGCTCTTACTTGGTATCAATCTCTTCCTCCAGGAAAAATCAGCACTTGGGAGGAGATGACTACGGAATTCTTGACTAAATTCTTTCCCCTCTCTAAGACCGCTGAAATGAGAGAGAAGATTAATGCATTCATTATGAAGGACAAGGAGAGCTTGTCCAAGTCATGGGAGAGGTTTAAAGACATTCTTTTGGATTGCCCACATCATGGGATTCCAAAGATAGAGTTGTTGGAGATATACTTCAAGGGACTGGACGGAAGCACCTAGTTCAACCTCCAACTACTCTCCGCCGGTACCTTTATGGACATGGCAATTGACGAAGCTTGGGACTTTATCGAGAAGCAAGCTTTGCATATGGAGAAATACACCCATCAAGGAGCTGAAGGTGGAGTTAAAAGAGTTAACTTCCAAGATACTCAGCCTAACAACAATCAACTCACGTCTTTGAAGAATGACGTGAAGCAATTGAAGGAACTCTTGGTTGCTCAAACCAAGAAGGAAGATCAAGGACAAAGGAACAACAACAATGGATACCGTAACAACAACAACGGTTCCCGGAACAACAACTACAACAACAACAATAGAGGATCCAATAGAGGATCCAATAGCAATAATTGGAGGGCGAACAACCAAAGTTCAGGTAACAATCATTCTAACTCCAATTCTAACGATTCCTCTAATCCTTTCCTCTCTTCCCCTTCTTCTTCTTCTACTCCATTAAAGAGCCAGGGGCAAGGATCAAGTTCGTCCCAGCCGAAAAAGAAAGACGCAGTGCTGGAGGCTATCTTGATCAAGCTTAGTGCTATGGAGACTTCTATGACTTCATTTTCGAAGGCCCAAAAGGCCTTTGAACAACAACTTGCTAGTAGGGCGAATGAAGCGCCAAGAGATCCAGGGAAGCTTCCAGCAAGGACGGAAAGCAACCCTAAGGGCCAGATTATGGCCATAACTATGAGGAGTGGACTGAAAACTGCAGATCCAGTGCCTCGGTCGGTGCTAGTACCGACGAAGACCACCTTAGTCCAGGTGCAGTCGAAGAACACTTCGGCCGAGATGCTAACCGAGGTGGAGCCACAAAAAGCGGAGGGGAAAACTGAAGTTTATGTTCCACCTCCTGCATACAAACCACCACTTCCATTCCCCCAGTCGAGGGCCAGAGCACATCTAGACAAGCACTTTGGTAAGTTCCTTGACTTGATGAATAAAATGCACATTAACATTCCTTTCCTTGATGCTATTCTAGGGATGCCCGCCTATGGGAAGTTCTTAAAAGAGCTTTTATCAAGAAAGAGGAAGCTGCAAGATTTTGGTGAAGTAAGGATGACATCTAAATCCTCGGAGCTTATTCAAATCATGAAGGAGAAGATGCCACCTAAGTTGAGAGATCCCGGCTCATTTTGCATTCCCATTCAAGTTGGGGATGTCACTTGTGTAGCCTTATGTGATCTAGGAGCCAGCGTGAGCATCATTCCACTGGAGCTATGTGTGAAGATCGGACTTGGAGAGCCCAAGCCGGTCAAGATTCGATTGTACATGGCGGACCGCTCCATTACCCATCCCGTGGGCATTTTGGAAGACGTTCCGGTCAAGTTAGGTAACTTCTATTTACCAATAGACTTTGTTGTACTTGACATTCCCGTGGATTATCCAGTTCCTATTATTCTCGGGAGGCCATTTCTAGCAACTTCGGGTTGCAACGTGGATTGTAAGAACGCCAAGTTGAAATTCAACATTGGTGGAGATGAAGTGGAGTTCGCACTACTTGCGGCCATGAAAGGAGAGCAACTAAGCGATGATATCTTCAATATCTACGATGAAGAAGAATCAAGGGAATTGGTGAGCTCTATCCTTATTAACGATCCACTCAAAAGAGTTATTAGTTTCAGTTTAAATGAGGAAGGTATAGATGCTTCTTGTGATGCAGATATACGGAGCTTAAAAGCGCTGGAAGAAGATCCAGGAGCTAAAACTGAGAAGCTACTCCAGGAGACGAAGATCTCCAGTTTCGGTTCCAGTTACAGTACCTCGACCGAGGCACTCTCTGGACTGAGCGAGGCGACTGAAGAACATCTCGGTCAACGCCTCTGCACCTCGACCGAGGTCGAAGGTGAGACGATTTCAACTGAGACTTCCGAAAGTCCAGTTTCTAGATCTACTCCACTAGAAGGAGGAAGCCAGGATTCCCCTCAGAAAGCACCCCCAGTTGTGGAGCTTAAACAACTCCCAAACCACTTGAGGTATGTCTTTCTTGGACCGGATTCCACTTATCCCGTTATTGTTAGTGCTTTCCTCTCCGAATCTGAATTGTCTAAACTAATGCATGTCCTGAGAAAGCATCAAAAGGCTTTGGGTTATACTATAGATGATCTTATTGGCATTAAGCCTTTTTTCTGCATGCATAGAATTCTAATGGAAGATGATCATAAGACTTCACGGGAACCTCAAAGACGGTTAAATCCGATCATGAAAGAGGTTGTGAAGAAGGAAATTCTTAAGTTGTTGGATGCAGGTATCATATATCCTATCTCGGACAGCA
This sequence comes from Fagopyrum homotropicum, assembly GCA_033239125.1. Taxonomy (NCBI): domain Eukaryota; kingdom Viridiplantae; phylum Streptophyta; class Magnoliopsida; order Caryophyllales; family Polygonaceae; genus Fagopyrum; species Fagopyrum homotropicum. Next base: position 128,498,222 of record BSWB01000003.1, read on the forward strand.
AATGGGTAAGCCCGGTGCATGTTGTTCCGAAGAAAGGAGGGATGACCGTTGTGACGAATAAGAACAACGAGTTGATCCCAACTAGGACCGTTACGGGCTGGAGAGTTTGCATTGATTACAGGAAGCTGAACACGACCACTCGGAAGGACCATTTTCCACTTCCCTTCATTGATCAAATGCTCGAACGGTTGGCCCAGCATTCACACTTTTGCTACTTAGACGACTATAGTGGCTTCTTCCAGATTCCTATCCATCCGGATGATCAGGAGAAGACCACTTTCACTTGTCCATGGGGGACATTTGTTTACAGGAGGATGCCATTTGGATTGTGCATTGCACCCGCTACCTTCCAGCGATGCATGATGGTTATCTTTTCCGAGTACATAGAGGAGATCATGGAGGTATTTATGGATGATTTTTCAGTATATGGTTCCTCTTTTGATGATTGCCTATCTAACCTTTCTCTAGTGCTACAACGATGTGAAGACACTAATCTTGTTTTGAATTGGGAGAAGTGTCATTTTATGGTTAATGAAGGCATTGTGGTAGGATACCTTGTTTCTAATCGAGGCATTGAGGTCGATCGCCCTAAGATCGAGACTATTGAGAAACTCCCTCCCCCTTGTTCTGTTAAAGGTGTGAGGAGTTTTTTCAGGCATGCAGGTTTCTACAGGAGATTCATCAAGGACTTCTCTAAGATTTCTAAACCTCTAACTAACCTTTTGAATAAGGATGTCGTTTTTGAGTTTTCGCAGGAGTGTCTTGATGCATTTTACAGGATTAAGGATGCGTTGATCTCCGCTCCCATTATCCAACCTCCGGATTGGACCTTGCCCTTTGAGATCATGTGTGATGCTAGTGATAAAGCCGTAGGAGCGGTGCTTGGACAGAAGAAGGATGGCCGGACCACCGCCATTTACTATGCTAGCAAGACGCTAGATGTAGCACAACGCAACTACGCTACCACCGAGAAGGAGTTATTGGCGGTTGTATATGCTTTCGAGAAGTTTCGTTCTTACCTAGTAGGGGCGAAAGTCATTGTCTACACCGACCACGCAGCCATCCGTTACTTGCTTGCTAAGAAAGATGCCAAGCCACACCTTATTCGATGGATTCTCTTGTTTCAAGAGTTTGACTTAGAGATCCGCGATAAGAAGGGATCCGAAAATTCTATTGCGGATCACCTCAGCCGGCTACCTACATCTTCACGCGAGAAGGACGACCCACCCATAGACGATTCATTCCCCGATGAGCACTTACACTTGTTGGAGCGTTTGATAGATTTACTTACTTCACCCCACGATGGAGGTGAAGTATGGGGTGAGGGCACCTCCCATCACGTTTGAGAGATGCACTATGGTCCAACTAGCAACCTTAAACCAAGTGCTTCTTGGGAGGCAACCCAAGGTATTGCTTTCTTTTCCCTTTTTCTAGTCTAGCTTAGATAGTTTTGCTTTTGCTTTGCTTTGTTTTGTTTTTGGCGTCCTAGACAGACAACATGTGACTTCTAAGGAAGGAGTACAAACCAGGAGAATAACTAGAAGGACAGAAGTTCGAGAATTTGAGAAGACGGAGTTTGACTGAGGCACATTTCGGTTGTTGTCAAAGCACCTCGACCGAGGTGATTCTTGAGCAACCGAGGCGATTAGGGTTTTTGAAGATCCACCTCGGTCCGTACCACCTCGGTCTAGTCGAGACCACCTCAAACGAGGTGACAACAGTTCCAGAAAGGGTATAAAAGGGGGGTTTAATTTCTCTCTCTAATTTTTACCCCTCCTCGACCGCGGCAGCCCCCTCACCTCGTTTCGCTCCTCTTCGATCGTTTTCGACGATTCTTGCTTCCAAATTGCAAAGAAAGGATAGAGGATCCCAGTGCAAGTGTCAATCTGCGAAGAAAACGAACTAAATCGACCGAATCGGGGTAAACATCGAAAAAACCCTAACCTCTCTCCTTTTCACTATTTTGCTTCAAATTGGGCTTTGGTTGCCCTACATTTGCTGAAGAACAGATTAAGTACCCCATAAGAACCAGTTGTAGTGATTTTGGGGGAAAAGAACTGGATTTTTGAGGAAATTCGTCGCGCAGTTCTTCGCCTCGGTCCAGTCGTGTTGTGCCTCGGCCGAGGTGTTCTTGAGTTGTGTCAGGCCGACCGAGGTGATCTGACAGTGTTATTTAGAGATGAGTTCTGATAGACAGCTTGCCCTGAGGGATAGATCCTCCCCTTCCCCTTCTTCTTCTTCCTCTAGACCGTATAGACCGGTGATCCACGAGAGATACCAGGTCGATTATGACCGTATAGTAGCCCGTCTAGTGATTGCACCACGCTTCCTGGATGTTTCGGCTTTTGATTGTCTCCATGTGGATGGAGACCTTAGACGGATGATCTCGATGGTAGGGCTAGATCAGTTTACTGAGATCCGTGCACCTGCCTATCTAGAGCCTACCTTAGAGTTTGTTAGCTCTTTCACCTACCTCCCCACAGAGCATTGTGTGAAGTACCGGTTGATGAACCGGAACTTCCTAGTTCCCTTAGAGTACTGGAGAGATATTTTTGGTTTCCCGGCCCCGACTGCTGTTGATTTTCCTTCCCGGACTGTAGCTAGGGAGTTTTGGGGTCAAATTGCTCATGTAGTTGAGCACGCAGATAGATGGCGCCCTGGAGACTCCAGGGAGCACATCATATTTCACCTAGCCTTTAGGTTAGCTCACCGCATTTTCAGCGAGACGCTTCTGGCGCATACTGAGACGCCCCAAAAGGTCCGACAGGGGGAGCTTTTTAGCCTTTACTACATGGTGACTGGAGGGATCCCCGACTTTGGCTTGATGTTGGCAGAGGATCTACACAAGATCAAGGCCAAGGCGAAGGGGGACATCTGCTGCGGAGGGATTGTGACCCACATTGCTAGCTATCAGGACATCGACCTCAGCGCTTGTACTATGGTGGCGGTTGCCAAGCCGCTAGGGCTACAGGAGATGATCATTCGGAGGATATTGGTTCCCCGAGGACTGACTACACCATATATGACGATGCCATGGGAGCCGACTACACCACAGGGGATCAGATGGTCTCCCCAGTTCTCTATTTATGACCCTCACTACTGGCAGACTGCTTGGATTCCATTGATGGAGGATGCTAGAGAGGCAGCAGCTGCACCAGCTGAGGAGGATGAGGTAGAGGAGGAGACAACTGATGACGATGACAGAGATGACGGAGTTCCTATGGATACAGGGACGGATACTGCTGGGACGAGTGCGCCGGTTATTGACATAGATGATGATAATACTGAGCCTGCACCAGCCACATCACCAGTGAAACCTGCTAGGCGTAGGGTACGCCGACACAGAGATCTAGAGGCTCACCGTCGGATCGATGATCTGACGGATCAAATGATCGATTCTTATGCTGCCCTATCACTGGATATCCGTGAGATGTAGGAGAGACAGCATTACCAGCACATGATGGCTCAGATTCAGTTTCAGCACATCATGGGCCACCCGTTCGACCCATCTCAGTATCCGTATGTGCCACCACCACCACCGGATCGTGACTATTGAGAGCTGCACGATTTTCTTTCTTATTTATTATGCAGCTCAGCTTTATGTCCGGTGAGTATTTTATTTCTGTAGACTTATTTTGACCCACTGGGACAGTGTGTCCCAAGTATGGGGTGTTTATGTATTTCATTGACTTATGTGATGTATGACTCTACATTATCGGATATTTATGCTTATTTTGCTTCCATGGATTTTATCTGAGATTACATGCATACACACAGGTTATTTGATTGAGAAAAACGTCAAAACTGAAAATTTTAAAAAAAATTTTTTTGACCTCGACCGGGGCAGTTCTGGCCGAACGAGGTACTTCACCTCGGTTTACCTAAGAACACCTCGACCGAGGTGGTTTAACAGAGAGTTTTCGAAACGATTTTTGTGCTTCTTATCTGGATATGACCTCAGTGAAGATCTTGTTACTAACTGGTTTTAAAATCTTTATGTGTTTGAAAGGTTATATAATATGTTTAAGTTGCTAAATGCTTTGTTTGAAATTTTTGGCATGTTTAATACTTTGTTTTTATCCAAATTATGTTGAATTTGAAGGTTGACACCACGTTATGAGTTCTCTCACTTTCTTCATGGAAAGACCAAGGCAATTCATTCTTCTCTCTTCTTCTTCTTGATCATGCTTAGCCCCTCATATACATTTTTGCCTCCCTTTACCTATCCGGGAATTTGGAAGCAAGCAAAGTGGTGAAAGCAAGTGAAGTTAAAGTTGAGAAGTTGGCTGGAAATGAAAGTGTTAGAAAGAAATAAATAGGTTTGGGGAAGTCAATCATGATGATGAGTAACTCGGCACCATTCACATAGCCGGGTGTTTGTTTCTTGCCAAAGTCGGATTGAGCGATATTCCTAACGGGTCATGGTATGTGCATCAAGGGTTTGATGCATCTCAAGAAATTGATGATTGCTGATTTCCTAGGCTTCGGTTATTGTGCACCTCTGTCCATGCATCCCAAAAAGTAAAGTAAAGAAAAGTGTGAAATAAGCAAAGCTTATTGGTGGAAGATGTTGAAAGTCAAAGTGAAAGTGAAGTATATCCTTTTCCTGGATTCTAGCACCACATTACCTTACATACATCCCTACCCTACACGTTTCTTGACCTTTCTTTTGGGAAGCCCTTGAGACCTCGAGCTTGTTGATTGACTTAGTGGTTTAAACTGGATTATGCATGATTAATTTCGATAATTATGACTTATTATGCATTCTATGATTTTATGCAAAGATGAACAACTTTCTTATATTTATAAAATATTTTGATCATATTTTGATTTTAAATTCCATGAAGTATTCTCTTAGAGTGATCTATGATTGTAGCACACCATAAAATGTTTTTGAAAGACTTTTTCATTGATTTTCTTGACTTATAATCCATTCTATCTTGCCTTTTATATGCGGAACTTGCTTGGGGACAAGCAAGGGCTAAGTATGTGGTATTTTGATAGCATGAATTATAGTCTATATTTTGGGGTTTGTTTGGACGTTTTATCTTCAATAATCTGCATGTTTGTATGTATATTATGTGATTATATTACCATTTCATCTACCTTTGCGGGAATCGAGGTCTACACCTAGTTTCGTTGTAATCGTAGGTAAAATGGCACGTTTTACATCAAAAAGGAGCAAAAGGAGCTATGGAGTCATTGGAGCTACATTCAGGAACATAAGGAAACATCCAGGAAGCATAGCCGTGGATTAGAGATTCACTTTGGACCAGATTTGAGAGATTTCACATTCAGTTGTGACTCACCTCAGTTGACTACAGAGTCACCTCGACCGAGGTGATCCAGAGGAGTCGACTCGACCGAGGCGAACACCTGGGACGCGGCGAGAATATTCTATTCTTGGCTGAGATCTTTTATCTTTGGAAAGAGATCTTATATTTTTGGGCTTGACTCCTGGAAGGAAGAAGATATGCTAGATCATATATTTTACCTATTTTTATGGGAAGAGATCTTTCTAAGATATCTTATCTTTGGAGAGTAATTTTTCAATAAAAAGGGTCGGATTTCCCACAAATCCGACATCCTGCATACATTCGCTTACACCTAATACACCGCAGCAGCCATACTCCAGTTGGGAGATTTGAAGAACCTTTTTGAAGGTTGAAGGAAGAAAGTCTGTAGCTTTTATAGCTTTTTGAAAGGTTTTTGTAAGATCATCTTAGATTCCCTTCTTGTTTGTTGTCTTGTTGGATTTCTATCCAAGGAACGCTTGTTGATTATATAATTGATTCAGTTATTGAAGCCTTTCTCTTGAGGTTTTCTTGTTCAATTATTCTCTTTCTTTCCATATATTTGATTAATACTTTCATGATGATGAGTGGCTAATCTCTTTATGTGATTCTAGGGTGATTGGTTGAAGGTTGTGGGAAAAACAATGATAGAATGATCTTAATCACAGTAGGACCCTGAAAGTTCGAGTCTTTACCTTAACCCTAAACATCTCGTTCAGTCGATGAACATCTCGGCCGGGGTGGAATTCGTCTGACCGAGGTGACTTATCAGATCCGAAACTGAGAGTTAAGTGTTAGAGTTTGCTAAATCCTATTCTTATTACACCTTTCCTGGTCCAATGCAAGCCTAGGATGAGACTTACCCGGTAATTTCTTAGTTTGTTTACCAAAGATCATAAGTGTAGGTAATAAAGGTTTATCCTTTATTGGGGTTTGAGTGTGCTTTCATCCCATCTTTGTGAGTTAGCCTGAAACTTACCCGGTAAAGGTTGATTCTATTCCCTTAGATGGTGTGTTAGTTTGAGATTATAGTTCTTTATCTTAATTCCTTGAGACTTACCCGGAAATAGGAGTTACGGTTTTGAATTAGTGAGTAGTGAGACTTACCCGGTGATCTATTCCACTTTTGTAACACCTTCCCTATGCAAAAACCTCAGCTTTGCCCGCTTATTTTTAGATCTTGAGTTGGAACCACAACTAGATGCTTTAATCCCTAGAATTGCATATTTCCTTTATTGAATTTTATCATCTTTGATTGTTTTAATTGCTTTTTGGTTAGTAATTGCTAAAGCTTACCGTTATCGACTTTGTTTCACTAAGTCCCTGTGATCGACCCCTGGAATTTCTTGCTTTTTACTACGATTGACCCGTACACTGCGGGTTCGCATCCTTGTTTTAAGCTTACATCTAGGGTTATAAATTTAAAGCTTGCACACACCGTTTGGAGCGAACACCTACCAATGTCTAAGACTGCTCCGTGTCTCTTCATCCAATCTATCCCTAAAATCACATCCTCATGAGCTAAGGGCATGACTAGAAAATTTACTAGCCAATCTCTATCTCCCATGCGAACGGGACATCCATAGATCTCCCTAGTCCCTCTTACCTTACTCCCATCAGGTAAGCCTATCATAAAAGGTATCCCCTCTACAGTAGCTAAGGACAACCTATCTACGCATGCATCAGATATGAAGGAGTGTGTAGCACCCGTATCAAATAAAACTCGTACGGGTAAGTCATAGATCTGGATCGTACCTGTGGCAGTCGGTGCCTCTGGCTGATCAGCACTCCTCAGCTCAAACATCCGTGCCTGAGTTCCTCTAGTATCAGCTACACTGCCACGTCCTCTGCCCCGACCTGATCCCTGCATAGAGCTCTGTGAAGATGTGTGTCCTAGAGCCCTGCAAGACTGCTGCTGACCTGAGGCTCGGTACTGCTACTGCTGACTCTGTACACTGCCACGTTCTCTGCCCCGACCTGATCCCTGCATAGAGCTCTGTGAAGATGTGTGTCCTAGAGCCCTGCAAGACTGCTGCTGACCTGAGGCTCGGTACTGCTACTGCTGACTCTGTACACTCCCTGATAGACCTGTAGGGGAAGAACCCTGTTAAGATGGAGCCTTGCCCTGGCGGCAGAATACAGCCCTATGTCCAACCTTGCCGCACTGGAAGCAGGTCACTGACGGCTTCGTGCAGTTCGATCGGATGTGTCCATAGCCACTGCAGTTGTGGCACTGTAAGACACCAGCTGAAGTCTGACCAGTAGCGGTATGGCTATGTTGCCCTTGAGTCTGTCCCCGTCCAAAAACAGCTACTCCTGTACTACCACTAGCATATCTTGTCCTCTGCCACTTATCCGGCCTGTCTGACTGAGCAGCTCTCCTCTGGATTGGTCTATCTCTCTCATATACAGACGTCCTATCCTGATAGTCTGACAATGTCTCGCAGCGAAATCCTGCTAGATAGGAACGAGTGCTCTCTCAATCTCTGTGAAAAGATATACACATGCTGCTCCTCAAGAGGTGCAGCTGGTCCAAGTAGAGTCAGTTCCTTCTGGAACTTCTTGATGGCAACAACAATCGGAATATCCTCAAATCCCACCTTAATGAAGTCCTAAAACCTCTCTCTCCTCAACGAGATAGGGCAGTATCTGTCTCTAACAATGCTCCTCATCTGCTCCCAACTGGTGACCCGACTACGTATGGTCCGCCACCTGGAATGAGCATCCTCAGTGAAACATGTCTGCACCAAATCCACTTGTCGATCCTCTGGGCAACGTATCGCCTCTAGTGCAGTCTCTACGTGTCCAATCCAGTGCTCCACCTCTAACCCTATCTCTCCACTGAATGAGGGGATTTTTTGAGAGTTGAAAGCCTTCAACCACTCATCCAGCCTCGGTGCTCTAGACCCAGTAGGAGCTCTATCAGCCACAACTCTCCTCTCAGGTACAGCCGGCACCTGAGGCACTCCCTGTGTCACCTGAACAGACCTAGCCGGAACTGGTGGTACCTGGGTAAGTCTCTCTGTTCTAGCAACCTCCTCCATACGCTCGACGTATGCTCGGTACTCTCCGTACTCAGATGCTCCAATAGAAACACGTCCTGACTCCGTCGAACGTGCTCTTTGCGCTCCATACCTAGCAACGGTCTCATTCCTGACCTCGGGACCTATACTCTCAGCCACCTCCTCTACTCCATCATCTGGCATGATCACTGCTGGCGGATCCTCTCGAGGAGCTCGACCTCGACCTCGTGCTAGTGGAGGTCTACCTCCACGGCTGCATCCTCTAACTATAGGGGTCCTATCTCCCCTACCTGGTCCAGCTGGAGGGAGAGGTGGACGACCTCTACCTCAACCAGTAGCTAGCGTAGCTCTAGTACGTGCCATCTGCGCGAGAAATAACAACTATAATTATAAACTATCTAATAAGTCCAACTATAGTAAAACCTAAAGTCCATACTAAGCATACTGAGATCCGCGGTAGTAGTGGTGGTCAGCCGTACTTTTCTATTCCCAACCAAACTATGCATGCATTTGAAAACCAAAAAGTTCCCTTTTTAAAACTCAGACCCCTTTCGGGTTAAGCTTAATACTTATTCGGTCTTTCAGAAGATTTCAAGTGCCATTGTTGCCAACCTAGAGCTCTGATACCATGTTGTAACACCCCGAATTCTAAGAACTCGGGACGTCATTGGTTAGGACCTCACAATGGGTCCCGACCTCAGTTTAACAACAATATTACTAAGATCTTGCAACAAGACACAAATAAGAAAACCGAAATTCATGAAATAGTATTTTTGAAGGAATGAATGCAACAAGGTCTAGCAGCCTATAGTACTTAAACAAAGGGAAAAAGATCAACTGTCTTAACAAAAGAAAGAACGACAAACAACAACCCCAACCCCCACTCTAAGGAGTACGGAGACCCGGCTGACCACTACTTCCGGATCACTCAGCTGCTGATCTAACCTGCGGTAAATCTAGAAACACAATAGAAGAAACCATTAGCTAGTTATCTAAACATTAGGAGAATAATAATAGCACACACACACATAAAATAATAAACACCCATCATGCTTTTAAACAAGTCCATTTATTATCTTCAGTTAAGTTATTCACTCTTACTAATGATACTTATTTTGTGACACGAGGGATTCCCAAACCTCGCCTCCGCCCCCGTGTAACCATCAAGAATGGATCCGATGCATCTCACCTTGTACCTGCCTGGTCTGGGTATAGAGAATCTCCGAGTCTCCTGTCAGAGCTGGGCAGTGATGTCACGGCCCGTTATATACACTTGGGCCTTAAAACATAATAACAACGGCCGTCCTAACAAGTTGTTATTATTATAATCACACACATCGCACACACACAACCATTATCACTCAACTAATATCCAAAAACTGGCTAAGTAAGTCGCAAGAACTTATCTGAGTCAAATCACACTCTAACAAGTCTCAAATCGGTCTGTACTCGTGGTAACTCAAACGCTTGTCAAATAAGGCATGTGGATCAAAATCACATCCAGATGTCCAACCTCATGCGAAGGGATTATGGAAAAAGCTCTCTTACGGTAAAAGACCATTTTACCCTTAGTGCCGAAGATTCTCAAAGTTTATTCTTGAATTCTACTAATTTCTTTTAAAACTTGTTTTCCATAAATTGTGTCTCTCGGATAGTTACTTATAGGTTATAAGGTCAAAACTTGAGTCAACTTGTCAAAGAGTACAACACTCCTCCTCCTTCCCGGTTATTACCCCACTCTTATACATGTATGTATACTTACATGTGCATACCTTTCTTATACATCTATATATCTATATTTACGGGCACTGCTGCGTTGGTAAATTTATAAATTTCCAACCTATTCTATATTGGTATCTATTTATACCTCCATATGTATTACACTGTACATTTTCCGCTACTTGCCTACTTCTATTGCTCAACATATATATATATATATATATATATATATATATATATATATATATATATACATTCTTGTATAATTTCAGTTTCTCTGTACATATCTATACTCATATGTAGGCTCAACACATTTACACTCATATAAATCCAAATATACAAAACAACAGTGCCTTGTTCGGAACTCAACGATAGCAGGCTGTAGATGGTCCGAGTAAGCGGTTGTTGGGGACGTATCAGGGTGTGACAGGGCGTCCTGGACTGGCTCGAGTGTGTCCCTCACAGTGCACCACCCGCCTTGGTCCGACACTGCAGAAATCGAGAGAGAGAGAGACGGCTTCAGTCGTTATCCACGCGAGTACAGAAGACGGGCTAAGGAAGAAGAGAGAGAACAAGTATCACCTACAGCAGCGGAGGAGGAGTCTCGTTACTGTGTCGTTCGGTTTTCTGCAGCACCTCACCGGCGTCCCGAAACGTGGCTGGTGGTTGACAGTACCGGTGGTCTGCTGTTGTGACGCTTAGACGTTGCTGTCGGTCTGCTGATTCGGATTTTGGGAGTGGTTGAGCAGGTCTAAGCGGCAGGCGACGATGGGGCAGGCGAGTAGACGACGCTTTGATACCTCCCGACGTGCAGCAGCGGCTTCGATCCCAGGCGTGCAACGGTCGTCTTCTCTAGTCGTGCGGTCGGGTAAGAGATGGAGAAGCGGCAGATTTGTTTACGTAATTAGTTTTAGAATTAGGTTACGCTTGAGGGTTAGATTAAGTTTATGATTAGGTTAATTAGGTTGGTCTTGGGCCGGATGAAGACATGGGCCAGCAAATTGGGCCGGTTCAGTTCATTTATTTAATATAGGATGATAGCTAAAATGTTATTCGTACGGAACCGCTCCTCCATTTTTATATAAAAAAAACGGAATTATTTCTGATTACATAATTTTATTATTTTAAGTGAATTAAGGTCACATAAAATAATAGAATTTAAATCTCGTTTATTTTTATTTTAGGGGTAAAGATTGACGGATCGGAATCCGGTTAACTTTAGTATTAAACGGAGTTTAAAATTTACGGTTATTACACAAACATACTCAACCATAACTCTCCCATAAATCTCAAAAGTTGGAATAAAAGCTGAAATTCCCATACTTAGCCAAATTTTCACTGTTGTAAAAACAGCCCATTTGTCCTACTTTGAGTCCTTATAATTTCTAATCCGACCGTTAACTTTCTCCCAAGTTTTAACACATTAAACTATATATTTCCATCTACATTATATCAAAAATGCAACGGTGGATGTTCGATTTAAGCTATCCAATTACGGGTTCAAAGTCAGCAGTTTCAGCTCACAAACACTGGAAATTCTGGGTTAGTTTTGGATCCTAAAATCAAGTCTTAAGACAACACCCTTTTACCCCTACCATACCTTGAATATCCTAGTTTAAAAATCAAGAGATACAAGGTACATACACACAACTCCTCAACACTCTCTACCCCTTCACCATGCTATCAACAAAGGTCAATCTACTCTTCTCTTAATCTAACTCCCAACTTAGCCCCTCTCATAAATTTATACTAGATATACTTAGGCTGCTGAAATTCTTAAAGCAGTACAGAAGGAGTAGAAGATGGTAGTGTAGAGGGCTCACCCAACCGGTCTTCTTCGATCTAGATCGGTGACAGCCCTTACTCACGGCTAGAGGGAGGCTAGTGATAGGTGATGTAATCACTATCAATTAGGGTAGTTTTTAGAGTCTTTTTATTGCATTAGTGTCGGTTTATGCTACTAACTCCTTGGTCCAGAAGAAGAAGATCAAAAGAAGCTAAAGAAGGAGTTATAAGCACTTAGGAGTGAAGATCGATCACGAAGCAAAGCTTATGTTGCCTCACCGCCCCAGCGGGTCCTTGCAGCCGCCCCTGCGGATGACGTTTTCCACTTGAGCGCTCCCTGCGCCTTCACCAGCGCCAACCATGAAGTGTGTCACCGCCCCTGCGCCTTCACCAGCGCCAACCATGAAGTGTGTCACCGCCCCTGCGCCACTCCTTGGCGCCCCTACGGTGACCTGCCCTGAAGAAATGAAGACCAACTCCCCTGCGTCTCCCACTGCGCCCCTGCCTGCGCCTCAACCTGGGAGCTGGAAGGCGAAGAGGATATGTCACCGCCCCTGCGTCGACATAGGGACGCCCCGGCGGCTTGGCATCAGAAACGTCAGGAAGACGAAAGGTCAGACGTTGAAGAGCATTGAAGATCCGCCCCAACGGAATTGTGTAGCCGCCCCAGCGGTTCTGAAGAAGATCAACCGATTCTGCCTAAACCGCCCTTGCGGTTCCTGAAGGCCGCCCTTGCGGGTTAACGCCAGAAGCTTTACTCCGGCTGTTTACACCACCTTTATGGCATTAAAGGTGACTGTTTTGGGCCGGCCATTTACTCCTATTTAGTGTCTTTTGTAGTATAATTAGTCCTTGGTTGATTGCTAGAATCAACCACCTTATCTTCTTGTTAGTCAACAAATTATCCACTTAGATTGTCTTGCTTCCTTGTAATGAGTTGCTAACTCCCTTGCTACATTGGGTTGGTTTGAAGCTGCTTTGTTGCTTTGGTTGTAAGTACTTTATAATATAAGTTTTTATTCAGTAATACTTTGTGTTTCCTTGATCTCCATTATCTAATTTGCATGTTTACTATTGCTTTAGATTGATCACCTTAGGTTCTAAAATGCATGCAAACAACTAGAATTAATAGGTTCCGGGTTCGGGTCTTTAATCTAGTAGAAACTTTAAGTAATAACAGGTTGTGATTACTTAAAGAAAAGGAACACAAATATAAAGATAAGTTTAACGGTTTTAATCTTCTCTTTATATCCCTTAGTCTTTGTTTGAAAGCTAACTTGTTATTTGTTCTTGTAGGTTCACGGAACTTTAACCTGTTAAGTTGTGTTGATGCCGGTTGGCTCAACACATATATACGATCGAGATGGGAGATTACTTGAAAACTTGTAAAAGGAACTCACCAAAGTAGCAAATGCATGCTTAGAATCAACCTAGTGTAGATTCACCCACCATTGTCTTACTTGTCGCATTAATCGTTTTCATAAGTTTTTGTGCATCAATTCAACCAAACCCCCCTTGTGTTATTTGTCACTATAATCGATAATTGCATCTAAAACACCTTAACTCTCTTGGGTTTGACCCTTACTTAATCACTATACTTGTTCTTAGTGCTATGTCGAGATTTACTTTTGATTGGGTATAGACGACCATAGAAATACCTTCGGTCAGCTAGCGTGCAGAACTTGGCTTGACGATGGCAGCCGCGATCCGTCCATGTGGTGCAGCGAGGCTAGGTGGTTAGGTACGTGCAGGGAAGTAGAGGAGAAGGAGAGGGAATGGGACAGCGTTGCCTCACTTGTTGCAACGTCTATAGCGGCGTCCGGCTTCTCAGTGGTGGATCGGCGATGGACAACTCGTTTAGCTGTGCGACAAGGAGGGTCTTTAGTTGCGGTTGGTTGCCTCAGGAAGGAAAGGAGTGAAGCGGTACTCACCTGACCGATGCAGACGACTCAGTAGACCCCGACGTCAAGGATGGGGCGGCGTGTTAGCGCTACTGGAGTCCGGCCGGCCTGATGCAGTCACGTGTGGAAGCCCGGCGGTGGTCTTTGGACTGACTTTTGTTGTGCAGCGAAACTCGTAGGTGTAGCGTACGTTTGATTAGGTTAAGGTTAGATTAGGTTAAAATTGGATTAGGTTAAATAATTAGGGTTAAGGTAGGTTATGGGATGGGCTGAAAGTTGTATCTACTAAGCTTAAACTGATGGGCCTGCTCATCTAGATAGCTATTAAATGAGTCGTTAAATTGTACGAGACTACTCTTCGGTTTTCAATCATACAGAATTGTTATTCAGTTTACATATTTATCATTTTATGTGAATTACGTTACATAGAATGATAGAACTTTGATAAAATTTTTATAAGGTAAACATTCTCTAGAATGAGAGGTTAGCGGATCGAAATCCGGTTTGATCGGGTTTTAAACGGAAAATAAAATTTTCGGGTATCATATATGTGGGTCATAATGTTCTTCCCTAAAGTAATCTAAGCATTTGGTTATAACATTAAATATTTTCACGTTACATTTATATAAGTAACCGTACTACTAAAGTTTTATTTTTAGGGATGATCTTTTTCTTTTTTTCAAATGAATATCAAAATGATCTATTTAGTTAAATTTTTTGAGGGTTTTTATTGTCCCACATTGATTAGATACTAAGCTTGATGGTTTTTGAACTTGTATAAATAGGGAGTCTAAAGAGTATACAAATAATGAAACAATTTGGTTTACTAGGCTTTTTCAGTTTTGTGTTTAATAAATGTACCCCTTGTGAGAAGAGTTTGTAGAGTTTGAGAATAAATACAAAATGTTGGGGTATATATACTTAATTGAAACATTAAAAAGCCTAGTTACTACTATAGTTTTTCAAAAAGGCCTAGTTACCAAAATTGCCCACAAATAATATGTGGGTCGTAATTGTGCCCCTCGAGTATTTTTAGGTAGGCTTATCTATCTACGTTAAATATTTGTAGGATTTTGATTATACAAATAATATATTTTTGGCCAATAAATCTTTATTTTGTAAACTATTTTTTAAGCTAGAGAATCTTTTGTTAACAAATAAACAATATGTTAGTGGAACTATTTCACGTTACTTTTTATTGTTGGAACCAATATATTTTTGGAATAATTTTTTAAATAAAAATAAATATAGTTCGATTTTTTCTGTTAGTTTTCGATTTCTATTTACGTTAAATATTTTCACCTTATTTTGGTTAAGTAATTGTACCCCTAAAGTTTATTTTTTGGAAGATTTTTTTCTTTTTTACAAATGATTATTATGCTAATCTATTTACGTTAAACTTTTTGAGGGATTTTGTTAACCCACCTCTATTTACGTTAAAGTTGTATAAATAGGGATTTTTGAGGGATTTGGTTCAAGTATAATTATTATTCATATCAAAATAATATTTTATTTTTGGGATCGTTAATTACATTTATGTGGGCATAACGTTCTTTTCTAAAGTAATCGTACTCCTAAAGTTTTATTTTTAGGGAAGATTTTATTTTGGGATCGTTAACCTACAATTATGTGGGTCATGATGTTCTTCCTTAAAGTAATCTTTATTTACGTTAAATATTTTCACGTTACTTTTATATAAGTAACCGTATCCCTAAAGTTTTATTTTTAGGGAAGGTTTTTTTTCCTATTTTTCAAATGAATATCAAAATGATCTATTTAGTTAAATTTTTTGAGGGTTTTATTGTCCCACATCGATTAACTACTAAGATTGATGGTTTTCGAACTTAATAGGGAGTCTAAAGATGAGTCTAAAGAGTATATAAATAATACATTTCTTGACGTTTGAATAATGTTTTATTTTTTGGATCGTTAACCTACAATTATGTGGGTCGTAATTTTTCCCCTCGAGTTTTTTTAGACAGCCTTATCAATTTACGTTAAATATTTTCAAGATTTTGACTATACAAATAATACATTTTTGGCCAATAAATCTTTATTTTCTAAACTATTTTTTAAGGTAGAGAATCTTTTGTTAACAAATTAACAATATGTTAGTGGAACTATTTCACATTACTTTTTATTGTTAGTTTTCAATTTCTATTTACATTAAATATTTTCACGTTATTTTGGTAAAGTAATCGTACCCCTAAAGTTTATTTTTTAGGGAAGATTTTTTCTTTTTTTTTCAAATGATTATTAGGCTGATATATTTACATTAAACTTTTTGAGGGATTTTGTTATCCCACATCGATTGACTAATAAGGTTGATAGTTTTAGAACTTGTATAAATATGGAGTCTAAGCATTATACGAATAATACATTTCTTGGCCTTTTAGTTAAGTTCAAGTATAATTATTATTCATATCGGAATAAAATTTTATTTTTGGGATCGTTAACTTACAATTATGTGGGCATAACGTTCTCTTCTAAAGTAATTGTATCCTAAAGTTTTATTTTTTGGGAAGATTTTACTTTTGGGATCGTTAAACTACAATTATGTGGGTTATAATGTTCTTTCCTAAAGTAATCTTGGCTTTTTTGTCAAGTTCGATTTCTATTTACGCTAAATATTTTGACGTTACTTTTATATAAGTAACCGTATCCCAAAAGTTTTATTTTTAGGGAATATTTTTTTTTCCGCTTTTTTCAAATGAATATCAAAATGATCTATTTAGTTAAATTTTTTGAGGGTATTTGTTGTCCCACCTCGATTAACTAGTAAGCTTGATGATTTTAGAACTTCTATAAATAGAGAGTCTAAAGAGTATACAAATAATACATTTCTTGGCGTTTTGGTTAAGTTCAAGTATAATTACTATTCATATCTGAATAATGTTGATGTGGCGCCTCCATGGTTTTTTTCCGGATTAAATCTTTTATCAAATTACAAATTAAGCAATAAATCTTTTTTATTAAACCATAATTATTTTGTAAAATATGAAATTTGCTATCCCACATCGATTATCAAGAAAACATGACCCTTTGAGAAGTTGTATAAATAAACACAAAAAAAATTGATGATTAATGTTATCTTCTGAGTTTACAATTATTTCGTTTTCTATCAATAATATCAAGCGATCGTACCTTTTGAGTTTACACCTATATCAAGTTTATATTCTTCTTTTCAGAATCGGACTGTCGCTCATTCAAGGTTTCACGACAAATGTTATCTTCTGAATTTGTATTATATTATATTATATTCGCACAATTTTATTTATTTTTGAATCAATTTATTTTGAATATATTTTTGCATTGCATATATGTCGTTTATTATTTGACATTTATTAATATTTTGGTTTTTATAATATAGATATAGTGAATACTTTTTGTTTGATATGTTCTCAAATGTAGTCATATTTATATGATGAACTAGGTCAATAATAATGTTGTTATCATTTAATAAGCGTATACTTTATTACATAAACATTTATAATCAAATCAACACAATATAATAAGAAAATAATATCTATAAAAAAATTATTCACACAAAAAAATAGGGCTAATTTGGTTAATAGGCTTTTTTGAGTTTTACATTTAGTAACTAGGTCATTTAGTTTTTTAATTAGGTAAATATACCCCAACTTTTTGTATTTTCTCTCAAACTCTAAAAACTCTTCTTTGAAGGGGTACATTATTAAAAATAAAACTCAAAAAAGCCTAGTAAATAAAATTGTTTCAAAAAAATAACAAAAAATACATTTTCAAATACCTGTGCAAGGCACGGGCACTAAACTAGTATTGATTGAAAGATCTGATTTTGAAAATTATGAACGATACATTTAGGGGAAAATTAATTCCACCCATTTAGTGGTACACCATTAAATGTTCAAATCACATTTCGTAATTTTTTTTTTTTTGAAGATTTGGCCAAACTAAATGCACCTTAAGTGCGTTTACTTTGGTTATGTTGTTTTAAAAATTAATTTTGTTAGATTTTGTACTGGTGTTAGTTTATGAGTATTTTTTTCGAGTTTATAAGTTTTGATTTTTTTTTAAAGTTTTTTATTTGCAATTTTATGAGTTTCGGTGTTTTAGGGTTGTTTTTTTGTTTCACAATCATAAAATTATTTTTTAATAACTTTAACCTATGAAATAAATTAAATGAGTTGATACTTCAACTATAACTAAGGTGTTTATCGACCATTTTGAACGCAAAGGTCCCGGAATACCTCAATTCGAGTTTCATACTCGGTATCCATTTTGTTCACATAACCACAAAATAAGAACATAATCAAATAATCACAAAATAAGAAATATGGAAAAACTTATGTCAACAACATAGTAATAAAAACAAAAGTTTAACGATAACGGTAAATATCATGATCGAAATTTATAAGATAACGATAAATTAACAAAACGAGATAACAAATCCTGCGTGAGACACCGTTCGTTACGGCTCAACGCGCCTAACATCATACTCTTATCGAATCGTGACTAGCCCGACTCCAAAGACGCAAAGGAAATCCAACGGCATATGACATCAAACAGTTATACAACATGCTCTTGTCTCATGTCTCGGCATAAAGTATGACCTCATCGTGGAGAACGACTCAAAAACGACAAATGGGTTCAACGAACTTTCGTTATTAGCGCGATTTATGCGATTTTTTTGTTTTTCCGAATTATAATATTATTTTCAAACGATTCATGTTATTTTAATTTCGTTATTTTTTGTTAGAAGTTATATTCATCTGAAAATTTAGCGATAAAGGAAAGTTCGTTGAAATAATAACAATAATAATTAATGCTAATAACAATAATAAGGGTTAAAATAATTTAAGTAGTCAAATTACTCCATAAAGCGTGATTTGATGGATTTGATCGATTTGATTTGGGTGGAAAATCAAAGTGAAAATGGGGCTTGTAGATAGGAATTAGAAGGACCGTTAGTCATCGAATGAGTTTTAAATCAAGGGCTCTCACACACTCATCGTTAATGACACTTTTGTAAATTCACTTAAAATTTGGGAAAATATCGTTACATTCAAAAATTGTAGATAAGTAATCAGTGTTCATACTTTTTATATGGCATTGTTCGTGTATTTATTCTTCGGTGTTCATAGTGTTTTTATTCATCAAAGTGTCGTGTTCATTTATTCTTTTGTGTTCATTTTATAATGCATAGATGTTCATTTACAATATATAACCACCAATTTTTTTTTTCATAAAATGCTAAAAGATGATCATAATATGTTATGTATTAAAAAAATATATAGATAAGTCATCAGTGTTCAAACTTTTATACGTCATTGTTCATGTTTTTATTCATCGGTGTTCATACTATTCTATGAGGCATTTTGTCGTACAATTTGCGTGCACAATAAAAGGAGCATATAGATTGTTCAGTTAGAGCTATTAGACTAACTCATCATACATGTTTACATATAGTAGGATTCTCATCAAAGGTTGGGTTGGACCTAGATGAGAGGTCGCTTTCACTTTCATCAACCATGATATTAGCCTGTCCATTATCTTCCCTTTCACTGTAAATTGGAACTTCCAATATTTCATTGAAAACAGTAGTTGAAGTTGTTGGAGTGCATTCAAATGATTTCCGAACTCAAACTAACCGAATCAACTAAAGATAATAAGCACAAGAAAGTGTCCCGCCTCTCCTTGACACTCAGCAAGTCATTCTTCCAAAACCCACAAGTTGATTCCTCGTCAAAGGTTAACAAATAACAATGAATCAACAAAATCATAGAACACTTCATCTCTCTCGCCACATATAATCATAGAAGATTTTCTCCAACTTTTTCCACCCCTAGTTTATCTGATATGCCAAAAGATGAACATTATCTTACAGATGATGAAAGACAAACCTGCAAATCCCAAAAGTAGGGTAGAAAATCAATCCATCGCCAAAACCTAGTAATTACCCCCAATATATAACAAAACCAACACTAAGAGCATATAACAATGGCAGGCAAGGGAGAGGTTTGAGTTTTTGGCAAGGGAGAAGGTCTGAGTTTTTGTACGCACTATGTTTTTATTCATTTGAGTTTTTCCCACATTTATTGTAATTACCAAAATGTGATATCTTGTGTGAGAGCCCTTGATTTAGAACTCATCCAATGACTCACAACGCTCCTTATTCCTATCTGGAAGCATCCTCCTCACTTGAACCGGCCTATATATATATATATAGAGAGAGAGAGTATTGATCATATGAGAACAGGCTTATTGTGTAATCATGAGAACAGATTCATAATTAATATTAGTTTTGTTACGAAGGTGTCATATCGTTTAATGTATTATTCGTAGTTATTGTTGGTTGGGTGGATTATTCGTAGTTATTGTTGGTTGAATGAATCATTCCTAATTATTATTATTCGTAGTTATTATTAATTATGATATCTACTCTAAATCTCGACCCTTAATACTCACCATCCGATGGTCGAAAATTGTTCTCATATGTATATATATATAGATTTTAGTTCTAGTGAGGAGAGAGCTTGTAGATAGGAATTAGGAGGGCTGTAAGCCATTGGATGAATTTAAATCAAGGGCTCCCACACGTTCATCATTAATGACATTTTTGTAAATTGACTTAAAATCTGAAAAAGTACCCTTACGTTCAAAATAGTTATCGGTGTTCATACTTTTATATGTCATTGTTCATGTTTTTATACATCGATGTTCATAGTATTTTTATTCATCAAAGTGTCATGTCCATTTATTCTTTTGTGTTTATTTTATAATACATAGATGTTCACTTACAGTATATAACCACAAAAAAATAAAAAAAACTCATCACAAAACGTTAAAAGATGATCATAATATGTTATGTATGTGTCAAAGTTATAGATAACTCATCGGTGTTCATACTTTTATACGTCATTGTTCATGTTTTTATTCGTCAGTGTTCATACTTTTTATGTCATTGTTCTTGTAAATATTATAAACTATTTTTTTATAAGACATTTTACCGAACAGTTTGCGTGCATACTAAAAGGAGCATATATATTATTCACTTGGAGCTATTAGACCAACTCAACATATGTATATACATGCATTTTCTCAATCAAAATTATCAAGCACAAAATGATTCAAACAAATTTGACTTCGAACACAAACATCAATCATAATGAAATCTAAACCTTAAGAAATGAAAATCTAAACAGTGAGAGTAGAAATTCGAAGAAACAAAACCTGAATCGTCTTGTATTCTCTTTGATTTCACAATTTTTTATGTAATCGATCTCTGAATATTATAAACACGATTATAAAGAAAGGTATAATTTTCAAAAAAAATGAACATTATATTATAACGGAAGTCGTATTCGCATGGTTCAGGATTTCATTATTGCACGACTCATTCGCAAAGCGTGACCGTGAACTCACGTTCACGCTTTACAAATGAGTGAAAAGGTCACGCATTCGCAATGTGTGACCTTTTCTGCCCTAAAAGCGCTTACGGGATGAGATCTCGTAAGCATCTTTCATTCAAAAAAAAAAAACGAAAGCAGTGACGGAGAAGAGGAGAAGACGATTCGAGCCCAATCCACCATTTCACACAAAATCAAGCAATGGATAAAGACGGTAACGAAGGAAGGCCATTTCAAAAGTGTAATATCCGGAATTTTTATTCTGTCTATTTCTATAACAAACCCGATTTCGATCAGTTGACCCATATCCGTCTACTTAGTTAGACACATTATTATGAAATTTATCATTTTATGTAGCTTCCCTTCACATAAAATGATAGGATTATTATAACCAATCCTAAACTATAACATAATCCGTATCCGTATATTCCGTGCATTCATTTGTCGGGATCTCGTTTCCGGACTGCAGCTAGCACCGGGCTGCTGCTCCCTTACGCAGCCCAGCAGCGTGCCCAGTAGCTTGTCCAGCAGCCCTGCAGCGTGCCCAGCCCTCCAGCAGCCCAGCTTCAGCCCAACGACGTGCTCAGCGCGCCCAGCCTGCTGCTCTGCCTCCTTCAGCCCAGTGCACAACCCAGAGAGGAGCCTGCTGTTCTACCTCACGCAGCTCAGGATTCAGCGTCCAGCCCAGCTTCGCCAGCCCAGGAGCACGCCAGCTTGCCTGAAGATGCCACGCTTTTGTGATGAACATTATAAAGGAATGTAACTGCCCACTCTTTACGCCTTCCTTTATTTTTTTTATATACCTTCCATACTCAGAAGAGTCCCACGTTTCCCACCAGCAACGTACTCCATTCCCACCAGCAACGTACTCCAATCCCACAGATCTCGCTTTCCATCGATCGAAGCCTCCTTCTACACGCCCCATCGAGAGCCAACACGCCACTAGCGCCTCACCTCCTGCATCTACAACAGCGAGACAAACGTGACCTCCTCGAATCAGCAAGGTAACGAGGTGAGCTTTCTCCCGTCTCCGGTTTCTTTGAGCCGGACACAAGTGCTGACTGAACTCTCCTCCACATGCGACAACAGCGTCACCAAGTCCACCCTCGCGTAGCCACAGAAGAGGCGGCAGAAACCTCGCACCGGTTGAGACGTAGGTACCGTCATTCTCCCCTCCTTGACCCTCTGTACACGAACAATAAAGGTTGAGTGTCATCTCGACAACGTCCCATTCGAAGCACTCGTACGCTAGAGCCGGATCTAGTCGCCCATCCCTTCCGAAGGTGAGTATACCCTTAGTACTCCTCTGTCCCTGTCAATTTAGCCAGCTAGTCTCACCTCCAGCCTCTATCTTGTCTTAAGGGAGCGCCAGCTGGTGGAACGTTGAACCAAAGAGGAAGCCGGAGGGCCATCTGAAACCGTCTGAAGGCGCCTCTGTCCAGTAGCTGCTGAAGGAGGTGAGCCATCTCTCTTCTGCAGTCCAGTCTTTGCCTTCTAGATGTTATATTTGTATAGATTATAAATTTTTTTGGTTTCGTTGTGAATGGAGATCAAGCCAGGGAAGTGGATGTAATAACCGAAAATTTTAAGTTTCCGGTAAAGTGAAATTAAACAAGTCCGATGAGACCATCGTAAATAAATAAATAAGTAAAATAAAACGAGTTTAGTTCTATCATTTTATGTGACTTAGATTCACATAAAATGATAAATTAAATGACCGAAAATAATTTGTCGTTGTTAAAATAAAAATAATTATAATTTATAAATACGGAATTTAGTTCCGTATTATATAAATTTCCGCACAAATTAACGGGTTACGAGTTCCGCAAATTGTTTTAGGAGCTAACTGCTCAATTATTCCATTTGGGCCCAAGCAGCCAGCCCATTATACTCAGCCCAAAAATTTAACCTAATCTAATTACCCTAATAATCTAATCCTACGCTAATGACTGCCGCTTATCTCTCTCTCGCAAAATCGTTGCTGACTCCCTCTCTCGCAAACCACCGTATCTCACAAAGCTGCGCTGCCGCCGGATACACTGCTCCGCCTTCCACGCCGCCGCCGCCGCTGCCTCCAGTAGTGCCGGTAAGTTCCGACCTCCCTCTTTCCGTCCTTCCTCCGTGTGTAACCGCCACCGCTTACCTTCTCTGTGCGTGACGGACAGCCGCAGCAGCGCGCACGCCGGAGCCGCCACCGATACACTGCTCCGCCCCGTCCTCCTTCGGAACCACTGCGCCGCCGCCGCCGCTGTCTACCTCCAGTCGGACCGGTAAGTTTCCGACCTCCCTCTTCTGTCCATCCGCTTCCTTCCGCTTCTGTTGCGATTCCGGGATCAATAATCGCCTTCTTGCGCAGCCAGCCCATCGCCGCCAGAACGCAGCCCATCGCCGCCAGAACGCCATCCTTGCCGCCGGAACGCCAACCCTTATCGCCGGACTGCAGTTCCGTAAGCTGGCTCCTCCTCTTTTCAATTTCACTGTCATCCATATGTATGTAAGCTGCTGTTGTTCAGCCCTAAGCATAGATAACATAATGTTAAGTAGCTGCTGGGATTTTCACCTAAAATGGTAGGCAAAGGCTGCTGTAATTCATTTTAATTCCTTCAGTTTTTAGGTTACGAACAACCCATCTTGTCGATCAATTATAAAACGTTTGGATAAAGATCCACCGTTGAATTTTGGATATGTTGTAGACGGATATATGTAGTTTAGCATATTAAATTTTGGGGAGAAATGAACGGTCGGATTGAAAGTTACGAGCTCCCGAAGTTAGGTAGTTGAGCAGTTTTTAATAAACTTAAAATTTGGCTAAGTATAGGAAAGTAGAGTGAAGAACCGACTTTGGGAATTATTATAAAAATATCGGCTGAACAGTTTGGAGAATTTCTTTCTTCTAAGGTTAGATAGAACCTCATAGATGATCTAGAGATTTAATTCGGAAATTTTATAAGCTGTTAAGAATTTTATATTTAGAGCCGAAGTTAAACCTTTTTCGATTCTCCCGGAAAATAGAAACATAGGAAAAATGTCAGTTTCGCACCAAATAAAATTCTAAGAGTTAGGATATAATTTAGAACTTCAAATAGGAGTTTGGACATGAATTTTAGGGTTTTCGAGAAAATCGGAACCAAGGGTAAAATGGTCATTTTACCCTAAAACTAATACTGTAACTAGTACGTCTTAATACTTATTGATCTTAGAAGTTTTAGACTTCTATCTACGTGAAAGTGTGCTAATACACTTATCGCCTTTGACAGGCAACTGAGTGGGTACAGTTTACAGAGCGAGTGGTTATTAAAGAGTCGAGCGTTATAACAGGTAAGTCTTTTGGGCTTACTTAGCTGACTGCTAAATATGAGTATAAATGATGATGGTGGTGTGTGATTGACATGTTAGAGAGATAGGTTGTGATATATAAATACCGACCTGTATTTTTGGCCTAAGAGTAACGGGCGGTGGCATTCCGCTCAGTAGCTCGCGGGGCGCTGGGGGTTTCTTTCGGGACTAGTCCACACATGGTTTGTAGTGATGCTACCAAAGGAAGTCAGCTAGACCTACACCAGTTGGATAAGGAACGGAGGCGAGAACTAATAATAGTTCTCGTGCCACAACTTAAATTGAATAATGTGAATCACTTAAATAATAGATAATAATTGGTTGAGTGCCAGCATGATGTTTGTTTATTTTGTTTCTGCTTGTGTTTCTGCTGTTATCATTTTTGCTTATATTTGGATAGTTAGCTAACGGTTTATCCGTGTTGTAGATCTGTAGAGATAGACAGTTGCAGAGAGATCCGGAACGGATGGTCAGCCGGGTCCACGTACTCATTAGATGGGGACTGGGGAGTCTTCCATACGTCATGCATGTTATGTATCTTTATATATGTTTGTAAGGCTGTCACATGTGTACGTTTATACATTAAAAATATTATGTTTTAGAAATTGTTTTAAATACGTTTGTGCCTTGTTGTAAGATCCAAGTAATGTTGTTGTTAAACCAAGGTCGGGACCCATTGTGAGGTCCTAACCAGTAACTCCCCGAGTTCCGAGAATTTGGGGTGTTACAACATGGTATCAGAGCTCTGGGTTGGCAACAATGACACTTGAAATCTTCCGAAAGACCGAATGTATAAAATAACTAGAACCCGGAAGGGGTCTAAGATTTTCAAAACGGATTTCTGTTTTTACACACGTGCATAGTCGGGTTGTTGGGTTAGTAGTACGTCGGACCACCATCGTTCTCCGTGGATCTCTGCAGCTTGGAACGATAGGTGAGTTAGTATATAGACTTATATCGATAGGTTTTAGTGTAAATTATATATCTGTGTGTGTGTAGTATGCTAGTATCCTAAAGGATATCTTGTATTCTTTAGTTGTGATATCATGAAGCGATTAGCGCCTCATGATAAATCGGTAACGAGTTTGAAGAGTTTTCCACACGAGATAAGGGATTCAGACCAAGATTTAGTATGATACTCTGATGGACGTCCTGGTGACTTATAAATCATCCGAAGGACGGGTGGGCAAAGCAGTAAAGATGTTTAGAAAATTTTTACCGCCAGTACAACCGGATGAGAAAGAAGTTCCCGAGTCAGCTTAGAAAGAAGAAATTGAGAATCATGCAAGGGGCTTTGTCGTATGAAGTCGAGAGATGAATTAGAAGAACCATGCAAGAGACAACGAGAGCGTAGAATGGAGATAAAAATGGAGAAACAAGAATCATATAGAACGGAGTACAACCAAGAATTTCGGTGTAAAGGACGTGACTATCAAGACGGACGCCGCCAGAAGCAAGCATGGACATGAGAGTACAAAGAAGATAGAGTGTCGACCCAGTTGTGAGAGGTTAAAAGGTACAAAGATAAAGAGTGAGTTTGATGACAAGAAATAAATCCTGTAACCATGGAAGCATGTGGAGTCCTTCAAGGATATGAGAGTTTTGAATGGAAGTCCGACATAAGTATCCAAGAAACTAGAAGTCTAAAATTGAGACAACGAATTTTTATAAAGGCGACATGATCAAGACGAAACTAAACAAGGGGAAGAATGTGGAAAAGTGATTTGGTGGACTCAAGGGTCCGCAATAATTTCTCAATTACAAAGAGATTTAAGTTACCAACACTAACGGTTCATACCAGAGAACCGCAAACAGATGATGACTAAAGTAAGGAGAATCGCGAAGACACGCTTACAAGCTAATGTGGAAGACTTGATGAACTCATTGGTGACAGATGAATGCTAGGACTAGACTCAGAAGAGTATAGTGACCTCATAAGAGAACAAGAGAAGTGCAGACTGTGGAGGAAACTAAAAGAGTATTAACAAAGAAACTAGAGGAGATAGATGTTGACCAAGTCTATCAAACCTCAAAAGAGATAGAAGAACAATAAGTCTGTGATTTTATGGAAGGTCAACTACATACCAGTCAGTAATAACTGAGACATAACACGTGCGGGTCTACCAGTGGTACTGGTTATCAGATAAGGAGGATAACTATAGAATGATGAACGAATTTTATAGACGTCTAGAGGACCCTTCAAGAGATCAACAACGACAAATGTGAAGCTAAATCGATCCGCGTGCTAGCACCTTAATAATAACATGGAGTGAGTTCGAGCAAGGATCCCTAATTAAGAACTTAAGAAAAAAAGACTAGACGGTCAGAAAGGACCCCCTTTTATTTCATTGAAGACCAAGGGAAGCGTGTGAAGAATTTACTGCCTACTGGCTAGGAAAAGGGTGCATATCACAGTTAGTACGGATGGATTATAAAAGAAGAACTAGAGGAGTAAGAAGAAGTAGATAATTTTGATCAGATCCTACGTCAGACCAGATAGAAGTTACTTAGCATTCCACACAAATAGAGTTGCTTGAGTTGGGGAAGCAGTTAGAGGAGTTAGCAGAGAAGGGCTTTATGTGTCCTGGTGTTTCTCTCTGGGGCACACAGTATTATTTGTGAGGAAGAAGGATGGATCGATGAGGCTGTGTATTGATTACCGGGAGTTGAACAAGGTCACCATCAAGAATAAGTATCCACTGCCTCGCATAGATGATCTGCTCGACCAGCTGCATGGAGTGTCAGTGTTCTCGAGGATAGATTTGAGATCGGGTTATGACCAGCTGAGAGTGAGAGACCAGGACATACCTAAGGCGGCATTCCGGACTAGGTATGGCCACTATGAGTTGTAGTGATGCCATTCGGTCTCACTAATGTGCCAGTAGTATTTATGGAGTTGATGAATAGGATTTTCATCGACTTCTTAGACCAGTTTGTAGTGGTCTTTATTGACGACATTCTAGTTTACTCTAGAAGTCGAGAGGAGCATGCCGGACACTTGAGGACAGTGCTGCAGATTCTACAGGATAGTCAGCTATATGCTAAACTATCCAAGTGTGAGTTCTGGATGTCAGAGGTGGCATTCCTAGGCCATGTAGTGACTGCTGAGGGGATTAAGGTCGACCCAGCGAAGATTGAGTCAGTGTCATCTTGGCAACCTCCGAAGAATGTTAAGGAGGTTCGCAGCTTCCTAGGATTGGCAGGTTATTACCGTCGGTTTGTGGAAGGGTTTTCTCTGATCGCCCGACCACTTACTTCCCTCCTAAGGAAGACTACTCGGTTCGTCTGGTCTGAGCCGTGTCAGCAGAGTTTTGATGAGCTGAAGAGGAGATTGAAGTCTGCTCCGATCGTAGCACAGCCTGAGGGTACAGAGGACTTCGTAGTATACAGTGACGCATCCAAGCTGGGCTTGGGGTGTGTCTTGATGCAGAGGGGTAAGGTTATAGCATATGCGTCTCGACAGCTGAAGACGTATGAAGAGAACTACCCCACTCATGACCTGGAGTTAGCAGCAGTAGTGCACGCTCTTAAGATCTGGCGTCATTATCTCTATGGAGCGACCTGTCAGATCTTCACAGACCATAAGAGTCTGAAGTACATATTCACTCAGCGGGAGTTGAATAACCGCCAGAAGACGGTGGCTAGAGTTGATCAAAGATTTCGACCTTGAGATACTTTACCACCCCGGGAAGGCGAATGTAGTTGCTGACGCTTTGAGTCGGAAGACGCCTCAGGAGAAGGCGATAGCTCGGTTGACAGTACAACCACAGTTACAGAGAGACTTAGCTTGGTTGGAGGTAGAGATCCAGTTCCCCGATACAGCTCATCAGTTAGCCACCTTAGAGTTACTTCCTAACCTGTTGGGCGAGATCCGACAGAAGCAGGAGACCTGTCCGATGTTGACCCGGATCCGAGACCGGATGTCACGAGATGAGGCACCTCAGTTCACTATTGGTGCCGATGGAGTGATGAGACGACAGGACCGTGTCTGTGTGCCATCAGACAGTGAGCTGAGGCAGAGGATACTAGGTGAGGCTCATACTACCCCTTACTCCGTACATCCAGGAGCGAGTAAGATGTATAAGGACGTGAGACGTTCCTTCTGGTGGGGTGGTTTGAAGCCTGATGTGATCCCGATATGTAGCCCAGTGTGCGACCTGTCAGCAGGTCAAGATTGAGCATCGTAGATCCGGAGGAGAGCTACACCCACTTCTAGTACCGCATTGGAAGTGGGAAGACATTTCTATGGATTTCGTCACTGGATTGAGGCTCAGCAGAGGTTTTGATGCCATTTGGGTAGTAGTAGACCGTCTGACGAAGACCGCACGTTTCATTCCGATTAAGGAAACGTGGCCGGTAAGTCGTATAGCAGAGGAGTTCACCAGGCATATTGTGAGACTCCATGGAGTACCGAGGACTATCGTCTCCGACAGGGATGGACGTTTTACCTCGAGGTTCTGGCAGCAGGTACATACTACTCTGGGTACGAGTCTTCACTTTACCACTGCCTACCACCCACAGACAGACGGTCAGTCAGAGAGGACCATCTAGACCCTAGAGGACATGTTGCGGGCATGTGTGCTAGATTGGGGACAGGTATGGCCAGATCACCTCCCACTAGTAGAGTTTTCATATAATAACAGCTGGCATGCGTCTATTGGGATGGCACCTTATGAGGCTTTGTACGGGCGGAGATGTCGTACACCGCTATGTTGGGATGAGCCTAGCAAGGCTGATGGAGTAGTACCAGATCAGATACAGGACGACATCGCCCGGATTGCCTTAGTCCGGGAGAGGATGTTAGCAGCTCAGAGTCGTCAAAAGTCATACGCCGATAAAAGGCGTCGACCTTTGGAGTTTAGAGTAGGTACACAGGTGTGGTTGAGAGTGTCACCTACGAGGGGAGTTAGACGTTTCGGCATTAAGGGGAAGCTGAGTCCCCGGTATGTGGGTAATGGTCACTGTTGTAGATCAATGTTTGAAAGTTAGGTTGAGGATCCACCGTTGAAATTTTAATAGATGATAGATGGATATATGTAGTTTAGTATGTTAAAATTTGAGAAGGAATGAACGGTCGGATTAGAAGTTATAGGCTTCCGAAGTTGAGTAGTTAAGCAATTTTTGTAAACTTGGATTTTTGGTTAAGTATAGGAATGGTAAGTGTAGTAGCCAACTTTGAGAATTTTTATAAAAATAATGGATGAACAGTTTTGAGAAATTCTTGCTTCTAAGAGTATATGGAACATCATAGATGATCTAGAGAATTATTTCGGAATTTTTATAAGCTTTTACGAATTTTATATTTGAAACCGAAGTTGGACCTTTACGATCTTTCGGAAAATAGGAAAAGTGCCAGTTTGTAACCAAACTAAACTTTAGGAGTTAGAATATGACTGTAGGGTCTCAAATAGGAGTTTAGACATGGATTTCGGAAAATTTGGAAGTTTCGGGACTAAGGGTAAAATGGTCATTTTTCCATAAATTAGAGCTGTAATTAGTTATGTCCTATTACGATCTTCTATCTTAGAAGTCTTAGACTTCTAATTACGTTGGAGTGTGCTAATGCACTTATCTCCTTTGGCAGGCAACTGAGTTGCTACAGTTTACAGAGAGAGTTTGGTTTACAGAGAGTCGAGATTTACAACAGGTAAGTCCTTTGGGCTTACTTAGCTGACTTCTAAATATGAGCATGAATGATGATAGTGGTGTGTGATTGAGATGTTTAGAGTTATAGGTTGTGATAGATATTTACCGACCTATACTTGGCCTAAGAGTAACGGGCAGTGGCATTCTGCTCAGTTAGCTTGCGGGCGCTAGGGGTTTCTTTAGGAACTAGTCCATACTCGGTTTGTAGTGATGCTATCGGCGGAGGTCAGCTAGACCTACACCCAGTTGGATAAGGAACGGAGGCGAGAACTATTAATAGCTCTCGTGCCACAACTGTAAAAATTCAATAAGATGAATCACCTAAATAATAGATAATAAACGGTTGAGTGCCAGCATGATGTTTGTTTATTTTTGTTTCTGCGTGTGTTTGTGCTGTTGTTATTCTACTTATGTCTGGATAGTTAGCTAACGGTTGTTATGTTGTGTAGACTTACCACAGGTTAGAGCAGATGCCGAGTGATCCGGATGGTAGTGGTCAGCCAGGGTGTCGTACTTTTAGGACGTGTTGCAGTTTCTTTATTTGTGGGTTTTTCAGTTGAACCTTGGTTCTTGTCTTTCTTTCCGTACTTTGTTATCTTAAGTTTCCGGCTGTTGGTTGTTCTGGTCACATTCATACATTGTTACGATTTATTTTATGATTTCTGGTTTTTCCTTATCTATGCCTTGTTGTAAGATCTTGTTAAGTTGTTGTCAAACTAAGGTCGGGACCCACTGTGCGGTCCTAAGCAGTAACTCCCCGAGTTGTAAAATTTGGGGTGTTACAACATGGTATCAGAGCCAGGTTGGCAACAATGGCACTTGAAATCTTCTAAAAAGGTCATATAAGTAAATAAACAGAACCCAAAATGGGTATGAGTTTTCCAAAGAAGATTTTGGTTTTAAAATGCATACATAGTCGGGTTGGGATAGAAAGTACGGATGACCACCACTACCTCCGCGGATCTCGGTATTCTTAGTATTAGTACTATAGACTTTTACTGCTTATGATAGATTAGTTAGATTATAACTGTAGTTGTTACCGTTCGTGCAGATGGCACGTACTAGGGCTAGACCAGCGACTGGCCGAGGTAGGGGTCGTCCCCCCCTTCCCCCAGTCCGACAGGATCGAGCTGATAGCACCCCCGCTGTTAGAGGGCGTGGCCGTGGGGGTAGACCTCCACTAGGGAGAGGTCGAGGACGAGTTCCTCGAGAGGACCCACCTGCAGCAAGCATACCAGAGGCTGCTGTGGAAGAGGTAGCTGAGAGTGTAGGCCCCGAAGTCAGGCAGGAGACCGCCGCTAGGTCTGGAGCGTAGGGAGCACGTTCGACTGAGTCAGGACGTGTTTCTATTGGAGCATCTGAGTATAGGGAGTACCGAGCATACGTCGAGCGTATGGAGGAGGCTGCCAGAGTTGAGAGGCTTACCCAGGTACCACCAGTGGTACCGGCTAGGTCGGTTCAGGTGACACAAGGAGTGTCTCAGGTGCCGGCTGTACCTGAGAGGAGAGCTAATGCTGATAGAGCGCCTGCTGGGTCTAGAGCACCGAGACCGGATGAGTGGTTGAAGGCTTTCAACTCTCAGAAGGTTCCCTCATTCAGTGGAGAAATAGGGCTAGAGGTGGAGCACTGGATAGGGAAGATAGAGACTGCTTTAGAGGCGATACGTTGCCCCGAGGATCGACAGGTGGATTTGGTGCAGACCTGCTTCACAGATGATGCTCATTCATGGTGGCGTACCATTCGTAGCCGAGTCACCAGTTGGGAGCAGATGAGGAACATTGTTAGGAACAGGTACTGTCCTGTCTCGCTGAGGAGGGAGAGATTCCAGGATTTCATTGAAGCGGGATTTGAGGATATCCCGATTGCTGCAGCCATAAAGAAGTTTCAGAAGGAGTTGACCCTACTTGGACCAGCTGCACCTCCGGAAGAGCAGCATGTTTACCTTTTCTCCAGGAGATTGAGAGAGAGTACCCGATCATATCTGACTGGATTCCGCTGTGAGACTTTGTCTGACTATCAGGATAGGGCCTCTACTTATGAGAGAGATAGGCCAGCTTCGAGGAAAGCAATTCAGTCTAGTGGGCCGGATAAGCGGCAGAGGACAGGACATGCTGGTAGCAGTGCAGCAGTAGCAGGTTATGGTCGAGGACAGACTCAGGGGAGGTCCAGCTACCACTCTACAGTTCAGACTCCCAGTAGAGATCGACAGTGCTTTAACTGTGGTAGCCGCGATCACATTAAGACAGATTGCCAGAGACCACCTACCACTTGCTTCACATGTGGGAAGCCGGGACACAGAGCTAATTTCTGCCGTCAGGGTAGGGCCCTTTCACAGCAGGGATCTTCTCCTGCAGGTGCTGAGAAGAGTGTACAAAGACCTCCTCAGTACCGAGCTCCGAGTTAGCAGCAGCAACAGTACCGGGCTTTGGGACATCCTGCTTCATACAGTACGACACAGGGATCAGGTCGTGGCAGGGGACGTGGTAGTACCACTGACACCAGAGGAGGACCATCGAGAGTGTTCGAGCTGAGGAGCACTGAGCAGCCTACAACACCTGCGACCACAAGTACTTTTTGGATCCATGACTTACCTGTGCGAGTTTTATTTGATACGGGTGCTATGCATTCCTTTATATCAGATGCATGCGTAGATAGGTTGTCCTTAGCTACAGTAGAGGGTGTACCTTTTGTGGTTGGATTACCAGATGGGGGTAAGGTTAGAGGATCCCGAGAGATTTATGACTGCCCTATTCATCTGGGAGGCCGGATTTGGTTAGTAAATTTTCTAGTCATGCCCTTAGCACATGAGGACGTGATATTGGGGATAGATTGGATGACTAGACATGGAGCCGTCTTAGATATTGGTAGGAGAACTGTGACTGTCGCCACTGAGGAGGGTCATAGAGTGATATTCCGAGGTTGGGACCTCGGAAAGTCCGGCACAGTTATCAACGCAGTGAGAGCAGCCAGATTGATAGCACAGGGTTGCGAGGCCTTCTGGTGTTATGCCATGAAGGAGCGCAAGAGACTGACAGTAGAGGAGATACCAGTTGCATGCGAGTTTGCAGAGGTATTCAGTGACCACTTACCAGGGCTACCTCCACAGAGGAGTGTTGATTTTAGCATTGAGTTAGAGCCGGGCACGAGACCGATCTCGAAGGCCCCGTACCGCATGGCCCCGATAGAGCTGCTTGAGCTGAAGAAGCAGTTAGAGGAGTTAGCAGAGAAGGGCTTTATACGCCCTAGTGTTTCTCCCTGGGGCGCACCAGTATTATTTGTGAGAAAGAAGGATGGATCGATGAGGCTGTGTATTGACTACCGGGAGTTAAACAAGGTCACCATCAAGAATAAGTATCCACTACCTCGCATAGATGATCTGCTGGACCAGCTGCATGGAGCGTCAGTGTTCTCGAGGATAGATTTGAGATCGGGTTATCACCAGCTGAGAGTGAGAGACCAGGACATACCTAAGACGGTATTCCAGACTAGGTATGGCCACTATGAGTTTGTAGTGATGCCATTCGGGCTCACTAATGTGCTAGCAGTATTTATGGAGTTGATGAATGGGATTTTCATCGACTTCTTAGACCAGTTTGTAGTGGTCTTCATTGACGACATTCTAGTTTACTCAAGAAGTCGAGAGGAGCATGCCGGACACTTGAGGACAGTGTTACAGATTCTACAGGATAGCCAACTATATGCTAAGCTATCCAAGTGTGAGTTCTGGATGTCAGAGGTGGCTTTCCTAGGCCATGTAGTGACTGCTGAGGGGATTAAGGTCGACCCGGCGAAGATTGAGTCAGTGTCTTCTTGGCAACCTCCGAAGAATGTTAAGGAGGTTCGCAGCTTCCTTGGATTGGCAGGTTATTACCGTCGGTTTGTGGAAGGGTTTTCCCTGATCGCCCGACCACTTACTTGTCTCCTGAGGGAGACTACTCAGTTCGTCTGGTCTGAGCGTGTCAGCAGAGCTTTGAGGAGCTGAAGAGGAGATTGACGTCTGCTCCGATCTTAGCACAGCCAGAGGGTACAGAGGATTTTGTAGTGTATAGTGACGCATCCAAGCTGGGCTTGGGGTGTGTCTTGATGCAGAGGGGTAAGGTCATAGCGTATGCGTCTCGACAGCTGAAGACGTATGAGGAGAACTACCCCACCCATGACCTGGAGTTGGCTGCGGTAGTACATGCTCTTAAGATCTGGCGTCATTATCTCTATGGAGCGACCTATCAGATCTTCACAGACCATAAGAGTTTGAAGTACATATTCACTCAGCGGGAGTTGAATAACCGCCAGAGGCGGTGGCTAGAGTTGATCAAGGATTTCGACCTTGAGATTCTCTACCACCCCGGGAAGGCGAATGTAGTTGCTGACGCTTTGAGTCGGAAGACGCCTC
This sequence comes from Fagopyrum homotropicum, assembly GCA_033239125.1. Taxonomy (NCBI): domain Eukaryota; kingdom Viridiplantae; phylum Streptophyta; class Magnoliopsida; order Caryophyllales; family Polygonaceae; genus Fagopyrum; species Fagopyrum homotropicum. The sequence goes on from BSWB01000003.1 coordinate 128,532,704, forward strand.
AGGAGAAGGCGATAGCTCGGTTGACAGTACAACCACAGTTACAGAGAGACTTAGCTTGGTTGGAGGTAGAGATCCAGTTCCCCGATACAGCTCATCAGTTAGCCACCTTAGAGTTACTTCCTGACCTGTTGGGTGAGATCCGATAGAAGCAGGAGACCTGCCCGACTTTTACCCGGATCCGAGATCGGATGTCACGAGATGAGGCACCTCAGTTCACTATTGGTGCCGATGGAGTGATGAGACGGCAGGATCGTATCTGTGTGCCATCAGACAGTGAGTTGAGACAGAGGATACTAGGTGAGGCTCATGCTACCCCTTACTCCGTACATCCAGGAGCGAGTAAGATGTATAAGGACGTGAGACGTTCCTTCTGGTGGGGTGGTTTGAAGCCTGATGTGGCCCGATATGTAGCCCAGTGTGCGACCTGTCAGCAGGTCAAGATTGAGCATCGTAGGTCCGGAGAAGAGCTCCACCCACTTCCAGTACCACATTGGAAGTGGGAGGATATATCTATGGATTTCGTCACAGGGTTGAGGCTCAGTAGAGGTTTTGATGCCATTTGGGTAGTGGTAGACCGTCTGACGAAGACCGCACATTTCATTCCGATTAAGGAAACGTGGCCGGTAAGTCGTCTAGCTGAGGAGTTCCCCAGACACATTGTGAGACTCCATGGAGTACCGAGGACTATCGTCTCCGACAGGGATGAACGTTTTACCTCGAGATTTTGGCAGTAGGTACATACTGCTCTGGGGACGAGTCTCCACTTTACCACTGCCTATCACCCACAGACAGACGGACAGTCTGAGAGGACCATTCAGACCTTAGAGGACATGTTGTGAGCATGTGTGCTAGATTGGGGACAGGTATGGCCAGATCATCTCCCACTAGTAGAGTTTTCATATAATCACAGCTAGCACGCGTCTATTGGGATGGCACTGTTAGCATGAAATATTGTGATATTTTAGGCACGTTTTCTAAATGTATTTGATTCATATTGATAGTCTTTGATTGAACTTTGTGCATATGTGAGCTAGTATTACCTATATTGTCAATATGGATGTCTACACTAGTTCTATGTTGATTATAGGTGATTTGGAGCTATTTCCGAACGGAATCGAGCAAAGGAGAGTTGAGTTGATATGTCTATGGATTGAGGACATTCTTTGGAAGCAAATTGGAGTTTTAGCTTGAGGAATGCACGAGTTTAGGGAAGAATCACGTTCTTGCCCTAAACCACGCTCTAAATTACGACCGTATCACGTTCCACGATCAATTCCACGACCGTGGATTTAGAGTCAGAAATTCATGTTCATTCCAGCGGATTACACGGCCGTGGAACATATGGTGCAAACCGTATTTGTTTCCACGCTCTAAATTACGGTCGTGGAACACTTCCACGACCGTGATCTTGGCAAATCTTTTCGCCACACTTTGAAGCCACGATCTTTTAAAGATTGGGCCGGCCCGACATTTTGCCCTGCACTATAAAAAGACGGACGAAGCAAGAATCCGGGAGACTCGCTTACTCTCGCTTACCCCCCGCTTACCCTCATTCATCATCGCTTACACACGCTTACACTTCGCTTAGCTTGCTTGGAATCATTGACATCTCTTTGGGAGATCGAAGTTCGTGTTTGGCAATTCCTCTAATCTCGCACTTTTGGTGGAGATTGCTGTTGAGATCTCCGGATTGGCGGAAGATCGAAGTTCTTGGAAGATTTTGCAAGAAGATCTCTCTTCTTGTTTAGGTTTGATTTGGAAAACAGATTGACATCCCGTTTTCTCTTCTTCCCTAAGGTGGTGATTGTTTGTTTTACTTTGAATCTTTTGACATTGCTTGTTCTCTTTGCGACTTTGAGATTGAATTGAAGATTATTGAAAGTTCTTGAAAGTTTTCATCTTTTTATCTTTTAATTCTTGAATTGATATCAACATGACTGTTATTGGCTAAAAACCCTTAACAATTCTAAGGTGAAGGGTTGATAGTTGTGGCTTAGATGATGATAGATCGATCGCAAACAGATTAGACCCTGAGAGTTAGAGAGACTCGCCGACAACCCTAAATTACGGTCTGTTCTTGAGTCCACGGCCGTGGAACCTCAAGAACTAACCGTGATTTCCCTTAAGTCTACGAACCTGCTTTTACTTTAATCTAAAGTTAAAGATTTGCTTTAGCTTAGTTTAGACTTGTCTTTTCTAGGTGGTAGTGAAGCCTTAACAACCTCTACCTCGATTGTGAGTGTCACAACCTCAATCGGTTAAGTTAGTCTTGATCCTTGGGTTATAAGTTTGGGTATTTGACACTAATTCTCGTCTCTAGAATCCTTCTATATTGAACCTCAACAACCTGTATAGAGAGTGCCTTGTAGGTGAGTTATATAAGGTTTTTGGAACTTCACCGTACGATTACCTTACATTAGTATACCTTTGCATACCTCAACTCTGTCTTTACATCATTAAGTATATCTTGAATCGATTGCCACAGCTGGATATCTGGATCTTTAGGATTGTTGTTTTCCCAATAATTCGAAAAGCTCTTACATTTACTCGCTTGATAACCTACAACTGGATTTAACCCCCCAAATCCCTGTGTTCGATACTCTGGAATTCTTGCTTAACTATATCGATCCGTACACTGCGGGTTCGCTGCTTGATTCTAGTTTTATAAATTTAAAACTTATTTGCACACACCTCTAGGGGCGAACACCTTATGAGGCTTTGTACGGGCGAAGATGTCGTACACCGTTGTGCTGGGATGAGCCTAGCAAGGCTGGTGGGGTAGCACCAGACCAGATACAGGATGACATCGCTCGGATTGCCCTAGTCCGAGAGCGGATGTTAGCAGCTCAGAGTCGTCAGAAATCCTACGCCGATAAACGGCGTCGACCTTTGGAGTTTAGAGTAGGTGCACAGGTGTGGTTGAGAGTGTCACCTACGAGAGAAGTTAGACGTTTCGGCATTAAGGGGAAGCCGAGTCCCCGATATGTCAGTCCATTTGAGATCTTAGAGAGAGTCGGAGAGGTTGCATACCGATTAGCACTGCCACCGAGATTAGAGGGAGTACATCCAGTTTTTCATGTATCTCAGCTGAGAGAGTACATACCGGATCCTAGGCACGTCATCAGTCATGAAGATCTGATAGTCGAGCCAGACCACACTTTTGTGGAGTACCCAGTAGCCCTCCTAGAGCGTAGTACTAGGCGCCTGCGTTCTAAGGAGATACCGATGTTGAGGATCCAGTGGTCTAGACGAGGAGCTGATGAGGCTACCTGGGAGACAGAGGAGAGTATTAAACGTAACTACTCTGAGTTCTTTGCGGAGTTAGCCGCTACCTCAGTACCGACGGGTTAGTACCGAGACGATACTTTATATAATTTTTGTGATTATATGTTTAAGTGATTGTTGATGTTTATGTGCTTAATAGCGTGAGTAGATTGCATGCTAGGAAAAAGTGAGACAAATTGGAGCGAGACTAGAATATAACTCTTGAGGGGAAATTGTTTGGGTAGATACCTTATTCTAAGTTTCGGGACGAAACTTATTTTAAGGGGGTACTGATGTAATATCCGGAATTTTTATTCCGTCTATTTCTATAACAAACCCGATTTCGATCAGTTGACCCATATCCGTCTACTTAGTTAGACACATTATTATGAAATTTATCATTTTATGTAGCTTCCCTTCACATAAAATGATAGGATTATTATACCCAATCCTAAACTATAACATAATCCGTGTCCGTCTATTCCGTGCATTCATTTGTCGGGATCTCGTTTCCGGACTGCAGCTAGCACTGGGCTGCTGCTCCCTTACGCAGCCCAACAGCGTGCCCAGTAGCTTGTCCAGCAGCCCAGCAGCGTGCCCAGCCCTCCAGCAGCCCAACGACGTGCTCAGCGCGCCCAACCTGCTGCTCTACCTCCTTCAGCCCAGTGCACAGCCCAGAGAGGAGCCTGCTGCTCTACCTCGCGCAGCCCAGGATTCAGCGTCCAGCCCAGCTTCGCCAGCCCAAGAGCACGCCAACTTGCCTGAAGATGCCACGCTTCTGTGATGAACATTATAAAGGAATGTAACTGCCCACTCTTTACGCCTTCCTTTATTTTTTTTATATACCTTCCATACTCAGAAGATCTCCCACGTTTCCCACCAGCAACGTACTCCAATCCCACAGATCTCGCTTTCCATCGATCGAAGCCTCCTTCTGCACGCCCCATCGAGAGCCAACACGCCACTAGCGCCTCACCTCCTGCATCTACAACAGCGAGACAAACGTGACCTCCTCGAATCAACAAGGTAACGAGGTGAGCTTGCTCCCGTCTCCGGTTTCTTTGAGCCGGACACAAGTGCTGACTGAACTCTCCTCCACAGGCGACAACAGCGTCACCAAGTCCACCCTCGTGTAGCCACAGAAGAGGCGGCAGAAACCTCGCACCGGTTGAGACGTAGGTACCGTCATTCTCCCCTCCTTGACCCTCTGTACACGAACAGTAAAGGTTGAGTGTCATCTCGACAACGTCCCATTTGAAGCACTCGTACGCTAGAGCCGGATCTAGTCGCCCATCCCTTCCGAAGGTGAGTATACCCTTAGTACTCCTCTGTCCCTGTCAATTTAGCCAGCTAGTCTCACCTCCAGCCTCTATCTTGTCTTAAGGGAGCGCCAGCTGGTGGAACGTTGAACCAAAGAGGAAGCCGGAGGGCCATCTGAAACCGTCTGAAGGCGCCTCTGTCCAGTAGCTGCTGAAGGAGGTGAGCCATCTCTCTTCTGCAGTCCAGTCTTTGCCTTCTAGATGTTATATATGTATAGATTATAAATGTTTTTGGTTTCGTTGTGAATGGAGATCAAGCCAGGGAAGTGGAGGGGTAGTAAGTGAGCTTTGTTGAAGCCTCCTATAGTTCCAATTTATGATCACTGGATGACAATGAGAGTAGATCAGATTGCCCTAGAAATAGAAGTGAAAAACTCCTTTTTAGAACTCAGCATTGTAAGTGGGTAATGGTCACTGTTGTAGATCAATGTTTGAAAGTTAGGTTGAGGATCCACCGTTGAAATTTTAATAGATGATAGATGGATATATGTAGTTTAGTATGTTAAAATTTGAGAAGGAATGAACGGTCGGATTAGAAGTTATAGGCTTCCGAAGTTGAGTAGTTAAGCAATTTTTGTAAACTTGGATTTTTGGTTAAGTATAGGAATGGTAAGTGTAGTAGCCAACTTTGAGAATTTTTATAAAAATAATGGATGAACAGTTTTGAGAAATTCTTGCTCCTAAGAGTAGATGGAACATCATAGATGATCTAGAGAATTATTTCGGAATTTTTATAAGCTTTTACGAATTTTATATTTGAAACCGAAGTTGGACCTTTACGATCTTTCGAAAAATAGGAAAATAGGAAAAGTGCCAGTTTGTAACCAAACTAAACTTTAGGAGTTAGAATAGGACTGTAGGGTCTCAAATAGGAGTTTAGACATGGATTTCGGAAAATTTGGAAGTTTCGGGACTAAGGGTAAAATGGTCATTTTTCCATAAATTAGAGCTGTAATTAGTTATGTCCTATTACGATCTTCTATCTTAGAAGTCTTAGACTTCTAATTACGTTGGAGTGTGCTAATGCACTTATCTCCTTTGGCAGGCAACTGAGTTGCTACAGTTTACAGAGAGAGTTTGGTTTACAGAGAGTCGAGATTTACAACAGGTAAGTCCTTTGGGCTTAATTAGCTGACTTCTAAAAATGAGCATGAATGATGATAGTGGTGTGTGATTGAGATGTTTAGAGTTATAGGTTGTGATAGATATTTACCGGCCTATACTTGGCCTAAGAGTAACGGGCGGTGGCATTCTGCTCAGTTAGCTTGCGGGCGCTGGGGGTTTCTTTAGGGACTAGTCCATACTCGGTTTGTAGTGATGCTACCGGCGGAGGTCAGCTAGACCTACACCCAGTTGGATAAGGAACGGAGGCGAGAACTATTAATAGCTCTCGTGCCACAACTGTAAAAATTGAATAAGATGAATTACCTAAATAATAGATAATAAACGGTTGAGTGCCAGCATGATGTTTGTTTATTTTTGTTTCTGCGTGTGTTTGTGCTGTTGTTATTCTACTTATGTCTGGATAGTTAGCTAACGGTTGTTATGTTGTGTAGACTTACCACAGGTTAGAGCAGATGCCGAGTGATCCGGATGGTAGTGGTCAGTCGGGGTGTCGTACTTTTAGGACGTGTTGCAGTTTCTTTATTTGTGGGTTTTCCAGTTGGACCTTGGTTCTTGTCTTTCTTTCCGTACTTTGTTATATTAAGTTTCCGGCTGTTGGTTGTTCTGGTCACATTCATACATTGTTAAGATTTATTTTATGATTTCTGGTTTTTCCTTATCTATGCCTTGTTGTAAGATCTTGTTAAGTTGTTGTCAAACTAAGGTCGGGACCCACTGTGCGGTCCTAACCAGTAACTCCCCGAGTTGTAAAATTTGGGGTGCTACAAAAAGCGGAAACACGACCCAAGAGAGGTATCGTTTGATTTTTGCTCGGTTTTTGCTCGGTTTTTGTTTTTCACTTTTCGGTTCGTAATTGAGCATGAAATGGACCTGAATAGGTTAGATTGTTGTTGAATTAGTTAGTTTTAGGTTTAGTGAAGTTTTGATTGCAAAAAAACGGCCTCGATTTGCTTCGACAGTCCGCCATTGAAGGCGGACTGTCGAAGACGATGAAAAGTGCTCCACGGTCACGCATTGCGAAACCGTGGAGCCACTATTCATCGTTTAATGCATTGGAATGCATTATAATGCATTCCAATGCATTTAATTAATTTAAAATTAATTAATTTAATTAAAGACTATTTAATATAAATTAAAATATAATTTATAATAATTTGAATTAATTAATATAATTTATTTAATTAAATATAAATTACTTTATCCTAATTAATTTTAATGAAATGATATATAATATAAATTTATAATAATTAATATTAAATAATCTTAATTAATGTATATTAATTCAAATAAAATGGAATAAAAATATATTTAATTAATTTAATTGTAATATATTAAATATATTAAATTAGTTTATCCATTTTAATTTAAAATAAAATGGATTAAAAATACATAAAATAAAATGAATTAAAAATATATTAAATTAAAATCTCTACCTTTACTATTTAGTTAATTTTATTAATGTAATTATAATTTATTTAATCTCTTTTAGTTTCATTTAAATTCAATTCAAATGAAAGTAAAGGAAACTACATAAATGAAAATTAATTAAATTGGCCTATAATATCAAATATAGATATTACAGGCCATGCAGAGACATAGACGGAGGCGTCCTACGGCCTCGGCTCGTAGAGATGGACTCGCCACCACCAGAGCTACGATGGAGAGGAGGTCCTAGGTAGCTGGTTCGCCTGCCGACACACCACCACCATAGCAGCCACAGAGACCATACATCTCAGATGCTTCTCCGGCTCTCCCTCGGGAGGTTCTTCCACCACCGACATACGGATCTGACTCGGATCAGGATGTGGCCGGTCCTTCTGTACAGCCAGGGGAGATAGATCCCGTAGCCGGCGAGCGTGTTGATACTACTGCTGACGAGCAGGTTGAGCCACCTACTGATATTACTACTGTCGAGCACATAGAGACAGTTACAGATATTCCTGCTGAGGAGCAGGTAGATCCACTAGTTGGTGATCATACCGAGCAGCGAGAGTTTGACTTTGATGCTCCAGCTGCAAATCCTGTAGTGCCACCGCAGGAGCCATTTGTACCGGCTGATCGAGGCCGTGTATTTGCTGATACAAGGGCACCATTGATCAGTGATGTGCTCACTTGCTATGCCGGACACCGTGCTCGCGGTGTCTGGATGGGAGAGGTAGATAACTAATCATAATTATAACACATTATGTTACAAAAACTAAATTAATAAAACGTTTAATTGAATATTCGTTGTGTTATGAATGAAGATTACAAGAGGCCGATGATAGCTTTACGGCGGAAAGAGCACATTCAGACGCTTAGTAGATGGATTTCAGACGCTGATAGAGCCGACCCCACTTCCTGGTTTGCTTTTCCATCTCAGAGTGGACTTATGGGTTTGCTAGACGTCTCGTTTGCTGGAGTTGATCACGCCCTCATACATGCATTCGTGGAGCGCTGGCATCCAAAGACTAGCAACTTCCATCTACCTTGGGGTAAGATGACCATCACCCTGCACGATGTAGCCGTCATCCTAGGCATTAGGATTGATGGAGAGGCCATGGTCACACCTATGTTGGCATGAGAGAGGGTTAGGTGGCTGAGTGACACATTTCATATATCAGAGGTGGAGGCTAGGAGTCACCAGACAACTTTACCAGTTGACTTGCTGAGGACTGCGTATGATGCCATTCGGTGCGACCCAGTTACCCCAGCTGAGGAGGTGACTTCTGTATTTCTTCTTTTCTTTCTAGGCTCATCCTTGTTCGTCGATAAATCGACGAACAAGATTCGACCTTGGTTGATCGACTTGGTGCGTGACCATGGCCGGATTGGAGACTATGCTTGGGGCACCGGCGTGTTAGCGTACTTGTACTCGTACGTATAACTATCACTCTACTTCAATAACTAATAACTTCCTATTGTTACTGTTATGATAAATGACAAATCTGGACTTTACCTACAGTATGTTGGGCGATGCCTCACGACTGAAGGTGAAGACGATAGGAGGATGTACATCACTGCTACAGGTAAGAACATTTATTGTAATTAGTCACTTTAGATAAGAACTTTCATTTGTTATTCATATTAATAATATCTTTCATTTATTTTAATATTTACAGTTCTGGATCTACGCTCACTTCCCGTCCTTGGGTTGTTCTGCGGCAGAGGATCTAGGATGTCATGGATCGGCCATATGGGCTTCTAGACTCTCTGTCCCGAGGACACCAGCACCAACTCTTGAGAGGCTGAGATCCTTGCGCTCACAGTTAGATCAGATGAGAGCGGAGGACATCAAGTTCATGCCATATAGCGATAGAGTGTTAGATTTTGAAGGCGAGTTTACTGTTTCGACGTACCGAGGGACGATTCAGATAGGAGATATCATCGAGGCATACATGCCGGATCGTGTCCTCCGACAGTTTGGGTACATTCAGACGATCCCACTTTAGAGGATTGTCCCTTATTTGGAGCAGCGCCCCGCTTCTGGCAGTAGGGCGTATAGGGTGAGATTCCATGGCGCAGATGGTCGTTGGGCTGCTAGACACGAGGAGGCGAGCAGATTTGCGCTTCAGGGTCAGACTAGGGCCCCTTTACCATGGACACTATCTGAGGACTACATTACCTAGTTTAGCGAGCGGTGCCATCCATTTCTCCTTCCTGAATCGGCTATACAGTCTCCACCGGTAGATCGTCCTCCTCCGGTCCCTGTTTCAGATACTCGGGTATGTGATGATATATTTACCTTTAAAGTTTTAAAGTTTTATACTTTACCTTTAGCGCTGACAACTTTATTTTCCAATGCAGAGGTTACACATTATTCAGGCCCGCCTAAGGATATTACTAGTCGTGGCTCAGTGACTATGGAGGACATACATACGATGTACGACGAGTCCGTTGGCCAAGACGTTCATATAGCACCATCTCAGGTCAGGGCGACACAGCCGAGACGAGATTGATGTACTTTACCTTTTGTTGGCCCACGCTACCTTTTGTTGTATGGAGGACATACATGTGATGTACTTTACCTTTTGTTGTATACATTACATTTTATATGTTGCAATGTTATGTGCTTTACCTTTTACATTGTTTTTAAGGTTCATCAATAATCTCGCTTATTATAAAACATCATCCATGAACCACATATAACCTTGAAACGAAACACAAGTTTTATAGTACTCCGCATGAATTACATATAAAACAAACATCCATGAACCAAATGAAACCTTGAAACACATATAACCTATCACTCTGAATAAGATACGAGATTGACTATCACTTGTCTAGGACACTCTTTGCGTCGGAGGTCGTCGAACATCTTCAATCTATCAAGGAAGTGTGCATCCCATCCATCAACGCTAGAATCATGTCCACGCCTCCATGGAAGGGTCAAAGGTGGTAATGGAGAGTCTGGTTTAAGCCAAACCTAACGAAAGATGATTGACAAATGAAAAAGTGATTACCTTTTTTTGTCATTCTTGAATAAAAGTAACAGGATATATGAGATATAAAAGGTGCAGAAAAAAAACTTACGGCTATAAAGTGATTTCCTTTGACCCACGCTATTGCACGAATCTCTGTTGGGGGTTCTTGATTCTCAACCGTTGCAACAATTGGTAAACATGTCTCGGGGGTTGAGCCAAGTATAACAACTGCACAACGGTAATATGTCGCTGCCACCGTTGCAATAAGTGGACACTTCATCCAATTCTCCGGCCCACAAGGTATAGGATCAGTGCACCAAGTGGCCTCGATAACTTCATCAACCGTCCATTGTACCGCCGACTATTGACAAAAAAAAACAATTATTAGTGAAATTTATCATTTTATCAACAAAATATACTAAATCAAAGAAAAGGATGAAGGGTTTATCAAAAAAAAAAAATACTCACACGTGCGTACAAGTCCTTTCTCATCAACAACTCTATAGCCATTTCCCTTATAACAATTAAGTAATCTTCTTCCGAGTATCCCGAAACCACGACAAGAGATCTAAATCCACAATGCCCATCTCCTTTAACATCATAGGCTGAAAGGATGAAGGGTTTCATGAACTTCTGCATCTGATTACCCTTGAACCGATAGTTCTTAGAACGTCTGGTGGTACTTTTCTTACCACGTGACTCAGCCTCCTCAACTTTCACTTCAACTTTGGCCTCTTCAGGCTCGGGCTCCTCCACTTTAACTTCCACATGTTGTCTTGCTTTAGGTGGATGATAGCATGAATTATAGTCTATATTTTGAGGTTTGTTTGGACGTTTTATCTTTCATAATCTGCATGTTTGTATGTACATTATGTGATTTTACTACCATTTCATCTACCTTTGCGAGAATCGAGGTCTACACCTAGTTTCGTTGTAATTGCAGGTAATATGGTACGTTTTGCATCAAAAAGGAGCAAAAGGAGTCATGAGTCATTTGGAGCTACATCCAGGAAGCATAGCCATGGATTAAAGATTCACTTTGGACCAGTTTTGAGAGATTTCACATTCAGTTGTGAGTCACCTCGGTTGACCACAGATTCGCCTCGATCGAGGTGATCCAGAGAGGCCGACTCGACCGAGGCGAACACCTAGGACGCGGCGAGAATATTTTATTCTTGGAGGAGATCTTTTAAATTTGGAAAGTGATCTTATATTTTTGGGCTTGGCTCCTGGAAGGAAGGAGATATGCAGAATCATATATTTTACCTATATTTATGGGATAATATCTTCTTAAGATTTATTATCTTTGGAGGGTTATTTTCCTATAAAAAGGGTTGGATTTTCCACAAATCCGAAATCCGCTATCAGCGCAAGAACCCGCCTACAGCTGAAACATCACGCAGCAGCCTACTCCAATTTGGGAGTCTTCGAAGAACCTTTTTGAAGGTTGAAGGAAGATAGAAGTCCATAGCTTTTATAGCTTTTTGAAGGGTTTTGTAAGATTGTCTTCAATTCCCTCAATTGTTGTCTTGTCTATTTGGATTATCATCCAAGGAACGCTTGTTTGTGATATTTGATTCAGTTATTGAAGTCTTTTCGTTAAATTCTTCTTTGTTCAAATATTCACCTTCTTCCCTTATATTTTAATACTTTCATAATGATGATGAGTGGCTAATTTCCTTGTGTGATTCTAGGGTAATTGGCTGAAGGTTGTGGGAAAAACGATGATAGAATAATCTTAGATTCCAGTAGGATCCTGAAAGTTAGAGTCTTTAACCTTAACCCTAAGCATCTCGTTCAGTCGATGAACATTTCGGCCGAGGTGGAAACTGGCTGACCGAGGTGACTTATCCGACCTTAAACTGAGAGTTAAGCGTTAGAGTTTGCCAAATCCTATTCTTATTACACCTTTCCTGGTTCAATTCAAGCTTAGGATGAGACTTACCCGGTAATTCCTTAGTTTGTATACCAACGATCATAAGTGTAGGTAATAAAGGTTTAGCCTTTATTGGGGTTTGAGTGTGCTTCCATCCCATCTTTGTGAGTTAGCCTGAGACTTACCCGGTAAAGGTTGATTCTATTCCCTTAGATGGTGTGTTAGTTTGAGGTTATAGTTCTTTATCTTAATTCCTTGAGACTTACCCGGTAATAGGAGTTACGGTTTAGGATTAGTGTGTAGTGAGACTTACCCGGTGATCTACTCCACTTTAGAAACACCTTCCCCACGCAAAAATCTCAGCTTTGTCCGCTTATCTATAGATCTTGAGTTGGAACCACAACTAGATGCCTTAATCCCTAGAATTGCATATTTGCTTTATTTGACATCTTATTCATCTTTGATTGTGTTAAATCGCTCTTGTGGTTAGTATTAACATTAGCACACCGTATTGACTCTGTTTCACCAAGTCCCTGTGATCGACCCCTGGAATTTTCTTGCTTTTACTACGATTGACCCGTACACTGCGGGTTCGCATCCTTGTTTTAAGCTTAAGTCTAGGGTTATAAATTTAAAGCTTGCACACACCGTTTGGAGCGAACAAGTTTTTGGCGCCGTTGCCGGGGACTTGGTCTAGACCGAGCCGGTTGCGGTTTGCTTTCGGGGCACTTGCCCCTGTTGCTACTAACTACTCTTTCTATGAGTTTTGTAGTTTTCAGGATTTCCGATGACTACATTTGATCCAGCCTGGTTAGCAAGACAAAGTGCTAGGGCGGACCATTATGAATACTTGGAGGAGAAGTACTCCTTCTATTGGTTTAACAATGAATGGGAAAGAGAAGAGGCCATTCAGCATGAACTTGCGATATGGGATAAGAAGAATGTCCCTAAAAACATTTATGAGCAACCTTTTGAAGACTCTCTCGAATCAAGATTGGAGAAGTTGATGAAGAAGGTGGAGGAGCTCAAGGGAAGCACCCTATCCTATGCTAAGCCGAAAGAGGAGCATAAGGAAGTGTTGCACGTTCCAAGCATTCCTTTGGTCGAACCGGAAGTTTCTCCTGAAGCTTTTGTGGAAGCGGAGGATGTGGAAAATCTCGATCCAACTGCCGAGACCTCGGCCGAGGTGGAGGAAATCTCGACCGAGATGGAAGAAGAATTTGTAGAACTGCAAGATGCGGCGAACCTTGGCCAAATTACTAAGACTTTGGTCAAGGTGGAAGAAAGATCAGCTGAGTTGGGAGGGATTTCGTGTGTGGAATATCAACCCAACATGAAACTTGTCTCAAGCTTTGGAGAACTTTGCAAGGTACATTCTCCTACTTCATTTGAATTCCCTATTAATATTTCTGAATTTTTCAGGAAGGCACCAAAGAGTTGGAGGTCTCTTCCGAAAGAACCTCCTAAGATCAAGATGAAACCTCTCTTGAAACCGATAGAAGAAGATACTCCTTGGATTATAAGGAGTGGAGTTTGCAAACACTACACCGTTAAGGCGATGAAGTGTCTCTTGTTCAAGTATGGGGTCCCTCGCATGCTCAGGACCCTGTACCATCCCCAAGCTATAGATGGGGAAGCTGCTATAATTCTCGAGAAACTGTTTTCTCGATCAAGGAAAGGATGGGACACGAGGAATGTCCCATTGAAGTGCAGGAAGTCTAGACGAATTCCGGTGAGAATCAAACTGTACAAGCTTGTACGTGGGAGATCTTACCATTTGCCGGTGAAGTTAGGAACCGGAACCTTCTTGGAAGATTTTTACGGATGTGATGAGCACTCCACGACATTCGAAGTGCATTGAGTAATCCCATTCCGTAGGGTCCAGCTAGCGACCTTAAACCAAGCGCTTCTTGGGAGGCAACCCAAGGTATTGCTTTCTTCTCCCTTTTCTAGTTTAGTTTTGATAGTTGCTTTGTTTTTGTTTTCCTCTAGACAACAACCAGGTATTCCAAAAGGAAGGATCACAGTTCAGGAGCTACACTGGAAGAACAAAATTTTGAGAAGTTGAGGAAACGAGCTTTACTGAGATACATCTCGTGTACTGTTAGAACACCTCGACCGAGATGTGCTTCGCCAACCGAGATGGTCTTATCTGGGAGCTGTTTCTTACTTCTTCATGCAGTTTAGCTATGTTCGGTGAGTATCCTATCCTTAGACTTATTTTGACCCACTGGGACAGTGTGTCCCAAGTAAGGGGTATTTAATTTGTTGTTATTTGACTACGTGATGTATGTTATTTGACCACCTTTGATGTATTTTATTTATCGGATATTTTATTTATGCTTCCCTTCTGCATTTATATGATTATCTGATATTACATGCATACCTACAGGTTATTTGATTGAGAAAAACGTCGAAACTGAAAAAAATTGGTTTTAAAAAAAAAATTTTCGACCTCGACCAAGTCAGTATTGGCCAAACGAGGCGTTTCACCTCGGTTGAACCAAGAACACCTCGACCGAGGTGTGTTAACTGAGAGTTTTCAAAAACGATTTTGTGTTACTTATCTGGATATGATCTCAGTGAAGATCTTGTTTACTTACTGGTTTTAAATTCTTTATGTGTTTGAAAGGTTTTATAATATGTTTAAGTTGCTAAATGCTTTGTTTGAAATTATTAGCATGTTTAATACTTTGTTTTTATCCAAATTATGTTGAATTTGAAGGTTGACACCGCAGGTTAAGTTCTCTCACTTTCTTCTTGGAAAGACCAAGGCAATTCATTCTCTTCTTCTTCTTCTTCTTGATCATGCTTAGCCCCTCATATACATTTTGCCTCCCTTTACCTATCCGGGAATTTGGAAGCAAGCGAAGTGGTGAAAGCAAGTTAAAGTTGAGAAGTGGCTGGAAGTGAGAGTGTTAGAAAGCAATAATAGGTTTGGGGAAGTCGATCATGAAGATGAGTAACTCGGCACCATTCACATAGCCGGGTGTTTGTGTCTTGCCAAAGTCGGATTGAGTGATATTCCTAACGGGTCATGGTATGTGCATCAAGGGTTTGATGCATCTCGAGAAATTGATGATTGCAGATTTCCTAGGCTTCGGTTATTGTGCACCTCTGTCCATGCATCCCAAAAAGTAAAGTAAAAGAAAAAGTGTGAGATAAGCAAAGCTTATTGGTGGAAGATGTTGCAAGTTGAAGTGAAAGTGAAGTTCATCCTTTTCCCGGATTCTAGCACCACATTACCTTACATACATCCCTACCCTACACGTTTCTTGACCTTTTCTTTTGGGAAGCCCTTCAGACCTTGAGCTTGTTGATTGACTTAGCGGTTTAAACTGGATTATACATGATTAATTTTGATAATTATGATTTATTATGCATTCTATGATTTTATGCAAAGATGAACAACTTTCCTATATTTATAAAATGTTTTGATCATATTGAGTTTTTAATTCCAGGAAGTATTCTCTTAGAGTGATCTATGATAGTTTCACACCATAAAATGTTTTTGAAAGACTTTTTCATTGATTTTCTTGACTTATAATCCATTATATCTTGTCTTCTATATGCGGAACTTGCTTGGGGACAAGCAAGGGCTAAGTATGGGGTATTTTGATAGCATGAATTATAGTCTATATTTTGAGGTTTGTTTGGACGTTTTATCTTTCATAATCTGCATGTTTGTATGTACATTATGTGATTTTACTACCATTTCATCTACCTTTGCGAGAATCGAGGTCTACACCTAGTTTCGTTGTAATTGCAGGTAATATGGTACGTTTTGCATCAAAAAGGAGCAAAAGGAGTCATGAGTCATTTGGAGCTACATCCAGGAAGCATAGCCATGGATTAAAGATTCACTTTGGACCAGTTTTGAGAGATTTCACATTCAGTTGTGAGTCACCTCGGTTGACCACAGATTCGCCTCGATCGAGGTGATCCAGAGAGGCCGACTCGACCGAGGCGAACACCTAGGACGCGGCGAGAATATTTTATTCTTGGAGGAGATCTTTTAAATTTGGAAAGTGATCTTATATTTTTGGGCTTGGCTCCTGGAAGGAAGGAGATATGCAGAATCATATATTTTACCTATATTTATGGGATAATATCTTCTTAAGATTTATTATCTCTGGAGGGTTATTTTCCTATAAAAAGGGTTGGATTTTCCACAAATCCGAAATCCGCTATCAGCGCAAGAACCCGCCTACAGCTGAAACATCACGCAGCAGCCTACTCCAATTTGGGAGTCTTCGAAGAACCTTTTTGAAGGTTGAAGGAAGATAGAAGTCCATAGCTTTTATAGCTTTTTGAAGGGTTTTGTAAGATTGTCTTCAATTCCCTCAATTGTTGTCTTGTCTATTTGGATTATCATCCAAGGAACGCTTGTTTGTGATATTTGATTCAGTTATTGAAGTCTTTTCGTTAAATTCTTCTTTGTTCAAATATTCACCTTCTTCCCTTATATTTTAATACTTTCATAATGATGATGAGTGGCTAATTTCCTTGTGTGATTCTAGGGTGATTGGCTGAAGGTTGTGGGAAAAACGATGATAGAATAATCTTAGATTCCAGTAGGATCCTGAAAGTTAGAGTCTTTAACCTTAACCCTAAGCATCTCGTTCAGTCGATGAACATTTCGGCCGAGGTGGAAACTGGCTGACCGAGGTGACTTATCCGACCTTAAACTGAGAGTTAAGCGTTAGAGTTTGCCAAATCCTATTCTTATTACACCTTTCCTGGTTCAATTCAAGCTTAGGATGAGACTTACCCGGTAATTCCTTAGTTTGTATACCAACGATCATAAGTGTAGGTAATAAAGGTTTAGCCTTTATTGGGGTTTGAGTGTGCTTCCATCCCATCTTTGTGAGTTAGCCTGAGACTTACCCGGTAAAGGTTGATTCTATTCCCTTAGATGGTGTGTTAGTTTGAGGTTATAGTTCTTTATCTTAATTCCTTGAGACTTACCCGGTAATAGGAGTTACGGTTTAGGATTAGTGTGTAGTGAGACTTACCCGGTGATCTACTCCACTTTAGAAACACCTTCCCCACGCAAAAATCTCAGCTTTGTCCGCTTATCTATAGATCTTGAGTTGGAACCACAACTAGATGCCTTAATCCCTAGAATTGCATATTTGCTTTATTTGACATCTTATTCATCTTTGATTGTGTTAAATCGCTCTTGTGGTTAGTATTAACATTAGCACACCGTATTGACTCTGTTTCACCAAGTCCCTGTGATCGACCCCTGGAATTTTCTTGCTTTTACTACGATTGACCCGTACACTGCGGGTTCGCATCCTTGTTTTAAGCTTAAGTCTAGGGTTATAAATTTAAAGCTTGCACACACCGTTTGGAGCGAACAGTGGACGACCTCGAGGACGTGGACGTGCCGATCCAGAACCATGTTCAAACCGACTTGGTTCTCTCCTTGTTGAAAGAATGTCGTACTTTGGTGGTCTTCCTTTAGTTCTGACTTTCTGCTTTGGTACTCTCAACGTTGAATTGCCCGGACTTGTAATATCTTCATATGATGAAGCCATCCGCTCAAGCACATCTCTCGGAAGCAAATTCTTGTCCAATCGCTCCCTAAAGTCATTGAGTGACTCCATGTATGGATCAATATGGACAACCTCATCTTCATGCGTCGGATTCAATTTTTCCCATCGTACTTGCTTCCAATAAGGGTGAATCTGATCCAAATGTATTGGCTCCCGATGTCTAATAGCAATATAGAACTCGTGCACACAAGGCAACCCATGACCTTCCCTCCAATATGAATCCTTACATGTTGTCAAGCTCCTAATTTGCTTTGCCTTCTCGTAGATCTCCAACAACTCCAAGAAGCACTCGTTGCTTACTTTGTTTCGGAGCAAATCAAATATAGGCACACGCACAACCAACAACATCCTCTCACGTGACATCTTTATTGACGCTTGAGTCTTATCAATCTGATCATTGTAACGCCCCATTTTATTAGACGCGTTTTTGATATTTATATTCATACTTTTATCGATATTTGATTAGTTAAATTATTTTAAGGCGTATAATACCTTTACCGAGTATGATTATATATTTTTTAATACGTTAACGTAGACCCATATCATCTTTTTCGGAAAAAAAATCGGGAATGACTTCGATTCGAAAATCCTGTTCCGCATATTTCTCTATCGGGTTAATTATTTAAGTATTATAATTTCTTTTCTCTTTTCTTTCTTACCATACCTTTCCCCTGACCTATTGATGAACCTTCCTTGTCGTCCTCACCTTCCTAGCTGCCCAGCTATCCTACACAACTACCCGACCCTTCCCTCTCACACTCAACCTCTCATTTTCCTTCACTCAAACAAGGTGGAAGCAACAAACTTAACTCTAACAGTCTCACTTCCCTCTCGATCTTCTCTCTTCATGCCCGAGTGCACCTACTCCGACCTCTCTTTCCGCCCCAACTGCAGCTCTCTAGGTTCCCGCGCCTCTGCAGGCTACAACCCTCGGCGTTTACAACCACCGGAGGAGCCGCCGGGCCACTACGCAGCCCTGCCCTTCGCCGGAGAACCACCACCGCTGTCCCCCGGAGCTCCTCTATTGCGACCCTCGCGAGCCACCACCTTGCCGGGCTCATGTCCTCCACCGCAACCAAGCAGCCATACCCGAGGCCAGGGAAGTAAGCCGATGCTTGCGTAGGCTCCTCCAGAAAGCAGCCGGACACCGAAGCATCCATTTCCGGAAGAAGCCCTCACCGCCCTGGTCGGAGCCGCCTTGTTGCTGCCTTCGATCCACCGGGGAAAGCCTTCGCTGCCGAGGGAGGAGACCCATGCCTCCGGAAAGAGCCGCTCCGTCATCCCCTGCGTACCAGCCTCCCCGCCGCCGCCTACCTGCTTTCCCTTTCCTCTGCAGAGTGTATCGACTCAAACAAGAAGACATCTTGTTTTTTTTAGGGTATTATGAAGCGAGCCCCTTTCTTTTGGTTTATTGAAAATTATGACCCATGTTTTGTATTGCATTCTCTACCCAGACTTTTGGAATGTATCTAATATGCCCCTACTTTTTTTAATTACGAATTTGGCCCCAGAACTTTAATTGCAGATTTGGCCCATGTTCTTATAAGTGTATAAATTGCCCGGAAAGTGTTTTTAAGATTTTTAAACTCGGATTTGAATTTCGGGAGTTATTCTTATAGTATATATATTTTATGTAGTATGTCCAAATTTAGCGTTATGCTAAATTTGTTTAGTTTGGTGCTAGGTTCGGAAGCGCCCCGTTTAAGGCCAACGAATTCATATCGGCATCCATGGATCGTCTTCCGTCTTTTGTCGTCACGTGAGTACCCTCTCCCCGAGCTTATGATCCTACTCAATTTAGTTATGTTTAGTATTAGTATCATGCTAGGTTGGATCAAACATAACTTAAGTGAATACCAAGTAGTGGTTTGGACCTTAGGTGAGTATTGAGGATTGTCGATTGTTGTTAGACGTTGGTGTTTGGTTGACCTTGTGAGTATTTGAAGCTTGAGGTATGTTTGATTTGGAGAGGTTATAAGGCTTTGAGTGTATGTTTGATCTTGTGAGCGTTCTGAGGCTCGAGGTTGGGGTTGTGTGGGATTTTGGAGCTTAGGATTGACTTATCCTAGCATGGTGTATTTACCGTTGAGTTTGTTGGACTAGGCATGTTTATCCTAGTATGTGTTATGGGTTATGATCTTGTGAGATCATAGGGTCTAGAAGTCTAAGGACTTCTAGCTTGTGTTGCGTGTGATATGAGCATAAGAGATTCTAGGATGCGGTCCTAGAATGTGAGTCAAATGATCTCGCGTAGATTATTTGTGTAGAAGTCTTAGACTTCTTGAGTTGAGCGAGTTGTTGATATAGTTATCTTCTTGTGAGCAGGTTATGGGCTTCCTCCCTTAAGGAAGCGAGAGTGTTGTGAGTTGAGTGTGGTGACGAGGTAAGTCTCCGGACTTACTTAGCTCGTATTCCTTGTATTAGCATTGATGAGTGTTTGGTGGTGTGTGTTTATTCCTTATCGTTTTAACAACTAAACCGGTAATAGGATCACCAACCTTATATTATTTTGGCCCAAGTGTATGATAACGGGCGGTGACATCATCTGCCTAGCTCTTGTGAGAGTCTAGGAGGTTCTTGGCGACTAGCCCGTGCTGGTTAGACGGTCGGAGGCATCCGTACCGTTCCACGCCGGTAAGTAGGGACCAAGGCGGGACCACGGTGGTCTCGTGTCACAAACCTAAGTTGAATTAGAACGGGATACGACTTAATAATAACAAAGATAATAAACCGGATTGATGTGCTTTTATGTATGTTGTATGCTTGTGATGAGATTACTTGTGTTTGTGCCTTTCCCATTGATTCTAATGCCTCGAATATTAGCTAACGGTTTTATACCGATTGTTGTAGATTGCCTTGCAGGTTAGCAATGCGGCCGAGAGATCCGGAAGAGTGGGCAGCCGAGGTTCCGTACATTTTAGGATTGGGTTTTGGGGTGGAGTCGAGTTTGAGTATTGTATGTATTGTATATTGTATGACGTTTAGTCTTTGGGGTTGTATCTTTGGCTGAAGTTCTTTGTTGTATTCTTTCGGGTTTCTCTTTTGATTGCATAAAAATGTATTTCAGTTTTGGCCTTTATTTGTGCCTTGTTGCAAGATCCGGTGAAATTGTTGTCAAGCTAAGGGTCGGGACCCATTGTGAGGTCCCAACCCGTAGCGCCCCGAGTCCCGCGGATTTGGGGTGTTACAATCATTTACCATCAAGTCAATATTCTCTATCACCAACTGAAATCCTTGAACAGTAGAACGCAATGTACCCTTCAACAATGAGTGTGCGGACTCACACCTAACAACCAATATCAATTCAATAAATTAATCTACAACAATTATTAGAAAACAAGTGTAAACAATATAGAAATAAGTTTTTACGCATTCGTTGTCCTCGTGCCAAAGTGTAGATGCAAGTCGCACCAATATCGAACAATTGCTTCCTTGTAGGGGATTAGCCATGTAGTTTCCAAATACTCCATCAACCTCGGATACACTTGCCAATGCACTTTCATTTCACCCAAACGCCGCTCATAACTCTCAGGAGATCTAGATTCAATAAGAGCATGGTAGTGTGATGCAAAAACAGCTTGTAATTCCTTTGACCGTGTCACCGCCCAAGATTTATGTTGGATGTTGCACTTTATATGAAAGGTGCAAATCATGTGCTTCACATCCGAAAAAACAACACCGAGTGCACTTATGAGTCCTAGCTCTCTGTCCGTCACAATCACCCCCGGTGTAACATTTCCGCACACATGTTGGAGTCTCCGTAATGCCCACTCGTAGTGATTGGCGTTTTCCTTGGCCATGAAAACAAATGCTATTGCAAACGTCAACCTCGTGCTAGTGATACCGACAATCTCTAACAACGGCATCTTGTACCTATATAGGATATATTAAGAGTTTACATTTATATTAAACTAAAAGTGCATGAAAAATTAAAAAATCATAATAACATGTATATTAAAACTTACTCGTTCGTCTTGTACGTCGTGTCTATTACGATGACATAAGGAAATAGGTTGAGGAGATGTCTTGAATCCGGATGCATGATGAAAAAATCTGAAATTTTTTCCGATTCCGAGCATCTTCTCACACTTACGTAATAATGACGCTGCTCTAACATATGTAGTGCTTGTTGGAGAGGACTCCGTCCTTCGGCTTGTAGCTTCCTAATCTTCATTCCAACATTGTATATTTGTTCGATTGTGCTGACGTTGTATGAATCATCTAACTTTATTGACTTCAATATATTTCTCGGCTTGAAACCCGACCCAAGCTCACATCCCACCTTCCGAAATTGTTTCTCCGTCAATCTGCCAGCATATGTGTGTCCCTTCAACTGCTTGGGATGTGTATGATTGTGCACTCCATTTATAACATGCAACGTCCACTTCTCAGCCTCGCTTTGTACGCCCTCAAGCTCAAAACAACATCCGTCCTTCTTCGATTTCTGTGCTCGGCTAGAAGATGACTCGGTATCAGGATCCACATCTTTCTTCTTACGAGGGGCTGCAAAACGTTCGCATGTCAAACGAAACGTAACAAACCCCCAAGAATTTCTCCACGACCTACTAGTAACCAACACCATGTTCATAGTTCCTCCCATGAATTGAGCTCAATCCACCATCGTCTCGCGATCATGGAAAAAACCGCGAATTTCAAACATTCGCGAATAATCACTCCCTTCGTCACGAGAATGATTCGGAAGATCCTAGTTCACATAGAAAAAAAAAAATTTCTAGTTTTTGGTTTACTAATTTTCAAATGATAAAAACACGAATTATAATAAATGTTTCTAACATTAATTGCAACTATATCTAACTTAAACATACATTATATACAACAATTCTAGTTTTTTTATATTTTCGGTTATAAAGTACTTACCTCGAAATGTCGAAGAAACTCGTCTGGATCACTAAATTTTGTATCGTCGAACGGAATCATCACTTCATCATCCTCGTGTGTTGACATTCTCACAGCTGTTCTCCAGAAGATGTTGTGTTGTTTTTTCGAAGATGTTGTGAGCGTTTTTCACCTCTTCTATTACTATCTATATATAACCAAAGGAAATCAATAATGTTTAAATTACAACGGTCACTTTTATAACGTTCGAATTACAACGTTCGGCTTACAACGTTCGAATCTCAACGGTCAAAAATCCACGTAGGCGCGATGAGTGACCTTCACGGTCATGCATCGTGTAACCGTGAAAAGTTCACGGTTACGCGATGCGTGACCGTGAAGGTCACTCATCGTGTCTACGTGGTGCGTATACGAAATCGAGCGTCGTGCCCTTAATATCCCCCTATTATAAACACCATAACTGTAAAACAAAATGAATACATACTAGTAAAAAATGAACATTATATTTTATTAACACGATTTGAAAGAATAGCATAATTTTCAAAAAAAAAATCCAAAAAAATGTTCTAAAAAAATTCAAAAATGAACAGTTAGTGTTGAGAAAAAATGAACATTTGTTGATAAAATATGAACAATGACTCTTTTAAAAACGACACATACTTATAAAAATATAAGCACCAATTTTTATTTACAAAAAGAAATCTGGAAAAAAAATGGTAATGTGGCATGCCACATGTCACCACCCTAGCTCTCCTCATTCCTATCTACAAGGGTCCTCCTCACCGGAACTGGACCCTATATATATATATATACACACACACAATTACTTTATAATTATTATAAAGAAAATATTGTAATATAATTATTGGATTTTTTTATTGGGAAATTAATAAATTAAGTTAAAATATAAATAAAAACTATCCAAACCAACTATTATTGGTTTTTAGTGAAAAAAATTAAATTTGTTGTGTTGACTCTATGTATAATAAAAAATGGTTATTATATAAATAAAAATATTTTTAGTAACTTGATAACACCAAATAGGCTAGAAATTGACATATATAAATTTTTGAAATTTAGCCACATATAATTTGTGGATGTTAATTTATAGCATATTTGATGCCTAATTAAAATATGTACTTATATAATAAGCCTTAATTTTTTGGTATTCAACTATCATGAAATATCGTAAAAATTATTTATTTAGATTTGGGCCGGTTTGAATATTATATCAATCTTTTTTCTCTTGGGTGCTTGTTTGCTTGTACATTTGTGTCCTTTTTAAAAAGTTCACTTCCTTACTATACTAAATGTCGGAGTTCCCCAAATGACTAGGGGATTTCCGTTTTTGCCCTTACGTATTTTTAATTTCTTGTTTTGCCCTCGGTCATTTTCTGTAATAACCGTCCACCAACTCCTTTTTTCGGCCCAGAGTTTGTTTAATTTCGGCCCAACGCTATGACCTTTCATCATAAGCGTGCAGGCCATTCATTTGGGCCTCTTACTGTCTTGCGTTGGGTTGTTGCAAGGAGATTTGGGCGCTGGGCTTGGGTTGCGGAAGTTTGGAAGTTGAGGTCATTCGTGTATGTCCTTTCGACTGCCGCATTTCGAAAGGGTTTAGGAGCTCGATGAAGACACATGTTGGAAATCGTCCCGTTGCATTAACTGCTGCCACTCGATTGTACTCATTCTCTCCACCAAGTTAGTGGCCGAAAGGTCCTTTTAAAGCCTCAGTTCAGGTTCATTAATTACCATTCTCCTCTCTCGACTCTTCTTCTCGCTTCTATAGTTTCTGTTTTCTCTTTCGTCTTCCTGGTACGTTTCTTCTTCCCGGGAGATTTTTGTTTTTGTACGGTTCCTTCGATAGTTATCCGACGCATGGTTTTTTTTGTTGCATGCATGTGCTCCATGATCTATATGTGAGAGTTGTTTGATCTTCGGTCGTTTTTGTTGTTCTTGTAAACTATTTTTGGTCGTAAATTCTTGATTTCTCTCTTTGTTTGTGCGTCAAACTTTGTTTTTTTTGGTTTTTTTTTTGTGCTTGGAGATCTTTTCAAGATGAATTTTAGTTCTCCATGGTTTTTTTTGAACTTTGGTTTGCTTTCGTCTATCTGCTCGATGATCTTTGAATGAGAGCATAGAAAAATATTGTTCTTCACTTTTATATTTTTGTGGCGTTGATGTTCTCTGCTTGCTTTTTTTGAATCGCTAACCGTTATTTTTTTAGGCACAATCTGTTATATTTGTGTATGTTTTGTGGTTGACCTTTTGGGATCATTGAGTTTCTTCTTCTGTCTTGTGTTGTTGTTAATGTTGTTTAAGTTCTTTTTCCCTCTTTCGTTGCTTTTTAAAGTGGTTTTGATCTTCTGTGTTGCCTTATTTAATTGGCTATGTCCGTTTATTCTGTTTGTCGGCTGTATATTCGTGTCGGCGGTTTCACAGATTATTATTCTTGCAAGCATCAATTAATGTCTAGGGCATCTTTTGTTCGCATCACTGCATGTACATTTTTCCTTTTTATTTTTGTTTCTCTTGGCTCTTTGCTTCATTAATATTTCTTTTCTCTTGTTTAGATTGTCGTTGTTGCTTGTTGCTGCCAAATCTTGTTGCATGTGCGGTTATCGAATTCCCTTTACTTATTCTTAGATGTCCCTTGCTCATGCGTGTTATTTTAATACTGCGTGTGATATGTTTTTTGTTTGCCTTGGTTGTTTTTAACTTGTCCCTTTCCGATTGTCAATTAGTGTACAATTTGGTTGCAAGTGGACATTTTAGTTTCTTTCCATTTTTTTCTGAATGCTTAGAATTGTCCATTACACACTTTTATAGCATAATGCCTTCTCCTCGTGTGATGCTTGATACCCTGGTCAATCGATCTTGGACCCAAGTTGTACGGGTAAGGCTTGTTGACAAACAACCCTAGGCAAGAAAGCTCCACTAAGTGTAGCTACCAACGAATGATTTTGGTTGATGAGATGGTTAGTATCTTTCCTTTGTCTTGCTTAACTTATTCCTCTTACTTTTTATAAGTTTATGCTTTCATAGTTTTTATTATCTGCTAAGTCTTTTATGTTGTGATTATATGTAGAATAACCGTATGACCGCCACACCTTTTGGTGTTGATATTAGCATTTATGAGAACATATTGTAGAGAGAACAATGGTATGATATGAAACACCTCGTCGTCAAGCTCATGCCAGAGAGGTTCGCCACCTACGTTGGTGAGAAGCAATTGTATTTCATGAATTCAACCGAGGTGCTCTCGGTTCAGTCTGTAGGTAGTTCGAGCTAGGCTCCTAGGTTTCACGTCCCACTTCATGATTTGCCTCGTGACGCCACTAAAGATGATCGATTTGGTATGTTTTCTATTGTTCATCTCTATGCGCATGCACTTTCATACTTTTGTTCTCACACTTCATTGCTTTGTTCCCTTTGTCAGATATCATGGTGATCCTTCTATGGATTCACCCAGAAAAGATAGTCTCCAAAGGTGACACTTCTTTGTCTGTCCGTGAGATCTCGGTGACCGATGACAAGTTGAGCTTGATTTGTTTTGTATCTTTTCCTTTTTGAATTGACGCGCTATTTCATAGCTGATGTGTTTGTGTTCAAATTGTGATCCAGCTGTGAACGATCTGCTCCTTGTTTCCGCATGGAACAGGGCTTTGATGTCGGAATTTGAAAGGCTTGACTATCTCTTGGTTGATGACCCTATTGTGGAGATTACAAGGCTCAAAGTCAGCAACTTCACTAGTTGTTTGCTGATCTTTTTTTTACCGTGAATTTTTCATTTTATATATGTTATTTTGCTGAAATACCAAATATATATGTTCTTTTGATGAAATACCAATTACAAAGACAGATTGGGGACTTGTTTGGGTTTTTATATATTAAGCGTTTACTGTTTCGCTGCTTGTGTTCGAAGTTGTACTTTTTTCTAAAGTAAGTTGAATTATTTTCAAGCTTATTAAGTTATATAACTTTATCTTGCCAGTTTATTGTTTTTATATCCTTTATTTAGCCTATATCCGATCAGATATTCGAAAATAGTTACATAAGGTTGATTTTCATGGGGAAAATGTCTTTGGATAGCTGAAATTGGACATATCTACTTGCTTGATTTGAGGATCTTTTGTTTGTGTACTAGCTTACAGCTCGTATTTACATTTTTCTTCACTTTCCTATTTATGTGTTGATGCTATTCACACTTGCTTTTTAAAAAAAATTCAATTTTGTTTCCTCTTTAACGTGTATGGTTCTTTAGTATATTTGGAGGGCTAAGTAAAATTATGGTTGTAGCCATCTCTCTTGTTGGCTATATGTCGAATGTTATGAAGACTCATCCTGTTTGTGAGCGCGTTGAAGCTCTGCGACAATGGTATCGGGAGCAGAAATTAGTTGTTGATGCTCGAGTTGTTCAGACCATCACCAATGAGATGCCCGGATACCCCACTGAGATTACTACTATTGTTGATTCCTTGTCAATGAAGGTTTTTGTTATACCCAAATGTAGTATATAAGATTTAATTCATATGCCAATCTAATTGTAACGCCCCAAAAGTTTTTGGCGTGTTTTCGATATATATGTATATATATATATTTCTCTTTTATTTTATTTGTAATATGTTTATAGTTTAAATATATTTTTACGAGTATTTTTACGGCGTAATTTTAATTTATTTTTTTTCCGATAAATTCCGAATTCACCGACCTTACCGGTTTGGACTTGTTCCGAGTTTTTTTAGTTTACATTATGTTGCCATCCGGGCTGTCAACGGGGCCCATTATTGGATGATGTGTAGGTTACACTTATTGAGAACCTTAGAGGCTTATTTCTCCTCCCAGCCGCCGCACCGTTGTTGGGGCTTCTCCTTCACAAGCCTCACCTGCTCCCTCTTTCTGCTTCTCACACGACCCCTCTTCCTCCAATGGAACCGTCACTTGGCGAGACGCTACTGACCGGCCACCACCTGCAACACCTCTCCACCACCGTGTCTCCTTCTCTTCTCCACTTCTCGCACCGCTGGGTCACCACCTCCGATTCTTTTTCGTTCCTCTGATCTCATTAGAGTTCATTATGTAACACCCCAAGTTCTAGGAACTTGAAGCGCTACGGGCTAGGACCGCACAATGGGTCCACACCCTCAGAGTAGCAACAACAAACGGATCTTACAACAAGACACAGACGAATGAAAACCAAAACTTAATATAAAACCAAAGGTTCAAACAGAAGAAAACACAAAAGCTCCACAGCCGGGTCAAAACAAAAGGGAAACAACAAACAAAATAAAAACCCAATTCCGTCCTATAATGTACGGGAACCCCGACTGACCACACCATCCGGATCACTCAGCAGCATCCTGAACCTGCGGAACATCTACAACGACGATATAAACCGTTAGCTAACATTCTAGGTATAAGCAAGAGTGTACAGGCACAAACACACATAAGGTAAAGAAAAACACATAGTATGCTTACACATCAACCGGTTATTATCTTTCATTAAGGTTATCCATTACTAATTCAACTTCTTTTGTCACACGAGAATCTCCCGAAACTTGCCTCCGCTTCCGTCTACCAATAGGAATAGATCAGTACTATCTGTTACCTACGGGTCTGGGTTGCAAAAGCACATTCTAGTCTCCTGTAGAACTAGACAAGTGGTCACCGCCCGGCTATAATACACTTGGGCCAGTTAAGGGTAACAAAGGGTGAATCCTATTTCCAATTATTCATTGTAAACATAATAGCAACACAAACAAGCCAAAACAATCTAACTAATACGCGGAATGAAGCTAAGTAAGTCCAAGGGACTTACCTCACACGAAGGTAACGTAAGAGATCAGCGAACAACTCAGAAACACACAAGGAAGCTAGTTTCCCTCAAGAAAGGAGCAAGAAAAGCCTGTACGAACAAGCAACACGATTCAGGAACGGAATGGTTGCTAGAAGTCTATGACTTCTAGTTTCAAAGATCTCTAAGAGATCAACACATGCTAAGGGCTCAAACTTAGTCTTACAATAACTCAGGGGAACAAGGAACAACCATAAGGAATCAAGGAAGGAACGAGAAAAGGAAGGAAGGAAGCAACTCACCAAAGATGGGAGCTACTGCAGAGAAACCGTAGGGGCGGTTAGACAAATGCGCAGGGGCGGCTGAACAGAGGAGCAGGGGCATCTCTGTGCAGGCGCAGGGGCGGCTGTGTAGAGGCGCAGGGGCGGCTCTGTGCAGGCGCAGGGGCGGATCTTCGTCAAAAGCTACTATCGGGCTTCTCTTCGACAGATCTCACAGCAGGGGCAACCAAAGCTCGAACCTTTGGTTCCAACACATCGAGACTCCACTCTAGAGAGCCTGAAAACAACGAAGGGTCAAAAACAGAACACTCCATAAGAATCAAGGTTCATGTTTGATCCTTGGAGAAGAAGGAAAGAAAAGAACGAAGGAAAGAAGAAACCAAAACAGAAGGGAAGGCATGCAGCGCTAAAGGAACGTGAGGAAGAACCAGGAAAGATGCACTTACACGTTCAACGGGATTGTAGGAAGCAAGGACGGCTGCAGCTCTCTAGGGTTTGAAGACGATAGCAAGGAACGGGAAAAAGGAGAGAAGGAAGAGAATATAAAGGGAGGGCTGGAACCCTAGACGGAAAGGGCGTCTAGGGTTAGAAAGAAAACAAGGAAACCGGCCCATAAGATAGAATATCGGGTATTCTATCTATGGAAGAAAGATAAAACGACGAAAACAGATCGGCGCGATCTATCGCACGATCCGCAGGGGCGGATCTCACAGCCGCAGGGGCGGCTGGCCGGGGGGCGGCCTTCTTCACCGCAGGGGCGGTGAAGCAAAAACCTAGGATCTTATATCAGATCCCCCTAAAAAGAAGTTTTGTCCTGAAACTTGTAAAAGCCAAACACAAAAACAATAACTGAGCTCATATATTCCCACTCGGGGCACGTAAGACAAAACGTCACACAAAAGCGTTCACAACGCAACAAAGGAAAACCAAACAACATACTAAGCTAACGGTGCAACAAGCTCAGCGTAAAACTCCGGATAGTTCCTCTGGACACTATCCTCTGTCTCCCAAGTCGCCTCATCAGCTCCTCGCATCGACCACTGTATCTTCGTCATCGGGATGTCCTTCGAACGCAAGCGTCTCGTACTACGCTCTAAGACAGCCACCGGGTGCTCTACGAATGTGTGGTCTGGCTCGATCACTAGATCCTCATGACTGACGATGTGTCTTGGGTCAGGTATGTACTCCCGTAGCTGAGACACATGGAAATATGGGTGAACACCCTCGAGTCTCGGTGGCAACGCAAGTCTGTAAGCTGCCTCCCCAACTCGCTCAAGAATCTCGAATGGTCCAACATATCTGGGACTCAACTTCCCTTTGACACCGAAACGTCTGATGCCTCATGTCGGGGATACTCTCAACCAAACCTGAGCTCCAACTCTGAACTCCAAAGGTTTGCGCCTCTTATCTGCATAAGACTTCTGTCGGCTCTGTGCTGCTAACATCTGCTCTCGGATCACTGCTACTCGAGCCATGTCATCTTGAATCTGCTCAGGTTCTATTCCGCTGGCATTACTAGGCTCGTCCCAACACAGCGGTGTACAACATCTCTGTCCATATGAAGCCTCATAAGGAGCCATCTTGATCGATGCGTGCCAACTGTTGTTGTACGAAAACTCCACTAAGGGAAGGTGATCTGGCCACACCTGTCCTCAGTCTAACACACAGGCTCGTAACATGTCCTCCAAAGTCTGGATGGTCTGCTCAGACAGACCATCGGTCTGAGGATGATAAGCAGTAGTGAATTGTAGACTCGTGCCTATAGCGGCATGAACCTGCTGCCAGAACCTCGAAGTGAACCGTCCGTCTTTTTCAACGACAATAGTCCTAGGTACGCCATGAAGTCTCACTATTTGTCTCGTAAAATCCTCTGCCAATCGACTCACCGGCCACGTTTCCTTGATCGGAATGAAACGTGCGGTCTTCGTCAATCGATCTACTATGACCCAGATAGCATTAAAACCACGACTCGGTCTCAAACCGGTCACAAAATCCATAGAGATGTCTTCCCACTTCCACTGAGGAACGGGAAGTGGGTGTAGCTTGCCTCCTGGTCTATGATTCTCGATCTTGACCTGCTGACAGGTCGCACATTGAGCCACATATCTCGTGACGTTTGGCTTCAAACCTCCCCACCAGTAAGAGCGTCTGATATCCTGATACATCTTACTCGCACCAGGGTGTACTGAGTAAGGTGAAGAGTGAAGGATCCTCTGTCTCAACTCCCGATCTGACGGCACACAAACACGCTCATGGCATCTCAAAACTCCATTAGCACCAACTGTAAATTGTGGTGCCTCTCCTCGAGACATCTGGTCTCGGATCTGTGTCAAAGCTAGGCAACTCCCTTGCTTTTGTCGGATTTCGGCCAACAGATCAGGTACTACCTCCAAGGTGGACAACTGGATGTCGGAATCTGGAAAGTAGATATCCATCTCTAGCCATGCCAAATCTCGCTGTAACTGTGGCTGAGCTGTCAGCCTAGTGATCGTCATCTCCCGGGAAGTCTTCCTACTGAGGGCATCTGCTACCACATTAGCCTTTCCCGGGTGGTATAAGATCTCAAGATCAAATTCCTTGATCAACTCTAACCATCTGCGCTGGCGGTTATTCAACTCCCGCTGAGTGAATATGTACTTCAAACTCTTATGGTCTGTAAAAATCTGACACGTGGCTCCGTACAGATAGTGTCTCCAAATCTTCAAAGCATGAACAACAGCAGCTAACTCAAGATCGTGGGTAGGGTAATTCTCCTTGTATGTCTTCAACTGTCGAGACGCATAAGCAATCACTTTTCCCCTCTGCATCAAAACACATCCCAAGCCCAGCTTGGATGCGTCGTTGTAAACCACAAGATCGTGGGTAGGGTAATTCTCCTTGGATGCGTCGCTGTAAACCACAAAATCCTCAATGCCCTCTGGCTGAGCTAGGATAGGATCAGAGGTCAATCTCTTCTTCAGCTCCTCGAAGCTTCGCAGGTACGACTCGGACCATACGAACCTCGTAGACTTCCGCAGCAAGGAAGTGAGCGGTCGGGCGATAACTAAAAAGCCGTCAACAAAACGCCTGTAGTAGCCTGCCAATCCTAAGAAGTTGCGAACCTCCTTGACATTCTTAGGTGGCTGCCAGGAAGCTACCGACTCAATCTTTGCCGGATCTACCTTGATCCTTTCAGCTGAAACAATGTGACCAAGGAATGCTACCTCGGACATCCAAAACTCGCGCTTAGAGAGCTTGGCGTAGAGCTCTCTATCTTGTAAGACCTGAAGAACGATCCTCAAGTGTCCAGCATGCTCCTCTCTACTTCGGGAGTAAACCAGAATGTCGTCGATGAAGACAACCATAAACTGGTCTAGAAAGTCGATGAAGATGTTGTTCATCAACTCCATGAAGACTGCGGGCACATTCGTGAGCCCAAATGGCATTACTACAAACTTGTAGTGTCCATATCTGGTCCGAAATGCTGTCTTGGCTACATCCTACTCTCTCACCCTCAATTGGTGATATCTTGATCTCAAATCGATCCTCGAAAACACTAAGGCTCCATGCAGCTGATCCAAAAGATCATCGATACAGGGCAATGGGTACTTGTTCTTGATCGTCACCTTGTTCAACTCTCTGTAGTCGATACATAGCCTCATTGACCCATCTTTCCATCTGACGAAGAGAACTGGTGCACCCCAAGGAGATACACTAGGGCGGATGAAGCCCTTCTTTGCTAACTCCTCAAGCTGCTTCTTCAACTCAAGCATCTCGATAGGCGCCATGCGGTAAGAAGCCTTAGAGATCGGTCTCGTACCGGGCTCTAGATCAATGCCTAAGTCTACACTCTGTTGTGGAGGTAAACATGATGGCTCTCCAAAGACGTCGGCAAACTCGCAAGATACTGGAATCTCCTCCAAAGCTGGACTAGTACTATCCTTCATGGAATAGCACCAAAAAGCCTCGCATCCCTGACTGATAAGTCTCGCAGCTCGTACTGCACTGATGACTGTACCAGTCTTCCCGAGATCCCATCCTCGGAAAATCTCAACATGGCCTGCATCTGTAGTTACCGTCACTGTCCTCTTGCCGATGTCCAAAACTGCTCGATGTCGATCCATCCAATCCATGCCCAAAATAACTTCTTCATGTACTAAGTACATGACGAAGAAGTTAGCTGGCCAATCGCTACCTCCCAATCTAATAGGGCAATCACGAACCTCTCGCATACCTCGTATTTTACCCCCATAGGGTATTCCTACAAAGAAGGGTCTACCCTCTATAGTAACTAAGGCCAATCTATCTACACATGCATAAGATATAAAGGAATGTGTAGCACCAGTATCAAAAAGAACCCTGACAGGAAAACCATTAATGTGAATGGTACCTGTAGTTGCTGGCGTTGTCGGCTCTACAACACTCCTCAACTCATAAACTCTAGTTGGTGCATCTCTGGTGTCTGCAGATCCACCAACACGTCCTCTACCTCTCCCATGTCCTGGAGTAGAACCCTGAGGAGTGGCAAAACCTGAAACTCTTTGCTGTTGCTGCTGGTACTGAGATCTCTGTCCTCCTCCAGCAACACTAGCAGGTAAAGAACCCTACTGAGATAGCGCCTTGTCCTGACGGCAAAACGCAGCTTTGTGTCCGGGTTTGCCGCAAGTAAAGCAAGTCACTGCTGGTTTCTTGTAGTCAGCTGGGATGTGTCCAGCTACTCCGTAGTTATGACACTACCGTGCTCTATCAGAACTCTGCTGAAAACCAGAACGTCCAGGTGTCTGACTACGCCCAAAACCAGCTGCTCCAACTCCAGTACTAGCTAATCTAGTCTTTAGTCTCTTCTCTGGACCTTCTGTATGAGAAGCTCTCATTTGACCCGGTCGGTCTCTCTCATACGCAAAAGCTCTAACCTGATAATCCGCTTGAGAGTCACAACAGAAACCAGTAAGATAAGAGCGTGTCGACTCTCTCAACCTCCGAGAGAAAAGGTAAACATGCTGATCCTCCGGTGGTGCAGACGGACCTAGCAACGCCAACTCATCTTGAAACTTGAGGATTATCTCGGCAATAGGCAAATCCTCGAATCCAGACTCAAGAAAATCTTGGAGACGGTCTCTCCTCTTGGCTGCAGGGCAATAGCGATCCCTGATCACTGTCTTCATCTACTCATAACTGGTGACCTTACTACGAATGGTTCTCCACCAAGAATGAGCTTGATCCTTCAGCAATGTATGTGCTATGTTGACTCGACGCCCCTCAGGGGAACCGATAGCCTCCATGGCAGAATCCACCTGTCCTAGCCATTGCTCCACCTCCAAGCCAATTCTTCCCACGAAGACGGGAACCTTCAGCTGGTCGAAAGCCTTCAACCAACTATCAGGCTTTGGCAATTTTTCCTCAGCCGGTACCCTAACAACCTCAACAACTCCAGCAGGCGGGACAACAGCTTGTGTAACTCTCTGCGAAACCTCAGCTGATCTCGCATGAACTGGTGGCACTGGTGCTGGTCCTCCAGTCCTGATAGCCTCCTCAACCCTCTGCACATAGTCGCGAAATGTAGAAGCTCCGATAGACACTCGTGCGGACTCTGTTGATGGCGATTTCTATGCTCCAAACCTAGTAGCGGTCCCATCTCCAACCTCAGGAACAATGCTCTCAACAACCTCTTCAGCAAACGCCTCAGCGATAGGCGGATCAGCTACTGGGGCTTGGCCCCGACCTCTAGCTAGTGGAGGTCTTCCTGCACGTCCTCGTCCACGGACGGCAGGTGGAAGTGGTGGTCGACCCCTTCCTCGCCCCACAGCAGATGTAGCTCTAGTACGCGTCATCTGCTATAAGGATAGATATATAAGACTATATATAAAGCCACTGTTCGCTCCAAACGGTGTGTGCAAGCTTTTTATTTATAACCCTAGACTTAAGCTTAAAACAAGGATGCGAACCCGCAGTGTACGGGTCAATCGTAGTAAAAAGCAAGAAAATTCCAGGGGTCAATCACAGGGACTCGGTGAAACAAAGTCAATAACGGTAAGCTTCGTGAATACTAACCACAAGAGCAATTAACACAATCAAAGATGAATAAGAAGTCAATAAAGCAAACATGCAATTCTAGGGATTAAAGCATCTAGTTGTGGTTCCAACTCAAGATCTATAGATAAGCGGACAAAGCTGAGATTTTTGCGTGGGAAAGGTGTTACTAAAGTGGAATAGATCACCGGGTAAGTCTCACTACTCATTAATCCTAAACCGTAACTCCTATTACCGGGTAAGTCTCAAGGAATCAAGATAAAGAACTATAACCTCAAACTAACACACCATCTAAGGGAATAGAATCAACCTTTACCGGGTAAGTCTCAGGGTAACTCACAAAGATGGGATGGAAGCACACTCAAACCCCAATAAAGGATAAACCTTTATTACCTACACTTATGATCGTTGGTACACAAACTAAGGAATTACCGGGTAAGTCTCATCCTAAGCTTGCTTTGAACCAGGGAAGGTGTAATAAGAATAGGATTTGGCAAACTCTAACACTTAACTCTCAGTTATGGATCAGACAAGTCACCTCGGTCAGCCAGTTTCCACCCCGGCCGAGATGTTCATCGACTGAACGAGATGCTTAGGGTTAAGGATAAAGACTCGAACTTTCAGGATCCTACTGGAATCTAAGATTATTCTATCATTGTTTTTCCCACAACCTTCAGCCAATCACCCTAGAATCACACAAGGAAATTAGCCACTCATCATCATTATGAAAGTATTAAATATATGGGAAGAAGGTGAATATTTGAACAAGAAGAATTTGATGAAAAAGACTTCAATAACTGAATCAAATATCACAACAAAGCGTTCCTTGGATAGCAATCCAACAAGACAAGACAACAAGTGAGGGAATTGAAGACAATCTTACAAAAACCCTCCAAAAAGCTATGAAAGCTATAGACTTCAATCTTCCTTCAACCTTCAAAAAGGTTCTTCGAATCTCTCCAATGAGAGTATGCTGCGGCTGCTGCGTAATCTTCTTGTGTAAGCGGGGGTGATAGCGGATGTCGGAATTGTGGAAATCCAACCCTTTTTATAGGAAAATAACCCTCCAAAGATAATAAATCTTAGAAAGATATTTTCCCATAAATATAGTTAAATATATGATTCTGCATATCTCCTTCCTTCCAGGAGCCAAGCCCAAAAAATATAAGATCACTTTCCAATTTTAAAAAGATCTCAGCCAAGAATAAAATATTCTCGCCGCGTCCTAGGTGTTCGCCTCGGTCGAGTCGGCGTCTCTGGATCACCTCGGTCGAGATGAATCTCTGGTCAACCGAGGTGAGTCACAACTGAATGTGAAATCTCTCAAAACTGGTCCAAAGTAAATCTTTAATCCATGGCTATGCTCCCTGGATGTAGCTCCAAATGACTCATGACTCCTTTTGCTCCTTTTTGATGCGAAATATGCCATTTTACCTACGATTACAACAAAACTAGGTGTAGACCTCGATTCTCGCAAAGGTAGATGAAATGGTAGTAAAATCACTTAATATACATACAAACATGCAGATTATGAAAGATAAAACGTCCAAACAAACCCCAAAATATAGACTATAATTCATGCTATCAGCCACGCTACAGCTAAAGCAAAAGTCCAGAAAAAGCACACATAAAGGCCAACACAAAAGAAATACACTGCTGAGATCTGCGGAGGTAGTGGTGGTCGCCCGTACATCTATCCCAGACCGAAAGGTTAAAACAAAACCCCCTTTTGAAAACGTTAGACCCCTTGCGGGTTCTATTTATTTATCCATCCGACCTGTAGAAGATTTTGAGTGCCATTGTTGCCAACCTAGAGCTCTGATACCATATTGGTGCACCCCAAGTTTTGGGAACTTGAAGCGCTACAGGCTAGGACCGCACAATGGGTCCCGACCCTCAAAGTAGCAACAACAAACGGATCTTACAACAAGGCACAAACGAATAAAAACCAAAACTTAATATAAAACCAAAGGTTCAAACAGAAGAAAACACAAAAGCTCCACAGTTGGGTCAAAACAAAAGGGAAACAACAAACAAAACAAAAACTCAATCCCGTCCTATAATGTACGGGAACCCCGGCTGACCACACCATCCGGATCACTCAGCAGCATCCTGAACCTGCGGAACATCTACAACGACGGTAAAAACCGTTTGCTAACATTCTAGGTATAAGCAAGAGTGTAAAGGCACAAACACTCATAAGGTAAAGAAAAACACATAGCATGCTTACACATCAACCGGTTATTATCTTTCATTAAGGTTATCCATTACTAATTCAACTTCTTTTGTCACACGAGACTCTCCTAAAACTCGCCTCCGCTTTTGTCTACCATTAGGAATAGATCAGTACTATCTGTTATCTACGGGTCTGGGTTGCAAGCGCACATTCTATTTGGGCCAGTTAAGGGTAACAAAGGGTGAATCCTATTTCCAATTATCCATTATAAACATGATAGCAACACAAACAAGCCAAAACAATCTAACTAATACGCGGAATGAAGCTAAGTAAGTCCAAGAGACTTACCTCACACGAAGGTAATGCAAGAGATCAGCGAACAACTCAGAAACACACAAGGAAGCTAGTTTCCCTCAGGAAAGGAGCAAGAAAAGCCTGTACGAACAAGCAACACGAATCAGGAATGGAATGGTTGCTAGAAGTCTATGACTTCTAGTCTCAAAGATCTCTAAGAGATCAACACATGCTAAGGGCTCAACCTTAGTCTTACAACAACTCAGGGGAACAAGGAACAACCATAAGGAACCAAGGAAGGAACGAGAAAAGGAAGGAAGGAAGCAACTCACCAAAGACGGGAGCTACTATAGAGAAACCGCATGGGCGGTTAGACAGATGCGCAGGGGCGGCGGAACAGAGGCGCAAGGGCGTCTCTGTGCAGGCGCAGCGGCGGCTGTGACAGAGGCGCAGGGGCGGATCTTCGTCAAAAGCTATTGTCGGGCTTCTCTTCGAAAGATCTCACAGCAAGGGCAACCAAAGCTCGAACATTTGGTTCCAACACGTCGAGACTCCACTCTAGAGAGCCTGAGAACAACGAAGGGTCAACAACGGAACACTCCACAAGAATCAAGGCTCATGTTTGATCCTTGGAGAAGAAGGAAAGAAAAGAACGAAGGAAGAAACCAAAACAGAAGGGAAGGCATGCAGTGCTAAAGGAACGTAGGAAGAACCAGAAAAGATGCACTTACACGTTCAGCGGGATTGTAGGAAGCAAGGACGGTTGCAACTCTCTAGGGTTTGAAGAGAATAGCAAGGAACGGGAAAAAGGAGAGAAAGAAGAGAATATATAGGGAGGGCTGGAACGCTAGACGGAAAGGGCGTCTAGGGTTAGAAAGAAAACAAAGAAACCGGCCCATAAGATAGAATATCGGGTATTCTATCTATGGAAGAAAGATAAAACGACGAAAACAGATCGGCGCGATATGTCGCACGATCCGCAGTGGCGGATCTCACAGCCACAGGGGCGACCCTCTTCACCACAGGGGCGGTGAAGGCAAAAACCTAGGATCTTACACATTAACCTCGAAAGCCACTACTCGCCTCTCCTGCAACCGAGCTGCCGGATTTCGGGATTTACCGGCCACCACACTAGGGCAACTGCCTCCTCGGGAGCATCGCCGCCTATTCCACACCAAGGCGCCGTCGACTACGGACCCGGAGAGGGCTTGGCAGTACACCAATTGCCGTTGGTTTTATTGTTGTTGTGAGGCTTCCTCTCCGCCATTGCTGCCGGTTCCCCTTGCTGCCGGTTCTCCTTGCTGCCGGTTCTCCTTGCCGCCGACTCGACCACCAGGACCGACACCGACAAAGACCCTGCAC
This sequence comes from Fagopyrum homotropicum, assembly GCA_033239125.1. Taxonomy (NCBI): domain Eukaryota; kingdom Viridiplantae; phylum Streptophyta; class Magnoliopsida; order Caryophyllales; family Polygonaceae; genus Fagopyrum; species Fagopyrum homotropicum. The sequence continues at coordinate 128,571,025 of BSWB01000003.1, forward strand.
CACCATCAAACTAGTCACTTTTCCTCTTGAGCAGATCCGAAACTGAGTTGATTTTGGGTGAGTTTTGTGCTGATGTAAGCCCTAATTTATGAATTTGGGGATTTTGTTTATGGAGGCTTGCTTAGTTTAAATGTGAATGTAATTATGTGTAATTGTGTGGTCTCATTGAATAAATGCAAGTACATGCAGTTTTTGTGAAGTTTGGAACGATGGTGGAATTTGACCTATTATAATAGGTAATTTTTGTATTGCGGAATTGTTGGGTTGTTTATGGATTTAGTCGTTACGAATTGATTGTATGTTAGGAATGATTGATAAATATGATGAGCTTGTTAGACTTACATATATTAGATAAGGATGTGTTTATGTTAGAATTGGATGCTTATAGGTTGTGACACATTGTGGGATTGAACTTTGATAAGTTAGTTTATCTTGTGATGCTCAAGGGTAGAATGCAAGCCCCATTATAGATGAAAGGATTGGAGTTAGATTTATACGTTCTTGGAGATGGCTTTGAGATTCGTGTGACCTTATGGATTAATAGAATAGGAATAGACATGGCGTTGTACGTGAGTAGGTTTTTCTCAAGATGTCGGGCATCCTTCAAACTCAAGTAAATCCTTTCGTCTTAAGAGTTGGATATCTTGTATTGGGTTTCTAGTAGTAGCCATGAAACTTTATAGACCCTTTAGATTTTCCGGGTCTAGGGGTAAAATTGCCGTTTTGCCAAGTAAGGCTAGTTTAGTGATTTCTTTCAGATGATCGTTGTTAACTTAGAAGTGAAAACTTCTAAGATGTTAGATATTATGTATTGATACCAGTTTCATGTTATGATCAGGAATTTGAGATTAGACTCATATGGAGTCAAGGAATATCATTTACTGAACTTGACCTGGTACAGGTAAGTCTACGGACTTACATAGCTAGCTTCTTTGTATTAGCTTCATTGCGTGATTGGTTGTGTGTGTGTGTACCGTTTATGTTATGAAAAGATGATAAACCGGAAATAGGATCACCGACCTGGTGTTATGTGTATATTAGCTCAAGTGTATGATAACGGGCGGTGACCGCTTGTCCAGTCCAAAATGGGGCGATTGAAAGGCGCCTTGCGACCAGTCCAGCGGGTGATGCTGATAGGCGTCAAGTACAAACCCGGCATGGTGAAAGGGGACAAAGTCGAGGGATTCTCGTGTCACACCATAAGTGAATTAGTAAGGGAATAACGTCAAATGAAGATAATAAAACGACTTGTGTGTGTTTAGGTTATAATTTTTGTGTTGTGATGATTTATGTGTGTTTACGATTATTATGCGTGTTTGTGCCATCACCTCGACTCTAATTCTTTGAATGCTAGCTAACGGTTTTATACCGATATTGTTGTAGATGCCTTGCAGGATAGAGATGCCTCCGAGTTAGGCGGAGGAGTGGACAATCGGGGTCTCCGTACATTATAGGACGGGGATGATTATGGGTTGACGTGGTTTTTGGATTATGTTGTACCTTATGGATTTATGTTTTGGATTTGTGTCGTTTTGAGGACTCGACTGAGTTTCCAAGTTGTATCTTTCTTTTCGAGATTGTTTGCATTTCATTAAAACAATTTTGGAATTTGCCTTTATTTGTGCCATGTTGGAAAGATCCGATGAAATTGTTGTCAAGCTAAGGGTCGGAACCCATTGTGAGGTCTCCGTCCGTAGCATCCCGAGTCCCGCGAATTTGGGGTGTTACAAAGTGGTATCAGAGCCCTAGGTTGACAACAATGGCACTCACAATCTTTTAAAGGCCGGATGAGGAATAAACAGAACCCGCAAGAGTTCTGACTTTTCGTTTTCAAAATCATATGCATGAGTCGGGTTTGGGATAGAATGTGCGTGACCACCACTCCTTCCGCGGATCTCGACAGCGTAGTTTATTGGATTTTTAGTGTATATATATATATATATATATATATATATATATATATATATATATATATGTGTGTGTGTGTGTGTGTGTGTGTATGTAGATATGTATCGTGTACTTAGGATGTTTTTGAACTATTGTTATATGTTAATTATAGTTATGCATGATGGACTTGTTATGTGATAATGGTGGCATGACCTTTATATTGAGATGAGTTTGTACATGTGGCATGATAAGATTATATTAGTGTTTGGTTCTTGTTTTATGAGAGTGGTTCCTTGGATGTGTGATATTGGTAGTAACGTGGACATAGGACTTTTATAGTCGTATATACGTATACTAGGATATATAGTGGCATATGGATGCGAGAACTTATAGTTGAGATGATAGAAAGCTATCATCGCCTCTTGGATGACGCCGTTTGGCTTTGGATAGTGGGCATATGAGGATATATATGCTCTAGTACCGGTTTGAGTATCATGTTCTTACAAACACCTTGGTATTTCTCGGACCCTTTTAAGTGGACGTCGAATCGGAAGATTAGACATGGCGTAAACGAAGGACAAGCGAGTGGAAGATAACCTCGAGTTAGTTTAAGCAAACTAAGAAGGAAGTGTACAAGAAAGGAAATGACATGAAGTTATGGGAGCGGTTTTGAGGAAGCCATGATGGGCAACAATGAAGTGGATTCGAGACAACGAACTTAAATTTAATTTTTTTTTCTCCAAGTGGCGTTCCGATAAACCAAAGACGCGTATCGAGAAGAACAGAAGTACCTTCTAGCAAGGGTAGAAGGGGTATTTCATTAAGACGTGAAAGTTTTCCCTAGGTGCTCCTAGGCATGGTAGTCGAGATGAGACTCATGAGAGGTGTAGATGAATCAATCACAAAAGATTTAAGAGACCCGTAAGTTAAGCTTACGGAGGTACTAGAAGATGAAGTGTCAATTTTACGATATTCTAAGCGGGTGACTTCTTCAGACATACGAGAGTTACGAGGAGGATCACATGGTGAAAGTTCACATAGTAGAATTTCCATGTGGAGTCTACCGTTTTCCGTCATGGTGGTGGGACTAAGTAACACCTAGAAGAATGAAATGTGTATAGATGATGATCTCAAGAAGATGAAAGATAAAACAAGGAGCTTTGATCAAAAAACTTAAGATATCAACCAATAGGAACGTGGATGGATTCTAATTAAGGTCAAATGTTTCGAAGCACGGTTAAGCCCTGCAGATTGGATCCTTATGGTTGCACATAAGTGAGAAACCTTATAAGATTTTTACAATCATGCCATCAAAGAGGGAAAATGGGATTAAGTTGAAATATTGCTTAACCATGGCTTCAAGACTCAGAAGACTCGAGCAAGTCCCTCGAGTTCAAGAGGTGAAAGATCTTTGAAAGAGGACGGTCGACATTGTAGCTGAAGATGGAACAATGCAGAGTCTTAAAGACGTCACATCAAAGATCAAGGTAGATCAATTGTGTCATGACCATTTGTAAAGTGATAAGACAAGATTGTGTCGGTTATTACGATATGTGACAAGACAAGAAAAGATAGAACCTGAGATATCACGAATTCCTATACATCGGAATGTGGATTTTGCCACTGAGGCTGATCTTGACCCAAACCCCAATTTCCAAAGCACCGTAAAAAATGATATCAATAAATGACCTTACAAAGAGACATGAGTTGTGGAAGCAATTGAATGAGTAATTCCAAAAACTTATTGATAAGAGTTCATTAGAATTAGTGAAATGCTATGGAGAACTCCAAATGTTATCTTGAGCTCTCGATTTGAAGGTCATATTGAAATGTATCTTAAACTTTTGATTTGAAGTTGTTATGGAGAACACCAGTTTGCGAAAAGAGAGATGGTTATCTCCGTTTGTACATCGATTACAATGAGCCGAACAAGATAACAATGAGGAACAAGTATCCCTCACCACGGATAAATGATCTACTCGACCGGTTGCAAGGGTCGGTAATCTCTTCTATATTTGAGTTAAGGTCTTATTGTCACCAATTGAGAATTTGAGACTAGGATATTGCAAATACGACATTCCGGACAAACCATGGTCACTACAAGTTGTAGTGATTCCATATGGGCTTAGTAATACCCCAGATAAGATATTTTGGTCTACTCTCGAAGAAAAGAGAAGTTGTATGACAAGTTGTCTCAGGATGGCAACCCCGAAGGATGGGAAAGAAGTTACAAATTTTCTTGGGTGTGCTGGTTATTACCAGATTTGTGGAGAGATTCTCCAAGGTAACACCATCTATGGCTAACCTACTCCGGATGACATGAAGTATGGAGTGAGACGAAATTTGACATTGGAATTGTTTAAGAGATAAGAGGAGACTCATTGGTGCAACTGTTTTGAAATTTCCTCGAGGTATGAAGGGTTGGAGTGTACAAGTGATTCTCCAAAACAAGGTCTTGATTGAGTGTTGAGGAACGATGTAAAAGTAATGACATGTGTCTCGTTAGTTGAAGCAATGTGAAGTAAAGTACTTCCTTCATTACATGGAACTTGAAACGAGAGTTGAAGAAACGTTACATCAAAGTTTAGTTTGACAAGAACCAAAACCAACGGTGTAATTTGGAAGTTCGATCCTCTTTGTTAGAGAACATCAAAGAGAAGCATAATGGGAATGCTACATTGAGAAAGACACGAGAAGGAAGTTGAGTTTCCGATATATCGGACCTTTTTGAGATCTTATCGCAAAGTTGAGAAAGTGGTTTACCAGTTGGCATGGCCGCTAAAAGAAGAAGGTGTTCACCAGGTGTTTCAGGTGTATCAATCGGGAGAGTACATACATGACTCGAGACGTATTGTCAGTCATGACAATCTAGTGGCAAACGAGGAACCGATGAGGCAAACTGAAAGACGGAGGACAATATTTTTGTTTGAGTTTTGCGTTGAGTTAGTAGTATCAATAGAATCGGCGGGTTAGACCTATTTCTTCCCTTAGTTGAGTTATGTGCTATATGACCTGATATATCTTGCGGTGGTAGTTAAGTAGATTGTGTGTATATATTAGAAGGTTTAAGTCTTCTTAGTGAGAGCTCATACCTTGGCCTTAGGGCCGAGAAGTTTAGTGTATGGCAAGTTTTGGGACGAAACTTGTTTTAGGGGGACCTGATGTAACGCCCCAAAATTTTTAGGCGTGTTTTCGATATATGTATATATATATATATATATATTTTTTTTTTTTTTTTTTTTCTCTTTTATTTTATTTTTAATATATTTATAACTTAAGTATATTTTTTACGAGTATTTTTACGGCGTAATTTTATTTTTTTTTTCCGATAAATTCCGAATCCACCGACCTTACCGGTTTGGACTTGTTCCGAGTTTTTTTAGTTTACATTATGTTGCCATCCGGGCTGTCAACGGGGCCCATTATTAGATGATGTGTAGGTTACACTAATTGAGAACCTTAGAGGCTTATTTCTTCTCCCAGCCAACGTACCCTTTTTGGGGCTCTTCCTTCACAAGCCTCACCTGCTCCCTCTTTCTGCTTCTCACACGACCCCTCTTCCTCCACTGGAACCGTCAATTGGCGAGACGCTGCTGCTGCTGCACCTGACCGGCCACAACCTGCGACACCTCTCCACCACCGTGTCTCCTTCTCCTCTCCACTTCTCGCACCGCTGGGTCACCACCTCCGATTCTTTTTCGTTCCTCTGATCTCATTAGAGTTCATTAAACTCGAAAGCCACTACTCGCCTCTCCTGCAACCGAGCTGCCGGATTTTGGGATTCACCGGCCACCACGCTAGGGCAACTGCCTCCTCGGGAGCATCGCCGCCTATTCCACACCAAGGCACCGTCGACTGCGGACCCGGAGAGGGATTGACGATACACCAACTACCGTTGGTTTTGTTGCTGTTGTGAGGCTTCCTCTCCGCCATTGCTGCAAGTTCCCCTTGCTGCCGGTTCTCCTTGCTGCCGGTTCTCCTTGCCGCCGACTCGACCACCAGGATCGACACCGACAAAGACCCTGCACCACCATCAAACTAGTCACTTTTCCTCTTGAGCAGATCCGAAACTAAGTTGATTTTGGGTGAGTTTTGTGCTGATGTAAGCCCTAATCTATGAATTTGGGGATTTTGTTTGTGGAGGCTTGCTTAGATTAAATGTGAATGTAATTATGTGTAATTATATGGTCTCATTGAATAAATGCAAGTACATGTAGTTTTTGTGAAGTTTGGGACGATGGTGAAATTTGACCTATTATAATAGGTAATTTTTGTATTGCGGAATTGTTGGGTTGTTTATGGATTTAGTCGTTACGAATTGATTGTATGTTAGGAATGGTTGATAAATATGATGAGCTTGTTAGACTTACATATATTAGATAAGTATGTGTATAGGTTGTGACACATTGTGGGATAGAACTTTGATAAGTTAGTTTATCTTGTGATGCACAAGGGTAGAATGCAAGCCCCATTATAGATGAAAGGATTGGAGTTAGATTTATGCGTTCTTGGAGATGGCTTTGAGATTCGTGTGACCTTATGGATTAATAGAATAGGAATAGACATGGCGTTGTACGTGAGTAGGTTTTTCTCAAGATGTCGGGCATCCTTCAAACTCAAGTAAATTCTTTCGTCTTAAGAGTTGGACATCTTGTATTGGGTTTCTAGTATTAGCCATGAAACTTTATAGACCCTTAGAGTTTCCGGGTCTAGGGGTAAAACTGCCATTTTGCCAAGTAAGGCTAGTTTTTAGTGTTTTCTTTCGGATGATCGTTGTTAACTTAGAAGTGAAAACTTCTAAGATGTTAGATATTATGTATTGATACAAGTTTGATGTTATGATCAGGAATTTGAGATTAGAATCATATGGAGTCAAGGAATATCATTAACTGAACTTGACCCGGTACAGGTAAGTCTCCGGACTTACTTAGCTAGCTTCTTTGTATTAGCTTCATTGCGTGATTGGTTTTGTGTGTGTACTGTTTATGTTATAAAAAGATGATAAACGGGAAATAGGATCACCGACGTGGTGTTATGTGTATATTGGCTCAAGTGTATGATAACGGAGGTGACCGCTTGTCCAATCCAAAATGGGGCGACTGGGAGGCGCCTTGCGACCAGTCCAACGGGTGATGCTGATAGGCGTCAAGTACAAACCCGGCATGGTGAAAGGGGAGAAAGGCGAGGGATTCTCGTGTCACACCATAAGTGAATTAGTAAGGGAATAATGTTAAATGAAGATAATAAAACGAGTTGTGTGTGTTTAGGTTAAAATTGTTGTGTTGTGATGATTTATTTGTGTTTACGATTATTATGTGTGTTTGTGCCATCACCTCGACTCTAATGCTTTGAATGCTAGCTAACGGTTTTATACCAATATTGTTGTAGATGCCTTGCAGGATAGGGATGTTGCCGAGTGAGGCAGAGGAGTGGACAGCCGGGGTCTCCGTACATTATAGGACGGGGATGACTATGGGTTGACGTGGTTTTTGGATTATGTTGTACCTTATGAATTTATGTTTTGGATTTGTGTCGTTTTGAGGACTCTGCTGAGTTTCCAAGTTGTACCTTTCTTTTCGAGATTGTTTGCATTGCATTAAAACGATTTTGGTATTTGTCTTTATTTATGCCATGTTGGAAAGATCCGGTGAAATTTTTGTCATGTTAAGGGTCAGAACCCATTGTGAGGTCTCCGTCCGTAGCATCCCGAGTCCCGCGGATTTGGGGTGTTACACTAATGCAGTTTTTTTTTCTGAATAGGTGTCCGACATAATAGATGCGCATGCCATCCGTGTTAAAGCACATATTCCGAAGATTGTTTATGAAAGAATCAAATTGTCATTTGGATGTCACGCATGCGGCAAAGCTTGTATAGATGATTCCGTTCAGTTTGAGCAAGAATACCATTGTGTTACTTGTGGTGTAAAGAAGAAAGTCGAGCCCAAGTTAGCTCACTTTTTCCTATTACGTAAATTTAGTCCAATTTGCTACATTCTGCTCTTGAGTTAATGCCACTTCATGCTTCTTCTTGCAGGATATGTATATGAGGTTCAAGTGTACATATGGCACCGCCCGCTGGCATTGGATGCCTACGCAAGGAACATCGAAATCTTTCAAACTACTAGCATGGGCATCTTTACCATGACCCTCCCGGTAATATGTCCAAACACCGTTACCTGATTTGTTTCAACATTCTTTTAGCTTATTAGTATGTTATGTTTATTATATTATTGTATTAAGTATGCTTCCGTATGACATGCAAGATCGTCGTAGAGTTGTGGACCGAGAACAAATTATGTTTTGCATAACACCAGAAGGCATCACATCATATGCTATCAGCCTCGCTGCTCGTACTACGCTAATAACCATACCCGTCTTTCCAAGGTCCTAACCTCGGAAAACCTCTATCCGACTCAACTCGGTAAAGACTGTCACGGTCCTCCTACCTACATCTAACACAACATGATGTCTATCCATCCAATCCATATCCAGAATTACTTTCGCGTGCATTAGCGACATGACAAAGAAGTCTACAACCAAATCACGGTTTCCTAGACGTATTGGGCAACCATGTACCTCATGGGTACCTCTCACCTGACCCCATCGGGTAACCCTATAATAAAGGGTCTCCCCTCTACCGTGTCTAAGGTCAGTCTATAAATGCATACATCATAAATGAAAGAGTGCTTAGCACCCATATCAAACAAAACTCTAAAAGGTAAACCATTAATCAGAAACTTGTAGCAGCTGGCGCTGGCGGCTCCTCAGCGCTCCTCAACTCAAAAACTCTACCTCTAGCTCCTCGGGTATCAGTGGTACCCCCATCACGACTTCTGCCACTACTCGGTCCTAGAGCGTAACTCTGAGTAGGAGGATGGTATGGGACTCTCTGTTGTCCTTGCGTCCGATTCTGAGGCGGTCTCTGCCCACCTCCTGCTGTACCCGCAGGGGAAGATCCCTGTTGTGACGACGCCTTGCCTTGACGGAAAAACATTGCCCTATGTCATGGCTTCTCGCAAGAGAAGCAAGTCATTGGTGGTCTAGGAAAATCAGCTCGGAAATACCCCGACCCTCCGTAGTTATGACACTACCGGCCTCTATCGGAAGTCTATGCAGAAACTAGATAACTCGAGCAGCCCTGAGTCTGGCCTCGCTCATACCCGATGCTCCTACACCAGTCTACCTAGTACGTTGTCTCTTCTCAGACCTTCCAGTCTGAAAAGTCCTACTCTGGCTAGTCCGCTCACATTCTTAAGTTAAGGCTCTGTCCTAATAGTCTGTCAAAGACTCGCAATGAAAACCCGCCATGTAAGAACGTGTACTCTCCCTCAGTCGGCGGGAGAACAAATACATGTGTTGGTCCTCTGGAGGTGCAGCTGGTCCCAATAGTGTCAGCTCCTCTTGGAATCGACTAATGGCATTTGCTATCGGCACGTCCTCAAAGCCAACCTCGACAAATTCCTGTAGTTTCTCCCTCCTTAGTGAGGCAGGGCAGAAACTCTTTCTGATCATGCTCCGCATCTGATTATAGTTGGTGGCTCGGATTTGCATGGTCCTTTGGACATCTAATAGACTCAAGGGCTGAGTCTACATGTCCAATTCATACCACAACCTCTAACCCCACCTTTCCATAGAAAGGGGTACTCCCATAAGGTGGAATGCCTTCAACCAAGTGTTTGGTCAAGGCTCTCTAGACTCCTCCGGAGCTCTAACTACCTTAGCAGCACGTGCCGGTGTAACTAGCACCTGAGTAGCTCCTTGGGACATCTCTGACGATCCCTCTTGTGCTGGCAGATCCGGGACACATCTACCCGCTCTGGCAGCCACATCGACTCGTCTAATATACGCGCAAAACTCTGGTCCCCTCATAGAGACATGATCCGAGTCATCCGACTGGACTCGTTGGTATCTCTATCTCGCAGCTACACCCCTCCTAGTCTAAAGAGTGACGCTCTCAACAATTTCCTCGTGTACGTCCTCTACTGCCGGCGGATCAGTAATGGGAGCATGTCCCTCACCTAACACTATCGGAGGAAGAGGGGGTCTACCCCTACCTCGTCCAACTACAGATGTCGCTCTAGTCCGATCCATCTGCGGGGTATGCACACCTAACTTATAAGGCTATATATATGCCATATGTATATATATACACACCCACACACAAACACACACACACACACACATATACACACACACACACATATATATATATAATACTTAGTCCAACATGCAAACGCAGTAGCACATAATATATATATATATATATATATATATATATATATATATATATATATATATATATATATATATATATATTGTCGAGATCCTCATAAGGATGATGGTTTTCCGTACACTCTATCCCAAATCACGGTACACTTTCAAGCCAAAATCCTTTTGAAAATTCAGACCCCTTTCGGGTTCTGTTTATTTATCTATTCGACCTTTATCGTAGATTGCAAGTGCCATTGTTGTCAACCTAAGGCTCTGATTTTTGTAGCACCCCAAACCCGCAGGACTCAGGGCGTCACGGGGCTAGGATCTCACAGTGGATCCTGACCTTAGCATGACACAAATTCACTATTCTTACAACAAGGCACATATAGATATAAAACTAAATACATAAAACTGTATAAATACATACATCAATGTTTACAAAACATAGCCGAGTACAAAACGGAAACAACGTATACAAACGTGTACAAAATATCCCAAAATCCTCGCGCAACCTAGTGTATGGAAGCCCTCGGCTGATCACCCATCTCGCTCACTCTGCATTCCTCCTATCATGTAGAAGATCTACACCACGGTATAAAACCGTTAGCTAGAGAATATGAGTAAGAATGAAAGGAATATCACATACAAACATCAACACATCACAACATGTAACGCCACACACAACCATTTATTATCTTCAATTACGTTATTCTATTACTAATTCAACTTCTTTTGTGACACGAGAATCTCCTGAAACTCGCATCCGCTTCCGTCTGCCGACAAGAATAGATCAGTATTACCCGTTACCTGTGGGCCTGTGTTGCAAGAGCACCCCTAGTCACCTGTAGAACTTGGTCAAGTGGACACGACCCATTATAATACACTTGGGTCATTTAAACATACTTATGGTCTTCCTAGTCGGGTTTAAGTTATAAATGCACAATCATATGCCAAAGCACCACTATCACAATCACTCAAATCCATAATTGATCGCTAAGTAAGTCCTATGGACTTACTTGAAACCAACGTAAACTTGTACCACGTCACGGTATTCCTCGAGGAAATGATCAGCGCCTGCATCAGCAAGGTACAACAATATCGACATCACTATCAAGGTTAAGAGACTCATCACCTACACTTCATAATCATATCTGAACCATAACTTGAATCTAAACCTCGATATCTCAACAAACCTGCAAATGCCTAAGGCATTATCTCAACATGATCATCATCAAGCTCACATACACAACACTAGCCTAACTACACTCTCAAGCTAAGCCAACAGGGAAAGGAAGGAAAAATATCAATCTAGGTATGTCCTGGACTCGCACCTGCAAAAGTAGGAAGGCGTAGGGGCGGTGACACAACGCAGGGGCGGTGACACAAAGCCGCAGGGGCGGCGAAACTGGTTGGCCGCTGACTAAAGGTATTTCTATGGTCGTCTATATCCTATCAAAATATAATCCCGACTTAGCACTAAAACAAGTGTAGTGGTTAAGTAAGGCTCGAACCCAAGAGAGTTAAGGTATTTTTATTAAATTCAATTATTGATTATAAGACCAAGTAACAAAAAGGGGGGGTTTGGTTGAATTGACGCACACAAAACTTATGAAAAACGAATAATGCAACAAGTAAGACAATGATGGATGAATCTACACTAGGTCGATTCTTAGCATGCAAATGCTACTTTGGTGAGTTCCTTTTACAAGTTTTAAGTAATCTCCCGTCTCGATCATATATATGTGTTGAGCCAACCGGTATCAACACAACTTAACAGGTTAGTGTTCCGTAAACCTACAAGAACAATTAACAAGTTAGCTTTCAAATAAAGACTAAGGGATATAAAGAATAGATTAAAACCGTTAACCCTATCTTTATATTTGTGTTCCTTTTCTTTAAGTAATTACAACCCGTTATTACTTAAAGTTTACTACTAGATTAAAGACCCGAACCCGGAATCTATTAATTCTAGTTCTTTGCATGCACTTTAGAACCTAAGGTGATCAATCTTAAGTATAAATCAAACATGCAATTAGACAATAAAGATCAAGGAAACACAAAAGCATTATTGAATGAAAACTTATATTAAAGATAACTTACAACCAAAGTAACAACGCAGCTTCAAACCAACCCAATGTAGCAAGGGAGTTAGAAATTCATTACAATGGAAGTGATGAGAAAATTGGATTCTAAGTGGATAATCATGGATGATTCTAGCAATCAGCCAAGGACTATTTATACTACAAATGACACTAAATAGGAGAAAATGGCTGGCCCAAAACAGCCACCTTTAATGCCATAAAGGTGGTGTAAACAGCCGGAGTAAAGCTTCTGTCGTTGAACCGCAGGGGCGGCCTTCAGATCCGTAGGGGCGGTGTAGGCGAAAACGCTTGATATTCTTCATGGCCGCAGGGGAGGCCAAGCAATTCCACAAGGGCGGATCTTTAATGCTCTTCAAACGTCCGACTCTTCAACTTCTTGTCGTTTCTGATGCCAAGCCGTCGGGGCGTCAGTGTCAACGCAAGGGCGGTGACGCTCACTCTTCATCTTCCATCTCCCAGGTTGAGGCGCAGGCAGAGGTGCAGGGGAAGGCGCAGGGGCGCTGGTCTTCTCTTCTTCAAGGCAAGTCACCGCAGGGGCGTCAGGGGTTGACGCAGGTGCGGTGACCGTCTTCGTGGCTGGCGCTGGCGAAGGCGCAGGGGGCGCTCCGGAGTAAGGTGTCACCCGCAGGGGCGGTGACACTGCTCCGCGGGGGCGGTGAAGCAACAGAAGCTTTGCTTCGTGAACGATCTTCACTCCTAAGTGCTTATAACTCCTTCTTTTTATCTTCTTTTAGTCTTCTTCTTCTGGACCAAAGAGTTAATAGCATAAACCGACACTAATGCAATAAAAATAGTCTAAAAACTATCCTAAATGATAGTGATTTCATCACCTATCAAACTCCCCCATACTTAGACCTTTTACTCACCCCGAGTAAAACATATGACAGCAACTAGACTCAAAGGCCTCAGGAAGCATGGGCAAGCAGAAAAGACAATGAAAACAAAAGAAAAGCCAAGAAAGAAAGAAGGAAAAGAGAGAAAATGTGAGAAAAAGGTGACAAAATACCATCCTTATTGCTCCAAGAGTGGCCTACCCGGACAACCTCCTTATGACTCCCCTTCTTATGTCGCCAAACGCCGGAACGGAAACCTAAACTCGGTGCCGCTCATTTTGCCAAGGTGCTCTTTCGGATTTTCACCTTGCCACTCTTTTTCTTTTCTTTGATGATCTCACTTTCAACTCACATCCCTCAAGTCCAATTTGGCACCAACCTAAGGTTGATCGAACTACCTTCTTTTTTCCTAAACCACCCTTTCGGGTTTTCGGTTTATCCAAGGATTTTTAATGCCTTTTTTTATTTTCTTTGGCTTTTTCTCTTTTTTTTATATGAATTTCAAATGAAATTACGAGACTCAATGCAAAACAACTCGAAATAACTCAAAAGAAATTGTACATGCAATGATATGTCCATCCCCCATACTTGAAGATCACTTTGCCCTCAAAGTGGAAATGAAGCAAAGATAAATGTGGGAAAGGGAAGAGAAAAGATACCCCTAATGGGATGGTCTATCTGGACCATCCGGACCCTCCTCCGGTGGGTATGGAAAGTGGCGGAAGAAATGCTCTTGCCGGCGGTAGAGCGTGTCGATGCGGTCCTCCTGAGCATCCAACCTCTCTCTAAATGAAGTCTCGTAGCTAGCTTGCCAAGTCAGCTGCTGAGTCTCTAATTGCTGCTAATGCGCCGCCTACCAAGCATCCTGTCGGCGGTCAAAATGGGTGGTCATGGAGGAGGCGAAGCTGAACTGCCACGCTTGCTGCTGCTCAAGCATGGACCGCTGGTACTCGGTTTGCCATGCCTGATATTGGGTGGTCAGGGCAGCCATCTGAGCCTGAAGGCTCGCAAGAGCCGGATCCTCCTCTGGTGCTGCAGGAGGCATCTCCTCATCAGTAATAGGAGCCCGGCTGGAGCCCGCAGCATATCTCTCAACAATGTCCCCCTGAGGCCGTCTCGGAGGAAAGGGGTCAGCTGGTATGTATAACTCGGAGAGCTCTTCTCCAAGTGGAAGTGGTCGGGAGAGGTATGTGTTAGCATGAAATATTGTGATATTCTAGGCACTTATTTTGGTTGTTTTTCCCTCATTATTGTGTACATGGATGAAGTTTAGAAGCAATTGATAGCTTATTCCTCTATTATAGTCGATATGGATGTCTACACTAGCTTTGTGTCAATTGTAGGCGAAAAGGAGCTAAATGGGAGCTATTGAGAGAGAAAAGAGAGGAATCGATCATGTTCGAAGATTAGGAACACATCAAGGAAGCTAAGGAAGGAGCTAGGATGAAGAATGTCACGACACAAAGGAAACTACAAGTATTCTACACTTCCACGTCCTGAATTACGGCCGTAGAAGAGTCCACACCCTAAACCACGGCCGTGGATCTTGGCATCATGAGCGTGGAGCATTCCAGTAAGTTACACGGCCTAAAGTATGGTCGTGGAAGTCATAAGAGACCGTAATCCATTTCCACGCCCTAAACCACGGTCGTGGAAACCCTTGAGACCGTGATTTAGGCGATCTTTTGACGAGTCTTCATTTGCCACGTTATTTACGTGATGGGCCGGGACGGTTATCTTTGCCCCGTATTATAAAAAGGTCAGAAAAGAGAGTTTTGGGGATCCGCGCTTACGCCGCTTATTCCCGCTACATTTGCGTTGGATCTCGCGGAGACGTGGACGGCCGCTTACCTTGCTTGGAGCATTCTTGCCTAGGGTTGATTGAAGATCACCGAAGGTTTATCCTCTTTCTTAGGTTTTGATATTGGAGACGGATTGACAACCTGTTCTCCATACTTTCCTTAGATTCTTGTGAGGTTTTGTGTTATACATTCTGAATCCATCAAACATTGCCCTTTGTGTTTCGGATTTGAGAATTGGTTTTGAAGGTTTATTGAGTATTCGAGGTTTTCATCTTCTATTATTCTTTAATTTGAATATTGATATTATGACAATGGTTATTGGCTAAAACCCTTTAGCAATTCTAAGGTGAAGGGTTGATAGTTGTGGCTTAGATAATAATAGATCGATCGTAATTTGATTGGACCCTGAGAGTTAGAGAGATCTCGTCGACGAACCCAAATCACGGCCTGTTCTTAGAGTTCCACGGCCGTGGTTCTCAAGATCTGACCGTGATTTACCCTAGTTTACGAACTTTGCTTTTACTTTGATCCAAGGTTAAAGATTAGCTTTAATCTAGTCTAGGCTTGCCCTTTTCTAGGTAGTAGTGAGACTCATCACCCTCTACTTCAATTTCGAGTGTCACAACCTTAATCGTTTTAGTTCGTCTTGATCCTTGGGTTACAAGTTTGGGTATTTGAGATTAATTCTTGTCCATAGATCCTTTCTATATTGTAGCCTCAACAACCTTTATAGAGAGTGTCCTTGGATAAGTCATATAAAGTCTTGGAACTTCACCGTACATTGCTTTACTTTAGCATACCTTTGCAACTCTTAACTCTGTCCTTAGTTCTTTAGTATATCTTGAATCGATTGCCACAATTAGATACCTGGATCTTTAGAGTTGCTGTTTTCCCAATATTTGCAAAGCTTTATACCTTTATTTGCTCGATAACTTGAGACTGGGTTTTGTTTCACCAAATCCCTATGATCGATACTTTGGAATATTTGCTAATCTACGTCGATCCGTACACTGCGGGTTCGCTTGCTTTTATTCTAGTTTTATAAATTTAAGACTTGATTGCACGCACGTTTTAGGGCGAACAGTATGTGATGTGACTCCCATCTGCCAATGAGAGCCAAAAGAGGTTCTCCCCGTCTCTCCTGAGGAGCCTGCACCTCCTCAACATCCCTTCCGTATACAGTGGGGCCTCTAAACCTTCCTCCAAGTCAGGGAGATCCATCACCTGTGCAGCCAACAAGGAGATCACCCCACCTCCCACAATGTCTCGTGGCTCATTGATAACACGATTTATAACATAGTTTTAGGTGTACATTTAGATAGAATTTTCGCTCATTCATGCATGATCTAGCATTAGTTCAAGACGTTTTGCACCCAATTCACGTATTTTGTCGAGATAGACGTCTACACGGACTTGTGCGCGTTTTGTAGGTATTTCGGGAAGTTTAGGAGCTTAAACGATGCGTTTGAGGATCGTTCATGGCACACCCTCGGACACATTAGGACACAAGCCAAGGGCTGAGGAGAACTCATGGAGCCTTACCAACACTAGCCATGCACCAAATCACAGCTTAATGACCCAAGGCGAAGTTTCTGCATAAAATCACGGTTCTCTGAAGAACCACGGCCGTGGAAATGACCGTGGATTTTGCCAGATTCTCGTGACAGCTGTGCCACAACTCTCATGGCCAGCTCATGCAAGATTTGTTATAAAAGTGGTCCTTCATGGGTTGTTTGAGGCAGCTGGGGTAGTTTGGGAGCAGCTCATCCATTATCCATTTCTCTAACAAATATATTCTCAAAAAATCAAGAAGTTTTTCTAGGAAGGAAAGTGTCAAAGAGAAGAAGGAGAGTTCCATTGAAGAGGAAGAGAAGAGCACACACCATAGCTTTCTTGTACTTCGGATTCCGTTTTCTAGAGATTGTATGAACCTTTGAACCTTCTTTTGGAAGGGTTGTAAGTGGCTCTATTCTAATCTTCAGCTTAGTTTTGAATTAAGTTCTCTTGTTCATCTCTCTTCTTTCATTATTTTGCAATGGATGTTTTGATTTTATGTTTGTTTGTTTTGATTTCCATTATGAATGTTGTAGGCTAAATTGATGTGGTTCTAGGGTAAGGAAAGGATGGTTATGGCTAGAACTATGATAGGACGAACTTAGATTTACCTTTGGAAGACTTTTGCTTATGAACGTAGTTGCTGTTAGAAATCACGGGTAGTTCTTGAAGAACCACGGCCGTGGTTTCTATAGAACAAACCGTGATTCTCCCTAGTTCGAAGGATCTTGCCTTAGATCTATAAAATGTTGAAACCCTAAGTGTTTGTTGAGTTACCCTACCCTAGGGTGACCTAGTGTAGTGACTAAGTGTTAGGAGAGACTTACCCGGTAATCCTTACCCTTAGAATCTAAAATAGCAAACCTTAGGTAGTGGTGAGCCAAATAAGCCACCATTGGATTAGATGTGCTAGGATAGTTGCTTAGGACTTCCCTTCCAATACTTACCCGGTAAGGATAGGTTAGATCCCTAATTAACAAATCCGGTTTGTGTAGAATTCCTATCCTTAGGTTCTTAGAGACTTACCCGGTAATGAGACCTTAGGTGTGGACTAGTTGGATCATGAGACCTACCCGGTAATTGATCCCAAATTAGATACATTTAGTCCCAACATATCATAGTTAATCCAAAGAATGAATAGATAACTTGAGTTCTATGCCATAACCGGAACTTCCGACCCCTAGAATCCGTCTTTTCTTTCCTTCATCATTATCTTGTTTGGTTTATTCATTTGAGCTGATTTTTAGTTTAGTTTGGTTGTTTACTTTGCATGAATTGTGATCTTTGATTGATCACCAAAAACCTACCAAAAACAAATTGAGGTTTTCATTTCTTTGTTTCCCCCTTTTCTAACCTTAGACCTTCACTAAACTTAATCACAAAACCGAATCAATTTCACCTTAGTCTTTGTGTTCGACCTCGGAATACTATCCATACTACAAACGTCCCGTACACTGCGGGTGCGCTAGAAGTTAGGATAATTATAACGAGTATAAATTTAAGGCTTATTGCGTGCACACTTTTTAGCGTAACACTCATTCTTCCTAATCCGCTTCAAAGCGGTAAGGAAGAGGTATGGCCAATCTGGTACCCAGTCGTTCGTGAGGAGGCAGGCGTATAACAGTTGAAGGTCCTTGAGGGCGACCTTGTTCTCCTCCTTGTGTCCACAGAAGACACTCATGAAGATCTTAGAGATGAGCCTCAAACAGGGGTGGGTGAATTTGTTGGAATACTCACCCCCTGCATGAAACTCGGATCTGGTGGCGCCCTGCCAAAACTCGCATAAGTCGGGTGTCGGGATGGGTTCCCACCAGTCTTCGGAGGCACAAATAGTCACCCCTAATGCCTCCTGCAATTGGGTGTAGTCCAATGTATACTTTCTCTTGTTGAACTTGAATGAAAGTCCAACACACATGTGGTCCACCATTTCCATGGTGAATGTGGCGATGAATTGGCGGCTGAGCTCGGGGTATGTTGGAGCATTCATTTCCAGAAAATCGCCGAGCCCAGCATTGTTGAGGAATGCCTGCATGCTCTCCAACATGCCCAATTTGTCCAAATTAGGAACGTGTAGAAATCGAGTTGCATACACATCCCGACCTTGCACAATCCTATACCGCTCCTTCTCAGCTTCCGATCACTTGTATTTCTTTTGTTTTTCCATTTCTTGCATTTAAACAAGTAAAGGAATTAGAAAGTTTAGAAGTTGGTTTAAGAGACGAACCCTCTGTTGTGTTTTCCGCAGGGGCGGCTGAAGCTTGCGCAGGGGCAGTGACTAGAGGTATTTCTATGGTCGTCTATACCCAATCAAAAGTAAATCCCGACTTAGCACTAAGAACAAGTATAGTGATTAAGTAAGGGTCGAACCCAAGAGAGTTAAGGTGTTTTAGATGCAATTATCGATTATAATGACAAGTGACACAAAGGGGTGGGGTTTGGTTGAATTGATGCACAAAAACTTATGAAAACAATAAATACGACAAGTAAGACAATAATGGATGAATCTACACTAGGTTGATTCTAAGCATGTAATTGCTACTTTGGTGAGTTCCTTTTACAATTTTTCAAGTAATCTCCCGTCTCGATCATATATATGTGTTGAGTCAACCGGCATCAACACAACTTAACAGGTTAAAGTTCCGTAAACCTACAAGAACAAATAACAGCTTAGCTTTCAAACAAAGACTAAGGGATATAAAGAGAAGATTAAAACCGTTAAACTTATCTTTATATTTTTGTTCCTTTTCTTTAAGTAATCACAACCCGTTATTACTTAAAGTTGCTACTAGATAAAAGACCCGAACCCGGAACCTATTAATCCTACTTGTTTGCATGCACTTTAGAACCTAAGGTGATCAATCTCAAGCAATAGTAAACATGCAATTAGACAATGGAGATCAAGGAAACACAAAGTATTACTGAATGAAAACTTATATTATAAGTACTTACAACCAAAGTAACAAAGCAGCTTCAAACCAACCCAATGCAGCAAGGAAGTTAGCAACTCATTACAAGGTAGCAAGATAATCTAAGTGGACAATTTGATGATTAACAAGATGATAATATGGATCCTTCTAGCAATCAACCAAGGACTATTTATACTACAAAAGACACTAAATAGGAGTAAATGGCCGGCCCAAAACAGCCACCTTAAATGCCATAAAGGTGGTGTAAACAGCCGGAGTAAAGCTTCTGGCATTAAACCGCAAGGGCGGCCTTCAGGAACCGCAGGGGTTTTTAGGCAAAATCGGTTGATCTTCTTCAGGGCCGCTAGGGCGGCTACACAATTCTGCTGGGGCGGATCTTTAATGCACTTCAACGTCTGACCTTTCTCCTTCCTAACGTTTCTGATGTCAAGCCGCCGGGGCGTCCCTATGTCGACGCAGGGGCGTCGACATAGCCTCTTCGTCTTTTAGCTCCTGGGTTAGGGCGCAGGTAGGGGCGTAGTGGGAGATGCAAGGGAGTTGGTCTTCATATCTTCAGGGCAGGTCACTACAGGGGCGCCAAGGAGTGGCGCAAGGGCGGTGACACACTTTATGGCCGGCGCTGGTGAAGGCGCAGGGAGTGTTCCAATGGAAACGTCATCCGTAGGGGCGGCTGCAAGGACCCGCTGGGGCGGTGAGGCAACAGAAGCTTTTCTTCGTGATCGATCTTCACTCCTAAGTGCTTATAACTCCTTCTTTAGCTTCTTTTGATCTTCTTCTTCTGAACCAAGGAGTTAGTAGCATAAACCGACACTAATGCAATAAAAAGACTCTAAAAACTACCCTAATTGATAGTGATTCCATCACCTATCAGGCGGCTAAGCACAGGGGCGGCAACTTGCAGGCGCAGGGGCGGGAGAAGAGCAAAGGGCGATTCTGGGAGCCTACGAAGGTGGGGGTGCTGGGGCTGTTCCGGCGACTTCTTTGTTGGTGTAAGCGTCGTCGGATGAGCTCAAGGGGTGTTTTAGGAAGTGCATGAGAGGGTAAGTGTTGAGGGGTTGAGTTTTGAGAGAAATAAAGGTAGAAGAGGAGGTATTGCGGCGCAGGGGCGTCGGAGTTGGTGGTGGTGGTGGTGATGAGGCGGCGCAGGGGGCGTCGGAGCACTGGTGTTTGCAAAAAAAGGGAAGGGCGCAGGGGCGTGTGTTGGGGCGAGACGAGGGTAGATAAGGTGAGAATGAGGGATTGTTGGGACTGTGTAGGATATTTTTGGGAAGCATATTTTTTTCTTTCCTTAATAAAACCGCAGGGGCGGAGTTTTTCATCGCGGGGCGGAGACAAGGAAGAGGCTAGGGTGCAGCCTCAGCGCCGGGAGTGGCGCTGAGGATACATGTCAAGGGTGGCCGTCGCAGGGGCATAAGGGTGTCACCGCGGGGACGGGGGCTTGTGTGTTGCAGACGCAGGCCCAACGCCGCCCCCGGCGTTGGGCAGGGGTGTCACCGCAGGGGCGAAGACACTAAACCGCTGGGGCGGTTTTCTTGACAGAAACTCCTCTTCTTATTCCTTCGGGTTGCCTCTTGAGCAGCGCCTTTATTTTACGTCCTTGGCTCGACGTAAGGACTCTACCTCTATTATTGAGCCTCCTCCAGCATCACCTTGGGGTTTATAACCGTCTGTGAAGGTAATCCTCCGGAGGACCTAGTTTCAATCCCTGTAATGGCTTCCGCCATTTGACCAACCTATTTTTCAAGGTTCTCGATGCTGGATTCTGTTGTTTGGACATGAGTAGCAAAGTGTTTAGTCAAAACCTTCAACATATCTTCAGTTGTTTGATACTTACCTTGTCGGGGCTGTTGTTGTTGGTTTTGTTGATCCCTCCAACGAAAGTTTTGTTGATAACGCCAGTTTGGCATGAAATTATGTGCATAAGGATCGTTCCTAGGCCTTTGCTGCTGTGGCGGTCCATAGCCCATTACGTTCACCTCAACATCATAATCCTGGACTTGGGGACACATGTCCGTTGGATGGTATGGGTCAGCACACACTCTACATGCCTTCAGCTGTTGTGGGGTTCCCATAAGTGTTAATCTCTTCACCATTTCCTTCAGCTCCGCGAGCTCAGTGGAGATCTCACTCTTCCCGGAATTCACAACATGAACGCCTCTCTTGGAAGGAGTCCTTCCAAAGTTTCGGGTTCCTTCCGCTAGTTCCTGTATCTTTTCCAAAGCAAGGTCAGGGGTAGAGTTAAGAATGTTACCTCCACAAGTTGCATCGACGATCCTCCTTTCATTGTCTAGCAAGCCATTGTGCAAGTACAAGACTAGATCTTGAGTCCAATATACGTGGAAAGGACAGCTGGATCGGAGGCGTGCGAATCTTTCAAAGTACTCATAAAGAGTTTCATCCGCCTCTTGCTCGATGTTGCTTATAGCTTTCTTCAAGCTATTTGCCTTCTTGGCTGGGAAGTATTTCTCCAAAAACGCCTTGTGAAGTTTCTCCCAAGTGTCAATACTCCCGGATGGAAGGTGGTAATACCAATCATCCGCTGAATCTTTGAGTGTGAAGCCGAATGCCCTCATCTTGATTTGTTCTTCGGTGATGTTGGCCGGCTTCATGCTCATACACACGGTATGAAACTTTCCAAGGTGCTTGATGGGGTCCTCACCACTTAATCCATGGAAAGATGGAGGCAAGTGAATGAGACCCAGCTTGAGCTCGAAATTGATTCCTTCCCCTAATGCCGGTATAGTAACCGCAAGAGGGTTTTGAGCCAAAGTGGGCTGAGTGAGTTGACGAAGCGTGCGATCAGCCATTTGGTGGAGTTGTTGTTGTCTTCGTTGCCGGATGTGCGTCCTCTCAATTTCTGGGTCAAAAGAAGCAAAACCGGAGTTAGTAGCACGGGTTTGAACCATAAAAATGTTTCAAACGAATAATCATTAATAACAAAATAAGAATACTAAACTCCCCGCCAACGGCGCCAAAATTTGACTAAAGATCAAGGAAACACAAAGCATTGCTGAATGAAAACTTATATTATAGATAACTTACAACCAAAGTAACAATGCAGCTTCAAACCAACCCAATGTAGCAAGGGAGTTAGCAATTCATTACAATGGAAGTGATGAGAAAATTGGATTCTAAGTGGATAATCATGGATGATTCTAGCAATCAGCCAATGACTATTTATACTACAAATGACACTAAATAGGAGTAAATGGCCGGCCCAAAACAGCCACATTTAATGCCATAAAGGTGGTGTAAACAGCCGGAGTAAAGCTTCTGTCGTTGAACCGCAGGGGCGGCCTTCAGATCCGCAGGGGCGGTGTAGGCGAAAACGCTTGATCTTCTTCATGGCCGCAGGGGCGGCCAAGCAATTCCGCAGAGGCGGATCTTTAATGCTCTTCAAACGTCCGACTCTTCAACTTCTTGTCATTTCTGATGCTAAGCCGCCGGAGCGTCCCAGTGTCAACGTAGGGGCGGTGACACTGACTCTTCATCTTCCAGCTCCCAGGTTGAGGCGCAGGCAGAGGCGCAGGGGAAGGCGCAGGGGCGCTGGTCTTCGCTTCTTCAGGGCAAGTCACCGCATGGGCGCCAGGGGTTGACGCAGGTGCGGTGACCGTCTTCGTGGTTGGCGCTGGCGAAGGCGCAGGGGGCGCTCCGGAGTAAGGTGTCACCCACAGGGGCGGTGACACTGCTCCGCGGGGGCGGTGAAGCAACAGAAGCTTTGCTTCGTGAACGATCTTCACTCCTAAGTGTTTATAACTCCTTCTTTTAGTCTTCTTCTTCTGAACCAAGGAGTTAGTAGCATAAACCGACACTAATGCAATAAAAAGACTCTAAAAACTATCCTAAATGATAGTGATTCCATCACCTATCAGCCGCAGGAGCGGCAGCTCCAATCCGCGGGGGCGGCTATCTATGCAGAGAGCAATTATTTGCTTCTCTTCGACCCTTATCTCGATCCTCTCACTTCTTCATTGCCCCAAAGATAATCAACATACATATATACATGCATATACACCATCAATGTCCAGGAAAGATCCAACACAAGAATTGCTTGTGGATTCCTAAGCTAAAGTAGAAGAAAAGAGAAAGAAAAGAGGAAGAAGATGGGAAGCTTACCACTACAACTAAGGAAGGAAGAAACCTCACAAAAGCAGCCTCAGCCAAACAACACACACAAACTCCACTTGAAGATCTTCCAAGATGAACAAGGAAAGAACCAAGGTAAGGAGGAAATAGAAGAAGAACGTGATGAGAAGATGAGGAAACATGGCTGGAGAAGCAAGGAAAGAACCAAGAAGAAGAAGAAGAAGAAGATGATGATGATGATGATGAGAAGATGATGATGATGAGAAGAAGAGGAAACATGGCTGGAGAAGCAACTCATCTAGAAGAGAAGAGGAAGCTTAATTATAAGGGAAGCAAAGGCCGAAAGCACGGGTCAGACGGTCAAAGAAAATGGCTACAACAGCCTCAGCCGCAGGGGTGGGTCCTTTGTGCCGCTGGGGCGGTGCACCGCACCTGCAGAAATACAGAACCGCGGGAGCGGGGTCCCTATAAAGACTAAGACTCTTACACAAACAACACTAGAAATATAAGAACAATATTATATTCAAGGTTGGTTTTACTACGGTCGTAATCCCTGAAATCCTACGACCATACTTCTCAAAAGCTATCGAGTTCTCAGATTTAATTTCAGACTACATGAGGGATTTAGAACTGGGAAAATTCATGTCTTCATAGTGCCAATATTTTTTCTATGATACCCTCTTAAGTTGGGAAGATGAATATGGAAAAAAAAACATTTATGAAGCCATTAATGAGGATATTGATGTATCATATGAAGATAGCATCGGAGAAGAAGGTATATACATCATCAAGTACTGCATGGATTAGTCACAAACATCATCATCACAAGCTTGAAGGAATCTCGTGAGTGCGGTGTCAAAGTTTGTCACTTTCTTTTTAACTTTTTCTTTTACTTTTTGAATTATTGAACATTGATATTGTTGGCCATGTGAAGTGAGTCAGAGTCCATAAGATATGTCGGGCTAAAATGGTAATAGAGCAAAGTCATTCAATATCTCTCCAGCTCTATAAATAGACCCCTTGTGAGTCACTGTAAGACATCGAAATTCATAGAGTCTAACAGTGAGAAACACACAATCTAGAAAGAGAAAGAAAAACGATTTTGTGCTTACAGAGTAGTGGTTCCTTTTCTCTCTAAGATCAAAACACTTTGATAAATCTTTCTAGCTTGAAGTGTTTGAAGTGCGTTGAGTCTTTTTCACTGTGTTTGAGTGCTTGTAATCCTCTTTTAAATTCAATAAAAGTTTGTTATTAAGTAAGGGAAAGATACTCCATTGAAAGCTATATTTTGAATAATTTGCTTTCTTGATTACATTTCCTCCATCCTCATAAAAGAAAGATTTGAGTGAGAGACTACGGTCTAACGTAGGAAACGAAACAGATTTGTGTTCTGCTTGGACTAAGGTAGTTCTGGTTGAGGATTAACCACCCCTATAAAGCTGGAAGCTGCAAGAAAACCGGTGGTCCAGTGATATTACATTCAGGTAACGATCAAAACTCCATCAAAAATATTTCTTTGTTATGGAGCATGGTGGGTATGTGATCATAGAAAACTCATTATTTATAATATAGTTAGTAGATTATGGTAGCAAGTACCACATAAAGTCCATAAATTAAATTGTGTCAATTTGGATAAATTTGTAAAACATATAAAATTATGGTTAAAATCTATAATTTAGTAAAAGTTAAGGACAAAACAAATAAATAAAAAAACACCTAATTATTGACTGATTTGAGATGAAAATAACGCAGGCCTAACTAAAATGTTCTTATGAACTTGATGCAATAATAAGAAGAAAGATAATGGCGAAAATGAAGAAACACAATATGATACTTTTCATATGTCATTGAGTTGTCATTAATTTCTGAAATTAATTGGTTAATGTAAAGTTTCTCTAGTGCACAAGTTCACACCTATATACATACACAACCAGTTTTAGGTAAGTTAGAGACCAATACTCAGTTGGTCTAGTGGGATGTGGTGCTAGACTCCTTAACTGGTTAGAGCATGTACGGAAAAACTGATATTGAGAGGGGATCCCCCAGCAATGGGTGAAAAAACTGATATTGGGAGGGGATCCCAACAATGTAACACCCCGAATCCGCGGGACTCGGGATGCTACGGGCGGAGACCTCACAATGGGTCCCGACCCTTAGCCTGACAACAATTTCACTGGATCTTACAACAAGACACAAATAAAGGCAAAACCGAAATTCATTTTAATGCAATGATATGAACCCCAAAAGAAAACAAAGAAAGACTTCAGCCGAGATACAACGCTAAAAGCAACCGCCATACACGCGACATACATAATACCCTAAACAATACATAAAAACAACCCCCAAAACCCATCCTAAAATGTACGGACCCCGGCTGCCCACTCTTCCGGATCTCTCGGCCGCGCCCCAAACCTGCAAGGCAACTACAACAATATCGGTATAAAACCGTTAGCTAGCATTCAAGGCATTAGAATCATGGTATTGGCACACACACACATAAGGCATCATAAACACACAACATGTTCCAAAACACACAATCCGGTTTATTATCTTTTTATTGTTAGGTCATATCCCGTTCTAATTCAACTTCTTTTGTGACACGAGAATCTTAAAGATCTCGCCCTTGTCCCCTTTCACCATACGGGTTTGTACTTGATGCGGATCAGCATCACCCGATGGGCTGGTCGCAAGGCACCTCCCAGTCATCCACATTTTGGACTGGACAAGCGGTCACCGCCCGTTATCATACACTTGGGCCAAATATAAACATATAAAGTCGGTGGTCCTATTACTAGTTTAGATGTTATAACATAAGCAATAAACACACACATAAACAATAAACACACACCACCAAACACGCATTGAAACTAATACAGAGAATACGAGCTAAGTAAGTCCGAAGACTTACCTCGTCCTCAAAGCTAAACCGATCAACAATATCTCTCAACTTCCCGTAGGAAGATACTCAACTCCTGGGTAAAACAAGGCACACGATCAATATCTATCTCTCATGCTAGAAGTCCTTAGACTTCTAACCCAAATGACCTCTATAAGGTCACACACTCACATGTTAGGATAACACATTCCTAGTCTCGATGCTCTCACAACAACATGTAATCCCAAACCTCAAGCCTAATGATTCTCATAAGATCAAATCATATACTCGAATCCTTATAACAACCTCACTAGACCGCAATATCACCTCAAGCTTAAAATCAACATCAATCCATCAACAATATCAAATCCTCAAAACTCACCTAAGGTTCAAAGTCACTACTTGACATTAACTCTAAGTTATACTAGATCCATCCTAGCATGATACTACTACTACTAAACATAACTAGGTCGAGGAAAAAGGTAACTCACGCGACGTCAAAGACGGAAGACGGTCTATGGATGTCGACTTGGACTCGGTAGGTTTTTATCGGGACGCTGCCGAACCTAACACCAAAATTAGACAAATTTAGCTCGTACGCTAAATTTGATCGGAAGATATATATAATATATAAAAACTACGGAAAAATCGATTTCAAATGCCCTCGTTAAAACCCGCAAAACCCTTCCGGTCAAAATATGAAATTCTAGAAACTTGGTCTTAAAACCGTAATTAAAACTTGAGCCATAAACCGAATTTAAATCCAACTAAGACATAGTATACCGAGTATAAAAATGTAAGAATATCCCGTAACTAAAAACCCGAGGTTCAATACCGTCAAGCCATTTCCGGGGCAAAATACACATCACAACACGCGTCATAAACCCGCAACCCAAACTCTGGGCCGTTAATACGGAACTTAAAAACATAAACCATATCCCGAAAATAAGTTTTGGCCAAAACATAAAATATATATTCTAGCAGGGGCAAAAATTCAAATTCCCGAAACTTGGGGCCATTTTCTATAATTAGTTTCTGCAGGGGTATAAACTGCAACTTCCAAAGAAGGGGTCAAAACTGCAATATAGAGATAGGGTACATTCTGCAATTATACCAAAAATAAGGGTACAAGCTGTCATTATACCTAATTGGAGGGGGGGCCGATTGTAATCAGGACAAAAGGTGTCATCTTCAACCTTTGGAACGGCGCAGAAGGGAAGGGTCCGAGAGGGTGGCGGCAACTTTTGCGGAGGAAGGAGGTTGTACAGGCGGCGTGGTTCCAGTGGAGAGAGGCGGCGTCGGACCCAGGCGGTGCGTGACAGAGGAGGCAGCAGAGTGGAGCCTCAGAGGCGCGGTGTTGGATCGATCCAGAGGGAGACGAGGGTGGCAGCTCCTCTCCTGCGGCGGGCGAGGCGAGGCGGTGGTGGCTGTCGTTCCTAGCTCCGGCAGCAGTGAGGGAGACAAGAAACAGAGAAGAAGCTGAGAGCGAGGAGAGATTGTTGCAGATGGGAGGTTGAGCAGAAGTTTGCTCCATCCAGATTGCTTGGGAGAAGGTAGACGATGAAGGGTTTGCTAGGGGAGGAAGAGGGAATTAGAGGTGAGCAGCAAAGAGATCAGAGGGGAGGATGGACGAAGGGTCATGGTGCAGGGCTCGCAGAGGCTTCGCAGGGAACGACGAGTCGGTTAAGGGCGGCAGCTCGCATAGGTCGGGAAGCGAACGGTCAGCTCACCAGCGAAGGAGAGAGGGAGCAGAAGAGAAGAAAAAAAAAAAGAAAAGAAAAGGAATAAGTAAAAGGGAGTGGGAGAGAAATAAAATAGATTCGATCTGATCGACTGGAATGAGATTTTTGGATCGGAAAGCTTTTCAAACTTTTCCGTAAAATAATATACTGAATATATAAATACAAAATATACTCGTAAAAATATTGTTTAGGCTATATACTTTACTTCCGTAATATATTCATGATAATAATAAAATGATATAAATACGGATAGTATATATATATATATATATATATATTAAAACTCGTAAAATTCTAATTACGACGTAAAAATACTCTAAAAATATATTTAGGCTATTAAAATATCAATAAATACATGGAAGATACTTATCGAGAACACACCTAGAATTTGGACGTTACATTAGATCCCCCTAAAAACAAGTTTCGTCCCGAAACTTGCTATGCATCGAACTTTCCGGTCCTTAAGGCCGAGGTATAAACTCACAACTAGGAAGACTTAGACCTTCTAATCTATATACACAAATTGCTCCAACCGTCATCGCGAAATAAAATAACCGGACATAAAACACATTCCCGCATGGGACATAAAACACATTCCCGCATGGGACATAAAACACATTCCCGCACGGGACATAAAACCACATGTAACGTTACACAAAAACACAACCAACTTAAGGGGAGAACTAAGTCTAACCCTTCGATTTTGTCAAGTCTACTAACTCGGCGTAAAACTCAACCAAAGATACTATACTCCGTCTTCCTATTAGCCTCATCGGTTCTTCGTCTATGACCAACTCACCATAACTGACAATCTCTCTCGACTGATACACATGAACAATGGGTGAACACTCTCTACTCTTGGCGGCTACGCCAACCGGTAAACCACTTTCCCAATTCGCGTTAACATCTCGCAAAGGTCCGATATATCGGGAACTCAACTTCCTTCTCGATCTTTCTCAAAGCAGCATTTCCCTTATGTTTCTCTCTAATTCTCTCTAACAAAGAAGATCGAACTTCCAATTTACATTGCTTCTACTCACGAGACACGTATGATATGACTTTAACATCGTTCTTCAATACTCAATCAATATCTTGTCTTGGAGAATCATTTGTACACTTTAATCCCGTCATACCTCGAGGCAATTTCAAACAGTTGCACCAATGAATCTCCTCTTAAATCTCAACAACTTCATTGTCAAATTTCGTCTCATTCAATACTTCATTGTCATCCAAGGTAGGTTAGCCATTAACGTTACCTAGCGAATCTCTCCACAAATCCGGTAATGACCGGCACATCCAAGAAAACTTGTAATTTCTTTCACATCCTTCGAGGGTTGTCATCCCGAGACAACTTGTCATACAACTTTTATCTTCTTCGAGAGTAGACCAAAATATCTTATCCGGGGCATTAATAAGCCCATATGGAATCTCTACAACTCATTGTGACCATGGTTTGTCCGGAATGCCGTATTTGCAATATCCCAGTCTCGGATTCTCAATCGATGACAATCTGAACTTAAACCATTCTGGGAAGAGACTTTTGACCCTTGCAACTGGTCGAGTAGAGTATCTATCCGTGGTGAGGGATACTTGTTCTTCATTGTTATCTTGTTCGGATCATTGTAATCTATGTACAAACGGATAAAACCGTCTCTCCTCTCGCAAACTAGTGTTCTCATAACAACTTCAAATCAAGAGTTCAAGATAACGTCCGGTGTTCTCTATGGCATTTCAGTAATTCTAATAAAATCTTATAACTAAGTTCTTGCAATTCCTCCTTCACTTGCTTCCACAACTCATGTCTCTGCATAAGTGTAACCATACGACGCCTTAGACATCGTAATTAAATCAAGCTCGACCTTAGTGGAAAATTCCACTTTCTCACGTATTGGAATCCGTGATATCTCAGGTTTTATCTTTTCTCTTCCCGTCACATATCGTAATAATCGATACAATCTTGTCTTATCATTTTACAAGTGGTCATGCTACTAATGATCTACCCCGCTCTGTTGGGGTGACGTCCTTTAAACACGTGTATTGTTCCATCTTTAGCTACAATGTTTACCGTCCTCTTTTAGAGATCCTTCATCTCTTGAACTCGAGAGACTTGCTCGAGTCTTCCGACACTAGAAGCCTAGGTTAAGCAATAGTTCAACTTAATCCCTCTTTTCACTTTTAAAAGAAAGGCGATAATACTTCTCTCGATCTCTCGCGTGTGTTCAGTCACAAAGGTCTTAACTACAAGATTCAAAGATGCCTTATAACAGATCGATACAGCCCTCTTCGCTTTTCCTGATACCCCAACATATGGGAGGAGCTCCTCGTATTCTACATCAACTTTCACTGTAGACATCCCTTCTTCAAGTAGGGATAGAATTTACACTACATTTTCTTATGTAGCGTTAAACCGACTGTAGAGACTCTAGTTTCGATCTTTCATGTACTTCTTGTACATCTCAAATCAACATCGAACTTCAAAACTTTAGTTTTCTCTTTCTCTTGTTGGTCACCTTAAGCATCTCTTGGTATTCCATGAACAATCTTCACAACCGTACTAGTATGCCCTTAGGTGAAATTTCCCAACCACAACCCTGAAAGATCCACTAATTACTTCACCAAGCACTGCCATCATAATTCCAAGCTTGCCGTGTTGCATTATTCTAGATTCCACGTAACACATCATAGCCACTATGGCTTCTCTGCTTGAATCTAGAAGATTTTGACCCAACTTTTGCTCGCAAAGACATATCGTCCATTTCATTAGAACAAGCACACCATGCATCCCCTTTACGCACAACAACAATAGAAGTCTCACTTTCCCCTTGCTTCTTCTAGTTCTCTTCACCTTAATCAATCTTTAAGAGTTCAAATCCGTGTCATTTCCCCATGTCAATCCCATGACCTAAGAAGGTCGCGTATGAACATTACAATCACTCCCCGGGAGGTTAGTTACAATCATATGCTTGAACCCATAAATGCTATTTGATTATAACATTTGCACTTCCATTAATATAACTCCTTATTGCTGACATTGAACCACCGGGAATATTCCAAGTTCTTGTTACCATTCCTTTGAAGCCATAGTCTTGTCTACTCTTCTCATCTACGCTCATCAATAGACAACCCGCACACGTGCGTTCTTGGTTGTCGCCGGTCAACTTAAAGGTGACCTTCTCTAAGGTCGACGACTTACCACTGTTCTATACTTCGTGTCACGATTCTCCCGAAAGCTACCCTCCCCGAGGTGCTCTGCCTTAAACTCCATTAGCTCTTTCCATGTTCCATACTTTCTTTCTCTTCCATAAGGTAGCCATACTTTTTCCGGGCTTGCGCGCCGTATAACTCGCCTTCATAGGCTTAACTGCGCCTCATGACATCTCGTAAGTGTATCTTCTCAAATCTCTAACGTTACTCAGTAACTGCTTGCCTTTCTCTTGGTTGCATCATACGTCTTTTCATAACTAAAAGCTCCTTGCTGCGTTTCTTATCATCATAACGGAAACCGGTCCACTCCATGTGAATCCCCACCATGCCCTTCTTCTCGTAACTCTAGTAATGTTGACACTTCACTTATTGGTACCTCGTAAGCTTAAGTTACGGTATCTTAAATGTTAGCAAATGGTTCGATCACTGTTCTCGTCTTGACTCTCATGCTTAGCAGCGCCTAAAGAAACTTCACATCTTAATGGAATACCACCTTTAACCTTGCAAGAATGTACTCATCTCCTCCTCGATTAACATCTTTAGTTGTTCACGCTTCTTCTTGAAGAACTTAAGTTCGTTTTCTCCCTTGGTCTCGTCGTCGTTCGATCGTGGCCTCTTTAGAACCGCTTCTACACTTTAATGTTGCTCCCTTTTCTTGTATTGCTTCCATCTTGATTTCTCTTAAGTCGGCTCGTTCTTCTTTCTACTCGTTTGTCCTTCGTTTATGTCATCTCTAATCCTCTTCTTCGACATCCTTTTAAAGGAATCCGAGAACACCATGGTGTTTGTTAACACGAAATGCTCAACTCGATATTTGAGTGTACTCCTCCACGTATGAACGATATCCCAAGCCAACCACATCGTCTTTAAAGGTAATGATACTATACTTATCATCTTTTCTATTAGGTCTCGTAACTTCATATGCTACTACTATATATAATAAGAATACGTATACATAACTATATAAATCCTACGTCCATATCATTACAATATAATACATCCAACATTTCATCCACAATATAAGGTCCCAAAACATATAGCCGTCCACATATATAACTATACACATATATCCAGTTCATCAGGCAACATACAATCACAAAGATACACATCAATTCTATCATACATAACTACAAACCTCATATCCATATCTATATATACATATATATACAAATCAAAAATCCAATAAACTAAGCTGCCGAGATCCTCGGAAGGAGTGGTGGTCCGTACATTCTACCCCGACTCATGCATGTGATTTTGAAAACGAAAACTCAAAACCCGTGGGGTTCTGTTTATTCCTTATTCGGCCTTTAGAAGATTGCGAGTGCCATTGTTGTCAACCTAGGGCTCTGATACCACTTTGTAACACCCCGAATCCGCGGGACTCGGGATGCTACGGGCGGAGACCTCACAATGGGTCCCGACCCTTAGCCTGACAACAATTTCACTGGATCTTACAACAAGACACAAATAAAGGCAAAACCGAAATTCATTTTAATGCAATGATATGAACCCCAAAAGAAAACAACGAAAGACTTCAGCCGAGATACAACGCTAAAAGTAACCGCCATACACGCGACATACATAATACCCTAAACAATACATAAAAACAACCCCCAAAACCCATCCTAAAATGTACGGACCCCGGCTGCCCACTCTTCCGGATCTCTCGGCCGCGCCCCTAACCTGCAAGGCAACTACAACAATATCGGTATAAAACCGTTAGCTAGCATTCAAGGCATTAGAATCATGGTATTGGCACACACACACATAAGGCATCATAAACACACAACATGTTCCAAAACACACAATCCGGTTTATTATCTTTTTATTATTAGGTCATATCCCATTCTAATTCAACTTCTTTTGTGACACGAGAATCTTAAAGATCTCGCCCTTGTCCCCTTTCACCATACGGGTTTGTACTTGATGCGGATCAGCATCACCCGATGGGCTGGTCGCAAAGCACCTCTCAGTCATCCCCATTTTGGACTGGACAAGCGGTCACCGCCCTATATCATACACTTGGGCCAAATATAAACATATAAAGTCGGTGGTCCTATTACCGGTTTAGATGTTATAACATAAGCAATAAACACACACATAAACAATAAACACACACCACCAAACACGCATTGAAACTAATACAGAGAATACGAGCTAAGTAAGTCCGAAGACTTACCTCGTCCTCAAAGCTAAACCGATCAACAATATCTCTCAACTTCCCGTAGGAAGATACTCAACTCCTGGGCAAAACAAGGCACACGATCAATATCTATCTCTCATGCTAGAAGTCCTTAGACTTCTAACCCAAATGACCTCTATAAGGTCACACACTCACATGTTAGGATAACACATTCCTAGTCTCGATGCTCTCACAACAACATGTAATCCCAAACCTCAAGCCTAATGATTCTCATAAGATCAAATCATATACTCGAATCCTTATAACAACCTCACTAGACCGCAATATCACCTCAAGCTTAAAATCAACATCAATCCATCAACAATATCAAATCCTCAAAACTCACCTAAGGTTCAAAGTCACTACTTGACATTAACTCTAAGTTATACTAGATCCATCCTAGCATGATACTACTACTACTAAACATAACTAGGTCGAGGAAAAAGGTAACTCACGCGACGTCAAAGACGGAAGACGGTCTATGGATGTCGACTTGGACTCGGTAGGTTTTTATCGGGACGCTGCCGAACCTAACACCAAAATTAGACAAATTTAGCTCGTACGCTAAATTTGATCGGAAGATATATATAATATATAAAAACTACGGAAAAATCGATTTCAAATGCCCTCGTTAAAACCCGCAAAACCCTTCCGGTCAAAATCTGAAATTCTAGAAACTTGGTCTTAAAACCGTAATTAAAACTTGAGCCATAAACCGAATTTAAATCCAACTAAGACATAGTATACCGAGTATAAAAATGTAAGAATATCCCGTAACTAAAAACCCGAGGGTCAATACCGTCAAGCCATTTCCGGGGCAAAATACACATCACAACACGCGTCATAAACCCGCAACCCAAACTCCGGGCCGTTAATACGGAACTTAAAAACATAAACCATATCCCGAAAATAAGTTTTGGCCAAAACATAAAATATATATTCTAGCAGGGGCAAAAATTCAAATTCCCGAAACTTGGGGCCATTTTCTATAATTAGTTTCTGCAGGGGTATAAACTGCAACTTCCAAAGAAGGGGTCAAAACTGCAATATAGAGATAGGGTACATTCTGCAATTATACCAAAAATAAGGGTACAAGCTGTCATTATACCTAATTGGAGGGGGGGCCGATTGTAATCAGGACAAAAGGTGTCATCTTCAACCTTTGGAACGGCGTAGAAGGGAAGGGTCCGAGAGGGTGGCGGCAACTTTTGCGGAGGAAGGAGGTTGTACAGGCGGCGTGGTTCCAGTGGAGAGAGGCGGCGTCGGACCCAGGCGGTGCGTGACAGAGGAGGCAGCAGAGTGGAGCCTCAGAGGCGCGGTGTTGGATCGATCCAGAGGGAGACGAGGGTGGCAGCTCCTCTCCTGCGGCGGGCGAGGCGAGGCGGTGGTGGCTGTCGTTCCTAGCTCCGGCAGCAGTGAGGGAGACAAGAAACAGAGAAGAAGCTGAGAGCGAGGAGAGATTGTTGCAGATGGGAGGTTGAGCAGAAGTTTGCTCCATCCAGATTGCTTGGGAGAAGGTAGACGATGAAGGGTTTGCTAGGGGAGGAAGAGGGAATTAGAGGTGAGCAGCAAAGAGATCAGAGGGGAGGATGGACGAAGGGTCATGGTGCAGGGCTCGTAGAGGCTTCGCAGGGAACGACGAGTCGGTTAAGGGCGGCAGCTCGCATAGGTCGGGAAGCGAACGGTCAGCTCACCAACGAAGGAGAGAGGGAGCAGAAGAGAAGAAAAAAAAAGAAAAGAAAAGGAATAAGTAAAAGGGAGTGGGAGAGAAATAAAATAGATTCGATCTGATCGACTGGAATGAGATTTTTGGATCGGAAAGCTTTTCAAACTTTTCCGTAAAATAATATACTGAATATATAAATACAAAATATACTCGTAAAAATATTGTTTAGGCTATATACTTTACTTCCGTAATATATTCATGATAATAATAAAATGATATAAATACGGATAGTATATATATATATATATTAAAACTCGTAAAATTCTAATTACGACGTAAAAATACTCTAAAAATATATTTAGGCTATTAAAATATCAATAAATACATGGAAGATACTTATCGAGAACACACCTAGAATTTGGACGTTACATTAGATCCCCCTAAAAACAAGTTTCGTCCCGAAACTTGCTATGCATCGAACTTTCCGGTCCTTAAGGCCGAGGTATAAACTCACAACTAGGAAGACTTAGACCTTCTAATCTATATACACAAATTGCTCCAACCGTCATCGCGAAATAAAATAACCGGACATAAAACACATTCCCGCATGGGACATAAAACACATTCCCGCATGGGACATAAAACACATTCCCGCACGGGACATAAAACCACATGTAACGTTACACAAAAACACAACCAACTTAAGGGGAGAACTAAGTCTAACCCTTCGATTTTGTCAAATCTACTAACTCGGCGTAAAACTCAACCAAAGATACTATACTCCGTCTTCCTATTAGCCTCATCGGTTCTTCGTCTATGACCAACTCACCATAACTGACAATCTCTCTCGACTGATACACATGAACAATGGGTGAACACTCTCTACTCTTGGCGGCTACGCCAACCGGTAAACCACTTTCCCAATTCGCGTTAACATCTCGCAAAGGTCCGATATATCGGGAACTCAACTTCCTTCTCGATCTTTCTCAAAGCAGCATTTCCCTTATGTTTCTCTCTAATTCTCTCTAACAAAGAAGATCGAACTTCCAATTTACATTGCTTCTACTCACGAGACACGTATGATATGACTTTAACATCGTTCTTCAATACTCAATCAATATCTTGTCTTGGAGAATCATTTGTACACTTTAATCCCGTCATACCTCGAGGCAATTTCAAACAGTTGCACCAATGAATCTCCTCTTAAATCTCAACAACTTCATTGTCAAATTTCGTCTCATTCAATACTTCATTGTCATCCAAGGTAGGTTAGCCATTAACGTTACCTAGCGAATCTCTCCACAAATCCGGTAATGACCGGCACATCCAAGAAAACTTGTAATTTCTTTCACATCCTTCGAGGGTTGTCATCCCGAGACAACTTGTCATACAACTTTTATCTTCTTCGAGAGTAGACCAAAATATCTTATCCGGGGCATTAATAAGCCCATATGGAATCTCTACAACTCATTGTGACCATGGTTTGTCCGGAATGCCGTATTTGCAATATCCCAGTCTCGGATTCTCAATCGATGACAATCTGAACTTAAACCATTCTGGGAAGAGACTTTTGACCCTTGCAACTGGTCGAGTAGAGTATCTATCCGTGGTGAGGGATACTTGTTCTTCATTGTTATCTTGTTCGGCTCATTGTAATCTATGTACAAACGGATAAAACCGTCTCTCCTCTCGCAAACTAGTGTTCTCATAACAACTTCAAATCAAGAGTTCAAGATAACGTCCGGTGTTCTCTATGGCATTTCAGTAATTCTAATAAAATCTTATAACTAAGTTCTTGCAATTCCTCCTTCACTTGCTTCCACAACTCATGTCTCTGCATAAGTGTAACCATACGACGCCTTAGACATCGGAATTAAATCAAGCTCGACCTTAGTGGAAAATTCCACTTTCTCACGTATTGGAATCCGTGATATCTCAGGTTTTATCTTTTCTCTTCCCGTCACATATCGTAATAATCGATACAATCTTGTCTTATCATTTTACAAGTGGTCATGCTACTAATGATCTACCCCGCTCTGTTGGGGTGACGTCCTTTAAACACGTGTATTGTTCCATCTTTAGCTACAATGTTTACCGTCCTCTTTCAGAGATCCTTCATCTCTTGAACTCGAGAGACTTGCTCGAGTCTTCCGACACTAGAAGCCTAGGTTAAGCAATAGTTCAACTTAATCCCTCTTTTCACTTTTAAAAGAAAGGCGATAATACTTCTCTCGATCTCTCGCATGTGTTCAGTCACAAAGGTCTTAACTACAAGATTCAAAGATGCCTTATAACAGATCGATACAGCCCTCTTCGCTTTTCCTGATACCCCAACATATGGGAGGAGCTCCTCGTATTCTACATCAACTTTCACTGTAGACATCCCTTCTTCAAGTAGGGATAGAATTTACACTACATTTTCTTATGTAGCGTTAAACCGACTGTAGAGACTCTAGTTTCGATCTTTCATGTACTTCTTGTACATCTCAAATCAACATCGAACTTCAAAACTTTAGTTTTCTCTTTCTCTTGTTGGTCACCTTAAGCATCTCTTGGTATTCCATGAACAATCTTCACAACCGTACTAGTATGCCCTTAGGTGAAATTTCCCAACCACAACCCTGAAAGATCCACTAATTACTTCACCAAGCACTGCCATCGTAATTCCAAGCTTGCCGTGTTGCATTATTCTAGATTCCACGTAACACATCATAGCCACTATGGCTTCTCTGCTTGAATCTAGAAGATTTTGACCCAACTTTTGCTCGCGAAGACATATCGTCCATTTCATTAGAACAAGCACACCATGCATCCCCTTTACGCACAACAACAATAGAAGTCGCACTTTCCCCTTGCTTCTTCTAGTTCTCTTCACCTTAATCAATCTTTAAGAGTTCAAATCCGTGTCATTTCCCCATGTCAATCTCATGACCTAAGAAGGTCGCGTATGAACATTACAATCACTCCCCGAGAGGTTAGTTACAATCATATGCTTGAACCCATAAATGCTATTTGATTATAACATTTGCACTTCCATTAATATAACTCCTTATTGCTGACATTGAACCACCGGGAATATTCCTAGTTCTTGTTACCATTCCTTTGAAGCCATAGTCTTGTCTACTCTTCTCATCTACGCTCATCAATAGACAACCCGCACACGTGCGTTCTTGGTTGTCGCCGGTCAACTTAAAGGTGACCTTCTCTAAGGTCGACGACTTACCACTGTTCTATACTTCGTGTCACGATTCTCCCGAAAACTACCCTCCCCGAGGTGCTCTGCCTTAAACTCCATTAGCTCTTTCCATGTTCCATACTTTCTTTCTCTTCCATAAGGTAGCCATACTTTTTCCGGGCTTGCGCGCCGTATAACTCGCCTTCATAGGCTTAACTGCGCCTCATGACATCTCGTAAGTGTATCTTCTCAAATCTCTAACGTTACTCAGTAACTGCTTGCCTTTCTCTTGGTTGCATCATACGTCTTTTCATAACTAAAAGCTCCTTGCTGCGTTTCTTATCATCATAACGGAAACCGGTCCACTCCATGTGAATCCCCACCATGCCCTTCTTCTCGTAACTCTAGTAATGTTGACACTTCACTTATTGGTACCTCGTAAGCTTAAGTTACGGTATCTTAAATGTTAGTAAATGGTTCGATCACTGTTCTCGTCTTGACTCTCATGCTTAGCAGCGCCTAAAGAAACTTCACATCTTAATGGAATACCACCTTTAACCTTTCAAGAATGTACTCATCTCCTCCTCGATTAACATCTTTAGTTGTTCACGCTTCTTCTTGAAGAATTTAAGTTCGTTTTCTCCCTTGGTCTCGTCGTCGTTCGATCGTTGCCTCTTTAGAACCGCTTCTACACTTTAATGTTGCTCCCTTTTCTTGTATTGCTTCCATCTTGATTTCTCTTAAGTCGGCTCGTTCTTCTTTCTACTCGTTTGTCCTTCGTTTATGTCATCTCTAATCCTCTTCTTCGACATCCTTTTAAAGGAATCCGAGAACACCATGGTGTTTGTTAACACGAAATGCTCAACTCGATATTTGAGTGTACTCCTCCACGTATGAACGATATCCCAAGCCAACCACATCGTCTTTAAATGTAATGATACTATACTTATCATCTTTTCTATTAGGTCTCGTAACTTCATATGCTACTACTATATATAATAAGAATACGTATACATAACTATATAAATCCTACGTCCATATCATTACAATATAATACATCCAACATTTCATCCACAATATAAGGTCCCAAAACATATAGCCGTCCACATATATAACTATACACATATATCCAGTTCATCAGGCAACATACAATCACAAAGATACACATCAATTCTATCATACATAACTACAAACCTCATATCCATATCTATATATACATATATATACAAATCAAAAATCCAATAAACTAAGCTGCCGAGATCCTCGGAAGGAGTGGTGGTCCGTACATTCTACCCCGACTCATGCATGTGATTTTGAAAACGAAAACTCAAAACCCGTGGGGTTCTGTTTATTCCTTATTCGGCCTTTAGAAGATTGCGAGTGCCATTGTTGTCAACCTAGGGCTCTGATACCACTTTGTAACACCCCGAATCCGCGGGACTCGGGATGCTACGGGCGGAGACCTCACAATGGGTCCCGACCCTTAGCCTGACAACAATTTCACTGGATCTTACAACAAGACACAAATAAAGGCAAAACCGAAATTCATTTTAATGCAATGATATGAACCCCAAAAGAAAACAACGAAAGACTTCAGCCGAGATACAACGCTAAAAGTAACCGCCATACACGCGACATACATAATACCCTAAACAATACATAAAAACAACCCCCAAAACCCATCCTAAAATGTACGGACCCCGGCTGCCCACTCTTCCGGATCTCTCGGCCGCGCCCCTAACCTGCAAGGCAACTACAACAATATCGGTATAAAACCGTTAGCTAGCATTCAAGGCATTAGAATCATGGTATTGGCACACACACACATAAGGCATCATAAACACACAACATGTTCCAAAACACACAATCCGGTTTATTATCTTTTTATTATTAGGTCATATGCCGTTCTAATTCAACTTCTTTTGTGACACGAGAATCTTAAAGATCTCGCCCTTGTCCCCATTCACTATACGGGTTTGTACTTGATGCGGATCAGCATCACCCGATGGGCTGGTCGCAAGGCACCTCCCAGTCATCCCCATTTTGGACTGGACAAGCGGTCACCGCCCGTTATCATACACTTGGGCCAAATATAAACATATAAAGTCGGTGGTCCTATTACCGGTTTAGATGTTATAACATAAGCAATAAACACACACATAAACAATAAACACACACCACCAAACACGCATTGAAACTAATACAG
This sequence comes from Fagopyrum homotropicum, assembly GCA_033239125.1. Lineage (NCBI taxonomy): Eukaryota > Viridiplantae > Streptophyta > Magnoliopsida > Caryophyllales > Polygonaceae > Fagopyrum > Fagopyrum homotropicum. The sequence continues at coordinate 128,611,480 of BSWB01000003.1, forward strand.
AGAATACGAGCTAAGTAAGTCCGAAGACTTACCTCGTCCTCAAAGCTAAACCGATCAACAATATCTCTCAACTTCCCGTAGGAAGATACTCAACTCCTGGGCAAAACAAGGCACACGATCAATATCTATCTCTCATGCTAGAAGTCCTTAGACTTCTAACCCAAATGACCTCTATAAGGTCACACACTCACATGTTAGGATAACACATTCCTAGTCTCGATGCTCTCACAACAACATGTAATCCCAAACCTCAAGCCTAATGATTCTCATAAGATCAAATCATATACTCGAATCCTTATAACAACCTCACTAGACCGCAATATCACCTCAAGCTTAAAATCAACATCAATCCATCAACAATATCAAATCCTCAAAACTCACCTAAGGTTCAAAGTCACTACTTGACATTAACTCTAAGTTATACTAGATCCATCCTAGCATGATACTACTACTACTAAACATAACTAGGTCGAGGAAAAAGGTAACTCACGCGACGTCAAAGACGGAAGACGGTCTATGGATGTCGACTTGGACTCGGTAGGTTTTTATCGGGACGCTGCCGAACCTAACACCAAAATTAGACAAATTTAGCTCGTACGCTAAATTTGATCGGAAGATATATATAATATATAAAAACTACGGAAAAATCGATTTCAAATGCCCTCGTTAAAACCCGCAAAACTCTTCCGGTCAAAATATGAAATTCTAGAAACTTGGTCTTAAAACCGTAATTAAAACTTGAGCCATAAACCGAATTTAAATCCAACTAAGACATAGTATACCGAGTATAAAAATGTAAGAATATCCCGTAACTAAAAACCCGAGGTTCAATACCGTCAAGCCATTTCCGGGGCAAAATACACATCACAACACGCGTCATAAACCCGCAACCCAAACTCCGGGCCGTTAATACGGAACTTAAAAACATAAACCATATCCCGAAAATAAGTTTTGGCCAAAACATAAAATATATATTCTAGCAGGGGCAAAAATTCAAATTCCCGAAACTTGGGGCCATTTTCTATAATTAGTTTCTGCAGGGGTATAAACTGCAACTTCCAAAGAAGGGGTCAAAACTGCAATATAGAGATAGGGTACATTCTGCAATTATACCAAAAATAAGGGTACAAGCTGTCATTATACCTAATTGGAGGGGGGGCCGATTGTAATCAGGACAAAAGGTGTCATCTTCAACCTTTGGAACGGCGCAGAAGGGAAGGGTCCGAGAGGGTGGCGGCAACTTTTGCGAAGGAAGGAGGTTGTACAGGCGGCGTGGTTCCAGTGGAGAGAGGCGGCGTCGGACCCAGGCGGTGCGTGACAGAGGAGGCAGCAGAGTGGAGCCTCAGAGGCGCGGTGTTGGATCGATCCAGAGGGAGACGAGGGTGGCAGCTCCTCTCCTGCGGCGGGAGAGGCGAGGCGGTGGTGGTTGTCGTTCCTAGCTCCGGCAGCAGTGAGGGAGACAAGAAACAGAGAAGAAGCTGAGAGTGAGGAGAGATTGTTGCAGATGGGAGGTTGAGCAGAAGTTTGCTCCATCCAGATTGCTTGGGAGAAGGTAGACGATGAAGGGTTTGCCAGGGGAGGAAGAGGGAATTAGAGGTGAGCAGCAAAGAGATCAGAGGGGAGGATGGACGAAGGGTCATGGTGCAGGGCTCGCAGAGGCTTCGCAGGGAACGACGAGTCGGTTAAGGGCGGCAGCTCTCATAGGTCGGGAAGCGAACGGTCAGCTCACCAGCGAAGGAGAGAGGGAGCAGAAGAGAAGAAAAAAAAAAGAAAAGAAAAGGAATAAGTAAAAGGGAGTGGGAGAGAAATAAAATAGATTCGATCTGATCGACTGGAATGAGATTTTTGGATCGGAAAGCTTTTCAAACTTTTCCGTAAAATAATATACTGAATATATAAATACAAAATATACTCGTAAAAATATTGTTTAGGCTATATACTTTACTTCCGTAATATATTCATGATAATAATAAAAGGTTGAATTTGCAATGTGGGCTTTTTACAATGTAGAGTTTAGATTTAAGGTCTCTCATCATTTCATTTAGAAAATGGGCTCCTATTGTTGAAAAAATCAGAAAAGTAAGGGACATAGTTTCATTTGATTTGATGGGTGACAAAAAATCAGAAAATAGTTCAATCAATTCAGTCAACCCATCTTTTTCCCTCCTTTGTCCCTTCTTCTTCCCTCCTTTCAAACCTAAATTTATTTTTGGGTATCCATATGCAGCTCTTTTCTTCTTCCCATTGAAACGCAGAAATCTGGACTGCTTGTTGAGCTTCTTCTTCACCGGAATGTATTTGTGGGTAAGCAGTGTTTGTTCCTATTTTTGGGTAAGCAGTGTTTGTTCCTATTTTTGGGTAATCTCAAACTTATTGGGTAATGTATTTGTGGGTAATGTGGAACTTCTCATCTCTTCTTTTTGTGAATCTAAAACACTGAAACTTCCTGTTCTATTTGTGGGTAAGCAATGTTTGTTTACATTTTCTATTTGTGGGTAAGCAGTGTTTGTTTGTATCCATGGATAATCTCCAACTTCTCATCTTCCTGGGTAATGTATTTTGGGGTAAGCTGAAACTTTTCATCTTCTTGGGTAATGTATTTCGGGGTAATCTAAAACAGTCAAACTTCCTGGGTAATGTCAAACTTTTTGGGTAATCTATTTCTGGGTAATCTATTTCTGGGTAATCTCAAAATTCTTGGGTAATGTATTCCTGGGTAATCTATTTGTGGGTAAGCAGTGTTTTTTTTTTCCCAAAAAATTAACATCAAATCATTTCAAAAAAAAAGCTTGCACCCCTCTCTTTTCAATTCAATGTCTACAGTAGCCTAGTTTATACTTTTCAGACCTATTTTATGTAGTAAATTTATTAGAGGCCCATTTCACAAAATGAAAAACTTTGGGGTCCTCTTTCTCTCGTTATTTCATAATAAAATGATATAAATACGGATAGTATATATATATATATATTAAAACTCGTAAAATTCTAATTACGACGTAAAAATACTCTAAAAATATATTTAGGCTATTAAAATATCAATAAATACATGGAAGATACTTATCGAGAACACACCTAGAATTTGGACGTTACAGCAATGGGTCACGACTTGCTGGGTTCACGACTTATACCCGTTCGGCATGTAGAGCCGCAAAGCCAGTTAGAAAGTAATGATGAAATCTACAGTTTGTTTTTCAATATTTGGTAGATCAGATTTATTTTCTTTCCGTTATGGGATACTCGATTGTTGGAAAATAAACACTGAATTAGACGAATTCATGAGCTGCAGTGATTTCACAGTAGGCAAGCTATAGCATTCTATACGAACAAATGCAGATAGAAATTCACAATCTTGTATTGCAATGATATTATATTAGGGTTCATTGCTCAAAATTTTGTTTATTCTCACTACTGCTTCTTCATCTTTCTAAGTCTGTACATGAGGGACTCCATAGCCTTCTGAATCTTGGTTCTACTCGTCTCACTAACAGCATTTGATGCCTGCTGCAAATTCTGGATGCCGCGACCCAAGCTAGCAATCGCAGGAGCTGCAGGAAGAGATGCAACTGCGCATTCAATCCCGTCTCCATGTGTAATCAGTCCGGCACAAGTAGCAATACTGCATCCAAAAGTAGCCCAAGGCAAAAATCCAACACGTTGGACTCGTCTTTTCCTCATAATCTCATAGAAAGCTGTTCTCATCGCTGATAAGCTCGTTTTCTCAGCTGAGGCTATCATACTATGAGTCACAACACGGATTTTCTCTGCGGAAATTGCTGCCTTCCAAGCTGTTGATGTTTTCACTCCACTTGCCAGGCCCGGAGCCACTGCTTTTGATGTACCAAGAATTTTACTGACTGCTACGATGGCTTTATGTGTATGTGTAATGAAAAGCTTCAGAGAAGACGGAATGTTCAAGGTTACTATTTTTAATACATTAGATGCAGGGAAGACTTTGGTGAGAGATGAAGCGCCAAGAATAGCTGTTGCTCCAGCTCCTAATGCAACAACCGGTTTGTCTTTCAAAAGAACTCGTCTTTGACCGTCCATGGACATTTCAAACTCAAGATTATTGTCTACAACAAGATCTTCTATCATATTGCTGATTTCTTCAGGAACAGTAGCGTTCCAATATTTCCTAACACCAGCTAGTCTAGCTGCATCAACAACAGCAACAATCGTTTTGAAGTTTTTAGTTTGACTATGAAGGACTTGAGAAAGAAGGCAAGAAGACTGCTCCTCTACCGGAAGTTCTGAAAACTGAATATCTCCTGATTCATGATTTCCAATCTCACTTAACGGGAGTCTCCCTGAACTGTTCAAAACAACTCTTAGCCACTCAACAGCAATTTGAAAAGTAAAGACTTCAGCAAGATTATCGACATCCACTTTTTGTCCTTTTCCAATATCATCAAACATTTTCTGAGAATAAGCAAGAGCTCTCCCCATTGATGGGAGATGAGAAAATAAATCATGTAAATCAGCAAGTAGTGGATAAACAGATTGTGCAAATGCGGGTGGTTGATAATCACTTCTTGGCTCCGTGCAGCCAACAGCTGAAGATTGTTCGGACGTTAATGATAAATCCAACTGTCCGGACAATGACTTCAACATTTGGATATGAATAGGATTGGAAGTAAAAAACCTGTTCGAATTAGTTGAAACACCTCCCAAATTTCGTAGAGCAGCCCCGTTTGGCTGCAAGCCCAAAGCTTGAAAATTCTTGTTATCAAACCCACTTTGAGTAGGAGACGCCTCAACATCATCACCAGGCTTTACCAATGGAGCATCCAACATTAAGAAAGACGATCCTAACTCTTCTGCTATCCTCTTTGCAACAAGCAAATGCCCGTAAAAACCGACCCCAAATATTTCCTTCAAAACCAAGCTGCCAGCAATATCCTCATATTCATCCTTACCTTTTCTGTCTACAAAGCTCCTCAAGAGCACACTATAGGGAGAGGTCGGTACCAAATTACCCTTGTCAATCGCATTCCCAGATCCGTGTTCTTGAAACATATAATTGGGTAATGTAGCACCGACTTGAACAAGTACAGCATCCGGCCGAACCTCTCTAATAAGAATCTCAGCATCTCTGGCTGATCTCTCTGATAAATTCTGTGCACACAGGAGGTATACAACGGCCCCAGTTTCAGGCACAGGCAACGCAAAAACAAACTGTTTAGTCAGCTCAGGAATCGGTAATTGTCGAACCAATCTATCTGACAATTTCAAGTCATCAACTTTTAGTGCAGAAAATGGCCATACATTATGCAACTGATTAAACAGCCCCCAAAAGAACATCTTGCGTCCAACCGAGCATCAAAGATCCTACGAAAACCCTAACTCTTGTATTAATAAGCAAACCCTAAAAGAAGGCTCCAAAGTCTAAAGTCAAAATTGAAAGGTTATTTTTGCCAACTCAACCCAATTTGCGCGATTATGCAAACTTCTGGAACCCTGCATCGATTGTTCCAGCAGACGCAATAATATATCATGATCACCAATAAATTACGATAGAAGAATTGAAAGAGAGTGATATTAGATGAACGATTGAATTACCTTTGTCGTAATCGATTGAGCTGTAAAATTCGTAATTGGGTTCTCTCTTGCGGAGAGGAAGAAGGGTTGAAAGCGTAAACCTTATTAGAGAACAACACCAATGATCTCTTCCTGGAATCTAGAAACTTTGGGTTCCTGCCCAGATTTTCCAGTCTTTTCTATGTTCTAACAGTACTTTGCAAACCTCCAACCCCGGCTCCCCCTCCCAACTATCCTCAACCTCCCTCGACGTCGCAGGAGATCCGGCAATCCAAATTTCCTCTTACAGTCCGTTTCGGCCCAACCTCGCTACCGTTGCTCAGCGGAGAGCGGCAGAAGCATCCAAGTCAGTTGGGCGAACTCATAGATGAACCAGAATGCATCGAGATTTAAGGAATGTGATTAATAGGTATATCTTACTCAATTAGTCAGGCGGACGTCAAATCTTTTAGTTTTAGATTAAATAATTATTTAATAAATTATAGATCTCCTATTGAGAAAATTGGTGTAAAAGGGCCTTTTTTTTTATCCATTTTTTTTTTTTATACAAGGTAAAAAACTTAGAAGGATCAATTTCGAGAAACAGATCGTCCTAATGCATCCTTTCGGACCGTGTTAATCTCCCTGAAAATATGTTGTGCGGTGGAGTAATGGAAATCAGCCATAATGAATGAAATGTCGTGAATCATCATATCAAGTTCCCAAGGCGGCTTCCAACTTCCAAATTCGGTTAATCGAATTGATAAGCGTTAGATTGTCTCCTTCAATCTCGATAGATGAAACTCCACACTCCTTAGCCTTTTGAAGGCCAAACCGCAAAGCAATTGCTTCTGCTTCCAATACTGAGTTTGCATTACAAATGCCACATCCTACTGCCGTAGGGATCGCCTGTTGGTCCCGAATGATAAATCCATAGGCATACTTATTTGGTGAATTATGTGAGGCGTCAAAATTGAGTTTGTAGGATCCTTTCGTAGGTCGTTGCCATTTAATGTTTTTCTTTCTTCTTCTTTGTAATTTGGTTGTTAGGGTATTCTTATTGTTTTCCGAATTAGCTAGTTCCCAACTTGTGATTTGGTTAATAGCAATGACTTTGACATTTTGTGGAAATTTTTCTTTTTTAAAAACGAACTGATTTCTAGCCATCCACATATTCCACCAAATAACAACTACTAGAATCATCTCCTTATTCGAAATTGAATCCTTGAGTTCAGAAAGGGTCTCAACAATTCCTTGATTATCGAGATCAATGTTTTGAATGCTACTTTTTATCTTCTGGTTATCAATGGTTGTTATCATAATCGGACAATGAAAGAAAAGGTGTTTGGCACTTTCAGTATGATTATTACAAAACTCGCAATTCATGACGATCGGAATCCTTTGTCTGTCGAGATTGTGTTTTGTAGGAAGCCCATCCATAGCTAATTTCCACAAGAAATTCTTGGTTTTCGCAATAATGTCCATTTTCCAAATCCTTGTTTTGTCAAGAGTAACTCCAACTTTTCGTTTTTGAATCATCTCTAATGATGATCTAGTCGAATACCACCCATCATCATTTCCCGACCAATATAAGCGATCACGGATTTGACTTTTAGGGAGGTTATATTCCTTTATTTTTTCTATTACATTATTTGGTAAAATTGTTTTTAGTTGGTTTATTTTTTGGTGATCCCAAGCATTATTACTAATGAAAGAGGAAGTTAATACAGACTGATTCACTATCGTTTGATTGGTTATTTCGTGTTTTAGTGGCTTGTCCAGCAACCATACGTCTGTCCAGAATCTAACCGTTTTTCCATCACCCACCCCCCATGCCAGGCCTTTAACAAATTCTTTATGAAGTTTATTCAAGTTTCTCCATTGCCAAGACACGTTCTTTCCGCATTCGTAGTTCCAGAGTCTTACTCCTTTTAGGTATTTTTCTTCCACGATCTTAACCCAAATGTTATCTGGTTCAGCCAGGATTTTCCACAAAAGTTTGATTTGCAATGCTTTGTTCATGTCTTCCGCTTTCCTTATCCCCGTTCCCCCTAGGGACCGCGGTTTACAAATCTTATCCCAACTAATCAAAGGATGGTGATTAGGACCCTTATTCCAAAAGAAAGTTCTATTAATTTTATCCAGTTCGTTGTGTATGTTTCCCGGCAACATGAATGTCTGCATTAAATAACTTGGTTTTGCGTTGAGATTAGCTTTTATTAACGTTATTCTTCCTTCTTAGGACAAAGATGATGCTTGCCTTTTTGTATCCATGATACAAAATAGTTCCCTCTAATTTTCTTTCAAAAAAATAAATCTAAATGAAATTATAAATCATGGGTAATAAGGTAGCTATTTAAGGGCAAATTAGTAATGTAGCATAATAACTGCCTAAAAGTTAAAGATAATAAAATCAAAAAAACGGCAACAACATATTTAGTGTGATACGGTATCGGCGGTTCGTCTTCTTTACTAAACATTTCATCCGAAAAAATAAGCGTCATTTGGAATCTCCATTGTATCGTGAGATTCTCCATTCGCAACTTCCATCTTCAAATCGTGATCTTCGACCGTCTTCAACCTTCTGTCTGATCTATTCTTTGTGTGACAACAATCAATCCTTATAAGTATTCCAAATTCTCTCAACAATATACCATTTTAATGGCTTCGGTTTTGGTTCAAACCAAAAACAGTTGATGAACGTTTTACCTAAAATCCATACTAAAAACCGCCATTGTTGATCTGTAACTACATGGCCTTTCATTTTTGCGGCCTTGCATGGTGTTATGAAGCATGATTTTTGTGATGTATATTCGATTAGGTTTTGGAATCCGACCACACAAAGAAGAACAAATCTGTTTTAGGTTGTTATGGAACTTAATTTTGAAATTAGTCATTTCTGTGAAATTTATGTATTCGAATTAACAGTGACGAAAGATTATGTACATAATTTATGTTTTGCATGTGTTTTATATGAAGAAGAAGCCTATGTACTGATAGTTTCTCAAAAAGCTGTGTTATTTTTGTGGTCGATGGTCTGATTTATGTAAATGTATGTTTTGTAACTTCAAATATTGTTTGATTTATTTATGTATACCATTTTCTGTACCTATTTATAGAATGGATCAGATTTATGTACATAACAGAGGATGAAAAACTGTTATATATTAGATTATGTATCCCCTGTATCTCAGTTTTGTACATAATTACAGAATGTCTCAGTTTATCCTTAAAGATTATGTACTTAATTTGATATGTTTGATTTTGTATCATATACACTCTGTATCACAGTTTATGTATCTAATTACAGCATGATTCAGACATTTATGTATCTAATGTATCACATAAGTAATAAGTTTATGTTTGAAGACTATGTACATAATTACAGAATGACTCAGTCTATGTTTGAACACTATGTACTTTAATTTCTTATGAACTGAGTGTAGTCGGCTGTTTTAAGTTTATGTTCCAAGTTTTTTACTGAGTCAAGTTATGGTTGACATAATTATGTTTGAATTTGTATTATGTACCCACTGTAGGTCATGTACAATGCTTTTTTCTTTTGTTGCAATGTTTATGTAGCTATTATGTGCATAATATTATGTAGGCTATTCAATACATACAGATAAATTATGTAATATAGTATTTAGCCAGAAATTGACTGGGAATTTTTTCTATTTACTATGTGATTGAAGAACAAAATGGTTAGAACGAAACAAATGGCTGTCAAAAATCAAACGAAGGAACAAAGAGATGAAGCTCAAGCTCATCGCATTAAAAAGGTGAATATTTGAAATCAAATTGCTATATTCGTCACAGGCTCGAAATTTGTCAATAGCTTACTCACACTCTTTACATAATATTTTCAACAATTACATAAACCTTCATTATGTACACATATACATAGAACATTCTGGTCGTTAACTACATGACTACTTTGTCAAACAATACATAACATACACATTCCATAACTTATGTTAACATAAGTATTTCACACATTTCACATACTCTACATAATCTTACCAACTTACATATTATGTAACACAAAAATAAACCAAATTTATAGTTTCAACAGTTATGTACAATCAAGTACATGAACATAAATTTTCGCACTTATACATAAACATAAACCGAAATTATGTAAACATACGCACATAAAATTATGTTCCTCACCTTCAGCATTATTGGCACTCAGTACATAAAAAATAACCGACACATAAATTTAACAACTACATAAACCGAACTTATGTACACATACACACATAAAATTATGTTCGTCACCTTCAGCATTACCGACACCTCAGCACCTAAAAAATCACCGACACATAAATTTAATACCTACATAATATTAAGCAGATACATAAACTACGCAGGCACATCACAGTACCTTCTCAACGACAGTGGTTTAAACTTAAACATAATCAAACTTATGTACACATACAGACATAAAATTATGTTCGTCCCCTTCATCATTACCGACACTCAGCACATAAAAAATCACCGACATATAAATCTACAAAATACATAATATTAACCATATACATAAATTACGCAGAGAAAATGTGCGAAATGGCCACCAATTAAACGATTGAACGTACATACCTCACAGATCGGGACAAAAATCTCTCAAAACGATTGGATCTACAGATCGAGTTCTTCGTCCCAAAAATCGCACAAAACAAACGATTGAATCTACAGATTGACAATCCGAATGTTGATGATCACACAACCGTAACGAGTGAAGAAACAGATCATCAAAACGCAATAAATCGGCAGTAATCGCACAAAAAATAGAGAAAATGTTGATGACAGTAAGCGAATAAATCTGTAGAAATGGTGGTTATGGCTTCAGAAATGGGGAATTTCGTGATTCTGGGATCACATTCACAAGGAGGGTATATTTGCTTTCCTAACAGCATCCTGATTTGTAGGGGACCATATTAAATAAGCATATTTATTTAAAAAACTACCACATCAGCATTTTTTATTTCCTGCAGGGGTATCAATTCTTTTGAAAATTTATTTGTATTAGAAAATTACTAGGGGCCTACTTTATCTACATTTTTACATAAGAGACTAGTTAATCTACATTAATATATAATTAGCCTACTTCCCCTTTTCTCTCATCTCTATTTGTATTTCTAAAAAAAAAATTCTTAAAATACGTTTTAAAACTTATTAATTCACTGATATCAATTATATTCTTGAAGTTAATAAATTATACTGAATAAATTTAACAAAAGTCTGGTGTCCAATTTTTATCTTTTGGTTTTTATCCTTCAATTAATAAAATAACTTTTATTTTTTATTTTCAAAAAATATTGATAATTTTTTGCTTCAAAAAATAGGATTTTTTGTGCTAATAGTGTAGTTGTTAATGATGTTGATGTCGGCAATATATTTGTTGATAGTTTGTTGATGGTACTTTGGTTGACAATTTATTTTTTGACTTTGTAGTTGTTGGTAATACATTTGTTAACAACCTAGTTGATGATAGTATTTTTGGTGACAATATAATTGACGATGGTACTCTCACAATATAACTGTGAGAGTGCAAGTGATGATAATACGATTGATGACAACACAACTGATGTCATGTTTATTTGATGGCAATACGATTCATTTTAAAATTGTTTTAAAAACGTCAAACAAAAATTTTGAAATTTTTTATTAGGGGTCAAAAACAAAAAAAAAGGAAGAAGAAGAAGTTTGGCGTTAGATTTTCGTTTTCAAAACTCAAATAGGCTAGTTAAAAAATTTAGTTTTACCAATTATATCTCTTTCTATATATATTTCGTCTACATATATTGTCATTTTTGCATACAAAGCAAATACTTAGAAACTGAAAGATCATCTTTATTTCAAAAGCCTATAAACCAATTTTAAGTACATTTTTAAACAACTTAGGATCTGTTTAGCAACATAAGACTATGTAGATGAAGCTAAATAGTGAAAATAACTATTTTGATAAAGAATGAATGAGATTAAATTATTTAAGGAGATGGAATACAAAAATAAGTTCTTTGAGTGTTGGATATAAACGAGATGAATATAGATAAATTTACGAAAAAGGATATAGTTTAATTTCAAAAAGAAATAAATCATAAATAATAGTACCTGTACAGGATTATATAGTTTCATCTCCTTAATCCCAATATACTTGAGTAATGAAGATTAAAGTTTGAGTAAAAAATAATCTCATTTCATTTCCACCGTCTCTTCAACTTTTTTATCAAACACACAAAACACATAGATAAAATTTTAATTTCATCTCTTTCATCTCAATAATATTCCCCCAACGTTCTACCAAAATCTCTAAAATGATTATTTTGATCTCTTGATTACTTAGACTTTTGTGGAATGTATTAAATAACACTTAGGATGAAGTTATAAGAGAGGAATGAACAAGAAGAGTAGATTTTTTTACTTGCTCTTGGTGTATCTTGTTACATTGAGAATGTCCTCTATTTATAGGCCAAAATTTGGAGGATTTCATAATAAATAAAATAATTCACCTTATACAATTTACTTTACTTCTTAACTAAACCACACTAGAAGACATGCATGTGATATATGGGTACAAAACATCATGTACATATGTCTTGTACATATTTTTCATGACCATTAACACTTTGTGATTAGTTGAACAATTGGTCATATAGTTCAACAATTTAACAATTTCAAATATAGCTGAACAATTGACAATTTGACCATATATTTAAATAATTTTGAATATAGTTGAATATTTGGTTGTAACCCTTGATTTGAAATAAACTTTAGCTAAACAAATACATGATATATATATATATATATATATATATATATATATATATATATATATATATATATATATATAGAGAGAGAGAGAGAGAGAGAGAGAGGATAGATTATATGAGAACAATCTCTAACATGAGAACATGAGAACAAATCATGACCATCCAATTTTTAAAATTCAATGGTCTAGATTAATGGTAGAAAATGATAAATAGGAAACCAAATAATGTATAATAATTACTCACTCTCATTAAAAGAGAGTGAACCCACTCTCTCTTAATTGTTTTTTAAAAATATATATTGTATTATAGGAAACCGTTAGTTAAAAAAGATTCACCAGATATCTCCTTCTTCATCTCTATTATACGTAAACTCCATTAACAGTTCTCTCCAATTCCGCCAAATCAAAAAACGAAACAATGGAAAACTCAGATTGAGTGTGCATTTGCAAATTTATTCAATTCGGCCTCTCTACAACATCTGTTCAAGTCGATCATAACAACAGAATTCAACAAGCTGTCATATCCTGTCAAGAAAATCATATCCCGTCAAGAAAGCAGTTTGTTTCTTCATATGCAAATCTGAGTAAGTGTATGTATTCAAATTTAATCGTTGTAATTGAATCGCTTTGACATAAATCGTGTGAATAACCGCATGAATTGTAGAGTTGCATTGGTGAAACTCGTAAGAAGAACCGATAGACAAAAAAAATTCGTTGTTGATAATAAATAGATTAGCTACGAATAACACACTTGTATTATATTTAGTTTCAGTTGAAAAGAGCATTATAAGTACGAATAAACAAATTCCAGGTTGATAATAAATATAATAAACAGAGTAACTACGAATAACACATTTGTATCATTTTAGTTTCAGTTGAATATATCATTATAATTACGAATAAAATAAATTGACGTCTAATAGAATATTTATTTTTTCAGGCACAACCAAACAATGTGAGGTTCATAAGTCTAATAGAGTTTTCTAGAGACAAAGAAGTTCGTAATGGTGTTAATGAAGTTGTCATTGATAGTATCCCAAGAAGCTTTGAATAAGAGTTGAAGCCGTCGGGATCAGGCGCCTTGTCATCGCCCATGGAGAAAATGGCCAACTTAATTTCCTCCAAAGTGACAAGGGAGGAGAGGTTCTTGAGGTTGAAGATCTTGTCAAAGCCAAGAATAAAGGTACTCGTATGAAAGGTTCCCTGGAGAATGCAACAACCAAGGTTGTAAAACCTTTAAAGAAGTGTGCTCGGTGTAAGAAACTTACAGATCATGACAAACGGAACTACAAGGAAGTTATGTAGAATATAGTTAGTGTTCTTTTACATTATTTGAATTCATAATTATTGAAACCTTTCAGTCCATTTAGGACTTAAGGCTTTTGATTAATAGTTGTTGTTTTATCTTTAAAAACAAATGCTTATCAACAATGTATTATTTCACTTAAAAAACGTTTGTAATTACGAATTTTCTGCTTATATACATTGTTAAATCTCACTTTAAAAACATTTGTAATTACGAATAATCACTATTATGTCAAACACAAGTAAATAATATATTATTGGCATTTTGGTTTAGAAACTTCATAGTGTAAATTATGCAAACATCCACGACGCATCGATTAATAACTAGTCAAATCAAAGTAGACATTCACAAAATAAGTCAAACAATAATCCTAAAAAACAAAAAAAAACAGTTAAGTTTGAAGATTTCAAATTGCTAGTAGTAGAGTACATTAACTAAATGAAGTATATATAAATGATCTTAGCATTGACCGTTTGTAATTACGAACTTAATGCTTCTATACATTGTTATGTCTCACTAAAAAAACGCTTGTAATTACGAACTTAATGCTTGTATACATTCTTATAGATCACTTAAAACACGTTTGTAATTACGAATAATTGCTTGTATACATTATAATATCTCACTTAAAAAACGGTTGTAATTACGAATAATCGCTATTATGTCAAACACATATCCTAAAAAAACACACGACACATTGATTAATAATCAGTCAAATCAAAGTAGACATAAACAAAATAAATCCAACAATAGTCTTAAAAAACCAAAAACACAGCTAAGTTTGAAGATGTCAAGTTGCAACTAGTAGATTACATTAAGTCAAGGAAGTCTATCTAAACGTCAAGCTCCCGTTCCTCTTCATCACTAGTCAACTTCTCTTTTCCCTTTCCTTTAATGTCCTTAGGCTTGGTGACATTATTCACACAACCGCTCTTAATGCTGTTTACCACACAAGTATCAAACAACACTAGAAAATTCTGAAGAAACTCAAGCCCTCCATCCAAACCCTCAACCATCCGTTGCCTTACATGATCTGGCCTCAAATTAACATATTTTTGAGTATATTGAAGCCTCCATTTATCCCTAACCTTGTCGGTATCACTCTCCTTCTTTCCACTTTCTTTGTTACCACCCAACGGTAACCCAAGACAAATATGAACATCTTCAGCTGTTATGTAAAGGCTTCGTCCATCCTCAAATTCGAAGCTGCACTTGTTAGGATCAAAGTGATCAACTAACCAAGAACAAAGGGACAATGGTGTATTTCTTAGTTCCAATTCCAAGAAACTACCAAATCCAATGTCCCTAATTGCATTTATCTGCGCAACATGCTTTTCTCAATCCGACAAAAGTTCTTTAATGCCATTCACAAAAGATTTCGGAGAGCATCTGGTAGGCAAGTTGTTGTACCCTTCAAGCTTCCCCCTGCTTTGCCTTGGACCTTTAGCAACTCTCTTCCGTTTGGTAACAACCTTATCCCCATCAAAACTATCGTCAAGATCCTGTTCCTCTTCATCACTAGTCAACTTCCCTTTACCCTTTCCTTTAATGTCCTTAGGCTTGGTGACATTCTTCATAACTGCATAAACAACATTTTCATTACTCGTCATTATTCGTAATTAATAATGCATTATCATATTAGTAAATCGATGTAATCACAATTTATTCATAATTAACTACTATTTTACATGTCAATCGAAATTTTTTTGTATAATAAATATGAGATCATGTTGACTAATTAATTCCATAGTTAGTTTATGTTTTGAAATCTAATATGCACTTCATATTCGCATTATTCGTAGTTAGTTGAAAACATATGCATCATATATGTTAACTTATAGTTGAGAACATAAGCTTAAAACGCGTAAAACAAATTAATAATTATGAATAATATTTACAAACTATATTGTTGATAACAAAAAGCGCATCATCAATATCATTCGTAATTATAGAATATATTTCATCAACATATTCCACCAACATTACTTTAAGGTCGGTCTAAGATTATTCATAATTAATCAAAAACAACAATGCAAGCAAATATCAACACACCAATCACAAAACCACCAACAATATTCAATCAGTTTCATCAATATTGTAAAAAAGAAATTAAGCATTCTTAAACACTGTCTAAATTGAGTCGTTGTCATTCTTGTAAATCATAAAAGTGCAGAGAATTCTACAAACGAAATGGATCTAATAACAGGGAGAGAGGAGAGGATACCTTTCAGCGGCGACAAAAAAAAACCCTAGATCGAATGGAAGATGGAGATTTGATTTGTAAAGGAGTCATTTAGGGTAAGCAAGATCCTGAACAGCCGGCGAATCACAACGACAGAAAAACCGCTGCTTGTGCGGCCACAACCGAGTCGCCGGACGCAGAGCCGCCTGGAGGTCGCCGGACGCAGTAGAGGGCAAACGAGCAGCCGGTTGATCTAGATCCATGACGAGCCGCCTGGAGGTCGCCTTTGTTGTCTTTGTTGCGCCACCAACACCGGGACGCAGAGCCGCCTGGAGGTCGCCGGACGCAGTACAGGACAACAGCAACTGAGTTCCGGAATGCTCCTCGTCGTCTTTGTTGCGCCACCAACACCGGGAGGTTCGTTGATTCGGCTTCAGAACACCCTATTCGACCGCCACAACCCTAAAACCGTCTTTCCCAATGTGCAGCTTCTATGGAGTGAAATTAGGGATTCCAAATTGTGCTATATTTGGAAGCGCGTGTGTGTTGAAGTTTTATTAATAATTACGATACTAACCCTAAATCTTGACCCTTAATAATAAACAATCCTACGGTCTGTGATTGTTCTCATGTTCTCATGTTAGAGGTTGTTCTCATAGGAACCACACCCTATATATATATATATATATATATATATATATATATATATATATATATATATATATATATAGTCAAATGCAAGTGTAAAGGGGTCTTAGGGTCAAAGGTAGGCAATATCCACAACCATTGGATCAAATAACAAATTTTCAAATGTAACATGTATTTCTTCAATTGAAAATTGTTCAACTATATGACCAATTGTTCAACTACGTTTGAAATTGTTCAACTATATAACTAATTCTACAAATTTTAATTTATATGTTCAATTATTCAACAAAACTTGTGTTCAAGTATATAACTAATTCTTCAGATAAACGTGGTAGTCCTAAATCTAATTAGAGGAATTACTTGTCAATTTGTTATTGGACAAATAAACGTGGTATTATTGAATCTTGTCCGATTATTTGAGAATTTTCTCAAGTAAGGAGTGAAAACTGTGAGAGATATGCACCCTTAAATAAACAACTCTCTTAAATAAACAACAATCGTGCACTTTGTATTATACATGTTCATTTTGTATTTGTTCATTCACGTTGTCTTATAATTCATTCATTTTGATTAACAACAAGATAATGCAACATGAACAATCGATAAACAACACAAAAAAACTCTCTTATCGAATTATATTTGTTATAAATAAAGGTAGAGAGTAAAGAGATTTAACTAGTCCAATTGGTATATGGTGAGGGAGGGGAAGACCTTCCAACTGGGTTCACGATCCCAATGTACACGATCGTGGACCCTCTTTATAATGCGTTAAGGATGCACGATCGTGCACCTATTAACCATGCACGACAGGTCTTCAAATTCAAATCAAGATCGTTGATGGTTTCAAATCGAACACGTACAAGAAAACAAAATAAAGCTTCTTAAAAATCCTTTATATGAGTAAAATATAAAATTAAACTAGATTTGTTTTATATACTTATACAGTTATACCAACCAATTGATATGTTCATTCACAAATTTGAACGGTCGTTCTCATTCTAAACTAGACGGGTCAATGTAACAAAATCTAACACCTCCAACCTGAGAATTTTAAGACTATGGTCAAACATCTTCCAACCAAGAACAAAAAAACTACCTCGTAAATAGAAATAAATCAAACTTAAAATGATTTGGATTTGTGGGTTACTGCAAAAAATTATGTGAATGACCCAACTAAAGCCGAAGACCAACCAATAAACCCTCTAGTCTCAACATCTCAACCCCTTTGCATCAAAAGTAAACTTACAGATGGCTTCCTGGGAAAAAAATTAACACATCCTTTGACAGTAGAAAACTTACATGTGTAAAAAATTAACACATCCTTTGACAGTAGAAAACTTACATCTCAACCCCTTTGCAAATAACATATCTGCAGAATGTCGTAAATCCGATAACAAAGAAGATAGAAAAAGTTGAATCAGAAACAAAATCTATGTGATATGTGTCGATGATGAAAGCAAACTAAACAAGGGCTGGATGGCGTTGAAGACGCTTGAGATCCCAGAATTGTCTTTGTCCAGCAACAAATTGGCGAGTAGTTCCTCTAATTAGATTCAGGACTACCATGTTTATCTGTCCATCTGTTTCTTCTTCCTCTTCAAAGAATGGATTTCAAAATGTACAGGTTGCTATTCTCCAATTCACACCTTGATAAAGGAAAACGCCAAGGGGCAAACGGGAGCATGCTTTCAGTTGCTTTCGTTTCAACCCTCCATATCACTCATTAGAGGAGCTTGCTAGTCCTCCGCTTTGACGGGCCTCCCGGGAACAGCTTCATTATCCATCCCAGTACTCGCTCCACCACCTAAAATGAGAATTGCATAAAAGAAGGGTAAATACGATACTCAACTACTTCTAAATTTTAGAATTTCTACATTCCTATTTAACAATATTCTGTCTTTCTAGAATTTGCGTTCATTTGGTAAGTGCAAAGAGGGAAGAGAAAGGAACATTCCACTTTTTACTATGCATTTTGGATCCCCATTTTGATTCTCACAAAGCCGAAGAATGACCGAGATAGATTGAAATTCACAATAATGAATCTGACAAGACGACTACAATTACTTATCTCTCAAACCCTCCTAAAACATATTAACTTCCCGTGCCAAACAACCTAATTCGCAGTGAGCATATCAAGCATCATAAAGCTCAAAAACTCCTGAAATCGAACAGGATGCTAACAGACACAGCAAGATTGATAATATGGAAAGAAAGGTATGGACAAACATCAACAGGTAGGATTTAGAGACTAATGCAGAAGCCCACTCACTTCCCAAAACAAATTAGGTTAAGACATTTGAGCTATACCTCGTCACCTTCATCAGCATAAGTCATGTTCTCTTGGACAATCTGAGAATCAGAAGGCTGCTTAGCTGAAACATTATCTTTTGCCATGCTTTGGGCCGTCAAAAGTTCTAATCTTTGGGTTTGAGCTTCAAGTCTCTGGGACAACTCCTTGTTCATATCCTATGACATATATAAGGAGCAGAAATACATTACAAAACAAACAAAACAAACAAATCAACCATAGGAGAGGGAAGCAGTAGAGGTGAACAAAATGAAACATCTTCTACCCTATAGGCACAACAATATAGCATGGAAAAACATAAAACAAAACTGAATTGTTCAAAATAACCACCACCAGTTTATATTTCCACTTCATGTTAAAGCTCATCCATAGGTTGAGCCCTATATCAAACAGTGACAAACTATTAAGCATGCATATACCTTGAGTTTCGAAGTTGAAGATATCTCTGCCACCAGAGCTTGTGTCAACTCCTCCTTCTCTACCACTAGCTGCACAAATATACAAGCCACAAAATCATGAAGATAACTTTTTTTATAGAACAAATATTATCCAAGTGATATCAGACTCCGACCTCAGAGAGTAAGGTATTAATGTTTTGAATCGTTTGTACTTGGTCTGGAGGAATAATCATAGTTGCACTATCAAAATCAAATGCTCCATTTTGCTGTAGTAGTTGTAAATTGTCAGCATCAGGTGAAGAGGATGCTGAAGTGTTACGTTCCTCAGAAATCGGTGCAGAAGATGATTGTGCGTTGCCACCATGAACAACTTCTGAGAATAAAAATTGCTTCAGATTTTAGACTACAAAAAAAGATTTAGAGGCTCCCTCCGTTTTCACATTCTCCAAGGGGGTTATATATCCAATTGCTCTATTCTGTATTGGTTTTGAGCTTCATTTCAGGAAACAATTAAAGAACAACTTCTGTAGATTGGCATCCCAGAGAAACTATGATTAACACATTACAGCATTAAGTGCTGATAGTCTTGATATTTCCTTACAGGTTCGAACAAAGATATGGTTACAGATGTATGGCAACTATTCAAACCTAATCCCAATTACTGCAAAAGCTAGCAATAAGCTTCAGCAACTGTCAGACTGTCAAAGACATACCTAAATCATTAGTTGAAGTTGATACATTTTTCTTTGATTGTTGTTGAACATTCTCAATGAATCGTCCATTTGCAGAAGCTTTCCTGAATTTTGACTGCAGCAACTTTTTTTCTGCATAACCAAATACAAGACAGGTGGGAAAAAGAAATCTATAGGATAAGAATGCAGTGAACCAAGAAACATATTCTAACGAGGAAAAGCAAAATAACTTCATAAGCATGTACATATGACTGAAATACACACAAGCTGGACGAATGATATTTGCATCAGAAAACAATGCAGGAAAATTTTCTATAAAATCCAATAGACAGATGTATAAAAACAACTCCATTGATATTTTTCAGTATAAACATCGATAATTTATGTAGGTAAAATGGTAAATGTGTCACTTTTGTTCCAATTCACTAGGCTTCAACGATGTAAAAATTACGGGAGGTAAAGAAAAATTGCAAGCTGCTAAGCTTTGTAATTTCAATTTGATACTGTACAGAACTATGGAATTAGCAAATTTACCTTCCTGCAAAGCATCTATTGTCATCTTCAGATCCTGTTGCTCTCTTTCAAGTCTGAGCATCTTCTTTCTGTGTTAATAGAACCATTTTTAATGACATGAGACAATGCAAAATTAAACTTCTATTATCCTCACCAAAATGTGTGAAGTAGCAGAGAGTGTGAAACTCAAAAAAGCTGAGTAAACTTTGTTTTCTATAGTTTCGAGAAACATATTAAACCCAGAAAACATGTCCTTGGTCCAGCACTATAATCACTTCAAATGATAGATTATAAAGTTCATAAGAGTGCTTCATTCAAATCATTTAAGGCCATCAGATTCCATGATCTAATATAGAAGTTGGAAAACCTCATCTAGAAGTAAAAAATATAGTCCAACACTCCTATTGCAGCAACTTCAAATTAGAATTCTCTCTCTTTCTCTCTCCCCCCGTATTATCAAGTTACAAGACAATATTATAGCACAAAGGTAGACAAGTTATCAGGTCCACAAACCAAAAAATCGTAGGATATGGAAACAAACAAAAGAAGACCCATTAAGCAGAAGCTACAGTATGTGTCCCATTTAGAAGAACAAAGAAGAAAACATACTTGCATGAAGCAATTTCAGCATTGGATTTCTCCAACTCCTTCTCCAACTTCAGTTCATTAGACCTTAATCTTAGGGCCTACATAAAGGATTCAACAAATTCAAAGTTCATAGCATAGAATTGCTAGAATCACAGTAATGAATCTCAATGTGACAGGGAAAAGAGGAAGGGTGACTGATAGAGACACAACATATGGAAAATATTCTTGTAGCTGTGAAGACTCGGATGGATTACAATAATGCAAGAGTTAAGAAATGAATGTTGTAACCAGAAGAACTACAATAATGTGAAGACTCGGAGGTATATTGATATGGTCACCAGTAAAGCTTTCCTCTCCTCAGAACACATGTTGGTTAGATTCTACACTAAATGATGGTATTTGATAGAAAAAATCTGCCTATACAAGATAAAAAAAAAAATTGAACTTCCAATATGTTACAAACAAGGGAAAGTGCAGTATGAGGTATATAACATCGGAAGGAAATCCCTTTTCTTAATCACTATATTACATGCTACTTGGGTTATTACATAAATTCCAGAGGAATATTTAGCATTCTGCGAACAATTCATGTGGAATGCTGTAAAATCTTCACTTATGAAGACCACTGAATTGCCGGACAACAACATAAAAGACAAGATTCCCTTTTTGATCCAAAAATGAAGGTACTTCAACATTTTAGCTTGAAGAAGTTGCATGTGTTAGTTCTCAACTTCAGATGCACTTATGAAAGCAAATGAAGAGTCATGGACTCATGAAGCAGGTAATGAACAAGAGAAGGCAGAGGAATGTTCGATATTAAGGGATGTTATATGTCATTCAATGGATGTAGATAAGTTTCCTGTGTTAATGGAATAATTCTTTGGTATAAACAACAATCCATGTAAATTAGAAGTAGATTAATAGAAACACGAATCTATTAGCTAAGACAAAGTTACCATCCTGAATAATGGTGGGTTTTTATTAATTACTACATGAAGATCGATGATGGGTTAGTTTGGGAACCACTAGATTATCAGAGCTTAAGGGTCTGTTTGGGAGCCCAACTTATCTAGATTGGGTAGTCGAAGCTTATGGGTAGATGAAATAGGTAGCTAACTGAATAAGCTTATTTTTTAATAGCACAATGATTGTTTGGGAGAATGAAGCTTATTGTGGGTAGCTCACAAGTGTAAAAGTAAAGGCATGAAACGAATTTCGAAGATGATAAACTATCATAAGCTCCATAAGCTTGCCTGAGTAGCTTACTAATTTCTCATTTTGTAAGCTTCATTAGGCTCTCGTGATCTGCAAAAGCTTTTTCTCTTATACAGTTTTATCACTAGCTTATTACACAACATAAGACGTCATAAGCTCCTAGTATCAAGTTTTCAAAGAAGAAAATCTAGATCAAAGATTGCAAGAAATAAATTAATGGAATAAACTACCTTCTCTTCCAACCCAATAACTTCAGAAGCCAAAAGCTTAGCACGTTCATCTGCTGCATTGCACTCTAGCTGGGCATTCACATAGTGGCTCCTGATAGACTCATGCTCAGCCTACTAACAAAAATGTTTCCACAATTAGAATTCAATTATTGAGCGTTCTTATTAGCAAAAAAAAAAACTTAAAAGGAGTCGGAGAGTACAAGAAAAAGTAAAAGATCATATTTTTTTCCTTTGAAACAACATTCAGCACAATACATGGATACACATAATTATTAAAAATTGAGAGGACTTACAAGGAGATGAAAAAGATCTTAATGATTGTATAATCTAAATATATTAGGGAACAGAAGGAGCAACTGGAAAACGTAATAGGCCTATTGCTATCATTTACTCATCTAAAATGGTTTGTCATGAAGTATATTAATCACCACAATCAAGACTAAGAGAACTGTCCACAAAAATAACCCATGTAGAGTACCTGACCTAAAATAAAATATCTGGCACTTATAATTATTTTACAACGAAGAAAATTGGTTTCAAAAGGTTAAATTTGATTAACCATGAATCAAATGAGCACTATCAAAAGGCCCAAAGCTAGAAACAACTACAAGGTTTCAGCTGAAGTAAAGAAGATTCAACCAAATCGTGCAATTCAAATAATATTGAATCCTTTACCAAACAAGAAACCTTGTATATAAATAAGTAGAAGACTTCTTATAAACTCTAATCACCTATTTTGCAGAAACCCAAACCGACACGGACAAGGAACACACATACACATATTATCAGGACACGCCATTTTCAGGGAGTACGGGAAATGAGCATAGCAAGGAAACATAAAAAAAATAAAACAATATGTTACATATACGTATAAGAAATTTCAAAAAGAATCAAATTAACCATTAGCTAAACCGGAATTGTACATGATGAATACACAAAACAACACACAGGCTAAAATGAATAACATGTAATTACGGGTCTTTAGTGAAAGAAATTCTCTGAGGTATTAACACTAACCAGTAAGGTGCTGATTTCAGCCTGCAAACTCTGAATCTCAGACTTCAACTGGGAAACAGCACCACCCTGGAAAATTCATAAAGTTAGGAGAACTCAATGAATCAAATAAAAATACGGAATTGCTAAAAGCATGTTCCTTTCCGTAAAGAAGATCTAGTGATCTCATTACTGCTACAAAACAGTGCTCCTAAAATACAGGAACCAATTCAATTAAATTCAAGCCCGCTGATACTTAAATGATTATATCCGAAATCTCAAGGATCAACAAGTTCAGCTACACAGCACATTTATTTTACACCAACCTGTTGGTTATAACTCTCTGTCAAGGATGAATTTTCAGCAGCTAAAGACTCTGCTAAAGTTTTTGAAGCCTCCAAAGCACGTTGCAATGAGAACTTCTCTTGAGTCAGATCTTCAATATGCTACAGAACACAGAAAGAAGCTCATTACCATTCTCCTAGACTGACCATGAAAAGAATAAAATAGACACAACATGTAATACACACATGAAGACCATCTTAGAGGTGGCCAGCTCATCCAACAAATTATTTTTAATATTTTTTGAAGCAGAAGAAGAAAAGGCTGAAAAACGTTTAATTCATAGATTCAAAATTTACAGCTTCAAGATCAAAATTTACAGCTTCAAGATCAAAATTATTGAATTCTTAACTGAATAGAAACACTCATTTTCCAATAAAGCAACGGTAGTATAATTTGGAACTTTTGGAATCTCTGTCATTACAAAGACATTTTACTCAAATTTTTAACCTTCAACTCATTGTCTATAGGGCTTCTAGGGAAAATGTAGAATTAAAAATATGACACAGCTGTGGTATAAATGATCATTTCTCTTCATATCCCTCTCATCTTATTGTAGTCTTAATACGATAAACACTTGTGATCATGTAACATGGATATTGAAAACTTATTGCTTCCATTTCAATCACCCCTAATTAGGTTGGCGGGGGTGGGTGGTGGTTGGGGGGGGGGGGAGGAAGCCAAAACTATAATTATCATTCTTCATTCAAGAAATCATGTGAAGAATCAAAAGCAATGGGCAAAAGGAATAAAGACAATCACTACAGAGACAAAGGCATGTAGGAAATAATAGAATAAGCAATGATAGAAAAAAAATAAAATACCTGTTCTAAAGCAGCAAAATCATCATTTGGCTTCTGCTGGAGGTGGTTCACATTGTTCTCCACAGGTTTCATAAAAAGATTTTTCTCTTGATATGAACCGTCAATATAGTTATTACGGGGAATTACATCTTCCAAGTGCTGTTCTAAAGCCCCATTTTGACTGAAGTGATTATGAGATGCAGATTCAGCAACATGATGATGAGCTGACTGTGACTGAGAATTTGGAAATACAGATGTGGAAGAAGCTTTAGGAATGTTCAGTGAATCTAGAAAAGAAGGACGGTGTTTTCTAGGATATGTCTCATTGATGGCCAGCTGAGAGGAAGCTTGGCTTGTAGAATCTCTACCACCAAAGTTGAAACCTTTTGAGACTGTATGTGACTCCTCAATAGCTACACTCGGGAAACTATGAAGATTGTCATAAATAGGTTTTCTTTCCCTCCAATCTGACACTGCATCCTGAAAATTTGAGCGCTCATGTACACTTCTGTCAAACGCTGAAGCATACGGCAGTGAGGATATAATAGATTGAGTAGCATCTACAATAAAAACAAAAAAATTATCATCATATATTAAAAAATACGAATAGTCAACAACTTCTGTTTCTGCTACAAGAAACAGATAGCTTACAGAAGAACAGCAGAAAAAACTCTTATAGACAGCTCTATACTAACCACCATTGCTTTGTGATGAAGTGCTGCCAGATCTGTGAGAAGAATCATCAACACCAAAGCTGTAGGAGTTTTCACCTTTAGAGATTCCATTAGCACCATTGTCTTGATCTGATGCAACATCATTGACCCTAAACTGACCATAGTCCTTATACTGATTTAAAGATGCAGTAACCCCAGATCTTCCTTCTGACATCATTCCATAATCACCATTCCGCTCATCTTTACTCTGACCATAATCAATATTTATCAGATTCAGGAATCCAGAGGCATTATTGCTCTGATGTTCTTCCCGCTCAGGGGATGTTGGAGGTAGATAAGATGAAATCGAAGATCCAATCTTAGGAACCAGAGGATCAGCACTAGTGTGAGTTTGAGATACTACTGAACTTCCAAAACTTCTAATATGTATTGTTTTGGCATCATTACCAACAACATTGCTACTCGTATTGACTGGATCACCAATTCTACCAGATGTACCAGCACCTGCAGAATCAAGGTTGGCTTTCCCATCTGAAATTTTATTATCATTTGCAACTGTATCAGCAACAGGAGGTTGGCTAGGTAATGCAGCTTTCTTGCCTCGACCAGCAGTTTTTTGCTTTCTCATGGACCGAAATTCTTCCAACTACAGAACAAACAGTAAGACAAAACAAGAAATATTAAAACAAAATAAATATAGAAATCAAACTAACAGAAACTAATCCTAGCTTCAATGAATCATATCAGTATCCCATGTTCCAAACCACTCCAACCTCTATAATAGCAAAATAAATTCAGCGTTCAGGTCCATCTACGGACCAATCAAAAAAGAACCACTGAAGATGGCAAGATCAGGTGGAAATTCCTAAATTTCTAGAAAACTTTCAGTAAATAAACAAATGACTAAAATCATAAATCATACAAATCTAGGGAGGTAGTGAAATACCCGACGCTTGCCAGCCTCCAAATGCTCCTGTTTACGAGAGGAGACGGTCGAATTGGGCATAACTTGGGCCGAAGCCATTGGTAGTTGATTCCCAATTCAAGAATTAAAACCCAGCAGCTCCTAATAACAGGGCAGCTAAAATCCAAAAAATAAGGAAATCCGATCGAAACCCTATTTACAGAGACAAAGCATACACCAAAATTCAAACCCTCCTGGTAGGGAGAGA
Source organism: Fagopyrum homotropicum (assembly GCA_033239125.1). Lineage (NCBI taxonomy): Eukaryota > Viridiplantae > Streptophyta > Magnoliopsida > Caryophyllales > Polygonaceae > Fagopyrum > Fagopyrum homotropicum. The sequence goes on from BSWB01000003.1 coordinate 128,637,836, forward strand.
GACAAAATTCACGATGGCGACTCGATCCTATCCCTCCAAATTTGACACCCGATCCAAACTATACGCCCTCTCTATATTGTAGGATGATCGGATAAGGACACGAGGGAGAGAAACGGGGGAAGGAAGATGAGACGTGATAGGAAAATGGCATGCAAGATCGGGGAATTAGGAATTAGGATGATAACAGATCCGGGTTGACAAGGGTCGGACTCTTCGATTGAAAATCCAACCCACACCCACAAAGATATACAGCGGCCGACGACGATGTGTTTCAAATTGAAATTTCTTGTAATTTTTTGCATACGAATAATTCTAAATCCAAATATATATATCTTTGTTTGCTATCACATATTTTGGTATTTCTTTCAATTCTTTGTTCTACTCTAGTGCATAGAATCGTTATATATATCTTACTTGAAATTTGTAAATTATTACAAAATATTTTTGGTAATGGGTAAAACATCCTGTATGTAAATTTTGTTTTTTATTTGTAAATTGAATACGACAATAAGGAGCAATATCTGAGTGCTACGTGTTAATTTTTTTCAATTTCTTTTTTTTTCAAACATTTTTCCGTTCAAATTTTTTTGTTCGATTAGATCAAATTATATTATACTAATGGTTAATGTATTTTTGAACCAATAGTATAAAAATTTGAAATTTTTTTCTTCCAATTCCCCCTTTTTCTTTTTTTTTTTCCTAACGAGCATTTTTTGTAATATTCGGAATTGCATCCCCCGGAACTCGATACGAGTTGATCGGGTTCAACCAAATCAAACCAGACCCAACCCTATATGATTTATTTTCCACTCTTATTTGTCATTTTATGGGAATTTTAGCGCATTTTGCATTCTCTTCTCACTTGATATTTTTTTGGTTATAGTTATTCTAACTAGTCAAACACTCTTTTTACTCTACCTAAACCACTACCTATTTTTATCTTCTTTTGGCTAACTAGTTGTCAAGGGACAAGAGCATGTATCCTTGCCTCCACCCTTATTCAAACGTACATTACGTGGTACAAGTAGATTTCTTCTCCCTTCCTCTAAGCAACAACAACGACATCCAGCAACAACTCACTTCTTACCTTTGAGCAACATCAACGTATACAAAAAAATGCAGCCGACCTTTCTTCCATCCGTCTGAGTAACAACAACAATAAAATACAACAGGCAGCTTGCCTTCTTCTTTGAGCAACAACAGTAAATGCAGCAGCTCTTCCCTTCCTCCCTCTACGCAACAACAACAACAAACAGTAGACCTCTCATTCATTTTCTACTTTGGATTTGAGCCACAACAAGCCGTCATTGGCTTCTTCTTCCCCTTCAACAAGCAAGTGAAACCAACTTCTTCATTTTAAAAAAAAAAAAAAATTTTGAAAATAGAAAGCGGTTTGAAACCATTAGACGGCGCGTCGTCTAGTGGGTCGAAAGGCCGAAAAAATCGGTAGACATTCAAACCGTCATGAAGGGCCACAAATATAGGAGAAAAGAAATACACAAAATACAACAAAATGAAACCATAAGAAAAAAAAGTCTTCAAGGGAAAGTAGGATGATCCAGCCAACAAGAGGCAACGAGCATAAACGTTCATCTTCGAAGGAAGTACACAAGATGGAAGTCTGGGGAACAACTGTGGACACCTCAGATTTGGACTACAATAGAGCCGTCAAAAGTCGATCATAAATTCAGGCCTCCTTCTCGATAAACGCACGAAACCGCCAACAAACGACTACATCAAACCTCAGAAGACGAGAATGCAGAACACGGTTATCTTGATGAATAGAGGTGTATAACTTGATGGATAAAAGAAATATGATTTGTAGGGAGAAGATTGTTCATAGAGGTTGATTTATGTTGTCGGGAGTGATTGTTTTTAGGCTTTGTATTCAGGGAAGACATTGTTAAAAGAGAGTTAGATAATAAATTGGTAACCGAAATTGTTTCCAATGGTATTGTACTTAATGATCAATGTAGAACTTGGTTTTTTTAGGCTTAGTGAAAATGGAAGATAGGGGACAAAGAAAGTTATTTTTGTTTCCATTGGTAATGTGGACACCTCTTAAATATTGTTTTCATAACACTTGAGGTTAAAGAACCGGGATTCTTGATATATTAAAGTCTCTTTGGAAGTAGATTGATAGACATCCTTTTTTTTGTCATTGATTAGTGATTTTTTGGTAAAAATCAATTTAGTTTTAATTTTCCTTAGTACTTTTATATTGTGAGTGAGCTTGTTTGTTCTTGATGGGTAAGAAAGGTGGCAAGAAAAAACTTTGTAATTTTCAACTCCGGGTCTTTGCCTTTCTTTGGTGGGAGTCAATACTGTTCAAAAGCACCTTGAGAAAGCTGGGTGGAGTGGGTTATAGCCCATAATCGAAGGGTTGTGACCCGAGAAGATTGTTATGAGTGTCATAGAACGCAAAGTTGTTGCATTAGTATTTTGTTAGAAGTCAAGGCATTATGCGTTTAAACACAAAATAACAATTAAACAAGAGATTATCCAATTAATTGAGGGGAAAATGTAGGTCATACATCCAAATTATTTGTTTCATAGAACTCATTTTAGTGGAGAACTTCGTTTTCATCGTCACAAAAGGCCGCGAAGGTCGATTGATCTTAATCAGGGAACATTTGTTGACAGGGTACAAAATTTGCACCGGCAACGCTTGTCAAAGCCTTTGGATATGAATAACATACCATATAGTTTTTTGGTGTATCAAAAACTACCGTTTGGTATGTTATTGGTATTGATTATCGATCACCTGGAATGAAGGTTCACAACAGCAATCCAGTGCATACAAAGGAGGATTGACTCCGGTATTTGATGGACAAAACTGATATAGCAAGACCAACCACAAGACGAGGGACATAAGCACTATGCCGGGTAGGCGAAACCTTAAAAATGAAGAAGAGAGCAAGAAAGCCGACTTTGATGGTCCACAACCAAAACAAAACCAGAGGCCACTTCTACAGGACCGCAACCACAAGAAGAATCCTAGCACAAAGCATTCATGGCTTTTGAATCGGGAGTTGAAATCGCCATTAGTTTGGAGGGTCAAAACCGATTCGGATTTGGAAAGGTGCGTCATCAACCAAAAAAGCTTGGCTAAAAGCAAAATCACTACCGAACAGAAGAACAAGCAGATGGGAGGCCGCATTTCCCATCGGGAAGAAGCTTGCCAAGTATACCGATAAGAGGAGGTTTGGACGGCGGTAACCTTTGCAGCAATGGAGTTTAGGATTGGAGATTCCGGGGTGAAAAGGGGTGGTGCTGGAGCCATTTCGCTTTTGAGCGGCTTGAAGAAGAAGATCCAGCTAGGGCTTTTTGGTTGGGCGGCGGTTTTTGGGGGTCATTCAGTTGTTTGCTGCGGCTAGAGTTTTACTAACTTAACATTATTGTATTATCACAAACTTCTTCATTTTGAATCTGAATAGCAAGTAGCTTAAAGAAGACATGCTTCCATCTCAATCTGCACAGGGGTCATTCAGTTGTTTGCTGCGAACAAGCAACGTTTTCCTCTCATTATTTCGAATTCAACATGAACTAGGTTCTTCTCCCCTTTCTCCCTCGTTCATTCTTCTTCCCTGGTGAGGGTAATGCTTGAACTCTTCTCTGAATTTGTTTATAGAGTGAACAAAACAGGTTCAGGCCTTGGGAAGCAACCTTGTTTCAGTCCTAGCAGCTGATCATTTTACTCCTCGCTCAAACAACTATCTTGGAGCCTCCATTTGGGTACGTTAGAAACATCTTTCACGGTTGATTTTATGATATGTGGTAGTTGTTGTATTGTAGTTTATTATTCTTGAATTTGGAGAAGACCCAACGGTTGGAGTAGAAGTTATGATCTTGTGAAGTTTGGTCGAAAATTTATTTTTAAGGAAAAATGCATAAAAATGACTAAGTATAGAATGCTTGTGTGGTGGCATCTTTAGGGCCAAATCTGAGTACTTTGGACTCATCTTTTACGGTTACAATTTTGAAATGTTATATTCGAGATATTGTAGTTTATCATGTTTGAATTTGAAGAATATCCAATGGTTAGATAAGAAGTTATGAGCTTGTGAAGTTAGGCCGAAAAATCTGTTTGAGAGAAAAATCCAGAAATTTGGCTAAGCAAGGGAACGTCCTTTGTGGAGCCAACTTTCAGTATTTGTTTAAAAAATATGGAAAGGATGTTGCAAGTTTTGTTTTTTTCTAAACTAGAATATGTGTAGCCTACTATATTTAGAGATTTTCTTTTGATTTTTAGGAATTGTACAATATTAGATAATTAAGACCAAAGTAGGGTAGTTGGCTAGTTTCTTAAAAGAGGTTATAAGTGTTTCCTCGTAAGTTTGAAAGTATGAAAAACTTTTAAAACTCGTATTGGACATTTTAGCGTTTTAAAATGTTGTTAGACTATATTTGAGGTTGAGACCCTTTTTGGACCCTTTTATAATTTTAAGAAAAGTTAGGGGTAAAATCGTCTTTTTCCTTAAAAGCGGGACTAATCTTGTAAATGCTTTCCAATTTGTCCTTATTATCCTAGAAGCCTTTTAGAACCTTCTAAAAGATAAACATGTGGTGTTGAGACATGTTTATATTTCTGAACAGGCAGTTGATGTCATATACACGTGGGATCGAGACCTAGCGGTAGTTGAGTTTTGGATCGGTACATGTAAGTCTAATGGACTTAATTAGCTAGTTTTCCTCGCATTGGTGTGTGTTATTGTAGTGGTGCGTTCTATGTGAATTATAATAATAATGTGAGTAGGGTGAGTTTACTTTTATGAGACTCAAGTGTATGTATAACGGGTCGTAGCATCACTATCCAACTTTGACATGAGACTGGGAGATTATCCGCGACTAGCCCATACATGGTATACGACTTGATGCATCGAACCACTCCTGTTGATTTACGGGGACGGAGGCGAAGGTCAGGAGACTCTACACAATAAGTTGAATCTAGAGTGAATCACCTAAATGAAGATAATAACTAGGTTTTGCGTGAAGCATGATTATGTGTTTAATTTCAGCATTTATGTGTGATTGTGCTATTTTAGTACTTAGCTTGTGTCTTAGGATTGTTAGCTAACGACTTTACCATTATGTTTTTAGATTTCTTGTAGATTAAGGAAGTTGCATAGTGATTCGGAGTAGATGGTTAGCCGGGTCCACGTATACATATAGATTAGGTTAGGGTTAGGCATGGGACGGGACGGGAATAGGGTTGTCCCGCATCACGTCCCGCATATTTTAAGCAGGACGGGATTTACAATATTTTTTTTCTTCGTCCCGCGAGGGCCCTGTCCCATGTGGGACGGGACTAGACGCGCCCGCAAGAATTATTCGCTCATTTTATTCAACAATTGTACTTGTATTCTCTCATGTTTAAAGACACAAATGATAAAAAAAAATCTTGATATCGAATTACCGATATAATATACTACGGCGTTAGTATTTTATAAGACAATTAGACATATACTTACATTATTATTTCTCTCTTTTTAATCTACTAGTGTGGACGCGCGTGCTACGCACGCGCGCCGCTGCCTGTAATCGTATATTGTATCGGTGAAAATTTGAAAGGAAATACTATAATATTGAATGTAATTGGGAAAATTATCATTACATGATGAAGATGGACAAGTGCTACATACAAAGGAGACTGATATTACATTTAAACGAAATATCAATGTAGCGATCAACTTACTACACAAGTAAGAACGAAAAGGAGGTTGAAATAACTATTTGTCTTTGATTCTTTGCTATTGAGAAATGTGTGTTTAAGATCTCCGTTTTTGGCCAGAGGGTTTTGTTAACTCTTCTGTTATGGTGTCTTTAGCTGCAGTATCCCAATTTCAGCTTTATGATAGTGAATTGCATTGGCAGCAGTATCCCAATTTCAGCAGTGAATTGCATTGGCATAAATGTGCCCGACTAAATTTGAAAATTCTCAGCATTGTGAAGTGAAATTGAAACATGATCATCGATTGTGTATCGGATAGAATGTGCCCGACTAAATTTGAAAATTCTCACCATTGTGAAGTGAAATTGAAACATGATCATCAATTGTGTACCGGATAGGCAGATTTGCTAATGAAGTGCTTGTATAACCTTTAAGAATTTTGATTGATTTGAAAATTAATTATGCAAAAGGTTATTTGTTACGATCTTTAAATTTTGAACTGAATGTGAAAATGATAAACGCTGATAAGCTTTTGTGAATATGCATATACCTATGTATCAGGTTTTTTATGTCCTTTGCCCCAATTATCAATGCTGAGATGACTCATCAGCGGCCATACTATAGTGATAAGGTCTCCGTCTTTATTCAAAATCCTGATATGAGCAGTTGGTTTGGATTCAGCAGCAGCCCGACAGAGCAACTCAACCCAAACTTTGTTGATTATCTCCCACTCATTACTTCCCGTCTCCTTCAGTTGTTCAGCCAACTGATAGCTCTCGTATAGTATGGTGAGAATGCATGCAATCAAAAAATCCATAGATAAGTGCAAGAACAATGATTTGAAAAATAAATTGAGAATTAAAAAGATCAAATCAATTTGGACTGCTCCAGATTTTTTTGTTTCAATACAACATTTTTCACCTATCAAATATACTGCTATGGCTTTTAGTTTAGTCGACTGTAGGAGCAGCACCACCGGTAGTCGGCCTTCAAAAAGAAAGACATGGCTTTTAGTTAGTTGATGATAATGAAGAAATAAAGCTAATGAACCAATGTTTATTTGGAGTAATGAAACTTACAGTCCCACAAAGACTTTGAAGGCATCACAAAATGCAAATGCTTGAGAACCTAGTTAAAAAGCATGAGACTAATGGATCAAAGCATATACAAACCTTAAAAGTTACAATATTATGCTATCAAGAAGTCAACCTCTTAATGTGAAAATTTATTGGTCACAATAGCTAACTTATTCCTGATGAAATTTGATTCACATATTAGTGTTTAGAGTCTGATTTAGGAATTCTATAGAATTTGGATCAGTCTGTTGACCTGCTCATAATTTTTTTGGTGGCCAGTGGCCTTATGACCTATTGGTTCTAATTTAGGTGGAAAATTAAGACAGTAGAATGATTATTTTCTCCAAGTTTCTTATAGATACTTCCTTGAAATTTCAAATGTATAGTGGATAAACTGCTTATTCAATTAGGTACAAGAGCTTAATATTTTGTCTGTTGATTGTTATAATGGCCCCGAAATTTAGTGAGAATTAACAGAGAATTATGAACGACAAACCAAATGAACTAAAACGATTTCAGGCATAACATAGATGTATATAACAATAGTCTAGAAAATAAAAGATGCTTGGCATATCACCTGATTAGAAAGTGGCACCTCTTGAGCAACATTCCATATAATGATAGAATTTTCACTTGCATTGTTTTTAGACTCGTCACTGGATGATATGAATTGGGTTCCATTACTCATAAATTCAACATCTGAGTATATGGTTCCAAGACGCCTTACATATTGGTGAGAAGTCTTGCCAGCTCTAATGTCCCATAACTTGAGGCTCCCCTTTGATCCCCCAGAAAGAAAGAGATTGGAATTGCTTGGATGAAATTTTACGGTTGTGACAGCCTGATCTTCTGTGAAAGACTAGGTTTCCACTCCCTTCTCAACATCAATCAGCTTTGACGAACAGTCATATCCACATGAGAGTATAAGGTGTCCCTGATGCGATCACCTTACTTTTCACTGTAGCACTATGATGATTCAAAACCAGTGCTTTCTTATTTTCTTTACTACACACGTTCTAGATACAGATATTGTTGTCCATTCCAGTAGATGCAAGAAGATAGACTGTAGACTATGAATAAATCACAAATCAAAAGGTAAAACAAGATACCGTATAAGAAATATGTGAGTGATCGTTTAAGGGTGGAACACACCGTGATTCAATGATCATTGTATAGAACATATAGGTTTTTGATGGCCACTGAGAGATTGGGAATGTGTTTCAGGAAGTTTCTCCTTCGGAGCATGAGCTTTTTGTTGCCTTAATGATAACATGTTATGTGGCAAATCTGAGATGGAGATACTCCCCAACACTACATCAACATTGGAAGATAAATTAGGCATGCCAAAAGTGGAGTGCAGACTGGAGACTGTTTCAAGGTGAAAGGAAAAGCTCATCTATCAAAGAATGATAATTTAAGGTAGACAAAATGCAAGATGAGTAATAAGCATGTTCAAAAAGACTTTTGATGCCCTAAGGGTAGTGGAGTGCAGAGTAAAATATATAGTCCTGGGTCAAATGGTTCATGCATGAAGCTTAGTAGTTTAATTCATTTATTTAGAAACCTATCACAAGTTATAATCTCAAATCGAATTCAAAGAAACATGATGACATTCATTCAAACATTGAGAAAACCTACTTTCACATGCTAATTTCAGTTATTAGACCTACCTGGATTCATTTAATTCAAAGCTACATATGCCTCTCTTTTTTGATAAACAAGCTACGTAAGTTTCGATTAGCTAAATCCACAGAATTTGGGAACCAACACTATTTTGGAACTAAAATCAACAAATTCCAGATCCATCAACAATACTTGGAATCCCACAATCGAACATGAGAATATAATGAATAGAAATGAATGAATCTAACATGCAGAAGATGAAATTTAAGGATTTCAAACCAACATGATTCAATGGATTGAGGTTGAAACCTGAAAGATCAGAAAAACAGTAGAATGTATACAAGCTTCTCATAATCTTCTCACAAACAAAGAATATGATTCAAATTTCAAGTGAAAACAGAGAGACAATTGAACGAAAAATAGAGACTTGAGAACACTAATTCAAATGAATTGATATTCAAATTCATAAACCATAAGTGACATTTTTTTATATGATTTGTATCCTAATAGATAAGCAACTAAATTTTCGATAGAGAGACAACGATTAGAGCAAATGAAAACTAGATCTATTGCAAAAAAAGTTACCGATTAGTGAGAGAGAAGCTCGCACGCCCGCACTTCCCATCCCTACACAGTTTCCAAATAAAAAAACAGGATGAGGATGAAAGGCACAATAAAGGAAGCAGATATCACTTCATCACCTCATATTCTATTAGCATTTGAAGCCAAGCTGTCACAAATGAAGTCTAAATCAAAACTGTAAATACCTGAGTCAATTTGAGGGTGCGAGACAAAAGAGTATGAATCGTTTGAAGAGTTCGAACATCCAGCACTCGGAAGGTAGAACTGTGTAATCAAACTAAAACCCTAGAAAAATACATTTTCACAAATCCAGAGCTCGGGAGACTAAAAGGACGAAAGAAATCAGAGAGGAGGTTGAAACGCTTACGCCTGGAAGCCGGAGTCAGTGCACATGGAGTCGATCCACCCCGATAGCAGTAAAGATTGTGGTTCCACTTCTCTAGTTCAATAAAAATTATACACTCGGTAAACATTCATGCAACAATAAATTAAGACCTGAAAGAGGTATAATTTAGGCACCGAATCAAATTGCATCATCTACCAAAACAATAAAAAAAGAATTTTAAAGACGGAAGAAACACAATGAATCAAAACAAGATCAATCACAGTATGTATAATATCATGAAATAGTAAAGAAAGGCGATCCAATGCAAAATCATGTAAGCCCATCAATTGCTTGAGAAAGGATTTTGTAGAAGAGGTACAAAATCTGGAGAAACCCTAAAAAAAATCCCCAATTCAGTTTCCAACAATAAATTGTTCTTCAAGATAGATGAGGGATAAAAGAGGTTAAAAAAAAAGGCATACCAAAAGTAGTGGTTTCAAGGAGCACTTCAACCGGAAGAATCGAAGTAGCATTCCTCTGCTGAAGTCCAATCTAATCGGCGGAGGAAGCCTGGTTGGTGGTGGCGGCGCCAACAGTAGCAACCGGAACTACGGTCCAAACAAAGAGGCGAGAGAAGAGTTTTGGGACGAAGGGTTTGGTATCCATTGGAGATGGAGAAGAAGAAAAAAAGAGAAGGTGGTGAATGAATCGAAGAGAAGATGCAACACGTATCCTACAAACGCAACACGTATATTACAAACGCATGGGAAGGCTACACGTATTCAGCCAAAAATACAAATAAATTTAAAATAAAAAAAAACAAAAAATAGAAGGACAAAAATGGAATTCCCCTATTCATTTGGGGAACTCTCACTTTTATTATAGTAAGGATATAATAGATATATTGATATAGTTTAATTACTATTGTTTTAGTGTTTATAAATTTTATTAATATACAATTATAATTTGTAGATATTATTCATATGTATATAGTATTTTTAAAATATAAAATATTATTTATATATATACGGGACGGGATTGACCGGGATGGAAAGTCTTCGTCCCGCATCCTGTCCCGCGAATTTTTTACGGGACGGGACAGGATGGGATACACTTTTTTTCCAAGTTCCGCCGGGATCGGGACGGGATTGAGACGGGATTAACCGGGATTTGTGCCCACCCTTAGATTAGGTTGTCCTTCAAATTTTGCATGCATATAAAGAGACTAACATTATTTTAGAATGTTAGTAGTTATGTCTTACACGGTTGTCACATTCTAGGCATTCATGTCATTATCATTTTTTATAGGTTTTCTACTTGTTTAATTATATTTGTGTCTTGTTGTAAGATCTAGTAAAATTGTTGTCAAGCTCGGGTCGGAACCTATTGTGAGGTCCTTACCCGTGACGACCTTGAAATTTGGGGTGTTACAATATGGTATCAGAGCGCTAGGTTGACAACAATGACACTTGCAATCTAACAGAAAAGACTGAATGTAAAGAATAAACAAAACCCGGAAGAAGTCTAAAGATTTTAAAATGAATTTTTGTTTTAAAATCATGGGCATAGTCGGGATGTTGGGTTAGTAGTACGTTGGACCACCATCACTCTTTGTGGATCTTTGTAACTTAGTATTATGTGTGAGATATAGTATGGACATGTTGTTCTTCTGATTATAATATATACTTACTATACTAAATGTGGGAGTTGCCCCAATGAATAGGGGATTTCCCGTTTTACCCTTTTATCCCCTTCTTTCCTAATTTTCCCTCCACTAATATAATATATTACGTTTCATTGCCATTTTCCATTGTTTGGCAGCTTGCCCTCCATCTTTACACGCGTCGTATTATTTCCTTGGTTTCTCTTTACCTGCATCTTTCTGCTGCATCCAACGCAACTCTCTTTCTATCTTCGATTAGTCTTTTGTAGTAAGCTTCTTTCTCTTATTATCTCTAAAATTCGATATTGGATACCTCGTTTCCGCATCCATTTCGATTCCCGAACTCCCTCGAAACCCTAAATTTTTTTATTTTTTTTGTTGTTTCTGTATTATAATTTTGCAAATGAGATGGAGCCCCAGGATGACGAGCGAGATCCAATTGACGGAGATGCAGATGAAGCCGATGAGCCTGGTGCCGATGAAGAGGAAGGTCGGGTTTTCTATCTTCTTCCTGTTTTCATGTTCTGTATCTATGGAGTTTTAGCTCCGGTATATGGGTTTGGTTCTTTTGATGGATGGCTGCTCTAGGGCTTTTTATTTGCTTGTTCTTATTGGTTGGTTAGGGATTTCCCTTACCTGGTCTTCAATGTTTTGGTCCAAAACATCATCGTCTTCTGCGACTCTCTGTTCATGTGGTTATGATTTCATACCTGCTGAATGTACAAGTCAAAATTGTAAGGGAATGCACTTGTATATTATTATTTAGTGGTGACTCTACCTGTTTGATAAAATATCAAAAAGAAAAGGACGTTCAAAATGTACAGTTTGGAGTTTTTGGTAGTTTCCATCTCCTTTTCCCTCTTAAACTTCTTTGATTTTGCAAATTCACCCCTCTTTCTGTCCTAGTTTTTGTCTACAAATCCTACAATCGAGTCGATCCGATATTTCCTTCTGAAGATCTATCGATCTATGTTTCAATCCAATTTGATGATCTAATTTGCTTTAATTTGGGATTTAATCCAGGTTTGTTTTTTGGTTTTCTGTGTTCAATCGTCCTGCAGGTCATCACTTGTAGGTTGTTGTCTTCATTCTTGATTACCTCAGTGTCAAAATCAGCTCATCGGATTGATTTTTACATGTAGGAAAAGCTCAAACTCTCTTTGTAGATTCAGTTGTGCATGCTCTTCATGGATTTATCAATGGACAACTTTCAGGTAATTTTTTACCTTGTTACTGAACAAAAAAAAACAAATTATTCAGATCAAAATCAGTGGTTATGATTTATGATTCTTCCAAACACCTTGATTTCAAGGTCTGCTTACGAAACTAGGGAGAACAGACGGTTTATGATCTTATTTATTATGCATGTTTGACATCACAATGTGATTTGTCAGTCCAAATTTTTGTTCTCATTACTCTTGGTCTGCAACATTTATGAAGTTCATAGTATGTATTGTTATGAGTTGTTGCATGTATGATATTGTGAAGAAACACATTATTTTTCTTTTTTCCTATCAATTTGTACTAAACTTGTCTCGTTTATAAAGCTTTGTTTCAGGCTTTGATAAAATGTTTTGGTTTCAGATCTTGTTAGCAAGATCTTAACATTCTCAATAAAAAGTATTTCCAAAGGTTTCATCTTCTTCTTTATCTCCGCTTCTTTTGTGTGAATTCATTTTCCTACAGTTATATCTCAAGTTTTTTTTTATAAATTGTTTCATTTTTTATTTTGCTCATCACTTAAGTAACTTCACCATGCTTATGTTAATTCGGAGTTGATTTGATGCTAGGGTATTAGTTTTTATGCTTTGAGCTGATTTGTCTATGTTCTTAATTTCTTGCTGAATTTTATGGATCGGATTTAGTTGAGTTTGTTTCAGTATTTTCATTTTTGAGGATAGAGTTATTAGATCTTAGATTTAGTTGTTCGTTGCAATGTTTTGACGCTTTCTTGTGAGAAAAGAAAGAGAGAACGAGTTTGAGGATCGACTACAATATACCTGGAGGTATCGACTCAGATTGTTCATCTTCTATACAAATATCTCTTCATGTTTATGTTTCCTGCATGTATTTGTTATTCTTCTGCTTGATTGCATTTGAGTAGTTAGAATCACAATTCAGAAAAAATGTTTTCATTGTTGACGTTTCCTGATGCATTTGAATGACAGGAAAACTAAACCGAGGTCTTAAAAGTGCATGTGATTTAGAATTTGAGGTCAAAGACTTAAAATGCAGAATTATAACTAAGGTCAAAGTCATTGTTATAAAGAAATAAAGACAAAGTATTTCATTGTGGCCACTCAATGTTTATTAGGTTAGGGATGCATGTGATCAAAATTTGAGGTAAAAAAGATGTTATCATGCCATAAGTAATGGCTTTTAAGTGGTTGTGCAGTATCCAACGAGCAGCGTGATGCAGCAAAGTGGGGGACTCTACATGCAACATCAACAAGCTCAGACTATGAGTCCGAAAGCCCTGATGGCGGCTCCATCCTCCATGCTCGACAACAACCAGCATCCTAACGCAACATTGCAGCAACAAGTCTGCACTCTTAGATGGGGGAATGAGCTCCATGGGCGGGAGTGGATGAGGCCTCACCATTCTCCAAGGGGAGCCCAACAACAACTTGGACGGGTTCTCGGATTTCGGGCAAGCCAACGTGAGTAAGCAAGAGATGGGTGGCAATAGGGATGGAAGTGAGAGCCTGTACTTGAAGTATTCTGATAATGGCAACTAAGGAGTAATGAGCTTAATTAGGACTATTAAATTGGTTGCTTGGAAGTTGAGCCTTATTTGATCATGTTGTTGTTTTTTGTGTTTTTTATGTAGAACAATGTTGGGTGTTGAGACAAGACCATGCAAGCCTCTCTCAAGGAAGGGTAGCTGTCACATTAAAGCTTATCATGTAAATATGTAGGTTTTTAAAAAACCTTTTTAAGCTTTCATTTTCTTTGATATTGCAGTATGCTTTTTACTTTCTTGTTGTGGGTACTACAATTTCGGCTTTTTCATGGGCAGGTATAAGTCACTCCCCCCCTAAAAGTAGTCTTCTTTGATGATCTAATTGAATTCAGGTATTAATACATAAACTGGAGAGGAAGTTGTTATCAAATTGGTGGGTTGCCATTTTCTTGATGGTTTTTGTATGTTGAATGTGTTTTTAGTTTTGTTAGATGAACAATTGTTCTTATGAATTTATTGATGCTTCATTTTCCTAAGAATCTGTGAAGACTAAGCACCCACAACTTCATTACGAATCAAAGTTGTACATGAATCTTCATGGTATGTAAATAAATGTATTTTTAGATGTTTTTTGTTTATTAATTTTGATTATTTTGTGAAGAATTTTTGTTTTTGTTGATTACTGATAACTTTTGTTTTTTGGTGTGTTGGTAGAGGGTGTTGTAGTTGAAGCTAAAGTAGCAACAGACGTTGATTTTGCAGTTGCAGTTCCAACAGTAAGTAATATTTACTAACCATTGTTTATAGTAAAAGATTGGGATTAAAAGTAATAAAATATGGGTAATTTTTGGTAATTTGCAGATTGTAAGTGCAAGAATGCTACCATGGCCAAGAGCACACCTGAATCCTATTGCTCAAGCTCTTATAGTTTCAACTGTGGCTGGTGTTGCATACTTCATTGTTGCTGACAAGACCGTTTTGACATCTACAAGAAGAAACTCCTTCAAGAATGTTGATGCATGAAGGAAGAGATTTTGATTCATGAATTTATAATATTTCATGAAATACATCTCAAGTTTCATCTCTTATTGATCATGAAGGCATGAATGTACTCATAATGATATATTATGTGTAAGAGGATACAAATAAACCATAGGATTTTAGATTGTGGTCCATAACCTACGGTGAAATCTTTTTTCCTGTAATATACTAATGCATGAACAAAGATCCAATCTTTAAAATGAAACTTCAGTCTATAATATGTTGTAAAATAAAGGTAAATATTAAATAAGGAACTAGATAGTTAGAGGGGTACTCCAGTTACAAATTTGTATAACACTTTCATCTTTAAGAGAACTTTCATTTGGTTTTAATTTCACTTTTTTCAGCTACTCTTAAAATAAACTCATATTAGTAATAAACTCATATGAGTAGCGAACTTGTACTAAAAGATTGATTGAATTAATCTACTACAACGTGATGTAATTTATTTACGATCGTTGAATTCCAACCGCGCGCATTTCTTATCGAATCAACGAAAATGGATAATTAATGTGTTACCATGTGATGTGTTTTATTTCACGATCGTCCAATTCCAACCTCGCGCGAAGCGCGCGGTACTCGACTAGTAGTTAGAGAATTGAAAGATTATATTATATTCTTTGGTTAAGATAGCATGATGCAATCATCGCTACTTTAGTAGCACATGAGAAGGCTTCGAGGTGTATCAATACAAAGATAGTATGCTCAGATTAAGTCGGATTTTATATCATGCTCCGTGAGTTAGCACTTTTAACTTATACCTACCTACCGAGGAACATCTAGGCCAGAAGAGCCGGAAAGTGATGAATGCAAGATAATATTAATGGCAATAAGAATAAGAACCAGTAGGGAGGAAATCTCAAGTCAACTCAAGTTGAACCGAGTTAAAAGCGACATAACAATATTAGGACATTTGAGTGGATTCGAAGAAGCATTGAATGACCTATAATTGTGCGAATTGGAGATATATGGTGTTGATCCAAACATGAAAAATTAAAGAGACACAAATTTGAAGTTACTTGATGAGCCAGAGGGTGAATTCTTGATTTCATAAACGTGGATGCGGATTGACCCAAGGATACGAGATTTACCGATCCACGATGAAAGTATCCAAAATGGTGGAGTCCCTTAAGGTGGTCAACCAATTTCTATAAGGACGACATTGCTAAGCAACAACAACAAGAAGTGTGAGTGAAAATGACCTTGGTAGGACAAGAGATCCAACAATGGTCTCTGTCTAATTAAAGGACTTAAGCTACGAATGTCAATGGACCATACAAGGGAACCGCGAGTGGACAATAATTATGTTATATTAATTGAGAGGACGCATATGAAAGCCATCAGGAAGTACTTGTGAAGTGTGATAATGTCGGTTGAACGACGCATATTGAGTTTGAGAAGTTATAGATATCTCGTGGTAGAGAGGGAGACGAGTGTTGTAGAGTGAACAAGTGGAGTCAACTAAAATGGATAAATTCAAAGAAATAGTTCTTCTAGAGGAATATCAACATTGGAAGGTATGGAAGAAGAGCGAGTCTTTGATTTTGTACAAGGACGATCATAAGTCAAATCGGTGACAATCAAGAACACATACCTTTTGTTGCATATCGATGAGTTGTTCGATCGGATATGAAGAGTTATCATAACTACATATATATGGATGAGTTTTATCGACTCCTTGGATGAGTTTCTCCCGTTGTTCAACGATGACATTTGGTTATGTTGTATTAGAATAAGCACATATATCCTTTGAGAATAGCATTGAGTGGATTCAATGCAAGTAACTCTAAGCAATCATCCAAAGATTTTGGTAATCGGAGACGCCCTTTCTAGCTCATTTAATTGGTATAAATAGAGGTTATTTTTGGAAGTTGATTACTTACTAGTTGGTGAATGACACCGATTAGAATAGTATGGAATGATCCGTGTAAGAAGAACTTGAAGAGAAAAAAAGGGACGTTGATTTCAAATATACTGTTTTACATAAATTGAGGAATGTTAGGAGTGTGCATAGTATTTCACCCAAGTTGGAAGGATGATATGTTCTCACAAAAGGGAGTTGGGTTAAAGCTCTCAAACATTATCAAGGAAGCCATAGTATGATAATGGTGGCGTGGAATATAAGTATTGATAATGGTGGTACATGCATACAGGTTATGGCGTCATCACCTTTGTGAAATGACTTGTTGGATTATAGACGATTGTAGTTGGAATATACATGTCGGTCGATACAGACATTAGATAGAGAGATGATGAGTAACTTGGGATTTGTATATGGATATTGTGTTATCCTAACTAGATAAATATAGTATTGCGCTCATCTAAATAGTTTATCAAAAGATGGTGGTACTCTGTTGCTAACCCAAGCCAGTTTGGATAACCTTTCTCATTGTAGGTTGATGAGTAGTTTTGGAAACACGCACATCAATTGTGGACTCTAGATTCATTATCGTGATTGGAGAGGGGTCGATGAAAGCAACAAACTAGATAAATATAAAGATTATTCAGGATATTTAGCGACATGGTTATGCTTGTAAGGTAGTAGACCGTGAGTTGAGAAATCGGATCTTAGGAGAAGCTTATGTACATCTAATGCTTCCTATTCAAGTGATACTAAGACGTGCTTGAGAAAAATTTACATTAGTGGAAGCGTAAATCTATTGTGGCTAAGTTTGTAACTCCATGTGGACAAGTTAGCAAGTGAAAAGTCAAGAAGCGAGTCTAACCACCTCAACATATAGTGTTGAAGTGATGATGAAATGATATCTCCATGAATTTTATTCAAGAGTACAACATATCTGATGATTCTACACTAAATGAGTAGTAGTGATCAATTGATAATAGTGAGACAATTCCCTTAAAGAAAATGTGACCAGAAGAGTTATTTGGTAGCAGAGTTCACTAGACAAACATGAGAATCCACCTTGTGTCTAGTATCATTGTTTCAAATATATATTTGCTACCGCACTTTGAGATTTTTTGAGCTAAGTAAGAAGCTCAATGTCAATTTAAATATAAAATTGAGATAGAGAACTATATACCAATATAATGTTGTCAGTATTTGGATACCAAAGTGATTGTGGGAGGATATCCTAATTGATTTTGTTAATGGTTTGTATCAAAGTTGGAGTCCCGATGAGACATAAGTGATAATTTATTGATTGACGAAATTGTACGCCTGTGTCGTATTAAGAAAAAGTGACCAAGTGAGTTACCTCCCAAAAGAGCGCAATAAGCACCTAGTAAGGCTCCATTATATGCCTAAGATCATTGTCCTAGATATAATGGTGGTTGCCATTCGGGAATTTGAAAGCAAGTGAATTCAATAAAATGGATAAAGCTCTTATAACTTATACTAGATATGGTCATCGAAAGATCCGTATACGGTTTGTTAGAAACAAAAAGGTTGTACGCCGCTAGAGGGGATGAATCTTCGATGCCATGATGTGTTGTTTTAAGATGGATTTGAGAAGACGTCACTTGGGTGGCTTTTATCCATACACATAAGTTAACGGTTTTCCAAGACGTCGTAGATCACCGGGACCGGATGGCTTACAATATTAGAATTTGCACCTAGATGATTGACGGGACACCGTTAATTGATGTCCATCTAAAGTGATTAAGATTCCCCCCCCCCAATCTGAAGTAACGTTTTGACACTAAGAAGAAGAGGAAACACTTATATATGACACCGTTTGAGTTTATGGATCGGGTTGGAGAAGTTGTTCACCGATTGGATCTTCCACTCGTATTGTAGGGTATCCATCCGGTTTTTCACGTGTCTCAATTGAGAGAGCATATACGGGATCTGAGGCATGTGATTAGCTATGAGGATATATCCCTTGAGTTGAATCACATCTTCGTGGAGCACCCGATAACTATCTTAGAGAGGGGTACTAGACGCTTACGGTCTAAGGAGATTTTGATATTACGGATTCAGTGGTCTAAAAGGGGGGCCGATGAGGCCACATGGGAGACCTAGGACAATATTAGGAGTACCTACCTTTAGTGTTATACAGAGTTAGTTTCGACCTCAGAGTTGACGGGTTAGTTCTCGGACTAATACTTATTTGTTTAGATACTTAAATGTTTATTTGCTTACATGCTAGAGTGCTTATCTATTTATGTGCTAGAATGTTTTCGGCCTTTGGAGGTGGAAGACATGTGTGCATGTGAGTTTGGGCTACAAGTAGTCGAGGTTGGTCCGAGGTGGTATGAGTGGGCCAATGTCTCTTCTTATTTAAACATAGATGTGTTGGAAGATGGGTAGATGTAGGACCCATGACTCTTCTCTTCCCTTGAATGTATGCATGATTGATTATGTGCTCCAACATCCTTAATCTTCTAGTACAAGGGGGTCTTAACCAACTTCTCTTCTTGATTTTGTTCTTCCTTCCACTCCTAAGCTTTGGAGGCTATAACTACATTCTCTCTCTCTCTCTCTCTCTCTCTCTCTCTCTCTCTCTCCTTGCTTTTATATTCCTCTTCTTGGTAGGGGGTCATGGATATGCTCTTGCGTCTCTAGGTGATCCAAGATATGTTCTTTCTCCTCAAGGTGATCCTGGGTGTACTTCTACGTCTTTGTGTGATCCTGGATATGCTCCTACATCATTATGTATGTTCGTTTTGTAACGTGATTCTCCTCCTTGTTGGCTCGGATCTCCTTCTGGTAGAATGTGCATCATCATCCTCGTGCTTCATTTTATGGCTTCTAACTTGATCAAACAGTTCTCCATGGTGTGCATATCTTCTCCTTTTTACTCTCATATCTTCTTAGTTTGTGCTCTTGTAATAGGTCTTCTTGGATAAGGTGGTGGTGGTGGTGGTGGTGAAGGTGGTTTAGATGCTTCTGCATCAATATGAATCCGAGGATGAAAGTTAAATTAAAATTTCTATACATGATAACCATTTATATGATCAAGAAATTAAAGATGATAATGGCTTTACTAGCGGTGAGCACAATGAATGTCTAGTTGTTAGAAGAGTCCTACACGCTCAAACCATGTCTTATGAAGATAACTAAAGAGAAAACTTGTTTCATACTAGATGTAAGGTGAAGGGTAGGGTTTGCAACTTGATTAGATAGAGGTAGTTGTACCAATGTAGCTAGTACTAAGATGGTTCGTAAGTTACAACTTCCTATAATCCAAACTTAGATGAATAAGTGTGGAGAGTTGAAGGTTAACAAACAAGTTGTAGTTACCGTTAGCATAGGGACCTATGAGGATGAAGTCTAATGTGATGTAGTCTTTATGCACTCGTACCATCTTTTATTGGGACGCCCTTGACAATATGATAGAGATACCGATCATAAGGGTAAGACCTTTGAAATAAATATTTGTGCATCACCCCTCTGAAAACATATTCAAATCTCTTCTAATATTTTGGAAAACAATTATAGTTGCACCAATTCTAGAATATGATCCAACAAAATTCTTATAACATTTAAAACATTGCATACCACCAATGTTTGTTTTATTGCAATTCACCATGAAAGTCTTATGAAGTGCACTAATTGTACGGTTACCGTATGCAGATGGATTTTGTGATAAAGATAACATCGGGTGTTTGTGTGTGTCTCTTTTTCAAACGTACAACAACAAAACCTTGGGGTTTACAAAAATGAATGAATAGGTTAGCTATATAATCTCACCTGGATGAAATATTTTTACGATTGCTATCAATAGTGTCTAAAGCATCATTTGCAACATACGCATATATTTCACAAATGCACAATATATTTTTGAAGTAGAACTTCGCTCACATCGTCAACTTTACGTGAGGTGTTTTTCAAACAGAAAACCCACAAGCAAAACATATATGATGCAGGGTTAATATCGTAATGACTTGATCTAGACAAAGAGAACCCTATACGACCTTAGAAGGACAATTTTCTTACACAAAACAAACACAATTCAACAATGGTTATCAATGGTGATTGACAAAAAATGAAAGAAGAAGGCAATTGAGATGGACGAATGAAAGAAGAAGGAACAAGAAAGAACTAAGGAGATCACTTGTACGAACCTTGATCTACATGATCAAAAACCAAACAATGTTTTACCTCAAACCTTACCAATACAACCTTACACAAGCTTCAATGGAGATAAGCATAATGAGAAGACTAATATAGAACTAGGAGTACCAATATCTAAGGAGATTGACACACAAGATCAATCAAGCAAGAAGAATACACAAGATTTAATCAAGCTCTATTTTTTATTGAATTTTCGGAAATAAGAAGTAAACACACGATTTTTGGTTCTAAAAATAATCTACATGCAAATGAATCTAGAAAAGGCATTTACGTTGAATGTGTCAGATCCAACGACGGACAAAGAGAGAGAGAGAGAGAGAGAGAGAGTTCAACCGTTGAATGTGTAAGATCCAACGATGGGCCTAGAGGCCGCATTTATGTGTCTCACAAGGCCCATGCTATGAATGTGCGTGTATGCGTCTTATGAGATGCGCATGCTTAGCACACGCCATGAATTTAGACCGTGGATCTTGATTAAATTAACATTCCATAATCGCTCATATTCTTACCTACGACCCGTTCTCAACGGAATACATCCCTATATAATCGTTGATATAAGGAGGAGATCGAAAAGTATAATCAAATCGTACCCCATAATATATATGTATACACACACACACTAGCCTAATAGATTTGATGGTATCCTAACATTCCCCCGCAATCGAAGTGTGAGTAAAACGAACGATGAAGATTGAAATTAATATATAAACACAATATGAAGATGTGTCGGATATCTTGTTCACAAACTGATCTTGTGTTGTTCGCGGATGAAGCCAAATGGTTGGGTTCAGACAAGGCGATGATACTTTCATACAATGTTGAGGTTGTTGTGTTCGGATGAAACCGAATTTAGGTCGGGAGAATACCGATGCTTGAAGGGTAAAAATCAGACTAAGCAGACGTGGATAGAGATCTAGAAACCCAACTCACGTTTTCTTCATTCATCCAACCACTAAATATGGATATTAGAAGATGGAGTTGCTCCGGAAAGGAGGTGATTTGGCTAGAGTGGTTGTCCGCCACATAAGACGACACCGACGTTCTAAGCATGTGAGCTATGTGGAGGGATGTGTGGAAGGTGGTGCTGTAATGGTAAAAAATCGGAAATGGCCTAATCGGAAATTTTGAGAAATCAAACGGGTTTAACGAAATTATACCCTAGAGAAATATAAAATATTTGGAAACGAGCAAATTTCCCAAAAGTGAAGCGATGGAAAATTGTTATTTTATGTTATGAAGGATTCAAGAATGTTTCGTAAAAAATATCGAGTTGGGTATGTCGGTGTTATTTTTATAAGAAAATTTGGGTAAAAAGTGTAAAGATGGAAATAAGAGGTTAAAAAGTGCAAATTTGACAAAGCTTATCTATTGTATCTACAACTAATGCACGTGAAAGTACAAGGGTGATCAGGAGGGATGATTAAGCTCAAATTCCATCATCATCTATGTAGAAGCTTGTAGGTTAAGCAAATGAAAGGTGATGAAAGTACATATACGTATACCACACAAGCTTTGTTGCCTTTCGGTTGAGTTTGAGAGAGCTCTAAGAGCCGAGAAACCAAGTTAACACAAACACCATCACCACCACCTTGTAACCACTAGAGAACCACCAGTAGTTGCCCGGAATCTTCGCCGGAGGACCACCGAAATTGCACAGAAAACGGGACATAGAAGAACAAGATAGACATAAAGATAGGATGAAGGAGAAGAGGCATTTGGAGGATCAAATCTCGTCAAAACCTCACCAAGTTTGGAACGAGAAGACGGACTTAGGATTCGATCGAGAGGGATTAATATTACCTTGCTTGTGAGGTAAGTGTATATAAATGACACTTTCTTAATATTTATTATGTATTTAATATGAGATTAGTTTTATGTAGGCATGTGAGAAATAAATATTTATTTACGCGCATTATGTCTTGATAAATGATTCAAATAACAATAAGCATGCATGCAAATGTAAAACGAATATGTTTGTTATATGTTATGGTATTATGATTTCATGCATGCCATGCCGATTATATAAATATGTTGCATGCTTATTTTTTTTTGGTAAAAAAAAAAAGAGAATGAGTTATGAAAGAGAGAATGAAATCATGAAAGGGACTGACATGAAAGTGATAACATAGGATGTAAATTAATTAATTAGCCTAACTGGATCCCGCTTGTACATGAGATTTAAAAGGAAAAAAATAAATAAACAAGTCCGATTCTGACCGAGGAGACATGAGATAAAGAAAAAGGGTCCGATTCCAATTGAGGAGACCCATAGGTCCGATTCCGATTGAGGAGACCTATTTATAAACTGTCATCTAAGGTCTGATTCCGATTGAGGAGACCTACGAAGCTTACAAGTTAGTTGATGTCCGAACCCCATAGAGGGAGGCCGAAGACACTAGCATGGTTGCCCAACTATCGAAAGAAAAATGAGAAAAAGAAACGTACGAGCAGTTGGGGCTAGTTAGATAATTATTCATTATGCATCGATGCTACATTGTCAAGTATATTTATATGATATGATATGTTTATACGGGGTGTGATAACATGCTTGAATGTTATATGCTATGTGTTAGGAATGGTTGTGGAATGTAATGTGAATGTGAATATGTATGGACGTGCTTTGAAATGTGAGAAAGGGTATAGAGTGTTTTTCGGGAACAGGATATTAGATACTAATATATATGCTATGTGTTAGGAATGGTTGGGTTTTGTGAAAAAGGTTCTCATGACACGTGCCAATATGTATATATCTTGTAAATATGTTTGTAAGAAAAATTTTTAAAATTTTTACGTTTTTCTCTTATTGCTTTAAACACAGCTATGTAACTGCTAATTAACTAAAAATGAAATAGGTGTCATATGTGCTCAGGGAAAAGAGGGGGATATTTGGAACAAGGCTGAAAGCGCAAGGACGAATCCGGTGTTGTACTCGGACATGTAGATGTTGTTGTATTCGGGCAAGGCCGAAACTGGTTTGGATCGACAAAGTCGGTTGTGGTCGGACAAAAGTTATCCCGTGTTTGAGTGAATAGGATCGAAATTGGCGTTAGACAAAACACTCTAATACTATTAAATATCCAAGGTTTGAGAACCCTCACACAAATGGTGGGAAGAATCACACCAAGAAAATTTATTAAACTATATTTATAGCAAGTATACATGTATATTCTACGGAATAATAAAGATCGGCAAATCAAATCATATCCCATAATATATATACTAGCCTAATATATTTGATGATATTATTTTAACATTGACAAATAAAGATTTGAAAAAATGATCATTTCTAATATAATCAAAAGTATGAAACTTTGTTGATACTTAAGGTTTGTAGGGATTCATTCTCCTAATGAAAAAACAAATAGTCAAAGTTGATAAGAACGTGTAAAAAATGATAAGGAAAGTATTTAATGTTAGATGCGAGCTTAGATGTAAAGCAACCCAACGGTCCCCACTCTCTGACCGACTTCCTTAAGGAGCGGCCGCTTTGCTTGCGACTCGCATTTGGGGCGACCGACCGCGTACGTATTCCACTTCCACGTATTAAATGCTCCAAAAATTCGCCATCGCCTTTTTTAGCCCTTCGTTTTCCCCATTTAAAGCGATTCATCAGTTCGTGGCTGTTGCCACTCTACACAAATCTCCTAAAAATAAATCCAACCACGAAATTCGACCTCCTCCTGCTCTTCAATTGCGTTCCTTCCCCCTCTCTTTCAACCTGCCTTCTTTCCCAACTCCCAGCCCCCCGTCGCCTACGCATTACAGGTATTTTTCTAATCCTCTGTTGCTTTTGATTGAATAATTGTTGTTTTCTTGCTCTTCGATTGCCTCCAACCAAGCCTCCGAATCGTCTTCAGTGTCACAATCAGGTTTTGATTTTAAGCTTTTTCTTTGTCTAGGGCTTTGATTTGTATCATCAATTTCGTCCCAGCCTCCTCTCTTTTACCTCATTGTAATCGTATTTTTGTTGGGTATGATGTTTCTTTGATTGTATTTGTTGAATTGGTTCTCTTGCTAGGTTTTCAATTGTAATATCTTTCCGTTCCCTTTACGTTTTGGTTTTAGGTTTTTTTCCGGTTGCGGATTTGGGAAATTTCTGTTCCCTTTTCAGTGGGAGTTATCAATTGGTGTAGGACCATTTGCGAATACCCTAGAACATCTCGTATTTTTATAGATGACAGGCTTCATCAGCATGATCCTAGTATTACAAATGAGGGATTCCTTTCCACGAAGCCCTAAATTTTATCATTTTTGCTTCATTTTTGGGACTGCATTCTCCAATTTTTGTAAATTTTCTTGAATTCATAGGGTAATGGATGGAATTCTGATATTTGAGAATTGAATGAGGAAGCAGTCCTTCAATTATGATTAATTGTGCCGTCTGTATAATTCGACATCCATTGCCATGCCCGTCCCTCAAAATTTTGCTTTCGTTGATGAGTATGCTTCTTACTTTTGATTCTGCAGGCACATTCGCGGCCACCTGGCCACTTTGTGCCCCTGGATTCTGAGAACACCATAGACAAACTTGTATTTAAGGAGGTCATCCAGGATGCGTAGGTGGCTGTGTTGTAACTGTCAAGTAGAAGAGACAAACCCACCACATGACGAGCCCTTAAAGAGCCCCAAGAACAATGGTAATTGTAAGTTCAAATTTTGGTTTGATAAATTGAGTTTGAATTTCTCATCACTTCAGACACTTGTTTCCTGTATTATCTTTGTTAATGTTGTTTATTTTTTAGCTCTTTAATATCGACTTAACCGGTTAGTTAGTTTTTACTTTGCTGTATACTGATCTGTTGTTGAGGGTATATTCCCTTTAATTGTTAAATGATTGAAATTTTGTTCTAGTTAGGCATAGGCTATGGGAAAGTTTTATTTTCTTTGCATGCCTGCATGTTAGTACGCTTGATCTCTTGATGTATGGATCAATTGGGGGTTTGATGACATCATGACAATGATGAGTATTGAAATTTATTTCTGGAATTAAAGTTTAGTTACTATCATATATTATTTTATGGACATCAATGTTTCCATCATCCCAGACCTGTACCATTGCCCTCCCATTATGTGAAGGGGCCAGCTTGTGTTTTCATGGATATGCATCTTCTCCCCTTTACTTTACACATGTTTTCGTACACATGGATACTGTTCAATACCCCTGGCATGTTAATGCTGTATAGCACTATGCAAATTTTCATTTATAAATCATGACAGCTAATCAAAATTGTGTGAGCTGGCAAACAATTATTGATATGCTATCATACTGTCTTATTATTCAACTAATTATTCTGCATGATTATTTGATACCAACTTTGGTGTCTTTATGTAGGATTTAAATCCAAGTTGCATCATAACTGCTTATTCTAAGTAACTAAACTACTATTTACTTTTTACAGTTCATTAACCCTGTGATTTTGGATATGATATTAGTGCTTCTGCATCTCCTTTCTACTGTGCCCTCCTTCCATTAGTTCCATATAGTTGGGGCGCTCTTCATGATGTTTGAGTGACTTCACTTTCTATGGAGTTGGCCTTTTTGAACTACTTCTCTAATTTTTTTTATAATATTTTGAAATAGGACTGTTTTCCTTTTTTTGTCTGGTTGACCTTTTGATAAAATTTTCAATCCAACTTTGGTAATACATAACTATTACTCTATGAGTCCATGACGAAGCTGTAGCCTTCTCTGATTTCCTGGCCATATCTGAAGTTTATTCTTTTTTTGTTTCATGTGTAGGGGGTCAAAAGCCCTCAAAGGTACCCGCACAACCGGTTAAAGCTGATGTACATAAACCAGTACCCACTATTGAAGTGCCTGCATTGTCTATTGATGAGCTGAAGGACAAAACAGATAATTTTGGCTCCAAAGCATTGATAGGTGAGGGCTCCTATGGAAGGGTTTATTTTGCAACCTTGAACGATGGGAAGACTGTTGCTGTTAAGAAGCTTGATGTTTCCCCTGAGGCCGAGTCCAGTGTAGAGTTTCTGACACAGGTCTGACTGACTTGCTAAAGTAGCTAATCTTTGTACTTCTCTTTCAGTATCATTCTTCCTCTTTGACATTATTATATGTTTTTTTAGGTTGCCATGGTTTCACAGTTGAAGCATGAAAATTTTGTTGAGCTTCAAGGTTATTGTGTAGAAGGGAACCTCCGAGTTTTGGCATATGAATTTGCCACCATGGGATCCTTGCATGATGTCCTACATGGTACGGATTATTCAGCTTGAGGTCTGCTAATAATGCATGGATGATTGCTTCCAGTTGTAACTCTTTGAAAATTGTTGTTTACAGGGAGAAAAGGTGTTCAAGGTGCACAACCTGGTCCTGTGCTTGACTGGATGCAGAGAGTAAGAATTGCAGTTGAGGCTGCAAAAGGATTAGAGTTTCTACATGAAAAAATTCAACCTCCTATCATACATAGAGATATTCGATCAAGCAATGTTTTGCTTTTCGAGGACTTCAAGGCTAAGATTGCAGATTTTAACGTTTCTAACCAAGCTCCTGACATGGCTGCTCGCTTACACTCTACTCGAGTATTGGGAACCTTCGGCTATCATGCACCAGAGTAATGTTTCTTAAATTTGTTATTTGTTATTTATTTAGATTTGTCTGAAGGGTCAAATTCTCACTCAGCTGCTGTAGTAATTCCTCTGTTTCTGAGCTAAATGTTTTTGGAGTTTTTGGCAACTTCTGAACTGTAGCCATCTCTTTACTCATGCCATATTGAATAGATCCTAGAATGAACTTCAAGTTTGGTTATCATTTTGTTTTTCATATATTGTCTTAACTAATCATCTCCTTCAGTTTTTGTTGTGCTGTTTTCTTCCTAGTGTTTGTATAGTTCTTAATCCAATCTTAAAACTTCAGGTATGCAATGACTGGACAGCTGACGCAAAAGAGTGATGTATACAGCTTCGGGGTGGTACTTCTAGAGCTCTTAACAGGTCGCAAGCCTGTTGATCATACCATGCCCCGTGGACAACAAAGTCTTGTGACATGGGTAAGAGTCCTAAATTTGCAAATTGATCCTTTGGATAATACCTTCTTCCGTTTGCTAAAATTTTAACTTACTCGTTAAAACCGAGACCAGGCCACACCTAGACTTAGCGAAGACAAAGTGAAACAATGTGTGGACCCGAAGATGAAGGACTATCCGGCCAAAGGAGTTGCCAAGGTTTGCCCATAATTGTTTTTGTCTTGTTCTCTTAACTTGCACTTGCTTCCCTTTCTATTATGATATCTGATACAGATAAAAAAAAATTGTTTGTTGCCAGCTTGCTGCAGTGGCTGCTCTTTGCGTGCAGTATGAGGCAGAGTTTAGACCCAACATGAGCATCGTGGTCAAAGCGCTTCAGCCTCTCCTGAAGGCGCCGGCACCTGCTCCCGATGCTGCGTAGGTGGTCTGAATTCCGGTACTTGTTTGGAGAGTTGGGAATGTTTAAGAGTGCATTTTTTTCGCTGCCTTTTCACTTTATCGGCTTTGTGGTGACGGTTTGAATGTGTAAAAGAACTGGGTTTGAGAGCCTTTAGATTTGTCTCTGTTGTTTGAGAGCCTTTAGATTTGTCTCTGTTCATAAGGTGATACTCTATTTGCGCAAAAATTTGAAATCGACAGTGGGGATGTTATTGTATACTTTATTGTTTTTTTGCTATTTTGTTTCATCCTTTTTCGTTGTTAGATGGTCGTTCTATCATCCAAATTCAACCATGTTCATATAAAGAAAGTGAAACAGCAAATATTGATAGCGTACTTGTCCCTGAGATTATGTCAGCGTACTACTTGTCCCTGAGGTTATGTCAACGTACTTATGATGCACATGACACAGAAATTGAACACGGCAAAAACCGGAAAAGCGGTAATCCTTAAAAGTATAGAAAACGGAACACGGCGCTATCGAAAGAAGTTGAGTGCTTCTTGTGGCGACTTTCTTTATAGTGTGTTTAGTTTGCTTTCTTTTAATGCATTCTATACACACATCTAGGTCACTAAAATCCAAGGGAGATAGGATATTATTTTTTACCAACCTCATTAACCTTTCCTTAGATATGTGACCTAATCTTTGATGCCACAATAAAGCTGAATTTTCATTAGATGTACTGCGTTTGATGCCCACATTAGCTTCAACATAAAGCAAAGATTCAGAAAATTTAATATCAAGATTAAACCTCTAAAGTGAATCAATCAATGTACCACTACCGTAAAAATTATTATGTTTGTGCATTGAAAATTTACCATGTCCAAACTTAATAATAAAACTTAAAATGTTCAATCTACTAATGGAAACAAGATTTTTAGGACATTCAGGTACATAAAGACATCCTTCAAGATCTATATGACAACCATGTTCAATCTACTAATGAAAACAAGATTTTTAGCACATTCAAGTACATAAAGACATCCTTCAAGATCTATATATGACAACGTGTCCAAGATCAATCTGTAAGTCCCAATGTCCTCTATTTTTGCCTTCATTCTGTTTCCCATGAACAAATACTGTTTAGCTCCTCTTATGGGCCGGATCATACTGAATCCCTGATTAATATGAGACACGCAAGTAGTAGCACCAGAATCTATCTACCAGGTATTATTAGACACTTCTATAAGATTTGATTCAAAGGATACATAACTATAATGTATACCTTTCTTCTCAAACCAAGCCTTCCTTCTAGGACAATTCTTCTTGAAGTGCCCCGTTTTCTTGCAAAAGAAACACTTCACTTCCTTCTTAACATGAGCCTCATTGACTTTCAAAGGGTTCTTGTTCCTCTTGTCCCTTTTACCCGATTTACCCTTACTGCTGCTGAAACCATTATGACTTGTAAAATGGACAACTTGATCCTTTATCTTGCTTAATCTCCCTTCCTCTTGAACAAACATGGCTTTTAATTCCTGAAAGTTCCATTTGTCTTTAATGGTGTTATAGTTCACCTAGAACTGACCAAACTCAAGTGGTAGAGAGTTAATGATAAATTGGACCAATAATGTTTCATTAACGTCCATTCCCAAGGTCTTTAACTTTGCTGCCAAATTTGACATGTGCGTCACATGATCATGAATAGGCTGAGACCAGTCAAACTTTTTCGCAGTTAGCTCACTCATAAGGCTTCCTACAATTGACTTGTCCGCAAAATCTGATTGTAAATACTCAACTTTTAGGCATTGATGACTTAATACTTTCAGCCATACTCATCGTCATGAGATTCAAACTCAACCTGTTAGAACGCTCGCCATGCTCATAAAGAGAATTTTCAGCTTCGGAGCTATTCTCTGTAATGGATGCTGGTAGATTATCCATGAGTATAGCAAGATCCAACGACATAATGCCCAAAGTAAATCGGACTAGTTCAGACCAATCATCATAATTTTGCCCATTGAATTTGACAACAGACTTTGCAGATGAAGAGAAATTTGACGAAGCTGCAATAATTTATACATGCTTACCTATTAGTGCTTTGACTATAATACATATTCAAATCATATATGTAAAATTTAAAGCATGCATTCAAGCAACTTTTGGGCAATACTTAAACACACACAATCATTGATGCTAAAAATATACACTTAATAGACAATCATGACATACATAAATTAAAAAAACATGTTATCTTTGGATATACATACTATTCAACCTAAATAACATGATTAATCTCTTTAATATTAGTGACTGTTTTCATTGATCCGCCTTTGGGAGATATCCTAGAAATATAGCCAATATTTACAATTATTCAATCAAAATTTCATTTCGTTAAGCATCCTATAATCATGAATAATTGAATTTATTAATTTAAATGTCTTAATTAAACATAATAAGACCACTTTGGTGACTAACAAATTATGCATGATTTTTTTTTTGATCATCAACATATAATCGATACTTCAAAATTTACAAAGAGGTAGAAGGAAGACGGGTAACAAGTTGTGCCGTCAATCCTTTCTGGATAGCGAAACCGATCCTCCTAAAAACAACATCATAAGACCTAGGAGACGTAACATTGCCATGCAAAACCCGTTGCACCCTCTTCAGAATTTCAATAGCATCGGGCGCAAGGAAACCAAAGGTGTCGAAAGCGAACGGAAGAAACACATGTTGATTTTCAATACAAGCTTTCTCATGTTTGGCCACCTTAGCAGAAGCTGCATTAAGCACCGCCTTACCCACCGCAAAAGGCCCACTACCCAGACAAACAAGTGGGGAAACTCCAGTCAAATCGATGCAAGCATGTTTTCCACCCGCCCATCCAAACACCAAGATATCCGCCGGCCTCAAGGTGGACCTCCCCTCTCGCGGGTCAGTTAAGAAGGACACAGGCGCCTCCTTCTTAACCGAAACCTCCGCCCTCCTAAACACATCACACAACACATCACGGACCAAATCATGCCTATATTTGAAGCCAGGAAGCTCTTTACAATGAACCGCATGCTCCCCAAAAGAATCTAGAATTCTCCGACAATTGGGCATAGGACAAATCTCATCGACCGGGTATAGAGGAATCATAAGGCGATACTTAAGAACCGAACGATACTCAACCGGGGACATACATTGCCCAAGTCCATCAATGGGTATGGCAAGAAGGAAATCTTGGCTATGTGTGGATTGAAGACACTTGAAAACCGCTTTTTGTCTTAGAGTCAAATCAAAAGTAACTTCCATCTCCTGCACGGTCTTACCGAAAAGAGCACTCGCCAAAGCATGTTGGGCTTTAGAGGGGACGGTGTTCTTGACAGTAAAGACAGAAAGATCGAAACCAGGAATAGAAGTCTGAAGATTGCCCAAAGCTCCATAAAACTCAGAACACATTTCTACAACTCCACTGTCCCGCAAAATATGGTCTTGGAGCTCCCAAGACTGGGCCCTAGAGGCAACAAAAGCAAAGGAAGACGTCTCAATAGCAGAGTATAGCCCAAGCCCCCCAAATCGAATATGCAAAGAAGCAAGTCGCCACTGAAGATCTCCAAAAAAAGACCCCCACAAACCACAATATCCTCGACTGATCTACGGAGCCCGACATCAAAATAAGCTGATGCACTCTCCCAATGCTCCGGATGACAAGTCCTCAAGCCAAAATACAACTTAACAACACCCATACAAGAACGAAGCAGGAGAAGCTCACTCTGCGGGTCCCTCAACTGTGGAAGAAGATGCATCAACTCAACCGCCTTAACAACTCTCTTCATGACAAGCTCTCTAACAAACTCCTCATCTCTACTCACTGCCCCACCTAGCAACTTAACACCCAACGCTGGCCTTGCAATGTCATGGGGAAATAGTCCATCTCTAAGTTTAGACCCATCACATGAAGGCCAGAAGAGCTCAGTTTTGCGAACATTCAACATGAGGCCTAAACCCGGACCAAACTCACGAATGATATCAAGAGCTCTAGCCACCTCCTCAGATCGACCAATAATGGTCCCATCGTCAAGATATCAAGCATGTAGAATAGTCTTGCAACTGTCTCTGATCTTATGCAGAAGCGGGTGCAAGACAAGAGAGAAGAGGAGGGGCCCCAAAGGGTCTCCTTGTTGCATACCAGTAGCCGACCAGATAAACCTATCTCCAATGTACAACCTGGCGGCCTGACCATACAAGAAATCAACCCATAAAGAGATAGACGAACATCTCTTTCTAACCTCCCTAAGCAAAATGGTCCTGTCAACCAAGTTGAAGGCATTGGAAAAATCCACTGTCAACATAACTAGAGAACCATCGGTAAAACGATCACTCATAACTCTATTAACACTATGTAGAATAGCCTCTGCACCACCTGAAACACCCACTCCAAACTAGAAATCTCCCAAATATCCTCCCATATCCTTACACACACTCTTCATAGCAACTTTAGACACCAACCGTCTCCATATAGTACCAACTGCAATGGGTCGGATCCCATTGTCAGGCTTCAACAGCGGCGTAAGAGGAGCTGAAGCCACAAACTCGGCCAAACTCAAGGGGCACCTGCCTCCCAACCATAGATTAACCACTGAGGTGATCGCTCTCAAAAGACTCGTGGCAACAGAGGAACCCTCACCACACATAGCGTCTAAGATGTGTTGTGCCCTCAAGCCATCTCTACCGCAAGAAGTACCTTTGGGAAAGGACTTGATGCATTTAAATACCGAATCGATGTCAACAATGAGGGGTGATTTATGAAAGGTAGTGCAAGACTTAGAAGGTGGAGGTTTGTGGGGATGTTTAGCCTCTAACACCTTCAAAGTCTCCTCACTGTAAGAAGCAACACCAGAAGAGCACAAAACCTTAACAGCGGCTGTAAAATGCCCATCCGAAACCTTGCGGAGGCATTTCTTGATATTAGGATTTCTCTCTAAACCCCCTCTATCACCAGAGCCACCATCCACCATCCCAAAAGGCCTATGCTCTGAAGGGTCTAACATGGCTTCCACTAGACTCGAAACACCCTCAGCCTCACCCCAAATAGACAATGCCTGCAAAAGCCGCTGATGTTGTATCGACTTTCTACTTCCCGATCTTCTGTCTCGCCTGCTCATAGGCCTGAACACCTGCAAAGTGCACCGAGGAAGTAAAAACAACATAACCCAAGCAGCAACACTCCCGGGCTCAGCTACCACCTTCAAGAGAACACTCAACAACGCTTGAGAGAACCTAAGACGACAACTATGAGGGATGCTTTTCACGGTAGAAATAGGAACTCGCATAACCCTCTCCAACAGATTTGCATCAAAACACATACTCGCATCGTCCACCCCAACTTGATCTCCAACAACTGGCCTCGAAATACCCACAACCGGCCTCAAGATACCCACAATGTATCCACCCTCATCACCAAAAGAAGAAATAGAGTCATCTGGGTGACGGCATTCACGACTCAGAGCATGAAGACTCATACACCGGCCACACAACCACATCCTGAGCGCAGCCAACACCTCCACAAACGCCGTAAAAACATCAAGATCACACTCAAGTAAGCCCCGAACTTCATTCTTGCGTTCAACCGCAAAGAGATGTTGCCTTTTCAAATGACTTACTAGGCAAGAGAAACCTTTACTTTCCTCCCTTCCATCACCACACCCATGAAATGATCTAAGCGGACAATGACGGAAACCATTGCCCACCGGCGTCATAGAAAAATTCAGCTCACCAAAGGGAATTTTCTTTGGGACATAAAAACAAACACTTGGTGGGCATCATCCTTGTATCCCTAAAATTCCAAACCCCTGCTTGATTTCCAGCAAAATCAACTCTTTGCTAGCTTCCAAAATGAGTGATAGGAGAAACAATTTGTCTGTGTATTGGGTAGTGACAAAGTCTAACATATATCCTCAATATAACAATATGGGAAGAAGACAAATTGGACATTAAACTATATTACTCTATTGTCGTATAACCGCACTTCATACTATGCATAATATAGTTTAGAAGATTAAATCAAGTACTGTATAATAAATGCTCCATATTTACTGTAAACCAGTACAAACACGCAATACATATCTATTGTAAATCTACCTACTGCCGTTATGCAATATAATGAACATGGCGTTACAAAATTGTAAATGAAAACCTTTATTTACTAATCATGAAAACACCGTACATTCACATACAAATTTATAACAAATGTAAACCACTAACTAATGGTAACTATGACTTGTAACATTAACTATAATTGAAAGGATACCACTACATGTATATACTACAATCCAATTACGCGGTAATCAAAGCATGATAAAAAGAACGAATCTTCACACACATTATGTGAAAGAAATATAATCTTCATCAAAGAACTATGTTCAAACGTGATTATTGTTAACTATATGAACAAAATTGTGTCAAACCTAATCACATCTCATGCATTCATACTTTCACAAAATGCGGAAAACGTACATTCGGGATTTGAATACCAATAAATCGATGAACCATGTAAATCTAAAATCGCTCTGGTACCAATTGTCAGATTATTTACGATTTCGTTTCGAAATCAAAACACTATAACTGATCTAGACTTAAATATGAAGCAACCGATATATTCATATATGGATCGAAGACTAACCTTTATCCGTGGAAATTTTCATCACAAATCAACGAGTCTGAATGATCGTAAGCGTAAGCGAGTAATCTTCTCCTTCCTTAATCCTTCCCTATCAATAATTTCTAATGAATGAGATTAACACTAATTAATCCTCTTCACAATAATTACTTTTGGTAATCGGCATAGGCTTAACTTTTCAATTGCACGAACAATTGTTTTTTTATCCTTTGTCTTATAAAAGGGCTAATTAGGTAAGTATGCTTTTTTATTTTATTGTATATAAACTAGGCCTTTTCTAGTTTTCTATTTAGTAAATATACCCCATGATTTTTTTACCACTTTCATTTAAGGATAAGGTAAAACTAATTAACGCTTCTATTATAAAAGAAATACTATTTGATGTTTGTTATGTAAATTTTGATTTTAATTACTGATTTATTTTATTTTATTTCCCTTTTTATTTTCTGTTTTCATACCGGACATTTACATATCGGACATTTACATACCGGACATTTTACATACCGGGCATTTACATAATTACATAGCGGACATTTTATATACCGGACATTTACATACCGGACATTTTACATACCAGAAGTTTATAACGAATATTTTCATACCGGAAGTTCATACCGAAATTTTTTATACCAGAAGTTCATACGGAAGTTCATACCGAAAGTTCATACCGGAAGTTCATAATGAAGTTCTTCATACCGAAATTTTTTTATACCGGAAGTTCATACCGGAAGTTCATACCGAAAGTTCATACCGGAAGTTCATAACGAAAATTTTCATACCGGAAGTTCATACTGAAATTTTTATACCAGAAGTTCATACCGAAAGTTCATACCGGAAGTTCATAACGAAGTTTTTCATACCGGAAGTTCATACCGAATTTTTTTATACCGGAAGTTCATAACGATTTTATTCATACCGGAAGTTCATACCGAAATTTTTTATACCGGAAGTTCATACTGAAAGTTCATACCGAAGTTCATACCGGAAGTTCATACCGAAAGTTCATAACGAAGTTTTTCATACCGAAAGTTCATATCGGAAGTTCAGAACGAAGTTTTTCTTACTGGAAGTTCATACCGAAATTTTTTATACCGGAAGTTCATACCGGAAGTTTATACCGAAAGTTTATACCGGAAGTTCATAACAAAGTTTTTCATACCGTAAGTTCATACCGAAATTTTTTATACCGAAAGTTCATACCGGAATTTCATACCGAAAGTTCATACCGGATGTTCATAACGAAAATTTTCATAACGGAAGTTCATACCGAAATTTTTTTATACCGGATGCCAATGATGTTTACATTGGTGAATTTACAACATTTGCTCGCTCAAAGTGATGCTGACAGTGGTCTTGATCGTCTCTGGGCAAAGAAGAAGGTTATACCATTTTTAGAGACATTTTTGTTCCTTCAAGGTTGATACCTGAATGTTGCGTTTTTGCTCAAACCATTTTTATAACTTCCGGTATGTAATTCTCCGGTATGTAATTCTTAATTCTAAATTATGACATAAAATCAGTTTGTTTGATATAACTTCCGGTATGATATGATAACTTCCGGTATGATAACTTCCGGTATGTGAACTTCCGGTATGTGAAGCTCCGGTATGTGAACTTCCGGTATGTGAAACTCCGGTATGCATTCCAAAAAATTAAAAAAATAAATAAAGAAAATAAAAAAGACAAAAAAAAAGAAAAAAAAAATCCCGGTATGATAACTTCCGATATGATATGATAACTTCCGGTATAATATGATAACGTCCGGTATGATATGATAACTTCCGGTATGATAACTTCCGGTATGTGATGCTCCGGTATGTGAAATTCCGGTATGTGAAATTCCGGTATGTGAAATTCCGGTATTGGAAAATTCCGGTATGTGAAAATTCCGGTATGTAAAAATTCCGGTATGTGAAATTCCGGTATGTGAAATTCCGGTATTGGAAAATTCCGGTATGTGAAAATGTCGGTATGTGAAATTCCTGTATGTGTAATTTCGGTATGTGAAATTCCGGTATGTGAAATTCCGGTATTGGAAATTCCGGTATGTGAAAATTCCGGCATGTAAAAATTCCGGTAAGTAAAAAATTCTTCATTCCAGAAAATTAAAAAAATAATAAAAAAGAGAAAAAAATAATATAAAAAAATAAAAAAACAAATCAGTTTTTTAAAATTAAAACTTACACTTGAATAACAAATAACAAATAACAAACATTTTTTATAAATAGAAGGGTTAAATAGTTTTACCTACCATTAAATGAAAGTGGTAAAAAAATATGGGGTATAGTTTCTTTAACAAAAATCTAAAAGAGCCTAATAAGCCAAATTCTTTCTATATAAAACCATTTTGAAAAGAGTTTGTTTTCTGAAACAAACAGCCGGGATTAACTGCCTTTTAACTGTCAATATATATATATATATAGATCATGACTCATATGTAAACAACTCTTACCATGTGAACATGTAAACACCGAATATATGTGATTATACCGTCGAATATATGTGACTATAACGCCGCATATATGAATTAGGTCCGACAAATATTTCTTCTACTAATCACACAATTTTTTTTCCCTTTAATATCGCCTAATCTCAGCCATCTATTTAACGATCTAACGAATACAATTTGTTCTCATTTTACATGGTAAGAGTTGTTTACATGGGAATCAACCTCTATATAATATATAATTTAACGAGAAGAGGTGTATTTCATTTATTAGATAAGGAAGGAGGGAATATATTAATCCCGTAATTTTAATGTCCTTAATCGATACCAATCCGTTACGGTTTCGACTTTATATTAAAACTACAAAGGGAAATTCCGGTTGGTACCCTTATAGTTTGGGGTATTCCGGAATTTACCCAACAATTTTTTAAAGTTCAGTTTATACCCTTCAGTTTTTATATTTTCCGAAATATGCCACTATGTGAAAGCCATTAATGTTTGATACAGTTCCATTAGTAAGTAAAAAAAATAAAGAAAGAAATTAAAAAGCACACAAACTATCGAGCGAAGGATACTTTGGAACGAAGAAGACGCCTGTAGAGAACTCTCTTTTCCTCTCGAACAAAAATCTACTTCGCCTTTATAGGTTTTAAAAGTACTCGATATCCAATGTTGAAAGTCTTCCTCACTTCTTCTCATATCCAAGTTTGAAACCAAAAACCCTAATCCCTGTTTTTTGTTTTTTTTGTTAGGTTACGATTATTAATTTTGATTGTGTTTAGTGGTTGTGTGAAATTGATTGGGTTTCTAGGTTAGTTGGGTGTGGAATTGGGATTACGTTTTGATTTACTCTATATTTGTGTGTAGACATCGAGAGTGTGATCAAAGTCAATGTAAAGAGAGAGTCATCAGCCATATGGGTAGCTCGAGGTGTCCTCCCTGCTAGAATCACCAAAGGCAGAGGTGCTATTG
This sequence comes from Fagopyrum homotropicum, assembly GCA_033239125.1. Classification (NCBI taxonomy): domain Eukaryota; kingdom Viridiplantae; phylum Streptophyta; class Magnoliopsida; order Caryophyllales; family Polygonaceae; genus Fagopyrum; species Fagopyrum homotropicum. The sequence continues at coordinate 128,675,978 of BSWB01000003.1, forward strand.
TCAATGACTCAATGTTGGACCTGCTTCCGATCTCTGCCTCCCTTCTTATCCTTTTTACACTGTTTATTCCGCTACTAAATCATATGTTGTAGTCATGAACCCATATGCGTGTTCATAAGCATATATGCATGTATTTATTAAGTTGTAATCATCACCGTTTCGTTTCGCTACTTTGTCTTGGATTCGCTATAAACGTGGTGCTTAACACCGTCACCTTTTGCTACTTCATGAGGGCTCGTGGCCTCCGTAAGGACACTAATTCATCTAATCATCACAGATACGACACAAGCTAAGAATATTGGTTGAAGTATGAGATGTTCAATTATTCATCTAAGTCAAAGGAGAGAAAATTTCATAGCTTTTTATGTTACGGTCTCTTTATTATGAATTCTGTTTAGTGGCCTTACAAATCTGTTGGAGAAACCACCTAGATGGAATTCGACTTTGTTGGCATGTTTCTTCCAAATTTGGACTTCTCATTTTTGTCCAAATTTTGGAAAATCTAAGCTATTATAATTTCCTTATGTATTTAATGTCAAAAGAAATGTCCTACAAAGAGGAAGAGATATATAACTATACAAAGCAAATACCCCCAAAATCAAATAAGCATAGAAACTAAACATAACGTGTATTTCAATGGGTATAAAGATTGATTGCCTTAATCTTGTCAAGCTCATTTAGCACTGAACGATCAAAATCGTTGAAAAAATCTGTCAGAACTCAACCTTTAAGACTGCTATGAAATTTTCTCTACCTTCATAAATTTATCGGCTTTTACCCGAAAATTTTCAACCAAATTTGCTAGGAACCTTATAGGATGTAACTTCATAGTTCAAAGCATTAGTCTCTTCTGCATGAAATTATCGTCTCAAACGGTTCAGTTTCAATCTCACGGACGGTATCTTTCTCGCCAAAGTATGCCATATCATTTGGACGGCATCATTGCCACTTGAGGGGCAATAAAACTCAAAATGTTTCTCAACTTCTTGTAGCATTTTTCATATATGAGTCCATTCATCTTTTTAGATTCCACGGATGAGGTTTACGAGGGAATCCTTCTTGATAGCATATGAGGCTCGAACGAAGATGTAGAACTCGGTGTAGTCGAGGACATCTCCAAAGGGAAACTCGGTTTTGTCGTTGATGATTATGGGGACACAGTGGCTGGCACTGGCTTTAACAATCGGTTTGACGAGGGAGTGTCCCCTGTTGAGCAAAGTTTTGGAGGAGCGCATTCCTTCCGTAACATTTTTGATGATGTTGTCAATGTTTCCAAATGAAAAATGCATGGCCTTCTCATCTTTTAGTAGATTGAAAAGCTCTTGCCTTGTATACCCTCTCTGAAAAAAATCACCCTCAAGTAAGAATTCATAAGGCATAGGAAGAAATGCAGCAAAAATATAGTTCATATCACATTACAAACAATTGCATCACATTTATAAGAAAAAAAAACAGCTGACACAAATGGCATTGCTGATTAAGATCAACATCCTGGTGTCTAATCCTATGTACACAAAATTAGCTACATGTAACTAAACTCAAATTACAAACTGCTGCCCAAGTTTTACAAACAATAAATTTTTTAACAGTTCAGAAAATACTAATCTAACCCATGAAAATTACTGATGTCTAATCCTAATCTAATTCAATGTACACAAAATCAACTTCACAAACCACAAATTGCTATCAACTACAAATATCCTAGTCTAATTCGATGTACATAGTAAATTACTTACTGGTGTCGATTAGTTGTTGAGTATAAAAAAAATCTTGATGTCAACTCACAAATGATCAAGAATAAATCAAAACGTAATCTCAATTCCACACTCAACTAACCTAGAAACCCAATCAACTTCACACACCACTAAACACAATCAGAATTAATAATCTTAACCTAACAAAAAAATACGAAAAACAGAGATTAGGGTTTCATACCTGGATATGAGAAGAGGAAAGAAGAGGAGAGGAAGACTTTCGAACCTATAAAGGCGAAGTAGATTTTTGTTCGATAGGAGAAGAGAGTTGTTCTACGGTCGTCTTCTTAGTTCCAGAGTATCCTTCACTGGATAGTGTGTTTGCTTTTTAATTTCTTTCTTTCTTTATTCTTTTTACTTACTAACGGAACTATATCAAACGTGAATTCCAGTTGGTACCCTTTTTAAATATATATATTAAACCCAGAAACATTTGTCACATAGAATATGTATATATATATATATAGCTGTTATTTAGCGCATTTTTTTACTAAATAACGTACATTTATCCGTAACGGACAAATGTGCGTTATTTAGTAATTTTATTAAATCTGTCCGTCACGGACAACATAGGTTTGTCCGTGACGGACAGCTTTACCTTGTCCGTGACGGACAAGGTTATACACTAAAATCAACTAACTTATCTTTTATTTTAGATAAAATAAAAAAAATTTACTTTCGAATAATAATATCATTATTTTTATAATTTAACAACCATAAATCTTATTTACGGATAAATAATATCATTATTTCCATAATTTAACAACCATAAATCTTATTTACGAATAAATAATATCTTTATTTCCATAATTTAACAACCTTAAATCTTATTTTTGGATATATAATATCTTTATTTCCATAATTTAACAACCCTAAATCTTATTTTTGGATAAATATATTTATTTCCATAATTTAACAAGCATAAATCTTAAATTAATTTTTTTTATCCTATAAAAACCGTAGTCAATCCCCTCCAACCCTCATTCAGCCATCTCCTCATACTTGTTTCTCAAATTCAACCAGTCTATTCTTTTTGAAAAAACAACTTAACAATGTCATACGAGGAAGATTATGATATTGATAATGAAGAAATATCTTTGAGTTTTGAGAACGAAGACGAAGATAATATTGAGGTAAGTAAATTTTGTTTTTTTATTACTAAAGTTGAAATCTTTAATCGTGTTTGAACTTAGATTTTTAACCATTGATCGATTATAGCCATGTTTTGAAAGAATGTAACGTTATTTAGGGTTCGAAATAAATGTGTGTTATATCAACCTGTCCGTAACGGAAAAAATCCTTCTGTCCGTAACGAACAAAAGGACTTTGTCCGTCACGGACAGAGTCCTTTTGTTTGTTACTTGCCGGTGCATTTCTATCCACGGAGAAGGAAGATAATTATGTCTGGGCGATTGAGCAACTTACAAAGCTTTTTAGGTGCGTCGAGAGGACACCAACTACAATTGTGACGGATTGAGAGAAGACTCTTATGAACGCTCTTGATCGTATTTTCCCAAAAACCCAGTTTCTTTTATGTCGCCGTCACATATTCAAAACCATTGAAGGAAGGGCTAGGAATAATCACATGGATAAAGAACTTGCTCGAATATTTACCAATAGTTACATGGGTTTATATAAATCCAAAACGGAAGAGTCTTACGAGAGACGGTTAACTCTAATTGAAAACAAGTGGAAAAGGAGAGGACATCTTCTGCAATATGTGAGGACGCAATGGCTAGATCCTTACAAGAGACGAGACGTGCGTCGAGTTGCAAGAAATCTATTGTCGGAGTTCTGCGAGAAAGATTTTTCAAATCTGATCCCTACTCGTCAGTTGGACGTTGTAAATAAAGCTATAAAAACTGCTTTTTCAAAGAGGACCAGTTTGCGGGAATCTGCTAGGGTTCTGACTAAAGGAAGACCGAAGAACAGTTCAAACAAAAGATTGTCATCCAATTGGGAGCTAGAAGGTACCCCACCCAAAAAAACAAAGAGGTCGAGCCCGAAATAACCCTATAGTAGTGCCAAGTCTATCTCCTAACACCGATTTATCACCCAAAACTCCTTCAAAGAGAACTATATCCAAGCAAACTCCAAGTCATAACTCTGATATTTTAGTAGAATGGCCTGAGGCGGTTTCCATTTGGATGAAAGAGTATGTAATCAGTTGGATTAAAGTTAGAGGGGATGGAAACTGTGGTTTTAGAGCTCTACATCATACAATCTACGGCACAGATACAGACGAGGGATGGCGGATGATTAGGCGACTATTGAGCACATTTCTCATCGCGAGTTGCATGAGTGTTTTTTCCATCAACGTAGCTCTGATGCGACGATTAAGGCACTTGATGGAATGAGAATGGTTTTGCACCACCAGAATACTGGTTTGTTGTGACGGACATGGGGTGTTTAGCTGCGACTGCATTGCAGTGTATTGTCGTAATGCACGGTGGGTGCAACTACACATATGTCCCACTATATCGTCGGGAAGAAGGAAGCACTTCGAACTTGAGAATGCCAGAAATCCATATATCAATAGTTCCCAAACATTATCATTACATCAGGGTATGCCCTCTAAGATCTTTTCATTTATTCTTTTCGGCTTTACTCTTCACGACATATATACTAATGGTTTTTTTTTATGTTTTAGCTAACACTTGCAGAGGATTGTCTTTTACAAGATATTCTTAAAACTTGATCGCGCAACCATAACAACACCGTATATGATATTGAAGTCACATTAGTTCATCACCTCGCTCGCTGGAAGGAGTTACAATTTCCACATTTACGACCAATAGGGATAGATCTTGACACAATTAATTAAACTTGTTTAGTTAAACTTTACGATCACACATATTTTCTTAAGGTTTTGTCATTTACATAGTTATCGTTTATATTTTATTAAATATAACGCAAGAAATTAAGTACGAAGTTTAAACATACATAAAAATGTAGACATAACATACAAAAGTTTAAACATACAATACAAAAGTTTAAACATAAAATACAAAACCCACGCCATATGACAAAAGTCTACTCGTCATCATAATGACGAGTACCACTACCCTTTCCACGATCGTAAGATCCGTATAAATAATCTCGGAGATCAGGAAAATAATCTACATAAGTACGTAAGTCCTGATGCAGAGAAGGAGGGACGGATGAATCACCTATGTACGGCCTAAACCGTGCAGCATAACCGTACGGGTCGAGTGCACCATATGCCGGAGATGGAGGTGGAGGTGGAGGTGGAGGTGGAGGTGGAGGGATCTACTGAGAACTTGGGCGTATAAACCGGTGCGATCGTTCTATATACCACGCTATATAATCGTCGGTGGCCGTAAATTATGGGCCGTAACATGTAGTCATCTCCTCAACCGTGATGAAATGGTGCTCCCATCTATCCCACGCCTAGTTAATTCGAGGATAGCCTACTCTATAGCTCATGAGATCCTCAACCCTAATAGCATAATCAGACTGTATGGGCGGAGACGGAATCGTCTGAATGTATCCAAAAGCCCTCATGTTCCTGTTTGGATCGTAGGTCTCTGATACATTCATAAACGTCAATAACCCGTGGAACAACGAACGTTGTAATTCTCCATGAGTGAAGTCCAACTGGCCGTATGGCTACCAGTTCACCTGTTTAACAAATAAACAACATTGTTAGAAAATAAACACGTAAGTTGACAAAAAAGATTACAAGCATACACATGTACTGGACTTGCCTGATCTACACTCTTCTCATCAAGTATCCGTCTGTAGTCACGGGTGTCCCTCCTCATAGGCCTGATGTCAAATCTCGCTGCCAAGGCATCCCAGGCTCCCATCCCTCCCTAATCTCCGGTGCAAAGCATGGAAAATATAGGTATATCCATGCCTATGAATGAAAAAGAAACAAAATTTAGACAAACATTACAAATTAAGTTATAGTAATATGAGTATAGAGGATATATTTTACCTACAACAGCGTCAGTCAACCACACATCTGGCGACAGTCGACCCAAGTGGTCTCGCCCATACACATATACAAGTAGGCAAGTGTCGCCGTACCCCACGATATGCTCATCACCCGATCAACCGCCCATACGCATATACATGTTATCTTTGAATATACGCACATCTGGCGTCAGTCAACCGCACATCTTGTGTTGAGATTTGTTGGTGAAGAGCGTTGATCCCAGCAGGTACAACAACCGCCCACACGCTGCAGTCGTCGGATACAGATGGGCATACCCGTCACACTGATGAGATGGACATCATGTAGAGCAATCGTAATCTCACCCCAAGGCATGTGTAGCTGGTTCACCTCTGGTTGCCATCTCTCGATAAATGTGTCCAGTAGATACACATTTAGGTGCCTGTACATAAGACCCTGCAGATGGATCAGTCCAATTCCGTGCGCTAAACCCAACCACACCTCCTCATCCAGCGGCCAGGTGTCCAACTGCCTGGCTCTGATATGGTAGTGAAGCGTATCGCGATCATACATAGAAAAAGAAATTTAATAAATTACTAAAAATATTATAACATTAAAGATGCATTCATTAAACATAATAATTGCGTACTCACCATGTAATGTCAGACGTGGAGAGCGGTGTGAGACTGAAAGCTCCTAAGTATCTCTGGGATACGAGGTCCCCTGCCACAAGGACCTCGAAGATCGGGCTGAAAGGCCTGCCGAGTAGGAGCTACTAGTTTAGGACGATCTCCCAAAGCACGAGGAAGTACCTCCTCAATGACACCTCCACAGGAGCTGGCGAAGGTGCCCTCTTCCTGCTCCTGCTGGGAAGAACAAGGAGCAGCTACTCCTGCTGGTAAGAAGCATATTGCTGCTCCTTTTGGTAAGGAGCAGACATGTACTCCAGCTGAGAATAACCCCCTCTATAAGCTGATGAATGCGTCCAGTGTGGAGTTCCAACATAAGAGCTATGTCTGCCTCCGGTAGAAACCTTGTGAGGAGGGCTCGGTGGAGCAATGTCACGCGGGGTGCCAGATATACTATGCCGCTGTGGAATACCTTCCTGAAGTACCCCAATCCGGTGTATTTTTTGACGTCTTTGTTGGTGTTTCTTTCCATCTGTAAACAAAAACAACAATGTTAATAAAATAAATACAAAAAAGAAAATAAAAAAAATATTAGGAAGCAAGTTGTCCGTAGCGGACAACTTGTTTCTGTCCGTCACGGACAGAAGACACTTGTCCGTCAACGGACAAGTGTCTTCTCACTTCGCAAAATCGCGAACGCCAACAATGGCGTTCCCGATTAACACAAACATTATACTCGCTAAACCCAAATAACTAATCAACTATAAACCCTAACTCATATTCATCCATTTTTGTAACATATAAACCTCTAAATATATCTAAAACAACCTAAATCGAACAAATTAAACCCTAAACCTAAACCTAACTAAAACAATCAAATTTAAACAAAACTAAAGCGAGAAAGTGAAGTGTTTACCTTAGATTACAGTTGAAATTAGGAGAAATGTCGAGAGAGAGATCGAGCGAAAAGATCGAGCGAAGAAATGAATTGGTGTTCGTGGCGGCGAAGAAGGGAAGAGGAAGAAGGGAAAGAAAATGAGTGTGGCTGCCCTTATAGGGCAATTTAGATTTGTCCGTCACGGAAGGTTGCAATCTGTCCGTGACGGACAAACAACATCTGTCCGTGACGGACAGTTCTTCTTTGTCCGTTACGGACAGATCATACATTTAAACTTGAGATTTACAACATATATTTGTATCTTTTAAATCAACCAATAATGTGTAATACCTTATACACCTTTATTAAACAAATGAGTTTATTTTACTTTCGTAACATTTTCGTCAAATTTTAATTTAGTAAGATCTTTGAATGAACATAACGAGTTATAACGAACATAATGAGATAAAAATATCAACTTAGCGTTATTGAGAGGATTATAAATTCTTTTCAAACAAAATTATGTTATTGAAAGCCATATACAGTTTCAAGAAATAAACGTTACTTTTGTTCAAAGTTTTACGATTTCATAACAATATCAAGACTCAAGAAATAAACGTTTCTTTTGTTCAAAATTTATAGATTTCGTAACGAACATATAAATGTTCAATAAATAAAACCTTCAAAGTTTTAAGATTTGATATCGAACATATAAAGTTTCAATAAATAAACGTAACTTCCTATCATACATATCTACGATCCAATCAAAGTTATGTTATTGAAAGGATTTAAACTTTCTTTTACAAAAGACGATTAAATCAAAGATATTTTATTCAAAGGATTAACACTTTCTTTCAATAAAAAAACCAAACTTACTTAAAAACATAGCAATTACAAAGGAATCAAAGTTTCAAGATCAATATTACGTTTTTAAACCTAACGTTGAACTTCAAGCATAAATACGATCAAATCAAAATAACGTTATTGAAAACATTTAAACTTTCTGTTAACAAAAGACAATCAAATCAAATTTTTGTTATTCAAAGGATTACAAATTTATTTCAAACAAACCAAATTTTAGAACTTTAATCAACAAAATAGACATATGAGATATATTTTATTTGTCCGTCACGGACAGTGGCCATTTGTCCGTGACGGACAAATGATATTAATTTAGACAAATGGGCATTACGTAGTAAATTAAAATGCGCTAAATAGCATGCGTGTGTATATATATATATATTCTTACACCAATTTCTTATTTATCAAACCGAATCACTGCATTCCAGAAATTTGATTTGATCAAATAAAAACAAGGCTTTAAAATATAAATTCTTGAATAAATCAATGGAATAAAAAGTCATACATATTTATTCCATTCGCATAGGCATTTGCGAGATGGAATTCAAAGCCGTACATGTGCAAAAGTCACGATTGACCCTTATTATTCTTAAATGCTTAGGTGAAGAGAAAACAATCGACTACAATATTTATATATACTTGGTATTGGTAAATGGTAATGGTAATACAATAATAGTCATCGCTCATCTTCAGTTGCAAGGCAGCAGAGGGTAATGTGGAGGCCTTATGCTTGTACCTTCGGTCGTACCATTCTTTACTATCATCACAGTATCCATGCCGAAGGTCGCATGCCTCTCGAGATGACAATGCATGAACCACACACCTGCACAAATTCAATTCACACCTTTACTATTCAATTCTATAATAAAATCAATTGACAATAAAAGAATGATACGCACCAGGGTTATCAGCTCTGAACCGGATGGCAGCCCAGCCGGCTAGGGGCACTGCGACGGTGTTAACCAACGGCGGATCAACCAGATTATAGTTAACAACACTTGCATTGTAACTGCCACTACCGGTAGCAACTTTATAGAAACTATATCCATGCAAGTGAATAGGGTGTTCTATATTGGCTATTATTCCGGTCCCTTGGAGCACAATCTCCACCGTCGTGTTATAATCCACTACGAAAACTCGTGTACCGTTCACATTCGAGAAAACTCCGACGTTATCGGGGCTCGTGTAGTTGAAGACGGTAGGTGGGTTGTTCGGGAAATCCGTCGTGTAAACATTGGCGATGTTGTTCCAATAGGCTTGGAGAACGTCGGTTTTTGGAGTAACGAATGTGACGTTGTTAAGGCTTGCGGCAGACCTGGTTTCGCAACTTGTACCTTGCTCGCAGTACATTGTGTTGATCGCAACGGACATCACAATCCTCCTATCCACCGTTTGTGGCACATCGTGGGCCTGTTAAAATCAACGAACATCTTATCTATATATACTACTAAACTAGACTACACTAATGTTGACGTGACGCCTCTAGGTTTTTTTTCAGATTAAATCTTTTATTAAATCAAGAATTAATCCATAAAACCTTTTTTTACTAAAACAAAATCTAATAAGAAATCTTTTTTCAAATAATCTTCGTCTAAATTTTCAGGTTATTCACGTTTTCAATCTTCACACTCATTCTTATATTGTTTATTCATTTCTTAATTTGTTTTATTTCAAAAACTTTTGTTTTCACTATTCCTATTCCATGTTTATGAAAATCTCTCATTCCGCCTTTCTTCTCACTTACTTACTCGCAGACAGATCTTCCGAGATATGTCTATGAAGATCCATCAATATTTAAATAAGTCCGCACAAAGTGCGGGATATGAACTAGTTTACGTGAAAACTTATTATCTTATAAAATTTTGAGGTAAAAAAACAAGTTATGAAAATGACAGAACTAACCCCGTAGACCGAGTTGTTTAGGGCTCGAAACTGTTGAGTGAAGTTGGCGACGGAATCAGAAATGGGGAGGTCAGGGAAGAAAGCGGTGGCCGGCGGAGTGTAGTTTCCGACGTACTGAATAGTGGCGGTTGTGTTCAAGGTGACTCGGCGGCCGCGGTTTTGTGCAGCCATGTAGTAATGGCTTGGTGTTTGATTTGCGACGAGAAGGACGTCCATGGTTTGGCCGGGTGAAATCATGATGTGATCGGCGGAGAATGGTTCCAGGTAGGCTGCATCGCTACCCACCACAATTAAGGTGTGGTTTGCCACAGCGAAGCTCATCTCTTCGTTCATGGCTGAGTTGATGATACGTAGAAGATATGTTTTGTTGAATTCCACTTGCATGTTGAACATCTCTACACGTATGAAAACAAATTCATGTAAGGGATTTTTGTCGATAGTCAAATCAAAATAACCTTTTCTTTTAATTTAAATATTAATTTTTGAATTTTATAATTTTACTGTACTAAAGTTCATTTATTACATTATATGTTTCATTTTAAAAAATTAATCAAACATAACTTTTTTATTTTGGTAATATAATAATGACTCGCTTATAGATTTTGAATATATATATATATATATATATATATATATATATATATATATATATATATATATATATATATATAAAACAGAAACGCAAATGAAAAGATTAGGAGCTACTTTATTGATTAGATAATAATAATAATAATAATAATAATAATAATAATAATAATAATAATAATAATAATAATAATAATTGAGTATGAATGTAGTACGGACGACGGACATGGATTTTCACATAAATAAAGAGAAGAAGTGAATGTCCATGTCCATCAATGGATGCTATTGTAGAGGTGGCAGCATTTATAGTTGTTCCAAAATTATTTTGAAAGAAACAATTATTAATATTGTAAATTAATGCTCTAAATTTTTTTATCTTTGTCCCTGGGTTTTTTACTTATATAAGAAATAATTTAATTATTGAGATGTCAGATTTGGGGAGAAGGTGATGAATAGAGAAAAGTTTATTTGCAGAAAAACTAAATCCAACACATATTTTGGGTTCTAACAATAAAGCAAAAAAATCAGTAAAAAAACAAAAATTAGATTTATGGGCTGAAGATAGCCTGAGGAGCCTATCGCATTTCTGGCAAAAATTACATTTTGAGCAAAATAAAATGCTATATTTTTAGATTTTATTATTATAATAACACATCAAAACGCCGGAAATTAAAATATATAAAATAGACTTTTACTTATATCTTATGTGTAAAACTCTTTTAAATAACATAGGAAAAAAATGTCTGAACCAATTTGTAACCTTTTAGGCTCATCATCGATCTAGCTAACTCATTATATTTACGTAGATGTATGTAATTAGTTAGTTGCAGGGTAAAATAAATGAAGAGAGATTAAAGAAAATAAGTATAATTACCTACTGTGCAGGTAGAGTTACCATAAGTGTCCCCAGGTTTCCCATTTATGGTTAACGCATTCGGGTTATCAAAGTCGGCTCCGTTCGTATAATAATTCGTCACCATCTCCCGCACGTCTCTCTCGAACCACGAAGCTGCACGTACGGACCGGGTTCAATATATATATAAAATACATTAAATAAAAACTGAAAAATCAAATTATATATATATATACCTAAAATGATCTCTTGTTCAGCATCTGGAACAATAGGATACGGAGAACGTCTCCCCCGGCCAGGGTGAATGAAGATGGGGCCGTGGACGGTGGCGCGGGACCACTCGCTATGAGCATGCCACCACAAGGTTCCTTCCTCGTCGGAGAGTATGATCTCGTAGGTGAAGTTACCTCCCGCCGGGATAGGGCATTGTGTCACGTTCTCCGGTCCGTCAGACCATGGATTCCTCGGTTGTTTAACACCGTGCCTTTTGTAATACATATATGAATTCGATCATTAATTAGCTAGCTAGGGTTCATTATTTATTTAATAATATTAATTAACATTGTACTTACCAATGGATGGTAACGCCATAACTGCCGTTATTATGAACGTTAACCTTAACCGTTTCGCCGTAGGTTAGATTCAGAGTTGGGCCTGGAAAAGATCCGTTCACCGTCAATATACTCCGGTTGCTGCATAGTTTGTTGTGTATACTTTCTCCAATCTGCATTAATTTACACACGTTTAAATATGAACAATATATACACAGTTTTGGTCGGACGAGGAAGATCGAGCTTACCACAAAATCTATCGTCCGATGCTTTTGGGCTGTGCAATGAGCAACAACGTTAACCAAAACAAAAACCAAAACCAATGTTTCCAAACTTAACTTCATTTTTTTGAAGTATGAATCGCTTTGTAATTTGATGGTCCTCCCTATTCGTTAATGACGCCCTTTTATAGACATTTTCTCTTCGTGATTTTTACATTTTTTTTAATTTTCAAAGAAAACGCGAATAAAAAATAAGGATTATTGTGTGCATACGACTGTTTGCACGATGTTTCCGTATATTAATGTGCAATATATGGTTATATTGTAATCTAGAAGTAATAGTTAATGATAAAAGGTCAAACAAGTTGAAATATAAAGGTAATTCTTGTTCAAGGCAGAAATTATGAAACGCGTACGTAGCTCTTACCTGCTCCATCTTTGGACTTTGAAGGCTTTAGCAGCCATTACCAGTCTAATACAGTTGTTAAATACACAGATTAGAGGAACATTTGAACATAAATCAACAATTATTAGCTAACAAATATCATTTTGAGTTGACTACAGAAATAACTCTTAGATAGATTAAAATGACTAGGTGGAAACCCTAGTTAGCCAATTCGTTCCTTATATTATTTATAATTAATATATCTCAGATTATGTTGTTTTTCTTCTTTCATAACAAGTTAAGTTAAAAGACAATGCATGTTGTTTTTGACATTTATTTTATGGCCCATCTGTTAAACATTTTTCTTTATTAAAATCAACAATTAGATAACAAATATCATTTTAATTAGTAATATAATTTTATTTTCTTAGGCTTATGAATATTAGGTACTATCATTAGCAATATGACTTTAATATATATTTTTTTCTTGATTTATAAAAATATTACGGTAGATGAAAGTTATAAGACTTTATTTTGATAATTAATAATAAAGATTTGGTGTCTTGTAAATAGCTCTAACAACGTTGATATATTAAATGTATAAGTATTTTAATATACACGTGTAGAAACAAATATTTGAACACCACTTTCACACAAAATGTACACTATCTTCATAAGTGACGCATACATGCTTACTTTATACACCAAAATATATATATGTATCATCTTCGTCTCATATAAACATAAAGCATGTGCACGACCAACCAAATAAATAAGTATGTATGTATTTTGGATAGGGTTTGAACCTATTATCCTATTCATATCCATTCGAATTGGGACGGGCTTTGGTTCCATAACTAAAAGGAAAAAAAAATATCTAAATTAAATACAAAAAAATATATTACATAAAGATAAAGTTAACCAATGGTTGTGAAGACTCATGGTTAAATTAAATCTTACCTTGAAGTCTCTTATTCAAATCCTACCTCTAGATTTTATATATTTTGATAAACAAAACTAATCATGAATTTAAGTAGTTTAACCTGTCATCGGACCATATCTCGTGTGTTGGGCATCAAAGACGCAACACTTTCTTACAAATCTATTTTCATTATATATCTCCAAAAATCCTATACAAAAATAACACATTAATGTCTTTTTTGAGTGTATGCAGATGGGTGTAATATTGTATTTTATACAATCATTTAGACTTCCTTCTGTATGAATACATTTATAAATACAATTTGATAGTTGAGCTGACCTTTGAGTCCAATTATTAATATTTAATCTAAAAAATGGGATTTGTTGGTTATTACATGAGGTGGATGGCTGCTGTTGAAGGTTGACCTTCTCGATCGATCCTCCTTTGATTAGGAAGCTTAATCACCTAACCATTTTAACTTCAAAGGAGATCTCTCATTTTCGTAGCACGGAAACTACGCATACATATGCTACGATATAGGGGTGTAATACGAGCTGCTTTAAATTTTATTTATATTCGACTCGTTTAAAAAGTTAACGAGCTTGAGCCGAGCTTTTGACGAGCCGAATCCGACTAACTCGGACAAAATAATGCTCATATAGTGTTATTTTAGTCAGACGAGTTGAGCTTTACCCAAACGAGCCAAACGTGGCATGCTCAACCTCGGCTCGTTTATAAACAAGCCGACCCCGAACCGAGCCTAAATTTTGAACGAGTTTTAACATGTCGGCTCGTTTAGAAAATGAACAAACTCGAGCCGAGTTTGTAACGAGTCGAACGCGAGCCGAGTTCGGGTAACTCGTCACACGTTACAGCCCTACTACGAGTTAAAAAGGTGTTACATGCGGGCACCTTTATCAATAAAAAATTCTAATAATCTACAGTATTTACTCAATTAAAAATAATTGTAATATAGTAATTTCCATGAAATAAGAATCAATAAGATGATACCGGTAGAAAGGATTAGTAGGCATGTGAACTGTGAAGGCAGGGTGAGCAAAATATCCGATTCGACTAATTTGAAGATTCGATCCGAAAAATTCGAATATGAAGATATTTGACAATTGGTGATCGGAGTCCGATCCGATCCGATCCGGGCATATTTTTCGGATCATCAGATCGGATATGGATCGGACTTTATACGAAAAAGTCGGATCGGATAAGATATATCCGACTAGTCTACAAATAAATGTCCGGATCGGATCTTCGGGTCGGATATCCGTCCGGATAAAAATGCCGGATAATCGGGTGCTCTCGGATCGAATTCGGATCAGACTTTTTAAATTTTGTCGGATCGGATATCCGGAAATGCTCATCCCCTATGTGAAGGAAACATGAGATCAAAGATAACCATGAATAGGATGCACCCAATTAGGATGTATTTTTAGAACCAGATCGGTTTTTAGGTCGGATACAACCCGTTTTAATCTAAGGCCTTAACTAAAAACTAGTGAAATAGGTCGACAAACCGTAAATACGTAAATTTTGAAACCTTACATTGATTTTGAAAAAAATCCGGACTGATTTGATTTTGGTTTCGTACTGTACGAATTAATGCATGAACCCTCACGAATGAAATCTGCACCATAATAAATTGGACCGTAACATCCGGTTCGAACATCCGGTCTGTTCGAACACCTATCACTTATAAAACAGGTAGCGAAAATGTTTACAAAATCTTTGGACAGCAAGGTCAACAACTCCTTGGAGCCCAAGGTATTATGATCAAAATCTTTCATTAATTAAGATTTATATTTTGTATGTGGGTTTTGTAGACAATGACTTGTGAAAATTGACGATACTTTATTTAAGTAAGCTACCTGTTTTGTTTGTTATTCTTTACTAGCTAAGGGCTCGTTTGGTACGATTCCCATGAAATCAGGAATCGGAATGAGTCATACCAATACCTCGTGTTTGGTAAGGCTTGGAATCGGAATGAGAATGATTCCATGGAATGACTCATTCCAACTCTAGAGAAGAAGTTGATTCCAGAAATTAAAGGTGGGTATCCCATTCCAACATAAACTCAATTTAAATTTAAAACTACATTTATATATTTTTATTATATATATACTTGCTTATTTAGTTTCACAAAATAAAATAAAATTTTTTTTATAAATTTTTTTATTGTCCATCAATTAATTTAAATCTTATATCTATTAAAGTAGAAGCTTCTCCTGCCACGTGTTAACACCATGTTTCTCGAAGTCTAAAAAATTATTTTAAAAAGTGATTTCTAAATGTTAATATTAATTGAAATCAAAATTTTTAAAAAATATTTTAATAAATATTTTTATAAAAATAGTTTTTAAACTTTTACGGATTTATTTTTACCAACAAGCATATCTTAACAAATAGATTTAAAAATTTTAATTAATTAGAAGAGATAAATACTAAAAAGAGAATTAAAAATCATAATAGTGATTATAATTTCATTCTTCGGATTTTTATTTTACAAAAATATATATATAAATTTTAAGTATTAAATATTCATTAAAACTCAACCCGTACAAAGTGCGGGTAATACACTAGTTATATAATTATTTTGTAGAAAAACAAGATTTTGGCAAAAAAATTTTTACCTATAATATGAGTAATTCATTCAAGATGTAATGTATAAAATGCTCAAAAACAATATAATTTGTTCAATTTGAAAAATATATTTGATAGAAGAAATATAAATACCTATTTATTTGGGTTGACGATTTTTTAATGTTTAATCTTTAAGTTATTCGTTAGTCTTTATTTTTAATAAATATAGTTTAAATAATAACATATATTTACATTATAAACATTCACGCATATATCATCAAATATGATATGATTTCTCGTTTCATAACTCATATAAAATCAAAACATGTGTCAAAAATATTTCATTCCAACATCATACCAAACACTAAGTATCAGGAATGACTTATTCCAATTCTTTATTCCATTCCGATTCCTGATTCCAACTCCATTCCTACAGTCATATCATACCAAACGAGCCCTAAATACCTTTAACTTTTACGTCTTCATTAAGGAATATATAAACTGTTAATATTTTTTATAATAAAAGAAATTATATACCTACAAAACTCGTGTTTAAGATAGGTAAATAACATATTTTAATAATTAATGATAATTTTTTAATTATTATTTACCAATTAATTAATAGATTTACGTAGCATTTTGAGTGTTTGACCGTTGTACAAAGGTGTGCGGTAGATATCAACTTTGTTGTGACATTCTAATGTTGAAATATCAAATTTATAATAAAGTCAATCCTTTTGTCAATGATAACTCAGTATTATCATCATAATTACTCATTATTGCGTAAACGACAATACAATAAATGAAACGCTAATTTACAAGAAACCGAATAAAATAAAATAAACGAAAAATGTGATTTACACGAAACCACCTCCTATAGATCTTCATGCATACTTTTATAAAATTCTTTTTTTTTTCTCAACCAATAATTAAGCATATACGTCTTCATTAATTGTTTTTTTTCCGTCGTAGGGAATAAATATATTGTTGTTAACCTCTGTTTAAAGTGTTTTACGTAATTCATTGTGATCCCAATCTTGAAGTTTTCCGTCAAAGGGAATAAACAGATTGTTGATAATCAGTGTTTAAAGGGGTTTACGTGATTCATTAGTGTTCCAAAGTGTCTTAAATGCTATATCATTGGTTGCTTTTCTCTATTAGTGCTCCTCATCTTTAACTTCCTCCAAAGTCGTTGATAATGTTTTGTTTGTCTATTTAGGGACGATGTATGTATGTATATATAGAAAGAGAAAGAATCGTATGAGATCATCAGTTAATAATTAACAACAATTGGACACTATCTTACCACAACACATAATCTGAAAATTAAAGTTATATCACTTACCTCAGAATCATAGGGTAGTTTGGGGTGTTGAGGGGGTAAGACGTCTGTTAAAATTAATAGTTATATCCACTAAGGAGGGAATGAATTTTATCCAAAATCGCAAGGGGGCAACACAATGTGATAAGACGTGAATTTGAGATATCGACATTATGTCAAAGGTAAAAGATAGCTTGTGGAAATTGTCCTTTGAGCCATTCTAACAAAAAAAAAAACCTAGTAAAACAAAAGTTTCGTTCTTAATACATTGTGAACTTTGTCAACACTCAATAGAGAGCGTCAAACATCTATTTCTTAAATGCCCATATACAATCCTGAACAACAAAGTTGATAAAGAAAATTTTTGTTAGACAACTATGATACAAGAGGACTTAAAATAATAGACACCATCATCAAAATAAAGGAGATTTGTAACACGATAGAGCTAAGACATGTAGTGATTACATGGTGAAATATTTGGCTAACAAGAAACCAAAATTTTTATTAAAAGAAAAAATTATCTCAAGACATTAATCATATAACCCAACAACAAATTACAGATTGGGATGAGGCTACCCTAAAAACACCTAGCATTTTAGCAAGACCTCCAAAAAAAGACGGAAAACAAAAAGTATCATGTGGAATGAACCTAGCCTCAATGCAATCAAAATCAAATTTGATACCTCTAGAAACTCATGTGACCAAAATGGTTTTGGATTCATTATTTGAGATCACAATGCCGTAACATTGACACCAAAAGGGGTAGATGTGAAGCAGATACAATCCTTCAAGCAGAAGTTTTTGCTCTAAGAGAAAGTCTTACAACTACCATTAGTTTTGGATTCAACACATTTGAAATCAAAGGGATAACCTTGAGCTTATTAACGCACTTAACTAAATTTGGATATAAGCATGAGAAGCAACTATGATCATTTCTAACACCTCTATTTTGATTGTAAGGTGTTCACAAGTTCGAATTCATTATGTTTTTAGGAAAACCAATATCATCGCAAATAAGCTCACATCTTGAACATAAAATGGCTCCAAATAATAAAAACTTTCCATTAAACATTAAAAATCTCATCTAAAAGATGCTTTGGAACGAACTTTCATATATTAACCTTCTTGTTGTACCTACCCTTCATACAAAAATCAATAATTAGCTATAACACTAGAATGAATGAAATAAAATGACACGTGCGACAAAATTACACGATCATGCATTCGTGGCAGAGGTTTTGACGTGATGCTTTCATCTCAGCCCTACCATCCAGTTAGATGACATATATTGTGAGAAGCCCTACCATCCAGTCTGTTGCGATTATCACAACGTGAATTTGTGTGACAGTATAAGATAAGAACAACTCCTCATCAAGTCTGACTAATCAAATATAATGAATTAGTTTCTTCAATCTAAATTTTATTCATAAAGTTTTTTATTCTATAATATTTTTAAATAAATTATAATTTTCAATCTATTTTAAATTAAATTATAATTACATTCTATGCATATACAACCCCTATACTGAATCACTGATACATGATGAAAGTTCATAACATGCATACGATATCCACCCAGTTTTGTTAGCATTCAGGCGACAATGGGTCGGGTGATGGGAGGTTGTACCACTTCCATTACCCAATCTAAAAATATTAATCCGTTTGTATTTTTTTTTACTCGCATCCATAGGGTAGGCGAGCGAATTAAGTTTTTCGGATGCAATTTAACCTATTTTTAAGCTAATATTCAACCAAAATTTTGAACAAAGTGAAATTGTGCAAACTAAAACTAAATATGCGATGTAACGCCCGAAATTTTAGTTCCGTTTACGAGAGGCGTTAGAAGCCTTGATCAAGGGCTACCACCCTTGCGGCTTAGAAGGCCCGCACCCGCGACCGTCCGTGACCACGGCTTGGACATCCCGCGGGGGCGGTGACACGTTGAGCGAGAGTTATGTTCCTTTTCCGTCCAACCTTTCGTCTTCTAACTCTTTTAATTCCGTCTCTTTATGAGAGGAGTGATTCATGGTTGTTGTCTCTTGGCATCCCTCCCATTTATGCATGATAGCATGTATTATAGTCTATATTTTGGGATTGATTTAGACATTTTATCTTCAATAATCTGCATGTATGGATGTATATTATGTGATTATATTGTTGTTTTGTCTACCCTTGCGGGAATCGAGGTCTACACCTAGTTTCGTTGTAATTGTAGGTAAGATGACACGCTTTGCATCGAAATAGAGCTAAGGAGCTAAGGAGTCATTGGAGCTACATTCTGGAGCTTTAGGAAGAACTAAGGAAACATGAAAATAATAAAGAAGATTGACTTTGGACCAGATTTGAGAGATTTCACATTCAGATGAGTTTCAACTCAGTCAACTACAGTGTCACCTCGACCGAGGTGATCTTGAGGAGCGTTCCGACCGAGGCGAATACCCTGCCGCCGGCGAGATATATACTTTTGGCTGAGATCTTTTAATTTTGGAAAGAAGATATCTATATTCTTGGGCTGAATTTCTGGAAGGAAAATATTATTTTTGGGAGATCTATTTTAGAGATTTGGATATATTTTATAGGAAATTATCTTTTTAAGATATTATTATCTTTGGAAGATAATTCTCCTATATAAAGGGTTGAATTTTCCACAATTCAGCCATCTTCTACACATCTTTGGATCCAGCAATTAAGAGGATTTTCTGGAAGCTTGAAGGAAGGATTGAAGGATTGAAGATCAAGGAAGGAAAGATTCATAGTTTGGAGTTAGCTTTTGAGGGAGTTTGTAAGACTTTCTTAGATTCCCTTTTGGTTTGTTGTCTTAGCTGATTTGTGATTTGAGGAACGCTGATTTGTTGTTATTTGATTAAGTTATTGAGACCTTTTTTCTTAAGGTTTTCTTGTTCGAATATTGATTCCCTTCTCATATATTTGATTATTGTTATCATGATGATTGTTGGCTAAGTTTCTTATGCGATTCTAGGGTGATTGGCTGAAAGTTGTGGGAAAGATGATGATAGAATGATCTTAATCCCAGCAGGACCCTGAAAGCTCGAGTCTTTAACCTTAACCCTAGAACGCGTCGCTCAGTCGATGAACATCTCGGCCGGGGTTGAATCTGACTGAACGAGGTGAACCTTTTCTGATCCGAAATTAAGTTAAGTGTTCTAGTTTGCCAAATCCTATTCTTATTGTACCTTTCCTGGTTCAATGCAAGCCTAGGATGAGACTTACACGGTGATTCCTTTGCTTGTTTACCTAAGATCATAAGTGTAGGTAATAAAGGTTTATCCTTTATTGGGGTTTGAGTGTGCCTTCATCCCATCTTTGTGAGTTAGCCTGAGACTTACCCGGTAAAGGTTGATTCTATTTCCTTGGGTGGTGTGTTGGTTTGAAATTATAGTTCTTTTCCTTAGTACCTTGAGACTTACCCGGTGATAGGAGCTTGGTTTAGGATAGTGAGTAGTGAGACTTACCCGGTGATCTATTCCCACCTTAAAAACACCTTCCCTTTGCAAACCTCAACTTTGTCCGCGTTATCCTTTGAGATCTTGAGTCAGAACCACAACTAGATGCTTTAATTCCTAGAATCTGCATTTCCCCTTACTTGACTTTATATCATCTTTGATTGCTTTAATTGCCTTTGGATAATTGCAATATTTGACAACCTAATTCTGTGCTTTGTTTCACCTAAGTCCCTGTGATCGACCCCTGGAATCTTGCTTTTTATTACAATTGACCCGTACACTGCAGGTTCGCATATTTGTTCAAGCATACTTCTTGGGTTATAAATTTAAAGCTTGCACACACCGTTTGGAGCGAACAAGTTTTTGGCGCCGTTGCCGGGGACTTGGTCTAGACCGAGCCGGTTGCGGTTGTCTTTCGGGGCAATTGCCCTTGTTGCTGTTAACCACTATACTTGAGTGTTTTCGCAGGATCTTTTTCTTAGGTTTATGCGAAGAACCCGTGCTGGGAAGGAAATCGTTCCTTACGATCCCGAACCAAAAAATACATACAAACGACGATTGAAAGACGCTAAGATGGCCAATCAAGAAAATCGCGATCTTGAGGCCGAATTGAAGGAGGCGCTGGAACAACTACACCTCAACAAAGAAGAACTACAGCGAGAGAGAGAGAGCAGACTCGCGCAAGAACTGAAGAGATCGAAGCAGATATGGCCGCTCTAAGGGCCCAATTTCTGCCTCGACCGATCCCTGATCCTCGACCGAGGCAAGACCCAGTCCATGTTGCCCCGGCCGAGATACATCCACCTCAGATGCCTGTCCGAGATGTTCTTTTTGCTGGAGTTCCACAAACCCTAGGACAGAGGATGGACCCTAATCAGCAAGTGAGGCGTCCAGGAGTCAACCTAGGTGATCCAGCTGAGCATGATTACGAACTTTGACCGCAAGTTCTATCCATGATCCGCCAATGCCAATTTGGAGGTTTAGAGAAGGAGCCTCCCCATCAGCATTTGCAAAACTACGAGATTCTGATGGAGACCTTGAGACCTTCAAGGCTGGAAAACAACAACTACAAGCTAAGACCTTTCTACTTTTCTTTGAAAGACAGGGCACTTACTTGGTAGCAATCTCTTCCACCCGGAAAGATCAACATTTGGGAAGAGATGACAACGAAGTTTCTAACAAAGTTCTTTCCTCCCTTCAAGACCGCTGAAATGAGAGGAAAGATCAATGCATTCATTATGAAGGACAAGGAAAATTTATCCAAGTCATGGGAGAGATTCAAAGATTTTCTATTGGATTGTCCACATCATGGGATTTCAAAGATAGAATTGCTGGAGATATACTTCAAGGGATTGGATGGAGCTACTCAATTCAATCTTCAACTACTCTCCACCGGCACATTCATGGATATGCCGATAGATGAAGCTTGGGAGTTCATTGAAAAGCAAGCTTTGCATATGAAGAATTACTCCCATCAAGGAGCCGAAAATGGAGCAAAGAGAGTTAGTTTCCATGACACTTCATCAAATGATAATCAACTCATCTCCCTTAAAAATGATGTGAAGCAATTGAAGGAGCTTTTAGTAGCTCGCACGAACTAGGAAGATGGAGGATATCAAGGAAGAAACAACAACCAAGGGTCACGGAACAACAATTGCAACAACAATAGAGGCTCCAACAGCAACAATTGGAGATCTAATCAACAAAATCCGGGTAACCCTTATTCTAATTCTAATAATTCTTTTAACCCCTCCTCTTCTTCTTTTGCTCCATTGAAGAGTCAAGAGCCTAGATCAAGTTCATCCCAGCCAGAGAAGAAAGATGCAGTGCTGGAGGCCATCTTGATCAAGCTCAACGCTATGGAGACGTCAATGACTTCATTTTCAAAGGCACAAAAAGCCTTAGAGCAACAATTCTTTAATAAGGCGAATGAAGCGCCAAGAGATCCAGGGAAGCTCCCAGTAAGGACAGAGAGCAACCCCAAAGGACAAATTATGGCAATAACAACGAGAAGTGGACTGAAAACTGCAGATCCAATACCTCGGTCGGTGCCAGTGCAGACGAAGAACACCTTGGTCCAGGATCAGACGAGGAACACTTTGGTCGAGGTGCCATCCGAGGTGGAGTCCCAGAAAGAGAAGGACAAATCTGAAGTTTATGTCCCACCTCCTGCTTATAAACCACCACTTCCATTCCCCCAGTCATGGGACAAAGCACATCTAGACAAGCATTTTGGTAAGTTTCTTGACTTGATGTATAAACTACACATTAACATCCCTTTCCTTGATGTTATTCTAGGGATGCCCGTCAATGGGAAGTTTATTTTATCAAGGAAGAGGAAGCTGGAAGACTTTGGAGAAGTTAGGATGACATCTAAGTCCTCGGAGCTCATTCAAATCATGAAGGAAAAGATGTCACCCAAGTTGAGAGATCCCGACTCATTTTGCATTCCCATTCAAGTTGGGGATGTAACCTGTGAGGTGTTGTGTGATCTAAGAGCCAGCGTGAGCATCATCCCGCTGGATCTATGTGAGAAGATCGGACTTAGAGAGCCCAAGCCGGTTAAGATAAGGTTATACATGGCGGATCGCTCCATTACCCATCCCGTGTGGGCATCTTGGAAGACGTTCCCGTCAAGTTAGGTAATTTCTATTTACCTATAGACTTTATTGTACTTGATATACCCGCAGATTATCCCGTTCCTATCATTCTCGGATGACCATTTCTAGCAACTTCGGGTTGCAATATGGATTGTAAGAATGCCAAGTTGAAATTCAACATTGGTGAAGATCAAGTGGAATTTGCATTACTTGCTGCAATGAAAGGAGAGCCGCTGAAGGATGATATCTTCAACATCTATGATGAAGAAGAATCAAGAGAATTGGTGAGCTCTATCCTTATTAATCACCCTCTTGAAATAGTTCTTATTTTTAGTTTAATGGAGGAAGGTATAGATGTTACTTGTGATGCAGATATACGAAGCTTAAAGGAACTGGAAGCAGATCCAGTAGCTAAGATTGAGAAACTAATCTAGGAGAGGAGAAAATCAAGTTTCGGTCCCAGTTACAGTACCTCGACCGAGGCACTTTCTGGACCAAGCGAGGTGTTCTTATCTGAAGAATATCTCGGTCACCTACCTCGGACACCAACCGAGACAACAAGCGAGATGTTGTCAACTGAGGACAACAAACTTCCTAAACCCTTTTCTGAGACTCATTTACAGTTGGTGGAGTACTGGCTTCACCAAGCTTCTAATAGTAAAGAGCCTTGGTATGCTGATATTGTTAATTACCTTGTTTGCTAGAAAATACTGCCAGGATTGACGTACGCTCAAAGGAAGAAATTCTTCAAGGATGTACGCCACTACTACTGGAATGAACCTCTACTATTTAAGCGAGGTCCGGATGGGATGCTTTGACTATGCATTCCGGAGGATGAAGTTACTAGTGTTATACGGCATTGTCACTCGCTTCCTTGTGGAGGACATGCTAGCGCTCACAAAATGTGCCCTAAGGTATTACGTTTTGGTTTCTTTTGGCCTACATTATTTAAGGATGTGCAAACGTTTGATGTTTCTTGTGATGTATGCCAAATAACAGGGAACTTGTTTTGAAGGAACGAGATGCCACTCAACAATATTCAAGAGGTTGAGATTTTTGATGTGTGGGAAGTTGACTTCATGGTACCTTTCCCATCATCCGCAGGGAACCTCTACATTCTCCTAGTTGTTGATTACGTCTCTAGATGGGTAGAAGTCATTGTCTCCCCCACTAATGACGCCATGGTGGTTGTGAAGTTCTTCAATCGGACTATCTTTCCACGTTTTGGGACACCACACATCATCATCAGCGATGGAGGGACACATTTCATCAACCGGAATTTTAAGGCACTTCTATCGAAGTATGGGGTAACCCACAAGGTAGCAACCCATTATCACCCTCAAACTAGTGGACAGGTCGAAATCTCGAATAGAGAAATCAAGGCAATTTTAGAGAAGACCGTCTCTAGGACAAGGAAGGATTGATCCATGAAGTTGGACGATGCTCTTTGGGCTTACAGGACTGCATTCAAGACTCCCATTGGTACCACCCCTTACAATTTGGTATATGGGAAGTCTTGCCATCTACCCGTTGAGTTAGAACGCAAGGCATATTGGGCAATCAAGTGGTTGAATTTTTATATCAAGGAAGCCGGAGAAAAGAGGCTATTGGACATCAATGAGTTGGAAGAGTTGCGCTTAAACTCTTATGAGAATGCCAAGATCTACAAGGAAAGAACAAATAAATGGCATGACAAGCATATCATTCCTAAGGAATTCAAAGAAGGAGATTTAGTTCTACTCTTCAACTCCCGCCTTCGCCTCTTTCCAGGTAAGTTGAAATCTAGATGGACCGGACCTTACGTTGTGAAACATGTTTTTCCTTATGGTGCAGTTGAGATTTGGGGTGAAACAAGCGGAAGCTTTAAAGTCAATGGTCATACGCTTAAGAAGTACCAACCGGAAGTCCAGGTTGAAGAGATTGCACCACTATACCTTGTTTAGGGATGACGTACGGTCCAACTAGCGACCATAAATCAAGCGCTTCTTGGGAGGTAACCCAAGGTATCGCTTTCTCTTCCCTTTTCTAGCTTAGTTTGGATAGTTTGCTTTTGCTTTGCTTTGCTTTATTTTTGGCGTCCTAGACAGAAACCAGGTACTCTCCAAGGAAGGATTACAACTCAGGACTACACTGGAAGGACAAAATTTCGAGAAATTGAGAAGACGGAGTTTGATTGAGACACATCTCGGTTGTTGTCACAGCACCTCGACCGAGATGTTCTTGAGGCAACCGAGGCGACTAGGTCTGACAACCCAGTCAGATACCACGGTCCGGTCGGGACCACCTCGACCGAGGTAATATCAAATTCAGCGAGGGGTATAAAAGGCGAAGCGGATTTTTCTCTCCTCCATTTTCCCTCTCAACCGAGTCTCGACCGCAACACATATTCTCCTCGTTTCCTCGTTTCTTGCTCGTTTTCCACGATTTTTTGTTCGATTTCACCAAGAGAAGCAAGAGGATCGGATTTCAAGCACCAAACTGCAAGAAAAATGCTGCAAATGTGCGTAATTTGGGTAAATTGTTCGAAAACCCTAACTTCTCTTCTTTCACCGATTTAGGTCAGAGTCGGCTCTGGTTGCCGATTATTGTTGTTGAAAAAGATGTAAGTACCTCATAGGAAGCAATTGGTAGTGATTTTTGGGGGAAAATAACTGAAAATCAGAGAGTGAAATCGAACAGCCCTTCGCCTCGGTCGGATCGGCTGTGTCTCGGTCGAGGTGGTTGTCAGAGCAACCAAGGTGTACTTCCTGTCAGCAATCATGAGCAATAGATCCGATCGCCAGCTGGTTCTGAGAGATGGTCCCAGTGGTTATTCCCCCTCTTCTGCATCTCAACCAACTATAACGGTGATTCATGAGCGTCACTAGGCCGACTTTGACCGTATTTGCGGGCGCCCCATTGTTGCCCCGTGTTTCTTAGACGTTTCAGCCTTCGAGTGCCTCCACGTGGCGGAGGACTTGAGAAAGATGATATCTATGGTAGGGATGGAGGAGTTTATGGAGATCCGAGCTCCAGCCTACCTAGAGCCGACTATGGAGTTTGTGACTTCTGTCACTCACATCCCTGAGAGGAACAACATCAAGTACTGGTTGCTGAACCGGAACTACATAGTACCGATGGATCAGTTTCGAGAGGTCTTCGACTTCCCGACTCCCACCGTGACTGATTTTCCTTCCTGAGCCATAGCTCGAGAGTTTTGGGGGCAGATATCCCATGTGGTGGAGCATATCGATATATGGAGACCTAGGAACTCTAGAGAGCGTATTATCTTCCATCTAGCTTTCCGTCTTGCCCACCGCATATTCAGCGAGACACTTTTGGCGCGTACTGAGACGCCCCAGAAGATTAGATAGGGGGAGCTATTGAGCTTATTTTGTATGGTGACTGGGGGAGTGCCTGACTTTGGAGGCATGCTGGTTGAGGACTTGCACAGGATCAAGGGCAAGTCTAAGAGAGACATCTGTTGCGGAGGATTGGTGACCTATATTGCTACAGTTATGGGTCTGGATCTGAGTGCATATACATTGGTAGCGGCTGCGAAGCCGCTGGGACTTCAGGAGATGATCACAAGGCGCATTCTGGTTCCTCGTGGTCTTACTACACCATATGTTGCTATGCCTTTGGAGGCAACTGCTCCTCAGGGCATTCTATGGTCAGCTCAGTTCACAGTCTTTGACCAGAAATACTGGTCTTCTGCTTGGCTTCCCTACTTACAAGATGTTAGAGATGTTGCACCAGCTGAGGATGAGGAGTATGATGATGGTGGAGCTTCCATGGAGACCGGTACTGATACCGCCGGTCCTAGTGTGCCATTTGTCAATCTAGATGACGACGCGACAGAGGAGGAGGCAGCAGCACCATCACGACCTGCCCGGCACAGAGTCCGCAGGCTCAGAGATCCAGTATCTCGCCGACGGATTGATGAGCTGACTGAGCAGATGATCGACTCCTACGCAGCTATGACAGTGGATACATCCTAGCGCTTTGAGGATGAGCGTAGATACACTGATGGCTGGATGCATCAGATTAGAGAGAGCCAACATTACCAGCAGCGCATGATGGAGATCCAGTTTCAGCACATGATGGGGTATCCATTTGATCCATCTCAACACCCCTACATCCCACATCCACCACCGCCACCAGCTGACCATGATTAGAGCTGGCATGGATTTCTTTTCTTTATTTATTATGCAGTTCGGTTAGGTCCGGTGAGTTTCCTATTTTCCTTGACTATTATTTGACCCATTGGGACAATGTGTCCCAAGTATGGGGTATTTGGATGTATGACTTGACTTATGTGTGTATGCTTGTATGACTCTATTTGGATATTATTGTCTTATTTATGCTTCATGTGTTTATCTGCCATTACATGCATGCATACAGGTTTTTGTTTAAGAAAAACGTCAAAAAAATTGGTTTAAGAAAAAAAAAATTTATGACCTCGACCAGGATGGTTCTGGCCAAACGAGGTTGAACACCTCGGATGACTTAGAACACCTCGACCGAGGTGGGTTCTTAACTGAGATTTTTTGAAACGTTTTGTGCTTCTTCTCTATATATGACCTCAGTGATGATTCTGTTTGCAGATTGGTTTTAAAATCTTTATATGCTCAAAAATTTTTATGATATGTTTAAGTTGCAAAATGCTTTGTTTGAAATTTTGGCATGTTTAATACTTTGTTTTTATCAAAATTATGTTGAATTTGAAGGTTGACACCACATGATGAGTTCTATCACATTCTTCCTGGGATGATTAAGGCAATTCATTCTCTTCTCTTCTTCTTCTTGATCATGCTCAGCCCCGCATATACATATTTGCCTCCCTTTACCTATCCGGGAATTTGGAAGCAAACAAAGAAAAGCAAGTGAAAGTGAAGTTGAGATGTTGACTGAAAGTGTTAGAAAGAAACAAATAGGTTTGAGGAAGTCAATCATGATGATGAGTAACTCGGCACCATTCACATAGCTGGGTGTTTGTGTCTTGCCAAAGTCGGATTGAGCGATATTCCTAACGGGTCATGGTATGTGCATCAAGGGTTTGAGGCATCTCAAGAAATTGATGATTGCTGATCTCCTAGGCTTCGGTTATTGTGCACATCTATCCATGCATCCCAAAAAGTAAAATAAAATAAGCAAAGCTTTATTGGTGGAAGATGTTGAGTTTCAAAGAAAGTGAAGTAAGATCCTTTTCCCGGATTCTAGCACCACATTTCCTATATACATCCCACCCTGACACGTTTCTTGACCTCTTTTGGAAGCCCTTAAGACCTCGAGCTTGTTGATTGACTTGGTGGTTTAAATTGGATTATACATGATAATTTCGATAAATATGATTTATTATGCATTCTATGATTTTATGCAAAGATGAACAACTTTCTTATATTTATAAAATGTTTTGATCATGTATTGATTTTATTTGCCATGAAGCATTCTCTTAGAGTGATCTATGAGTGGAACACACTAGTGGCGGAGCTGAGGGGGGTAAGGGAGGGGAAGGTGCCCCTCCAAAACGACGTCGTTTAAGCTATATATATAAAAAAAAAACAGTCAAAACGACGTCGTTTTGAACTAAGAAAAAAAAACCTGCGCTGAAGCTTTTAAAAAAAACCCTCATGCGCTTCACTCCCTCTCCCTCACGCCCTCATGAGTCACGCCACTGCTGGAGTCTGCTGCAAGTGCCAACTGCAAGTCTCCGGCTTCTCGGACCTTTCCCTTTGCTGGACGCCGGCCCTCAGACCCCTGCCCTTCGCCAAAGCAGCACTCGCACTCCCCTCGGACCCCTCCCCTTCGCTAGAAAGTGCAGTCTGCAGAAGAGAAGCAGCACTCGCACAGACTGCACAGTCGCACTCCCCTTCGCCGAAGTGCAGTCGCCGGCCCGCCACGCCAAGTCTCCATCGCTACTCAGCCTGCTGGACTCCCCTTCGCCGGTCCTTCCCTGTTGGCCTGCTCCCCATCGCCGGTCCTTCCACAGTTCCACTGCAGAGTGCTGCAAATTCCTGCAATCTTCAATTCTTCATTCTTCAGGTAACCGGTCTTCTCAATTTTCATCCAGTATCTTCAATTTTCATGATAAAATTACGGATTGTTGATTGCTATTTGATGTTGAATGTTGATTGAAATATTGTTGAATACTTGAAATTACGGATGGTTGAATGTTGATTGCTATTTGCTTTTAAATATTGATTGTTGATTACAAATTGTTGATTGCTATTACGGATTGTTGATTGTCGAGCATTGAAGCTTGATTGAGTATTTGTTTTAAATGTGTTACATTGTGATTTAAGTTTAATTTGTTAAGTTGGGCATTTTAGGTTTTAAAATTCATTTGTGTTTGAATTAAATTTGTTAATTGTATGATTAGGATTTAATAGTATGGACAAGTATCTTATTCGGAAGAAGGTATCAATTCCAAGTGTTGGAGATTAAAATTCAATTTCTAGTGTGAGTATTGGTGTACCAATTGAAAATGATGTTAGAAATGAAGTTGTTGGCGAAAAAAGAGTTTGAAGGGAGAGTCCTCATGATTCAACTTGTGAATTTAGTATTATTAGTGATCCGGCATTGCGTAAATCCATCAATGAGTATGAGCCTCGGGTTAGAGATATTGTGAAAAGAGAATATGTAGTTCAAGGTGCTTGTCAACCATTGTCACATGATTTTCCACGAAGTATGCAAGGAAATAAACAAAGGGCTTTTCTTCCTAAGTAGTTCAAAGAGTTTGAATGGTTGGAATATAGTGTTTCTAAAGATGCCGCTTTTTGCTTTTGGTGTTATCTTTTTCAAGGGGTTGTCGGTAAAAGGTTTGGTGATGATGTTTTTGTGATGACGGGATTTCGCAATTGGAATAAGGGTCCGGAAAAGTTTAACGAACACGTGGGATCTATGAATAGTGTACACAACAATGCTAGAAGACATTTTTTTTCTTACAAAGATCGAAGACAAAGTGTGTCAAGATGTTTGTCGGTTGGAAAAAAAACATTAGATGTTGCATATCGCATTCGGTTGACCGCAAGTGTGGATGTTGTTAGATTATTACTTGTTCAAAGATTGACTTTTCATGGACATGTCGAGGCAAAGGGGTCTCCAAATAGAGGAAATATTTTGGAAATTCTTATGTGGTATAGTTTGCACATTGCCGAAGTTGGAAAGGTGGTTCTAGAGAATGCACCATTAAATCATCAACTTACTAGCCCTCCCATTCAAAAGGAAATTGTTAGTGCTTGTGCATCAGAGAAAACAAAAGTCATAATCAGTGATATTGGAGACAAGTTCTTTTCTTTGTTGATTCATGAAGCTCGTGATAGTTCTGTCAAAGAACAAATGGCGATTGTTGTAAGATATGTTAATAGCCTTGGAGTGGTGGTGGAGCAGTTTCTTGGAGTTCTTCATGTTGTTGATACATCCGCTTTATCTTTGAAATATGACATTGATGAGTTTTTTGCTAAACATGAGTTATCTATCTCTAAGGTGAGAGGTCAAGGATATGATGGAGCTTCTAATATGCGAGGTGAGTTTAATGGATTGAAGGCTCTTATCTTAAAAGAAAATCCTTGTGCATGGTATGTTCATTGTTTTGCTCACCAACTACAACTAGTGATTGTGGTTGTTTCACAAAAAAATCAGTTTATGAGTGATTTCCTTGAATATCTGTCTGCGATTATTAACATGGTTGGAGCTTCTTGCAAGAGAAAAGATGAGTTTCGGCAAAGGCAACATGAAGAAATGGTGGAGAGGGTGGAAAATGGTGACATTACAAAAGGAAGAGCAAAAAATCAAAAAGTGTTTTAGCTCGGCCGGGGACTACACGATGGGGTTCTCACTATACAACCATTATTCGTATTCTTTCTTTGTGGAACCTAACTCTCAAAGTGTTAGACAATATCTTTGATGAGGGCACAGATGAAAAAACTCGGGGCACAGTTGGTAGTTTGGCAGAAAAGATGGAGACTTATGGTTTTGTTTTTATTGCTCACTTGATGAATACAATGTTGGCGGCTACAAGTGTTTTGTCACAATTCCTGCAACAAAAGGAGCAAAATATCATCGCCGCTGTTGGTCTTGTTCAAAGATGTAAATTGAAATTTCAAGAGTTGAGGAACAATGGATGGGAGCAGATGATTGGAGAAGTCAATGATTTTTGTACTAAGCACAATATTGTGATTCTTGACATGGATCATCTTGCTACAAATCGTCGTTCTAGACGTAATGGAAATGGTTCAACAAACTACCACCACCACTTCAAAGCTGAAATTTTTTGTCAGGTAATTTGTTATTTCCTAGTTAAATATTAAACTAGAATTTATATCAAATTAATGTGGTGTTACATTTGTAGGTTATTGACCAAATTGATACAGAGATAGAGAATCGTTTCAGTGAGTCAACAATAGAATTACTCACTTGTATAGGATGTCTTGATCCTAAGAATACGTTCTCCAATTTCAGTGTGAAGAAACTACTTCAACTTGTAAAGTTATATCCACAAGATTTTTCAATTTGTGAGCAAATGGAGCTTATAGGACAACTTGAAATGTGGATTCTTGAAATGAGAAGAGATGAAGAATTTTCTATGTTGCAGAATATTACATATATTGCTAAGAAGATGGTTGAGAAAGGTATTCACAAAGCATTTCATTTGGTATATCATCTCATTGAGTTAACTTTAGTGTTACCAGTTGCCACAACTACGGTGGAAAGAGCATTCTCCGTGATGAGTATAATCAAGACAGATTTGTGCAATAAGATGGAAGATGAATTTTTTACTGACATTTTGATTTGTTATATCGAGAAAGAATTTTTCAAAAGCATTTACAATGAAGTTATCATTCAACATTTTCAGAGTATGAGATCCCGAAAGAGGGATTTGCCCCGTTTAGAGTAGTGAACTCTTTTGTTGTGCTAAACTTTATTTTTTACTAATGAATTATTTTGTCGCTATTTTTTTGTAATTGAATTAGATATCGTAACCGATTAGTCCCCCCCCCCTTAAATTATATTTTGGCTCCGCCACTAGAGCACACCACCAAAAATGTTTTGAATTGCTTTTCATTGATTTTTTTGACTTATAATCCATTCTATCTTGTGCTTAAGATTTGGAACTTGCTTGGGGATAAGCAAGGGACAAGTATGGGGTATTTTGATAGCATGTATTATAGTCTATATTTTGGGACTTGTTTAGACGTTTTATCTTCAATATTCTGCATGTATGGATGTATATTATGTGATTATATTGTTGTTTTGTCTACCCTTGCGGGAATCAAGGTCTACACGTAGTTTCGTTGTAATTGTAGGTAAAATGGCACGTTTTGCATCGAAATAGAGCTAAGGAGCTAAGGAGTCATTGGAGCTACATTCTGGAGCTTTAGGAAGAACTCACGAAACATGGAAATAATAAAGAAGATTGACTTTGGACCAGATTTGAGAGATTTCACATTCAGATGAGATTCACCTCGGTCAGCTACAGTGTCACCTCGACCGAGGTGATCTTGAGGAGCGTCCCGACCGAGGCGAATACCCTGCCGCCGGCGAGATATATATTTTTGGCTGAGATGTTTTAATTTTGGAAAGAAGATATCTTATATTTTTGGGCTGGGTTTTTGGAAGGAAGATATTATTTTTGGGAGATCTATTTTAGAGATATGGATATATTTTATAGGAAATTATCTTTTTAAGATATTATTATCTTTGGAAGATAATTCTCCTATATAAAGGGTTGGATTTTCCACAATTCATCCATCTTCTACCCATCTTTGAATCCAGCAATTAAGAGGATTTTCTGGAAGCTTGAAGGAAGGATTCAAGGATTGAAGATCAAGGAAGGAAAGATTCATAGTTTGGAGTTACCTTTTGAGGGAGTTTGTAAGACTTTCGATTCCCTTTTGGTTTGTTGTCTTAGCTGATTTGTGATTTGAGAAACGTTGATTTGTTGTTATTTGATTTTCAGTTATTGAGACCTTTTTTCTTAAGATTTTCTTGTTCGAATATTAATTCCCTTCTCATATATTTGATTATTATTATCATGATGATTGTTGGCTAAGTTTCTTAATCCCAGCAGGACCTTGAAAGCTTGAGTCTTTAACCTTAACCCTAGAACACCTCGCTCAGTCGATGAACATCTCGGCCGGGGTGGAATCTGGCTGAACGAGGTGAACCTTTTCTGATCCGAAGCTGTAGTTAAGTGTTCTAGTTTGCCAAATCCTATTCTTATTATAGCTTTCCTGGTTCAATGCAAGCCTAGGATGAGACTTACCCGGTGATTCCTTTGCTTGTTTACCTAAGATCATAAGTGTAGGTAATAAAGGTTTATCCTTTATTGGGGTTTGAGTGTGCCTTCATCCCATCTTTGTGAGTTAGCCTGAGACTTACCCGGTAAAGGTTGATTCTATTACCTTGGGTGGTGTGTTGGTTTGAGATTATAGTTCCTTTCCTTAGTACCTTGAGACTTACCCGGCGATAGAAGCTTAGTTTGAGATAGTGAGTAGTGAGACTTACCCGGTGATCTATTCCCACCTTAGAAACACTTTCCCTTTGCAAACCTCAGCTTTGTCCGCGTTATCCTTTGAGATCTTGAGTCAGAACCACAACTAGATGCTTTAATCCCTAGAATCCGCATTTCCCCTTACTTGACTTTATATCATCTTTGATTGCTTTAATTGCTTTTGGTTAATTGCAATATTTGACAACCTAATTATGTGCTTTGTTTCACCTAAGTCCCTGTGATCGACCCCTGGAATTCTTGCTTTTTATTACAATTGACCCGTACACTGCGGGTTCGCATATTTATTCAAGCATACTTCTTGGGTTATAAATTTAAAGCTTGCACATACCGTTTGGAGCGAACAATGCAGCCTCACTCCCTCTCCCTCATTTCTTTTCACGTTACTTCACTCTCTCCCTTCTTCTTCCTCATCTCCTTCACGTTATTCTTCACCTTTTGCTTGTCTCTTCTCTTGAGGCTGTCACACGGAGTTTGGAATGCAGAGACGTGTTCCAGGGTAAGTTCTTTCCTTCCCCTTCCTTCCTTATTCGTCCTTCTTCTTCTTGCTACCTTGAATGGAAGAAATCCATGGATCAACCTAAAGGAGCTTCCTCTTGTGTTTAATTGTGTTGATGGCATACTTAGACCGTGGAGGAGGGCTAAGATCTTATGTTGGAGGTTTGGAGACGTTCACAACATCAAAGGAGGCAATAGGAAGGTTGTTGCACATCAAAGGACCGAAGAAGTCAACGTTTCGAGACTGCAACTGCGGGGGAGGATCCTGTGAGTCGCGGGGACGGCCTCTGCAACCCGTAGGGGTGGACTCTAGGTCCTGCACACCGCAAGGGTGGTGTCTTGACACTGCAGGGGCGGTTTTTGCACCAGTATGCCTCCAATCTCTTGTTCCTTTCTTCCCTTTCCGCTTTCTTGATCTTGAACCATCTTAGTAGCATGATAGGATGGCTTAACATAGGTCATATGGAATGCCAAGTAGTGTCTTGACCTTTAGGGTTATCTTATGAGAGTTGAGGGTATGTTAGTTGTGATATTGTGGCATGATCTCTTAGGATTGTGAGGATATCGGTTTGGGACATGTTATGTTGGAAGCCTTTGAGGCAGTGAGTTGAGAGTGTTGATCAATCTTGAGTTGTTATTCTTGTGAGGATGTCGAGCCTAGAAGTCTAAGGACTTCTAGTTGACTAGAGTGATGTTGTTCTTGTGAGGATGTTGAGCCTAGAAGTCTAAGGACTTTTAGTTGACTCAAGTGGTGTTGTTCTTGTAAGGATGTTGAGCCTAGAAGTCTAAGGACTTCTAGTTGACTAGAGTGTTGTTTGATCTGTGTGCCTTGTGTTGAATAGGCGTTGCGTGTTTTCCCACGGGAGGTTGAGAGAGTTCGATCGGGTTTTTCGCTTTGAGTCTGGTAAGTCCACGGACTTACTTAGTGGACTTCTTTGCATTAGCGTATTGTGTTTTGGTGGTGTGGGTTAGCTATATTAAACAATTGGCACAAGTGTATGATAACGGGGGCTGTGACATCACTGTCTAGCTCTTGCGAGAGCTAGAAGGTTCTCTGCGACTAGACCAGGCAGGTAGACGGTCAGATGCATTACGACCATTCCTTGCTAGTAAATGGGGACCGAGGCAAGGTTTGGGAATCCCTCGTGTCACAAAATAAGTATCATTAGTAAGGGATATGACTTAACCAAAGATAATAAAATGACTTGAGTGTTGTATGTTGATGTGTTTATTATGTGTTTATGTGCCTTTACCTTTATTCTAATGCATTGAATGTTTAGCTAACGGTTTTATACCGCTTGTAGATGCCTTTCAGATTAGGCGGTCGAGTGATCTGGAGGTAGTGAGCAGCCGGGGTTCCGTACACTATAGGACGGGATCAGTTATCTTTTATTTTCTTTGTTTCAGACGTTGTCTTGTTGTTTGTTTTGAGAACTCGGTTGGAGTATGTTTTCGGTTGCATTTCAGATACTCATGATGCATTAAAACTCTTTCCATTTGGCTTTTATTTGTGCCGTGCTGTAAGGTCCGGTGAAGTTGTTGTCAAGCTAAGGGTCAGGACCCAGTGTGAGGTCCTAACCCGTAGCATCCCGAGTCTATCAGATTTGGGGTGTTACAATATGGTATCAGAGCGGAGGCGGTTCCTGTGAGCCGCGGGGGCGGCCTCTGGGTCCTGCACACCGCAAGGGCGGCGTCTTGACACCGCAGGGACGATTTTCGCACCAGGAAGCCTCCGATCTCTTGTTCCTTTCTTCCCTTTCCGCTTTCTTGATCTTGAACCATCTTAGTAGCATGTTAGGATGGCTTAACATAGGTGATATGGAATGCCAAGTAGTAGCTTGACCCTTAGGGTTATCTTGTGAGAGTTGAGGGTATGTTGGTTGTGATATTGTGGCATGATCTCTTAGGATTGTGAGGATATTGGTTTGGGACTGAGTTGTTATGTTGGAAGCCTTTGAGGCAGTGGACTGAGAGTGTTGATCTATCTTGAGTTATTCTTGTGAGGATGTTGAGCCTAGAAGTCGAAGGACTTCTAGTTGACTCAAGTGGTGTTGTTCTTGTAAGGATGTTGAGCCTAGAAGTCTAAGGACTTCTAGTTGACTAGAGTGTTGTTTGATCCGTGTATCTTGTGTTGAACAGGCGTTGCGTGTTTTCTCACGGGAGGTTGAGAGAGTTCAATCGGGTTTTTCACTTTGAGTATGGTAAGTCCACGGACTTACTTAGCTGACTTCTTTGTATTAGCGTATTGTGTTTTGGTGGTGCGTGTTAGTTATACTAAACAACGAAACCGGAATAAGACGACTTTATATATTACGTAATTGGCCCAAGTTATGATAACGGGCGGTGACATCACTGTCTAGCTGTTGCAAGAGCTAGGAGGTTCTCTACGACTAGACCAGGTAGGTAGACGGTCAGATGCATTACTACCATTCCTTGTTGCTAAATGGGGACGGAGGCAAGGTTTGGGAATCCCTCGTGTCACAAAATAAGTATCATTAGTAAGGTATATGACTTAACCAAAGATAATACAATGACTTGAGTGTTGTATATTGAATGTGTTTATGTGCCTTTACCTTTATTCTAATGCATAGAATGTTTAGCTAACGGTTTTATACCACTTGTAGATGTCTTGCAGATTAGGCGGTCGAGTGATCCGGAGGTAGTGAGCAGCCGGGGTTCCATACACTATAGGACGGGATCAGTTATCTTTTATTTTCTTTGTTTCAGACGTTGTCTTGTTGTTTGTTTGGAGAACTCGGTTGGAGTATGTTTTCGGTTGTATTCCAGATACTCACGATGCATTAAAACTCTTTCCATTTGGCTTTTATTTGTGCAGTGTTGTAAGGTCCGGTGAAGTTGTTGTCAGACTAAGGGTCGGGACCTAGTGTGAGGTCCTAACCCGTAGCATCCCAAGTCTATCAAATTTGGGGTATTACAATATGATATCAGAGCTCTAGTTGTATATTTATTGTAGTTAAGTTTTGGACCTTCTAGTAGTATCAGCCGTTTGTTAGAATTATTATATCCTCCTAATGATAGCATAGTCTTACGCATCGATTCCATCTTTACCAGATGGCACAGACGAGAGCGACATCATACGTGGGACGAGGAGGGGGTAGAACTCCCCTTCCTCCAAGAGCTCCG
This sequence comes from Fagopyrum homotropicum, assembly GCA_033239125.1. Classification (NCBI taxonomy): domain Eukaryota; kingdom Viridiplantae; phylum Streptophyta; class Magnoliopsida; order Caryophyllales; family Polygonaceae; genus Fagopyrum; species Fagopyrum homotropicum. The sequence continues at coordinate 128,713,548 of BSWB01000003.1, forward strand.
AGACAGGGACGTGTGGGTAAGCCTCCGGGAGTCCGAGGTCGGGGACGTGCCCCCACTGTGGACCCGTCAGTTGCGGATGTCCCTGCTGAGGAGGTGGCTGAGAGCATTATCCCTGAGGTTAGGGATGAGACCTCTGCTAGGTCCGGAGCACGGAGGTCAGGGTCAGCGGATTCGGGCCGAGTATCAATCAGAGCATCGGAGTACCGAGAGTACATCCAGCGAGTGAAGGAGGCATTTAGGACCGGAGTACCACCCCCAGCACCGCCGGTACCAGCTAGGTCTGTAGAGGTTTCACAGAGGTTGACTCAGGTGGTAGTTCCACCAGTAGTAGTTGCACTTGTGAGAGTGGTCGAGGGCGATCGAGTGAGAGACGAGCTGAGGCCGCCGAAGCCGGACTGTTTTGTTGAAAACTTTCAACCAGCAGTGTGTACCCACGTTTGACGGGAATGTGGGATTAGAGGTGGAACACTAGATCAACCACGTATTATCCGCACTGAAGGCGATCCGTTGCCCTGAGGGTCGTCAGGTGGAGTTAGTGTTTGATAGTGTTTTAAAATTTAATGAGTGTTTGGTTGGTAAAATTACACCAGTGTAATGTTTCTCCTTAAGTGTTTTTGAAATTGTAAAAAAAGAAGGGTTTGTGTTTGTGGGTGAGTGTTTTTAGAAATAAAAATGCGATTTTTTCTTTGATGTTGTTATTATTTACTTCTTATACCGGGTATATGAAGAACACCCTCTCACCTGGATACCACGTTTTTGCCCCGACGACGAGTAGAGAGTATCGGCAGTCCAGCTCCTCTTCCATCCATTCCGACGTCGCCTTCGTCTTCCCTCTCACTTTGGTTCCCACTCCGGCGTCAACGTCTTCGTCGACAGGTTCGTTTGTCATCTTCTTCTTCTTCTCTTCACCCCCCTCGTAATTTTCATTCTTCAAGTTAGGGTTAGCTGATTGTTTTGTGATAATTGCCACCATACCTCAAATTTGTGGTTGTTGAGTGGTATATGGGTTCTCATCAGTACATTATAACCAAATTTTAGTTTATTAAGTTAGGGTTAGCTGATTTTTTTATCCCGTTGTCGAAGCATTTGGAAAACACAAACTGTTATTTCTTAATAGTTGCACTTCAATTGTTATGATGGTATTATCAAGCATTTGACAAACACATAGTGGTAGTGAAAACCCTAATTGGTTATCTCATTAGGTTCTCGATGCATTATGTCTCTTTTATGCTATTACTAGGCAATTGTTCTTATTTCATTGACTCATCCATTGGTGAACTTTCAGTGTGTGTTTGGCACTTGTTGATATCCAGTAACTACAATTCCCATATTAGGTATATCCAATAACTACAAATACTTGTCGATTACTTGTGAGTATTAGAACTTGAAGATGCTCTAACTGAAATACTTGTTGATTACTTGTGGGTATTAGAACCTGGTAGCTTCATCTACAATTACTTGTTGATATTACAACTTGGTAATTCAATCTAATTGATGACTGAAACTTCACTTAGGTCACCTTTTTCATGTTTAGCTTCATCTACAATTACTTGGTATTAGAACTTGAAGATGCTCAAACTAAAAGACTTGCTGATTACTTGTGGGTATTAGAACTTGGTAGCTTCATCTACAATTACTTGTTGGTATTAGAGCTTGGTATCCAGTAACTGTAAATACTTGTTGATTACTTGTGCGTATTAGAACTTGAAGATGCTCTAACTAAAATACTTATTCATTACTTTGGGTATTAGAACTTGGTAGCTTCATCTGCAATTATTTGTTGATATTAGAAGCTTGGTAATTCAATCAAATGGATGACTAAAACTTCACTTAGGTCACCTTCTTTCATGTTTAGCTTCATCTATAATTACTTGTTGGTATTAGAACTTGTATCCAGTAACTGCAAATACTTGTTGATTACTTGTGGGTATTAGTACATGGTAATTTCATTCTATATCATTGAGTTTGAAAGGTTGGTCGCATCTTAAAATTTTATATAATTTGAGACCTCACCAAGGCTCCTGTACACAAGTCTCTTTCCTCTTCCGTAAAAGGTTTTAAATATACACAAGTCTCTTTCCTCTTCAGTGTAATGTTTTAAATGTACAAGACAATAGAAATTGATGAATAAACAGTTGACCATTTAAATAGATGTGTTGTTCATCTAATATTAGAGGGTATGGGTATTATTGAGATTCATGTCTACTGAATGCAATCTTCCTAAGCTCGTGTACACTTTTAGTTATGGAACATAAATCCTAAGTGTGGGTTGCATAGGGGTCTCTTTTATGCAGTTTCTATTTCATGTATTACAAGTATTAGTTCGAGTTTTCCAGTTAATGAAGAAACAATTGACCATTAAATTGATGTGTTGTTCATCTCAGATTGGACGGTATGAGTATTTGAGATACATGTCTACTGAATGCAGTCTTCCTAGGCTCATCATCCTCATGTACAATTTTAGATATGGAACATATATCCTAAGTGTGTGTTGCATATGGGTCTATTTTGTGCAGTTTATGTTTCATGTATTGCAATTATTAGATTTATTGTTGCATATTAATCATTCAAATTCAGCATAAATTTATAGCATTTAAATGCTCACCAACTTACAACATTCACAACACTTACATATGGACAAATAACAACAACTACATATATTATTTCGAACCCTTCAAATGCTTTGAGCAAGAACGACGAGCTTAATTCGAACAAGTTGATGACTGAATTCAGCATAAATTTCACACATGGACAAAAAACAACAACTACATATATTAATCATTCAAATTCAGCATAAATTTATAGCATTCAAATGCTCAACAAATTACAGCAAATTTCACAACACTTACATATAGGATCATTCAAATTCATAGCAACTATATTGCCTGATTTGGCGCCTTCAACAAACACGAGTTTCGACAGAAAAAGAAAACCAAACGCTTTGAGCAAGAACGACGAGCAACAACGACGAACATAGAATCGAGTTTGAACGGAATCTAGTTAGAACAGAAAAACAAAGACAAAAAGGGAAGATTAGAGCTACCCAAACAATGAAATTTACCTGCTTTATGAGCCTTTGAGCAAGAACGACAACGAACAACGACGAACTAAAGATCTGGGGCAGATCTGGCGGCCTCTTCTTCGGTTACTAGGGCCAAAAAATCAGATGTGAAAGGGGAATATATATACCAGGTTAGAAAACGTAATTTTGATGAAATGTAAGGGCATAAAAGTCTTTTTGTATCAAAAACACTCTGTAATAAAACACTAGTCATGCCAAACATGCACTAGTGTTTTTATAATACGAAACACTACAACAAACACAAAACACACCCTGAAACACTATAAAACACTTCCACTAGTGTTTTATATTTTTGTACCAAACACACACTTTATATAGAAGTGATTATCTTGATCTACGAAAAGAAAAAACACTAGTTCGTGTGATATATTTCAGGATGAAATCTTATGATGGGGTGTTAGTTTTTTTTCATGTGATATATTTGAATGAAAGAGATAATGATAATGGAAAAAGGTTCACATGTTGTTAAAGATAACTACCCACGACCATGGATCAATAAAAAGAAGCACGTTCCAAGCTCATTATGATATCATGATGAGGCTCAATGATGATGTGGGGAGGAAGGCAACGATGGGCCGCTCTTAAACATACATGAGGTAAAATCCTTGTCTAATAGAGTTAGCTAGTTGTGCGGCTTGTTTACTTTCAAAATCAAAGTTAGTTTGCCTCTCTTCGTTAATTTAAACACTTTTTTAGGAATGACTTGGGAATCACAATGTTGTAATGATACGATTGATGATATTCATCAAGATGTTATTTTGTTAAATTTTTTGTCAAAACAATTTGATAAATTTACACAAGTCATACAATTTGTAAATAAAACATCGTGTAAGAAAAATATTATACAATCACCCCTAAAAAGAACTTTTTTTAAAAAAAACTTTAAGATCAAGGGTGAACCTACAAAGTCAAAATATGAAGTCATGTAGTTTAATGGTAGAATAAGAAATAAAAATAGGAATTGTATAGAAAAAAAAAAGGTAAAAGTGAACAAAATCCTAACTACAAAACATACCGTATTCGAACCAAATTGCTAAGAAAAATATATAATGGGTAATAAGAAAGTGTTTGGGTAAGTCAAAATTATTTTGATATATATATATATATATATATATATAGGTAAATGTTCAGGTACGGTTCATATATTCCGGTACGGTCGTACGGCCGTCCGTACGGGCGACACATGTCCCGAAAAATTTTTTTTTTTCTGAAATGATTTTTTTTTTCCCGATAACGAATGAAAATTTGTTTGAACTACCATGTTATAATTTATGCACTATTCTCCTATAAACTTTGAACTATTCCCATATAATCCATGAACTATTACTTTTTAATATAATCCATGAACTATTCTATTATAATTCATGAACTATCCCATAATAAGTTTTGAACTATTACTTTCACTCCTTTATAAATTTTGCACCATGAACTATTCTATTATAATTCATGAACTATCCTTTTAGAAGTTATGAACTATTACTTAATAAGTTTTGAACTATTACTTTCATTCCTTTATAAATCTTACACTATGAACTATTCTATTATAATTCATGAACTATCCTTTTATAAGTTATGAACTATTCTATAATAAGTTTTGAACTATTAATTTTACTCGTTTAAAAAAAAAAAAAAAAAAAATTTCGGGACACGTGTCGGCCGTACCGGAATAATGGGCCTTACTTGAACACTTCCCTATATATATATATATATATATATTGTGTTACTCAATTGGTTGGTTTAATGTGTATAATGGGTAATTGTAACGATATAATGCCAGTAATGGGTTATTCAAAACTATTTGGGTCCGTAACTTGATACTACTATGAGAAAAGGGTCATGCTACCCCGTGATGCATTAAGAAGAAGTAATATGATGCTAATAAGACTTCAAATTAATGGTCCTTCTAATATTATGGAGTCTAGTATTTGTATAATGAATTACTTATTGTTGTCAATTATGTTCAAAATAATGGATACTAGATTTTGGATGTACCATGCATTTTATTCTCCGTGAGAATTCTTCGATTATATGCATAAATCTGATGAAGGGGAAGTCATATTAGGAAATTATTATTCCCTAAATATCAGATGTATATAAACTATACCATTCGAAATGCATGATGGTAAGATAAGAATTATTTATACATGTTGCGTGGATACTTTGACCTGAAGAGACTTCACTTATGTGAAAGTGCATTTGATGACTTAGGTTGTCATATGCATACTCTTAATGGTGTTATGAATATCATCATAAATAGTAGAATTATATTCAAGAGTGGAATAAATGGTTTGTGCCATGTTCGTAGGCTCATATGAATTAAGTTTCTTTGGAAAAAAAAATCTGGTTTATAAAGGCAAATTATATTGTAAAATCGCCGCTTGAATATGTACATTAATATTTATAGGGTCTTGCCCAAGTTAATACTATATGGGGAGGGAGAGAATATACTTCGTCTCCTCTATATATCAATTTTCTAGAAAAACTTTAGTGTAAATACTTAAGCTGAAAAGTGGTGCTTTCGAAGTTGTCAAACATTAATAGACAAAAGTTGATGATCAATGCAATTATAAACTTAATGCATTAAAACGGATAATGGTATGGAGCTTTGTAATAAGGAATTTGATGTTTTATATTAGGAGGATTAATAGAACATTACTAGACAAAGCTAGGTGCACACTTAAATCTAATGGGATGAAGCATTCCCTTTGGGGGAACAGGCTATCATAACAATCTCTTGCCTAATAAACTAATCACTCTTATCTACTATAAGGTTCATAGCTCCTCAAGATTGTGGACTATACATAAGCCTAATTGGGCACACTTATAGCCATTTGGATGTACTACTTATGCAAAACATTCATATTAGAGGCTCAATTCAAGCACTTAAGTGTGTCATGCTAGGATATCTAGAGAGTGTTAAGGCCTACAAGTTACCTAGTAATGACTAGAAGGGATGCCATATTTAATAAAACTGAGTTTCACTTTAACAACACAAAATATATTTTTTACAATTGATCTCCTTGAAACAATTTGCATGTAAGGACATACCAACACACCTCCAATGAGCATGAAGGCATCTCTAGTGGACATGACGACAATAGCAGCGCCAGAAATTTTGCAGGGATGAGAAAAATTAATATATATATATATATATATATATATATATATATATATATATATATATATATATATATATAAATTTATCTTTTAATATATTATAAAAAATAAAAATCGTAATATCTTAGATTAACAAATCGATTAAACCTATCTCGACTTTATTAGCAAATTTTCTTTTGTTGAAATTGTCGAAGTATGTTGTGTATTAAATAACTAAACTAAATAATTAAATACTTAAAACTTGAAATTATTGGTTACATCTTATTTATTACTTCTTAATCACTAATAATACTAACATAACATTTTAGCGTGATACATATAATAGAAAACATAATTGATAAATAGTGTCGTAATTAAATTTTAAGAAATAAATAAAAGTATATAATTTACTATGAAGTTACTGCTGCAAACTTGATGTGACTACAAAATTGCAGGCTCTTGTTCTTGATAAATGTTTTTTTCTACAAATAAAGTGTTGTTTGATAGATGTACTATTGACCTCAATTTTGGAGAGAAAATGGGCTATAAATAACAAAAGGATTATTAATTATTTTGTACGTAACAACATAAAAGGGCTAAAAAAAATTTTGAGACGGGGTGGGCGACGGCTTAGTCGAGCCCACCCCAGGCTTCGCTCCTACATGAAGACAATCCAAATGAGTATGAAGTTAACTCCAATGATCCCACACCTCACCAATTAGGTGGGAAAGTGAGACACTCAAACCCCTACTTTACTACATCTTCTAATAATTTGCATAATTATTTTAAAAACTCTCAATGAGATACTTGCATTATGAAGTTCTTCTTGTGCAATACGGTGCTTTTGATTATTATCTAACTAGAGATATAGTTCCTAAGGTGCTTAGACAAAGCATGAGGGATGCAAATCTTGTTGTATGTGTATATAAAAAACACTAATTTGGTTGGGTATGTGATATCATCCAATTTAGCACATTTTCTCAATATTATTTTTACCCATCCTTTGAGCATATAGTTAGTTTTATATTGTAGGATGGTAGATTTCCTTGTAATATCCGGAAATTTTATTTCCGTTTAATTCCAAATCAAATCGGACTTTGAGCCGTTGACGGTTTTCCATTCTATCTAGCAATTCTTTTTCACAAATTTTATCATTTTATGTAGAAGCTATTTCACATAAAATGATAAAATTATATCAACCTCTAATTCCTATAATTATTTATCATTTTATGTAGAATTTAATTCACATAAAATGATAGAATTATATCAAATCCTAATTCTTATAATTATTTATCATTTTATGTAGAATTTATTTCACATAAAATGATAGATTTTTATATTAAACCCTAATCTATCAAACCCTAAGTTAGATCTTGACATACATGACAAATTTTTGACGAGACCATGACAACGTCGAGATCGAGACGAGACCATGACAACATTTGACAAGACCAAGGTCTTGACAAACTTTCAGCCCACTTCTTCTACCATTCAACCATTGTCTTGAATTCAATTATCCAGCCTTTCATGTCTCCTTGCTGGCGGATTGTTGCAGCCCATTTTATCCCTTGTTTTTATTTCAGCCCAATTCGTACTACATGCCAGCTGCAGCCCTCCTTGCCTCCAGCCCAAGAACAAGCTCAGCCGCACAGCAGCTCAGCCCACCTCCTTGCCAGCCACTCCCTTGATCGCACCAGCCCAATGAGGATAAGCCCTTGGAGCAGCTTCAACGGCTGGATTAACCTTCCAGCTCCTCACGTAACAGCTACGTAAATAAGGCAAGAGAATCGCTGCTGTAACAACCCTGATTTCACGCCAAAAGAAAGAAGAAGAATTGCAGTTTCACGCCCACGTTCAGCACTCTTCTGCACACCTTTCCTTCTGCAGCGGATTGCTTCTTCAATGCTACAGAACCGGCCATCTCCAGCGTCTCCAGCCTCTTCAGCGCAGCAGCCCACAGCAGTAGTCTCTCAACGCAGAAACGTCTGATGCAGTCGGTCCTAGTCTGAAGGTGCAGCCCCTGTTGACAAGCCATAGAACCAGTGCAGTCATGTAAGCCATCTAACCCTTGTAACCCTTGCTACACTACACTTCAGTCCACCTTTTCCTTGCCTAACGTGTACCCGTTTCGTCTGTTAAACCTACTCAGAACAACCGTAGGAGAGCTGTACAGATTCTTGTGTTTTCCAGAATTTTCGGAAGTGTTGAGCAGTCAACTTCGGGTCCATTTTTGGGTACGTTAGACTCCTTCTCTTTGGCTGGTTTTTGGATATGTTGTTGTCGGTATTGCAGTGTAGAACATACTGAAATTTGAGCCTAGTCTGAATTATAGTTTAGGAGATATGAGTTTATCAAGTTGGCTTCTCATGCAGTTTTCTAAATGTGCTGAGTTTGTGGAAGTTTGCTTGAGATGCAGTTTTGTAGAATAAATTTGGTGGGGTTATTGACTTCTGTTAGACTTGAATTTCGGACACGTTATAGTTGATATAGTATAGTAGATCATACTAAAATTTCAGAGGAATCCATGTTACGGTTTGAGAGATATGGGATTTCAAAGTTCAGTTTTATATACGTGCTGAGTGTTGGGGAAAACAGCAAGTGATGCTGTTTTGTGAGATGATTTTGAATAAGCTCTTGATATCCGTTGGACTTGAATTTTGGATATGATATAGTTTACATACTGTTGTAGAACATATTAAAATTTGAGAGGCATCCAGCGAGTGGTTTGGGATTTACGATTTTTCAAAGATTGAGTCGTAAGCAGTTTTTCTGTTGTGCTGAAATTCGGTTTTGGGAGATAGTTTTAAATAGGATTTTGATCTCCTTTGCAGCTAAATTTTGGATATATTATAGATAAGATTTTATAGTAGAACATATTAAAATTTGGGATAAATCCAGTGAGTGGTTTAGGAGTTATGATTTTTTTCAAAGTCTACTCAGATTTGGGCTAAGTATAGAATTTGTAAAGGGAGTAGTCAACCTTAGGAATTTTTATAAAATTGTTGAATGAACAGTTTGGAGAAATTCTTTCTCCTAAAGTTAGATAGAACCTCATAGATGATCTAGAGATTTAATTCGGAATTATTATAAGCTGTTAAGAATTTTATATTTAGAACCGAAGTTAGACCTTTACAATTCTTCCGGAAAATAGAAACATAGAAAAAAAATGTCAGTTTGGAACCAAATAAAATTTTAGGAGTTAGAAAATAAATTTTGAACCTCAAATAGGAGATTAGACATGAATTCTAGATTTTTCGAGAATTTCGGGACCAAGGGTAAAATGGTCATTTTACCCTAAATTAACATTGTAACTAGTTATGTCTTAATACATCATTCGATCTTAGAAGTTTTGGACTTCTAACTACGTGAGAGTGTGCTAATACACTTATCGCCTTTGACAGGCAACTGAGTTGCTACAGTTTACAGAACGAGTGGTTTACAAAGAGTCGAGCTGTATATCAGGTAAGTCCTTTGGGCTTACTTAGCTGACTGCTAAATATGAGTATAAATGATGATGGTGGTGTGTGATTGAAATGTTAGAGAGATAGGTTGTGATATATAATTACCGACCTATATTTTGGCCTAAGAGTAACGGGCGGTGGCATTCTGCTCAGTAGCTCGCGGGGCGCTGGGGGTTTCTTTCGGGACTAGTCCATACGTGGTTTGTAGTGATGCTACCAGTGGAAGTCAGCTAGACCTACACCAGTTGGATAAGGAACGGAGGCGAGAACTAATAAAAATTCTCGTGCCACAACTTAAATTGAATAATGTGAATCATTTAAAGAATAGATAATAAACGGTTGAGTGCCATCATGATGTTTGTTTATTTTTGTTTCTGCGTGTGTGTGTGCTGTTATCATTTTGCTTATATTTGGATAGTTAGCTAACGGTTTATCCGTGTTGTAGATCTGTAGAGATAGACAGTTGCAGAGAGATCCGGAACGGATGGTCAGCCGGGTCCACGTACTCATTAGATGGGGACGGGGGAGTCTTCCATACGTCATGCATGTTATGTACTTTTATATATGTTTGTAAGGCTGTCACATGTGTACATTTATACCATTAAAAATATTATGTTTTAGAAATTGTTTTAAATACATTTGTGCCTTGTTGTAAGATCCAAGTAATGTTGTTGTTAAACCAAGGTCGGGACCCATTGTGAGGTCCTAACCAGTAGCTCCCCGAGTTCCGAGAAATTGGGGTGTTACATTCCTTTTGTTTTGTGTTTTGGAGATCTACTCGTACTTTTATGAAATTGTAGACATTCTAGGAGCTAAAATAGAGGGACTCTCAGAAGAATGTTTGTTAAACACTAAGGATCTCTAGCGATCAAGAAAGTCGAGGTCAAGACTAAAAAGATTGAGATCCAAGAGTGAATAAATGAAGATCGCTCGAGGAAAATTATCAATCGGCCGACTTCCCCACACAAATCGGCCGACATGTCCTACAAATTCCGAGCGTTTGACCTATTCTTCCAAAACGATAAGTTTTGCTATCCATCGAGCCATCTACGATAGAAAATCTTCCAACTGGTCCCACCAACAACGTCTGTTTTGGATGATTTATTGTTTTGCTACATGATGAGACCATCTATTATAGGAAGTCGGCCATACATATTGGCTGACTAGTCTCACCTACAACGTTTGTTTTGGAGAATTTATCTTTTATTTCCTTAATCTATTTTTTTTATTAGAGATAATGTTAGTCGGAAGATAAGATTTACCTTTTTATCAACTTGGTTTGTTGGTCTTCTCCAAGAATATGAAGAAACTAATTTACAGTCGGTGACCCTTCATCGTGATGGCAAGCCAGCTATTCATTTTTTGAACAATCTAGTCTTCCACGAGTGCACTAAACATATTGAAATTGATTGTTACTCTACTCGTGACAAGATTGGATGAGTTATTGCAGCTTTCTTACTTACCATCCACCACTATGTTTTAATCAATATTTTGCTGAAATGAGTTGTTCACCAAACTGGACAGTGTACTTCTCTGTTTCAGATTGAGGGGGTTGTTACACTATGATTGGGTTAAACAAAGCAAGGGCAATGTTGACGTGGATGCTAGCGAACTATAAGTTGATGCAAAAGGGAGAGAACCACACATAAAATAACAGATTTTGTTGTGTCATTGTCCATTCATTATAAGTAGTATGCCCTAATATTCAGTTGAGTTTGACAATGTTAAGGGATAATCATCCCCTACTAATTAGGAACATTTGTTAATTATTGTTATCTGATTTACTTAGTCAAATAGGTTAGATAAGTTAGAGATATTCACTCCTCCATCTATGCACGTTTCTTGAACTGCATCTGTTGGTTGAGATGTATGCATATAAATGTATCGGATGTACTCCTTAATTAATCAAGCGATCACAACTTTAACTGATCAATGTTTTACATGGTATCAGTCGCCTTTTGATCCCTCAAAACACAAACCCTACTTCTCTTCTTCCTCCAATGGTTGCGCAGTCCAATCTTCTCCCAAACTCGAGTGAACCATCCAAGCCTTTCCAGCTTGTGAACTTCACCCATGCTCTCAAATTAACCCCAACAAACTATGTCACTTGGCAAAATCAGATCCAATCTATCCTTGTAGGCTATGGACTCTACTATTTTGTCGATGGATCCGTTGTTGAACCACCAAAAACCCTCACTACAAATGACGTTTCCTCCCCTAATCCTGCCTATGATACCTGGCTTTGTCAGGACCAACTCCTCAAAGGAGGCCTTATGGGCACCCTTGCTCCCACAGTCGCCACGTTGGTCACCAGGGCCACCACATCTCGCCAAGTCTGGCAAACTTTTGAAGACACGTACGCGAAGCCATCCAGAGCTCACATAGGTCTTCTTAAAGAGCGACTAAATCTCTCTCCCTGGGAACTCAATCCGTATCTGACTACATCACCCAAGTTTCCGGTATTGCCGATCTCCTCGCATCTCTCGGGAAGCCCCAAGATCCCGAAGATATCATTGAAGTTGTTCTAGAAGGACTTGATTCATCCTACCAGTCGATCATCGATGGCATCCGAGCATGGGGCACCACCATCTCCTTTGTCGATCTCCATGAGAAACTCTAGACTCACGAAACTTCCCTGAAGTACGGCGTCAACCACACCCCTACTGCAACACCGGCGTCGGCTCTGGCAGTGCAATTCCGGCCTTCCAAAACCAAGGGCAAGAATCCAGCCTCCTCCTCTACACCACAAGTGCGGGCGCCACAGCCTTGGGTCCCTCCACCGCCGCAGCATGCTCAGCCAAGAGCCCCTCCAAGGCCCTTTCTCGGGAGGTGCCAGTGGTGCCGGGAACAGGGCCACGTCTTAGCCTATTGTCCTCTCTTTTGTCAAGCAACGCCTACTCTCCGGCCTCCAGCCAATATTCGCCCCCTACCCTCAAGCCAACACTGCCGCAGGCCAATCTTCTACCCAGCCGTGGCTAGTAGACAGTAGAGCAACTCACCATGTGACCAATGACCTTGTTAATCTCGCTCTTCACTATCCCTATGATGGCACCGAGGAACTCCATGTTGGTAACGGTAATGGTCTCTCAATCTCAAACACTGGAAATACATACTTGGATTACATAACTAAACGCTTTACTGTTGATAATGTGTTGCATGTTCCAGATATTGCTAAAAATATTTTGTCCATTTCTACATCCACCGCCCAAAATAATGTCATTATCACCTTCTTACCAACTTGTTTCTTTGTGAAGGATCTATCCCTGGGTCGTGTCCTACTTAGAGGACCTCTTGTGGATGGTGTATACTCATGGCCTATTTCAAAATCACCGTCCACATTCACGATTCGCCTCTCCACCGGATCGGCCTAACATCACCGAATGGGACATCCATCATCTTCCGTTCTTCGTATTTTATCTTCATATTACCTATTGGCTCTTTGAAATCTGGTATGAACTTTTGTGTTTCTTGCTCCACAAATAAAGCTCATAAGCTACCCTTTCATCAATCTACTATTGTTTCCCATTCACCTTTGGATATTTTGTTTTCGGATGTATGGACATGCCCCGTTACCTCTTTTAATGGTTTCAAGTATTACATTATTTTTGTTGACCATTTTACCAAGTATGTATGGCTCTATCCTCTCAAGCAAAAATCCGATACAAAACAGATTTTCATCTCCTTCAAAGCCCTAGTTGAAAATATGTTCAATACAAAAATAAAGACATTTTATTCAGATAATTGCGGTGAATTCATAGCTCTCAAATCCTTCCTCTCCAACAATGGAATCTCTCACCTCACTTCTCCTCCTCATACCCCCAACACAATGGTTACGCGGAACGCCGACATAGGCAAATCATTGAAACCGGTCTCTCTCTAATGTGTCATTCGAATACACCACATAAATATTAGCCATTTGCCTTCAAAGTTGCAATGTATCTAATAAATAGAATGCCTACTCCCACTCTCCAAAACAAATCCCCGTTTTTAACACTTTTTGGAACATCACCTAATTATCAAAAGTTAAAGTGTTTTGGTTGTCTTTGTTTTCCTTGGTTAAGACCATATACTAACAAAAAATGGAACCGAAGTCCATTGCATGTGTGTTTGTAGGCTATTCCCTCACCCAAAGCGCTTATCAGTGCCTCGATCCCCAAACCTCTCGGGTGTACATATCAAGGCATGTCACCTTTGTCGAATCTAACTATCCCTTCCGAACCCTAATCCCCAAACCCCCACAACGTCCATCTCAACCCCCCACCAATCTGATAACCTACATTTACCTCTACCAGTTACACTACCAAATGGGCCCACCCAATCAGCCGTACCCTCTCCCATTAATTCCACAATTTCCGCACCCACAAACCTCCCCCTAATTCAGAGATCCCACCTACCCAACCCACTAATTCATCGGCCCAGTCCACTATCACCTCAACTTCAATTTAGCCCAGTCCCTCCTCCACTGGTAACACACCACCTCAAATTGAACCAAACGTATCCACTTCTATACCTACTTCACACCCGGCGCCGGCGCCGACCCCTCTAACCCCTCCTGCTCATCAAGTCATCACCAGGTCAATGCACAACATCACCAAACCTATATCCCGCCTCAATCTCCATGTCCAAATTGCAATCCATAAAGAGCCTCTCAACATTACCAAAGCCCTAAAGAACCCACAATGGCGAGAAGCCATGACGAAAGAGTACACTGCCCTCTACTCCAACAAGACATGGACCCTTGTTCCGCGATCTGCATCTCAGAATATAGTGGGTTGCAAGTGGGTTTTCCGATTCAAACTTAACCCCGATGGCTCCCTGGATCGATACAAGGCCCGCTTGGTGGCCAAAGGATTTCACCAACGACCGGGATGTGATTTCACAAAGACCTTTAGTCCGGTGGTGAAACCAGTCACTGTCCGAACCATCCTCTCCCCTACAACTCAATCCGGGTGGCCACTAAGCCAAGTGGATGTTAACAATGCGCTCCTCCAAGGAACTTTAATAGAGGACATATACATGGAACAACCCCCGGGTTTTTCAGATGTTGCTCATCCACACTCCGTTTGCAAACTGAAAAAGGCCATATATGGTTTAAAGCAGACTCCACGGACTTGGTACACAAAACTTCGGTAATTTCTTCTTCAATCCGGATTTGTCAATTCTGTAGCGAATGCATCTCTGTTCATTCTTCGGTAAAACACAAACGTCATCTACCTTCCAGTGTATGTCGACGATATTATCATAACTAGAAGTCACTCTCAGTCCCTGGAGTCGTTCATCTTTGCCCTCTCAACACGCTTCTCTCTCAAAGATTTGGGTAAGCTTTCTTATTTTCTTGGAGTCGAAGTACAAGAAACAACTCATGACCTCTTTCTCAATCAACGCAAGTATGTCCAAGATCTCTTGATCAAAACCAACATGCTTGAAAGCAAGCCGGTCTTAACCCCAATGGACGTCACCTTTGAACTCGAGAAGACCTCAAGTACTGCCCTTGAATCTGCCACCGATTATAGAATGATTGTAGGAAGCTTGCAATATCTCTCTCTTACAAGGCTAGACGTCAGCTTCTCCGTGAATAAACTTTCACAATTCATGCAAACCCCCTCCACCACTCATTGGACTGCTCTGAAAAGGGTTCTTCGCTACCTCAATGGAACTCTTGAACATGGCATTTCTATCCACAAACATGGTCCATTAGGGTTACATGGGTTTTCCGATGTTGATTGGGCAGGTAGCAAAGATGATTACACGTCAACCACAGCTTATATCTTCTTCCTTGGCAAGACTCCGATCACCTGGTCCTCACACAAACAGAAAATTGTTGCCCGCTCGTCCACTGAGGCAGAATACATAGCTCTTGCAGACACTTACTCGGAGCTTGTATGGATAACTTCGCCTCTCCATGAATTGGGTATCCAGTATCTACCTCAACATGTCTTGTATCGTGACAACCTTAGAGTTAAAAGTTTAAGCTCAAACCCAGTGTTTCACTCCCGAATGAAGCACGTTGCTTTGGCGTTTCACTTCATCAGAGAACTCGTCCAGAAAGGATCCCTCCGAGTTGCCTATGTTCCTACCGACGACCAGATAGCGGATTGCCTCACCAAATCGCTCCTACGCTCTTGTCTTCACCTTCTCCTGTCCAAGATTGGACTCTCCTCACCCGGTGTCCATCTTGCAGGGGCATGTTAAGGGATAACCATCCCCTACTAATTAGGAACATTTGTTAATTTTTGTTATCTGATTTACTTAGTCAAATAGGTTAGATAAGTTAGAGATATTTACTCCTCCATCTATGCACGTTTCTTGAACTGCATTTGTTGGTTGAGATGTATGCATATAAATGTATCTGATGTACTCCTTAATTAATCAAGAGATCACATCGTTAACTGATCAACGTTTTACATACAAAACACACAACAGGAAGGGCTTTGATTCCACTATCTTTCTCAGTCACAAATCACTAAATTATATTTAATAATAGTAGATTGCTGCAAAAGTGGGAAGGTAAAGATTGTAACTGGACAGGAATATGAAATGATATTTAATAATAATATTAGGGCTGCATATGTTCGGACCGGAAATTACGGTTCAGTCATGATACTACCGTCCGGTCAGGTTTTGGACTGTAATGTTCAGGTTCGGACTGTTAATTTACTCCTTTAAATATTTTTGAAAAGGAAGAGCATCCGCGGATCGGACCGGATTTAATCCATATAAAAAAATTTTTGAAAAAAAAATTAAAACGGTCCGGACAAGACTATATTAGACCAGATTGTGGTGGATCGGACCGTTCCTGTTCGGTCCATGGACCGTTTCACACAAGCAGTGAAACGGTCCGATCCATTCCGTGAGTTTACGGTTTGGTCCGGTCCGGACCGTTTCGACAGCCCTAAATAATAGTAGATTGTTCTTAATGTCTCTATTTTGTATGCATGCAATATAAGTTTGAATAAGCAGCACAGCTTCAAAAATATTAATATAAAATCAGCGAAACAGACTGCCACAGCATTTTCACAGGTGAAAGTACATAAATCAATTCTTACAATGTCTCAACCTGATCTAAAATGCTCGACAACATGATTTTTCTTGTAACAATAAATAACACAATGATATGATATACAAAACAATTATTTTTCTGACAAACAAATATTTCTAACACTTACAGGAAGAGGCATTCAACTATGCCATTCCACTGACTGAACAATACAGCAAAAAAAGAATCATGTAAGAAACTTACCTGCCCTCGGATTTAACTAGCTGTGAGAAAACTTTGCTCATGGAAACACCCGAAAGATCATCCACACTCGTTCCCTCAAAATTCATAGCAGAAGTATCAGCGGCATCATCGTCTTGATTGAAGTTATTGATCTGTGGAGAGAGGTCTCCGATCATATTAGTGCTGTTATCTTCAGGATCATCATTGATAACAGCCTCTTGAAGCTGAAGAGCATATTCCAAGTTCCATAATACGTCTCCCATGGAAGGTCTGTCAACACCAAAATCAGCCAAACACTTCTCGGCTGTTTCTCCAAACTTTCTTAAGGATTCCGGCTTTAGTTTCCCTGCAAGACTCGGATCTATGAGTTGGTCCAGCTGGCCTTTCTTCTGCCACTTCATTGCCCACTCTGCTAAATTCACCATTTCTCTAGGAAGAGTTGGATCTATGACTGGTCTTGCACATATTACTTCAAACAAGACCACCCCGAATGAATACACGTCGGACTTCTCTGTCAACTGTTGACGCCTAAAATATTCAGGGTCAAGATACCCGAAACTCCCCTTCACTGCTGTGCTGACATGGGTTTGGTCAATCTCGGGTCCTGTCTTTGATAGCCCAAAATCTGCCACTTTTGCCATGAAGTTTTCATCAAGCAAGATATTAGCAGATTTGACATCTCGGTGAATAACGGCTTTTGCATAGCCAGTGTGGAGGTAGTGAAGACCCCTGGCGGATCCAATGCAGACCTCAAGCCTCTGCTTCCAACTCAAGCTGGGAAGACCTGATCCATAGAGATGACTCTTGAGGGTCCCGTTCTCCATGTACTCGTAGATCAAGATCATTTCGTTCTTTTCATCACAGTATCCAATGAGTGAGACCAAATGGCGGTGGCGGAACTGTGAGAGCATTTCAATTTCGGTTCTAAATTCCGCAAACCCTTGTTGAGAACGAGGGTTCCCCCTCTTAACAGCAACTTTCGTCCCGTCGCCTAAGACTCCCTTGTAAACCTTTCCAAACCCACCAATTCCAATAGCCAAACTTTCATCAAAATTGTTTGTTGCCTCTTGAACTGCAGAGAAAGGAACGCGATAGCCCAAGTTGGAAGCAACACTGATTGTTGTACCATTCGAGTACTTGCTTCCCATTGTATAGGAGCTTCCTCCAGTGAGTGATAACGGTATCCATGTCTTGGAATGACCTTGTCCAGCTACCTTCTTTCTTCTTCCCATGCAGAGGATCAAGATAATGCCAAGCAACACAATAAAACAGACACCACCAACTACAACACCTATAATCATGCCCAACTTAATCTTACTGCCTGTTCCAGATGAGTTGATAGCAACATTTCCGCTGAGGCTTCCAAGAGAATTATTCATTTTCATGATTTCCAAACCATTCAGGATAGCATTAGGATAAACACCAGTCAAACTAGAGGGGCCAATACTCACACTAAGCTTCCCACCGGTTGCTTCTGGTGTAACGGAATCTACAAAAACAGGAGTAGCCAGAAGATTACTGGTTAAAGAGGCAAGATCAAGGTTTTGAGAGACCATCCAAGAATCAAGATAAACATCGAAGTACAGCTGGTTCAGGCCATTACTCACTATGTCACAGTAGTGAAAGCGAATTAGATACTGAAACCCAGAATCCACATCAAACTCCCATGTCACATTGAAAGTAGATTTTGGATCGTTTTCAGAGTTCATCCTCTTTGCTGTACCGTATACACTGGCTGGTGCACTATATCTTGTTGCCAGGCCGGTGGCATAGTTAACTGCTGCAGTATTCGACACATTCACAGCCAAATTTGGATTCAACAAGAAAGCATCATCAGGGATCCAAGTTCGCCAAAGAGTGTCATTATCATAGCTCACAGTAGGCCCTCCCATATTCAGCCTCCAAACTGTTTCAAGTGCTTGCCTTGCAAGGCCTTGGTAGTTTCCAGCCGGGCTTATTGAGTTTGCATCATCTATTATTAAAGAATCTGGGACAGAAACAACTTCCAGAGCGTTCAAGAAACCAATTGAATTTGCAGAAGGTGACAATGTAATAACTAGGCTGCTTGATGTAACATTGATCAAGTACTCTTTCATGGTAGCAGAACTCTGAGGAGTAAAATCGCTCAGTAGCACAAACTCTTGAGCAGAAACAACGAATTTGGCACTGGTCATATCATAGTTCTTGTAAACGAAAGGGAAGAAATAGAGACGGATGAAGTGCCTCCCAGTCTGGCTTATTGGTAAAGTATATTTCAGCGATCCGGTAAAAATCCTGGCTGTTTGGTAAAGTGGTAAATTTGAGTTTTTGACCGAGTTTGAAGATGTGTTGCCCAAAATGTTTTGTTGCACAGATATGAATTTGGAAGCATAGCTATCAGCCAGAAAGACTCGGTTTCCTACTGTCGAATTGGTTGCTGATCCACAATCAAACAAATAACTATCTGAAGCAGCAACCTCCCTAAGGCAGCATGCAAAGAATATGATGCACACAAAATAGAAAGCATACTTATCTTCTCCAAATTCCATCTTTAGATCTCCTAAGGTAAATCTCTCATTCCTCTGTACATCAAAGATAAATGATAAGATTTCAGGGAGAATGTAGAGCAAAATGGAGTTCATCTCAGATTATAAAACATATAATTCTTTCAAAAAACCATTCCATCGGATCATAATTCAAAGTTTATCCATCATATGTTGCAAATGAGAACTCAACCCTAAACAAAAAGATTTACCTTATTAACTAAAATAGATTCGATGACATGTTTAAGAATTACATCAACAAAAAAGATATATGCTGACTAAATTTAGAATCACAATGATAATGATAATTATCTAAAAATTACGTGAACTTAAAAATAATTACCAAATAGATTTAAATCCGAAATAGAAAATACAGAGAAAAAGATATGATCTTATTGTTGCACATACACTTGGGGATTTTCTCATAGTTTAATATGTTTAAATCCCCTGCAAATTTGAAGTATCTCCTATCTCCCAGAAAGAAGTACATTTTATTCCGAAACTGTTTGAAGAAGCATAGGCCAAACAGCTATCTGAGACTTTACTCCATTGCATGGCAATCTTGATCACTTTTTTCCATCTCTAGTGAAAGCAAAATTAATAGGGTACTTGTTAGAGTTACTAGAGATGGAATTGGTAGCCAAGTGATGGCCAGTGAAGAAGGGCATGAAGGGACCAAAGGGTTGGGAAAATCAAATCGGGTATGATTGTGAGGGCTTTTTTTTACTGTCACTTTTAGATACGTCCCACGTGGAAAACTTGGGGAGCCCAAATACATATCTGTGCAAAAAAACATTTGGGCAAACTCAATAAGATGTGTCCCTCTTATTGTTAGTTGGTTTTAGGGATGAAACCCGGTGAGCTTGTGGGGCGAGCCGAAGGTTCAAGTGGGTTGGTTGTACATGCAGTTTAAGATTGATTTTTCGGTCTAAGTCTAACATACAATGTAGTGATGAGAACCAATTAATAATATTTTCTTTGCAAAAGGAACAAAGATGCCCAGAAAGAAAAAGCTACTGTGAGAGAGAAGAGAAGATCAACTACTGCCTTCAAGACCTTAATAAAGCTTCAACACCTTAATAAAGCTTCAAGTGGAACATTAAAGATGTTTCATATAATAAGTGAAGTTGCAAATTTTGGTCAAACACTTTGAACAGAAGACAATTACGGGAGGCAAGAGGGAGAGACTAAATTTATTGGTAGTTTACTAGTTTGGTATATGAAGGAAGATCATTTCAATTTTCCCCTAACCAAATACATTAAAATCTGAATGTGTATTTCCAATTCCCTTATTTGAACGTGTCTTTCCCGAACCAAACACCCTCTAAATACTTGCAAATTTACCAGAAATAGAATTTTGATATAACAATCTAAGAATACAATTAACTTATAAATCTTCCAACCAAATTAAAAAAATTAACGTGTATATCCAAATAGATAGCGCAGTACAACCAAGAGCTCGACCAAAACTTGTGAGTCAAACACCGGCGGAAAAAAGAAGAAGAGCAAAATGCGCTCTACAATTCATCTACATTTAATCTCTTACATATCCACCAATTTGAAACACGGATCCAATAGATACTTTACCAATCAACTAAAACATCAAGAGTACTAAAACTTTTCAGATCTAGAAAATACCAGCTGAACCCATAGATCTGGATTCACGCACAGAAAAAAAACCAAGTTTTATAGAAAAACAATTCAGATTTCAGTCAAACAACAACAAGAAGCTCAAAAAAAATATCAATAGCAGAAATTTATCAAACTGCAACTTATCTTTCTCATGTCAATTACTCACATTATACATAATTGAGAAGAGCAAAAGCAGCTGAAAAACTTACTAGCTGAAGGCCGATCCAGCCGGATAGATAAAGAGAGGAATAGAGGAATGGAGGAGAGACAAAGATGCCGGAGCACGACGGCGATGGGAGCAGCGACGAAGGCGACTGTTATGAGTTATGACTTAGGACTCGTAGAGGAGAGGGAATGTACAGTGGCAGATTAATAGCGAAGCGCGTGTATATATAGCAAAGGGTATTATGGTAAAATGGTCATCAAAGCAGGTGAATGTCAGGATCGGTGTTCATTCTTTTCCCTCTTCAATTCAATTAAAAATTGAACGTCAACACAAATGGGCAAAATATTTCACATGAATGATTCTTGCAAAAATAATATACATCCTTTCACGAATCATTCTTTTAAACTTGTTTTGTTTTATTATATAATTTTAAATAGAATGATTATATACACAATTTTAAATTTACTTGTTATTGTGGCGGCTGTAGGGCAAAAATAAACTATCGAAAGTGCGAAGCTTGAGAGAATGCGAGTGACTGCGAGCCTGCGTGGAAGGAGGGAGGAGATGGCTGACTGGCGAAGCCGCGAAGGGGTCGTCAACGAGAACTCGAGAAGGAGGTTCGGATTCGGAGCGAGATGGGAGACGGCGACTACGTCTTGCGCTCTTCGTGGAGATGGGAATCAAACAACCAACAACACATATTTTTTAATATCATTTTTTTTTCATTATGTCGTTGTGTAAAAAAAAAATTCCACTTGGAGGGTGGGGGCAGTTGCCCCCGAAGGTTGCCACTGTCGACGTCCCTTTTTAAAAATTCGAACGTCTAAAAGGGCTGGGAGCAAAGGCCAACGAAAACTTCGCCGGGACGAAGGGAGCCTGAATAGGGAGGAGATTAACAACAATATTAAAGGAGTCTGGAGAGAGAGAGGGAGGCGAGATACTTAGGGATGGAGAGCGGCGAAATGCAGAGCAACAACAATTCCAACGCGTTTGGAAGATCGACAAACACATGCAATTATCATGAGATTTAAATTATAGTCCCTTTTTATTTTTCAGTTAAAGCAAATATACTATAAAATACTTTTAATCTTTTATCATAGAAAATGGATAGTGAATTCTTTTTCTAAATTGTTTTTAATTTTTTGATTTATCATGTCAAAATTTAGTCGGTGAAAATTTGTATTTTTATACAGAATAATATGCTATAAATAAGTTAAATAACCAATATATTATAAATAAGTTATTATTTATATATATATATATATATATATATATATTGTGTATTATTAATTTAGTGTTACAATATTCGTAAATATAAAAATAAATTTTCTAAGAAATTAAAATTTCTAACATTTAACATCAAAATTATTATAATAAAATAAGTTTATTTGAAAAATTACTAAATTTCGTTTACCCGTCCATTAATACAAATTAGTATATTACCCGTGCCCTGCACGATTTTTTTTAAAAATATCTTTTTATATAAAATATTGCATTTTATGTTAAATTTATTAACTAACAATAATAACAAATATATTAGAAAAATATGTTATATATATTATGATAATCAAAAATTTTTATTTTATAAGTTTTATTGTAGATAGTGTGCATTTCTCTTTACAATATTAATATAAATAGTTTATAGAGATAAAAAAAAAATACTAACGAATTAATATTAAATCATATTTTATTACATTAATTAAACTTAATATATAATTTATAGTTTTTATAAATGACTAAATTAAGAGTTCTACTACCTGATAACAAAAAATGAATGAACATAAATACAGTTTTAATCAAGTATATATAAACTAAATTAAAAAATGAAAATAAACAATTATCGTATACATTTTTATAGCTTCAAGTTGTAGTATTGAAAATATTAATTGTTTTTAATTAGATTTATATTTAATCATAAAAATATTTTTTTTAAAGGCTATCAAGTATTAATATTAACAACAATTACATATATATATAATATTAAATATTACTATTATAAGCCTATATTTGTATATATTTAAGAAAAATATATATTAAAAATTTTATTGTTTTTAGATAATAGGTATGAATGAAAAACAAATATATACAGCGAAAAATATAACAAAAACTTTCATTCCTATATAATTAAAAAAATTCATATATAATTATTGAGTTAAGTGGTAGAATGTTAACCGTGATTCCCATTTTTAACAAATCTTGCTAAGTTTTAATACTTATTTATATTAAAACTTCCGATGTACTATTTTATTTGTAGATTTTTTATACGGTTTGTTACATCTAAAAAGAATATCTACATTAAATTTTTATTTATATACGTTTTTTCTAACTTCCAATTTATATTATAAAAAGTTGGAAAAGATGAGATAAAATTTACTTCTTTAAGGTTTAATTTTTTGTGAAATGAAAGATTGATTAATAAATAATTAATTTAATAATTAACTTTAAAAAATATTTTGGTAGGCTTAGAGAAACCTCGTGTTGACACGTGGCAAAAATCTTCTGCTTTAATAGATACTAGTTTTTAAACCCGTGCCCTGCACGGAATTTGTTAAATTCTTGTTAAATGCACTAATTTCAAGGTTTGTAGGTTAAATTTTTACGCTATGTCATGAGATAATAAAATTTATTTTGATCGTAATATACTAATTTTAAGGTTTGTATGTTAAATGTAATGTTCGAAATAATATTGTTGAAATGTTAAAATTTGTAAAATAACAATTTATGTAATTGACTTGCAAATAAGTTAAATAAAATATATCTTGCAAAATTTTAAAATATATACTAATGAACTAATAATTTATAACTAAGAAAAAATTAAAATTAAACAAAATATATAGTTAAAAAACATACATAAAATAAATAAGTTAAATAAAATATTGGTAGAATAATAATCAAATTAAAGTCATTTATAGTGGATGTTATTATATATCAAGGAACTAATAGTATATAATTAAGAAGAATTTAAATAAACAAAATGTTTAAAAAAACATACTTTAAAATAAATAAAATAAAATAAATTGTTGTTAGAATAATAATCAAATTAAAGTAATTTTTAATGAATTTTATTATATATTATCGAACTAATAGACTATAGTTAAGAAAAAGTTAAATCACATAAAATATATAATTAAACAAAATACTTAAAAATAAATAAATTATATAAATTTTGTTAGAATATTAATCTTACTCTATTTTAATGGCTTTTATTATATATTAACAAACTGAATAATATAAAATTAAGTGGTATTAGAATAATAATTAAAAGTAAATTAAACTTTAATGAAATTTATTATATAATATAAGAGAGGAAAGGTTAATTGTTTGAAAGGAAAAATAAAAATAGAGTTAGTTAGGATCTCATATTTGAATAAGTATGGTTAAAAAATTAATTAATTAATTCACCTAAATAATAATGTGACGTGGCTTAACATATAGTTAACACGTGCATATTTGATGACGTGGCTGCACGAAACTGTGTCAAGTGTAAGCTTAGGGGCTGTTTTAGTATATAAGATAGATAAGATTAAAAAAAATCGTTAAATAAATACATTTACTAGTTTAATTGTTTTGGTGGGACTTTACTAAATTGAGGATAATTACTAAACGCCAACTTGGAACTCGGAAGTTTTCTTTGTTCATACTGCTTTGAATCCGTCCTCATAGTCTACTCTTTTACACAAGAGTTGGTACGCAGAAGAGGCGTAAAGGGCACTCTACAAGGACTCCAATTAAGAAGGATTCGATCAGCTTACTCTCCCTGAAATTCCTCTCCTTTGCTCTTTCATTCCTGCCTGTCTTCCCCATCTTCCGTCACTTGTGTAGATTTTGAAGGTACTTTCCTTGTCAAACAAAGTAGGGTTTTGCAGCTTTTTTGTAAACTTTTGCTGTATATTGATTGATTCCCTTGATTTGCCATCTGGATCTTCCTTGTTTTCTAGATGCGTTGATGAATTTTGCTTTTTCATGCTCAATTGTGCTATGGAAGTTGAATGAAGAATCATAGTTTTTCAGTTATAAGAAGCTGGATAAACTAGGTTGAACAGGTGTACTTTTGTTCTAGTTGTAAAATTTGAAGGTACTTTTGTTCTTAGCTATAGTTTTCAGGTTTTAACTCAAGGAGATAAGCATAAGGGAAATGGTTACCTTAAATATCCATCAAACAAGTAAACAGAAATATAAGTATGGCAGCTTCTGTAAGTAAAATGGCGCCACTGCCAGATCTGTCATTGGGAAGTTGAAAATGTTAAATTAAAAAGGAACTTTCATCTTTTCCTTCATTTATAGCAACCACTGATACAAGGGTTTGCATAAAAAGGGTATTTGATAAGTGATTTTGTGGAATGCAAAGTAACCCGCCTTTTTCGGTTCTTTGTCTGCTTGTTTTTATTCTAATTTCGTAATCTCTGTACATACCGAACATTATAATGATCCCAGAGTTCAACCTTATATTTGGTGCAGTAGGTGATTTTTTGATGCGTGTAATAGTTGTATCCTGCATAATCAGGGCTAGTTAGTTTCACGCTACTCCTTGTTGGTGAAAAGGCTCTTGAAAGTATAACTATTTATTAAACTTAGTTACAGTATTGATAAAAAATGTTGAAGAAGTGATAATGGATTATTGATGTTGATGCCTGAGCTTTTTAACTTATGAACAGTTCCTTCTGTTCGGCTCATTAGGTGGACAAAAATGAGTTGTTTCGGTTGCTGCAATGACGATGATGATCTCCACAAACCTGCTGATAATCGACCCTACCATACAAGTACTGCAACAGGTATACTACAAGGGACTATCATTCGTCATCCTCCTAAATGATTGAAAACTTGTATTTAGAGTCTGACCCAGTGGAATTATTGTCTTTTCTAGTTTCTACCACCATTGCCATCGGTAATCCACTATCCTAGTTCTGTTATCTTGTCTAAGAGCAGAGGCAAAGCTCACCTTGTTACGCTCATAGCTTTCTTCAATTGAGCGCATTGTAATATATCTCTGAAAAGTTATTTAATATATCCTAAACATGTATATTATCTCATTAAAAAGCTGAAAAGTGTGCCTCCATTGGTGAAGATAAAAGAGTTAGAATAACTCAACTAAAGAGTGTCCGAAGCAAACTCATTTTGGATCAGATTAGTTGTTACTTTCATTTTAATTAAAACCAGCTTAAATCTGCATATGACCATATTTACTACTGAACAGCTGAAAAAATATATTTAATGATGTAGGAAACTCTGGTTTGTATAGTACGCTGAATGAACCCAAGGAAATGGAATCTGTGAAATATCAACCTCCTGCAGTTCCTGCTTTAACAGTTGATGAGTTGAAAGAGATGACGGATAACTTTGGTACGAAGGCGCTGATCGGTGATGGTTCTTATGGGAAAGTTTTTCGTGGTGTACTAAAAAGTGGGCAGGTAGCTGCCATTAAAAAACTAGATTCTAGCAAGCAACCTGAGAAAGAATTTTTATCACAGGTGAGTCTCTGGCTGATTAAATGCAATACACTTCTTGCCACTAGTTGTTCATGTATGTGAAATGTTTGAGTGACATGAATGCAGGTATCATTGGTATCAAGACTTAAACATGAAAATGTCCTGGAGCTACTTGGATATTGCATTGAGGGAAACGTTCGGGTTGTTGCTTATGAGTATGCTCCTAATGGATCCCTACATGATATTATCCATGGTAATTGATCACTTGATCATATTCGTTTCTTTCTATGAATAAGAGTGTTGGAAATAGAATAAAATAGGAATCAGCTTTGGTATTATAGTTCTTGATCCAAGTAACATGGTACTATTGGTGTTAAATTATTTTCAGAGTCACACATTGTGTCAGTGAATACCCTCCAATAGTTTGTGTTATTCAATGCAATCATCTAATCTTTTTAGCAAGTCGACTAACATTAGCACCTGAATGGCTGAATTAGATGTTCAGTGAAGGGTGAAGAATGCCTGACTGTTTCATCTGTCGATTGCCCTATGTTTGACACTTAACATATTTCATCCAACACCTAAAGCAGCTTGTTAGTTTTGTGAGTAGAATAATATTATCGACTCATCAATATGCCGTTTTACAGGAAAGAAAGGAGTTAAAGGAGCCCAACCTGGCTCACTTCTATCATGGGCACAAAGAGTCAAGATTGCAGTCGGAGCTGCAAGAGGGCTTGAATATTTACACGAAACATCCAAGCCTCGTGTTATTCACCGTGATATCAAATCGAGTAATGTTTTACTATTTCAAGATGATGTTGCTAAAATTGCAGATTTTGACTTGTCGAATCAAGCCCCTGATGCGTCAGCGCGTCTTCATTCCACTCGTGTCCTTGGGACTTTTGGTTACCATGCTCCAGAGTAAGATCATCATTTTCAGCTGACACAAATTTCACACATTTGTGAAATAAAGAATTTCTAGGTGTATCTTGATGCTCCTGTGTTTTTTGATATTAGGTATGCAATGACTGGACAGTTGAGTTCTAAGAGCGACGTCTATAGCTTTGGTGTTATCCTACTTGAAGTTTTGACAGGACGTAAGCCTGTGGACCATACTCTACCTCGCGGACAGCAAAGTCTTGTGACATGGGTAATGTGTGATGATTCTTTATCTCCCCCGTGCATATTAGAGACGGTTTTCATGTGGAAATATGTTGCTTTATGACAGGCAACTCCAAAACTCAGTGAGGATAAGGTAAAAGAGTGTGTTGACCCAAGATTAGGGTCTGATTATCCACCCAAGGCAATTGCTAAGGTAATAAATCACAATTTTTTGCATTTTGGTAAATCGCGCTGGATATTGCTTTCAATTGTCCTATAACACTACCTGACCACCTGGATGGACCAGCTTATAAGTGGTTTAAAAAATGGATGCTAGATCTTTACTTTAGATCAAAACAAACATGTCTGAAACATGGAGGTGAAATCTATACAGGGTTTGTTTGATATCTATATCAGGATATAGGTATCAAATATCAAATACCATATATATGGGTACGAGTGATATTGAGGTATATGGATATGAGTGATATCTTTAATTTACTAATATTTTGAGTATATCAAAAATAACACTTTTGGTATCAATCCGATAACAGATTGGTACCAAATTCGATTTCTTTTGAACATATCAACCCCCAGATATCAATTTGATAGTCATACCTCAAAATAGCAAACACATACATAGGTATTTGATATTTGATATCCATCCATCACCCGATGTCCTGATATTGATACAGACCCTAAAATAGTAGTATAAGAAAGATATCACTCGTACTCATATCTTTATATTTCAATCTGATACTCGTATTCATCCATGATATCTTTGATAATCGATACCAAATGAACCCTAAAGGATCTCCCTTGTATCCAAACAAGAAAAATAGCTCACACTCTTCACCTCACTTAGCATTTGATTAATATTCGGGGTGACAACATAAGTCATACAAGTACATGTAACATACAACGGTTACTTGGCTGATTCTAAAAACACCGGTTTAACATTGGTATGACATTCTAGCATTACGAAGCTGATTTGATGTTTGTTTGTATTTTGGTGTGAAACGGTATACAGTTTGCTGCTGTTGCTGCTCTTTGCCTGCAATACGAAGCTGATTTCAGGCCAAATATGAGCATAGTCGTGAAAGCCCTCCAGCCATTGCTAAACGCTCGTCCCACCCCTCAGTCCTAAGCATCCGATTCGTGAGTGTAACTGCTCTTCCACGCTTTCATGGTCTTGCCCGTCTGTGATTTTTGTTGTTAATATTCAGGTCGATAAATTGCTTGTGTATGTATCTTCTATTGTGGGATGTAATGGTCATAAAAATGGAATGAACTTTGACGTATTTGTTGAGGCATTTGCTGTAACTTATTGAGATGTTATCATAAAATTGGAACCACTTGTTCCTTTTCAAAAAGATCAACGGCCCATCCATCACACTTCCCAAATCATCGCTTATCCACATGTGCATCTCGAAATCAGTTAAGAAAAGCTTGGCTCGGTTCTTCCCCGACCAAACTACAGATGTAAGTTGGGTCAAGTTTGGATCGGTTCGTTACAAGTTTGGTTTAGTCGGACTGGATCATTTTTTAGGTTAACTCTTCCTTAGAGTTTGTTAGGGTTGGGTCATATTGGGTTCATGGTTGTTTCGTGTTGTGGGTCAAAGCGGGTTATATCCATCAGGTTTGTTCATGGTTTGGGTTTTTCTAGGTTCATATGGATCGGGTCTCGGGCTAATGTGTTTCGAGTTCACGTGTCTTAATTTTATTAAGCAGGTCGGATGTCTTTGAATTTCGTTTAACATAGACCGATATTCAAATTTAGTAGGATGTGTTTGAATTTATTTTTTGAAAAGAGGAAAATATAATGGGGAATGATATGGTGAATGAACTCAGTGGTGAAAAAGGGAGAGGAAGGTGGCGGTTTGAGGAGAAACAGGGGTTTGAGGAGAAACAGGGAATGATACGGTGATGATACGGATTGATAAATGGATAGGTCACGATTGCACCCTATGAAACAGCTTATAGCATCTCAGGAAAAAAAATTTCCTAAAACACAACGAAGGATGATTGTAGAACCCTTACACATGAAGAAAACGATGTCCATAAAGCACACGGATGAGACTTGTGAGCGATTGAGAGCACTAGCTGTTTAGTTCAAATTGACACAACACAAAACGATTCAAGCTCCAAAGTCGAACGAGATTTCACTCGCTCACTCTTCACAATAGAAGAAAAGTAACAAACGTGTTTAACGTCAAAATTGTATTCAATCAAAGGTCCCTTCAATGAAGAAAATGGCATCCAGAAAATTCAAGTTAAAGCTCTCTTTAATCGAAAGTACTAAAATAACCTAAAAGACTTAATCAAGATGAGCTTAAACTAACTTAAAAGACTTGTAAAGCAATCACTAATAATAAAAGAGTCTAAATATGGAACGTAAATAAACTCGAACTATATTCAATTTAGCCACTTGGATCTCCCTTTCCTCGAGCCCATGGACGTGCTGCTTTTCTCCCATGCATACATGAAACCCGAAATCAGGTTTGGCCATGCACATATGACACCTGATGTCGGGTTCGACCAATTTGGTCTTTTGATCCGGTATATTTCTCCATGCTTGGTCCGGCTCATCCTCCTATGCAGTCCTTTCATCTTCTTCCATACTCTCCATACGACCATTCAACCCCTCATTCTTCCCTTTCTTTATATGATAGTTATATTCCTTCATCAAGTATGGTGTATATGAATATCATATACATGCTTAATCACATAAATAAATAATCCTAAATGGTTGTTTTACTCATGATACGTAGTCTACTTGTGGGTAACACAGTATGCTATTAATTTAAATCAACAATAATTTTACTTAGTATAATGTCCAAGACATACTTTGAATCTACTATGACAAATTGAAAATCATAATATAAACATCATACAATAATGAAATACAACACAATGTAGTTAATTAAATGATATCAACGTGGTGATGCCAAAATAAGATAATATGAACATTGTAGCTAGATTGATTTAATTTATCCATGTTTATAGGGTATTAGTAGCGTAAGGTTATACTTGTCCCCAGGATCAACAATCAATTAAAATATAAAACAAAGACTTAAAGACATACCAATATACATCGTGTATGCGTGAGAATAAATAAGTTAAAACCCTATGCATAATTTTCGGGTTAAAATTGTGTTTCGTAATGATAATTTTCGGGTTATAGTTATAAGCAAAGAGATGGGTTGATATCCTTTATAGATAGAAATCACCGTACATCAAAGTTGATCTGTATAGATAATTTGTTTTCATAATAAGAAATTATATAATATCATTATATAATGATATTATATGTGATCATTATATAACGATATTATGTCTTCTATTTTAATCTAATAATATGTGATCAATCATTCCACAATTTAACCAATATGTCATATGGGTCACATGGAATGAAATCCGAAATCCCATAATTTCATACTTAGGTTGTGAATTTCTTACCTGAACCACTACAATCCGATCCAAAATTCACGACTTTTGAAGTTTATAGTCCAAACAAAACTGTAACAAACTGTCCGATAAGAACGTATGCACATCCTTGTCATACATCCGGAAAAAAATGGGTGAATTTGCTATGTAGCATTAGATCATTAATTTTATTTAGTACTAGTTTAGGATCCGTACCTTACACGGGTATTTAAAAATATATAATAATTTTAAGTACATTGATAATATAGGTCAATATACGTCGAGTATTAATTACCATATAATTATTTAAAGTATAATATAAAGACAATAATTAAGTGGTTGACTCGTATCCAATTATATACTCAACGTTCATAATCACCCGGAGAGATTTGAGAAGATTAAAATTAATTTGATTACATACTTATCTTCTACCGATACGGTTTCGAAAAAAAATTGAAATAATTTGGTTTACTAGGCTTTTTCTAGTTTTATGTTTAGTAAATGTATCCCTTGAGAGAAGAGTGTGTAGAGTTTGAAAATAAATACAAAGAGTTGGGGTATATTTACTTAATTAAAACATTAAAAAGCCTAGTTACTACTCTAGTTTTTCAAAAAGGCCTAGTTACCAAAATTACCCAAAAAAATTTACCAATTTAATTTTCACAAAAATAGTAGTCATCAGTTTTTAATCTCTTTTATTATTTTCCATAAAAAAAAAAAGAATGTATGGACTTTATAAGAAATATATAGAGAGAGAAAGAGATTTATTTTTAACCGAGTTTAAAATTAAAAATAAACAAAATTCATTCAGCAATTGATAAAAATTGAAACCGTTAGTTAAAATAGAAAGCATATATTGGAAAAATTATGATCGGGTTGATTTCAAAAAAGACATGGAACCTAATTCATCAAACTAAACATTATACTTCAACTTAGCCAAAAGACTAAAAAATGTATGATTTGTTTAATTTTCAAATCCTCTATTTATATAAGTTATCAAACTATCATTCACACTTGATAATCGATGTGGATTGAAAATATTTAGCAACCCACAAACCATTAGGTCAATAACCCACAAAGCAGTAGTCAACGACCCACAAAGCAGAAAAAAAAACAGTTATGAATAAAATTATACTTCAACTTAGTCAAAATGCCAATAAATGTTGATTTAATTAATCTTCAAACCCTCTATTTATACAAGTTATCAAACTATCAGTCTTACTTGATAATCGATGTGGATTGAAAATAAGGCCAATAAATGTATTTTTTGTTCAATCTTCAAACCTCTATTTATACAATTTATCAAAATATCAGTCTTACTTGATAATCGATGTGGGATTGAAAATATTTAACAACCCACAAAACATTAAGTCAACAACCAATAAACCCACAAAACATTTGGTCAACGACCCATAAAGCAGTAGGTCAACGGCCAAGAAAGTAGATATTAATCAATTATGAATAAAAACTATACTTCAACTTAACCAAAAGAGCAAGAAATGTTATCAAACTATCAGCTTTACTTGATAACGATATTATGTCTTCTATTTTAATCTAATAATATGTGATCAACCATTCCACAATTTAACCAATATGTCATATGGGTCACATGGAATGAAATCCGAAATCCCATAATTTCATACTTAGGTTGTGAATTTCTTACCTGAACCACTACAATCCGATCCAAAATTCACGACTTTTGAAGTTTATAGTCCAAACAAAACTGTAACAAACTGTCCGATAAGAACGTATGCACATCCTTGTCATACATCCGGAAAAAAATGGGTGAATTTGCTATGTAGCATTAGATCATTAATTTTATTTAGTACTAGTTTAGGATCCGTACCTTACACGGGTATTTAAAAATATATAATAATTTTAAGTACATTGATAATATAGGTCAATATACGTCGAGTATTAATTACCATATAATTATTTAAAGTATAATATAAAGACAATAATTAAGTGGTTGACTCGTATCCAATTATATACTCAACGTTCATAATCACCCGGAGAGATTTGAGAAGATTAAAATTAATTTGATTACATACTTATCTTCTACCGATACGGTTTCGAAAAAAAATTGAAATAATTTGGTTTACTAGGCTTTTTCTAGTTTTATGTTTGGTAAATGTATCCCTTGAGAGAAGAGTGTGTAGAGTTTGAAAATAAATACAAAGAGTTGGGGTATATTTACTTAATTAAAACATTAAAAAGCCTAGTTACTACTCTAGTTTTTCAAAAAGGCCTAGTTACCAAAATTACCCAAAAAAATTTACCAATTTAATTTTCACAAAAATAGTAGTCATCAGTTTTTAATCTCTTTTATTATTTTCCATAAAAAAAAAAAGAATGTATGGACTTTATAAGAAATATATAGAGAGAGAAAGAGATTTATTTTTAACCGAGTTTAAAATTAAAAATAAACAAAATTCATTCAGCAATTGATAAAAATTGAAACCGTTAGTTAAAATAGAAAGCATATATTGGAAAAATTATGATCGGGTTGATTTCAAAAAAGACATGGAACCTAATTCATCAAACTAAACATTATACTTCAACTTAGCCAAAAGACTAAAAAATGTATGATTTGTTTAATTTTCAAATCCTCTATTTATATAAGTTATCAAACTATCATTCACACTTGATAATCGATGTGGATTGAAAATATTTAGCAACCCACAAACCATTAGGTCAATAACCCACAAAGCAGTAGTCAACGACCCACAAAGCAGAAAAAAAAACAGTTATGAATAAAATTATACTTCAACTTAGTCAAAATGCCAATAAATGTTGATTTAATTAATCTTCAAACCCTCTATTTATACAAGTTATCAAACTATCAGTCTTACTTGATAATCGATGTGGATTGAAAATAAGGCCAATAAATGTATTTTTTGTTCAATCTTCAAACCTCTATTTATACAATTTATCAAAATATCAGTCTTACTTGATAATCGATGTGGGATTGAAAATATTTAACAACCCACAAAACATTAAGTCAACAACCAATAAACCCACAAAACATTTGGTCAACGACCCATAAAGCAGTAGGTCAACGGCCAAGAAAGTAGATATTAATCAATTATGAATAAAAACTATACTTCAACTTAACCAAAAGAGCAAGAAATGTTATCAAACTATCAGCTTTACTTGATAACGATATTATGTCTTCTATTTTAATCTAATAATATGTGATCAACCATTCCACAATTTAACCAATATGTCATATGGGTCACATGGAATGAAATTCGAAATCCCATAATTTCATACTTAGGTTGTGAATTTCTTACCTGAACCACTACAATCCGATCCAAAATTCACGACTTTTGAAGTTTATAGTCCAAACAAAACTGTAACAAACTGTCCGATAAGAACGTATGCACATCCTTGTCATACATCCGGAAAAAAATGGGTGAATTTGCTATGTAGCATTAGATCATTAATTTTATTTAGTACTAGTTTAGGATCCGTACCTTACACGGGTATTTAAAAATATATAATAATTTTAAGTACATTG
This sequence comes from Fagopyrum homotropicum, assembly GCA_033239125.1. Lineage (NCBI taxonomy): Eukaryota > Viridiplantae > Streptophyta > Magnoliopsida > Caryophyllales > Polygonaceae > Fagopyrum > Fagopyrum homotropicum. The sequence continues at coordinate 128,748,199 of BSWB01000003.1, forward strand.
ATAATATAGGTCAATATACGTCGAGTATTAATTACCATATAATTATTTAAAGTATAATATAAAGACAATAATTAAGTGGTTGACTCGTATCCAATTATATACTCAACGTTCATAATCACCCGGAGAGATTTGAGAAGATTAAAATTAATTTGATTACATACTTATCTTCTACCGATACGGTTTCGAAAAAAAATTGAAATAATTTGGTTTACTAGGCTTTTTCTAGTTTTATGTTTAGTAAATGTATCCCTTGAGAGAAGAGTGTGTAGAGTTTGAAAATAAATACAAAGAGTTGGGGTATATTTACTTAATTAAAACATTAAAAAGCCTAGTTACTACTCTAGTTTTTCAAAAAGGCCTAGTTACCAAAATTACCCAAAAAAATTTACCAATTTAATTTTCACAAAAATAGTAGTCATCAGTTTTTAATCTCTTTTATTATTTTCCATAAGAAAAAAAAAGAATGTATGGACTTTATAAGAAATATATAGAGAGAGAAAGAGATTTATTTTTAACCGAGTTTAAAATTAAAAATAAACAAAATTCATTCAGCAATTGATAAAAATTGAAACCGTTAGTTAAAATAGAAAGCATATATTGGAAAAATTATGATCGGGTTGATTTCAAAAAAGACATGGAACCTAATTCATCAAACTAAACATTATACTTCAACTTAGCCAAAAGACTAAAAAATGTATGATTTGTTTAATTTTCAAATCCTCTATTTATATAAGTTATCAAACTATCATTCACACTTGATAATCGATGTGGATTGAAAATATTTAGCAACCCACAAACCATTAGGTCAATAACCCACAAAGCAGTAGTCAACGACCCACAAAGCAGAAAAAAAAAACAGTTATGAATAAAATTATATTTCAACTTAGTCAAAATGCCAATAAATGTTGATTTAATTAATCTTCAAACCCTCTATTTATACAAGTTATCAAACTATCAGTCTTACTTGATAATCGATGTGGATTGAAAATAAGGCCAATAAATGTATTTTTTGTTCAATCTTCAAACCTCTATTTATACAATTTATCAAAATATCAGTCTTACTTGATAATCGATGTGGGATTGAAAATATTTAACAACCCACAAAACATTAAGTCAACAACCAATAAACCCACAAAACATTTGGTCAACGACCCATAAAGCAGTAGGTCAACGGCCAAGAAAGTAGATATTAATCAATTATGAATAAAAACTATACTTCAACTTAACCAAAAGAGCAAGAAATGTTACCAAACTATCAGCTTTACTTGATAATCGACGTGAGATTGAAAATATTTAACAACCCACAAAACATTAGGTCAACGACCCACAAAGTTGATATTAATCCGTTATGAATAAAAATTATACTTCAACTTAGCGAGAAGACTAAAAAATATTTGATTTGTTTAATCTTCAAACCCTCTATTTATACAAGTTATCAAACTATCAGTCTTACTTGATAGTCGATGTGAGATTGAAAATATTTAACAACCTTCAAAACATTAGGTCAACGACCCACAAAGTAGTAGGACAACGACCCACAAAGCTGATATTAATTCGTTATGAGTAAAAATTGTACTTCAACTTACCTAGAAGGTCAAGAAATGTTTGATTTGTTTAATATTTATCAACCAACAAAACATTAGGTCAACGGCTCACAAAGTTGTAAGTCAACAACCCACAAATACTTATTATAAATAAAAGTTATACTTCAAGTTAGCCAAAACGTCAAGAAATATATGGTTTGTTTAATCTTCAAACCCTCTATTTATACAAGTTATCAAACTATCAACCTTATTTGATAATCAATGTGGGGTTGAAAATATTTAGCAGCTCACAAAACATTAGGTCAACGGCCCACAAAACAAATATTAATCCGTTATGAATAAAAATTATACTTCAATTTAGTCGAAAGGTCAAAAAATGTATAATTTGTATAATCTTCAAACCCTTTATTTATGCAAGTTATCAAACTATCAACATTACTTGATAATCGATGTGAGATTGAAAATATTTAGCAACCCACAAAACATTAGGTTAACGACCCACAAACAGTAGGTCAACGATCAACAAAGTAGATATTAATCCGTTATAAATAAAAATTTTACTTCAACTTAGCTATAAGGTCAGAAATTTTTGATTTTTTAATCTTCAAACCTTATATTTATACAAGTTATAAAACTATCAGCCTTACTTGATAATCAATGTGGGATTGAAAATATTTAGCAACCCACAATGTCAAAGATCTACAAAACAGTTGATCAGCGACCCATAAAACAGTTGGTCAACGACCCACAAAGCATATATTAATCCGAAATTATACTTGAACTTAGAAAGAAGGTAAAAAATGTTTGATTTGTTTAATCTTCAAACCCTATATTTGTACAAGTTATCAAACTATCAGTCTTACTTGATAATCGACGTGAGATTAAAAATATTAACAACCACAAAACATTAGGTTAACGACCAACAAAGTGGTAGGTCAACGATCAACAAAGTAGATTTTAATTCATTATGACTAAAAATTATACTTCAACTTAGCCAAAAGGTCAAGAAATGTGTGATTTGTTTAATCTTCAAATCCTATATTTATATAAGTTATCAAACTATCAGTCTTACTTGATAATCGATATAGGATAGCAAAATTTTGAAAATATTTAACGTAAATAGATTGAGCTTATAATCCTTCAAAAATAAATTAAGAAAAAAATAAAAAAACTTTCTTAAAAAAATACTTTGATTTGTTATACTTGTAAATGAAAAAAAAGGATGAAATTGTTTTAAATTCGGTTGAGATTATTATAGTTTTTATAAATAATTGGAATAAGTTAAAAAAAATTATAAGGGTGAAATAGTATAAAATAGGGCAAATTTGGTTAGTAGGCTATTTAGAGAAATAAGGATAGTAAGTAGGCTTTTTTGTTTTTCAATTAAGTAAATATACCCCTCTTATTTTTTTTACCGTCAAACCTTCTCCATCCTCTTGTTTTCTTCTTTCTTCCAAATGCTTTTTAAAAACTGAATTTCTTTTTTTATTTTCTTTTATTAATTTTTTTTGTCTTTTTTATTTTCTTTATTTTCTATTTATTTTCTAGAATGAAGAATTTTTTCACACACCGAAATTATCACATACCGGAATTTCTACATACCGGAATTTCACATACCGGAATTTTCACATACCGGACCGGAATTTTACATACCGGAATTATCACATACCGGATTTTCACATACCGAAATTTTCACATACCATAATTTTCACATACCGGAATTTCACATACCGGATTTTCACATACCGGATTTTCACATACCGGAATTATCACATACCGGATTTTCACATACCGGAATTTCACATACCAGAATTTCACATACCGAAATTTACATACCGGAATGAATTTTTAATTGTCTAATATTTAATTTTGCAAATTTTAGGGGGCTCGTTGTAATTTTGCAATTTTTTTTATTGTAATTTGCGTATATGATAGACGGTTTGTAAAAATGGGTCCATCACTGTCTCCTTTGGTTTCCAAAAGACTTGTTCTTTTTCCCAGTTGACAATGACAAATTGACAAGACGTGGAGGAGTTGAGCATTATTTGAGTGGAGAATTATATGTTAAAATTGTCTCAAAATAAAAGTATTATGTAAACAAAAATAAATAGCGGACAGAAAGCACAAGGATCAAGTGCTGATTGTGCCGCTAGTTTTAATTCAGAAATTTATGGAATGAAATTTCTGGTATGAACTTTTCGTACGAAATTTCTGGTATGAAAAATTCTGGTATGAAAAAAATTCTGGTATGAAATTTCTAGTATGAACTTTTCGTATGATAACATCTGGTATGAAATTTCTGGTATGAAAATTCTAGTATGAGAATTTCCGGTATGAGAAATTCAGTCCAGAAAATAAAAAAGAAAATAAAAAAATAAAAAAAAAGGCAAGAAAAATAATAAAAGAAAACAAATTCAGTAATTAAAAATTAAAAATTATACTTATATAACAAATCACAAACATCATTTATTCTTTCTTTCTAATAGAAGGGTTAATAATTTTTACCTACTATTAAATGAAAGTGGTAAAAAATTTGGGGTACATTTTTTTAAAAAAAACTAAAAAAAGGCTAGTATGTCAAATTCTCCCTATAAAATATGATATATTATAATGATTATTTTTTATACAATACATAATCGAAATAAGATAAAAAAAATCACAATTTTTAAATCAAAATTCGTAAAAAATTTATATTCGAAATATGAAAATATAATGCAAATAAAATATATAAAAAAAACGTAAAACATAAAATATGATATATTAAGATGATTAAATTTATAAAATAAATAAAATAAGATAAGTAATTACATTTTTAATATCGAAATAAGTTACAAAATTTTTATTCGAAAGAGGAAACTTATATAATGCAAATAAAATATATAAAAAATTATTTTAAAAAGGTTAATTGTAATGTAAAATATTTTAAAAAAAATTGTGAAAATAGTTATAATTTATTTCGAGATATTTTTTTAATTTTTTATTTAATTGAAAATAATTATAATTTTATTTTGATTTAATATTTATGTATTTTTTTTCTATATTTTTGTTTTTTAAATTGAAAATATTTATAATTTTATTCGAAATAGATTGAATAAATAAAAATTATAGATACTTAAAATAGAAAAAGAAGAGATTTGTTAAAGAGATATTGTAGGTAATTAGTTTAAAAAAATTTATATAGGTAATTTAAAAAAGGTTTTTGTGGCTTTTAATGAGAGATTTCGATTTTAAAATTTTTACACCACGTAACGCCACGTCAGCAGGTTAGAACTCTACTTTAGTAGTATATATTGATGATTGATTGATTGATTTGTCCACCTCACTAATTTTGTTAGAATATGACCTCTTTTGAAAATTTAAAACTAATTTACCCTCATACAAGAATCTACAAAATTATGTGTTTATTATTGTCTTTTAATTCACTCATACTCCCTAATTGAAGGTGTATCGTTCAGGAGTTAATAATTTTAATTATCGTAATCAATTTGCAATCAACATATCAAAACCTTCGATGATGCTTATGTACCATGGTGTATATCTGCATTCTTGTAAATCAGCATTGCAGAATTAGTTTCTGGAAAATTTTGAGATTTATACAAATGGCGTGGAAAAATTTGACAGTTTTCATGTAAATCTTGTAGCTGCAATTATGTACCTTTCTTGTGTATTTGATAGTTTCTTGTACTATTGGATATCCCTGGATTAATGTCTTATACTAATCTTAGTTCATGTAACATGCTAGTTTTATAAATTCTTGTAAGGCATGTATCATCATATTACTTGTAGGTAACGTGTGATATTCTTATATATGGCTTGTACATGCTTGTGCTCTTCATGTAAATCATGTAACACTGCTCTCGCTAGAAAGAACTTGGATGAAATGATTCTACTGCTCAAGCAAGAAGGAATAAGGGTTGACGCTTCAACTTCTCCCAAACGTGTTTGGATGAAACACTTCAATTGTGTGATGTTTTGTTTTTATTAATGATATTACGTAAATTATTCAATCAATTATTTACTTCTTTAATTAGATTATTATATAATAATTTTCAGATTCTCTTGTAACTAAATTGGATGAAATTGAAATATGACAATAGGGACAAATTTGTTATTATTGATTAAAAGATACTATTTTATTAATAAATAATAAGCCTATGTTATTTAGTTAATGAATTTTATGTTGGGTGCAAATCATCCAATTCTCTCTTTAAAAATTAACCATATTCAACATTTTTTAGACATTTAATAAAGCGACCCGGAAAAAAAAAAAAAAAAAAAAAAAACAGCACCGAACCAAAATTTCGAATTATACCAATCCAACTATCTACACACTGATTAGGAGATAATGATTAATGATTATAACAATGAAAGAATACTTGGCAGGAGCATGTGCAGAAGAAAGCTCAATTCTCAAGTTGATTTGTTCTTGGAATGACCATGTGGATAACAGAGACTTTATCAAATCCAGTTGCCGAGTTTAGACATTTCACATGGGAAGACAGCCGCATTACACTAATACACTACTTTATCATACTTAATTTCATATTCACAATCAGTTGGTTGTCGTCAAGATTTGAACTTGATTAACAAAGACAGGTCTGAGGATTCAATCTCTCTCCACATTCTTCCAACTTCAAACAAGAAAGCAAGAAACACAATATTATTCAAACAACAAAATGTACACGTGAAAAATAACAAGCAACAGGTTCCCTTTCCTTTCTGCCTAACCATTTTCATCAACCAATATCCTATAGTATCTAGCAAATCTATACAACAAGCAGGTTGATTTGTGTTTTCATGTGAGAAACTATATACTGATCAAAGAAGCCAATGTTGAAGTATGTTTTCATGTAGTTGAGATTCATGCCTTGGTCTTGCTCTTTGATTTAGGCTGTGAACTTGAATATTCATCTTCATGAGTTTCCGAGCTCTCTGCATTACTTCTTCTGTGCCTTCCCTGTACATTTTTATACCATAACATGAATAACACAGCTGAGAAGCATCTAATTTATGAATTATCCGAGAAAGTACCTCGCGAGGAATGGGATATTCCTCGGACTCCAGCATTCGGACAACCTGACTCATAGTCGGCCTCTTTTCAGCATCAGGGTCTACACATCTCAGCGCTGTCAAAAGAGCTCGTTTAAAGACTCTTGTTGAGGGCCGAGTCTCTATGTTGGGGTCTATCACCTCTTCAGAGCGTCGGTTCCCAACCATATTCTTTAGCCAATCCACCAAATTTACCTACAAAAACATCACCATTCAGAAATGGATAAAACATGGGCGAAAAAGATCTTGCAAACTCTGGGTACCTCGTTTGCTGGCCGACTATAATCCACAGGGTCCCTTCCGGTAATTGCTTCCAAGAGTAGAACACCAAAGCTGTAAATATCACTTTTCTCATTCAGTAAGCCACTGTTTGCATACTCTGGTGCTACATATCTACAGAAGGAAGACAGTAATCAGACAAAGAACATATAATTTCAATTATAGATGATCAGGGAACTATACTCACCCAAAGGTTCCCATAACTCTGGTTGTAATATGACTTTCCCCAGAACCCAGCAATTTTGCAAGGCCGAAATCAGAAACCTTTGCATTGAACTCATCATCGATCAGTATGTTACTTGATTTGATATCCCGATGAACCACCTTAGGCTCAATGGCCTCATGTAAGTAAGCAAGACTGAAATAAACTTCTGATCATCAAAATTTGACACGAAAATAATCACATAATACTTTCAATGGTGATGAAATTCTGAGAGAATTACGCTTTAGCGGTTCCAGTAAGAATCTTTATCCTAGCCTCCCATGTGAGATATCCATGATGCCTCATAGCACCATGAAGCCATTGCTCCAAGTTTCCGTTGTTGACATACTCGTAAACAAGTAATCTATATGTATTTACAAACAAGCATAAGCATAAGCCATTCCCTTGACGACACATGATATGTAAACAATGTAATCAAGAAAGGCATCGTAATCAATACCTATGTGTTCCTTCAATGCAGTATCCCAGAAGCCGGACTAAATTTTTATGCCGGACATGACCAATAGCATCGACTTCTACCCTAAATTCCTTCTCTGCCTGTCCACTGCAACAAATATACCGAAACGTAATATAAGCCACAAACTACAGTGAGCTGGAAACTAAAAGCACTTGAGAACAATTCACAGCAGGTTCATTCATCAACATACACATTGTTAAGGATCCTCTTTACAGCAACAGGAGCCCCGTTAATCAACTGACCACGGTAAACAACTCCATATCCACCTTCACCAATGATATTTTCTTTTGAAAACCTGTCTGTGGCAACCTCCAGATCTCTCAGTGTAAACCAGTGGCCCCACTCAAGGTGTGAGAACTCAGGCAGCCCCGATAGAGGAGAAGGAACACTTGTTGAGCGCGGAGAAGGCTTAAACTTTCCGGAATACTCCTCGTCCCCTGATTGACCACACACATCCTTTTCAACATATGTCAATGAATCAGTTTGGCTGCTTGTATCTCCATATTTCGTCTTCTCAGTCACTGGATGGACCAAGAGCTTATCCGAATCTTTCTCACTGAATTTCTCCTGGAGGCTTTGAACGACACCGTTATGATAATCATAGTCATCTTGACTAACTCGACTTACACTAATCTCCTTGATTTCCTTTGAAATTGTGGGGATTTGGGATATGGGTATCCCACCATTATACCTCCTAGACTTCTTCCGAGAGGTAAGACAGTAATACAGGAGGACCAGAAGAATGATCACAATGAAACCACCAACAATGATCCCTATTAACTCCCACACCTTGACACCGGCTAGTGATTTCTTTGACAGAGCAGCACTTAGTGATGCCATATTTTTGGAAATCAACTGTAAAGCCCAAAAATAACATAAACTTAAGTGCAAAAATCCACAATATTCACATCAGGAGTATCAATCACAAAACTCCAGTTGATTATAGGTAATATAACACAAAATTGCAAAACACGGCACCATAAAACAACCTCCACTAGCAAAGGACCACTCTATCTCAAATTCCTTCACTTTTTACAATTATTGACAGTCCGACAGAACACGAAATCAGGTCCATGCTCATAAATTTACAGCAGTTTTTTAGCAGCCAAGGTTGAAATTTGATTGCATACATGGATCAACTGATTCAATAACTTCAAAGCAACACAGCAGGAAGATTGATTAATGGTAAATTATACTGAAAAAAAAGTAGGAGAAATCACCGAATTTAAGTCCTACTCATACACACATGCATCTTCTTAAAAAGGAAATACTCCTCTATCTCTCAAAATAATTTCAGTAGAAGCATCAAGAACAATCAATATCACATTCAATAACTTCAAAGAACCAACCCGAGAAGATCAATCAATATTAACTTTATGGAACAAAAATACAGAAATTACAGAATATAGACGAGGAATCTGATAAGTGTAAATTAATTAATTAATTGAGGAAAGCATCAAGAACAATGAATAACACATTCCATAACTTTAAAGAACCAAACTGAGAAAGATCAATCAATATTAACTTTATGGAACAAAAATAGAGGAATTACATAATGCAGTCGAGGAATATCATACCTGTAAATTAATTAATTAATTAATTAAGAAAAGCAGCTTCGCCAACCACAATGCTAAGACGAAAAATTAAACTTGAGATCTCTAGCAGAGAAATGCTCCAAAACCCTCATATCAAAACAAACCCAAATCATCCGACTTTGCTCATACCCATAAAACAAAAATGGGCAAATTTGATGAAATGGTCAAATGGGTACTTGTAATTCACACATAAAAAGCACAATTCAAATCTTTTTTCACAAACCCGTGAAAAGAATTGTGGAAATTTGACGAAAAGGAGAAAAGGATAATTGCATAATGGGTCAAAATGTAGTGTATGATTCTCACCCTCCTCAAAAGCGAAACCTAGATCACAAACTGAAGGCTATGAAAACATTGAAAAGTGCTGCTTCTAAGTTTATGAGGAACGAAAATTAGCTGGAATATATGAATCGCCCCTGAGAAGCTAAGCAAAGACAGGGAAAAATTAATATAATTTAGGGGAGTTGAGGGAGGTTTTTCAAAGGAATGTGATGAGGTGGAGCTGTTGCTTGCTTGTCATGGGCTTAATCAGTGGTAGGTTGAAGAGAGAGAGAAGATATGAACTGATGACCTCCTCTGCCTTTGCAATGTAGAATGCAGATACAGTAAAGCAGAAGCGTGAAAACTAAAGGAAAGCGCTTTCTCACTCTCCCTTCCACGGTTACACATACGTTACGTTTCATTTGGGTTGAATTATCATCAATTTGTGTTAAATTGCATAACGTAAGTATATAGATTGGGTAGGTTAAAAATGATCTCGTTTGAAATTTTGGATTAATTGGATTTGGATTTGGATTTGGATTTGTCATGTTTTAGGCAAACTAGTTTAAGTACCCGTATATTATACAATTTATTTTTAAAATTTATAGATAAAATAATTTAATCATAACCATAAAATTAGATATTTAATTGAAAAAAATACTAAAAAAAAAATTAATTAATTAATTAATTAATTATCAATATTTTCGATTGAAAGTACCCAGTATATTAACTTATTTTGTAGAGGAAAAATATTTAGGGTTAATTCAATAATTTAAAAAATAATTTTATGGTATTAATTATAGACTCGGTATATCAACCTTAAACTACCCTTAGAATGACATCTGACATAAATCATTTCGTCTTTATTATATATAAGTAATGTAATAGGTTGAATTGGATTGCTCACCCTCAGAATGACATATGACATGAATCACTTTGTCTTTATTTTCACGCATCTTCACTTATGATGTTACATAGTCTAAATGTATAAAGTTAAATATATCTTAATATATGTTTGATGTTAAGACATGTAAGAGATGTTTGAATGTCACAAGAAGCGTTGGAAGTAATCTAGAGAGAGCCGGACAGAGCAACAATGATTTTTGGATGGTTGAGAAGAGAACGGGGACAATCCCGGAGCACATTGAATGCGGGAACCCCGGAACAATGCAAAGCTATATAGGTTAGGCCGGAGACTATAGAGGGTTGTATAGATACTACTGGGACCTTTCAATTCAGAATGACTTAAGAATTGTCCAAATTTGAATCCATCGTAGCTAAAGAGACGATGAGGACTATAAATAGGTTATCGAGGTTATCCCTAATTTGATCCATCCAATAATTCCGTAAAGCATCCAAGTGTATAGTTTTCTTCCAAGTAATACAAACACCAATGCCTTTGTAAATACATTAGACATCTCTCATAAGCACTTCTATGCTAAATGTATTGAAAACTAGATCGAGTGTGTCGATCTAGCTAAGAGTCGTGCTTTCAGAATTCAAAAAATCTCAAACGGTAACATGTGAGTAATATTAAGTTTTGAAAACACATACAAGTAGTGAGCGAAAACCACACCTAAAAGATAATTTTATTATGATATAGGATAGATATATATATTATGAATAAAATTTGATTATACATAATCTTATAATCTTATTATTGTATAATATATGATTACCTAATAACAAGTGCATCGGAAATGTTGGCTAGTTTGGGGTGGATCCCATTTTGTTGGACTCTAAATCCTCTCTAATAGGGCATGAACAATCAGTCATCCCTAATCTTCCTAATCATAATTACCTTATTAAAATAATTAATGTAATCAAGAACAAAATTATTTTTATTTTTTTGGATATCAGCTTTCTCTTTCAAGGGAAATTAGAAATCCTCTATCCACCTTCTTCCATGAAAGGGATATTTAATCAGAAAGTCTTTCTAGAAAGCAAAATTAAAAAAAAAAAAAAAAAGTCGACAAGGCAGAAGAGCCATGTGAGACTAAAAAATTGATTACAGTCAATGTAAAAGTTGAATTAAAGAAACAAAGTATATTGTTGAAATGGAACAGAGTACAGACTGGTTGGGTTGGGTTGGGTCTACGCTGGAAACCCTAAATCATCATTTGCTTCACGTTTTCATCTCATATACTAAGCTTTGCTTTATCCTCATCACACCTTCTCACGTCTACCTATACCTACCTACCTTCATTTTTTTTATACCAGAATACATAGACGAAGGACACAACTTTTGCTGTACTATTTTTTCCTTTTTTTAATTATATTTTGTTTTATATTCGATTGTATTATATGTTGGAACCAATATTTTAATAAGTATCGCGTGGAATTTTTTTGGGCAAATTTCTGGTAGACTCCGGTCAGTGTTAACACCAGAAAACAGAAGCATTCACTCGTCTCCGTGAGCACTAAATCGTTATATACTTATTTGCTAAAATTGAATTTCAGTCCGAAGTTATGTATAAGCATACAAAACTTGAAAAAAGGCACAAAAATGTGAATATCCCACATCGGCTAAGAGAAGTAGAACCCTTATAGTTTTGTTTTGGATGAAAAAACCCTTATAGAGTTATAGTATATAAGGAGAAAAAATGCTTAAATATCGTGGCCTTTGGTCATAACCCATTTTCGATGGGTCGTGATGAGAATGGACTAGTTAGTAATCCAGGAGTTACATTCTCGGATTCAAAACATACACAAATCTTCTATTCACAAAAGTGGTTCGTCCTTTAACATACACAAATTTCCAAATCATTAGGAAACTTGGATCCCCTATATTATCACTGTTGAATATTTGACGTGTTGATTTTAAATTATTATTATTTTATTTAATATAAATTTTTTAAGTTATTTTCTCATTATAAAAGACCCCTATATCATCACTGTTAGAAATAGATATAATAAAATCTCCGGAATATAAAAAGTAGATGGTACTTAGGCTGAGGATGATTTATCTATCCAAAATGTTAATTATTATTATTTTATTTAATATTGAGAATGTTATTAGAGATATCGAGCCTAAAGTTACTCAGGCTTTCTCAAATTGCCAACCTATGATGAAGTCACTCAGGCCATTCCATTAAGCTCTCTAAACAGTGGTCAGCTCCCGGGCCAAATGGGTTTGATGCTGGCTTTTTTAAGCAATTCTGGAACATTATAGGGCTGGATGCCATTACTTACATTCAATGTTGGTGGAAATGTGAGTTTAATTTGGGTCATCTTAACGATACTATTATATCCCTTATTCATAAAGCTCCCTCCCACCATCCTACTATTAACGACTTTAGACCTATTAGTTTGTGCAACGTTCTTATTGGATGTTTAAAGTGGATGCTTACAAGCGCATCACTCAAGAGCAAAGTGCGTTTGTTAAGGAACACATCGTTGCATACAATTCTTTAATTGCTCTTGAATGTTTCTGCTATATGAAAGATAAGAAATCAGGTGTGGGTGATATGACTCTCAAGTTAGATATTTCTAAAGCTTTTGATAGGGTTGATTGGATCTTCTTGGAAGTTGTTCTCAAACAACTTGGTTTTGCTCATAACCAGGTTAATCTCATCATGAGTTGCATTACCACGTCTCCTATTCTTTCAAAATCAATGGTATATTGGTTGGTCATGTTAAGTCTTCCTGTGGTATAATGCAAGGCGACCCTATATCTCATTTCCTCTTCATTATTTGCAATGATGTTTTCTCATATCTTATTAAAATTGTCATCTCTCCTCGTGCTTTGCATGAGATTAAAATATGTCATGGATCCCTTATTATTTCACATCCTCTTTTCGCATATAATAGCCTCCTTTTTACTCAGGCTACTAACCCAAATTGTTATGCTATTAAGAACATTATTGCTAACTTTGAGTATGTTTCAAGGCAATTAAACAACTTTGCTAAGTCTAATTTCTGTTTTAGTCGTAATATAGCTTCTCATGAATAAGTACGCTTGTCAACCATTCTTAATGTTAAGTTCGTTGTTGGTCATTCTAAATATCTTGGATTCCCTCTATAATGAGAAGATCAAATACGGATCTTTTTAGTAGCATCATTGATCGAATTAAGAACAAAATTCAAGGTTGGAGGTGTAAACTACTCTCACATAAAAGAAGTCATAATCAAATTTGTTATTCAAGGCATTCCGATCTATCTTATAAGCATTTGTTGTTTCCCTTCTTGTATCATAGACAAAATACGTAGCCTTATGACCAATTTCTAGTGGGGAACCACAAAAGGTAAATAAATGAATCCATTGGCACAAATGGATGGCCTTTGCTTACCAAAAGATATGGGAGACTAGGGTTTTTGACATATGAGAGTTTTTAACAAAACTTTATTAGCAAGGAAAGGATGAAGAATCTTGCAACACCCTCACTCTTTAATAAGTAGAATATTCAAAGCTATATACTTCAAGCATAGTAATTTTTTGGATTAATCACTCTATTGGTTGTTTAGTTTCTCCTAGAGAAGTGTATGGGGAGCAAAGCATCTCCTATTTGAAGGTATTGGATGGCATATAGCAATGGTTTGACAGTCAAATTATGGGATAATCCATGAATTTTTTACACGTTAGGGATGTCCTCTTGTCTTATTATTTCCATTAACAATAGTCCTAATATTTCTCTTCATGTTTCTCACATTATCAAGGTATATGGTTATTGGAATATACCTCTTATTGTTGATCTTTTTAATCCTGCAGATGTCCAAGCAATCACTTGCATGACTCTTAGTCATAGGATTCCCGATGACATCCAGTTTTGGTGGCCAGAAAAGTTTAGTGTTTTCTCAGTAAAAAGTGCTTACAATCTAGGAAAGTGTGGACCCTTGAGAAATTGGTAGAACCTACTCACTAGGCAAGAAGAAAACTTATGGAACAAAATATGGAGACTCAAAATACCTCTCAAAGTTCTCTCTTTTGCTTGGAGATTGTGCTTAGTCTTTGGAATGAGTTTCCTCATCCAAACCCTTGAAATAAATTTCCAGCTGCCCAATCTTTGGAATACCATGATGAGGGCAATCCAACAAAAGGTCCTTGAACCTCTCCCATGATTTAAATATACTTTCTTTATTCATCATCACAAATGCATTAATTTTACCTCTCTACTCCGTTGTTTTTTTATGGCGGAAAGAACTTGGTGAGGAACTCCGTAGTCATCTCCTCCCATGTATTAACTCTTCCGGATGGAAGTGATTGATACCAAGCAAGCGGTTTCTCCTTTAAGGAGAAAGAGAAACCCCGCAACTTATAGTTGTTATTCTCCAATGTTGAAGGCCTCAAAGTATACATGAGAATCTCATAATTCAGCAAGTGTTGATGTGGAGATTCTCCTTCTAATCCTCCAAACTGACTTTTTTGGATCATAGTCAAAACTTGAGGTTGAAGCTCATATTCATGTTCAGCTGGATCTCCTAAGTTAACGCCCGGAGGGCGTACTTGTTGAGCGGGATCCATCATTTGACCAAGTTTTTGCGGCTCATCCACAAACTGGTCAACTCTCTCAATCCTCGTCGGAAAGCGAGGTGCAAGTGGTGGCACAATAACGGGTGCCGGTGGATCAAGTGCAACTCTAGCATTGCCTCCTTGCTCTCCACGTAGCTGCTGAACGACAGCTTGTATCTCGGCAATGTCAGCCCGACGTGCATCTTCTCTAGCTCGTGCATCTGCTTATTCCTTAATTAGAGCATCATCTCGTAACTTCAGTTGATCTAGAGCATCATCCAACTCAGCTTGGAGATCTCTATCATCGTTCATCACAACCATTTTAGCTTCTTTTTAATCTTCTTCTGTACATCTTTTCTGGTTCATGATCGTAGGGAACGATTTCTTTACCAGCTAGAGTTTGTCGCATAAACCTAAAGAAAGGTCTTGCAAGAGCACTCAAGTAGAATGATCAATAGCAACAAGGGCAACAACCCTAAGACAACCAAAAACCGGCTTGGTCTAAACCAACTCTCCAGCAACGGCGCCAAAAACTTGTTCGCTCCAAAGTGTGTGCAAAATAAGTCTTAAATTTATACCAAGAGTACAAGCAAAAGCGAACCCGCAGTGTACGGATCAATCGCAGTATTAGCAAATATCCCAAGGTCGATCACCGGGACTATGGTGAAATCAAGTAACGGTATATAACTTCAAGTTGTTATGCAAATCTCGAGCAACAAAGAACAATGATATGAGATAATTAGATAAAGGAATGCAGAATCTAGAGATCAAAGTATCCAGTTGTGGTTTCGAATCAAGATTTCTCAAAGATAAACGCGGACAAAGTTGAGGTTGCGAAGGGAAGATGTTTCTACGATGGGATAGATCACCGGGTAAGTCTCACCATCCACTATCCCAAACCAAATATCCTATTACCGGGTAAGTCTCAAGGAACTAAGGAAAGGTACTATAACTCAAACCAACAACTTTCAACCTAAGGGAACAAAATTAACCATCACCGGGTAAGTCTCAAGTTATCTCTCCAAAGGTAGGATGAAGGCACACCCTAACAAAAGATACACCTTTGTTACCTAACACTCATCATCATCGGTAAACAAGTAAAGGAATCACCGGGTAAGTCTCTTCCTAGGCTTGAATGTAAACCACGAAAGGTGCTACAAGGATAGGATTTGGCAAACTATAACCTAAACTCAAGATCGGACATGTAGTGGCAATCTCGTGCAGTTCTTATCGATCTCGGTCGAGATGACTCCAAGAACAGCCCGAGACGGGTTTCGGTTTAGGCAAAACTCAAGCTTTCAGGGTCAACTCATGATAAAGGTTCACTCTTTCATCGTCTATACCACAACCTTCAACTAATCACCCTAGAATCGCAGCGGTTTTAGCCAAAAATCATCATGTTCAAAGCAATCAAATAATATATAATCAAGAAGTCAAAGAAAGGGAATATAATACTCAACAAAGGTTTCCAATAATCAATGATGCAAAACAATCAAACAATCGTCAATAATGTGTTCTAAAGGATGATAACAATCACTAGCAACTCCCCAAGAAAACCTTACAAATTATCTTCCCTTCTTCCTTGAACTCCAAGTAATCCTTCCTTAGATCTCTTCCCTTCAATCTTCCTTCTAATATCCGTCCTCTAGAAATCCTATGATCCAAAGATATCTTCTACGATATTGACCTTCTCTTCTTATAGAAGAATTTTTAGGTCAAAATAATTATTTTTGTTGGGTTGTGGGCCGTCGACCTCGAGCTAGGTCCAGTTGGCCATCTCGGTCGAGGTGCATCACGAGTGTGGTTTGAGAGCAGTGGTGAATTACGTGCATTTCTTCGTATCTTCTCCTGAATCTTTCTTCCATTCTTTTCCTATGGTTCCCACCTTCCTTCTCGTCCTTCCAAGTGCTCCATAATGTAGCTCCATAGCCTCCTTAGATTTCTATGCTCCGTTTTGATCCAAAATACGCATTATTTTCTACAATTACAATCAAACGTGGTGTAGATCTCGATACTTGAAAAGTAGACAAATAATGACATAATCACCAAGAATATATATCCATACATGCAGAATAATGATGAGAAAACGCCAAAACCATAGCCAAAATATAGATTATAATTCATGCTATCATTAAACACACAAATGTCCATACTAACTTTGAAACTATGATTATCTTCATCTACGCCCCACCAAATGAACAAATGAAAAATAAATTCTGAACACAGCTGAAGGTAGAAATGAATATTGTAAGTCAACCGATGTTAGTAATTGGTGACTTTATTGAGTTATTGGAACAATCTGATAAAAAAGGAGGGTCCTCCCAATAATAAAAAAACATATTCCTACGCAAGTACATCATAATGACCGCTCATGCTCTCATTTCAACCACTTGAATCTTTTTTGATGATCCGCCAAGTTCAACATTATATTCATAGCCTTCTTTGAATTAGTTTTCTAAATTATAAAACACCACAATGGACCTCCTTCCTCGACTAAATTGTTACGGATCATCCTATCAACAATATTCAACGCTTTCTGAACCACCATCTCGTCCTCTTTCGCCTTAGAGTTAACCTCCTCCAGGAAAATGGTCATCAACCTATCATTGATCTCCTGTGAACGGTCTAAAAATGCTTCCAACTTGGATGACCCAATTAATTGTCTTACCCCTACTTGGTGGTGGAGGTTCTGTAAATTGTACCTGCTCATCATTGATGTTTGCTGGAATTCTTGAGTAGCTAGAGTCTCCACCATCATTGATTGTGCCTGATAACACGATTTATGACTTAGTTTTAGGTAATCATTTAGATAGATTTCTCACTCACTCATGCATGGTTTAGCACTAGTTCACGACGTTTTGCACTCAATTCATGTATTTTGCCGAGATAGACGTCTACACGGACTTGTGCGCGTTTTATAGGTATTTCGGGAGATTTAGGAGCAAAACGATACGTTTGAGGATCGTTCGTCTAGATGACACACCCTCGGACTCATTAGGACACAAGTTGAAGGCTAAGGAGGACTCATGGAGCCTTGCCAACACTTGCCATGCACCAAAACACAGCTTAATGATCCAAGGCGAAGTTTCTGCATAGAATCACGGTTCTCTGACACTCCACGGCCGTGGAATCAACCGTGGATTTTGCCAGATTCTTGTGACAGCTGTGCCACGACTCTCATGGCCAGCTCATGCAAGTTTGTTATAAAAGTGGTCCTTCATGGGATGTGAGAGGCAGCTGAGAAGTTGAGGAGCAGCTCATCCATTATCCATTTCTCTCTAACAAGAAATATTCTCTCAAGAAGAAGTTTTTCTAGGAAGGAAAGTGTCAAGGAGGAAGAAGAAGAGCTCCATTGAAGAGGAGAAGAAGAACACACACCATTACCACACCTTGATAGATTTTTATAGTGAAGAATTCCGGATTCTATTTCTAGATTTGTATGAGCCATTTGAACCTTCTTTTGGAAGGGTTATAAGTTGTTCTAATTCTATTTTCAGCTTGGTTTTGTCTTAGTTCACTTGTTCCTCTCTTTTCCTTCATTATCTTACAAATGGATGTCATGATTTTATGTTTGTTTGTTTGTTTTGATTTCTATTATGAACGTTGTAGGCTAAATTGATGTGGATCTAGGGTAAGGAAGGGATGGTTATGGCTAGGGGTATGATAGAACGGACTTAGATTTACCTTTGGATGACTTGTGTTTATGAACGTAGCTGCTGTTAGAAATCACGGGTAGTTCTTGTCTGACCACGGCCGTGGTTTAGGTAGAACAAACCGTGATTTTCGCTGGTTCGAAGGATCTTACCCTAGATCTATAGAATGTTGAAATCCTAAGTGTTTATTGAGATTATTCTTTCCTAGGGTGACCTAGTGTTAGTAACTAAGTGTTAGGAGAGACTTAACCGGTAATCCTTACTCTTAGATTTCAAAGATAATAACTCTTAGGTAGTGGTGAGCCTAATAAGCCGCCATTGGGTTAGGTGTGCTAGGATAGTTGCTTAGGACTTCCCTTTCCAAGACTTACCCGGTAAGGATAGGTTAGACCCCTAACTAACAATCCGGTTTGTGTAGAATTCCTATCCTTAGGTTCTTAGAGACTTACCCGGTTATAAGACCTTAGGAGTGGACTAGTTGGACCATGAGACCCTACCCGGTAATTGATCCCAATCTAGAAATGCTTAATTCCAACATATCATAGTTAATCCAAGAAATGAATAGATAGCTTGAGTCCTATGCCATAACCGGAACTTCCAACCCCTAGAATCCATCTTTTCTTTCATTGATCATTATCTTGTTTAGCTTGTTTATTTGTATTGATTCTTAGCTTAGTTTGATTGTTTACCTTGAATGAATTGAGATCTTTGATTGATCACCAACAACCAACTAAAAACATTTGAGATTTTCATTTCTTTATTCCTTTCTTTTCTTTCAACCTAGATCTTTGCTAAACTCAATCACAAATTGAATCAATTTCACCTTAGTCTTTGTGTTCGACCTCAGAATACTATCCCTTCTACAAACGTCCCGTACACTGCGGGTTTCGCTAGGTAGTTAGGAATTAGTTCGAGTTATAAATTTAAAACCCATTTGCGCATCACGATCTTAGCGTAACAAGTTTTTGGCGCCGTTGCCGGGGACTAGGTCTAGATTGAGTCTATTTTTGTGATTGTTTCTAGTGTAGATCTTTCTTGTTGCTTTTGATCTCTTTTTGGTTTGTGTATTTGCTTTTCAGGACATCTATTACTCTTTAGGTGTATGCGAAGATCTCGTGGCAAGGATTTAGCTCCATTCGATCCCGAACCGGAGAAAACCCTTCGATCTAGATCCAAGAACATCCGAAAAGAGAAAGAGATGGCCGGAAGGAACCTCCAAGCTGAGTTGGATGAGGCCTTAGAGCAAATAAGGCTAAGAGATGAGCTCTTGGAGGAAGAAAGGAGACTTGCCAATGAGAGGCAAGAGGAAGCTAAGAGGGAGATTGAGGAGATTAGGCAAGCCCTTGTTCAAGGAGAGCTTAATCGCCCACAACCTCCACCTCCTCCACCACAACCGCAACCGGCGGCTAATGTTAGGGTTGTGCCCGTTGCCATTGAAGAGCCACAAACCCTAGGGAGACGTATGGATCCGGCACAAAGAGCACACCGTCCGGGTGTGAACTTAGGAGATCCCGCAGCCCACAACTATGAGCTCCGCCCTCAAGTTCTACAAATGATCCGGCATAGTCAATTTGGAGGGATGGAAGGAGAGTCTCCTCATCAACATTTGATGAATTATGAGATCTTGATGGAGACCCTTAGACCGCCAAGATTGGAGAGCAATAACCATAAGCTAAGGGCTTTCTCTTTCTCTCTTAAGGATAAGGCCTTAGCTTGGTATCAATCTATTCCACAAGGGCGAGTTGGTACTTGGGAGGAGATGACAACCGAGTTTTTGACTAAGTTCTTCCCACCTTCCAAGACTACCGAGTTAAGAGGGAAGATCAATGCCTTCGTGATGAAGGATAGAGAGAGTTTATTCAAGTCTTGGGAGAGGTTCAAGGATCTTCTCCTTGATTGTCCACACCATGAAATACCGAAAATTGAGCTATTGGAGATCTACTTCAAGGGACTTGATGAAGATTGCCAATTCAAGCTCCAATCTCTTTCCGGTGGGACATTTATGGAGAAGCATGTAGACGAAGCTTGGGAGTTTGTGGAGAAGCAAGCTTTAGTGATTGAGAAGTACTCCCATAGGAAGAGTGAAGGAAGAAAGGCGGGAGCATATGAGGTGAGTGAAGTCACCATGAGCAATTTTAAGCTTGACGCCATCAACAACGAGTTGAAGTCCTTGAGGGAGTTGTGTACTACAACTTTGAAGAACCAAGCAACTCCTCAAGTGTTTCCACAAGCCAACTTGTCTTCCAAGGAGGAGGATGTAAATTATATGGGAAGAAGCAACTTCAACAATCACCAAGGCCCAAGGAGTTTTAACAACAACCGGCAATTCAACAATTACCGGCCCAACCACAACCATCCCGGATTTTCCTACTCTAACCCGGATGGAGCCTTGAACCCTTCCTCCTCCACAAGCACAACACCACCATCAAGAGCTTCACAAGAACCTCCACCCGGATTTACTCAACCTCCAAAGGATAGAACCGAAGTAATGTTTGAGCAATTGCTAGAAAGGTTGAGTGGTCTTGAGAGCACCGTGACTTCAATCTCTAAGGCTCAAAAAGTTTTGGAAGCACAAGTGTTCCAAAAGGCGGGTGAAGCCCATAGAGATCCGGGAAAGCTTCCCTGAAGAACCGAAGACAACCCAAGAGGCCAAGTGTTGGCTATCATAAGAAGGAGTGGGTTGAGTATGAGAGATCCTTTGCCCAAGGATGGTGCTAAGGGAAAGCAAGTAGTGGTAGAAGAGGGAAGGTTGCAAGAAGATGGAAGCAAGAGCAAGGATGTAGAGCCAACCTATGTAGCACCACCTCCATACAAGCCGCCACTACCGTTCCCGCAATCAAGAGCAAGAGCTCGTTTGGACAATCACTTTGGTAAGTTCCTTGAACTAATGTCCAAATTACACATTAACATTCCGTTCATGGATGCCATTTTAGGGATGCCGGCATATGGCAAGTTTTTGAAAGAAATACTCTCCAACAAAAGGAAGTTGGAGGAGTATGGGGAGATAAGAATGACCAAGAGATCCTCGGAATTGATCCAAACAATGAAGGAGGAGATGCCTCCCAAGCTAAGAGATCCGGGCTCTTTTTGTGTCCCGATTGGAGTGGGAGATGTGAAGTACGAGGCCCTTTGTGATCTTGGAGAGAGTGTAAGCATCATACCGCTTGCACTTAGCAACAAGGTGGGGCTAGGAGAGCCGAAACCGGTCAAGATGACCCTCTACATGGCGGACCATTCTATCACTCATCCAGTTGGGATCCTAGAAGACATCCCGGTGCAACTAGGAGGATTCTATGTGCCAATCGATTTTGTAGTCTTGGACATTCCGGCGGACTATCCGGTTCCCATCATCTTGGGAAGGCCTTTCCTAGCTACCTCCGGATGCCTAGTGGATTGTAAGAATGGAACTCTCTCCTTCAACATTGGAGAAGAGAAAATCAAATTCAAATTATCCACAATGATGAAAGGGCCAACCCTTGATGAAGATGTCTTCAACATAGTCGAGCAAGAGGAATCTAGGGAAATTGTGAGCTCGATCTTGATCAAGGATCCCTTGGAGAAGGTTCTTGCCTTGAGTATGATGGAGGAAGGTGTTGAGGAGGCTTGCAATGAAGAGATCAAAGCCTTGGAAGCATTGGAAGAGGAGCCAAGAGTTGGATTTGAAAGCCACGAAGAGATGTTGAACAGCTGCAAGTTCCACGGTCGAGATTTAAGTTCCACGGCCGTCAAACTTTCTGGACAACTCCGAGAAGCAAGCTTGGCAAGAACCACGGCCGTGGAAGTTGAACCAACCGTGATTCAAACCGTGGTTTACCCTGAATCAGACCCCGTTGATGATCAAGCTTTTAGGAGCCTTGAGGAGTCTTCATTCGCTTTGGATTCATCTCATCCAACCTTATTTGGATCGTCTTCAACCGATAAAGGTCCTCCTTCACTTGAACTTAAGCCCCTCCCCTCTCATTTGAAATATGCATTTCTTGGTGAAAACTCTACATATCCGGTGATTGTTAACGCATGCTTGAGTGATGATGAACTTGCTAAGTTGTTGAATGAACTAAGATTGCATAGGAAAGCCATTGGTTACACTATTGATGATTTGGTTGGCATTAAGCCTTCTTTGTGCATGCATAAGATAATGATGGAAGATAACCACAAACCCTCTATTGAACATCAAAGGAGATTGAATCCTATAATGAAAGAGGTAGTCAAAAAGGAAATCATTAAGTTGCTAGATGCGGGAATTATCTACCCTATCTCGGATAGTAAGTGGGTTAGTCCCGTTCATGTAGTTCCTAAGAAGGGTGGGATGACCGTAGTAACTAATGAGAACAACGAACTAATCTCGACTAGGACGGTTACGGGGTGGAGGATGTGCATTGATTGTAGGAAATTGAACATGACCTCTAGGAAAGATCACTTCCCTCTCCCCTTCATTGACCAAATGCTAGAAAGGTTAGCTCAACACTCTCATTTTTGCTATCTAGATGGCTATAGTGGATTCTTCCAAATCCCTATCCACCCCGATGACCAAGAGAAAATAACCTTTACATGTCCATGGGGTACTTTTGTATATAGAAGAATGCCATTTGGGCTGTGTAATGCACCCACCACCTTCCAAAGGTGTATGATGGCTATCTTTTCGGAATACATAGAAAATATCATGGAAGTGTTTATGGATGATTTCTCTGTTTATGGTTCTTCCTTTGATAATTGCTTGGCTAACTTGTCACTAGTATTGCAAAGATGTGAGGAGACAAATCTTGTCTTGAATTGGGAAAAATGCCACTTCATGGTAAGTGAAGGCATTGTGTTAGGACACTTGGTGTCTAACCGTGGCATTGAGGTTGATAGGGCCAAGATTGAGACGATAGAGAAGTTGCCACCACCTACCTCGGTGAAGGGGGTAAGGAGTTTCTTAGGGCATGCCGGTTTCTACCGGAGGTTTATTCAAGATTTCTCTAAAATTTCTAAGCCTCTCACTAACCTACTAATGAAGGATGTTGATTTTGTCTTTTCCAAGGATTGTCTTGAAGCCTTTTGTAGGTTGAAGAACGCCTTGATCTCCGCACCGATCATGCAACCTCCGGATTGGAGTCTACCATTTGAGATCATGTGCGATGCAAGCGATGTGGCCGTTGGGGCCGTTTTAGGGCAAAGGAAAGAAGGGCATACTCATGCTATTTATTATGCTAGCAAGACGCTAGATGATGCCCAACTCAATTATGCTACCACCGAGAAGGAGTTGTTGGCGGTGGTGTATGCATTTGAGAAGTTCCGCTCATACCTTGTTGGAGCGAAGGTCATAGTTTATACGGATCATGCGGCGATCCGTTATCTACTTACAAAGAAGGATGCCAAACCAAGGTTGATTCGGTGGATCCTTCTTCTTCAAGAGTTTGATTTGGAAATACGAGATAAGAAGGGATCCAAGAACTCCGTGGCGGATCACCTTAGTAGATTGCCTCCATTGGAGCTTGGAAGAGACGACATTCCAATTGATGACTCATTCCGAGATGAACAATTGCAAATGGTGGAGGAATGCTTGTTCCAAGTTTCTAGAGGAAATGAGCCATGGTATGCCGACATTGTGAATTACTTAGTGTGTGAGGAAGTGCCTCCCGGATTGACATATGCACAAAGAAAGAAGTTCTTCAACGATGTGAGGCATTACTATTGGAATGAGCCACTCTTATTCAAGAGAGGCCCGGATGGAATGTTTAGGAGGTGCATACCGGAAGATGAAGTAGAGAGTGTGATCCGGCATTGTCACTCCTTACCACGTGGAGGCCATGCTAGCTCACACAAAACGTGTGCAAAGGTATTGCAATCCGGTTTTTATTGGCCTAACTTGTTTAAAGATGTGCAAGGTTTTGTAGCGGCATGTGATGCTTGCCAAAGGACGGACAACATCTCAAGAAGGAATGAGATGCCCTTGAACAACATCCAAGAAGTCGAAATATTTGATGTGTGGGGTGTGGACTTCATGGGACCATTTCCTTCTTCATGTGGAAATCTCTTCATCCTATTGGCGATGGACTATGTGTCAAGATGGGTAGAGGCAATCGCATCTCCTACAAACGATGCCAAGGTGGTGGTGCGGTTCTTCAACCGGGTGATCTTCCCTAGATTTGGAACACCAAGGGTGATCATTAGTGATGGAGGCAAGCACTTCACAAATAGGAATTTTTGGGGCGCTTTTGGCCAAGTATGGGGTGACTCACAAGGTTGCCACACCTTACCATCCCCAAACTAGTGGCCAAGTAGAGATCTCCAACCGGGAGATCAAGGCCATCCTTGAGAAGACGGTGTCTAGAACTAGAAAGGATTGGGCTATGAAGCTCAATGACGCATTGTGGGCATATAGGACCGCCTTCAAGACACCAATTGGAACCACTCCTTACAAGTTAGTCTATGGCAAGTCTTGCCATCTTCCGGTGGAAATGGAGCATAGAGCTTATTGGGCCATTAAGTGGTGTCACGCTAGAATCATGTGTTGTGCACGCAATAAGCTTTAAATTTATACTTGTTATATTTATCCTAACTCCTAACGAACCCGCAGTGTACGGGACGTTTGTAGAAAGGTAAGTATTCCGAGGTCGAACACAAAGATTAAGGTGAAATCGAGTCAAGCAATGATCAAAGATAGTGTGAATCTAGACTACGATAAGATGAGGAACAAAGAAAATGGAAAACGCAATGTTTTTGTTGGTTTTTATGGTGATCAAGCAAAGATCACAAGTCAAGCAAGGAAATAAAACAACTAACAAATTAGGCTAGCAAACTAGTAAGTAACACAAAGCACAAGTATATGATCAAGAGAGAAAAGTAGATTCTAGAGGTCAAGATTTCCGGTTATGGCATAGGATTCAAGGTTCTAAGGATTCTAAGGACTAGCTGCGGTGTTGGGGAAGAGTGTTTCACTAGTGGAAGTGATTACCGGGTAAGTCTCTCACTTCACTAATCCCGCATCAAACTCTTATTACCGGGTAGGTCTCAAGGGGTTAGAATAAGGAATTCCACACAAACTAGATACTACTTAGGGGGTAACCCTCTCCTTACCGGGTAAGTCTCGGAATAGGGAAATCTCAAGCAATAATCCTAGCACACTCAATCCAATAGCGGCTTATTAGGCTCACTACTACCTAGAATTCATCTTCTAAGGTATCTAAGATAGGGAATCATCGGGTAGATCTCTTCCTTCACTTAGGTTGATAGCATTAGGTGATCCTAAGCTAAATTAGGCTTAATAAACACTAGGATTTAAACAACCAAACACCCCAGCATGCAGATTTATCATTTAAGGAGCAACAGAAGAATAAATCGGGCTGTTCTACAGATAAATCGGCCGATTTATCTGATGAACAGGTCGATTTTTCCTTCTGTTGTGAGTTTCGTGCATATAAATCATCCTAAACTGACATATAAGCCCATCCTATCATCACCCTAGCCATAACCATCAATCCATCACTCTAAAATCACAAGAAACTAGCCAATAATATGCATATCAAGATCCGAAATCATCAAACAAGCATACATGGTGTTCATAGATGAGTAATGAAAGATGAGTAAGCAAAATCAATAAATCCCAGCCAAATCCAAGTTGTAGCAAGACTTACAAACTCTACAATGAAGATGCAAAACGTTCTTAACAATCCTTGCAATTAGTTCTTCAATCCAAGACTACAAAATCACTCAAAATCACTCTAAACTCTTAGAATGGTGTTCTTCTTCTTCCTTCAATCTTTGAGAGCTTTTCTTCTCCTCCAATCTTTCTCCAAAATCAAAATGAGCTGTCAATGAGAGTGTGTGAGAGGAGAGATGCTCAGCAACCACCTGAAGGACCACTTATATTCTCCACCAAGAGCAAGGACGGACAAGAGATCGTGGGACACGTGGCTTAAGCTGTCAAATGCCTAAAAATCGACCCAGTGGACAAAAATCGGCCGATTTAGCTGCTACTTGGTCCGATTTTCTTCAGCAGAAACGTGCTATGATCGTCTAGCCATGAGTTGCTCATTTGCTTGCACCATTAGTGATCTTTGTGTCCTTTGTTGCTCCAATTATGCTCCTCCAAGGCTTTGGATGTGTACCATCATGAGGTTTGGCCCTCAAATGTATCGATTAACGTCCAAAAGACCCCTGAAATACCTACAAAGCAACACACAAGTCCGTGTAGACGTCTATCTCGACAAAACACGTGAATTGAGTGCAAACGTCGCGAATTTGTGCTAAACCATGCATGAATGAGTGATGAATCTATCTAAATGATTACCTAAACCTAAGTCATAAATCGTGTTATCAAAAATACCCCATACTTAAGGTTTGCTCGTCCCCGAGCAACTTCCCAACTATAGACTAGAGATGACATGATTTATGTATGCAGAAAAATGGCAAAATCTTTTTGGGTTTGTGCTTCTAATTTTTGATCACCTTCATAGTCATGTTTCATGGCAATGGACAAGCAATCGTGTATCAAATAAATGAAAACATGAAAAGACAATTACACTTAACTTGATAGCATGCAATGAAGTGTAAAGATGAAGAAGTCAAGATGATCATGAGCATATCCAATCTAAATCACTTAGTCTTACACACATGCAAGTAGGTCATAAGGACTTGTGATATAGAAGGCCAAGAAACGTTGTGATTAGGCGGGAATTTTCTAGGCTATGTGATGCTAATCCGGGAAAGGAACTAAACAACCACAACTTCACATTTCTTTTCAACTTCCCTCAAGTGTATATTTTTCTTCATTTTCTTTTCTTTCTTTTATCTTTGAGACAATGGCATTGGTGTACAAAAGCCGAAACCTTGGTGATTAGCCATTCTCGGGCTTTTTCTATTTTTCGAGATGCATCCACACCAGGCACACATACCAAAGCTCGTTAGGACTATCGGTTTATTTGACTTTGGCAAGGCACCAACACCCGATTATGCGAAGTGTACCGAGTTACTTGTCATTTAAACCAACGTCCCCAAACCTATGTTTTTGTCTACACTTTCACAACAAATTCAGCATTCTATTCATGGCATTCTTTCATCAACATCTTCACCCCACACTTGCTTTTCACACACATCAACACACTAGCATGCTCCTATTCCCGGATGGGTCAAAAGAGGTCAAAATTTTCATCAATTGAGGTGCTCAAGCAACATGATCAAGATGAGAAGTAGAGGAAAATGAATTGCCTTAATCATTCCTAATTGATGTGCAAGAACTAGCATGCAATTTTTGACTTTCAATACTCAATTCAATCAAGGCAAACATTCATGATCACAAATCATTCATGGTTTCAAGAGAAGTACTTCAAGTCCACATATACATTCATCAATTTAACACATAAGGCCATCCATAGCCAATCCACAAGACAAGGTTCATCATTAGGGTCATATCCAAGCCTTAGAAGCACTAAAATTTTTAAAATTTTCTGAATTTTCTGGATTTTTCGAAATATGTATGTACAATGCAAGACATAATGAAACATGTGACAATATTAAACTATCCTAGATGCTAATCATGCAAGTGATCATGAAAACCCCACCCCATACTTAGAAACACATTGTCCCCAATGTGGAAACTAAATAAAGAAGTGAAAGAGAGTCCTCACAATGTAAAATTGGTGATGCTTTGGTATTTCGGTTCACATTGAATGATGATGGTGGATGATCGATCAAGGATGGTAGAGAGCTCTTGATGTTCGTTATGATGTCGGAACCCGCACTTGGCATCGCAAGCCGTCCAAGTTCCACGTCCGCTCCACCCATGCTTGATTGGAGATCATCACTTTCCCTTGTACAGAGGAAAAATCGCCCCATAGCCCAGGAAAATCGGCCGATTTGTCTGATGAACAGGCCGATTTTTCTGGGTGCTTTCCTCCTCGTCCATGTGCTTGGATCTTGTACCTTCAACTGGTCCATGAGGCTTTCACATGACCTCCAACATTTCATAACTCATGACAATCAACAAGATCTAGCACCTAAAAACACAAAAGAAGAACAAAGCACACCAAGAGTGAGATTAAACAAAAGCAAGAAAAACACAAGGAAAAATATATACCAATGGGTTGCCTCCCATTAAGCGCTTCTTTAAGGTCATTAGCTTGACCGAATTCTGGAGCGTTTCAATCAAGGTGAAGCGGGGCAATCACTTCCACCGGGGCTTCCGGGATGTACTTCTTCAATCGATGCCCATTCACTTTGAAGTCACCACAATGATCTCCTCCTATCTCTACCGCTCCATGAGGAAAGATCTTCTTCACTACATATGGCCCGGTCCATCTTGATTTGAGCTTTCCGGGGAAGAGCCGCAGCCTCTAGTTGAAGAGAAGGACAAGGTCGCCTTCACTCAACTCCTTTGGGATGATCCTCTTATCATGCCATCGCTTGGTTCTCTCCTTGTAGATCCGAGCATTCTCATATGCATCCAACCGGATCTCCTCAAGGGCGTTCATGTCTAGCAACCGCTTTTCTCCGGCCTCCTTGAGATCAAAATTTAGCCACCTTATAGCCCAATATGCTCGATGCTCCATCTCTACCGGAAGGTGGCAAGACTTTCCATAGACCAACTTGTAAGGAGTGGTGCCAATTGGTGTTTTGAAGGCGGTCCTATATGCCCACAAGGCATCATCGAGCTTCATAGCCCAATCTTTTCTCGTCCTTGATACCGTCTTCTCAAGAATGGCCTTGATCTCCCGGTTGGAGATCTCCACTTGGCCACTAGTTTGGGGATGGTAAGGTGTTGCCACCTTATGAGTCACCCCATACTTGGCCAAAAGTGCTCCAAAGTTCCTATTAGTGAAGTGCTTTCCTCCATCACTTATGATCACCCTTGGTGTTCCAAACCTAGGGAAGATCACTCGGTTGAAGAACCGCACCACAACCTTGGCATCATTTGTAGGAGAGGCGATTGCCTCCACCCATCTTGAAACATAGTCCACCGCCAATAGGATGTAGAGATTGCCACATGAAGAAGGAAATGGTCCCATGAAGTCCACACCCCATACATCAAATATTTCGACCTCTTGGATGTTGTTCAAGGGCATCTCATTTCTCCTTGAGATGTTGCCCGTCCTTTGGCAAGCATCACAAGCTACCACGAAGCCTTGCACGTCTTTGAACAAACTTGGCCAAAAGAAACCCGATTGTAGCACCTTCGCACATGTCTTGTGTGCGCTAGCATGCCCTCCACATGGCAAGGAATGACAATGGCGGATCACACTCTCCACCTCATCCTCCGGTATGCATCTTCTAAACATTCCATCCGGCCCTCTCTTGAACAAAAGTGGTTCACTCCAATAGTAGTGCCTCACATCCTTGAAGAACTTCTTCCTTTGGGCATATGTCAAACCGGGAGGCACTTCCTCACACACAAGATAGTTCACAATGTCGGCATACCATGGCTCACTTCCTCTAGACACTTGGAACAAGCATTCCTCCACCATTTGCAATTGCTCATCCCGGAATGAGTCATCAATCGGGATGTCATCTCTCTCAAGCTCTATCGGTGGGAGTCTACTAAGGTGATCCGCCACGGAGTTCTCGGATCCCTTCTTGTCCCGGATTTCCAAGTCAAACTCTTGAAGAAGAAGGATCCACCGAATCAACCTAGGCTTGGCATCCTTCTTGGTAAGTAGATAACGGATCGCAGCATGATCCGTATAAACTATGACCTTTGCTCCAACAAGATAGGAGCGGAACTTCTCAAATGCATACACAACCGCTAGCAACTCCTTTTCGGTGGTAGCATAATTGAGTTGGGCATCATCTAGCGTCTTGCTAGCATAATAAATAGCATGAGTTTTCCCATCTTTCCTTTGCCCCAAAACAGCCCCAATGGCTACATCGCTTGCATCACACATGATCTCAAACGGTAAGCTCCAATCCGGAGGTTGCATTATAGGTGCGGAGATCAAGGCTTTCTTCAACCTACAAAAAGCTTCAAGGCAATCTTTGGAGAAGACAAAATCAACATCCTTCATTAGTAGGTTAGTGAGAGGCTTAGAAATTTTAGAGAAGTCTTGAATGAACCTCCGGTAAAAACCGGCATGCCCTAGAAAGCTCCTTACCCCCTTCACCGAGGTAGGTGGTGGCAACTTCTCTATCGTCTCAATCTTGGTCCTATCAACCTCAATGCCACGGTTAGACACCAAGTGTCCTAACACGATACCTTCACTTACCATGAAGTGGCATTTTTCCCAATTCAAGACAAGATTTGTCTCCTCACATCTTTGCAATACTAAGGACAAGTTAGCCAAGCAATTATCAAAGGAAGAACCATAAACAGAGAAATCATCCATGAACACTTCCATGATATCTTCAATGTATTCCGAAAAAATAGCCATCATACACCTTTGGAAGGTGGCGGGTGTATTACACAACCCAAATGGCATTCTCCTATATGCAAAAGTACCCCATGGACATGTAAAGGTTGTTTTCTCTTGGTCATCGGGGTGGATAGGGATTTGGAAGAATCACTATAGCCATCTAGGTAGCAAAAATGAGAATGTTGAGCTAACCTCTCTAGCATTTGGTCAATGAAAGGGAGAGGGAGGTGATCTTTCCTAGAGGCCATGTTAAGCTTTCTATAATCAATACACATCCTCCATCCCGTAACCGTTCTAGTGGGGATTAGTTCATTGTTCTCATTGGTCACTACGGTCATCCCACCCTTCTTAGGTACTACATGAACAGGACTAACCCACTTACTATCCGAGATAGGGTAGATAATTCCCGCATCTAGCAACTTAATGATTTCCTTCTTAACTACCTCTTTCATTATAGGATTTAACCTTCTTTGATGTTCAATAGAGGGTTTATGATTATCTTCCATCATTATCCTATGCATGCACAAAGAGGGCTTGATGCCAACAAGATCATCAATGGTGTACCCTATTGCCTTTCTATGCAGTTTCAATTCATTCAACAATCTATTAAGCTCATCATCATTCAAAGATGCATTCACAATCACCGGATAAGTAGAATTTGAACCAAGGAAAGCATACTTTAAATGAGAAGGAAGAGGTTTAAGATCAAGTTGAGGAGGACCTTTTTCGGTTGGAGACGATCCATACAATGTAGGTTGAGATGATTGCAAAGCCATGGAAGCCTCCTTGAAGTCTCTTGATGATTGCTCATACTCAAGTTGTTGATGCTGAAAAGACTCAGGAAAATCGACCCAGGAAGAAAAATCGGTCGATTTATCTGAGGGGGGTCGATCTGAGTTTCTGTTTTGGCAAAACTGGCTGAAATTTCAACATAAGTACAAAAATCGGCCGATTTTTGCCCTTCAGTCCGATTTTTCTGGCAGTTTTCCTCTTCTTCTAGCACTTCAAACCCAACACTTGGTAGCTCGTCCAATGCATTCAAGGCTTTGATTACTTCATTGCTACTCTCCTCAACTCCTTCCTCCATCAAGCTTGAGCTAAGAACTCTCTCAAGTGGATCCTTGAGCAAGATTGAGCTCACAACCTCTCTAGACTCCTCTTCTTCAACTATGTTGAATATATCCTCATCAAGGGTTGGCCCTTTCATCATTGTGGACAGCTTGAATTTGATTTTCTCTTCTCCAATGTTGAAAGAGAGAGTCCCATTCTTGCAATCCACTAGACATTCGGAAGTAGCTAGGAAAGGTCTTCCCAAGATGATAGGAACCGGATAGTCCGCCGGGATGTCCAAAACAACAAAGTCTATGGGCACATAGAACTTCCCTAGTTGCACCGGAATGTCTTCCAAGATTCCAACCGGATGAGTGATCGAGCGGTCCGCCATGTAAAGGGTCATCTTGACCGGCTTTGGCACTCCTAGCCCAACCTTGTTGCAAAGTGCAAGCGGAATGATGCTTACACTTGCCCCAAGATCACATAGGGCATCATACTTCACTTCTCCTACTCCGATTGGCACACAAAAGGATCCCGGATCCCTTAGCTTGGGAGGCATCTCCTCCTTCATCGTTTGAATCAACTCCGAGGATCTCTTAGTCATCCTTATCTCACCATACTCCTCCAACTTCCTTTTGTTGGAGAGTATTTCCTTCAAGAACTTGCCATATGCCGGCATCCCTAAAATAGCATCCATGAACGGAATGTTAATATGCAATTTAGACATTAGTTCAAGGAACTTACCAAAATGATTGTCCAAGCGAGCTCTTGCTCGTGATTGAGGGAACGGTAGTGGTGGCTTGTATGGAGGCGGTGCCACATAGGTTGGCTCTACATCTTTGCTCTTGCCTCCATCTCCTTGCAAAGTTTCTTCTTCATTCACCACTTGCTTCCCTTTAGCATTCTCCTTGGGCAAAGGCTCCTTCATACTCAACCCACTTCTTGTTGTAATAGCCAACACTTGGCCTCTTGGGTTTTCTTCGGTTCTTCCGGGAAGCTTTCCCGGATCTCTATGTGCTTCACCCGCCTTTTGGAACACTTGTGCTTCCAAAATCTTTTGAGCCTTGGAAATAGAAGTCACGGTGCTCTCAAGACCACTCAACCTTCCAAGCAATTGCTCAAACATCAATTCGGTCCTATCCTTTGGAGGTTGAGTAAATCCGGGTGGAGGTTCTTGTGAAGCTCTTGGTGGTGGAGTTGTGCTTGTGGAAGCGGGAGGGTTCAAGGCTCCATCCGGGTTAGAGTAAGAAAACCCGGGATGGTTATGGTTGAGCCGGTAATTGTTGAATTGCCGGTTGTTGTTGAAGTTCCGTGGGCCTTGGTAGTTGTTGTAGTTGCCCCTTCCCATATAGTTCACATCCTCCTCTTTGGAAGATAGGTTGGCTTGTGGAGGCACTTGAGGGGTTGCTTGGTTCTTCAAGGTTGTAGCACACAACTCCCTCAAGGACTTTAGCTCGTTGTTGATGGCGTCGAGCTTGAAGTTGCTCATGGTGACCTCACTCACCTCATATGCTCCCGCCTTTCTCCCTTCACTCTTCCTATGGGAGTACTTCTCAATTACTAGAGCTTGCTTCTCCACAAATTCCCAAGCATCATCTACATGCTTCTCCATGAAAGTCCCACCAGAAAGAGATTGAAGTTTGAATTGGCTATCTTCATCAAGTCCCTTGAAGTAGATCTCCAATAGCTCAATTTTCGGTATGCCATGGTGTGGACAATCTAGGAGAAGGTCTTTGAATCTCTCCCAAGACTTGAACAAACTCTCTCTATCCTTCATCACGAAGGCATTGATCTTCCCTCTTAATTCGGTAGTCTTGGAAGGTGGGAAGAACTTAGTCAAAAACTCGGTTGTCATCTCCTCCCAAGTACCAACTCGCCCTTGTGGAATAGATTGATACCAAGCCAAGGCTTTGTCCTTAAGAGAGAAGGAGAAAGCCCTTAGCTTATGGTTGTTGCTCTCCAATCTTGGCGGTCTAAGAGTCTCCATCAAAATCTCATAGTTCATCAAGTGTTGATGAGGAGACTCTCCTTCCATCCCTCCAAATTGATTATGCCGGATTATTTGTAGAACTTGAAGGCGGAGCTCATAGTTGTGGGCTGCGGGATCTCCTAAGTTCACACCCGGACGGTGTGCTCTTTGTGCCGGATCCATACGCCTCCCTAGGGTTTGTGGCTCTTCAATGGCAATGGGCACAACCCTAACATTAGCCGCCGGCTGCGGTTGTTCCACCGGTGGTGGAGGTTGTCGGCGATTAAGCTCTCCTTGAACAAGGGCTTGCCTAATCTCCTCAATCTCCCTCCTAGTTTCCTCTTGCCTCTCATTGGCAAGTCTCCTTTCTTCCTCCAAGAGCTCATCTCTTAGCCTTATTTGCTCTAAGGCTTCATCCAACTCTGCTTGGAGGTTCCTTCCGGCCATCTCTTTCTCTTTTCGGATGTTCTTGGATCTAGATCGAAGGGTTTTCTCCGGTTCAGGATCGAATGGAGCTAAATCCTTGCCACGAGATCTTCGCATACACCTAAAGAGAGAGATGATGTCCTGAAAAGCAAAGACACACACCAAAGAGAGATCAAAAGCAACAAGAAAGATCTACACTATAAACAATCACCAATAGACTCAATCTAGACCTAGTCCCCGGCAACGGCGCCAAAAACTTGTCACGCTAGAATCATGTGTTGTGCACGCAATAAGCTTTAAATTTATACTCGTTATATTTATCCTAACTCCTAGCGAACCCGCAGTGTACGGGACGTTTGTAGAAAGGTAAGTATTCCGAGGTCGAACACAAAGACTAAGGTGAAATCGAGTCAAGCAATGATCAAAGATAGTGTGAATCTAGACTACGATAAGATGAGGAACAAAGAAAATGGAAAACGCAATGTTTTTGTTGGTTTTTATGGTGATCAAGCAAAGATCACAAGTCAAGCAAGGAAATAAAACAACTAACAAATTAGGCTAGCAAACTAGTAAGTAACACAAAGCACAAGTATATGATCAAGAGAGAAAAGTAGATTCTAGAGGTCAAGATTTCCGGTTATGGCATAGGATTCAAGGTTCTAAGGATTCTAAGGACTAGCTGCGGTGTTGGGGAAGAGTGTTTCACTAGTGGAAGCGATTACCGGGTAAGTCTCTCACTTCACTAATCCCGCATCAAACTCCTATTACCGGGTAGGTCTCAAGGGGTTAGAATAAGGAATTCCACACAAACTAGATACTACTTAGGGGGTAACCCTCTCCTTACCGGGTAAGTCTCGGAATAGGGAAATCTCAAGCAATAATCCTAGCACACTCAATCCAATAGCGGCTTATTAGGCTCACTACTACCTAGAATTCATCTTCTAAGGTATCTAAGATAGGGAATCATCGGGTAGATCTCTTTCTTCACTTAGGTTGATAGCATTAGGTGATCCTAAGCTAAATTAGGCTTAATAAACACTAGGATTTAAATAACCAAACACCCCAGCATGCAGATTTATCATTTAAGGAGCAACAGAAGAATAAATCGGGCTGTTCTACAGATAAATCGGCCGATTTATCTGATGAACAGGTCGATTTTTCCTTCTGTTGTGAGTTTCGTGCATATAAATCATCCTAAACTGACATATAAGCCCATCCTATCATCACCCTAGCCATAACCATCAATCCATCACTCTAAAATCACAAGAAACTAGCCAATAATATGCATATCAAGATCCGAAATCATCAAACAAGCATACATGGTGTTCATAGATGAGTAATGAAAGATGAGTAAGCAAAATCAATAAATCCCAGCCAAATCCAAGTTGTAGCAAGACTTACAAACTCTACAATGAAGATGCAAAACGTTCTTAACAATCCTTGCAATTAGTTCTTCAATCCAAGACTACAAAATCACTCAAAATCACTCTAAACTCTTAGAATGGTGTTCTTCTTCTTCCTTCAATCTTTGAGAGCTTTTCTTCTCCTCCAATCTTTCTCCAAAATCAAAATGAGCTGTCAATGAGAGTGTGTGAGAGGAGAGATGCTCAGCAACCACCTGAAGGACCACTTATATTCTCCACCAAGAGCAAGGACGGACAAGAGATCGTGGGACACGTGGCTTAAGCTGTCAAATGCCTAAAAATCGACCCAGTGGACAAAAATCGGCCGATTTAGCTGCTACTTGGTCCGATTTTCTTCAGCAGAAACGTGCTATGATCGTCTAGCCATGAGTTGCTCATTTGCTTGCACCATTAGTGATCTTTGTGTCCTTTGTTGCTCCAATTATGCTCCTCCAAGGCTTTGGATGTGTACCATCATGAGGCTTGGCCCTCAAATGTATCGATTAACGTCCAAAAGACCCCCAAAATACCTACAAAGCAACGCACAAGTCCGTGTAGACGTCTATCTCGACAAAACACGTGAATTGAGTGCAAACGTCGCGAATTTGTGCTAAACCATGCATGAATGAGTGATGAATCTATCTAAATGATTACCTAAACCTAAGTCATAAATCGTGTTATCAAGTGGCTAAATTTTGACCTCAAAGAAGCGGGAGAAAAGAGGTTGCTTGATCTAAACGCCCTTGAGGAGATCCGGTTGGACGCTTATGAGAATGCCCGGATTTACAAGGAACGAACCAAAAGATGGCACGACAAGAAGATCATCCCCAAGGAGTTGAATGAAGGAGATCTTGTCCTTCTCTTCAACTCAAGGCTAAGGCTTTTTCCCGGAAAGCTCAAATCAAGATGGACCGGGCCATATGTGGTGAAGAAGATCTTTTCCCATGGAGCTATTGAGATAGGAGGGGAGCATTGTGGGAATTTCAAAGTGAATGGGCACCGCTTGAAGAAATATATTCCGGGAGCTCCGGTGGACATGATTGCGCCACTTCACCTTGAATAGACGCTCCCGATGTTTGGTCAAGTTAATGACCTTAAAAAAGCGCTTGGTGGGAGGCAACCCATTGGTAACATTTTCCCTCTCTCGTTTTGTCTTCGTTTCTAGATTTTTCTATCTTTGTGTGTGTTTTGTCTACTTTGTGTGTGTGCTAGAACATTAGTGGCATTGGAGGCCTTGCTTGACATAGGAATGATGATGATGAACCCCTAACCAATTATGGGTGGAGCGGACGCGGAACTTGGACAGCTAGCGGTGCCTAACGCGGGTTCCGAAGCTTTGATGGATGCTTAGAGCTCTCTACCATGGCTGATAGGATCATCCAA
Source organism: Fagopyrum homotropicum (assembly GCA_033239125.1). NCBI lineage: Eukaryota > Viridiplantae > Streptophyta > Magnoliopsida > Caryophyllales > Polygonaceae > Fagopyrum > Fagopyrum homotropicum. The sequence continues at coordinate 128,785,266 of BSWB01000003.1, forward strand.
CATCAATTCATTTGAGAAATCCCAAATACCATAGCAATCCATTTTTACATTGTGAGAACCTTCTTTCACTCTCTTTACTTGTATACCACATTGGGGACAATGTGTTTCTAAGTATGAGGTGGGGTTTGCATGATCCTTTGCATGATGAGCATCTTGGATAGTTTAAAATCTTCACATGTCTTGCATTGTACATACTTAATTCGAAAATACCATAAAAATCAGAAAATTTTTAAAATTTTTGTGCTTTCTAGGCTTGGATATGATCCTAATGATGAAATCTTGTCTTGTGAATTGGCTATGAATGGCCTTATGTGTTGAATTGATAAATGCATATGTGGACTTGAACTACTTCTCTTGAATTCTATGAATGATTTGTGATCATGATGATTGCCTAGAATGGATTGAGTAGCGAAGATCGAAATTACATGATAGTTCTTGCATACCATCTAGGAATGAATGAGGCAATTCAATCTTTCTCGACTTCTCGTCTTAATCATGATTGCTTGAGCACCTCAATTGAGATAAATTTGACCTTTTCTAACCCATCCGGGAATAGGAGCATGCTAGTGTGTTGATGTGTGAAAAACAAGAGTAAGGTGAAGTTGTTGATAAAAAAGAACACCATGCATAAAACGCCGAATTTGTTGCGAAAAGTGTAGCCATTAAAATAGGTTTGGGGACATTGGTTTAAACGACAAGTAACTCGGTACACTTCACATAATCGGGTGTTGGTGCCTTGCCAAAGTCAAATGAACCAATAGTCCTAACGAGCTTTGGTATGTGTGTCCGGTGTGGATGCACCTCGAAAACTAAGAAAAAGCCCGAGGACGGCTAATCACCAAGGTTTCGGCTTTTGTACACCAATGCCATTGTCTCAAAAACAAGTCAAAGAAAAAGAAAAGAAAGAAAAGATGGAGGAAAATATACACTTGGGGGAAGTTGATCGAGGACAAGGATGTGGGGTTAGTTCCATTCCCGGATTAGCATCACATAACCTAGAAATCCCCACCCAAACTCTACATTTCTTAGCCCTTTCATCTCACAAGACCTTATGACCTATTTGCATGTTTGTAAGACTTAGTGATTTAGATTGGATGTACTCTTGACCTTCTTGACTTCTTCATCTTTACATTTCATGCATACTTTTGAGTTAAGTACAATTGTCTCTCCATGCTTTCATTTGTTTAATGCATGATTGCCTATTCTTTGCCATGAAACATGATTTTGAAGGTGATCCAAAAATAGAAGCACAAACCCAAAAAGATTTTTGCCATTTTTCTGCATACATAAATCATGTCATCTCTTAGTCTATAGTTAGGAATTTGCTCGGGGACGAGCAAACCTTAAGTATGGGGTATTTATGATAACACGATTTATGACTTAGTTTTAGGTAATCATTTAGATAGATTTCTCACTCACTCATGCATGGTTTAGCACTAGTTCACGACGTTTTGCACTCAATTCATGTATTTTGCCGAGATAGACGTCTACACGGACTTGTGCGCTTTTTATAGGTATTTCGGGAGATTTAGGAGCAAAACGATACGTTTGAGGATCGTTCGTCTAGATGACACACCCTCGGACTCATTAGGATACAAGTTGAAGGCTAAGGAGGACTCATGGAGCCTTGCCAACACTTGCCATGCACCAAAACACAGCTTAATGATCCAAGGCGAAGTTTCTGCATAGAATCACGGTTCTCTGACACTCCACGGCCGTGGAATCAACCGTGGATTTTGCCAGATTCTTGTGACAGCTGTGCCACGACTCTCATGGCCAGCTCATGCAAGTTTGTTATAAAAGTGGTCCTTCATGGGATGTGAGAGGCAGCTGGGAAGTTGAGGAGCAGCTCATCCATTATCCATTTCTCTCTAACAAGAAATATTCTCTCAAGAAGAAGTTTTTCTAGGAAGGAAAGTGTCAAGGAGGAAGAAGAAGAGCTCCATTGAAGAGGAGAAGAAGAACACACACCATTACCACACCTTGATAGATTTTTATAGTGAAGAATTCCGGATTCTATTTCTAGATTTGTATGAGCCATTTGAACCTTCTTTTGGAAGGGTTGTAAGTTGTTCTAATTCTATTTTCAGCTTGGTTTTGTCTTAGTTCACTTGTTCCTCTCTTTTCCTTCATTATCTTACAAATGGATGTCATGATTTTATGTTTGTTTGTTTTGATTTCTATTATGAACGTTGTAGGCTAAATTGATGTGGATCTAGGGTAAGGAAGGGATGGTTATGGCTAGGGGTATGATAGGACGGACTTAGATTTACCTTTGGATGACTTGTGTTTATGAACGTAGCTGCTGTTAGAAATCACGGGTAGTTCTTGTCTGACCACGGCCGTGGTTTAGGTAGAACAAACCGTGATTTTCCCTGGTTCGAAGGATCTTACCCTAGATCTATAGAATGTTGAAATCCTAAGTGTTTATTGAGATTATTCTATCCTAGGGTGACCTAGTGTTAGTAACTAAGTGTTAGGAGAGACTTAACCGGTAATCCTTACTCTTAGATTTCAAAGATAATAACTCTTAGGTAGTGGTGAGCCTAATAAGCCGCCATTGGGTTAGGTGTGCTAGGATAGTTGCTTAGGACTTCCCTTTCCAAGACTTACCCGGTAAGGATAGGTTAGACCCCTAACTAACAATCCGGTTTGTGTAGAATTCCTATCCTTAGGTTCTTAGAGACTTACCCGGTGATAAGACCTTAGGAGTGAACTAGTTGGACCATGAGACCCTACCCGGTAATTGATCCCAATCTAGAAATGCTTAATCCCAACATATCATAGTTAATCCAAGAAATGAATAGATAGCTTGAGTCCTATGCCATAACCGGAACTTCCAACCCCTAGAATCCATCTTTTCTTTCATTGATCATTATCTTGTTTAGCTTGTTTATTTGTATTGATTCTTAGCTTAGTTTGATTGTTTACCTTGAATGAATTGAGATCTTTGATTGATCACCAACAACCAACTAAAAACATTTGAGATTTTCATTTCTTTATTCCTTTCTTTTCTTTCAACCTAGATCTTTGCTAAACTCAATCACAAATTGAATCAATTTCACCTTAGTCTTTGTGTTCGACCTCGGAATACTATCCCTTCTACAAACGTCCCGTACACTACGGGTTTCGCTAGGTAGTTAGGAATTAGTTCGAGTTATAAATTTAAAACCCATTTGCGCATCACGATCTTAGCGTAACAGTGCCAACAAAACTATGGAAAAATTTAGGACCGTCTCCATCGTCTTCACCTAAACCTAAGTTCTCATCATTTGAAAGCAACATATGTTGCGGACTTGGCTCACGAACCATCCCAGATGACATGGATAGACCACCAGTTGCTACATTTCCAGCAAAGAGTAAATTCAATAGCTCTTCATACTCCACATCCATTCTCTTATTCTTGTATTTCTTACAGTTTACATCTTCCTACAATACATACAAAAAAACACATCAAGTTATATAACACATATATTCATATATTCACATGCTATTGAAAAACATATAAATAAATACAAATTATTAGTTACCTTGATCTTCATATCTCACCATTCATTGGAAGTCGTGATCATTCGAGTGTTCTCATCCCAACCTAGACCAGTCTCTAAATTCCTAAGCAATTTCCATGCCTTGTATTCTTTTATCATTGACTCAAATTTATTCCTACAAAAACCTTTGGCACCATTCTTCCCACTCTTACTTGTAAATGAACCAGTAATATCCTTCCAATTGTACGCTTGTTTGCTCCCGTTTTTTCTTTTGCTATTCAATTAAAATCGTCACTAGGAGTCTCACAAGTTCATCAGTCCAGATAAAATTTTGACCCCTAGTTTGACTTTGTGAAACGTTATTGTCATCCTTCTACAGTCTACAACACATGCTCAGTTTTTATCAACAATTCTAGAGTTATGAAAGAAAATAAAATAACCATAATATGAAACAAAACAATTTAAAATGAATCAATTAAAACTCTGTAATAATGATAACCAACATTTCAGTTCAACAAAAACACCATACCAAAAAATGAATCAAATATATGCTCAAGAAATAACAACATTGGTTTACATATAATAAAGTATATGCTCAAGGAATAACAACATTGGTTTACATATAACAAATATATGCACATTAATAAGGATAACCAACAAAATAGTTTATAATGAATCAAATAGAAGAAAGATCTGATAACTCATACCAATATTTCAAATCCAACAACAATGTCGGGTTTCCAATAATGTAAAGGAACAACAACAACAACACCACACCAAAACATAACAATTATATGTTAAAGGAATAACAACAACACCACATCAAAAATAACAAGTATAATATATGCTCAAGGAATTCTTGATAGCAATAAAACACACACATGGAGATATCATCACCAAAAATGAAGCACATCTTCGCAGAACTTATACCAACATTTCTAATTCTTGAGCACATGAAATCAACCTTGACAACAAAAGTTTTCTCATGAATTCTTGACAGCAATAAAACACACACACATATGCTCAAGGAACAACTACAAGTAGTAGATGGTTGACAATTATGTATGATTATACAAACACGTCAGCAACCAATATTAAGAGGCTAGATAAATTGTCAGTGATAAAACACACACATATATGCTCAAGAAATATCTTCAAGCATTACATGCTAATTAGCTTCTTTTTCCAAACAAATCCTACTCAGATACTCAGATTTGCATCTATAACGAGGAAATGGAAGCTTATACAACAATTAAAATGGATGCTCACATATACTCATATTTGTGGTGTCCTTGTTTTCCTAACAATCAGCATTTGAACAATCGACATTATGAGAGTCCCAAATACCTGGATTTGTTACTGCTTTACAATTACATTGATCAATCAAAATGGTTGCATAGAAACTCGAATTTGCTACTATTATACACATTTATTGATTCCTTGTTTCCCTAACCCTAAATCCTCATCAATTGAGCAATCGACATTATTCTCAAACATTGACATACCAAAATCCTAACATCGACATTCTCGTAGTTGTTATAGAGGATAAGAAACAAAGGAATGAAGAAATACCTGGATACGATATCTTGATTTCGCTGTTCTTCGTTCGTTTGTGTCTCGTTCTTCGCCGGTCGTCCCTTCTCTCAAATATGTGATTATCGACCTCTGATACCTTTGGTTGTGTTGAGAGGTGAGAGGATGTTCATCTTATACGCAGTTGTAACAACCGGATTTTTCCATTCCGGTTACCGATCTCCAAGACTTCTTTTGGGACCAAAAGAGTGGTGTCGAAAGGAAGTTCCTGCCCCCGCGGCCTCAGAGGCCCGCGGCCACGGCTAGGCTTTACCGCAGGTGCGGTTTTACCACTAATCGCGTGCGATCTTTTCGTAACCGTCGTTCTTATAGTTTTCCTTTTCCTTTTATCTTCTATCCAGATCTTCTTAGGCTTCCTTTCAAAGTTTTCTACCTCCAGTCGTTCTTCCTTGTCTCTCTTACGTAAACATATTTTCCTTCACCTTCATCCTTTGAAGGGTTTCTTCTCTTCGTTCACTCCTTCAATCAATAGCATGATGATTCCGTCTTCCTTTGTGTGACTGCATCTAGAGGAACAAGTGAGTGACTTGTGAATCCTCTATTAGTGGTACGCGGACGTCCTTACCCTCTTGCTTCTTCTCTTTATTCTTCTTTCTTTCTTGTCTTGATGTCTTCCTCGAAATCTTGTCATGTTTGTCCATTATGCGTAGTGTGCTGATGACGTCTAGGAAGCAGTGAGTACCCTAGACTCGTAGGAGATGGCCCATAGAGGGATAGTGTAGACGAAGGAAGTTCAAAAACATTTTTGGAGTTCGCCTGCACCTGCGCCTCTCTAGAGTCACCGCCCCCACGGCTCAGTGTCACCGCTTTCGCGGCATCTCGGAGCCTGTCACCACGTCCGCGCCTTCCTTTACCGCGGTCGTGCCTTGTCTCCAGTGGGTACCATCTTTCTTGGTACATTGCTTCCTCCATTATTTTAGTTAGCCTAGTAGTAGAATCACGCTAGGGTGGACCCTAGCAAAGTTAATGAGAATGTCAGTTAGTGGCTTGTGGATTCTTAGGTGTTTGGAAGTAGTTGGAGAGCTTCGAGATCGTTGTGTGTGGATGTTGATCTTATGAGATCTTGAGACTAGGAGTAGGAGTATCCTTGCATAGTGTTATATGATCTTTCAAAGATCATTGAGACTAGAAGTTGTAACATTTTAGCATTATGTTGTATGACCTTGTAGAGGTTCATGAGGCTAGAAGTTGAAGACTTCTAGCATATCGGATAGTTTTTGATTTGGATGTCTTGTTTGAGCAAGCATAGAGTACTTTCCTACGGGAAGCTGAGCGTGATCTTTGAGTGGGATTATCTTTGAGACAAGTAAGTCCCTTGGGCTTACTTAGATGACTTTTGTGTGTTAGCTTAGTTATGATAGTGGTGTGTGATGGATGTTAATGTTAAGAACAAGCTAGGATGACTTTTATGTTGATTGACCCAAGTGTATGATAAACGAGCGGTGACAACTTGTCCATTTCTACAGGAGATTGGGAGGTTCTTTGTGACTAGTCCGGACAGAACGGTGAGATGCATTGGATCCAGTCCTGTTGGTATAAGAGGACAAAGGCGAGTTTCGGGAGATTCTCGTGTCACAAAAGAAGTTGAATTAGTAAAGGTATATCATCTAATGAAAGATAATAACCGGCTTGAGTGTGAGCATGTTTATGTGTTTTAATACTCGATATGTGTTTGTGTTGTTATAGTTATTCTAATTCATAGAATGTTAGCTAACGGTTAATCTGTTGTGTAGATGCCTTGTAAGTTAGAGATGTTGTCGAGTGATCCGGTCGGAGTGGTCAATCGGGGTTCCCGTACATTGTAGGACGGGTGTTGGGTTTTCTTTTTGTTGCATGACATTATGGTTGTAGTACTCGAGTGGGAGTCTGTTTTTCCTTATATGTTAACTATTGACGTTTTAATATATTTTAATATATTTTGGTGTTTTACATTTGGTTGTGCCTTGGTGCAAGATCCGGTAAAATTGTTGTCAAGCTAAGGGTCAGAACCCATTGTTAGGCCCTAACCCGTAGCATCCCGAGTTCCTAGAACTTGGGGTGTTAAATATGGTATCAAAACGAGGATGAAGACAATGGCACTCGCAATCTTCTAAAGGTAGAATAGATGAATAAACAAAACCTGAAAGGGGTATGAGGTTTAAAATGAATTTGGTTTTAAACTTGTGCATAGTTGGTCTGGGATAGAATGTACGAAGGACCACCACTACTTCTGCGGATCTCAGCAACCTAGCTTATATGTTGGACTGTTATTCTTTTTCTGGACTTTGAATGATTAAAATAGTGTTAGCATAGTCTTACACGTAGTTATGTCCTTATCGCAGATGACACACACTAGAGCTACATCTACTGTAGGACGAGATAGAGATCGATCACCTCTTCCTCCTACAATCCGTGAATGAGGACATGTAGGTAGACCTCTGATAGCATGAATTATTGTCTATATTTCGGATATGGTTTTGACGTTTTCTAATCATTATTCTCCATGCACGGATATATATTCTTGATAATTATGTCATTATTTGTCTACTTTGCAATAATCGAGGTCTAAACCACGTTTGATTGTATATGTAGGAAATAAGGCTTAGATCAAAACGGAGCATTGAAGTTGATGACATGAATTATGACCTATATTTAGGCATGCATTTATGTAGATTTTCCCTTTATTTTGCATGCATAGGCGTATATTCATATCAGTTATGGCTATATTCACCTATATTATTAAAATAGCATTCTACACAAAGTTTTATTTCATTTGTAGGTAAATTGGCGAATTATGGAGCAAAATGACACATTTAAGGATTAGGCCTTGATGCGGAACAAAAAGGAGCATAAAAGGAAGCTAGGAAAGAGCTGGAGTGATCTTTGATACCGTCTGATATACACCAAAGTATTCTCGGATAACGCGTGTCAGAGTGGACTCTGATACCAGCGGGCTAAATTTCTTTTTTCGGTCCAATAGTCTAGGGTTTATCTTTTAGATGCGATCTATCTTTAACACATGCTTGTAAAAACCTAGATTTATCCCTAAAAATATCTTATAGCCTTTAACATTGAGGAGGCAACCAAAATCTCCTACCACAGACTCTCACACCGACGGCCCATAGAAGACGCCCTCCCACGTGGATTGACACCCCACGGTAGTTGGCTTTCTACGTCATTGACACGGATTGACAACCCATACGACATCAACAGTTGGAGGAAGAATGGAAGAAGGATTCTTGAAGAAGGTTAGGTTCTTGATTTATTTTGCCCTTTTGATTAAAGATTGAATATTTGTTATTTGATTGGATTCAGTTTATAATATTTGAGGATTCATTGTTAGGAAATTATTGTGTTTTCTTGAGTTTTACTCATTTCATTCCAATCTTGAATTCATATATGATTATTGATTTGAATATGATGATTGTTGGCTAAAACCCTTCCGATTCAAGGGTGATTGGTTGATGGTTGTGGTTTAGATGATGATAGATTGACCTTTACAAACAAATTGGACCCTGAGAGTTGTGATTTAACCGCCACAGAGGAGTTTCCATGAGGTGTTCTTGATTTCCACGGCCGTGGTTTCCCAAGATCTTGATGTGGTTTCCTATGTCTTGCACGTTTTGCTTTTACCTTTACCCAAAGTTAAAGATTGCCTTAATCCTAGCCTTTGTTAACCTTTCTAACTGTTCGCTGCAAACGGTGTGTGCAAGCTTTAAATTTATAACCCTAGACGTAACTTAAGACAAGGATGCGAACCCGCAGTGTACGGGTCAATCGTAGTAAAAAGCAAGAAATTCCAGGGGTCGATCACAGGGACTTAGTGAAACAAAGTCGATAACGGTAAGCTTTAGCAATTACTAACCACAAGCAATTAAAACAATCAAAGATGATAAAAGTCAATAAAGGAAATATGCAATTCTAGGGATTAAAGCATCTAGTTGTGGTTCCAACTCAAGATCTAAAGATAAGCGGACAAAGCTGAGGTTTTTGCATAGGGAAGGTGTTTCTAAAATGGAATAGATTACCGGGTAAGTCTCACTACTCACTAATCCAGGACCGTAACTCCTATTACCGGGTAAGTCTCAAGGAATTAAGATAAAGAACTATAACCTCAAACTAACACACCATCTAAGGGAATAGAATCAACCTTTACCGGGTAAGTCTCAGGCTAACTCACAAAGATGGGATGAAAGCACACTCAAACCCTAATAAAAGATAAACCTTTATTACCTACACTTATGATCTTAGGTAAACAAACTAAGGAATTACCGGATAAGTCTCATCCTAGGCTTGCATTGAACCAGGAAAGGTGTAATAAGAATAGGATTTGACAAACTCTAACACTTAACTCTTAGTTTCGGATCAGATAAGTCACCTCGGTCAGCCAAATTCCACCCCGGCCGAGATGTTCATCGATTGAGCGAGATGCTTAGGGTTAAGGTAAAGACTCGAACTTTCAGGGTCCTACTGTGATTAAGATTATTCTATCATTGTTTTTCCCACAACCTTCAGCCAATTACCCTAGAATCACACAAAGAGATTAGCCACTCATCATCATGAAAGTATTAATCAAATATATGGGAAGAAAGAGAATAATTGAACAAGAAAACCTTAAGAGAAAGGCTTCAATAACTAAATCAATTATCAAACACAAGCGTTTCTTGGATAGAAATCCAACAAGACAAAACAACAAGGAAGGGAATCTAAGATGATCTTACAAAAACCCTTCAAAAGCTATAAAAGCTATAGACTTTCTTCCTTCAACCTTCAAAAAGGTTCTTCAAATCTCCCACCTGGAGTATGGCTGCAGCGGTGTAAGCGGATCTATGCAGGGTATTCCGAGTGATAGCGGATGTATGCAGGGTATTCCGAGTGATAGCGGATGTATGCAAGGTATTCCGAGTGATAGCGGATGTATGCAGGGTATTCCGAGTGATAGCGGATGTCGGATTTGTGGGAAATCCGACCCTTTTTATAGGAAAATTACTCTCCAAAGATAAGATATCTTAGAAAGATCTCTTCCCATAAAAATAGGTAAAATATATGATCTAGCATATCTTCTTCCTTCCAGGAGCCAAGCCCAAAAATATAAGATCTCTTTCCAAAGATAAAAGATCTCAGCCAAGAATAAAATATTCTCGCCACGTCCCAGGTGTTCGCCTCGGTCGAGTCGACTTCTCTAGATCACCTCGGTCGAGGTGACTCTGTAGTCAACCGAGGTGAGTCACAACTGAATGTGAAATCTCTCAAATCTGGTCCAAAGTAAATCTTTAATCCATGGCTATGCTTCCTGGATGTTTCCTTATGTTCTTGAATGTAGCTCCAATGACTCCATAACTCCTTTTGCTCCTTTTTGATGCAAAACGTGCCATTTTACCTACGATTACAACAAAACTAGGTGTAGACCTCGATTCCCGCAAAGGTAGATGAAATGGTAATATAATCACATATTATACATACAAACATGCAGATTATTGAAGATAAAACGTCCGAACAGACCCCAAAATATAGACTATAATTCATGCTATCAAAATACCCCATACTTAGCCTCTGCTTGTCCCCAAGCAAGTTCCGCATATAAAAGGCAAGATAGAATGAATTATAAGTCAAGAAAATCAATAAAAAGTCCTTCAAAAACATTTTATGGTGTGCTACAATCATAGATCACTTTAAGAGAATACTTCATGGAATTTAAAATCAAAATATGATCAAAACATTTTATAAATATAAGAAAATAGTTCATCTTTGCATAAAATCATAGAATGCATAATAAGTCATAATTATCGAAATTAATCATGCATAATCAAGTTTAAACCACTAAGTCAATCAACAAGCTCGAGGTCTCAAGGGCTTCCCAAAAGAAAGGTCAAGAAACGTGTAGGGTAGGGATGTATGTAAGGTAATGTGGTGCTAGAATCCGGGAAAAGGATATACTTCACTTTCACTTTGACTTTCAACATCTTCCACCAATAAGCTTTGCTTATTATACAGTTTTTCTTTTACTTTACTTTTTGGGATGCATGGACAGAGGTGCACAATAACCGAAGCCTAGGAAATCAGCAATCATCAATTTCTTGAGATGCATCAAACCCTTGATGCACATACCATAACCCGTTAGGAATATCGCTCAATCCGACTTTGACAAGACACAAACACCCGGCTATGTGAATGGTGCCGAGTTACTCATCATCATGATTGACTTCCCCAAACCTATTTATTTCTTTCTAACACTTTCACTTCCAGCCAACTTCTCAACTTTAACTTCACTTGCTTTCACCACTTCGCTTGCTTCCAAATTCCCGGATAGGTAAAGGGAGGCAAATATGTATATGAGGGGCTAAGCATGATCAAGAAGAAGAAGAGAGAAGAATGAATTGCCTTGGTCTTTTCAGGAAGAAAGTGAGAGAACTTATCTTGTGGTGTCAACCTTCAAATTCAACATAATTTGGATAAAAACAAAGTATTAAACATGCCAAAAATTTCAAACAAAGCATTTAGCAATTTAAACATATTATAAAACCTTTCAAACACATAAAGATTTCAAAACCAGTTAGTAAGCAAGATCTTCACTGAGATCATATCCAGATAAGAAGCACAAAATGTTTCGAAAACTCTCAGTTAAACCACCTCGGTTGAGGTGTTCTTAAGTCAACCGAGGTGAAGTACCTCGTTCGGCCAGAACTGCCCCGGTCGAGGTCAAAATTTTTTTTTCTGTCCAGTTTTGACGTTTTTCTCAATCAAATAACTTGTGTGTATGCATGCAATCTTAGATAAAATCATAGAAGCAAACTGAAGCATAAATATCCAATAATATCGAGTCATACATCACATAAGTCAAATAATACATAAACACCCCATACTTGGGACACACTGTCCCAGTGGGTCAAAATAAGTCTAAGGAAATAAAATACTCACCGGACATAAAGCTGAACTGCATAATAAATAAGAAAGAAAATCCTGCAGGTCTCAATAGTCACTATCCGGTGGTGGTGGTGGTGGCACATATGGATACTGAGATGGGTCGAACGTTTAGCCCATGATGTGCTGAAACTGAATCTGAGCCATCATATGCTGGTAATGCTATCTCTCCTACATCTCACGGATATCCAGTGATAGGGCAGCATAGGAATCAATCATCTGATCCGTCAGATCATCGATCCGACGGTGAGCCTCTGGATCTCTGTGTCGGCGTACCCTACGCCTAGCAGGTCTCACTGGTGATGTGGCTGGTGCAGGCTCAATATCATCATCATCTAGATCAATAACCGGTGCACTCGTCCCAGCAGTATCCGTCCCTGTATCCATCGGAACTCCACCATCCCTGTCATCAGCAGTCTCCTCCTCTACCTCCTCCTCCTCCTCAGCTGGTGCAACTGCTGCATCTCTAGCATCCTCCATCAATGGAATCCAAGCAGTCTGCCAGTAGTGAGGATCATAAACAGAGAGCTGGGGCGACCATCTGATCCCCTGAGGTGTAGTCGGCTCCCATGGCATCGCCACATATGGCGTAGTCAGTCCTCGGGGAACCAGTATCCGCCGAGTGATCATCTCCTGTAGCCCTAGCGGCTTGGCAACCGCCACCATAGCGCAAGCGCTGAGATCCATATCCTGATAGCTGGCAATGTGGGTCACAAGTCCTTCGCAGCAGATGACCCCTTTCGCCTTGGCCTTGATCTTGTGCAGGTCCTCTGCCAACATCAAGCCAAAGTCTGGGATCCCTCCAATCACCATGCAGTAAAGGCTGAAAAGCTCCCCCTGTCGGTCCTTCTGGGGCGTCTCAGTACGCGCCAGAAGCGTCTCGCTGAAAATGCGGTGAGCTAACCTAAAGGCTAGGTGAAATATGATGCGCTCCCTGGAGTCTCCAGGGCGCCATCTATCTACGTGCTCAACTACATGAGCAATCTGACCCCAAAACTCCCTAGCTACAGTCCGGGAGGGAAAATCAACAGCGGTCGGGGCCAGAAAACCAAAAATGTCTCTCCAGTACTCTAAGGGAACTAAGAAGTTCCGGTTCATCAACCGGTACTTCACAGAACACTCTATTGGGAGGTAGGTTGTTCGCCCCTAAAGGTGTGTGCAAATAAGCTTTAAATTTATAAAACTAGAATCAAGCAAGCGAACCCGCAGTGTACGGATCGACGTAGTTAAGCAAGAATTCCAGAGTATCGAACACAGGGATTTGGGTGGGAACAAATTCAATTGCAGATTATCAAGCGAGTAAATATGAGAGCCTTGCAAATTATTGGGAAAATAACAATCCTAAAGATCCAAGTATCCAGCCGTCGCTATCGATTCAAGATATACTAATGATATAAAGACAGAGTTGAGATATGCAAAGGTATACTAATGTAAGGTAATCGTACGGTGAAGTTCCAAAAACCTTATATGACTCACCTACAAGAAACTCTCTATACAGGTTGTTGAGGCTTCAATATAGAAGGATTCTAAAGGCAAGAATTAATGTCAAATACCCAAACTTGTAATCCAAGGATCAAGACTAACTTAACCGATTACGGTTGTGACACTCACAATCGAGGTAGAGGTTGTTGAGGCTTCACTACCACCTAGAAAAGACAAACCTAAACTAAGTTAAAGCAAATCTTTAACTTTGGATTAGAGTAAAAGCAGGTTCGTAAACTTAAGAGAAATTACGGGTAGATCTTGAGACTCCACGGCCGTGGAACTCAAGAACAAACCGTGATTTAGGGTTCGTCGACAATTCTCTCTAACTCTCAGAGTCTAATCTGTTTACGATCGATCTATCATCATCTAAGCCACAACTATCAACCCTTCACCTTAGAATTGTTAAGGGTTTTTAGCCAATAACAGTCATGTTGATATCAAATTCAAGAATTAAAAGATAGAAAGTTGAAAACTTCCGAAAACTTTCAATAAACTTCAAACTAATCTCAAAGTCACAATCAAGAACGAATATTGTCAATAGATTCAGAATAAAGCAAACAATCACAACCTTAGGAAAGAAAGAAGAACGGGATGTCAATCCGTCTTCTAAATCAAACCTAAACGAGAAGAGGAATCTTCTAACAACAATCTTCCAAAAAACTTCGATCTTCCGCCAATCCGGAAATCTCAACAGCAATCTCCACCAAAGGTGCGAGATTAGGGCAAGTCCCAACACGAACTTTAATCTCCAACGAGATGTAAAGTGCCGCTAAGCGAAGGCGTAAGCCAAGGTCTAAAGCGAGGTCGCCAAAGTGCGTCTAAGCGGGGATGACGGAATCTTGCTTCGTCCGTCTTTTTATAGGGCAAGATAAAATATCGGCCCAGCCCAATCTTCAAAAGATCCTGGCTTCAAAATGTGGCGAAAAAGATCGCCAAGATCACGGTCGTGGAAGGTTCCACGACCGTAATTTAGAGCGTGGAAAGTGTCACGGTTTGAACCATGGATTCCACGACCGTAATAGTTACCGGAATGCATCACGCCTGTCTTTGCAAGGTTCCACGGCCGTGGAACTAAACGTGGTTTGTAGTACGGCCGTATTTTAGAGCGTGGTTTAGGGCAAGAACGTGATTCTTCCCTAGCCTCGTGCACTCCTCAAGTTGAGCTCCATTTTGCTCCTAATAATGCCCTTATTCCATGGGCATACTCGATCAACTCTTCTTTGCTCGATTCCGTTCGGAAATGACTCTCAATCACCTATAATCAACATAAAGCTAGTGTAGACATCCATATCGACAATATAGGCAAACTAGCTCACAAATGCAACAATGCTAAATCAAAGACTATCAATGTGAATCAAATATACTTAGAAAACGTGCCTAAAATATCACAATATTTCATGTTAACAAATAACCCCATACTTAACACTTGCTTGTCCCTAAGCAAGGTCTTTCAAAAAGCTTTAAACAAAAGTTAGGATGAAATATGTGTACCTTCTCAAAGCAATACTTCTTTTGGAGGAATGTGCCTTCTAAAGAATAGATCATTCTCAAATCTTGCTTCAATCGTTTATTAGACTTTCATACACTTAATCAAAGAGTAAAGAGTAAAGAAAATTCATGAATTAATCAAACTTCTAAACAAGCATCATAACCTTCAAACATTATCAAAATCAATCATAAGAAATTTCAATTTAGATCACCAAGTCATATAACATTCTTTTGATCTTAAGGACTTTCAAAGAAAAGGTCTAGAATGTGGAAGGGAAGGAAACTTTTAGGGAATGTGGTGCATGAATCCGAGAAAGTGGACAACTACCCTTCTTCTTCTTTTGCGGTTTCCGCAACACTTCACTTTAGAGCTTCGCTCTTCTTCCTTTCATTTTTCGACTTTACTTTTGGAGTTATGGATAGAGGTGCACAAAAACCGAAGCCTAGGAGATTGGCGTTTCTCAATTTTTATGAGATGCCTCAAACCCTTAGCGCACATACCATAATCCGCTAGGAATATCGCTCAATCCGACTTTGGCAAGACACAAACACCCGGCTATGTGAATGGTGCCGAGTTACTCATCATCATGATTGACTTCCCCAAACCTAGAATTCCTTTCTATTCTTTTGATTGCAAATAATTGCTCTCATGGCCCTCCCACATCAAACATGCCTTTTTCATTCACTTCTCCAAATTCCCGGATAGGTAAAGGAGGTCAATATTTCAATGAGGAGCTAAAATGATCAAAGAAAGAAGAAAGAAAAATCGAATTGCCTTAATCATCTCAACAAGAAGTATAAGAACTTATAGTGTGATTTCAACTTCAATTTCTCAACATGATTTAGGTAACATTCATCACATTATGAAACTTGCAAAAGAGGTAAAATTCATTCATTCAAATTCTTTTCAATTCACTATTCTTTTAAGCATGCAATTGTCATCAAACTCAATTCACAAGTAGTGATTATCATAGAGATCATCTCAATTCATTAGAAGCACATAATTTTCAAAATTTTTCAATTTTTATGGGTTTTTCAAGTTCTTTTTCATGCAATGCGATAATGAAACGTGCAACAATATAATGAACACGCAAATAGTCTCGAATAGAAGCAAGCATAGTGAGTAAGAGTTATTACAAACTTTTAGTACATCCCACCCCATACTTAGGACGAACATTGTCCCTAATGTTCAAAAGAAAGAAAGAAAAGAAGAAAAGAAAAAGAAACTCACAAAGTGGTGGCGGAATGTCTAAAGCGAACGGTCAATCATCAAATCCTCATCACTGCGGCGCTGGTGGAGGCGGGAATGGAGAGAAGCTAGGATCATAGAACCGCCCAAACTGCTGGCGGTAGACATCCCTCATTATGTGGTCGAGGTCGTCTAGGCGTCCGTCTCTAGCATCGGCTCGGATCTCCAATGCTCCTACTCTCTCTGAAAGTCCGGTAGCCCAATCCGGCATATGCTCGTACCATCCCGGGGCCTGACTATACCATGCTGGAGCGTCGGATGGTGCTGGTGCTGGTGCTGCTGTCTGCTCTGTAGACCAAGGAGGGGGAACGCCATACCATGTAGGAGGTGTGGTCATCCACGTAGGCCTCTCACTCACGCTAGCGCGGCGAGAAGACAAGCCTGAAGCTCTAGCTGGACGTGGAGAACGTCTAGGTGCATCGGGGGCCGCCTCCGGCTGATCCGGAAACGTGCCAAACTCCTCCTCAGCTCCTCCTCCGCCCTCAAACTGATCTCCCATCTCCTCCTCAACAACCGGTGGTGGGACATATGGGGGAGCTGCTATCCTGTTCGCATGCATGGCAGCGAACGTCTCCTTCCAATTATGGCGTCCCGCCATAATGGAGTACTCCGGTAGCCACTCTATACCCCTACCCGTCCTGCTCTCCCATGGCATGCCCGCATAAGGCGGACCTCTATGTGTGGGGAAAATGAGACCCCTAACCATGAATGCATGTAGCCCTAAAGGTACGGCCGGTATACGGGTGCAAGCAAAAAAATCAACACCAAAGCTTCTAGCAATGTGGGTAACTATCCCACCATATCCTATGTTGCCCTTCTTCTTGTTCTTGAGCTTGCTCATAGTAGCAGCCAAGAGAGTAGCACAATCAGCACGGCGTCCATACAACATGGAGTAGAGTAAAAAAGCTCATCCGTCTTGATCTTTTGGGGCGTCTCCGTCCTAGGAAAGAGACACTCCGAAAGAACACGATGAGCAATCTTCAAGGCTAGGTGGTACATCAACCTAGCCTTGGTGTCAGCGGGCTGCCAGCGGTCCTCGCTAGCGTTAATCATCGCCACTTCCTCCCAAAAATCCTTGGGGTAAACGCCACTAGGAAAGCGACCGTTAAAGGTCTCCTGAAACCCGAAAATGGTTCCAAACTCACGGATGCTAAGATGGTAGTCTCTTTCCATGAGACGGAAAGAGACGGTCCTGTCTACATGGTTGTGCTCAAAAGATGTCACAACCTCCCGTGTAATCTCCTCATAAGCGTCTTCTCGGATAGCCGAGAAGACAATAAGTCCGGCTCTATCCAAGAGCCAAGTAAGATCATCAACAATGTTGAGAGGAGCTAGATCCTCCAGCAACAAGTATCTAGGGCCAATCACTGGCCTCTCCTTGATCCTCTCGAGTGCATCGAGATGATCGTCGTGTATGGTCGGGATTCTAGGGTGAGGAGGTGAGGATGGAGGTGAAGGTGAGGATGGAGGTGAAGGTGAGGATGGAGGTGAAGGGGAAGAGGGTGGTGGTGCCCTAGAGGATGAGGTGGAGGAGGGATTACCCTTCCTTTTCTTATTCTGATCATTCTTCTTCTCTTTGATCCTCCCCGAAACTCTCCTTACAAAGTCCATTCTGTTGAAAATTACGGGCTGTTCTATGGAAACCACGGCCGTAATTCCTCCAGAGACCGTGATTCGTCTCAGAAAATCACAAATCTCAGCAAATCAGCAATCAATCTCCACAACAGGCAGTCCTAATCTAATTTCTTCCAATCTCAATCAGTTCTCCCTAAAAATCTCTAACAAAAACGAACCAAATCGGCAAGAATCAAGAAGAGAGAAAAAACCTATTTTTCGGATTGAAAAATCCGAATTGCGCGTTCGTTGGTGAATTTCCGCTCGATTCGTCGCTTGGATCTTGTTTGTGGTTGAATTTGCTTCAGTTTAGGAAGAAGATTCGTTGAAAACGATTAGGAAACGAGGATTTGAGAGAGGGTCGTGGATTTCGGCAATTAGGGCGTGAAAGAGGGATTTTTGGGATGATTTTTGTGAAGAATGTGGCTTATATAGTCACAGGAAAAATTTTTGAAAATCACGGTCTGTCGGGGTGTTCCACGGCCGTGGAAGTGTACGGAACCGTGGTTTTGGTGATTTTTCAAAGGCTTTTGGAAATTACGGGTACTGTAGCTGTCACGACCGTGGTTTAGGCTGTGGAACCCTCTGTAAAGCTCCAAAGTCCAAATTTCGTCACTTTTCTTCAACATTATCCTCCCCCTATCCTTTTCCATCGTTCCTACATCCAAAAACACGAACATACCGGAAGAAATCGAAGGCAAAAACAAAGCAAAAACGTCTATTCTAAGCTAATCTATGAATCGAAAACAAAAACGAAAATGCAATACCTTGGGTTGCCTCCCAAGAAGCGCTTTGTTTAAGGTCCGTAGCTAGACCAATCTCGCACTTATTCGAGTGCGGTAGGCGCGAACTCCTCAGCTTGGAGTTCCGGCGTATACTTCTTGAGTCGTTGGCCGTTCACTTTAAAAGTTCCGCTCGCTTCACCCCATACTTCAACTGCACCATGGGGGAAAATACGCTTAATTAGAAAAGGTCCGGACCAACGAGATTTAAGCTTACCTGGAAAGAGACGAAGCCTTGAATTGAAGAGGGGAACTTGATCTCCTTCTTTGAAGTCTTTTGGAATGATATGTTTATCATGCCAACGCTTTGCTCTCTCCTTATAGATCTTAGCGTTTTCATAAGCGTTCAAGTGGAGTTCATCCAGCTCATTGATGTCTAGGAGACGCTTCTCTCCCGCTTCTTTCATGCTGAAGTTCAACCACTTGATAGCCCAAAACGCTTTGTGCTCCAACTCTACCGGCAAGTGACAAGACTTCTCATACACGAGGTTGTATGGTGTGGTCCCTATGGGAGTCTTGTATGCAGTCCGGTATGCCCATAATGCATCGTCAAGCTTCAAGGACCAATCCTTCCTAGTCCTTGAAACCGTCTTCTCTAAGATCCCTTTGATCTCCCTATTCGAGATCTCAACTTGTCCACTCGTTTGTGGATGGTAAGGGGTAGCGATCTTTTGAGTAACACCATACTTAGCTAGAAGAGCTTCAAAGCGCCGGGCAATGAAGTGAGAACCTCCATCACTAATGATCGTCCTTGGCGTCCCAAATCGCGGGAAGATGGTCTTGTTGAAGAACTTAACCACCACCATGGCATCATTGGTGGGAGAGGCAATTGCTTCCACCCATCTAGAAACATAATCCACCGCCAATAGTATGTATTGGTTTCCACAAGAGGATGGGAATGGTCCCATAAAATCAACTCCCCAAATGTCGAAAATCTCCACCTCTTGGATGTTGTTGAGGGGCATCTCGTTCCTCCTAGAGATATTGCTTGTTCTTTGACAAGCATCAAAGCGAGAAACAAAGGATTGCACATCTCTAAACAAAGTAGGCCAAAAGAATCCAGATTGTAATACCTTTGCGCTAGTCTTGTTTGAACTAGCGTGTCCTCCACAAGGTAGTGAATGACAATGACGGATGACACTTTGCATCTCATCTTCCGGCACACATCGCCGAATGATGCCATCCGGACCTCTCTTGAAGAGGAGAGGCTCGTTCCAATAGTATTCCCGGACATCCTTAAAGAACTTCTTCCTTTGTGCGTAGGATAGTCCGGGCGGTATCTCCTGACAAACCAAATAGTTAATAAAATCAGCAAACCATGGTTCGTTACCTTTGGAGATCACATCGATGCATTCCTCAATAAGGTGTAGGTGTTCGTCCGGGAAGGAGTCATCGATGGGTAAATGGTCGTCCTCTAGATGTGTTAGGCGACTCAAATGATCCGCAACAGAATTTTCTGAACCTTTCTTGTCGCGGATCTCAAGATCGAATTCTTGTAGGAGAAGAATCCATCTAATTAGCCTTGGCTTCGCATCTTTCTTCGCAAGGAGGTACCGGATCGCAGCATGATCCGTGTAGACAATTACCTTTGCACCTACAAGATAAGAGCGAAACTTGTCAATAGCATAGACAATGGCTAAAAACTCTTTTTCGGTAGTGGCGTAGTTGAGCTGTGCTTCATCTAGCGTCTTGCTAGCATAGTATATGGCATGGGTTCGGCCTTCCTTTCGTTGTCCAAGAACAGCTCCAATAGCTACGTCACTAGCATCGCACATAATTTCAAAGGGAAGAGTCCAATCCGGGGGTTGGATAATAGGTGCTGAAATTAGAGCTTGCCGAATGGTGTTAAACGCATCCAAACATTCCTGCGAAAACTCAAAAACCGCATCCTTCATCAATAGATTAGTGAGAGGTTTTGATATCTTAGAAAAGTCCTTAATGAAACGTCTATAAAATCCAGCATGTCCTAGGAAACTTCTTATCCCTTTCACCGAAATTGGGGGAGAAAGCTTCTCTATGGTCTCTATCTTAGCCTTGTCTACTTCTATTCCTCTATTAGAGACTAAGTGGCCTAATACGATTCCTTCCTTAACCATAAATTGACACTTCTCCCAATTAAGAACTAGGTTAGTGTCTTCACACCTTTGTAAAACAAGAGAAAGGTTAGAAAGGCAATCGTTAAAAGAGGAACCGTATACGGAGAAGTCGTCCATGAAGACTTCCATGATTTCCTCTACGTATTCGGAGAAGATGGCCATCATGCACCGTTGGAAGGTGGCTGGGGCGTTGCAAAGCCCGAATGGCATTCTCCTATAAGCAAACGTACCCCATGGGCACGTGAATGTGGTCTTCTCTTGATCATCCGGGTGTATCGGAATCTGAAAGAAACCACTATAACCGTCAAGGTAGCAAAAATGTGAATGTTGTGCTAACCTTTCAAGCATTTGATCAATGAATGGCAATGGGAAATGATCCTTCCGCGTTGCATTGTTGAGCTTGCGGTAGTCTATGCACATCCGCCATCCCGTCACAGTTCGGGTAGGAATGAGTTCGTTGTTTTTGTTGGTGATGACCGTCATTCCTCCCTTCTTCGGAACTACTTGAACTGGACTCACCCACTTACTATCGGAGATAGGGTAGATGATCCCTGCATCAAGAAGCTTAAGAATTTCCTTCTTGACAACCTCCTTCATGGTCGGATTCAACCGCCTTTGAGGTTGTCTTGAAGTTCTAAAATCTTCCTCCATTAGTATCTTATGCATGCATAGGGAGGGTTTAATTCCTACTAAGTCCTCAATAGTATAGCCTATAGCTTTCCTATGTTTCCTAAGGACAATCATGAGCTGATTATGTTCATCTATGCTTAGATCGGAACTAACAATAACCGGAAAGGTAGAATTAGATCCTAGAAAAGCGTACCTTAGATGAGTAGGTAGTGGCTTGAGTTCCAATGCTTTCGGAGCTTCCAATGATCCTTGAGAAGCATCCGATGTCTCCTTAGAAGTTTCTAAGGGTGATGAGTGTGTGGGAGAAGAATCAGAAGAAGTGTCTCGATCACTCCTTTCCACGCCCAGAATTACGGGTTCCTCATGGCCTCCACGGCCGTGGTTTAGGGCGTGGAAGGGAAATACGGTTGTCACATCTTCTCCACGACCGTATAACTCCCTGGAGTGAGACACGATTTTGGTTGTGAAATCCACGGCCGTGGAATACAGAGTATGACCGTGGATTCTCACGTTTTCTGCTTCATCGTGAAGTTTTTCAAACTCCACTTCACCTATCTCTTCCTGTGCTTCTAAGGCTTCAATTGCCTCATTGCACTCTTCTTCTTCCCCTACATTGGTTAGACTCATAGTGATAACCTTTTGTAAAGGATCGTTAAAGAGAATCGCACTTACCTCCTCCCTAGACAAACCCTCTTCATCTTGGATATTGAAAATATCCTCATCAAAGATTGGCTCCTTCACTAAAGTGGAGAGAACGAACTATACTTTCTCTTCTCCTATATCAAAAGCGAGTCTACCATTCTTGCAATCGACTATGCAGCCGGAAGTTACAAGAAACAGTCTTCCGAGTATGATCGGGACCAGGCTATCTGCAGGAATGTCAAGCACGACAAAATCAATGGGAACAAAGAATTTACCTAGCTTGACCGGGACGTCTTCTACGATACCGACGGGGCGAGTGATGGATCGATCCGCCATGTACAACGTCATCTTCACCGGTTTAGGGTCGCCTAAACCGATCTTCCTACACAATGCAAGTGGTATGATGCTCACACTTGCTCCTAAATCACATAACGCATCGTATGTGACGTCTCCCACTCCTATGGGAATGCAAAATGACCCCGGATCCTTTAGCTTTGGGGGCATTTTCTCCTTCATGGTTTTGATGAGATCCGAAGAATCCGAACTCATCTTAACCTCTCCGAAGTCTTCTAGCTTTCTCTTGTTAGAGAGGAGCTCCTTCAAGAACTTGCCATAAGCCGGCATACCTACAATAGCATCAATAAATGGTATATTAATATGCAGCTTGCTCATGAGTTCTATGAACTTACCAAATTGTTTATCTAGGCGCACTCTCGCTTTAGATTGAGGGAATGGTAGGGGAGGTTTATAAGCTGAAGGAGGGACGTAGACATCTTCCTTCTCCTTCCCCTTCTCTTTCTCCTTGTCCTTTTCTACGGAGATTTCAACAAACTTTGGCTGCGGATCGGTGGTAGTCATTCCGCTCCTAGTTGTGATTGTCATAACCCTTCCCTTAGGGTTGTCCTCCGTCTTTCCTGGAAGCTTCCCTTGATTCCTAGGAACTTCCTCCGCATGGTTGAACATTTGATTTTCCAAAACCTTTTGAGCTTTGTCAACCTTGGAAATTTGATCATCAACCTTAATGATGCGGTTCTCCAACCCTTGAAGCTTTCCCAAAATTGTTTCCAACATGGGATCGGGCTTCTCCTTTCCCGAAGTGTTTCCTCCATTTGATGTTTGCCCCTGGCTTTTCAAAGGAGTAGAGGAAGAGGAAGGTGGAGTTAGTGAATTAGAATTGGAAGGATAAGAGTTACCGGAATTTTGTTGATTGGAGCGCCAATTGTTGTTGTTTGAACCCCTATTGTTGTTCCAATTGCTCCGGTTGTTGTTGTTTCCATTCCAATTGTTATTCCGGTTATTGTTGTTGTTGCGGTTGGTGTTATCACCGCCATTATTGTTGCCCAAATAGCCAACATCCTTTTCTTGTTGCTTTGGAAAGTTGGTCTTAATAGCCTCCTTCAACTCCTTGATTTCATTGTTGAGGGAGAAAATCTGATTTTGAGCTTCATGTGTGAGCTTTGCTCCTTGCTCCACACGATTTCCCTCCACTTTCCGGTGGGAATACTTCTCTATGACCCTTGCTTGCTTCTCAATGAAGTCCCAAGCGTCATCTTCTCTCATGTCCATGAATGTTCCACATGAGAGGGATTGGAGGTTGAATTGCGTTCCCGCATCCAGCCCTTTGTAGTAGATCTCCAGCAAGGCAAGTTTGGATATGCCATGATGAGAGCAATCCAATAACAAGTCCTGAAACCTTTCCCAAGATTGAAACAAACTTTCGTTAGATCTCATGGAAAATGCATTGATCTTACCTCTAAGTTCCGCCGTTTTGGATGGCGGAAAGAATTTGGTGAGGAATTCCGCGGAAAGGTCTTCCCACGTATCTAGTTTCCCACTAGGAAGAGCTTGATACCAAGACAACGCTTTCCTCTTCAAGGAGAAGAAGAAAGACTTGAGCTTATAGTTGTTGGTAGTAGCACTCTTCGGTCTCATTGTCTTCATCATACACTCAAAGTTTTGTAAGTGTTGGTGTGGAGATTCAGCGCTTGTCCCGCCAAATTGGTTTTGGCGAACAAGAGTAATGACTTGAGGGTTGAAGCTAAACCCTTGCACATCATCAGCATCAAAGTTCACGCCCAAACGGCGCGGTTGTTGTGTTGAATCCATCCGCTGGCCAAGAGTTCTTGGCTCTTCATCTACACGTTCGGTCCTGGCATTCCTAGGTGGAACTCGACGATTAGCAGCTCCCCGTGGATGGAAAGGATTCACATTGATCGTAGGATCAATCTCCTCTAGCGGTGGCATGGAAGAATCACTATCATCAGCGGATGAGTGACCTTTTCTTCTAGACCTTGATGCTTTCCTTGAGGATTTCTTGCTTCCCTTATTCTTAAGGTCGCTTAGTTCTATCCTCATTTGGAAGATCATGTCTTGTAGATTGTTAACTTGGGATTGATGACGATCCATCTCATCCCGGCGGAGGTTCTCATTCCATTGGAGTTGAGCTTCCTTCTCCGCCAACTCCGCTTGAAGATCACGTTCGTGTTCTTCAGCCATGTTCTTTTCCTTGCGCTTTTGCCTTTAAGTTTTCTCTAGCTCTTGATCAAGAGGTAAGAGATCTTCGGTGTTCCTAGACCTGCGCATGCACTCAAAGTAATATCAAATAACGAGAGCAAGCTCCCAAGCTTGACAACCGGCTACCGAATTTGGCCGAAACCAACTCCCCGGCAACGGCGCCAAAAACTTGTTCGCCCCTAAAGGTGTGTGCAAATAAGCTTTAAATTTATAAAACTAGAATCAAGCAAGCGAACCCGCAGTGTACGGATCGACGTAGTTAAGCAAGAATTCCAGAGTATCGAACACAGGGATTTGGGTGGGAACAAATTCAATTGGAGATTATCAAGCGAGTAAATATGAGAGCCTTGCAAATTATTGGGAAAATAACAATCCTAAAGATCCAAGTATCCAGCCGTGGCTATCGATTCAAGATATACTAATGATATAAAGACAGAGTTGAGATATGCAAAGGTATACTAATGTAAAGTAATCGTACGGTGAAGTTCCAAAAACCTTATATGACTCACCTACAAGAAACTCTCTATACAGGTTATTGAGGCTTCAATATAGAAGGATTCTAAAGGCAAGAATTAATGTCAAATACCCAAACTTGTAATCCAAGGATCAAGACTAACTTAACCGATTACGGTTGTGACACTCACAATCGAGGTAGAGGTTGTTGAGGCTTCACTACCACCTAGAAAAGGCAAACCTAAACTAAGTTAAAGCAAATCTTTAACTTTGGATTAGAGTAAAAGCAGGTTCGTAAACTTAAGAGAAATTACGGGTAGATCTTGAGACTCCACGGCCGTGGAACTCAAGAACAAACCGTGATTTAGGGTTCGTCAACAATTCTCTCTAACTCTCAGAGTCTAATCTGTTTACGATCGATCTATCATCATCTAAGCCACAACTATCAACCCTTCACCTTAGAATTGTTAAGGGTTTTTAGCCAATAACAGTCATGTTGATATCAAATTCAAGAATTAAAAGATAGAAAGTTGAAAACTTCCGAAAACTTTCAATAAACTTCAAACTAATCTCAAAGTCACAATCAAGAACGAATATTGTCAATAGAATCAGAATAAAGCAAACAATCACAACCTTAGGAAAGAAAGAAGAACGGGATGTCAATCCGTCTTCTAAATCAAACCTAAACGAGAAGAGGAATCTTCTAACAACAATCTTCCAAAAAACTTCGATCTTCTGCCAATCCGGAAATCTCAACAGCAATCTCCACCAAAGTTGCGAAATTAGGGCAAGTCCCAACACGAACTTTAATCTCCAACGAGATGTAAAGTGCCGCTAAGCGAAGGCGTAAGCCAAGGTCTAAAGCGAGGTCGCCAAAGTGCGTCTAAGCGGGGATGACGGAATCTTGCTTCGTCCGTCTTTTTATAGGGCAAGATAAAATATCGGCCCGGCCCAATCTTCAAAAGATCGTGGCTTCAAAATGTGGCGAAAAAGATCGCCAAGATCACGGTCGTGGAAGGTTCCACGACCGTAATTTAGAGCGTGGAAAGTGTCACGGTTTGAACCATGGATTCCACGACCGTAATAGTTACTGGAATGCATCACGCCTCTCTTTGCAAGGTTCCACGGCCGTGGAACTAAACGTGGTTTGTAGTACGGCCGTATTTTAGAGCGTGGTTTAGGGCAAGAACGTGGTTCTTCCCTAGCCTCGTGCACTCCTCAAGTTGAGCTCCATTTTGCTCCTAATAATGCCCTTATTCCATGGGCATACTCGATCAACTCTTCTTTGCTCGATTCCGTTCGGAAATGACTCTCAATCACCTATAATCAACATAAAGCTAGTGTAGACATCCATATCGACAATATAGGCAAACTAGCTCACAAATGTAACAATGCTAACTCAAAGACTATCAATGTGAATCAAATATACTTAGAAAACGTGCCTAAAACATCACAATATTTCATGCTATCATAGGTGAAAGAGCTAATGAACTCTAAGGTAGGCTCTAGATAGGCAGGTGCTTGGATCTCAGTAAACTGATCTAGCCCTACCATCGATATCATCCGTCTAAGGTCTCCATCCACATGGAGACAATCAAAAGCCGATACGTCCAGGAAGCGTGGTGCAATCACTGGACGGGCTGCTATACGGTCATAATCGACCTGGTGTCGCTCGTGGACCACCGGTCGATAAGGTCTGGAAGAAGAAGAAGAAGGAGAAGGGGAGGATCTATCCCTAAGGACAAGCTGTCTATCTGAACTCATTCTCAACAAACTCTGTCAGGTCACCTCGGTCGGTCTGACAGAACTCTAGAACACCTCGTTCGAGGCACAGCACGACTGGACCGAGGCGAAAAACTGCGCGGCGAATTTCCTCAAAAATCCAGTTCTTTTCCCCCAAAATCACTACAACTGGTTCCTATGGGGTACTTAATCTGTTCTTCAGCAAATGTAGGGCAACCAAAGCCCAAATCGAAGCAAAAACAGCGAGGTTAGGGTTTTTTGTACTTTTACCTCGTTCGGCCGTTTCGGTTCGATTTTCTTGTAGATTCACACTTGCAATACGATCCTCTACGCTTTAATCGCAATTCGGAAGCGAAAATCTTCGAAAACGAGCAAGAATCGAAGAGGCGAGATGAAGGAGGTTGCTGCGGTCGAGGAGGGTAAAAAAATAGAGAGAGAAATTAAACCCCCCTTTTATACCCTTTCTGGAACTGTTGTCACCTCGGTCGAGGTGGTCTCGACTAGACCGAGGTGGTACGGACCGAGGTGGATCTTCAGAAACCCTAATCGCCTCGGTTGCTCAAGAATCACCTCGGTCGAGGTGCTTTGACAGCCACCGAGATGTGCCTCAGTCAAACTCCGTCTTCTCAAATTCTCGAACTTCTGTCCTCCCAGTTATGCTCCTGGTTTGTACTCCTTCCTTAGATGTCACCTGTTATCTGTCTAGGACGCCAAAAAAACAAAAGAAAGCAAAGCAAAAGCAAAACTATCTAAGCTAGACTAGAAAAAGGAAAAAGAAAGCAATACCTTGGGTTGCCTCCCAAGAAGCGCTTGGTTTAAGGTCGCTAGCTGGACCATATGGCATCTCTATGCGTGATGGGAGCTATCCTCACCCCATACTTCACCTTCATCATGGGGTGAGATGAGTAAGTCTATCAAACGTTCCGACAAGTGCAAGTGCTCATCGGATCCATAATGAAACTCTCCCAAAAAGGTTCCGGTTCCTAACTTCACCGGCAAATGGTAGGATCTCCTACGTACAAGTTTGTACGGTTTGGTTCTCACCGGAACCCTACCGGTCTTCCTCTTTTTCCATGGGACATAACTTAGTCTTTCGTCCCATCCTTTCCTTGATCGAGAAAACAACTTCTCGAGGATTCTAGTAGTTTCCCCATCTCTAGCTTGGGGATGGTACAGGGTCCTTAGCATGCGAGGGACCCCATACTTGAACAAGAGACACTTCATCGCCTTAACGGTGTAGTGCTTGCAAACTCCACTCCTTATAATCCAAGGAGGATCTTCTTCTAACAATTTCAAGGGAGGTTTCATTTTGATCTTAGGAGGTTCTTTCGGAAGAGACCTCCAACTCTCCGGTGTATTCCTGAAAAATTCAGAAATTTTAATAGGGATTTCAAATGAAGTAGGAGAATGTACCTTGTAAAGTTATCCAAAGCTTGGGACAAGTTTCATGTTAGGTTGATAATCCACACACGAAATCCCTCCCAACTCAGCTGGTGTTTCTTCCACTTTGACCACAGTCTCAGTAATTTGGCCAAGGTTCTCCGCATCTTCCAGTTCTACAGATTTTTCCTCCACCTCGGCCGATCTCTCTTTTACCTCCGCCGAGGTCTCAACAGTTAGATCAAAATCTTCCACATCTTCTTCTCCCTCAAAAGCTTCAGGAGAAACTTCTGGTTTGATTGGAGGGATGCTTGGAACTTGCAGCACTTCCTTATGCTCCTCTTCCAGCTTAGCATAGGACAGGGTGCTTTCCTTGAGCTCCTCCACCTTCTTCATCAACCTTTCTAATCTTGATTCAAGAGAATCTTCAAAAGGTTGCTCATAAGTATTTCTAGGGATATTCAACTTATCCCATATCGCAACCTCCTCATTAATGGCCTCTTCTCTTTCCCACTCATTGTTGAACCAATAGGAGTACTTCTCCTCCAAGTATTCATAATGGTCCGCCCTAGCACTCGGTCTAGACCAAGTCCCCGGCAACGGCGCCAAAAACTTGTTCGCTCCAAACGGTGTGTGCAAGCTTTAAATTTATAACCCTAGACGTAAGCTTAAGACAAGGATGCGAACCCGCAGTGTACGGGTCAATCGTAGTAAAAAGCAAGAAATTTCAGGGGTCGATCACAAGGACTTAGTGAAACAAAGTCGATAACGGTAAGCTTTAGCAATTACTAACCACAAGTAATTAAAACAATCAAAGATGATAAAAGTCAATAAAGGAAATATGCAATTCTAGGGATTAAAACATCTAGTTGTGGTTCCAACTCAAGATCTAAAGATAAGCGGACAAAGCTGAGGTTTTTGCATAGGGAAGGTGTTTCTAAAATGGAATAGATTACTGGGTAAGTCTCACTACTCACTAATCCAAGACCGTAATTCCTATTACCGGGTAAGTCTCAAGGAATTAAGATAAAGAACTATAACCTCAAACTAACACACCATCTAAGGGAATAGAATCAACCTTTACCGGGTAAGTCTCAGGCTAACTCACAAAGATGGGATGAAAGCACACTCAAACCCTAATAAAAGATAAACCTTTATTACCTACACTTATGATCTTAGGTAAACAAACTAAGGAATTACCGGGTAAGTCTCATCCTAGGCTTGCATTGAACCAGGAAAGGTGTAATAAGAATAGAATTTGGCAAACTCTAACACTTAACTCTCAATTTCGGATCAGATAAGTCACCTCGGTCAGCCAAATTCCACCCCGGCCGAGATGTTCATCGACTGAGCGAGATGCTTAGGGTTAAGGTAAAGACTCGAACTTTCAGGGTCCTACTGTGATTAAGATTATTCTATCATTGTTTTTCCCACAACCTTCAGCCAATTACCCTAGAATCACACAAAGAGATTAGCCACTCATCATCATGAAAGTATTAATCAAATATATGGGAAGAAAGAGAATAATTGAACAAGAAAACCTTAAGAGAAAGGCTTCAATAACTGAATCAATTATCAAACACAAGCGTTCCTTGGATAGAAATCCAACAAGACAAAACAACAAGGAAGGGAATCTAAGATGATCTTACAAAAACCCTTCAAAAGCTATAAAAGCTATAGACTTTCTTCCTTCAACCTTCAAAAAGGTTCTTCAAATCTCCCACCCGGAGTATGTCTGCAACGGTGATAGCGGATGTATGCAGGGTATTCCGAGTGATAGCGGATGTATGCAGGGTATTCTGAGTGATAGAGGATGTATGCAGGGTATTCCGAGTGATAGTGGATGTCGGATTTGTGGGAAATCCGACCCTTTTTATAGGAAAATTACTCTCCAGAGATAAGATATCTTAGAAAGATCTCTTCCCATAAAAATAGGTAAAATACATGATCTAGCATATCTTCTTCCTTCCAGGAACCAAGCCCAAAAATATAAGATCTCTTTCCAAAGATAAAAGATCTCAGCCAAGAATAAAATATTCTCGCCGCGTCCCAGGTGTTCGCCTCGGTCGAGTCGACTTCTCTGGATCACCTCGGTCGAGGTGACTCTGTAGTCAACCGAGGTGAGTCACAACTGAATGTGAAATCTCTCAAATCTGGTCCAAAGTAAATCTTTAATCCATGGCTATGCTTCCTGGATGTTTCCTTATGTTCTTGAATGTAGCTCCAATGACTCCATAGCTCCTTTTGCTCCTTTTTGATGCAAAACGTGCCATTTTACCTACGATTACAACAAAACTAGGTGTAAACCTCGATTCCCGCAAAGGTAGATAAAATGGTAATATAATCACATATTATACATACAAACATGCAGATTATTGAAGATAAAACGTCCAAACAAACCCCAAAATATAGACTATAATTCATGCTATCACTAACTCATAGCCTTGCTTGGTTGTAAGCTTCTACGAGTTCTAGGTAATAGAGGATTCAAACTCCTCTATTAAGGTGGAGAGTGTCCTAGCCTTTACCTTTGTCTTTTTATAAAATTCCTTGGGTTTGGTTTTGGTATTGAGAGTACAATCCTATCCTCAAAACCTCTTCTTGACGAGACTCAACATCCATCAAGTAGAATCCTTTGGGTGAGGTAAAAGGGTGTTGGAACTTCACCGTACGATATCCTAACTTAGAACATATATCTTTGCAATCCAACTCTGTCCTTTACACATCTATAGACATCTTGAATCGAAAACCACAATTGAATGCTTTAATCTCTAGAATCTGCTTTCCCCAATTATATTACATATTCTTATCATTGTTTTGATCATTGTTATTGCATACTTTCAAAGCTAGATTGCCTTGCTGAATTTATTCTCACCAAATACTTCTGATCGACCTTGGAGTATTTGCCGTTACTACGATTGATCCATACACTGCGGGTTCGCTTATCGTTAAGACTTTTATTTTAGGTTATAAATTTAAAACTTATTTGCACACACCTTTTGGAGTGAACAAAAGTCTAAGGAGGCTATGGAGCTACATTATAGAGCTACATTATGGTTTTGACGTTTTCTCATCATTATTCAGTCGAAGATACGAAGAAAAGTACGTAATTCACTACTGATCTCGGACCGACACAGTCATGCACCTCGACCGATACGGCCAACTGGGCCTAGCTCAAGGTCTACGGCCCAAGCCCAAGAGGAAATAAAGTATTATAACCTAAAAATCTTCTATAAGAGTGGAGGTTAATGTCGCAGAAAATATCCACGCATCATTGGATTTACGCTTGCATTGACGGCTATTGGGAAGATTGAAGGAAGAGATCTAAGGAAGGATTACTTAGCGTTCAAGGAAGAGAAAAGATCTTGTCATTCTTTTGGAACACATGATTGATACGTTGTTGCTTTATTTGCTTTTGATAATTGAGCAACCTTTATTGAGTGTTTTATTCTCTTTCCTTGACTTTTTGATTATATATTATTTGATTGCTTTGAAGATGATGATTGTTGGCTAAACTCCTGCAATTCTAGGTGATTAGTTGAAGGTTGTGGTATAGACGATGAAAGACTGAACCTTTACCGTGAGTGGACCCTGAAAGTTGAGTTAACCCTAAACTGAAACCCGTCTCGGGCTGTTATTGGAGTCATCTCGACCGAGATCAATAAGAACTGCACGAGATTGCGTGTTGCATTGCTCGATCTTGATTTTAGGTTATAGGTTGCCAGATCCTATCCTTGTTACACCTTTCCTGGTTTATATTCAAGTCTAGGAAGAGACTTACCCGGTGATTCCTTTGCTTGTTTCCCGAT
This sequence comes from Fagopyrum homotropicum, assembly GCA_033239125.1. Lineage (NCBI taxonomy): Eukaryota > Viridiplantae > Streptophyta > Magnoliopsida > Caryophyllales > Polygonaceae > Fagopyrum > Fagopyrum homotropicum. Next base: position 128,817,132 of record BSWB01000003.1, read on the forward strand.
GATGATGAGTGTTAGATAATAAAGGTATATCCTTTGTTAGTGTTTGACTGTGCCTTCATCCTACCTTTGAGAGTTAACTTGAGACTTACTTGGTAATTGTTAGTTTTGCTCCCTTATGTTGAGAGTTGTTGGTTTGAGTTGATAGTACCTTTCCATAGTTCCTTGAGACTTACCCGGTAATAGGATCTTTGGTTTGCGATAGTTGATGGTGAGACTTACCCGGTGATCTATCCCATCGTAGAAATACCTTCCCTTTGTAACCCTCAGCTTTATCCACGTTTACCCCAAGAAATCTTAAGTCGAAACCACAACTGGATACTTTGATCTCTAGGATCTGCATTCCTTCATCTTATTATCTTATATCATTGCTCTTTGTTGCTCAAGTTTGCATTTACAACCTAAAGTTATATACCGTTCTTGATTTCACCATAGTCCCTGTGATCGACCCTGAAATATCTTCTAATATTGCGAATGATCCATACACTACGGGCTCGCTTTTGCTTTATTCATGGTTATAAATTTAAGACTTATTTTGCACACACTTTCGAGCGAACAACCTCTAGTAGCTAGAGGTCGGGGTTGAGTCCCTATTGCTTATCCACCAGAGGCAGAGGCTATTGCCGAGGAGGTTGTTGAGAGCGTTGTTTCCGAGGACGGGAATGGGACTGCTGCTAGGTCCGAAGCACAAAGAGCACAGTCGGCCGAGTCTGGTCGAGTGTCCATAGGGGCGTTTAAGTATCGAGAGTACGTCCAAAGATATGAGAAGACTATTAGGATAGGGGGACCTGCCCCAACACCGCTAGTACCTGCGAGATCAACTAAAGTTTTGCATAGAGTGACTCAGGTGATATCAACATAAGTTAGAGCTGTTGAAGTTGGCAAGGCTCGAGTTAAGCCGAGAGCACCGAGACTGGATTCCTGGTTGAAGACTTTCAACCAGCTAAGAGTACCCTGTTACGCTAAGAACGTGACACGCAAAAGTCTTAAATTTATACTCGTTATATTTTTCCTAACTCCTAGCGAACCCGTAGTGTATGGGACGTTTTGTAGTAGGGATAGTATTCCAAGGTCGAACACAAAGACTGAGGTGAAATTGAATCGACTAGTGACTAAGGATAGTGAAGATCTAGGCTAAGAAAAGAGAAAGAAATAAAGAAATGAAAATCTCAATGTTTTTTGTTTGGTTTTTAGGTGATCAATCAAAGATCACAAATCATGCGAAATCAACAATCAACTAAGCTAACAACACGAATAAACAAGCAAACAAGAGATAGGCAATCAAAGAGAGAAAAGCGGATTCTAGGGGTTGGAAATTCCGGTTATGGCATAGGACTCAAGCTATCTAATCATTCCTTGGATTAACTATAGTATGTTGGGAGTGAGTGTTTCTAGATTGGGACCAATCACCGGGTAGGTCTCATGGTCCGCTAGTCCGTTCCTAAGGTCTCATCACCGGGTAAGTCTCAAAGAGCTTAAGGAATGGAATTCTACACAAACCGGATGGTATTCTAGGGATCTAACCTCTCTTTACCGGGTAAGTCTCGGAAAGGCAAGTCCTAAACACCTATCCTAGCACACTTAGTCCAATAGCGGCTTATGAGGCTCACTACTACCTAGAGTTTATCATCTTCGGTATCTAAGAGCAAGAATTACCGGGTAGGTCTCTTCTAACACTTAGTTGCTAACACTAGGTCACCCTAGGATAGATTTAGCTCAACCAACTCTAGGATTTCAACAATCTAACAACCTAACACTTGGATTTATCATTACAAGCAAATTCATCAAAATCACGGGGTGTTCATCAAGGTCCACGGCCGTGGTTTGTCTAGAACAAACCGTGGAAAATCATCAAACATCAAACATAAAATCATACATTTAAGTCTATTCTATCATAGTCTAAGCCATAACCATCCTTTCCTTACCCTAGAATCGCATCTATTTAGCCAACAACATACATCATTACAATCAAAATCATCAAACATAAAATCATGGCTTTCATTTGCAAGATAATGAAAAGGAAGAGATGAACAAGTAGAACAAGGAAAACCAAGCTGAATATGAGAATTAGAAATACTCACAACCCTTCAAAAGAAGGTTAAATCGATTCTTACAACCCTAGAAAACGTTTCCGAAAATCGTCACTCTATCAAAGACTAGTAGTGTTGTGCTCCACTCTCCTTCTCCAATGGCACCTTTCTTCTCCTCCAAGAGTGGCTCCAATGCAATCTTCCAATTGAGAGAATCTTTCTTGTTGAGAGTGAGGGAGAGAATGGTAGTGAGGGGTCTGTGGATTGATTGCTTTTCAGCCTTGCAGAACCACCTATTTATCCTACAAATTTGCAAGGGTCGGACATGAAGACCGTGGCACAGCTGTCACAACCGTCTGGCATAAATCACGTTCAATTCCACGCCCGTGGAAGTCCCAGTGACCGTGGTTTTGGTGCCTCAGCTTGTTTTGGATCATTAAGCTACGATTTGGTACATGGCATGCACCAACAAGGTCCCAAGTGTCCTCCTTAGCTCCTAACTTGCATCCCAATGAGTCCGAAGGTGTGTCATCTCGAGGAACGATCCTCAAATGTATCGATTAAGCTCCTAAATCTCCCAAAATACCTACAAAGGAATGCAAAAGTCCGTGTAGACGTCTATCTCGACAAAATACATGAATTGGGTGCAAACGTCGTGAACTAGTGCTAAACCATACATGAATGAGCGGAAAATCTATCTAAATGAGTGTCTAAACCTAAGCCATAAATCGTGTTATCATACCCCCTTTCGAAGGGAAGGCAGGGTTAGAGGTGGAGCACTGGCTAGGTCATCTGCAGACCGTATTAGAGTCGATATGTTGCTTGGAGGATCAACGAGCTGAAATGGTGAAGAACTTGTTCCGAGACCAGGCCCACTATTGGTGGAGGACGGTCCGCCGCAGAGTCACACGGTTTGACTATATGATGGGTCTCATCCGACAGCGTTATAGCCCCGCAACTTTGAAGAGAGAGACTGTGAGATTTTCTTGAGAATGGGTTCGAGGACATTCATATTTCGGAGACGATCAGGAAGTTCCAAGAGGAATTAACACTATTGGGTCCCACCACACCTTTAGAGGACCATCATGTATATTTGTTTTTGCGGAGACTGAGAGAGACTACCCGTGCCTATTTGGCGGGTTTTCGTTGTGACTCAATAATAGACTATTAGGACCGAGCCTCAACGTATGAGAGGGATTGATCGGGTCTAATGAGGGCTACTCATGCAGGAGGGCCTGAGAAGAGATAAAGGACTAGACCATCCAGTACATGTAACACTCCAAGTTTTCAGAACTCGATGAGTTACTGGTTAGGACCTCACAGTGGGTCCCGGCCTTAGTTTGACAACAACTTAACAAGATCTTACAACAAGGCACAGATAAGGAAAAACCGGAAATCATAAATTAAGTCTTAACAACGTTATGAATGTGACCAAAAGTACTAACAGCCGGAAAAACAAAAGGTATCATCAATAAATAAAAAGAAACCAAGGTCCTAACTGGAAAACCAACAAAGAGGAAACTACAACACATCCTACTAAGTACGACACCCCGGCTGACCACTACCATCCGGATCACTCGGCATCTGCTCTAACCTGTGGTACGTCTACACAACATAACAACTGTTAGCTAACTATCCAAATATAAGCAGAAATAATAACAGCACAAACACACTCAAGATACTATACACAAACATCATGCTGACACACAACGGATTATTATCTATTACTTAGGTGATTCATCTTATTCAATTTTACAGTTGTGGCACGAAAACTCTTAACAATTCTCGCCTTCGTTCCTTATCCAACTGGGTGTAGGTCTAGCTTACCTCCGCCGGTAACATCACTACAAACCGAGTATGGACTAGTCCCTAAAGAAACCCCCAGCGCCCTCAGGCTAACTGAGCAGAATGCCACCGCCCGTTACTCTTAGGCCAAGTATAGGTCGGTTAATATTTATTCCAACAAATATAATTCTACACATCTCCAACACACACCACTATCATTATTCATACTCATATTCAGAAGTCAGCTAAGTAAGCCCACAGGACTTACCGGTTACAAGTCTCGACTCTTTGAAAACCCAACTCGCTCTGTAACTGTAGCAACTCAGTTGCCTGTCAAAAGGAGGTAAGTGCATCAGCACACTTTCTAGGCAATTAGAAGTCTAAGACTTCTAGGATAGTAGATCTTATTAGAACAGAACGATTACAATACTAATTTATGGTAAAATGACTATTTTACCCTTGGTCCCGAAACTTACAAAAATTTAATAATTCATGCCTAAACTCTTATTTGAGACTAAAAAGTTATATTTCAACTCTTAAAGATGAGTTTGGTTACAAACTAGCAATTTACCCATTCTCCTATTTTTCGAAAGCTCATTAAGGTGCAACTTCGGCTTCAAATATGAAACTCAAATAAATTCCTAAACATTCCGAAATAATTCCTTAGGTCAACTATGATATCTAATCTACTCATAGAATCAAGAATTTCTTAAAATTGTTCAACCATCACTTCTACAGAAATTTCTAAAGTCGGTTGCAACACTTAAAATTTTCTATACTTAGCCAATTATCACTGCTGGAAAAACAGCTCAACTACCCTACTTTATAGCCTTGTAACTTCTAATCCGACCGTTCATAAATTCCCAAATTTTAATCTAGTCAACTACATATATCCATCTATGACTTATCAAAAATTCAACGGTGGATCTTTATCCTAACTCCTTAAAATTGATCCAAAAGATTGACCGTTTCTAACTTCAAAAGTGAAGCAAACAAAACAATTTCTTTACAACAGTTCATTATTATTATTATTATTTTTTACCATTTTTGACAGCACTCTTCTGTTCCAAACTGCACCCCTCCCTAGCTGATTTACGATCCCTAAACTCGTCCTACAATACCCTACAACAAGTTACAGTAGTATATACTAGATAAAAGAGTGAGTTTGGATGGAAACTCACTCCTGGCTCTACTCCAATTGACCAGTGGCACTCGACCTCAATGGCTAGAGAGCATGCTGGCGTGGTTCGTGGTTGGCTGCGAGGAGGCGTTATGGGATTGCTGTGCATTCAGAGTTCCATCAGAGGACGAACAAAAAAACAATACAGAAGGGAAGGGCAACTCAACTCACCAATCTGTGAAGTCTTTACCCCGATCAAAGGTGTGGACGGTTTGTTGCTCGCTAGATTTGTAGATGAGCAGGTCCATGCAACACATGTTATTCAAGTCAGGACAGATACGAGGGAACAGAAGTAGACTCTACTCACGTGTGTACCGACTGGAGATCGAGAAGAACAAGCTCCTGGACTGAAGGCCGATGCTCCTGCTGTCGTCTGTGTACAGAGGGATCAAAGACTTCGCTGGCGCCTAGACTGGAGATCGATGAGAAGAGTGAGATCCTGGACCGGACGTGGAGAGGGGAGCGAGGATTCTGCTACCGAAGGAGGCAGGCACAACGTGCAAGTCGACGTGGAAAGGGCAGGAGCGTTGCAGATACTCTCTCTTCTGGCGTGAAATCAGGAGCAGTTATAGGGATTTCCTTGCCTTATTTACACAGCAGCTACGTGGGAGTTAAGAGGGGGAGAATACGTTGTTGTTCTTCACCTTCCAACTGGGCTCGAGTTGTTGATGGGCCCGCACACAAGCTGCAACGGTAGGCCAACTGCTCCTTCATGTGGTTGGGCCGACAGCAAGGAAAGGCTGCAGCAAAGGCCAAGGTATGGGATGTAGCCAAGAAAATAGAAAAGAAAGGTGGGCTTGAAATAGGAGTGGAAACTATGTGGGCTGAGTTTGTCAAAACTTGTCAAACCTCATCATGGCTTTGTCAAGCCCATGCATGGCCTTGTCACGAGTTTGCCATGGTCTCGTCATAAGTCGTCATGGTCTCGTCTTGAGTTCGTCACTAGGACGTCATGACCTTGTCAAAGACAAGTCATGTCATAAATTAGGGTTAGATGGATTAGGTTTTGCTATAAATTTTTTTATCATATTATGTGGCGTGGTGTTACATAAAATGATAAAATTTTCGAGATATTGTGCCCGACTAAGAAGACAGTTAGGGATCAACGGATCGAAATCCGGTTTGCTACGAAAATAAACGGAATAAAAATTCCGGATATTACATCAATACCCCCTTAAAATAAGTTTCGTCCCGAAACTTAGAATAAGATATCTACCCAAACCACTCTCACCATAAACTTGTATATTCTGGTCTCACTAAAATTTTAACCTCGTTTTCTAGCACGCAAAACTACTCAAACATCTTATTCAGGCATCACATAAAACATAATCACTCATGCTAACATATAATCACTGAAGTCGTACAATAACGTCTAAGTACTAACCCGTCGGTACAGAGGCAACGGCTAGCCCCACAAAGAACTCAGGATAACTACATCTAATACTCTACTCCGTCTCCCAGGTAGCCTCATCGGTCCCTCGTCTAGACCACTGGATCCTCAACATCGGTATCTCATTGGACCGCAGACGTCTAGTACTGCGCTCAAGGACGGCTACTGGGTACTCCGAAAAGTGTGGTCAGGCTCAACTATCACATCCTCATGGCTGATGACGTGTCTCGGGTCTGGAATGTACTCTCTCAGCTGAGATACATGAAATACCGGATGGACCCCCTCCAATCTCGGTGGCAGTGCTAATCTGTAGGCAACCTCTCTAAGTCTCTCCAAAATCTCAAATGGGCCGACATAGCGGGGACTCAGCTTCCCCTTAATGCCGAAACGCCGGACGCCTCTCATCGGCGGCACTCTCAACCACACATGTGCACCTACTCTAAACTCCAGAGGTCGACGCCGCTTGTCGGCGTAGGATTTCTGACGACTTTGAGCTGCTTACATCCGCTCTCGGACCAAGGCAATCCGGGCGATGTCATCCTGTATATGATCTGGAGCTACTCCATCAGCTCTGCTAGGCTTGTCCCAACACAATGGTGTGCAACATTTCCGTCCTTACAAAGCCTCATAAGGTGTCATCCCAATAGACGCGTGCCAACTGTTATTATATGAAAACTCTACAAGAGGGAGGTGATCAGGCCATCCCGTCCCCAATCCAGTACACAAGCTCGCAACATGTCCTCTAACGTTTGGATGGTCCTCTCAGACTGACCGTCGGTCTGTGGATGATAAGCAGTGGTAAAGTGGACACTCGTCCCCAAAGCTGTATGTACCTGCTGCTAGAATCTCGAGGTGAAACGTCCATCCCTGTCGGAGACGATAGTCCTCGGTACTCCATGGAGTCTCACAATATGTCTAGTAAACTCCTCAGCCAGACGACTTACTGACCACGTTTCCCTAATCGGAATGAAACGTGCGGTCTTCGTCAGACGGTCTACTACCACCCAAATAGCATCAAAACCTCTGCTGAGTCTCAATCCCGTGACAAAGTCCGTCGATATATCCTCCCACTTCCACTGTGGCACTGGCAGTGGGTGAAGCTCTCCACCAAACCTACGATGCTCAATCTGGACCTGCTGACAAGTCGCACACTGAGCTACATACCGAGCCACATCAAGCATCAAACCACCCCACCAGAAGGAACGTCTCACGTCCTTGTACATCTTACTCGCTCCAGGATGTACTGAGTATGGGGTAGCATGAGCCTCACCTAATATCCTCTGTCTCAACTCACTGTCTGATGGCACATAGATGCGGTCCTGACGTCTCATCACTCCATCAACACCAATAGTGAACTGAGGTGCCTCATATCGAGACATCCGGTCTCGGATCCGGGTCAAAGTCGGACAGGTCTCCTGCTTCTGTCGGATCTCACCCAACAGATCAGGAAGTAACTCTAAGGTAGCCAACTGATGAGCTGTATCTGGGAATTGGATCTCTACCTCCAACCAAGCTAGATCTCTCTGCAACTGTGGCTGTACTGTCAACCGAGCTATCGCCTTCTCCCGAGGCATCTTCCGACTCAAAGCGTTAGCAACTACATTCGCCTTTCCGGGGTGGTATAGAATCTCAAGGTCGAAATCCTTGATCAACTCTAACCACCGCCTCTGGCGGTTATTCAACTCCCGCTGAGTGAATATGTACTTCAGACTCTTATGGTCTGTGAAGATCTGACATGTCGCCCCGTAGAGATAGTGATGCGAGATCTTAAGAGCATATACTACTGCAGCTAACTCTAGGTCATGTGTGGGGTAGTTCTCCTCATACGTCTTCAGTTGTCGAGACGCATATGCTATGACCTTACCTCTCTGCATCAAGACACACCCCAAGCCCAGCTTGGATGCGTCACTGTACACTACATAGTCCTCTGTACCCTCAGGTTGTGCTAAAATTGGAGCAGACGTCAATCTCCTCTTTAGCTCCTCAAAACTCTGCTGACACGGCTCAGACCAGACAAACCTAGTAGTCTTCCTCAGAAGACAAGTAAGTGGCCGGGCAATCAGAGAAAAACCTTCCACAAACCGGCGGTAGTAACCTGCCAATCCCAGAAAGCTGCAAACCTCCTTAATATTCTTCGGAGGTTGCCAAGAAGACACGAACTCAATCTTCGCCGGATCAACCTTAATCTCCTCAGCAGTCACTACATGGCCTAGGAAAGCCACCTATGACATCCAAAACTCGCACATGGATAGCTTAGCATATAGCTGGCTATCCTGTAGAACCTGTAATACTGTCCTCAAGTGCTCGGCATGCTCCTCTTGACTCCTAGAGTAAACTAGGATGTCATCAATGAAGACCACTACAAACTGGTCTAAGAAGTCGATGAAAATCCCGTTCATCAATTCCATAAATACTGCTGGTGCATTAGTGAGCCCGAATGGCATCACTAAAAACTCAAAGTGGCCATACCTAGTCCGGAATTCCGTCTTAGGTATGTCCTGGTCTCTCACTCTCAGTTGGTGATAACCCGACCTCAAGTCTATCCTCAAAAATACTAACGCTCCATGCAGCTGGTCCAGCAGATCATCTATGCGAGGTAGTGGATACTTGTTCTTGATGGTGACTTTGTTCAGCTTCCTATAATCAATGCATAGCCTCATCGATCCATCCTTCTTCCTGACAAAAAACACTGGTGCTCCCCAAGGAGAAAGGTACACCCTCTACTGTAGCTAAGGACAACCTATCTACGCATGCATCTGATATAAAGGAGTGCGTAGCACCCGTATCAAATAAAGCTCGCACAGGTAAGTCATGGATCCAGATAGTACCTGTGGTCGCAGGTGCTGCTGGCTGCTCAGTACTCCTCAGCTCAAACACTCTCGAGGGGCCTCCTCTGGTGTCAGTGGTACTACCACGTCCCCTGCCACGGCTTGATCCCTGTGCAATAATGTGTGAAGTAGGGTGTCCTGGAGCCCGGTACTGCTGCTGCTGATGACTCGGTGCTTGGTACTGAGGAGGTCTCTGTCCACTCCTCTCAGCACTTGTAGGAGAAGATCCCTGCTGTGAAGGAGCTCTACCCTGACGGCAGAAAGTAGCCCTGTGTCCCGGCTTGCCACAAGTAAAACATGTAGTAGGTGGTCTCTGGTAGTCCGTCTTAATATGATCGCGGCTACCACAGTTAAAGCATTGTCGATCTCTACCGAAAGTCTAAACTGTAGGGTGGTAGTTGGGCCTCCCCTGAATCTGTCCTCGCCCATAACCTGCTACTACTGCACTGCTACTAGCATGTCCTGTCTTCTTCGGCTTATCCGGCCTACCGGACTGAATTGCTCTCCTCGAAACTGGCCTATCTCTCTCATATGTAGAGGCTCTATCCTGATAGTCTGACAAAGACTCGCAGCGAAACCCTGCCAGATAAGATCGAGTACTCTCTCTCAATCTCCGGGAGAAGAGGTAAACATGCTGCTCTTCCGGAGGTGCAGCTGGTCCAAGTAGGGTCAACTCCTTCTGAAACTTCTTGAATGCATCTGCAATCGGAATGTCCTCAAATCCCGCCTCGATGAAGTCCTGAAACCTCTCTCTTCTCAATGAGGCCGGACAATACCTCTCTCTAACAATGCTCCTCATCTTCTCCCAACCGGTGACTCGGCTACGAATGGTCCTGCACCAGGAATGAGCATCCTCCATGAAACATGTCTGCACCAACTCCACCTGTTGATCCTCTGGGCAACGTATCGCCTCTAGTGCAGTCTCTACGTGTCCAATCTAGTGCTCCACCTCTAACCCTATCTCTCCACTGAATGAGGGGACTTTATGAGAGTTGAAAGCCTTCAACCACTCATCTGGTCTCGGTGCTCTGGACCTAGCAGGAGCTCTATTAGCCTCAACTCTCCTCTCAGGTACAGGCGGCACCTGAGGCACTCCCTGTGTCACCTGAACTGACCTAGCCGGTACTAGTGGTACCTGGGTAAGTCTCTCTGCTCTAGCAGCCTCCTCCATATGCTCGACGTATGCTCTGTACTCTCTGTACTCAGATGCTCCAATATAAACACGTCCTGACTTAGTCGAACGTGCTCTTTGCGCTCCAAACCTAGCAGTGGTCTCATTCCCGACCTCGGGAACCATGCTCTCAGCTACCTCTTCCATATCAACATCTGGCATGCTCGCTGCAGGTGGATCCTCTCGAGGGACTCGTCCACGACCTCTCCCTAGTGGAGGTCTACCTCCACCACCACGTCCTCTAACAGTAGGTGTCCTATCAGCTCGATCCTGTCTAGCTGGAGGAAGAGGTGGACGACCCCTACCTCGGCCAGTCGCTGGTGTAGCCCTAGTACGTGTAACACCCCAAATCCGCGGGATATCGGGATGCTACGGGCGAGACCTCACAATGGGTCCCGACCCTTAGCTTGACTACAATTTCACCGGACCTTTCCAACATGGCACAAATAAAGGCAAAACTCAAATCGTTTATAATGTATGCGAGAACGGAAAGTAAAAGTACAAAGTGGAAACTCAGCCGAGTCCTCAAAACGTCACAACTCAAAACATATATCCGAAAACCATGAGTCAAACATAACAAGAATAAACTCAAAAACGCCCCCGTCCTATAATGTACGGAGACCCCCCGGTTGTCCACTCCTCCACCTCACTCGGCGGCATCCCTAACCTGCAAGGCATCTATACAACTGGTTTTAAACCGTTAACTAGCAATTCGAATATAAGAAGAACGATAAGGCACAATCACATATAAGGATAAAGTAAACACACAATCATGCTTGCAAAGAAGTCCGGTTATTATCTTTAATTTAAGTTATTCCATTACTAATTCCATTTAGTTGTGGCACGGAAATCACTAGGATCCCGCCCTTGTCCCCTTTCACCAAACAGGTTTGGGCCAGATGCGAATCAGCATCACCTGTTGGACTGGTCGCAAGGCACCTCCCGGCCATCCCCATTTTGGGCCGGACAAGTGGTCACCGCCCGTTATCATACACTTGGGCCAAATAAATAATAACACGTCCACGTCCTAGTCCGATTTATAAGTTATTTCATAACAATTAATAGGAATAACACACACAACCCACACGTCACAACTCATATACGAAAAGCTAGTTAAGTAAGTCCGTAGACTTACCTCACTCAAGGTACACGAATAAATCCTCTAGGCTTCTTGCAGAAAACGCTCAATGCCTGAACACAACGAGGCATACTATCATCATCTATCCGTCAAGGTAACCACCCCGTACTTCTATATGCTCAACTTGTAAGATAATAATTAGCATGCTAGTTCCCATATTTTGATTCTCTAAGAAAACTTGCCGAAGCACACCACAATCTATAAACTATTCTTAGCACCTAAGGTCACGGCCACTATATGGCATTTGCTCTACGTTATACTAGATTCACCTAGTATGATACACTACCGCCATTAACCTAAAGAGACGGAGAGGGTACTCACGCAAGTTCCAAGGTAGTGCGTGGGTTATGGATGTCGAGAACGGATTTGGTGGACTTAACGGGTGCTTCCGGACCTATACATCAAAGCTACAAGAATTTAGCTTATAAGCTAGATTGATTGAACAACGGTTTAGATATAATTCGAGAAACTCGTTTTCAAAACAAGGTCAAAACCCGTAAAAAATTTTCAAGGTGAAAAACACGATTAGACTAAACACCCCAATTCACTATTTTTCCGTTAGGATGAAAAACCCAACAACTCGGTTATTTTTCAAAGATCCAAAATTGGTTAAATCTCGTAATAAACTTCACATGGCTAAAACAGTGGTTATTATAAAGAAGCTGGGGCAAAATCTGTAATTTACACAAAAACAAGAGCAGTTCGCTGGTTTGCCCTAGCTGCACTGCAGAGGAAAGGAAGAAGGGGGATGGAGGCGGACTGGCGGCAGCTCCCCGGCGTGGTGTCGTCTCTGGTGGCGCAAGGGAGGACGAGATCTGGAGGCAGGCCCCCCGGCGAGGCGTTCTCTCCTCCGGCGGCTGTCACAACCGGCCATCAACGTTACAAAAAAAAAGGAAGAAGAATAAAAAGAAAGGAGAGGAGAGGGAGGCGTAGCTCACCAGCGAGGAGAGGGCGTAGCACTCCGGCGGGCTGAGGCGGCAGTGAGGGCTTTTCCCTGGTGGTTCCGTTGCACAGTCGGCCTCCCCAGAGCAAGAGGATGCGAGAGAGAGTGTCCTGAGAGAGTTCAGCGAGAGAGAGGGAAGAAAGAGAGATGAGGGAGAGTAGTGTGAGGCTCGCTGGTTGGGGTAGTCATGAAGGGAGGGTGTCGAAGGGCCGGCCGCAGGCCTGCAGAGACGGGTGGATCGAGGAGGCCGGCTAGCCCTAGCCCTAGGCGGCTACTACCCTCTCACCAGTGGGCAAGGCGATGTAGCTGGAACACAGGCACACGCGAGAGAGAAAGAAAGAAAAGAGAAAAAGAAAGAAAAGAGATAGGGCCCAACTCGAATAAATGATCGGAACGGGATTTCCCGGTCCGGTAAATCTCGACTTTCCGATAAAATAAATAAAATAAAATAAAAATAAAATACGGAAGTACACTCATGTATCCCAAATTAATATAATACCCGGAAAATTATTTAAATCCGTAAAAATATACTTTTAAAATAAGAATTCGAGCTAGAATGAATCGGATGGAGGGCGGAAAGCACAATCGGAACGCACCCGAATAAACGGGGCGTTACAGTACGTGTCATCTGCACGAGCGATAACCAGTACAGTTATAATCTAATTAATCTATCCAAAGCAGTAAAAGTCTAAAGTGATCATACTAAGAGTACCAAGATCCGCGGAGGTAGTGGTGGTCGTCCGTACTTTCTATCCCAACCCGACTATGCATGCATTTTAAAACTAAAATTCTTTTGTAAAACTCAGACCCCTTTCGGGTTCTACTTAATTACTTATTTGACCTTTTAGAAGATTTCAAGTGCTATTGTTGCCAACCTAGAGCTCTGATACCATGTTGTAACACCCCAAGTTTTCAGAACTCGGGGAGTTACTGGTTAGGACCTCACAGTGGGTCCCGACCTTAGTTTGATAACAACTTAACAAGATCTTACAACAAGGCACAGATAAGGAAAAAACCGGAAATCATAAATTAAGTCTTAACAACGTTATGAATGTGACCAGAAGTACTAACAGCCGGAAAAACACAAGGTATCATCAACAGATAAAAAGAAACCAAGGTCTTAACTAGAAAACCAACAAAGAGGAAACTGCAACACGCCCTACTAAGTACGACACCCCGGCTGACCACTACCATCCGGATCACTCGGCATCTGCTCTAAATTGTGGTACGTCTACACAACATAACAATTGTTAGCTAACTATCCAATTATAAGCAGAAATAATAACAGCACAAACACACTCAAGATACTATACACAAACATCATGCTAGCACACAACGGATTATTATCTATTACTTAGGTGATTCATCTTATTCAATTTTACAGTTGTGGCACGATAACTCTTAACAGTTCTCGCCTCCGTTCCTTATCCAACTGGGTGTAGGTCTAGCTTACCTCCGCCGGTAGCATCACTACAAACCGAGTATGGACTAATCCCTAAAGAAACCCCCAGCGCCATCAGGCTAACTGAGCATAATGCCACCGCCCGTTACTCTTAGGCCAAGTATAGGTCGGTTGATATTTATTCCAACAAATATAATTCTACACATCTCCAACACACACCACTATCATTATTCATACTCATATTCAGAAGTCAACTAAGTAAGCCCACAAGACTGACCGGTTACAAGTCTCGACTCTTTGAAAATCCAACTCGCTCTGTAACTGTAGCAACTCAGTTGCTTGTCAAAAGGAGGTAAGTGCATCAGCGCACTTTCTAGGCAATTAGAAGTCTAAGACTTCTAGGATAGTAGATCTTATTAGAATAGAACGATTACAGTACTAATTTATGGTAAAATGACTAATTTACCCTTGGTCCCGAAACGTCCAAAAATTCAATAATTCATGCCTAAACTCTTATTTGAGAGTAAAAAGTTATATTTCAACTCTTAAAGATGAGTTTGGTTACAAACTAGCAATTTACCCATTCTCCTATTTTTCGAAAGCTCATTAAGGTCCAACTTCGGCTTCAAATATGAAACTCAAATAAATTCCTAAAAATTCCGAAATAATTCCTGAGGTCAACTATGATATCTAATCTACTCATAGAATCAACAATTTCTTAAAATTGTTCAACCATCACTTCTACAGAAATTTCTAAAGTCGGTTACAACACTTAAAATTTTCTATACTTAGCCAATTATCACTGCTGGAAAAACAGCTCAGCTACCCTACTTTATAGCCTTGTAACTTCTAATCCGACCGTTCATAAATTCCCAAATTTTAATCTAGTCAACTACATATATCCATCTATGAGTTATCAAAAATTCAACGGTGGATCGTAATCCTAACTCCTTAAAATTGATCCACAAGATTGACCGTTTCTAACTTCAAAACTGAAGCAAATAAAACAATTTCTTTACAACAGTTCATTATTATTTTTTTTACCATTTCTGAAAGCACTCTTCTATCCCAGAACGCCTCCTCGCAACCACGAACCTCTGAAGGAGGTAGGCGCAACGTGCAAGTCGACGGGGAAAGGGCAGGAACGTTGCAAATACTCTCTCTTCTGGCATGAAATCAGGAGCAGTTACAGGGATTTCCTTGCCTTATTTACACAGCAACTACGTGGGAGTTAAGAGGGGAAGAATACGTTGCTGTTCTTCACCTTCCAGTTGGGCTCGAGTTGTTGATGGGCCGGCACACAAACTGCAACGGTAGGCCAGCTGCTCCTTCATGTGGTTGGGCCGACAGCAAGGAAAGGCTGCAGCAAAGGCCAAGGTATGGGCTGTAGCCAAGAAAAAAAGAAAAGAAAGGTGGGCTTGAAATAGGAGTGGAAACTATGTGGGCTGAGTTTGTCAAAACTTGTCAAACCTCGTCATGGCTTTGTCAAGCCCATGCATGGCCTTGTCACGAGTTTGCCATGGTCTCGTCATAACTCGTCAAGGTCTCGTCTTGATCTCATCACTAGGACGTCATGACCTTGTCAAAGACAAGTCATGTCATAAATTAGGGTTAGATGGATTAGGTTTTGCTATAAAATTTTTTATCATTTTATGTGGAGTGGTGTTACATAAAATGATAAAATTTTCGAGATATTGTGCCCGACTAAGAAGACAGTTAGGGATCAACGGATCGAAACCCGGTTTGCTACGAAAATAAAAGGAATAAAAATTCCGGATATTACAGTACCGGAGCTGGAGCTACGGTATTTGCGCATAGTTAGACGCAACGACGCCCTAGTTTTTAACAATTAGCACATGCTTTGATAGAGGATGGTAATGTCATAAATGCGAAGGTGTCTGACATATGAGAGCCGAGTGTAAGAAGTCACCGATGAAGTCTTCACATGTGGCAAGCGAAGACACAAAGTTGTGTATTGTCGTCAGGGCAAGGCACCATCACGGTAGAGTTCCTCACCTGCTAGCATTGTAAGAGGTGGATAGAGGCCGCCTTAATATCAGTCACAAGGTCAGCATCCGCGGCCCCGGGTTACCCCTCTCCATAGAGTTCCGCTCAAGGACAGGGTAGAGGCAAAGGGCGTGGTAGTGGCACCACAAACACTAGAGGTGCTCAAGCCAGAGTGTTCGAGCTGAGGAGTGTAGATAAGCCAACGGTACCAGCGACCACATATACCATTCATATTAATGGTTTACTTGTTAGAGTGCTCTTTGATTCGGGTACTACACACTCTTCTATATTTGATGCATGTGTGTATAGATTAGCCTTAGACACAGTAGAGGGGAGACCCTTCATTATAGCGTTACCCGACGGGGATAAGATCAGAGGTACTCAAGAGGTTCGCAATTGTCCTATCCGGTTGGGAAGTTGTGATTGGCTGCCGGATTTCTTTGTCATGTACCTGGTACATGAGGAGATCATCTTGGGTATAATTTGGATGGACCGACATAGGGGGATTTTGGATATTGGTAAGAAAAAAGACCAGTACTGTCATCAGTGCAGTTCAAGCTGTGAGACTTATCGGACAGGGTTATGAGGCCTTATGGTGTTATGCCATGAAGGATAGTGTGAGTCTGGCCCTGAAGGATATTTCAGTAGTGAGTGAGTTCATAGATGTATTCAGTGAGCCACCAAGTTTCCACTGTAGAGGAGTGTAGACTTTGACATCGAGCTAGAGCCCGAGACAAGACCGATCTCGAAGGCACCATACCGCATGGTACCTATCGAGCTACATTGAGGTTTAGAAGCAAATCGAGGAGCAGTTGAGAAGGGCTTCATCCGCCGTAGTGTATCTTCTTGGGGCGCACCAATACTCTTAGTTAGGAAGAAGGACGGGTCTATGAGGTTACGTATCGACTACCAAGGCCTAAACAAGGTGACCATCAAGAATAAGTACATGTTGCCCCATATCGAAAAAATCTGATAGACCATCTGCATGGAGCTTTGGTGTTTTCATGGATCAATTGATCTGAGGTTAGGATATCATCACCAGAGGGTGAGAGAGCAGGATGTGCCTAAGACCGCATTTCGGACCAGGTATGGACACTATGAGTTTGTAGTGATGCCATTCGGGCTTATGAATGCACCCGCCGTCTTCATGGAGTTGATGAACGACATCTTCATCGACTTCTTAGACCGGTTTATGGTGGTCTTCATTGACGATATCCTAGTGTACTCTAGGAGCAAAGAGAAGCATGTAGGGCACTTGAGGACTGTACTCTGAGTCCTACAGGATAGAGAGTTATACGCTAAACTCTCTAAGTGTGAGTTTTAGATGCTTGAGGTGGCCTTCCTTGGTCACATAGTTTTCCTTGACGGGATCTAGGTTGATCCGGCGAAGATCGAGTTTGTTGCATCTTGGCCGCCTCTTATGAGTATCAAGGAGGTACACAATTTCCTAGGTTTGGCAAGCTAATACCATAGGTTTGTTGAAGGGTTTTCAGTGATTACCCGACCACTCACTTCCTTGCTGAGGAAGTCTACCAGATTTGTTTGGTTCGAACCGTGCTTGTAGAGTTTTGAGGAGCTGACTAGGAGGTTGACCTCCGCTCCTATCTTAGCACACCCGCAGGGCATTGAGGATTTTGTGGTCTACAACAACGCATCCATGTTGGGCTTGGGATGTGTCTTGATGCAAAGAGGTAGGGATATTGCATACGCGTCTAGACAGCTAAAGACGTATGAAGAGAACTAACCTACTCACGACCTTGAGCTTATTGCGCTGATTCTTGCTGTGAAGATATGGCGGCACTATTTGTATGGAGCTACGTGCCATATCTTCACATACCGTAAGAGTCTAAAGTATATATTCACTCAACAGGAGTTGAATAACCGCTAGAGGAGATGGCTAGAGCTGATCAAGGATTTTGATTGGGAGATTTTGTACCATCTGGGAAAGGCAAATGTTGTCGCCGACACCCTTAGTAGGAAGACGCCGCGGGAGAAGGCAATAACTCGACTGACAGCTCAACCTCAGTTACTAAGAGACCTAGCGTGGCTAGAGGTGGATATCTAGTTCCTAGATACAAACAACCACCTGTCCACCTTAGAGATGTTACTTGATCTGTTGGGAGAGATCCGGTAGAGGCAAGAGAGTTGTCCGGCTTTGAAGCGGATCTGAGCCCAGATGTCTCGAGGAGAAGCACCACAGTTCACCCACGGAGCTGGCAGAGTGTTGAGACGCCAACATCGTGTATGTGTGTGCCGTTAGACAGACAACTGAGACAACGGATTTTACACGAGGCTCACGCTACACCTTACTCAGTACACCCAGGTGCGAGTAAGATGTATCAAGACATCAAACGTACCTTCTGGTGGGACGGGATTAAGCCCACCGTGGCTAGATAAGTAACTTAGTGTGTGACCTATCAAGAGGTCAAGATTGAGCCTCATAGGTCAGGTGGAGAGCTTCACCCACTTCCCGTACCATAGTGGAAGTGGAACTACATCTCCATGGATTTCGTCACCGGTTTGAGACCGAGTAGGAGCTTCGACGCCATTTGGGTCGTGGTTGATCGAGTAACGAAGACCGCATGCTTCATTCCTTTAAAGGAAACGTGGCCGGTGAGTTGATTCACGGAGGAGTTCACTAGGTAAATAGTGAGACTCCATGGAGTACCGAGGACCATCATCTCGGATAGAGATGGACGGTTCACTTCGAAGTTCTGGCAGTAGGTGCACCCCGCCCTAGGTACGACCCTTCATTTCACGACCACCTATCATCCTCAGATGGACGGTCAATCCGAGAGGACGATCCCAACCCTTGAGGACATGTTGAGAGCCTGCGTGCTAGACTGCGGACAAGCGTGGCCAGATCACCTCTCGTTGGTTGAGTTCTTGTATAACAATAGATGACATGCATTGATCAGGATGACTTCTTATGATGCGTTGTATGGGCGGAGATGTCGTACACCGCTATGCTGGGATGAGCCGGGCAATTCTAGTGGAGTAGCTCTCGAGAAAGTACAGGAAGAGATGGCCCGAGTAGCGCTGATCCGGTCTTCTATCCGGATATTCTTAGGATTCCTTTTGATCTTTTCAACCTCCAGCCGTTCTTCCTTGTCTCTCATATGTAAACCTATCCTCCTTCACCTTCCCCATCATTCTCTCAAGGGTTTCTTCTCTTCGTTCGTTCTTTCAATCAATAGCCTGGTGATTCTATCTTCCTTTGTGTGACTGCATCCAAAGGAACAAATGAGTGACTTGTGAATCTCTGTTAGTGGTAAGCAGACCTTCTTCCCTTCTTGCTTCCTCTCTTTATTCTTCTTTCTTTCTTGTCTTGATGTCTTTTGATAGCATGAAATATTACGTAGTTTAAATGCGTATATAAGTAGTTTTTCCCTTTCTTTTGAGTACATGGACATACATTCATAGCATTTATTGAGCATATTCACCTATTAGCTTGGAATCGATATCTACACAAGCTTTGTTGTGATTTTAGGTGAATTGGCGCTGAATTGGAGTGAAAAGGAGCATTTACAGAGTATTGGTCGATGTGGAATTCATTAGGAAGCATTGGAGAATCATAGGAAGCAGTATGAAGTGAAGTAGAGGAGAAAAGCATCAAAAAGGAAGAACCACGGCCAAGAAGGAAGTTCCACGGCCGGGGCTTTGGTATTTATTTGAATTTCACACGTGGAAAGGAAGGTCGAGAGTCATCACAGGACAAACCACGGCCGTGGTTTTGATGACGTCACCCGTGGTTTTCTTCAGAAAAGACCGTTCCCCTATTGCCACATCAGCGAGAAAGGAGGAAGCCTTTAGACCTAATTTTATCTTATAAAAGGAGGTCGACGACTGCAGTTTTTGGAGGACGGCTTATGCACGACACATTTGGATTCACTTCCATACTTTGTATTTCCCTACATTCGAGATTTGATTGCTTCACCATCGGAGGTGATTGAAGAGCTTTCTTGATCCCGACTTGGAGATTTTGTGAGATATTTCTTAGGTTTTGATTATTGTCCTTAAGAACACATAGTCTAGGATTATACATTGTTTGATTCAGTTATTGAAGGTTGATTATTGATTCATCACTATTCATCTTTGTGTTCTTCTTGGTTGCATGTTATTCTTGATTCTCTTTCTTAATCTTGAATTGAATATGATGATGGTTGTTGGCTAAACCCCCCTGCAATTCTAGAGCGAAGGGTTGATGGTTGTGGTGTAGATGATGATAGATTGAACTTTAACAGACCGGACCCTGAGAGTTGTGAGACGAAACCCTCGAACGAGGTTTTTTACGGCCTGTTCTTCTAGAACCACGGCCGTGGCTTCCCAAGATCTGCCCGTGGTTTCCTCTGTTTTGCACGTTTTGCTTTTACCTTTATCCAAAGTTAAAGATTGCCTAAATACTAAGTTTCTTAACCCTTTCTAACCCTTAGCCTTGCTTGGTTATGAGTGTTTACGAGTTCTAGGTAATAGGGGATTCAAAACCCTCTATTAAGGTGGAGAGTGTCAAAGCCTTTACCTTTGTGCTTCGTTTTGACTTCCTTGGGTTTGGTGTTTGGTATTGAGAGTGTAATCCTATCCTTAGAACCTCTTCTTGACGAGACTCAACATCCGTTAAGTAGAATCCTTTGGGCAGGACAAAAGGGTGTTGGAACTTCACCACACGATACCTACCTTAGACGTATACCATTGCTATCCAGCTTTGTCCATACATATCTTTAGACATCTTGAATCGAATGCCGCAACCGGATACTTGAATCTTCGATATCCGCATTCCCAAGTATTCTTACATCTATATTCTTTACATTGATCATTGCTTTGCTTGCTATACAAGTTATATTGCTTTTGCTGCTTTGTTCTCACCGATTCCCTGAGATCGACTCCGGAATATCAGCTCATACTACGATTGATCCGTACACTGCGGGTTCGCTATCGTTAGGCTTAATTCTTGGATATAAATTTAAAGCTTATTTGCGCACACACCTTTTGGAGCGAACAAGTTATTGGCGCCGCTGTAGGGGAATTGGTCAAGACAAATCCAATGCACAGTTGTCTAGCTTGGTAGCTTCTTGCTTTGCTACTGATCATTCTTGTTGAGTGCTCTTGTAGGATCTTTCCTTAGGTGTATGCGAAGAATGCGAGCCGGTAAAGAAATTGTTCCTTACGATCTTGAACCGGAAAAGACTTACAGGAAGAAGTTGAGAGAAGCTAAGAAAATGGCCGCTGCCAATAATCAAGAACAAGAGGATCTTGGAGCTGAATTAGCTGCAGCTCGACATCAAATAAGGACTCAAGAAGAAGCTCTAAGGAAAGAGAGAGCTGATCAAGTTACTCTACAAGAACAACTTCGAGCTGACATGGCCGAAATGAGAGCACAATTCAAACATGCAAATCACGAGAGAGACGGGGATGCTAGAGTTGTGATTAATCCACCTCCACCAGCACCCGTCAACATTTTACCAGCACCAATTTATGTGCCACCGCCACCTCTACCAAGAGTGGAGCCAAGTGATCCGTTTGTGGGTATTCCACAAACACTTGGGCCATGGATGGATCCAGTCCAGCAAGCCCGCCGTCCGGGCGTGCACTTGGGAGATCCGGCTGACCGTGATACGAGTTTAGACCTCAAGTGACTACTATGATTCAACAGAATCGCTTTGAAGGAATGGAGAGAGAGTCACCGCACCAACATCTTCAAAATTATAAGATATTGATGGAGACTTTGAGACCTTCTAGATGTGAGAATAGCAATTACAAAATGCGTGTTTTCTTTTTCTCCTTGAAGGATAAAGCACTTGCGTGGTACCAATCGCTTCTCACCGGAAGAGTGAACACATGGGAGGAGATGACTGCGGAGTTTCTCACCAAATTCTTTCTGGCATCAAAGATGGCGAAATTTAGAGCAAAAATAAATGCATTTGCGATGAAGGGTGGTGAAAGTCTCTTCGCCTCATGGGAAAGGTTCAAGGACCTCTTATCGGATTTCCCACATCATGGGATTCCGAAGATTGATCTACTTGTGATCTACTTTAAGGGCTTGGATGTGAATGCGTAATTCAACCTACAATCACTTTCTGGTGGAACTTTTATGGACAAGCCAGTTGATGAGGCGTGGGATTTTGTTGAGAAACAAACTCTCACTAATGAGAAGTACTCCCATCGGGGTGATGAAGTGGGAAGTCAAAGCTCAAGAACTCCGGTGCTGAATCTTACCACCTCCAGCGTCAAAGAGTTGAATGCTTTAAATAGCGAGATGAAGGCTTTGAAAGACCTTTTGACAGCACATATAAAGCAGCCCAAGGAGCAAGATGTGGACTATGTAGGAAGGGGAAATCAACAAGGGATTAGGAACAACAACTACAACTACAATAACAACAACAACAACCGGAACTACAACAATTGGAGATCCAATCAACAAAATTCTGGTAATCCTTATTCTCATGCTGAAAATGCACTAACCCCTCCTCCTTCTTCCTCTATTACTTTGAGATGTCAGGAACAAGCTTCATCAAGTTCAAGCCAGCCGGCAAGGGACAAGCTTGAAACAATGATGGAAGCCATGATAGGGAATATGAATGGATTAGAGAGCTCCATTACTTCGATTTCTAAGGCACAAATTAATGTAAAATTAATTTGAGTGCAAACACTAGACTAGTAAAAAAAAAGAGAAGATTGGTGAAATAAGTAACTTGTAGACTAACTAGGCACCCTATTTTTATAATTAAAAAATAAAGATAAAATTGAGTGGATATGGCCAAAATTATGGAAATTCAAAGATTCTTCTCTCTCCTATTACTAATCAATTAAATTTTGTTAAATCGGGAAACTAAATATTCTTATTTATCTTATTAATTATAATAAGTAAAAGATTGTGTCAAAGGTAGGAATCGAACTCTGGACGAGTTGCCCACAACCGAACTTATACCAGTTAGACTAATCAAACTTCGTGTATTCTTTTGCCGATACACAATATTTAATACACAATTTTTATACATAATTTTAATTACACAATATCCGTACACAATTTCAATTACATAATGTTAATAGATAAAACACAAATATCAGCTACATAAAATGCATTAGACATACATATTCTATTACATAATTTCAATTACACAATGTAAATACATAATTTCAATTACACAATTTCAACTACACAATGTTAATACATAAAAGACTTGTATAACCAAACATTCTGTAAATGACAAATTTGTGTAACCAAACATTGTCAAAATGACAAACACTTGTACTACATAAACATAATCGTTATGTAGAAAGTCGCAAAAATTATGTATCAGCATATGTACATAACCACGAAATTAATAACAACAACATATTTTTTTAATTATGATAAATAAATAATTAAAGAACAGATTTATTTAAATCTTTAATTAGAAAAATAATTAGGGAGAGATTTTAGGATCAATTATTATCTCATTCCTTATTTGACTAACAATATATTTCTTTAAATCTTTAATTAGGAAAATAATTAAATGACATAGGAGAGAGAAGGTTGACTTACATGGTAATTTCTTTTTATAATTTTTTATTAAATCTTTTTCATCATAATTTAGGGTGCCTACTTTGTCAAATAGAAAACAAAAGGTACCTACTTTATACTCAATGTTACGTAAAGTACCTACTTAACCAAATTACTCTAAAAAAAATAGTGGACAATTAATGTAAAATAAATTTGAAAAATAAAAAGAAAACAAATATTTGTAATGAGTTATATGATTAAGTAATACAATCTATCAAACCTAATAATATAGAAATATTAAGTAAATTATATAAAGGTAAGAACTCCCAAAAACTATAGTTATTTAATTTGGCTGCATGTTTACTATTATTTATTATCTACAAAAAGTGATCACGACTTTGAGTTGAGTAGATAAAATATTGAGAAAAAAAAGATTTCATACATATCATAAATATCTACGTTGTGATTAGGTGGATATATTATAGTATTATATATCGATCATGTGTTATATATGTGAACAAATATCATATGGTGCAATAATGATTTTGTAGTATCGTGATTAGGTCGCTGTATTAATATAAAACCACAAAAGTATGAACCGATGTTAACAAACTAACCAATCTTGACTATTGATTGGACTTGCTATCTAATTACTAGTCGGTGCTTCTAAACGCATTTTATTCCACCAATTTGTCAACCCAAATATACAGAATACCAACATATAATTTATGAATGCACCCTGTGTGTGTTTTTTCTTAAAATAATATTATATTATAATATAATTTTTGATAGTTTTATAAATCGAGTTTTTTTATATTAAAAAATTACTGAATAAGTTAATACTTTTTGCTTTAGAAATAAGAAAATATTCAACCTTTTTAACTTATTTTCTCTAAAATTATCATGGTGATCGCACTTTTTTCATCTTATGATTCTTATACCATAATATTAGTGTTTAATTAGTTCAAAAATCAAATTCACAATACCATATCATTATCAAAAAAGTGTTCTTTGCGGCCTACATGTATATAGGTATATACTATGATGCACGGACACTTCTAGAAGGCGGCGTGTCTCGTGTCCCGCCATGTCGGACACACGGACACAACGGGACACGGCTCGAACACGGTCAAGACACGTTTCAGAGATAGGACACGATCTAGACACGTCTAGGAAGCAGATTGTATCCGATCAAAACAAAGTGAACGAAAGTTTACCTTATTTTTTAAGGTAAACCTAGCCCCACATGGCCACCTGCGACATTTTGGTTGCTGGAAGTCGGACACCGATCTTCTTCGGCTCTACTATTGAGATGTTGTTCCGCCGGCCGACTCTTCCCTCCAATTCTTATGATTTCATAAATTAATTTTGAATCTTTGATTACTAATTTATTGTCTAATCTTTCTTTTTTGAATATTGAGTGTGCTATTCTAATTCTTTCAATTTTTTTTATAATTTACAAATATTGATTATTGTTTTCCTGAATTGATCATGTTGTTTAGTTGTTGTTGATTTACAAAATAAATGGTTCATTCTTCAAATTTGATACTGAGTATGTTTATTTCAGATTATAAGACTAAATATGTTTATTTTATATTTTGTAAGACTGAAAATGTTTGTTTCCAAAATTTTGTTTCGGTTATTTTGTTATCATGTTAATATTTTTATATAATCATAGATTATTGATTTATTTTCATATATATATGTATCTCATTATGATATAAGAATTATATATTTCAATATCTTTAAAATAATATATTATTTGTTTTACTCGCCGTGTCCCCGTTTCCTATACTTTTAACGATTGTCGCTTCCCCATTTTCGTTGTGTCCGTTTCCCGTATCCGTGTCCGTATCCGTGTATCATAGGGTATATAAGTTGATAGAAATTGGGCAAATTTGATAAGTAGGCTTTATTAAGAAACAAAGATACTAAGTAGGCTTTTTATATTTTATGGTTTAGTAAATATACCCCATTTTCGTTTTTACCGTTCTTTCAAACCCTGCAGCTCTTCTCCTCCACCTCCTCCTCCTCATTGCTTCCTTCTCTTTCAAGTGTTACGATCCATCATCCATGGAGGCTCTTTGCTCTTCTTTCTTCTCTTCTCCCCGTACTCCTCCGCCGCCGCCGCAGCCGCACTAGCCACCTTACCTCGTCTTCCTCCTTCTCGAATCCCTCTCTAACCCTTTGTCGATCTATATCTGTAGATCTAGATCTAGATTTGTATCTCCTTCTTTCCTCTCCACTGCGACGACCTCTACTCACCACTGTCGTCGTCATTGAGAAGTAAGATCCTAGCAACAAAGGATGTTATTTGAGCGCACTCCTTCCTCAACAAAAATAACATCCTTCCTCAACAAACAAAATAGGCTGATGACTTTAGGAATTTTTGTGGCGACGAATGGATATGGTGATGGTGCATGTTCTCTCACTTGATGTCCTGCTCTTGTCCGCCGGAGTTATCTTCTATATTTTCATTTCTCGACCCGTGCCGATAATATGTATACCGACCCCCGCTCGACGAAGTTGTAAGTTTAGGGATTTGTAAATAAGTCTTTCTCAGTTTGTGAATACTGGAAATTAATATACCTATCACGTTTGTCGATCTTCTATTGTTCTCGGTTGAGCATCGAATTTGAGACGAACACTGCTACATTCCGTTGTTTTAAGTTTGTCAAATTTCGTCGTAGTTGAGGTTTTTAGTTGTTTTCTGTTTGTGCATCTGAGTTTGGAATGAGGAATTCGAAGGATGAAATTCCTAAAGGCTTCCACAATACCAAGAAGTATTTAGCTACTTTGTGCAGGCAAATATATGCATGACACCCCAGATTGATACTGCTATGAACAGATTTAATGTCAATAGTTTTCACAGTTTTGGATCATGTTAAATTCTAATGAGTCTCTACTCTAAGCCGTACAAGAGTTATTCTAAATGAATATCAATGATAGATTTACCCATTTGTTGAAAACATTGCAGGATGAATTTCCACTTTTAAAGAGGTTGAGTGATGCATACAATGAGCTCCCTGCATTTCTAGAAGCCTTGCAAGTTAAACAACCAGATGCTCTAGACAATTTAAACTAGCAAGTACCCCTCTTTTTGTCCGTTGATGTTTGCTAACAGGATTAATCTTAAGTAGTGAGTGAAGAACAATTGGAGTAGATATTACACACTTACATGACTATCTTGTTTTCAAAAGATTGGAAGGTAGACAAGAGTTATTTCAGTCCCAAAAGTTTTTGTTGTTTTCTTTTAATCATCCTTTATGCTTTGACCTTTTGGATTTATCTAATTTCTCTTCCTAATTTGTTGATTTATTTCACTAAAAATGCTTAATATTTCCGTATGATCGCTCAGGGGTGGTGTATACTTCTCAACTTGGCCTTTCTTCTTGCACTAGCTTGGAACTCATGCAGCTTACAATGATACAATCCAATCCCTGTGTAGAAAAAGGACAATCTCTTCCTAATTTGTTGATTTATTTCACTAAAAATGCTTAATATCTCTCTATGATCACTCAAGGTGGTGTATACTTCTCAACTTGGTTTATTTCACTAAAAATGCTTAATATTTGGTTATGATATGCTCGTATTTTCAGTTCTGGTATGCTCGTAATTTCAGTTTTGGTATGTTCATATTTTCTGTATAGCTTTGTGCTGCTTGTGTTGTGTGTTGTTTGTTTGTGCAGCGGGCTGGGTCTTGTTGTGGACGGTACACATGTTGGGCATACGGTTGAATTTGGCTTGACCATTCGTTGGAAAGGGTTGACTATAGGGCTTCAGTTCGGTGGTATGCCTCAGGGGCTAATAAAATGGTATCAAAATTTTCTGGTATGAAAAATTTCCATACCAATAACCTAATTATCGGGTTTGAGGTTGTGTATATTTTAATCTTGATTAGTGTTAATGTGTATGTAATTGTATGGATTTAGTTATGTTTGAAGGTTAACTGAGAATTTCTGGTATGATGAAATTTTGGTATGATAAAATTATGGTATCAAAAATTTCTGGTATGTAATTTCCGGTATGTAATTATAAAAAATAAAAAGGACAAAAAAAAACTTATGGTATGATAAATTTCTAGTATGATAAAATTTCTGGTATGATAAATTTCTGGTATGATAATTTCGGTATGATAAAATTTCTGGTATGATAAAATTATGGTATGATAAATTTCTAGTATGATAAAATTTCTGGTATGAAAAATTTCTGGTATGATAAATTTATTGCAGAAAATAAAAAAAATAATAAAGAAAATAAAAAGACAAAAAATAAAATAAAAAACAAATTCTGTAATTAAAAATTAAAACTTACACTTAAATAACAAATAACAAACATTCTTTTTTTTTAAATGGAGGGGTTAATTATTGTTACTACTATTAAATGAAAGTGGTAAAAAGTTTTGGGGTACATTTACTAAATGAACCTAATAGGTCAAATTCTCCCATAGAAATTTAGGAGGTATTCAATTTTTTTTTAAGATTTAACAATTAGGAGATATTTTAATACAATTTTGAAAAAATAGAATAATGATCCAAAATCTTATTAATATACAAAATTATATTTTAATAAAGCATATTTGTACCAAAAAAAAAATAATAGTTAAAATTTTTTTCTAAATAATATAAATCTCAACCTTGATTGTATCTAAATTTTTTAATTTTCTATGAACAATCACAAATATTAGAATTAAAACTCGTGTAAATTGAAACATAAGCATATAACGTAATATTATTATAAAATTGAATTTTATGATAAAAATTGTTAGTATATTGAATTTATGATAAAAATTGATTTTTAACGAATATGAGAATACTTCTAGTTATCTCAAAATTGTAAGTATATTGCGACCGATTTATTAAAAAAATATTATATTGTTTGTAGTGTTTTGTTTTTATGAACAAGCTAAGTTTGAGAAAATCTTCATTAAACATGTATTTCTCTAAACGAGACATTATATTTTCGAATAAATCCGAATAATATATCTTCAAATGAATTTCAAAAAAAAAACATCATCTAAAATCTTTTTGGTTTCTAAACTTATTAAAAAAATTAAAAATGTATATCAAACTGATATACCCATATATATACTCATACTTTTATTTTTTAGTGATTTTGATATCCCTAAAAATCGATCGATATCACTTCTTCACGCCCTTTGTCTCCTCCCCCTCGTCTCCCTCTTCGGATCTCCATAACAACTCTCGCTCAACTCTCCTGTCTCTGAATGTTTTTTATACGAGTCTCCCTTCTTGTTAATTTTTTATATTTTTTCTACAAGTTTTCCTTCTCGGTTGGATTTTTTTTAAGTGAGTCCCCTTCATTGTTGATATTTTTTTATGATTCTCCATTTTTTGCTGAATTTTGTTCCTTCTCTACTAAATTTTGTTGATATGGGTCTCCCTTCTTTGTTGAGTTTTTTTGTATATGCATCTCCCTTCTTTGTTGATATGAGTTTGAAATTCGATTTTTAAAATTGCTACTTTACGGTACAAAATATTTTTTATTTCCCCATATCTCTGATATCGATTTTTTTTTTTCATCTTACCAAACACAAGTATCAGATCATACTCATATCTCTGATATCGATATCGATATCTAATATACATATATTAGGATATGTAAACTAAACATGTCCCTTAGGTTCATTAGTTAGGTAGGTTGAATGTTTTTGTTTAAAGTTAGACTTTTTTTAATGTTAAAATAAATGAAAGTATATTAGATTCAACAAAGTCAGTTTGATGGATTTTATTATTTTTTTTAATTGTGAACTAAATTAAAATATATTTTGATAAATTTCATTGTTTTATTATAAAATGATTAAAATAGATTTTGCTAGATATTAGATTCCAACAAAATCAAGAGATCGCAAATAAATAAATTTTAATTTAAGTGGGCAATTTATAATATAAAAACAAGAATTTAATTGTGAGTGTGACACATGATAACTTATCGAGCAAATCTTCATTAAACATATCTTCCTCTAAATTAGACACTACTACATTTCCAACCAAATTGATATAATGTATCTTCAAATAAACATCTCACAACAAAAAAAAAAAACAGCTAAAATCTTTTTAGTTTATAAAGAACCTAAAGAAGGTAAGGGTTTATGGAAAATGTTCTCTTAAATTTGTTAACAAAATATCAACCTTTCAATTGGAAAGATTAGTACCAAAATGTTTTTTTTAATGAAATTTTAATTCAATATAAATTTGGTGATTAATTACAATGAAAACAATTTTGTTGATGAAATTTATGAAAAAACAATATGAATAACTGAAATATGGATCAACTTTTACTTAATAATATGTTCAAGCTTTAAGACAACAACCGATTTATAAGTTGATAATTATTATCAAATCAATACTTTTAGTAGAAAATTTACTTTTGAACTCATAAATTGTGAAAATGTAGAGGCCAGTAAGCCCTTAGTTAATTGGACAAACACAACACACTAAATACTCAATTACAGGTGCAAATAACTGTCTTGTTAGGTGGTGACATCGAAGGTGATGGAGAAGAAGAGCTTCTCTCACAACCACTAGGGTCTCTTGGTGATGGTAAGAAGTACACTCTAGTTGCTGCTAAAGACCGTGTTGTTCTTGAGATGTCTTTGTTGCTCATACCTTCGGTTTAGACACTCCTTGGGCAATGGGAACATAATAATATGAATAATTGAAATATGGATCAAAATTCGTGTAAATTGAAACATTAGCATATTACGTAATATAATTACTAACAAAACATCCAAAGGCGAAAATGTGAGTAAATCAAACATTTTTATGGGAAAAATATATAAGAAAATAGCAAATCTTACCAATTACATCATCGAAATATTTTTGTGGTGTGATTATTCGATTGTGGATCCAATAGAGGAGATTGTATAGAGGAAAGATGAAGGGGTGAATAACAAGAAAGAAGCAATTATGTAAAGATTATAACAATATACTTGGTTAGTCATGAAATATGTTTTTTTCTTGATCTTTTTTATGCATTAGTACTTTATGATATTCATTATAAGCGTCCATTAATGACATCAGTTCATGTCCGGCTGTAATGTCTACCATTGCATCAATATGTGACAAATGAAAGGGGTATTTGGCATGCTTTACCCTAACCTTTTCATCTTTGTTGGCACTATGTTTTCCAGTTAACTCGCGTATCTTACCGGTTTATAGTAAGTTACGATCCTCATCATCGCCTACTTTGTTTCGCTCTGGTGCAAACTTTCCGCATTTTTTCTTTACTAGTTTGATTTTTGGTTCAACTTCCAATTTGTATGTCATTATATTGGGGTCTATCCATGTCATGTACGTCTATGTGCTTCCATGCAAAACACAATGCGTTGTTTTTTTAAAACGTAAAGCTGTTATGCAAAACTTATCTTCTAGAGGTAGTCCATCCTAAAGCATCATTTTAGACGAAAACGCGAAGTTCGGGTTGTCAAAAAAGGGTGTGTTGGGGTTTGAAATTCTCAAATGGGTCAATCGGTCAGCAAACAAACTCTCCCTTAAATCGGGGGTAACTCGGCTCCTACTAGTACCATTTAGTCAGGTTTTGAGAGATCAAGTATGACTTTGTCTAGTTCTTGTACTTCTAGTTCTACCTACTTCAAGGACCCCTCTCTGGCATGTAGTTGCTAGTCTTGCTTCAGAGTTTGATTTTTCGTTTTGAGTGCTATTTCGTAGCACTCCCTTGATCTTTATTGACCTACGCAGATCTCTTGAATCCCCCACTTAGTAGGGAATTTTATCATCTGATGAAGCGTAGAGGGCACTACTCCGATGTCATGTATTTATGGTTTCCATGATGACGCTGTGTGGGAACCTACAAAGAATAACGTGAAATGGAACCTATAGATTTTTACCTTGCACACAAACTAGCAGTTGGATTACCCTTAACGAAGTGATTGCTTCAACATTAAATCATAACAAGGTGGTATGATTCTTATCTATGTCTTTTTTGGGTAGTACCAAGTCTTCAAGGGGGACTTCATTAAGATGTTTGTGGAACCGTAATTGACGTACATGGACAATTGGACGTATTTGCATGCCGTACCCTTTTTGAAGTGGAGTATATAGTTACACTTATTTGTGATCTATCAGTGATCATGATGATCACTTGATGGTTCTAAAATCTATCCGCAAGGATGACGGGGTTAATAGTAGTAAATTGAGTGTCGAATTTACAAGGATCACGCTTGAGTTGTAAAAGTGCTTATTAATAAGTATTCAAAGTAAATGGGGGAAATAAGAAGTAAGGGAAGAGGAAAGTATGCTCTTTGAAAATTATAATAAAAGGAAAATAAGGAAAAACAATGATTTTGGTTGGCAAAATAAATTAGAAAACAAGAATCACCACTATAATGAATTAAAGTAAAACAACATATATCAATATTGTGAATACAGTCGGTAACCATCCAATATAGTATTTGCCACAGAAAAACAAAGACCGTGTTAACCGATTTGGTGTATCAAGTATAAAGAAAACCCTTTAAGCATTTAAAAATACAAAAAAGATCAAAAAATGTCTCGCTTCCGGCGGTGAACTAGAAAAGGTAAAAAGACAGGAACTTTCTATGATAGTTAGAAATCATCGAAGTTAAAGGTAGAATCAATCCCTTAAACCAAGTTTTTTCAATCTTTCCAACAAAATAACCTCGTTGGGTGTGGCATAACTATTTTATCTAAAATCAATTTGAACGCCACTTATTTCGAAAGTAAATAAAATATAAGAATGAAGTACTTTGAAAAGAAGCAAATTCACAATCTCAATTCAATAATTCATATATGCAATAATAAATCAAATCATTATAAAGATCATCCAAATCCTTAGATCAAGAGGGAGATTAGCTAGACATGGTTGAATATAAAATAGGATATGAAGAACCGTTAGGTGAATATAAAGTATAAAGATACGCTAGAGGGGGGTTGAATAGAGTATGAAAACTTTTTGCAAAAATCTATCTCAAGGCTTTGAAACTGATTTCAAAGGCCTTGATGTCGATTTGAGCTCTTTGTGACACACTTTGATTTCAAGGGCTTTGAAACTGATTTCAAGGGCCTTGACTTTGTAAACCTGCAAAATAAAGTTAGTCACAGTAAATCAAGATATGGTGCGGAATTAAAGAGATCGACACGTGGATATGTTTACGAAGTTTGACTCTAAATAGCCTACTCTCCGTCCCAGGGTATAACCGTAGGATCTAACTATCTATTATCAGCTTCAAAGAGTCATAGATACAAACTAGAAAAAATCCCCTTCTTCTCTCACTGTAGCCAACGCTACGATCTAGCTCCAACTCTTCACCTTGCTATAATAGCCTAGTTACTTTGCAAAGTAACACACACTCTAGTATAAAACTCTTTAGATATGCGAATGGAGCTCTCGAGTTTTATCTCTCTCTAGGGAATAAAGCTTTTGTAGAAAGAGAGAAAGAAAAACTTGTTTGATTGAATGAAGATGTTTTGGATCGCTTGAAGACTTTGAATATTTCCTGTGTAAGCTTGTCTATCTTCTTCTTCAATCGATATCTTCATTTATAGTCTTCGATGGAGAGGTCTTCTAACCGTTGAAAAAATGACCGTTGTAGATGTTTCTTCTTCTCCATGGAAAACGCTTCTTGGTTGAGATGAGATAGTCGTTGTAGATCTTCTATCGTCTTCATCTCCTTAAAGCACGTTGATCCTTCTTCTACGTAATCTTCTCACGCTTGTTGAAGATCTTTGTATTTTGATCGAGATCTTCAGATCTTGTTGTGAAGATTTCTGAAATCCATTGAGAAGAGATCTCGCGCTTTTGGTTGAGGATCTTTGCGAGATCCTGTTTTGAACCGTATCCTCTAGGTCGTCGAGATTTTCTTTGTTGAGCATATCTTCTTGTTGAGCATATGTCCTTGGAAGATCTTCTTTTGATACTTGGTTGATTTGGTTGATAGAGATCTGAATTCCTTCCAGCCGTTTTGTGCTTTGAAACTTGTTTCAATGCTTTCAAAGGTCTCCATACATTTTAGACAAACACCAAAACACACCAAGCAACTAGAAATACAATCGATATTTTGTTAGTATAAAACCACTTTATTTGTGTTAAGTCTTCCATCACACATATTCAAATATATACTTCAAGGTGGAGTTTTCAATCCCCCCTTGATGGAAGACAACACAAATATCGTCCCTGCATTGTAGAGTTAGCGATGCATATATGTATATCAAAGCAAACTTAAATGCAGAATGCAGAAATATCGAAATTTCGGATCATAAATTTCTCCCCATTTGTCTTTCAACAAGGGAGAAAAGCACGGAAGTTTTAAACGATTACAAACCCATAAAAAGTATTTTCAATACCACTGTAAAACGAAGTCTTTCAAAAACACACATCAAGACATTGATATCAAAACCAAGGGGCTTTGAAATCAATATCAAGGGCCTTGAAATCCATAGTCAGGCTAAGGGTCTTCATTCATGGTACCATCTTGGATTCAGACGCCCTTTCCCGTAATGCTCCTTCATGCACATCTTCCTCCATCGGTCTATAGTATTTTTGATGTCATGATTCTTGAGGGACAAGTCGGTTCGTCTTTCGTCCGTGGCATCTTTGTATTTTTTCACAACCCCAAACTCCTCGATTTGTAAAATATCTGGATCATTAGAAGAAGGTTGACACAATAGGGTGATCCTTGATAATCTTATAACATTGAGTCATGACCTTTTCAGCATCTTGTGTGGTAGCTTGACCATCCTCTTCGGTTAGCGGCTTAATGCTATTGGCAGTTGTGAGAGACAAAGCATTGACATGGAACATCTAATTGATCTTCTGATTTAGGATCCCAAGTAGATCCTGTGTCTCATCTAGACGACTAGTAATCACAGACCTAAAGTTCATTAGATCATATCGCATAGAATTCATGTCTCTTTCCACATCTTCCAATCTCTGTACAATTGTATAATTTCAATCTGGTTGCTCTTTCAAAGTCTACTCCCCTGTCTGTGTTCTTTCAATTCCCATGCAATCAAAGAATGTAATGCTCCGAATCCGCAGGACTCGGGGCGCCACGGGCGAGACCTCACAATGGGCCCCGGCCCTTAGCCTGACAATAATTTCACCGGATCTTGCAACAAGACACAAATAAAGGCAAAAAAAATAACATTTTTATGCAATGTTATGAAACCCGAAAGCGTACAAACTAAAGACTTCAGCCGAAATAAAACACCAAAGACCAAACGCCACACACGCGACATACAATATACATGAACATTATACAAACTCGACTCCAACCAAAACTCACTCCTAAAATGTACGGAACCCCGACTTCCCACTCTTCCGCATCTCTCGACCGCATTCCTAACCTGCAAGGCAATCTACAACAATTGATATAAAACCGTTAGATAATATTCAAAGCATTAGAATCAAGGTGAAAGGCACAAACACAAGTAGATCATCAAAAACACACATCATACTCCAAAGCACACAAATCCGGTTTATTATATTTTTATAATTAAGTCATATCCCGTTCTAATTCAACTTCTTTTATGACACGAGGATCACCCGAAACTCGCCTCGGTCCCCACTTACCGGCAAGGAATGGTACTAATGCATCCGACCGTCTACCTACCCGGGCTAGTCGTCGACAACCTCCTAGCTCTCGCAAGAGCTAGGCAGTGATGTCACCGCCCGTTATCATACACTTGGGCCAATATAATTTAAGGGTCGGTAGTCCTATTACCGGTTTAGTTATTATAACGTAAACAATAAACACACACCACCAAACACACATCAATGCTAATACAAAGAATACGAGCTAAGTAAGTCCGGAGACTTACCTGTCACAAACGCTCAACCCGAAAATATACCGCACTCCGCTTCTCTCAGGAAGATACTCTCATCCTGACTAAACGAGGCACAACATCAGCATCTATCTCTCATTCTAGAAGTCCTTAGACTTCTAGCCCAAAGGACCTCTACAAGGTCATACAACTCACATGCTAGGAAAACACGTTCCTAGTCTCGACGATCTCAACTATAACACGCTATGCTAGGATACTCACATCCTAGTCCACAACCTCAACAATAATACAACCTCAACTCGTAGATTCTCATAAGCTCAACATACAACTTAAAGCCATAAACAACCTCACAAGATCAACCAAACACTCAACGACTTACAACAATCGGCAATCCTCAAAACTCACCAAAGGTCAAAACCATTACTTGGTATTCACTCTAAGTTATGCTAGATCCATCCTAGCATGATACTAATACTAAACATAATAAGATCGAGGTAAGATCATAAGCTCGGGGGAGAGGGTACTCACGTGACGTCAAAAGACGGAAGACGATCTATGGATGTCGATATGGATTCGTTGGCCTTAAACGGGGCGCTTCCGAACCTAGCACCAAACTAAACAAATTTAGCATAACGCTAAATTTGGACATACTACATAGTATATATAAACTATAAAAATAACCCCCGTAATTCAAATCCGAGTTTAAAATATTAAAAACACTTTCCGGACAATTTTGTACAATTTTTAGAAACTTGGTCATAATCCGCAATTAATTCTTTGGGCCATAAATCCAAAATAAATCCAACAAAGGGCAAAATATGTAGTATATATAAATATAAGAATATCCCCGTAATATAATCCAAGGTTAAAAACCACTAACACGTTTTTCGGAGAAAAATATACACTTATAAGAACATGGGCCAAATCAGCAGTTAAAATTATGGGGCCAAATCTGTAATTAAATTCCACAGAGGGTAGATCAGTAATTTCTAAAAAACTGGGTCAAAACTGTAAATGCAAAACATGGGTTACATTTTGTAATTTCACCAAAAGGCTGGGATGCCCGATTTAATAGATAGAAGAAGGGTTTCTTTGAACCCTACTGTTTTCGGCAAAAAAGAGAGGCAAACACGCAGGACCGCAGCGGCTCTGGCGGAGGCGAAAACGAAGGCGCATGCAGGTGCAGGCGAAGGGACTGACGATGGCTCCTGTGGCTTGGGGATTCTGTTACGCTAGAAACGTGTAGCACAAAAGTCTTAAATTTATAACTTGATTTATTTTCCTAACTCCTAGCGAACCCACAATGCATGGGTCGTTTTGTAGCAAGGATAGTATTCCGAGGTCGAACACAAAGACTAAGGTGAAATCGAATCAAATAAGTGATTATGGATAGTGCAAATCTAGTTTAAGAAAAGAGAAAGGAATAAAGAAATGAAAATCATAATGTTTTTGGGTTGGTTTTGGGGTGATCAAACAAGATCACAATTGATGCAAGATTATAAAACAAACTAATAAGTCTAGCTAGCAATACAAACACGAGATATGTGATCAAAGAGAGAAAAGCGGATTCTAGGGGTTAGGAATTCCGGTTATGACATTTGACTCAAGCTTCTAATCAACCTTGGACTAGCTATGGTATGTTGGGAAGGAATGTTTCTCAAATGGGATCAATCACCGGGTAGGTCTCATGATCCACTAATCTCGCAACTAAGGTCCTATCACCGGGTAGGTCTCTAGGAGCCTAAGGTTGGGGAATCTACACAAACCGGATTGCTATCTAGGGGTCTAACCTCTCCTTACCGGGTAAGTCTCTGGAAGGCAAGTCTTAAACATCAATCCTAGCACATTCAGTCCAATAGCGGCTTGTGAGGCTCACTACTACCTATAGTTCATCATCTTTGGTGCCTAAGATCAAGAATCACCGGGTAGGTCTCTCCTCTCACTTAGTTTTCTAGCATTAGGTTACCCTAGGCTAGATTAAGCTTAACAAACACTACAATTTCAACAATCTAACATCCTAACATTCAGATTTATCAATACAAGCACAACAGAGAAAATTACGGGCTGATAATCCAAAACCACGGCCGTGGTTAGGCAAGAACAGGCTGTGATTCTCAACAGTGGTTAGGTTTGAGCAAACAATTCATCCAAGAATACATTTAAGTCTATTCTATCATAGTCCAAGCCATATACATCATTCCATTACCCTAGAATCACACCTATTTAGCCAACAACAAGCATTTTAACATTCAAACTCAACAAGCAAACATTCATGGCTTCCATAGCAAGAAAATAAAATGAAGGAGAAGAGAAACAAGTAAACACAAGTAAACTAAGCTGAATATATGTTTAAGAAAGACTTACAACCCTTCAAAAGAAGGTCTAAATCATTCCTTACAAATCCTTGCAAATGTCTTCAACAAGCTCACTCAAAAACCACTCAAAAACTATAAAAACTCTAAAACTAGTGTTGTTCTTCTTCTTCTCCAAATGAGAGTGTTTTGCTTCCTCCCCAAGAGTAACCTCCAATGGAGTGATGTGTAGTGAGAGAGTGTGGGAGAGAATGTGTGTGAGAGTCAGCCTGCAAGACCACTTATATCTTCCATCAAGGGAAAGAGTCGGTTGTGGAGATCGTGCCAACTGTCCAGAGAGAACCACAGCCAAAACCGCGGGCGCGGAAATGGCCTTTGGGCCGTGGTTTTGGTGGTTCAACTTCCTTTGAATCGTTAAGCCACGAGTTGGTGCAAGGCATGCACCAACAAGGTCCTATGTGTTCTCCTTAGCTCCTAGCTTGCTTCTTAATGAGTCCGGAAGTGTGTCATCACGAGGAATGATCCTCGAATGTATCGATTAAGCTCCAAAAAGTTCCCCAAAATACCTACAAAATCGACAATATTTCGTGTAGACGTCTATCTCGACAATATACATGAATTAAACGTAAACGTCATGAACTAATGCCAAACCATGCATGAATAACGGGAAAAACTATCTAAATGGGTGCCTAAACTAACGTCATAAATCGCGTTATCTGTAATAACCGAAAATTTTTAAGGTCCGTTAAATCTGAATATAACCAAATTCTGATACGTCAATCGGAAATAAAATAAACGAGTTTAAGTTCTATCATTTTATGTAACCTTAATTCACATAAAATGATGAAACTACGTAACCGGAAATAATTT
Source organism: Fagopyrum homotropicum (assembly GCA_033239125.1). Lineage (NCBI taxonomy): Eukaryota > Viridiplantae > Streptophyta > Magnoliopsida > Caryophyllales > Polygonaceae > Fagopyrum > Fagopyrum homotropicum. The sequence continues at coordinate 128,855,451 of BSWB01000003.1, forward strand.
ACGTACCTTTAAAATAAAATAATAACTTATATTAGACGGAAAATAATTCCGTAAATATTCCGCATTTTTTCTTTCGTTTCCGGACGAATAACGAGCATTTTTTTTTCAGCCTCTTGTGTTAATTGAGGAGCAGGCCCAATTACCCAGCCGGCCCAACTTTAACCTTAACCCTAATTTAACCCTAATTCTAATTCTACGTTTAAACTATCCTAACCCTAATCCTAAGCTAAACCTAAGACTGCCGCTTAATCGATCTCGCTCCACTGCAACATACCGCTTCTCCTGGCTTCTGAAGTGGCGATAGCAGCAGCAGCCATCAACGGGATTCGCCGACGCCGGTTGGGAGGAAGGGCTGCCGCTGCTGCAACCGCCAGTCACACCACCGCGCCGCCTCTATCGTCGGTAAGTCTCGCCGGTCTTCTCCGCTAGTTTCCTTCTGGTTCTGTTTCGTTTCGGAACTCACAACAGTGCGATTTCGCACCAGGGCATCGCACCGCCGCACACCCACTGTCCTCGTTCACCGCCTCCTGTCGACCACCAGGGGGCCACCTGTTTGTCTATCTCCCTCTGTTCCTCTATCCTGGTTCGAAGAGTAGCAAGGTCGGATCTGGGCAGTTGCGAGTCACGAGTCCTTCGCCGCCTCTGCTACTTCCTTCCCTTGTGCCAACACCACCGCCGCCCTCTGTCGCCGCTAGGACCGTCGCCGCCGGAACTGGTCTGCAGTAGGTGAGCCGGCCTTCTCCTTCCCTCTCTCCCTTCGTCTTCAGCGCAAACCGACCAACCTCGCCGCCGCTCCAGCCGGTGAGTCGGCTTACTTCTATTTCTGCTCTTTCCTCTCTTCTTTTTGGCCTTATGTTCGTGTGGTTAACTTACGGGCAATCTGACCTTCTTGGACCTGCAGTGACCAGCCGAACCATTCCGTGTTGCTGAGCCGGATCGAAACAAGCAGTGGTTGAGACGTACGTACAGTCCACTCTTGTGTCTTGAATTTGTTTTAAAAAGGGGATTGCAGCAACACTGTTATATAAATGGGTAGACTTTGGATTAAGAGTTATATATGTATAAATCTGTGAAGGTGTTTGATATGGTGGAAATGTATATATATATAAGTACTGCAGTATGTATATATATATATAGAGTGATAAGTATAAAAGGGATAAATTATACTTTTAATGTGAGATATAAATATATATATATATATATGAATAGGTTGGGATTTCGAGACTTATATATATAAAAGAACATAAGAATATATATACTCATGACGTAAGTGTACATATATCCGTACGAGATGGGAAATAAAATATATAGATATATATATATATATATATATATATATATATATATATATATATATATATATATATATATATATATATATATGAGTACCGAATAATTACACAATTAAATAAGTGAGTTGAGGAGATAGGTTAAAGTATATAATACGGATAATATATGTAATAGATGGTAACCGGGAAGGAGGAAGAGTGTTATTCTTTTTCGAGTGGATTCAAGTTTGAACTGGTGACCTATAAGTAGCTAACCGAGAGACACAAAGTATAGAAACAAGTTTTAAAAGGAATAAGAAAGTTTAAGAATAAATTTGAGAAGCCCTGGGCTGAGGGTAAAATGGTCTTTTACCGTAAGAACTTGTTCCGTAATTCCTTAGCATGAGGTTGGACATCTGGATGTGATTTTGATACACATGCCTTATTTGACAGGCGTTTGAGTTACCACGAGTACGGACTGTTTGAGACGTGTTAGAGTGTATTTTGACTCAAGTAAGTCCTTGCGACTTACTTAGCCAGTTTCTGGATATTAGTTGAGTGATAGTGGTTGTGTGTGCTATCTGCGTGTTTTAATAATAATAACTTGATAGGACGACTGTTATTATTCCGTTTAAGGCCTAAGTGTATGTATAACGGGCCGTGACATCACTGCCCAACTCTGCCAGGAGACTGGGAGGTTCTCTATACCCAGACCATACAGGTACACGGTGAGATGCATCGGATCCACTCCTGATGGGTACACGGGGGCGGAGGCGAGGTTTGGGAATCCCTCGTGTCACAAAATAAGTATCATTAGAGTGAATGACTTAAATGAAGATAACAAATGGATTGTTTGAAAGCATGATGAGTGTTTATTATTTTTATGTGTGTGTGCTATTATTGTTCTCCTAATGTTTAGATAACTAGCTAATGGTTGTTTTGTTGTGTTTTTAGATTTACCGTAGGTTAGAACAACATCTGAGTGATCCGAAAGTAGTGGTCAGCCGGGTCTCCGTACTCCTTAGAGTAGGGTTGGGTGTTTACCTTGTGGTTTCTTCCTTCTTGTTAAAGACAGTTAGTCTTTTTGTGGTTTAAGTACTTTATACTGTTAGACGTTGTTGCATTCATCTTTTTATAAAATACTTTTTAGGAATTTCGGTTTTCCTTATTTGTGTCTTGTTGCAAGATCCTAGTAATATTGTTGTCAAACTGAGGTCGGGACCCATTGTGAGGTCCTAACCAGTAATGTCCCGAATTCTAAGAATTCGGGGTGTTACAACATGGTATCAGAGTCAGGTTGGCAACAATGGCACTTGAAATCTTCTGAAAGACCGAATAAGTAATTGAGCAGAACCCGAAAAGGGATCTGAGTTTTAAAAAGAACTTATGGTTTTCAAATGCATGCATAGTCTGGTTGGGAATAGAAAAGTACGGCTGACCACCACTACTACCGCGGATCTCAGTATGCTTAGTATGAACTTTAGGTTTTACTTTAGTTGGACTTATTAGCTTGATTAAACAGATGTTATATAGATAGGTATATGCCGAAGATTAGCAGAATTGTAGTTATGTTATGTCCTTAACGGAGATAACATAATGAGTTTCTCACCCCTTGGACACATCTAAGTAGATTTTGTAGGGTGTCGACGTGAGGATTAGTATGCACATCTTATGTGCATTAGGGTAGACGAACGTCGGACAACTCCTTCGAGCTTGTTGAGGAACGTCGAGACGGAAAAGTGAAGACTCAAAGACAACACCAATTACGATGACAAGAAGAGAATCCCGAATCAACTCAACGGGATCAAATGAAGGATATACAAGAGAGTAGTTCCGGAGAAGCAAGAGATGATCGCCAACTAGGGAATTGAGAAAGACAACGGAGAGGCTCTTTCAAGTTGTGTAAAGTGACTTCACAAACAAAGAGGATGACGTCGAAAATTTGCCATAGACATGAAAGTCAAAAGGGAGATATAATAGCGATCAAGAAAAGGGACCTAAAATTTAAGCTCACTGACAGACTAGGAAGTGAAAGTTGATGCCAAAAGCAAGGCGAAATATGATCACTCTCAACAAGCTAATTGCCACCACAATCCAGATTGATAACCGAGACAGTCAAAAGTATGGAAGTCAACACGAGATACATTATCCATCCAAATAGAAAGAATTAAAGAGCTGCAACTTGGAAGCTTACGCATTGCCAGAAAGGGAAAGGTGGATTTCACCAACGTAGAAGTGGAGTGATCTCGTAGAACACAGGAGAATTTTGACATAGACCGGGATACAACAAGAACCAGCTTCTGTAAAGGCAGTATTACAAGCAACACCCAAGGAAGAAGAGTGTGTGAGAAGAGTATTGGTGAACCCGAGGGTCCCCAATAACTTCTCATTCAAAAGGAATTTAAGCTAACAACACTACAAGTTCATAATAGAGAACCGCAAATAGACGATAACTCAGGTAAAAGAATCACGGAGATGTACCTACAAGCTACCCTAGAAGGATTGAAAAGTCTGTTGATGGAAGAAGAATGATACAACTGGACTCGTAAGAGTATAACAATCTTACAAAAGTGTAGATTGTAGGAGGAGCTAAAGAAGAATAAACAGAGAGACTAGAGGAGATATATTTCACCAAGTATATCAAGCCTCAAAAGAGATGGAAGAAAAGTAAGTCTATGATGTTGTAGAAGGTCAACTACATCCTACTTGGACAACTTAAAAGTTACATGTGCGGGTTAACTAGTGATGGTTAGTTAACCGATAAGAAGAATAACCACAAGGTTATAAAATAATTTTATCGACATCTAGTAAATTTCTTTCGGAGATCCACAACAAAAATGGTGAAGTTAAATCAATACAAGTACTAGTAGCCTGGATGGTAACGTTAAATGAGTCCAATATGATAACTCTAATAAAGAAATTTAAGAGCAGCTCTTGACGGTCGGTAATGACCCTTGATGATAGTAATGGTGAAAAGGGAATTGTTGGGAGTAGTTACTTACTACTGACTACGAAAGATACATATCAGAGTTAGAATGAAGGGATCCCTGTAAGGAGAACTAGAAGACTAAGAGGAAGCAGATGATTGGAAACATGTCCTATGTCTTAGTATTCCACACAAGTAAGACTAATGGTACTCCTTCGGAAAATATATATATATATATATATATATATATATATATATATAGGGTCAGACTGTCTAGATTGACAGGGGAAACCCTTGTGATTAAAGATGTGACACAGAATAATCGGAAATTCCGAGGTGGCACAAACATAAGGAGTATGATGTAAAGCCTTGGTGAAATGTGTGGTCGAGTTGTGAGGTGATTGCAGATAGAATCTACAGATCGACTAAAACATACATAAGAAGGAGTAAAAGTGAAAGACTAAAGGTGGTTATATGGATCCGGTACCACACCAATAAGATGGTTACCGATAGGACTAAAGACTGTAATTTAAGGGAGAAATGGAGGTACTCCATGGAAAATTCAGCTGGACTGATGACCTAAGAGTTGCTGAAAGTAATAAGACCAACCAACGTAGTTGTAAAGTGTGTACGAGAAAACTCAAAGAGATTTAACTATCTTACGGAGTGTAAATATCAAAGAAGGTAAAACGACATGAGTATAAGGAAGACATAATAAATGCGATGCGAGAAATTTGATTGGTGGGAAAATCATATGCACCTAATGTGTTGTATACAAATGGTACCATTGGATGTTTAATAACAATCATATTAATGGACTGATGACACTATGATGGATTTAGTGTAAACCAAGTGTATAACTTATCCAGTGAGAAGGAAAGTCAGGTATCAAAATTGCGAGTTACGATAAATTTTAATTAAAGTTTTGAGATGAGGATGTCCTTAGGAAATCTATGCAAGAGTACAAAGCAACTGAAGTTCCAACACAGAATGGGTAGTAATGATCAACAGACAGTTAGAGACCGATGCAGAGAAGAAAAATGTATAAGACGAGTCACCTAGTAGAAGAGTTCACAAGACAAGCTTGTAAGGCCAAAAGAGATAAAATGTCGACCCGGATATGAGGGTCTAAGGTGCATGGAAGGGATACCTACAATGGAGTGTAAATACAAATGTAGACTTTACAAGTGTGGAGAGGTTTTAACCTCCTCAAAAATATAGGAATTGGAAAGAAATCGCAATGTCGGTATCAAAGAGTTAAGCCCTATAGCGGAAACAAAGGAGTATCATGAAGGCAATGTTGCCGGTAACGCCAGCAAAGGAATGTATATATAAGAACGGCCTTGGTGGACTCGAAAGTCCAAGGTAACCCCAATTATCACGGGACCTAAGTCATCAACACCGACGGTCCATGCAAAGGGAACTGCAAGGGGATGATAACTAAAATCATCAGAACTACAAAGACACTTACCAGCTATCGTTGAAGATTTGGAATGACTATTTAGGTCAAGATGAATGACCCAGTTGAGCTCGAGAAGTACAGTTAGCCTAAGGAAAAAGAAGTGTGGAATAGAAAATGAATTAGCGAAGCATGAAAGGATTAATCGAGCAAATGATGCTCACCAAGAATTTAATGCCAGTATAGGTATGAGAAGAGCAGGTCCGGAATATTGAGATAAGTCAATTATAGAGTGACCGACATCAACTGAGGACGTATAAGTGTTGATTGGTATTGACGAGCAGGTACCGTTAAGAAGAGATATTAGTGACTGCGAATTTAAGAGATAACTTTACCGATGACTTGGAGGAATCCCCAAGTAGGTAACGACAACTTTCTGGGGTGATCTAAAGATACAGAGAGAATCGGTTAGAGGTTGCTTACTAGTTGGTTAAGAACAGTCTACGGGTGAGTAAGAGAGTAAGGATCTGTTTGAGGAGGATCTTGATAGTAGTAGAAGAAAAGTATAGGCAGGAGTTGGGTAAATCATGTTGACCCTTAGAAAGACGCCATTGTGACTAATGGGTGTTACACCAAAAGCGTGGTAGGCCCATAAACCACAGATGAAGAAAATCAATGTTAGGTTAACTTTGTTTTCAATAAGGAATTTGCGATCTATATGAAAAAGTCCACTTGGGTGTGTGATTGTGTGGAGTTATATAAATTTTAAAGCTTGACAAGAAGTAGGTGAAAACAATTAATTAATGAACGATCCGATAAGGTCACATTGAGGAAAACGAGCCAAGCAGTTTGTATTACAAAGAGCATTAGACACTTAGTAAAGTGCCGACAGAAGTGTAAGATCATTATTTCAGAATCAATAGTCGGGAACTTTCGAAAGAAAAAAGCAGGTGCGCCAATGGAAGGAAAAGTTTGGTAGAGTCATCAAATGAGCTGGAAGTAAGTTTAGGAAACAAACCGTTGAGCGAGTACCTACCAAACCCGAGACACGTGTCAGCCATGAGGACCTGACAGTTGAGCCTGACCATACATTTGTAGAGTACTTAGTAGCTGTCTTGGAGCGCAGTACTAGATGTCGGTGGTCCAAGGAGATACCTATGTTGAGGATCCAGTGGTCTAGACGAGGAGTTGATGAGGCCACTTGGGAGAGACTGAGGAGAGTATTAGACGTAACTATCCCGAGTTCTTTGCGGAGTTAGAGGTTACTCCTATTTGACGAGTTAGTACTCGGATGTTGTGTTGTTTGACCTTTCAGGTTTTTATATTGATTTGAGTGATTACGTTTTATGTGACACATGTCTGCTGTTGATGTTTGAGTAGTTGCTTGTAGCCAACGAAAATGTCGAGAAAATTAAATATACCAAAGGAAATGCGCGATTAAGAGAATTATTCTAAGTTTCGGGACGAAACTTCTTTTAAGGGGGCACTGATGTAATAACCGAAAATTTTTAAGGTCCGTTAAATCTGAATATAACCAAATTCTGATACGTCAATCGGAAATAAAATAAACGAGTTTAAGTTCTATCATTTTATGTAACCTTAATTCACATAAAATGATGAAACTACGTAACCGGAAATAATTTACGTACCTTTAAAATAAAATAATAACTTATATTAGACGGAAAATAATTCCGCAAATATTCCGCATTTTTTATTTCGTTTCCGGACGAATAACGAGCATTTTTTTCAGCCTCTTGTGTTAATTGAGGAGCAGGCCCAATTACCCAGCCGGCCCAACTTTAACCTTAACCCTAATTTAACCCTAATTCTAATTCTACGTTTAAACTATCCTAACCCTAATCCTAAGCTAAACCTAAGACTGCCGCTTAATCGATCTCGCTCCACTACAACATACCGCTTCTCCTGGCTTCTGAAGTGGCGATAGCAGCAGCAGCCATCAACGGGATTCGCCGACGCCGGTTGGGAGGAAGGGCCGCCGCTGCTGCAACCGCCAGTCACACCACCGCGCCGCCTCTGTCGTCGGTAAGTCTCGCCGGTCTTCTCCGCTACTTTCCTTCCGGTTCTGTTTCATTTCGGAACTCACAGCAGTGCGATTTCGCACCAGGGCATCGCACCGCCGCATGCCCACTGTCCTCGTTCACCGCCTCCTGTCGACCACCAGGGGGCCACCTGTTTGTCTATCTCCCTCTGTTCCTCTATCCTGGTTCGAAGAGTAGCAAGGTCGGACCTGGGCAGTTGCGAGTCACGAGTCCTTCGCTGCCTCTGCTACTTCCTTCCCCTGTGCCGACACCACCGCCGCCCTCTGTCGCCGCTAGGACCGTCGCCGCCGGAACTGGTCTGCAGTAGGTAAGCCGGCCTTCTCCTTCCCTCTCTCCCTTCGTCTTCAGCGCAAACCGACCAACCTCGCCGCCGCTCCAGCCGGTGAGTCGGCTTACTTCTATTTCTGCTCTTTCCTCTCTTCTTTTTGGCCTTCTGTTCGTGTGGTTAACTTACGGGCAATCTGGCCTTCTTGGACCTGCAGTGACCAGCCGAACCATTCCGTGTTGCTGAGCCGGATCGAAACAAGCAGTGGTTGAGACGTACGTACAGTCCACTCTTGTGTCTTGAATTTGTTTTAAAAAGGGGATTGCAGCAACACTGTTATATAAATGGGTAGACTTTGGATTAAGAGTTATATATGTATAAATCTGTGAAGGTGTTTGATATGGTGGAAATGTATATATATATATAAGTATTGCAGTATGTATATATATGAATAGGTTGGGATTTCGAGACTTATATATATAAAAGAACATAAGAATATATATACTCATGACGTAAGTGTACATATATCCGTACGAGATGGGAAATAAAATATATATATATATATATATATGTATATGAGTACCGAATAATTACACAATTAAATAAGTGAGTTGAGGAGATAGGTTAAAGTATATAATACGGATAATATATGTAATAGATGGTAACCGGGAAGGAGGAAGAGTGTTATTCTTTTTTGAGTGGATTCAAGTTTGAACTGGTGACCTATAAGTAGCTAACCGAGAGACACAAAGTATAGAAACAAGTTTTAAAAGGAATAAGAAAGTTTAAGAATAAATTTGAGAAGCCCTGGGCTGAGGGTAAAATGGTCTTTTACCGTAAGAACTTGTTCCGTAATTCCTTAGCATGAGGTTGGACATCTGGATGTGATTTTGATACACATGCCTTATTTGACAGGCGTTTGAGTTACCACGAGTACGGACTGTTTGAGACGTGTTAGAGTGTATTTTGACTCAAGTAAGTCCTTGCGACTTACTTAGCCAGTTTCTGGATATTAGTTGAGTGATAGTGGTTGTGTGTGCTATCTGCGTGTTTTAATAATAATAACTTGATAGGACGACTGTTATTATTCCGTTTAAGGCCCAAGTGTATGTATAACGGGCCGTGACATCACTGCCCAGCTCTGCCAGGAGACTGAGAGGTTCTCTATATCCAGACCATACAGGTAAACGGTGAGATGCATCGGATCCACTCCTGATGGGTACACGGGGGTGGAGGCGAGGTTTGGGAATCCCTCGTGTCACAAAATAAGTATCATTAGAGTGAATGACTTAAATGAAGATAACACATGGATTGTTTAAAAGCATGATGAGTGTTTATTATTTTTATGTGTGTGTGCTATTATTGTTCTCCTAATGTTTAGATAACTAGCTAATGGTTGTTTTGTTGTGTTTTTAGATTTACCGCAGGTTAGAACAGCAGCTGAGTGATCCGAAAGTAGTGGTCAGCCGGGTCTCCGTACTCCTTAGAGTGGGGTTGGGTGTTTACCTTGTGGTTTCTTCCTTCTTGTTAAAGACAGTTAGTCTTTTTGTGGTTTAAGTACTTTAGGCTGTTAGACGTTGTTGCATTCATCTCTTTATAAAATACTTTTTAGGAATTTCGGTTTTCCTTATTTGTGTCTTGTTGCAAGATCCTAGTAATATTGTTGTCAAACTGAGGTCGGGACCCATTGGGAGGTCCTAACCAGTAATGTCCCGAATTCTAAGAATTCGGGGTGTTACATTATCAGATTCGATGGTGACGACGGTGACATTGCCGGCAGCTAGGGCAGGTGGGACAACGTTGGCTGCGACCGGCAACGGAGGTTGTGCTGGGTCTAGGGTGGTTGCGTCTCTTCTCCGGCGGTTGGCGGCAACACATGGCTCAGGAAGGCAAACTGCAGAGAGCTATAGGCGGTGGGCTCCGGGGTGGAAAAAGATGGGAGAAGGGAGGAGAGGTGGCGAGGCCAGCAATGGTGGAGTGAAGGCGTCAACAACGCTCTTTCCGGTGGCTCAAAGGAGAGTTGCAGCTCGACAGAGTGAGGCTCATTCTAGTCCCGACGAGTGTAGATGTTGTGAAGGGAAACAAAGAGTTAAGAGGAGGTGTGTTTCTAGCTAAAGAAGTAGATGGTTGCAGGAGAAGAGAGAGTAGAGAGCAGCAAGGAGTGAAACGAGGGGCCGGCTAGGGAGGAGGGTGCAAAGACATAGGTTGGGCAGCAGGCCTATGTTCAGTAGTGCAATACTACAAGGCTGGGCACAAAAAAAAGCCTTCACCACACAGAGGAGAAAGAGAACGGAAAAAAAGGAAAAAAAGAAAATAAATAAATAAATAAATAAATAGGGAAAATGGGAATGAAGTAAACTCGATCAAAAACATTTGGAACGGGATTTCTGAATTAGAAAATTTCCGGATCTTTCAAAAAATAAAATATGGAAAAAATATGTATAAGCTCGAAAAATATAATTTGAAATACAAAAACCATTCTCGTAATTTATTTTATGAGATTATATAATAATTTAAACACGGGAAATAAAATATATCGATAAAAGCCGAAAAAAATAAATATCGTAAACGCACCTAAAATTGGGGCGTTACAAAGAATTCTTCATCCAATTCTCCAACAACATTAACTTGCTTCTCATCAGAATAATCAACAGAAAAATAACGAAAGATTTTAGGGAGCAAGTTTGCATAGGGTAGAGGGGTGTCACTAGGGGAGTTGATAGAGAGAAGCATATGGTTCAAAATAATTCCAGGAAGGTCAAGATCTAGCCCATTCAGCACATAGTACAAAAATGCAAGCAACTAGTTTGTAAGCACATCCCGATTATTAATCCTCGGTACCACACATCTCACCAACAAATCACACACTATTCTAGCCTCAAGAGTCAAATAGGTAACGGTAGGTTGTGGCAGAGAGTTGGGCAGAAGAAATTGCTCTTTGGCCATTTTAACAATTCTAGAGGGGGTCGGATGGTCAAACGAGTTGAAGGCAGGAAGTCTTAGAATCTAAGCAATTATTGAAGAGGAAAGAACGATTTTCTTACCTTTGACCACTGATTCCAGAATAAGTTCTCCTTGTTCCCTTCGTGTGGTCAGGTTGACAAAGAACAGCCCTGTTAACCTTGGGTATGTTGTCTCCCCGGGATTGAGAATCAACCAGATTGAACTGGCTTGAAGCACGGTAAGACCTAGTAGGGCAAGAGAGACGAAGAGTTCCCGATCAACTAATTCGCACATGCATAGTTCTCATTCGTTGAACCCGGCAAGCCACTTCTAACTGCAGTTTGACTCCCAAACCAGTGTGATAGAAGACCGGTTTTAGTGCAAATTTCCACATCGTCCATGGAGAATAAGGAATCGGAGCTAGAGTCGGAGTCGGAAGAGAGGTGAACGATCCTCTGTTGTTTGGGAGCAGAGGATGATGCTTCATCAACTGAAGATCTCTTGCGAAGAAAAGATGAAGCTGAAGAGATAAAGAAAGAAGAAAGGTGGTATTTAAGAGAAGAAGTCACATCAGCATAGGTTCACTAGGATCTTGGGAAAATTAAAATCTTGGAAGAACCAAATTTGATTAGAATTCTTTCCATAAATTTTGTAACCACTTTTCAAATTTCTTTGAATTTGAAAATAAAGGCTTTTGAAATCATTTTAAAAATCCTTCTTTAAAATAATTTAAGGATCAAAATATCTAAACGATATTAATCCCAAAATGGATCCGTGAAATTCAATTTGCCCTTGAACTCCATTTCAAGGCCCTTGAATTGCATTTTAAGTCCCTTGAAATTGAGAAGTGGGGGTTGCATACGAAGGAGAAAATAAAACGATTTACTCCCCCTACGTTAATGCTTCCTTGTTCAACATACCAAGCTCTAATGTAATAAAATCAGGTAGAGGCTTAGTAAAGATATCTGCAAGCTGCAAGTCAGTTGATATAAAATAAATAGAAACATCACCTTTTTCAACATGATCACGTATGAAGTGATGCCTTACATCGATATGCTTTGTCCTTGAATGCTGCAGAAGATTTTTAGTAATTGAAATAGCACTAGTATTATCACATTTTATAGGGATACCTTTCAAATCAAAGCCAAGATCACGAAGTTCTTGAGCTATCCATAGAATTTGTGCACAATAGGCTCCCGCAACTATGTATTCAGCTTCAGTTGTGGATAGGGCGACAAAGTTTTGCTTCTTAGAGTGCCAACTGATTAGGGATGCCCCTAAGATTGGCAACATCCAGAAGTACTTTTTCTATCGACCTTATAACCTGCAAAGTCTGCATTTGAATAGCCAACAATGTGAAACGAACTTTGATGTGGGTACCATAACCCTAAATCCTTAGTGCCATTGAGATACCGAAATATCCTTTTCACAGCTATCAATTGTGACTCTTTAGGATCAGCTTGAACTCTTGCACACATGCAAACGCTAAACATAATGTCAGGTCGACTAGCGGTTAGATATAACAAAGAACCGATCATACCTCGATACTCCTTTTGTACAACACGTTTTCCATCTTTTTCATGGTCAAGCGAAAGTGTAGAACTCATAGGAGTCTTTGCAACCTTGGATTGATCCATCTTATACTTCTTAAGCAAGTCCTTGGTATACTTGCTTTGATTGAGAAAAAATTCCTTTCTTTGCTTGTGTAACTAGTAGTCCAAGAAAGAAATTTAACTCACCCATTAGGCTCATTTCGAATTCCATGCACATAATATCTGAAAATTTCTTGCATAGGGAATCATTAGTAGCACCGAATAATATATCATCAACATAGATTTGTACTAATAGAATATCATTGCCTCTGGTTTTGATAAATAAAATTTTGTCAATCAAACCTTTTTTGAAATTGTTTTCAAGGAGATACTTGGACAATCTTTCATTCCAAGCTCGAGGAGCTTGCTTAAGACCATAAAGAGCCTTGTCCAATTTAAAAACATGATCCGAAAAATCATCATTTTCAAAACCAGGTGGTTGAGCAACGTAGACTTCTTCTTCTAAGAAGCCATTTAGAAAAGCACATTTTACATCCATTTGAAATAACTTTATGCTCATGAAAGATGCAAATGCAAGTAGCATACGTATGGCTTCTAACTTGGCAACCGGAGCAAAAGTCTCCTCATAGTCAATGCTTTCCTCTTGGTTATAGCCTTGAGCTACAAGTCGTGCTTTATTTCGAATGACTTTACCGTTTTCATCCAACTTGTTTCGAAAAACCCATTTAGAAAAGCACATTTTACATCCATTTGTAGTAAGAGTCCAAACCTTGTTTCTCTCAAACTCATTTAGTTCATTTTGCATGGCAATGATCCAGTAGGGTTCTTGAAGAGCTTGAACATAATTCTTCGGCTCAATAAAAGACACGAACGCCGAGAACGCACATAGGTTGTTAACTTTGGATCGAGTTTGAACTCATGCGTTTGGATCTGAGATCACATTCTCTTGTGGATGGTATGAAGAATGTTGAAACTTCCTTCGTCTAAGATCCTAGGTTTTTGCCTTCACCGCCCCTGCGGTGAAGAGGGCCGCCCCCGCGTCCAACCGCCCCTGCAGCTGTGAGATCCGCCCCTGCGGATGGTGCGACAGATTGCGTCGGTTTGTTTTCGTCGTTTTATCTCTCTTCCATAGATAGAATACCCGATATTCTATCTTATGGGCCGGTTTTCTTGTTTTCTTTCTAACCCTAGACGTCCTTCCCGTCTAGCGTTCCAGCCCTCCTATATATTCTCTTCCTTCTCTCCTTTTTCCCGTTCCTTGCTATCGCCTTCAAACCCTAGAGAGCTGCAGCCGTCCTTTGCTTCCTGCAACTTCGCTGAACGTGTAAGTTTATTCCTTCCTGGTTCTTCCTCACGTTCTTACAGTGCTGCATGTCTTCTCTTTCTGTTTTGGTTTCTCCCTTGCGTTCCTTTCCTTTCTTCTTATCAAAGGATCAAGCATGAGCCTTGATTCTTGTGGAGTGTTCCGTTGTTGACTTTTCGTTGTTCTCAGGCTCTCTAGAGTTGAGTCTTGACGTGTTGGAACCAAAGGTTCGAGCTTTGGTTGCCCCTGCTGTGAGATCTGTCGAAGAGAAGCCCGACAATAGCTTCTGACGAAGATCCGCCCCTGCGCCTGCATAGAGCCGCCCCTACGCCTCTGTCACAGCCGCCCCTACGCCTGCACAGAGCCGCCCCTGCACCTCTGTTCAGCCGCCCCTGCGCATCCGTCTAACCGCCCCTGCGGTTTCTCTGCAGTAACTCCCGTCTTTGGTGAGTTGCTTCCTTCTTTCCTTTCCTCGTTCCTTCCTTGGTTCCTTATGGTTGTTCCCGGTTCCCCTGAGTTGTTGTAAGACTAAGGTTGAGCCCTTAGCATGTATTGATCTCTTAGAGATCTTTGAGACTAGAAGTCATAGACTTCTAGCAACCGTTCCATTCTTGATTCATGTTGCTTGTTCGTACAGGTTTTCCTTGCTCCTTTCCTGAGAAAAACTGAGCTCCCTTGTGTGTTTCTGAGTTGTTCGCTGATCTCTTGTGTTACCTTCATGTGAGGTAAGTCCCTTGGACTTACTTAGCTTCATTCCGCATATTAGTTGGATTGTTTTGGCTTGTTTGTGTTGCTATCATGTTTATAACGGATAATTGAAATAGGATTCACCCTTTGTTACCCTTATTTGGCCCAAGCATATTATAACCGGGCGGTGACCACTTGTCTAGTTCTACAGGAGACTAGAATATGCTCTTGCAACCCAGACCCGTAGGTAACGGGTAGTACTGATCTATTCCTATTGGTAGACGGAAGCCGAGGCGAGTTTTGGGAGATTCTCGTGTGACAAAAGAAGTTGAATTAGTAATGGATAACCTTAATGAAATAACCGGTTGATGTGTAAGCATGCTATGTGTTTTCTTTACCTTATGTGTGTTTGTGCCTTTACACTCTTCCTTATACCTAGAATGTTAGCTAACGGTTTATACCGTCGTTGTAGATGTTCCGCAGGTGCAAGATGCTGCTGAGTGATCCGGATGGTGTGGTCACCCGGGGTTCCCGTACATTATAGGACGGGATCGGGTTTTTGTTTTGTTTGTTGTTTCCCTTTTGTTTTGAACCCGATTGTGGAGCTTTTGTGTTTTCTTTTAGTTTGAACCTTTGGTTTTATATTAAGTTTTGGTTTTTCATTTGTATGTGCCTTGTTGTAAGATCCGTTTGATGTTGTTACTCTAAGGGTCGGGACCCATTGTGCGGTCCTAGCCCGTAGCACTTCAAGTTCCCAAAACTTAGGGTGTTACAATATGGTATCAGAGCCAGGTTGGCAACAATGGCACTCGAAATCTTCTACAAGTCGGATGGATAAATAAATAGAACCCGCAAGGGGTCTAACATTTTCAAAAGGGGGTTTTGTTTTAACCTTTCGGTCTGGGATAGATGTACGGGCGACCACCACTACCTCCGCGGATCTCAGCAGTGTAGATTCTTTTGCGTATATGTGCTTTTTTTGGAGTTTTGCTTTAGTTGTAGCGTGGCCTTATATATATATATATATATATATATATATATATATATATATATATACATATATAGTCTGATATATTATCCTTATAGCAGATGGCGCGTACTAGAGCTACATCTGCTATGGGGCGAGGAAGGGGTCGACCACCACTTCCACCTGCCATACGTGGACGAGGACGTGCAAGAAGACCTCCACTAGCTAGAGGTCGGGGCCAAGCCCCAGTTGCTGATCCGCCTATCCTTGAGGCATTCGCTGAAGACGTTGCTGAGAGCATTGTTCCTGAGACTGGAAATGGGACCGTTGCTAGGTCTGGAGCACAGAGAGCGTCATCAACAGAGTCTACACGAGTGTCTAGTGGAGCTTCTGCATTTCGTGACTATGTGACGAGGATTGAGGAGGCTATCAGGACTGGAGGACCAGTACCAGTGCCGCCAGTTCCTACGAGATCAACTGAGGTTTCGCAAAGAGTTACACAAGTTGTTGCCCCGCCTGCTGGAGTTGCTGAGGTTGTTAGAGCGCCGGCTGAGGCAAAAGAGCCAAAGCCTGACAGTTGGTTGAAGGCTTTCGACCAGCTGAAGGTTCCAGTTTTCGTGGGAAGGACTGGCTTGGAGGTGGAACAATGGCTAAAACAAGTGGATTCTGCTATGGAGGCTATCGGTTGCCCCAAGGGACGTCGAGTCAACATAACACAGACACTGATGAAGGATCAGGCTCATTCTTGGTGGAGGACAATTCGCAACAAGGTCACCAGTTATGAGCAGATGAAGACAGTGATCAAGGATCGCTATTGCCCTGCAGCCATGAGGAGGGATCGTCTTCAGGATTTCCTTGAGGCTGGATTCGAGGATTTGCCTATTGCTGAGATCATTCTCAAGTTTCAAGGCGAGTTGGCGTTGCTAAGTCCGTCCGCACCACCGGACGATCAACATGTTTACCTTTTCTCTCGGAGGTTGAGAGAATCGACACGCTCTTATCTTACTTGTTTCCGTTGCGAGTCTTTGGCGGACTACCAGGATAGAGCTTCTACTTATGAGAGAGACCGACCGGGTCAGAGGAGAGCTTCTCAGACAGGAGGTCCTGAGAAGAGACAGAAGACTGGATCAGCTAGTGCTGGAGCTGTAGCAGCTGGTTTTGGGCGTATTCAGACGCCTGGACGTTCTAGTTTCCAGTAGAGTTCTGATAGAGGACGGCAGTGTCATAACTGCGGAGTAGCTGGACACATTCAAGCTGACTACAAGAAGCCAGCAGTGACTTGCTTTTCTTGTGGCAAGCCCGGACACAAAGCTCGTTTTGTCGTCAGGGCAAGGCGCTATCACAACAGGGTTCTTCACCTACTAGTATTGTTGGAGGAGGACAGAGATCATAGTACCAACAGCAGCAGCAAAGAGTTTCTGGTTCTGCCGCTCCTCAGGGTTCCACTCCGGGAAAAAGGAGAGGTAGAGGACGTATTGGTGGATCTACAGACACTAGAGATGCACCAGCCCGAGTTTATGAGTTGAGGAGTGCTGTAGAGCCGATAGTGCCAACAGCTATAGGTACCATTCACATTAATGGTTTTTCTATCAGAGTTCTTTTCGATACTGGTGCTACGCATTCTTTTATATTTGATGCATGGTTAGATAGATTGGCCATAGTTACTGTAGAAGGTAGACCCTTCTTTATAGGATTACCCGATGGGAGTAAGATACGAGGTACGCGAGAGGTTCGCGATTGCCCTATTAGATTGGGAGGTTGCGATTGGCCAGCTAACTTCTTCGTCATGTACTTAGTACATGAAGAAGTTATTCTGGGCATGGATTGGATGGATCGATATCGAGCAGTTTTGGAGATCAGTAAGAGGACAGTGACTGTAACTACAGATGCAGGTCATGTTGAGATCTTCCGAGGATGGGATTTAGGGAAGACTGGTACAGTTATCAGTGTAGTTCAAGCTGCGAGACTTATCAGTCAGGGATGTGAGGCTTTTTGGTGCTATGCCATGAAGGATAGTACAAGTCCAGCTTTGGAGAAGATTCCAGTAGCTTGCGAGTTTGTTGACATCTTTGGAGAGTCATCAGGTTTACCTCCACAAAGGAGTGTAGACTTTGGCATCGAGCTAGAGCCCGGTACTAGACCAATCTCTAAGACTCCTTATCGTATGGTGCCTATCGAGATGCTTGAGTTGAAGAAGCAGCTTGAGGAGGTAGCAGAGAAGGGCTTCATCCGCCCTAGTGTATCTCCTTGGGGCGCACCAGTTCTCTTCGTCAGGAAGAAAGATGGGTCGATGAGGTTATGTATCGACTACCGAGAGCTGAACAAGGTGACGATCAAGAACAAGTACCCTTTGCCCCGTATCGACGATCTTTTGAATCATCTGCATGGAGCTTCAGTGTTTTTGAGGATTGATCTGAGATCTGGATATGACCAACTGAGGGTGAGAGAGCAGGACGTAGCCAAGACATTGTTTTGGATCAGATATGGACACTACGAGTTTGTAGTGATGCCATTCGGGCTCACGAATGCACCCGCAGTCTTCATGGAGTTGATGAACAGCATCTTCATCGACTTCCTAGACTAGTTTGTAGTCGTCTTCATCGACGGCATTCTTGTTTACTCTCGCAATAGAGATGAGCATGCAGGACACTTGAGAATTGTTCTTCAGGTCTTACAGGACAGAGAGTTGTTCGCCAAACTCTCTAAGTGTGAGTTTTGGATGTCCGAGGTAGCATTCCTTGGTCACATTGTTTCAGCTGAAGGGATCAAGGTAGATCCGGAGAAGATCGAGTCAGTAGCTTCTTGGCTGCCACCTAAGAGCATTAAGGAGGTTCACAGTTTCTTAGGATTGGCAGGCTACTTCAGGCGTTTTGTTGAGGGCTTTTCTGTTATCGCCCGACCGCTCACTTCCTTGCTGCAGAAGTCTACAAGGTTCGCATGGTCCGAGTCGTGCCTGCAGAGCTTCAAGGAGCTGAAGAAGAGGTTAACCTCTGTTCCTATCCTAGCTCAGCCAGAGGGCATTGAGGATTTTGTGGTTTACAGCGACGCATCCAAGCTGGGCTTGGGATGTGTTCTGATGCAGAGGGGAAAGGTGATCGCTTATGCATCTCGACAATTAAAGACGTACGAGGAGAATTACCCTACCCATGATCTTGAGTTAACTGTTGTTGTTCATGCTTTGAAGATTTGGAGGCATTATCTATACAGAGCTACGTGTCAAATTTCCACAGACCACAAGAGTCTGAAGTACATATTCACTCAGCGGGAGTTGAATAACCGTCAACGCTGATGGTTGGAGTTGATCAAGGATTTTGATCTTGAGATCTTATACCACCCGGGGAAAGCTAATGTGGTGGCAGATGCCCTGAGTAGGAAGACTCCCCGAGAGATGGCGATCGCTAGACTGACAGCTCAGCCACAATTACAGCGAGATTTGGCATGGCTAGAGATGGATATCTACTTCCCAAATTCCGACAGCTAGTTGTCCACCTTGGAGATAGTACCTGATCTGTTGGCCAAAATCTGACAGAAGCATGAAAGTTGCCCAGCTTTGACACAGATCCGAGACCGGATGTCTCGAGGAGAGGCACCACAGTTTGCAGTTGGTGCTGACGGAGTTTTGAGACGCCAGGAGTGTGTTTGTGTACCGTCAGATCGAGAGTTGAGACAGAGGATCCTTCAGGAGGCTCACTCTTCACCTTACTCAGTACAACCTGGTGCGAGTAAGATGTATCAGGATATCAGACGCTCTTTCTAGTGGGGAGGTCTGAAGCCAGATATGACGAGATATGTAGCTCAGTGTGCGACCTGTCAACAAGTCAAGATCGAGCATCATAGACCCGGAGGTGAGCTACACCCACTCCCCGTTCCTCAGTGGAAGTGGGAAGACATCTCTATAGATTTTGTGACTGGTTTGAGACCGAGTCGTGGTTTTGATGCTATTTGGGTCATAGTAGATCGACTGACGAAGACCGCACATTTCATTCCGATCAAGGAAACATGGCCGGTAAGTCGATTAGCAGAGGAGTTCACGAGACAGATAGTGAGACTACATGGAGTACCTAGGACCATAGTCTCTGACAGAGAGGGAAGGTTCACTTCGAGGTTCTGGAAGCAAGTTCATTCCGCCCTAGGTACGAGTCTACAGTTCACGACAGCTTATCATCCTCAGACCGATGGTCAGTCTGAGCGGACCATCCAGACTTTTGGAGCACATGTTGTGAGCCTGTGTGTTAGACTAGGGACAAGTGTAGCCAAATCACCTTCCCTTAGTGGAGTTTTCATACTACAACAGTTGGCACGCATCGATCAGGATGGCTCCTTATGAGGCTTTATATGGACAGAGATGCCGTACACCGCTGTGTTGGGACGAGCCTACTAGTGCCAGCGGAGTAGCACCCGAGCAGATTCATGATGACATGGCTCGAGTAGCAGTGATCCGAGAGCGGATGTTAGCAGCACAAAGTCGAAAAAAGTCTTATGCTGATAAGAGGTGCAAACCTCTAGAGTTCAGAGTTGGAGCTCAGGTTTGGTTGAGAGTATCCCGACACGAGGCGTCAGACGTTTCGGTGTCAAAGGGAAGTTGAGTCTTAAATATGTTGGACCGTTCGAGATTCTGGAGCGAGTTGGAGAGGCAGCATACAGACTTGCGTTGCCACCGAGACTCGAGGGTGTTCACCCAGTTTTCCATGTGTCTCAGCTACGGGAGTACATACCTGACCCGAGACACATCGTCAGTCATGAGGATCTAGTGATCGAGCCAGACCACACGTTCGTAGAGCACCCGGTGTCTGTTTTAGAGCGTCGTACAAGACGCTTACGTTCAAAGGACATACCGATGATGAAGATACAGTGGTCGAGGCGAGGAGCCGATGAGGCGACTTGGGAGACAGAGGATAGTATCCAGAGGAACTATCCGGAGTTTTACGCTGAGCTTGTTGCACCTTTAGCTTAGTCTGTTGTTTGGTTTTTCCTTTGTTGCATTGTGAACGCTTTTGTGTGACGTTTTGTGTTACGTGCCCCGAGTGGGAATATATGAGCTCAGTTCAATTTCTGTGTTTTGTTGCGACCGTTTGGCTTTTGCAAGTTTCGGGACAAAACTTCTTTTTAGGGGGATCTGATGTAAGATCCTAGGTTTTTGCCTTCACCGCCCCTGCGGTGAAGAGGGCCGCCCCCACGTCCAGCCGCCCCTACGGCTGTGAGATCCGCCCCTGCGGATCGTGCGACAGATCGCGTCGATCTGTTTTCGTCGTTTTATCTCTCTTCCATAGATAGAATACCCGATATTCTATCTTATGGGCCGGTTTTCTTGTTTTCTTTCTAACCCTAAACGCCCTTCCCGTCTAGTGTTCCAGCCCTCCTATATATTCTCTTCCTTCTCTCCTTTTTCCCGTTCCTTGCTATCGCCTTCAAACCCTAGAGAGCTGCAGCCGTCCTTTGCTTCCTGCAACTTCGCTGAACGTGTAAGTTAATTCCTTCCTGGTTCTTCCTCACGTTCTTACAGTGCTGCATGTCTTCTCCTTCTGTTTTGGTTTCTCCCTTGCGTTCCTTTCCTTTTTTCTTATCCAACGATCAAGTATGAGCCTTGATTCTTGTGGAGTGTTCCGTTGTTGACCTTTTGTTGTTCTCAGGCTCTCTGGAGTTGAGTCTTGACGTATTGGAACCAAAGGTTCGAGCTTTGGTTGCCCCTGCTGTGAGATCTGTCGAAGAGAAGCCCGACAATAGCTTCTGACGAAGATCCGCCCCTGCGCCTGCACAGAGCCGCCCCTGTGCCTCTGTCACAGCCGCCCCTACGCCTGCACAGAGCCGCCCCTGCACCTCTGTTCAGCCGCCCCTGCGCATCTGTCTAACCGCCCCTGCGGTTTCTCTACAGTAACTCCCGTCTTTGGTGAGTTGCTTCCTTCTTTCCTTTCCTTGTTCCTTCCTTGGTTCCTTATGGTTGTTCCTGGTTCCCCTGAGTTGTTGTAAGACTAAGGTTGATCCCTTAGCATGTGTTGATATCTTAGAGATCTTTAAGACTAGAAGTCATAGACTTCTAGCAACCGTTCCGTTCCTGATTCGTGTTGCTTGTTCGTACAGGCTTTCCTTGCTCCTTTCCTGAGAAAAACTAAGCTTCCTTGTGTGTTTCTGAGTTGTTCGTTGATCTCTTGTGTTACCTTCGTGTGAGGTAAGTCCCTTGGACTTACTTAGCTTCATTCCGCGTATTAGTTGGATTGTTTTGGCTTGTTTGTGTTGCTATCTTGTTTATAACGGATAATTGGAAATAGGATTCACCCTTTGTTACCCTTAACTGACCCAAGCATATTATAACCGGGCGGTGACCACTTGTCTAGTTCTACAGGAGACTAGAATGTGCTCTTGCAACCCAGACCCGTAGGTAACGGATAGTACTGATCTATTCCTATTGGTAGACGGAAGCCGAGGCGAGTTTCGGGAGATTCTCGTGTGACAAAAGAAGTTGAATTAGTAATGGATAACCTTAATGAAAGATAATAACCGGTTGATGTGTAAGCATGCTATGTGTTTTCTTTACCTTATGTGTGTTTGTGCCTTTACACTCTTCCTTATACCTAGAATATTAGCTAACGGTTTATACCGTCGTTGTAGATGTTCCGCAGGTGCAGGATGCTGCTGAGTGATCCGGATGGTGTGGTCACCGGGGTTCCCGTACATTATAGGACGGGATCGGGTTTTTGTTTCGTTTGTTGTTTCCCTTTTGTTTTGAACCCGACTGTGGAGCTTTTGTGTTTTCTTTTGGTTTGAACCTTTGGTTTTATATTAAGTTTTGGTTTTTCATTCGTCTGTTCCTTGTTGTAAGATCCGTTTGATGTTGTTACTCTGAGGGTTGGGACTCATTGTGCAGTCCTAGCCCGTAGCGCCTCAAGTTCCCAGAACTTGGGGTGTTACACTTTGTTTGTAAGACGGAACAGATCCTGAAGATTGAGGCGCATATGCTTGATTGGATTCAGATACCTTTGGAGTGTTGCCCTTGGATCCTATATCAAGGCCTTGAAGCTGGGTTTCAAGGCCTTGAAACGGAATTCTGATATCGCAGTTTTCCGTTTCAAGGTCTTGAGAGTTTTCTCCTGTATCTTGAATCTTCTCTTGCATATTCTTTTCTTGAGCCTTAGGATCTTCCTCTTCATCAGAATTATGATCTTCACGTTGATTCAGATTAAGATCTTGTGTACAAGCTTTACATAGTTAATCTACCTTGAAGTTTAGATTCGGCAATCCTCGTACCAAGTCCTTTGAAAGTAACGTATGCATAGTATTCATGCTTATGTGACCAAGTCTTATATGCCAAAGCCTTGGATCATCAGTCAAGGCCTTGAGACACTTTAACTTAATTCCTGAAAGTTGGTTAGTACTCATAGAATAAACATTGTTACATCTAGGAGTTGTAAGCACAATATCACCCGATGTCTTGTCTTGAACTTCACATTTTTCTAAATCAAACATAACCTCGTTGCCTTTTATCACATATTTGAGAGATGTTAAGCAATTTATACTTCAAACCGTCAATAAGATATACATCATCAATAAAGTTAGATGAATTATAACAAATTTTACCAATGTGAATAATGTCACACTTTCCTTTATCACCAAGCGTAATGGTTCTAGATGGTTGCTTCTTTAGATCTGAGAACAATGAGCTTTTTCCACTCATATGTCTTGAGCAACCACTATCTAATATCCATTTATGCTCCTTTACCTTGGTGACATCCTATAAAACAAAAACCATCAACCTTTCCGGGTCGACCAAATGGCATATTTTGGTCCATATTCAGGCTCAATCATGTTTGGTGGTCTATTACCTTTAGAAACCCATATTTTCTTAACCTGTTTCCTTAAACATAGAGGATAAGTGTTTCTAATGATGTAAGGATCATTTCTTCTATATGGACATGTAGATTTGACAAGACCCTTTTTACAATAGTAGAAACATGTGGGCATATAAATACTTCCTTTAGCCTAGACAAAAGTGGTAGTTGTTTTTCTAGGAAATCTGACATGATATCCTATACCATTTTTGTAAAGGGAAGATTGTTGCTCACCCATCATCCTTTCAAGGTAGGCTTTCAAACGAGTAAATTGAATAAGTGCAGCCTTCTGGTCTTGACACGTCCCAGTTAGATCAACCTTTTCTTTCTCTAAATCGTTATATTCTCGATGGAGAGAAGAAAGATTGCCCTTGAGAATCGCATTTTCAGATTCTAAGGCCTTGATATTGATATCAAGGTCTAACTTTTTAGTGTTAAGCTTTTCAATTTCCAATGACATATCACTTAATCTTTTCTCTTGTTTGAGAAGCTTTTCTTTCAAGGAAATTATCCTTACCCTATGTTCTTTATCACATATGATAATGTCTTTAACGAATTATGTGAGATCAGATTCAGGTTGGGACATGATGGTACTTACCACATTATCAACGTAGAGATTTGGATCTTCTTCATGATCAGCCATAAGATAGAGGTTTGCTTGTTCTTTTTCGTCTTCTGATTCATTTGAGGAATCTGAATCACCCCATGAAGCTACCATAGCTTTCTTCTTTCGATCATTCTTCTTAAAGTTGGTCCTCTTCTTCTGCGGACAATCCTTAATGAGATGATATGTTTCACCACATTCAAAACAAGTCAGAACTGTAGTTAGAAACGATCAAAGTTAAAGGTAGAATCCAATCCCTTAAACCAAGTTTTTTCAATCTTTCTAACAAAATAACCTCGTTAGGTGTGGCGTAACTATTTTATCTAAAACCAATTTAAACGCCACTTATTTCGAAGGAAAATAAAATATAAGAATGAAGTTCTTTGAAAAGATGCAAATTCACAATCTCAATTCAATAATTCATATATGAAATAATAAGTTAAATCATTATGAGGATCATCCAAATCCTTAGATCAAGAGGGAGATTAGCTAGACATGGTTGAACATAAAATAGGATATGAAGAACCGTTAGGTGAATATAAAGGATAAAGATACTCTAGAAGGAGGGGTTGAATAGTGACCGGTGGTATTTCTCTGGTCGTCTATACACAATCAAAAGTAAATCCCGACTTAGCACTAAGAACAAGTATAGTGAGTAAGTAAGGGTCGAACCCAAGAGAGTTGAGGTGTTTTAGATACAATTATTGATTATAATGGCAAGTGACACAAAGGGGGGGGGGTTGGTTGAATTGATGCACAAAAACTTATGAAAACGATGAATACGACAAGTAAGACAATAATGGGTGAATCTACACTAGGTTGATTCTAAGCATGCAATTGCTACTTTGGTGTATTCCTTTTTCAAGTTTTTAAGTAATCTCCCGTCTCGATCATACATATGTGTTGAGCCAACCGGCATCAACACAACTTAACCTATTAAAGTTCCGTAAACCTACAAGAACAAATAATAAGTTAGCATTCAAACAAAGACAAAGGGATATAAAGAGAAGATTAAAACCGTTAAACTTGTCTTTATATTTGTGTTCCTTTTCTTCACAACCCGTTATTACTTAAAGTTGCTACTAGATTAAAGACCCGAACCCGAAACCTATTAATCCTAGTTGTTTACATGCACTTTAGAACCTAAGGTGATCAATCTCAAGTAATAGTTAACATGCAATTAAACAATGGAGATCAAGGAAACACAAAGCATTACTGAATAAAAACTTATATTAAAAGGACTTACTACCAAAGTAACAAAGCAGCTTCAAACCAACCCAATGTAGCAAGGGAGTTAGCAACTCATTACAATGGAAAACTCAAGTCTAAAATGGATTTTGTGGGGAAAAGCATGGATCATTCTAGCAATCAGCCATGGACTATTTATACTACAAAAGACACTTAATTAGGAGTAAATAGCCGGCCTAAAACAGCCACCTTTAATGCCATAAAGGTGGTGTAAACAGCCGGAGTAAAGCTTCTGGCGTTAAACCGCAGGGGCGGCCTTCAGGACCCGCAGGGGCGGTTTAGGCAGAATCGGTTGATCTTCTTCATAACCGCTGGGGCAGCTACACAACTCCGTTGGGGCGGATCTTTAATGCACTTCAACGTCTGACCTTTCGCCTTCTTGAAGTTTATGATGTCAAGGCGCAGGGGCGCCTCAAGGCCAACGCAGGGGCAGTGACACAGACTCTTCGCCTTCCAGCTCCCAAGGCGAGGCGTAGGCAGGGCGCAGTGGGAGGCGCAGGGGAGCTGGCCTTCGTCTTGTCCGGGCAAGTCACCGCAGAGGCGCCGATGGGTGGCGCAGGGGCGGTGATCTACATCTTGGCCGGCGGTGGTGAAGGTGCTGGGAGTGCTTCAGTGGGAAGTGTCACCCGCTGGGGCGGCTGCAAGGGCCCGCGGGGGCGGTGGAGCAACAGAAACTTTGCTTCTTGATCGATCTTTACTCCTAAGTGCTTATAACTCCTTCCTTAGCTTCTTTTGATCTTCTTCTTCTGGACCAAGGAGTTAGTAGCATAAACACACACTAATGCAATAAAAAGACTCTAAAAACTACCCTAAATGATAGTGATTCCATCACCTATCAAACTCCCCCATACTTAGACCTTTTACTCGTCCCGAGTAAAAAAAATGACAGCGATAAGACTCAAGGTCTCAGGAAGCAAGGGAAAGAAAGAGAAATAATGGAAAACAAGAGAAAAACCAAGAAAGAAAGAAAGAAAAAGAGAGGAAATGTGAGAAAAAGAAGATACTACCATCCTTATTGCTCCAAGAGTGGCCTACCCGGACAACCTCCTTATTACTCCCCTTCTTATGTCGCCAAAACGCCGGAAGGGAAACCTACACTCTATGTCGCTCATCTTGCCAAGGCGCCCTTTCGGGTTTTCACCTTGCCACTCTTCTTCTTTTCTCTCTTAAGCTCACATCCCTCAAGTCCATTTTTGCACCAACCTACGGTTGGTCGGACTACCTTCTTTTTACCTAAACCGCCCTTTCGAGTTTTCGGTTTATCCAAAGATTTTCATGCCTTTTTTTCACTTCTTTGGCCTTTTTCTTTTCTTTTCTTTTTTTTTCAAACTGATTTCAATAATGCAAAACAAAATGCCAAAAACAACTAACAAACTGTACAAGCAATGATATATATCCCTCCCCCATACTTGAATTGCACTTTGTCCTCAAAGTGAAAATGAGTCAAAGATAAATGTGGGAGAAGGGAAAGAAATGTACCCCTCACTGGGGTGGTCCAGATGGGCCACCAGGACCCTCCTCCGGCGGGTAAGGGAAATGGCTAAAGAAGTGCTCCTGCCGGTGGTGAAGGGTGTCAATCCGGTCCTCCTGAGCCTCCATCCTCTCTCAGAATGAAGTCTCATAGCTAGCCTGCCAAGCTAGCTGTTGCGTCTCCAACTGCTGCCGATGAGCCACCTGCCATGCATCCTGACGGCGGTCAAAGTGGGTGGTCATGGAGGAGGCGAAGCTGAACTGCCACGCCTGCTGCTGCTCAAGCATAGACCGCTGATACTTTGTCTGCCATGCCTGGTGCTGTGTAGTCAAAGCAGCCATCTGAGCCTGCAGACTCTCCATGGTCTGACTGTCGTGCCCCGCTATCGGCATCTCCTCATCAGTGTGGTGGGCCCTGCTAGAGCCGGTTGCGTACCTCCCAATAATATCAACCTGAGGTCGTCTAGGAGGGACAGGGTCAGCTGGTACATATAGGTCGGAGAGCTCTTCTCCCAAGGGGAGTCGGCGGGGCAAATATGTGAGATGACTCCCATCCGCAAGGGATATCCAGAAACGATGTCCCCCATCTGTCTTGAGGAGCCTGCACCTCCTCAATAACCCCTCATTGTATAAGGGTGCCGCCAAACCTTCTTCCAATGGAGGAAGATCCATCACCCGTGCAGTTAGTAGTGAAATGATACCTCCTCCCACTATGTCACGAGGCTCATTCCTCCTAATCCGCTTAAGAGCGGTAAGAAAGAGATATGCCCAATCCGGCACAAATTCGTTGGAGAGACAAGCATATAGCAATGGAAGGTCCTTAAGAGCGACCTTATTCTCTTCCTTGTATCCACAGAAGACACTCATGAAGACCTTGGAGATGTGCCTTAAACGGGGGTGAGTGAGTTTGTTGGAGTACTCACCCCCTGCATGAAACTCTGACCTAGTAGCGGCTTGCCAAAACTCCAACAGATCCGGTGTCGGAATGGGTTCCATCCAGTCATCGGAAGCTGCAATGGCCACTCCCAATGCCTCTTGTATTTGAGTGTAATCCAATGTGTACTTCCTCTTGTTGTGCTTGAATGAAACTCCTATACACAATTGGTCTTCCGTCTCCATTTTGAATGTTGCTATGAACTGTCTGGTGAGGTCGGGCTGTGTTGGAGCGTTCCTTATCAGAAAATCACCTAACCCGGCATTGTTAAGCAATTCCTGCATACTTTCCAACATCCCTAGATTTTCCAAGGTGGAAGCATCAAGGAACCGGGTTGTGTTATGCTCAGGATGTGTGATGTGTGTACGCAATAAGCTTTAAATTTGTACTCGTTATATTTATCCTAACTCCTAGCGAACCCGCAGTGTACAAGACGTTTGTAGTAGGGATAGTATTCCAAGGTCGAACACAAAGACTAAGGTGAAATCAAGTCAAACAATGGTCATAGATAGTGTGGATCTAGTCTAAGAAAAGAGAAAGGAACAAAGAAATGAAAATCTCGATATTTTTGGTTGGTTTTCGTGGTGATCAAGCAAGGATCACAAATCAAGCAAGACAATAAAACAAACTAACGTCTCAAGCTAGCAAACAAACAAGTAACACAAACACAAGTATATGATCAAGAGAGAAGAGTGGATTCTAGAGGTCAAGATTTCCGGTTATGGCATCGGATTCAAGGTTCTAAGGATTCTAAGGACAAGCTGCGGTGTTGGGAAAGAGTGTTTCACTAATGGAAGCAATCCTAACATTCGCCGCCGGCTGCGGTTGTGGTGGTGGTGGAGGTGGAGGTTGTTGACGATTAAGCTCTCCTTGTACAAGGGCTTGCCTAATCTCATCAATCTCCCTCCTAGTTGCTTCTTGCCTCTCATTGGCAAGTCTCCTTTCTTCCTCCAAGAGCTCATCTCTTAGCCTTATTTGCTCTAAGGCCTCATCCAATTCAGCTTGGAGATCTCTTCCGGCCATCTCTTTCCCCTTTTTAATGCTCTTGGATCTAGATCTAAGGGTTTTCTCCGGTTCGGGATCGAATGGAGCTAAATCCTTGCCACGAGATCTTCGCATACACCTAAAGAGTAAGAGATGTCCTGAAAAGCAAAGACACAAACCAAAGAGAGATCAAAAGCAACAAGAAAGATCTACACTATAAACAATCACAAAATAGACTCAATCTAGACCTAGTCCCCAGCAACGGCGCCAAAAACTTGTTACGCTCAGGATGTGTGATGTGTGTACGCAATAAGCTTTAAATTTATACTCGTTATATTTATCCTAACTCCTAGCGAACCCGCAGTGTACAAGACGTTTGTAGTAGGGATAGTATTCCGAGGTCGAACACAAAGACTAAGGTGAAATCAAGTCAAACAATGGTCATAGATAGTGTGGATCTAGTCTAAGAAAAGAGAAAGGAACAAAGAAATGAAAATCTCGATATTTTTGGTTGGTTTTTGTGGTGATCAAGCAAGGATCACAAATCAAGCAAGACAATAAAACAAACTAACGTCTCAAGCTAGCAAACAAACAAGTAACACAAACACAAGTATATGATCAAGAGAGAAGAGTGGATTCTAGAGGTCAAAATTTCCGGTTATGGCATCGGATTCAAGGTTCTAAGGATTCTAAGGACAAGCTACGGTGTTGGGAAAGAGTGTTTCACTAATGGAAGCAATCACCGGGTAGGTCTCTCACTTTACTAGTCCCGCATCAAACTCCTATTACCGGGTAGGTCTCAAGGGGTTAAAATAGGGAATTCTACACAAACCGGATACTATATAGGGGCACCCCTCTCCTTACCGGGTAAGTCTCGGAATTTGGAAGTCTCAAGCAATAATCCTAGCACACTTGATCCAATAGCGGCTTATGAGGCTCACTACTACCTAGTATTCATGATCTTAGGTATCTAAGGTCGGAAATCATCGGGTAGATCTCTTCCCTCACTTAGATTGATAACATTAGGTGATCCTAAGCTAAATTAGGTTTAATAAACACTAGGATTTGAACAACCAAATACCCTAACATACAGATTCATCATTTAAGGAGCAACAGGAGAATAAATCGGATGGATCTTGGCTAAATCGGCCGATCTGGCTGATGATCAGGGCGATTTTTCCTCCTGGTTTAGGTTTCGTGCATACAAATCATCCTAAACTAACATATAATTCCATTCTATCATCACCCTAGCCATAACCATCAATCCATCACTCCAGAATCACAATAAATTAGCCAATAACATGCATATCAAGATCCAAAATCATCACACAAGCATACATGGTTTGCATAGATGGATAATGAAAGATAGGCAAGTAAAAACAATAAATCTCAGCTGAATCTAAGTTTTAGCAAGACTTACAAACCCTCAAATGAAGATCCAAAACGTTCCTAACAATCCTTGTAATAGTTCTTCAATCCAAGACTCCAAAAACGACTCAAAATCACTCAAAACCTCACTATCACTCTATGTTTTGTGTTCTTCTTCTTTCTTCAATTTGAGAGAGTTCCTTCTCCTCCAAATCTATCCCCAATGGATGAGCTGTCAATGAGAATGTGGGAGA
The DNA here is from genome assembly GCA_033239125.1 of Fagopyrum homotropicum. Taxonomy (NCBI): domain Eukaryota; kingdom Viridiplantae; phylum Streptophyta; class Magnoliopsida; order Caryophyllales; family Polygonaceae; genus Fagopyrum; species Fagopyrum homotropicum. The sequence goes on from BSWB01000003.1 coordinate 128,885,507, forward strand.
GGAGAGATCCTCAGCAACAGCTTGCAGGCCCACTTATATTCTCCACCAAGAGCAAGGCCGAATGAAGAGATCGTGGGACACGTGGCTTAAGCTGTCAAAGGCAGGAAAATCGACCCAGAGGAATAAATCAGCCGATTTTCCTGGCAGTTGGTCCGATTTTATTCAGCAGAAGCATGCTATGATTTTCTAGCCATGAGTTGCTCTATTGCTCGCACCAATAGTGGTCTTTGTGTCCTTTGTTGCTCCAATTATGCTCCTTCAAAGCTTTGGATGTGTACCACCATGAGGCTTGACCCTCGAATGCATCGGTTAATGTCCAAAAGACCCCCGAAATACCTACAACACCGACAAAGGCTCGTGTAGACGTCTATTCTAAAATTATGCATGAAATGAGTGTAAACGCCGTGAACTAATGCCAAAACCGTGCACGAATAACGGGAAAAACTATCTAATTGTATATCTATACTAAAGTCATAAATCACGTTATCAAAATACCCCATACTTAAGATTTGCTCGTCCCCGAGCAAGATCCAACTATAGACTAAGAGATGACATGATTTATTTATGCAGAAAAACAACAAAAAAATTTTTGGAATTTGTGCTTCTAGCATTGGATCACCTTCATAGTCATGTTCATAGCGGTGGACAAGCAATCATGAATGAAATAAATGAAGGCATGGAAAGACAATTATACTTAACTAGAAGTCATGCATGAGAGGTGAAAATGAAGAAGTCAAGATGATCATGAGTATGTCCAATCTAGATCACTAAGTCTTACACACATGCAATTAGGTCACAAGGAATTAGGAAAGAAAAAGGCCAAGAAACGTGATGATAAGGTGGGAATTTTCTAAGGCCATGTGGTGCAAATCCGGGAAAGGAACTAAACAACCACAATTTTTACATTTATACTTCATCCACCAAAGTGTATTTTTCTCCTTCTTTTCTATTCTATTTCATTTATTTTTGAGACAATGGCATTGGTGTACAAAAGCCGAAACCTTGGTGATTAGCCGTCCTCGGGCTTTTTCTATTTTTCGAGGTGCATCCACACCGGGCACACATACCAAAGCTCGTTAGGACTATCGCTTTATTTGACTTTGGCAAGGCACCAACACCCGATTATGTGAAGTGTGCCGAGTTACTTGTCATTTAGACCAACGTCCCCAAACCTATATTTTTGTCTACACTTTCACATCAAATTCAGCATTTCATCCACAACATTCTTTCATCAACGACTTCACCCCACACTTGCTTTTCACACGCATCAACACACTAGCATGCTCCTAGTCCCGGATGGGTCAAAAAGAGGTAAAATTTTTCATCAATTGAGGTGCTCAAACAACATGATCAAGATGAGAAGTAGAGAAAGATGAATTTCCTCAATCACTCCTAAATGATGTGCAAGAACTAGCATGTAATTTCGACTTTCAATCCTCAATTCAATCAAGGCAAACATTCATGATCACAAATCATTCATGGGATTCAAGATAAGTACTTCATGTCCACATATGCATTCATCTATTCAACACATAAGGTTATCCATAGCCAATTCACAAGACAATTTCATCATAAGTGTCATTCCCAAGCTTTAGAAGCACTAAAAATTTTTAAAATTTTCTAATTTTTTTGGATTTTTCAAAATATGTATGTACAATGCAAGACAAAATGAAACATGTGACAAAATTAAACTATCCTAGATGCTAATCATGCAAGTGATCATGAGAACCCCACCCCATACTTAGAAACACATTGTCCCCAATGTGGAAACTAAATAAAGAAGTGAAAGAGAGTCCTCACAATGTAAAATTGGTGATGCTTTGGTATTTCGGTTCACATCGAATGATGATGGTGGATGATCGATCAAGGATGGTAGAGAGCTCTTGATGTCCATTATGGTGTCGGAACCCGCGCTTGGCACCGCAAGCCGTCCAAGTTCCACGTCCGCTCCACCCATGCTTGATCGGAGATCACCACTTTCTTTTGTAGAAGGAAAAATCGTCCCAACAACCCAGGAAAATCGGCCGATCTGGCTGAAGGACAGGCCGATTTTTCTGGGCGATTTCCTCTTCGTCCATGTGCTTAGATTTTGTACCTTCAACAGTTCCATGAGGTGTTCACATGACCTCCAATATCTCATCACACATGACAATCAATAAGATCTAGCATTCAAAAACACAAAAGAAAAACAAAGCACACCAAGAGTAAGATTCAAACAAAAGCAAGAAAAACAAAGGGAAAAATATGTACCAATGGGTTGCCTCCCATTAAGTGCTTCTTTAAGGTCATTAGCTTGACCAAATTTGGGAGCGTGTCACTCAAAGTAAAGTGGGGCAATCACTTCCACCGGGGCTTCCGGGATGTACTTCTTCAAACGGTGCCCATTCACCTTGAAGTCACCACAATGATCTCCTCCTATCTCTACCGCTCCATGAGGAAAGATCTTCTTCACAACATAGGGACCCGTCCATCTTGACTTGAGCTTTCCGGGGAAGAGCCGCAGTCTTGAGTTGAAGAGAAGCACTAAGTCACCCTCATTCAACTCCTTTGGGGTGAGGCGCTTGTCATGCCAACGCTTGGTCCTCTCCTTGTAGATCCGGGCATTCTCATAAGCATCCAACCGGATCTCCTCAAGGGCGTTCATGTCTAGCAACCACTTCTCGCCGGCCTCCTTGAGATCAAAATTCAACCACCTTATAGCCCAATATGCTCTATGCTCCATTTCTACCGGAAGGTGGCAAGACTTGTCATAGACTAGCTTGTAGGGAGTGGTGCCAATTGGTGTCTTGAAAGCGGTCCTATAAGCCCACAAAGCATCATCGAGCTTCATAGCCCAATCTTTTCTCGTCTTAGAGACCGTCTTCTCAAGTATCCCTTTTATCTCCCGGTTGGAGATCTCTACTTGGCCACTAGTTTGGGGATGGTAAGGTGTTGCCACCTTATGAGTCACCCCATACTTAGCCAAAAGTGCCCCAAAGTTCCTATTAGTGAAGTGCTTCCCTCCATCACTTATGATCACCCTTGGTGTTCCAAACCTAGGGAAGATCACTCGGTTGAAGAACCGCACCACCACCTTAGCATCATTTGTGGGAGAGGCGATTGCCTCCACCCATCTTGAAACATAGTCTACCGCCAATAGGATGTAGAGGTTGCCACATGAAGAAGGGAATGGTCCCATGAAGTCCACACCCCACACATCAAATATCTCCACCTCTTGTATGTTGTTCAAGGGCATCTCGTTCCTCCTTGAGATGTTGCCCGTCCTTTGGCAAGCATCACAAGCTACTACAAAGCTTTGCACATCCTTGAACAAACTTGGCCAAAAGAAGCCCGATTGCAACACCTTAGCACATGTCTTGTGTGAGCTAGCATGCCCTCCACATGGCAAGGAATGACAATGGCGGATCACACTCTCCACCTCATCCTCCGGTATGCATCTTCTAAACATTCCATCCGGCCCTCTCTTGAACAAAAGTGGTTCACTCCAATAGTAGTGCCTCACATCTTTGAAAAACTTCTTTCTTTGGGCATATGTCAATCCCGGAGGCACTTCCTCACACACAAGATAGTTCACAATGTCGGCATACCATGGCTCACTTCCTCTAGACACTTGGAACAAGCACTCCTCCACCATTTGCAATTGCTCATCCCGGAACGAGTCATCAATCGGGATGTCATCTCTCTCAAGCTCTAATGGTGGGAGTCTACTAAGGTGATCCGCCACGGAGTTCTCGGATCCCTTCTTGTCCCGGATTTCCAAATCAAACTCTTGAAGAAGAAGGATCCACCTTATCAACCTAGGCTTTGCATCCTTCTTGGTAAGGAGATAACGGATCGCAGCATGATCCGTATACACTATGACCTTTGCTCCAACAAGATATGAGCAGAACTTCTCAAAAGCATACACCACCGCTAGCAACTCTTTCTCTGTGGTGGCATAGTTAAGTTGGGCATCATCTAGCGTTTTGCTAGCATAATAAATGGCATGAGTGCGCCCATCTTTCCTTTGCCCCAAAACAGCCCCAACGGCTACATTGCTTGCATCACACATGATCTCAAATGGTAGGCTCCTATCCGGAGGTTGCATGATAGGTGCGGAGATCAAAGCGTTCTTCAACCTACAAAAAGCCTCAAGGCAATCTTTGGAGAAAACAAATTCAACATCCTTCATTAGTAGGTTAGTAAGAGGCTTAGAAATTTTAGAGAAGTCTTGAATAAACCTCCGGTAAAAACCGGCATGCCCTAAGAAACTCCTTACCCCTTTCACCGAGGTAGGTGGTGGTAACTTCTCTATCGTTTCAATCTTGGCCCTATCAACCTCAATGCCACGGTTAGACACCAAGTGTCCTAACACAATACCTTCACTTACCATGAAGTGGCATTTTTCCCAATTCAAGACAAGATTTGTCTCCTCACATCTTTTCAATACTAATGACAAGTTAGCCAAGCAATTGTCAAAGGAAGAACCATAAACAGAAAAATCATCCATAAACACTTCCATGATATTTTCAATGTATTCCGAAAAGATAGCCATCATACACCTTTGGAAGGTGGCGGGTGCATTACACAACCCAAATGGCATTCTCCTATATGCAAAGGTACCCCATGGACATGTAAATGTGGTTTTTTCTTGGTCATCGGGGTGGATAGGGATTTGGAAGAATCCACTATAGCCATCTAAGTAGCAAAAATGGGAATGTTGAGCTAACGTTTCTAGCATTTGGTCAATGAAAAGGAGAGGGAAGTGATCTTTCCTAGAGGCCATGTTAAGCTTTCTATAGTCGATACACATCCTCCACCCCGTAACTGTTCTAGTCGGGATTAGTTCATTGTTCTCATTGGTCACTACGGTCATCCCACCCTTCTTAGGAACTACATGAACGGGACTAACCCACTTACTATCCGAGATAGGGTAGATAATTCCCGCATCTAGCAACTTAATGATCTCCTTTTTGACTACCTCTTTCATTATAGGATTCAATCTTCTTTGATGTTCAATAGAGGGTTTATGGTTATCTTCCATCATTATCTTATGCACGCACAAAGAGGGCTTAATGCCAACAAGGTCATCAATGGTGTATCCTATTGCCTTTCTATGCAGTTTCAATTCATTTAACAATCTATTAAGCTCATCATCATTCAAAGATGCATTCACAATCACCGGATAAGTAGAATTTGAACCAAGGAAAGCATACTTTAAATGAGAAGGAAGAGGTTTAAGATCAAGTTGAGGAGGACCTTTTTCGGTTGGAGGCGATCATACAATGTAGATTGAGATGATTGCAATGCCATGGAAGCCTCCTTGAAGTCCCTTGATGATTGCTCACAATCAAGTGGTTGATGCTGAAAAGACTCAGGAAAATCGGCCCAGTCAGAAAAATCGGCCGATTTTCCTGAGGGTAGGTCGATCTGAGTTTCTGTTTTTGCAGAACTCGACGAAGCTTCAGCACAAGGCAAAAAAATCGGCCGATCTGGTCCTTACAGTCCGATTTTCCTGCCTACTTTTCTCTTCGTCTAGCACTTCAAATCCAACACTTGGTAGCTCGTCTAATGCATTCAAGGCCTTGATTACTTCATTGCTACTCTCCTCAACTCCTTCCTCCATCAAGCTTGAGCTAAGAACCCTCTCAAGTGGATCCTTGAGCAAGATTGAGCTCACAACCTCTCTAGACTCCTCTTCTTCAACTATGTTGAATACATCTTCATCAAGGGTTGGCCCTTTCATCATTGTGGACAGCTTGAACTTGATGTTCTCTTCTCCAATGTTGAAGGAGAGGGTCCCATTCTTGCAATCTACTAGACATCCGGAGGTAGCTAGGAAAGGTCTCCCCAAGATGATAGGAACCGGATAGTCCGCCGGGATGTCCAAAATAACGAAGTCTATGGGCACATAGAACTTCCCTAGTTGCACCGGAATGTCTTCCAAGATTCCGACCGGATAAGTGATTGAGCGGTCTGGCATGTAAAGGGTCATCTTGACCGGCTTTGGCTCTCCTAGCCCAACCTTGTTGCAAAGTGCAAGCGGGATGATGCTTACACCTGCCCCAAGATCACATAGGGCATCATACTTTACTTCTCCTACTCCGATTGGCACACAAAAGGATCCCGGATCTCTTAGCTTAGGAGGCATCTCCTCCATCGTTTGAATCAACTCCGAGGATCTCTTTGTCATTCTTATTTCCCCATACTCCTCCAACTTCCTTTTGTTGGAGAGTATCTCCTTCAAGAATTTGCCATATGCCGGCATACCTAAGATATCATCCATGAACGGAATATTAATATGCAATTTAGACATAAGTTCAAGGAATTTACCAAAGTGATTGTCCAAGCGAGCTCTTGCTCATGATTGTGGGAACGGTAGTGGTGGTTTGTATGGAGGCGGTGCCACATATGTTGGCTCAACATCCTTGCTCTTGCCTCCATCTTCTTGCAATGGCTCTTCTTCATTCACCACTTGCTTCCCTTTAGCATTCTCCTTGGGCAAAGGATCCTTCATGCTCAACCCACTCCTCATTGTAATAGCCAACACTTGGCCTCTTGGGTTGTCTTCGGTCCTTCCGGAAAGCTTTCCCGGATCTCTATGGGCTTCACCCGCTTTTTGGAACACTTGTGCTTCCAACACTTTTTGAGCTTTGGAAATGGAAGTCACCGTGCTCTCAAGACCACTCAACCTTCCAAACAATTGTTCAAACATCATTTCCGTTCTATCCTTTGGAGGTTGAGTAAATCCGGGTGGAGGTTCTTGTGAAGCTTTTGGTGGTGGAGTTGTGCTTGTGGAAGCGGGAGGGTTCAAGGCTCCATCCGGGTTAGAATAGGAAAACCTGCGATGGTTGTGGTTGGGCCGGTAATTGTTGAATTGCCGGTTGTTGTTGAAGTTCTTGGGCCTTGGTAGTTGTTGTAATTGCCCCTTCCCATGTAATTGACATCTTCCTCTTTGGAAGACAAATTAGCTTGCACTTGCACTTGAGGAGTTGCTTGGTTCTTCAAAGTTGTAGCACACAACTCTCTCAAAGACTTAAGCTCGTTGTTGATGGCGTCAAGCTTGAAATTGCTCATGGTGACTTCACTCACCTCATATGCTCCCGCCTTTCTCCCTTCACTCTTCCTATGGGGGTACTTCTCAATCACTAGAGCTTGCTTCTCAATCACTAGAGCTGCTTCTGGGGAAACCACGGGCAAGTCCACGGTTCTTGGCACATCCACGGCCGTGGAAGTTGCCAAGCTTGCTCTTCGGAGCTTTCCAGAGAGTTCTACGGCCGTGGAACCTCTTCCACGACCGTGGTTCCTACAGGAACTCAGTACACTCTCGTGGTCTTCAATCTCAGCTCTTGTCTCCTTTTCTAATGCTTCTAAGGCCTTGATTTCTTCGTTGCAAGCCTCCTCAACACCTTCCTCCATCAAACTTAAGGTAAGAACCTTCTCCAAGGGGTCCTTGATCAAGATCGAGCTCACAACTTCTCTAGACTCCTCTTGCTCGACAATGTTGAATACATCCTCATCAAGGGTTGGCCCTTTCATCATTGTGGACAGCTTGAACTTGATATTCTCTTCTCCAATGTTGAAGGAGAGAATTCCATTTTTACAATCCACCAAGAATCCGGAAGTGGCTAGGAAAGGTCTCCCTAAGATGATGGGAACCGGATAATCCGCCGGGATGTCCAAGACAACAAAATCAATCGGCACATAGAACTTTCCTAGTTACACCGGTATGTCCTCCAAGATCCCAACCGAGTGAGTAATAGAGCGGTCCGCCATGTAAAGGGTCATCTTGACCGGTTTAGGCTCTCCTAGCCCAACCTTGTTGCAAAGTGCAAGCGGTATGATGCTCACACTTGCCCCAAGATCACAAAGGGCTTCATACTTCACTTCTCCCACTCCGATTGGCACACAAAAAGATCCCGGATCTCTTAGCTTAGGAGGCATCTCCTCCTTCATTGTTTGGATCAATTCCGAGGACCTCTTCGTCATCCTTACTTCTCCATACTCCTCCAACTTCCTTTTGTTGGAGAGTATTTCCTTCAAGAACTTGCCATACGCCGGCATTCCTAAGATAGCATCCATGAACGGAATGTTAATATGCAATTTTGACATAAGTTCAAGGAATTTACCAAAGTGTTTGTCCAAGCGAGCCCTTGCTCGTGATTGAGGGAATGGTAGTGGTGGCTTGTATGGAGGCGGTGCCACATATGTTGGCTCAACATCCTTGCTCTTGCCTCCATCTTCTTGCAATATCTCTTCCTCTACCACTACTTGCTTTCCCTTGGCATTCTCCTTGGGCAAAGGATCCTTCATACTCAACCCGCTCCTCGTTGTAATGGCCAACACTTGGCCTCTTGGGTTGTCTTCGGTTCTTCCGGGAAGCTTTCCCGGATCTCTATGAGCTTCACCCGCCTTTTGGAACACTTGTGCTTCCAAAACTTTTTGAGCTTTAGAAATTGAAGTCACCGTGCTCTCAAGACCACTCAACCTTCCAAGCAATTGCTCAAACATCATCTCGGTTCTATCCTTTGGAGGTTGAGTAAATCCGGGTGGAGATTCTTGTGAGGCTTTTGGTGGTGGAGCTGCGGTTGTGGAAGTGGGAGGGTTCAAGGCTCCATCCGGGTTAGAATAGGAGAACCCGGGATGGTTATGGTTGGGCCGGTAATTGTTGAATTGCCGGTTGTTGTTGAAGTTCCTTGGGCCTTGGTAGTTGTTGTAATTGCCCCTTCCCATGTAATTCACATCTTCCTCCTTGGAAGACAAGGTTGCTTGCACTTGCACTTGAGGGGTTGCTTGGTTCTTCAAAGTTGTAGCACACAACTCCCTCAAGGACTTTAGCTCGTTGTTGATGGCGTCAAGTTTGAAATTGCTCATGGTGACTTCACTCACCTCATATGCTCCCGCCTTCCTCCCTTCATTCTTCCTATGGGAGTACTTCTCAATCACTAGAGCTTGTTTCTCTACAAACTCCCAAGCTTCATCCACATGCTTTTCCATGAAAGTTCCACCGGAAAGAGATTGAAGCTTGAATTGGCTATCTTCATCAAGTCCTTTGAAGTAGAGTTCCAATAGCTCAATTTTTGGTATACCATGGTGTGGACAATCTAGGAGAAGATCTTTGAATCTCTCCCAAGACTTGAACAAACTCTCTCTATCCTTCATCACGAAGGCATTGATCTTCCCTCTTAGCTCGGTAGTCTTGGAAGGTGGGAAGAACTTAGTCAAAAACTCGGTTGTCATCTCCTCCCAAGTACTCACTCGCCCTTGTGGAATAGATTGATACCAAGCCAAGGCTTTATCCTTAAGAGAGAAGGAAAAAGCCCTAAGCTTATGGTTGTTGCTCTCCAATCTAGGCGGTCTAAGAGTCTCCATCAAAATCTCATAGTTCATCAAGTGTTGATGAGAAGACTCTCCTTCCATCCCTCCGAATTGATTATGCCGGATCATTTGTGGAACTTGAGGGCAGAGCTCGTAATCATGGGCTGCGGGATCTCCTAAGTTCACACCCGGACGGTGTGCTCTTTGTGCCGGATCCATACGTTGTCCTAACGTTTGTGGCTCTTCAATAGCAATGGGCACAACCCGAATATTAACCGCCGGCTGCGGTTGTGGTGGAGGTGGAGGTTGTTGACGATTAAGCTCTCTTTGCACAAGAGCTTGCTTAATCTCTTCAATCTCCCTCCTAGTTGCTTCTTGCCTCTCATTGGCAAGTCTCCTTTCATTCTCCAAGAGCTCATCTCTTAGCCTAATTTGCTCTAAAGCCTCATCCAACTCAGCTTGGAGATCTCTTCCGGCCATCTCTTTTCCCTTTCTAATGCTCTTGGATCTAGATCTAAGGGTTTTCTCCGGTTCGGGATCGAATGGAGCTAAATCCTTGCCACGAGATCTTCGCATACACCTAAAGAGTGAGAGATGTCCTGAAAAGCAAAGACGCAAACCAAACGAGATCAAAAGCAACAAGAAAGATCTACACTATAAACAATCACAAAAATGGCTCAATCTAGACCTAGGGGAGGTCCAGCTACCACTCTAATGCTGGTAGCAGTGCAGCAGTAGCAGGTTATGGTCGAGGACAGACTCAGGGGAGGTTCAGCTACCACTCTACAGTTCAGACTCCCATTAGAGATCGACAGTGCTTTAACTGTGGTAGCCGCGATCACATTAAGACAGATTTCCAAAGACCACCTACCACTTGCTTCACTTGTGGGAAGCCGGGACACAGAGCTATTTTCTGCCGTCAGGGTAGGGCCCCTTCACAGCAGGGATCTTCCCCTGCAGGTGCTAAGAAGAGTGTACAGAGACCTCCTCAGTACCGAGCACCGAGTCAGCAGCAGCAACAGTACCGGGCTCCAGGACACCCTGCTTCATACAGTACGGCACAGGGATCAGGTCGTGGCAGGGGACGTGGTAGTACCACTGACACCAGAGGAGGACCATCGAGAGTGTTCGAGCTGAGGAGCACTGAGCAGCCTACAGCACCTGCGACCACAGGTACTATTTGGATCCATGACTTACCTGTGCGAGTTTTATTTGATACGGGTGCTTCGCACTCCTTTATATCAGATGCATGCGTAGATAGGTTGTCCTTAGCTACAGTAGAGGGTGTACCTTTTGTGGTTGGGTTACCAGATGGGGGTAAGGTTAGAGGATCCCGAGAGATTTATGACTGCCCTATTCATCTGGGAGGCCGGATTTGGTTAGTAAATTTTCTAGTCATGCCCTTAGCACATGAGGACGTGATATTGGGGATAGATTGGATGACTAGACATGGAGCCGTCTTAGATATTGGTAGGAGAACTGTGACTGTCGCCACTGAGGAGGGTCACAGAGTGATATTCCGAGGTTGGGACCTCGGAAAGTCCGGCACAGTTATCAGCGCAGTGAGAGCAGCCAGATTGATAGCACAGGGTTGCGAGGCCTTCTGGTGTTATGCCATGAAGGAGCGCAAGAGCCTGACAGTAGAGGAGATACCAGTTGCATGCGAGTTTGCAGAGGTATTCAGTGACGACTTTGGGCTACCTCCACAGAGGAGTGTTGATTTTAGCATTGAGTTAGAGCCGGGCACGAGACCGATCTCGAAAGCCCCGTACCGCATGGCCCCGATAGAGCTGCTTGAGCTGAAGAAGCAGTTAGAGGAGTTAGCAGAGAAGGGCTTCATACGCCCTAGTGTTTCTCCCTGGGGCGCACCAGTATTATTTGTGAGGAAGAAGGATGGATCGATGAGGCTGTATATTGACTACCGGGAGTTGAACAAGGTCACCATCAAGAATAAGTATCCACTGCCTCGCATAGATGATCTGCTGGACCAGCTGCATGGAGCGTCAGTGTTCTCGAGGATAGATTTGAGATCGGGTTATCACCAGCTGAGAGTGAGAGACTAGGACATACCTAAGACGGCATTCCGGACTAGGTATGGCCACTATGAGTTTGTAGTGATGCCATTCGGGCTCACTAATGCGACAGCAGTATTTATGGAGTTGATGAATGGGATTTTCATCGACTTCTTAGACCAGTTTGTAGTGGTCTTCATTGACGACATTCTAGTTTACTCTAAAAGTCGAGAGGAGCATGCCGGACACTTGAGGACAGTGTTACAGATTCTACAAGATAGCCAGCTATATGCTAAACTATCCAAGTGTGAGTTCTGGATGTCAAAGGTGGCTTTCCTAGGCCATGTAGTGACTGCTGAGGGGATTAAGGTCGACCCGGCGAAGATTGAGTCAGTGTCTTCTTGGCAACCTCCGAAGAATGTTAAGGAGGTTCGCAGCTTCCTTGGATTGGCAGGTTATTACCGTCGGTTTGTGGAAGGGTTTTCCCTGATCGCCCGACCACTTACTTGTCTCTTGAGGAAGACTACTCGGTTCGTCTGGTCTGAGCCGTGTCAGCAGAGCTTTGAGGAGCTGAAGAGGAGATTGACGTCTGCTCCGATCTTAGCACAGCCTGAGGGTACAGAGGACTTTGTAGTGTACAGTGACGCATCCAAGCTGGACTTGGGGTGTGTCTTGATGCCGAGGGGTAAGGTCATAGCGTATGCGTCTCGACAGCTGAAGACGTATGAGCTGAACTACCCCACCCATGACCTGGAGTTAGCTGCGGTAGTACATGCTCTTAAGATCTGGCGTCATTATCTCTATGGAGCGACCTGTCAAATCTTCACAGACCATAAGAGTCTGAAGTACATATTCACTCAGCGGGAGTTGAATAACCGCCAGAGGCGGTGGCTAGAGTTGATCAAGGATTTCGACCTTGAGATTCTCTACCACCCCGGGAAGGCGAATGTAGTTGCTGACGCTTTGAGTCGGAAGACGCCTCGGGAGAAGGCGATAGCTCGGTTGACAGTACAGCCACAGTTGCAGAGAGACTTAGCTTGGTTGGAGGTAGAGATCCAGTTCCCCGATACAACTCATCAGTTAGCCACCTTAGAGTTACTTCCTGACCTGTAGGGTGAGATCCGACAGAAGCAGGAGACCTGTCCGACTTTGACCCGGATCCGAGACCGGATGTCACGAGATGAGGCACCTCAGTTCACTATCGGTGCCGATGGAGTGATGAGACGGAAGGACCGTATCTGTATGCTATCAGACAGTGAGCTGAGACAAAGGATACTAGGTGAGGCTCATGCTACCCCTTACTCCGTACATCCAGGAGCGAGTAAGATGTATAAGGACGTGAGACGTTCCTTCTCGTGGGGTGGTTTGAAGCCTGATATGGCTCGGTATGTAGCCCAGTGTGCGACCTGTCAGCAGGTCAAGATTGAGCATCGTAGGTCCGGAGGAGAGCTCCACCCACTTCTAGTACCACATTGGAAGTGGGAGGATATATCTATGGATTTCGTCACAGGGTTGAGGCTCAGTAGAGGTTTTAATGCCATTTGGGTGGTGGTAGACCGTTTGACGAAGACCGCACGTTTCATTCCGATTAAGGAAACGTGGCCGGTAAGTCGTCTAGCTGAGGAGTTCACCAGACATATTGTGAGACTCCATGGAGTACCGAGGACTATCGTCTCCGACAGGGATGGACGTTTTACCTCGAGATTTTGGCAGCAGGTACATACTGCTCTGGGGACGAGTCTCCACTTTACCACTGCCTATCACCCACAGACAGACGGTCAGTCTGAGAGGACAATTCAGACCTTAGAGGACATGTTGCGGGCATGTGTGCTAGATTGGGGACAGGTATGGCCAGATCATCTCCCACTGGTAGAGTTTTCATATAATAACAGCTGGCACGCGTCTATTGGGATGGCACCTTATGAGGCTTTGTACGGGCGGAGATGTCGTACACCGTTGTGTTGGGATGAGCCTAGCAACGCTGATGGGGTAGTACCAAACCAAATACAGGATGACATCGCCCGGATTGCCTTAGTCCGGGAGAGGATGTTAGCAGCTCAGAGTCGTCAGAAGTCCTACGCCGACAAAAGGCATCGACCTTTGGAGTTTAGAGTAGGTGCACAGGTGTGGTTGAGAGTGTCACCTACGAGAGGAGTTAGACGTTTCGGCATTAAGGGGAAGCTGAGTCACCAATATGTCGGTCCATTTGAGATCTTAGAGAGAGTCGGAGAGGTTGCCACCAACTAGCACTGCCACCGAGACTGGAAGGAGTCCACCCAGTTTTTCATGTATCTCAGCTGAGAGAGTACATACCGGATCCTAGACACGTCATCAGTCATGAGGATTTGATAGTCGAGCCAGACCACACTTTTGTTGAGTACCCAGTAGCCCTCCTAGAGCGTAGTACTAGGCGTCTGCGTTCTAAGGAGATACCGATGTTGAGGATCCAGTGGTCTAGACGAGGAGCTGATGAGGCTACCTGGGAGACAGAGGAGAGTATTACACGTAACTACCCTGAGTTCCTTGCGGAGTTAGCCGCTACCTCAGTACCGACGGGTTAGTACTGAGACGATACTTTATATGATTTCTGTGATTATATGTTTAAGTGATTGTTGATGTTTATGTGCTTAATAGCGTGACTAGATTGCATGCTAGGAAAAAGAGAGACAAATTGGAGGGATATTAGAATATAACTCTTGAGGGGAAATTGTTTGGGTAGGTACCTTTTCTAAGTTTCGGGACGAAACTTATTTTAAGGGGGTATTGATGTAATATCCGGAATTTTATTCCGTTTATTTCTATAACAAACCCGATTTCGATCAGTTGACCCATATCCGTCTACTTAGTTAGACACATTATTATAAAATTTATCATTTTATGTAGCTTCCCTTCACATAAAATAATAGGATCTCTATAAAATTTATCATTTTATGTAGCTTACCTTCACATAAAATGATAGGATTATTATAACCAATCCTAAACTATAACATGATCCGTATCCATCTATTCCGTAGCCTACCAGTTTCCGATCCCTTGACTTCACATAAAATAATAAGTTTAGTCCCAAACCCTAATTTAGAATATGACTCGTCATTGACAAGTCTGTGACGAAGCTGTGACAAGGCCCAGACAAGTCTGTAACGAAGCTGGGACAAGGCCTGGACAAGTCTGTGACGAAGCTGTGACAAGGCCAGACAAGGCTGTGACGAGTCTGTGACAAGCCCAGATAGGCTGTTGACAGCCCAGGTTTCCAGAAACTCGCCAGCAGCGTGCCCAGCCCAGAAACTCGCCAGCAGCTTCAGCCAGCCCAGTGTGTCCAGCAGACCTCGCCCAGCCCAGTAGCTTCACTTCGGTACTGGCCCAGCAGCAAATCGAACCCAACAGGAGGGAGAAGGTCAGCAGCGTCACCCTTCCCTCAGATTTCACGTAACTGCTGGAGAGTTAATTGGAAAGAAGAATCTGTAACGTTCCTGATTATACGCAGCAACACCTTCCATTCTCAGCAAACCATCCTAACCAGAAGACGTTTAGATTCATTGACGTTCCTCCTGCACAAAAATATCAGTAGCCAGATCTTCAATTCTCCAGCCTTGCGTGACGTGCAGAAGTTCGGCCACATCTTACATCCAGTAACAGTAACGATCAAGCTCTCCTTCCTCCCTTCTGCACAGCAAGTACACGGATCTGCAAGGCTCTTCCGAGTAGAAGATCAGCAGCGTCATCCTTCCCTCCTTCTTCTACCGATTCCCCATCGAACTGCACTCAACCTTGTTCTGTACAGCTGGGTAAAAATTTATCTACCACTCCATTTCTTCTGTCATCTTCTTAGTTAAATTTTTTGCAACTTATACTTCCCTTCTTGTGTTGGACTGTTTTCCCATCGATGCAGTAGTGAGATAGGCTGCAGTTTCCCTTGGATCATTGATAAAACGAGATAAGACACACACCAGTCCGGTAAGGGAACTACTGCCTCCTGCTCCTATTTATGACGAAG
Organism: Fagopyrum homotropicum; assembly: GCA_033239125.1. NCBI lineage: Eukaryota > Viridiplantae > Streptophyta > Magnoliopsida > Caryophyllales > Polygonaceae > Fagopyrum > Fagopyrum homotropicum. The sequence continues at coordinate 128,900,810 of BSWB01000003.1, forward strand.
ATGCAACGTATGTATATATAATTTTAATCTTCATAAGTTTAGAACCTAGAATGTGTGTATTGGGAATTATAGATTAGTGTGTTAGGGAAAGTCGAACTAGAGACCCATAGGGAGGTGGACTGCTGTAAATATGAACAATAGAAATAAGAATGAAGAACACTTGTTTTAATTTCAGTTTATAAGTGGGAAATGGGTACTTTTGTAGATCAATGTTAGAGAGTTAGGTTGAAGATCCACCGTTGAAATTTTAATAGGTAATAGGTGGATGTATGTAGTTTACTGTATTAAAATTTGAGAAGAAATGAACGGTCGGATTAGAAGTTATAAGCTTCCAAAGTAGAGTATATAAGCAGTTTTTAGAAAACCATGAAATTTTGGCTAAGTATAGAAAATGTAAGTGTTGTAGCCAACTTGGAGAATTTTTATAAAAATGATGGATGAACAGTTTTGAGAAATTCTTGCTCCTAAGGGTAGATGGAACATCATAGATGATATAGAGAATTATTTCGGAATTTTTATAAGCTTCTACGATTTTGATATTTGAAACCGAAGTTGGACCTTTACGATCTTTCGGAAAATAGGAAATAAGAAAAAGTGTCAGTTTGTAACCAAAATAAACTTTAGGAGTTAGAATAGGACTTTAGAGTCTCAAATAGGAGTTTAGACATGAATTTCGGAAAATTTGGAAGTTTCGGGACTAAGGGTAAAATGGTCATTTTACCATAAATTAGTATTGTAATTAGTTATGTCCTATTACGATCTTATATCTTAGAAGTCTTAGACTTCTAATTACGTGGGAGTGTGCTAATGCACTTATCTCCTTTGGCAGGCAACTGAGTTGCTACAGTTTACAGAGCAAGTTTGGTTTACAGAGAGTCGAGATTTATAACAGGTAAGTCCTTTGGGCTTACTTAGCTGACTTCTAAATATGAGCATGAATGATGATAGTGGTGTGTGATTGAAATGTTAAGAGAGATAGGTTGTGATATATATTTACCGACCTATACTTGGCCTAAGAGTAACGGGCGGTGGCATTCTGCTCAGTTAGCTTGCGGGCGCTGGGGGTTTCTTTAGGGACTAGTCCATACTCGGTTTGTAGTGATGCTACCGGCGGAGGTCAGCTAGACCTACACCCAGTTGGATAAGGAACGGAGGCAAGAACTGTTAATAGCTCTCGTGCCACAACTGTAAAATTGAATAAGATGAATCACCTAAATAATAGATAATAAACGGTTGAGTGCCAGCATGATGTTTGTTTATAATTTTTCTGCCTGTGTTTGTGCTGTTGTTATTCTACTTATATTTGGATAGTTAGCTAACAATTGTTATGTTGTGTAGACTTACCACAGGTTAGAGCAGATGCCGAGTGATCCGGATGGTAGTTGTCAGCCGGGGTGTCGTACTTTTAGGACGTATTGCAGTTTCTTTATTTGTGGGATTTCCAGTTGGACCTTGGTTCTTTTCTTTCTTTCTGTACTTTGTTATCTTATGTTTTCCGGCTGTTAGTTGCTCTGGTCACATTCATACATTGTTAAGATTTATTTCATGATTTCTGGTTTTCCTTATCTGTGCCTTGTTGTAGGATCTTGTTAAGTTGTTGTCAAACTAAGGTCGGGACCCACTGTGTGGTCCTAACCAGTAACTCCCCGAGTTGTAAAATTTGGGGTGTTACACTAATGCCAAAACCGTGCATGAATAAAGGGAAAAACTATCTAATTATATGCCTATACTAACGTCATAAATCACGTTATCAGGTTGTATGCACCTCCCGGCTTTGAGCAATCCTGTACCGGTCTTTCTCACCTTCCGTCAACTTGTACTTCCTTTGTAGTTCCATCTCTTGCAATTTGATCAAGTAAAAAGTTAGAAAGTTCAGCAATTTGATCAAGAGACGAACCTTCTGTCGTAATATCCACAGGGGCGGCTGCAACAGGCGCAGGGGCGGCTCGACACAGGGGCGGGAGCTTGCAGGCGCAGGGGCGGTCGAAGAGCAGAAGGGCGATTTTGGCCGTTCGATGAAGGTGGTGGCGATTGTGCTTTTCCGACGTCTTCCTTGCTGTCGCAGACGTTGCGGAGGTGGGACAGGGGAGTGGTAAGAAGGGATGAGTGTATGTGGTGGAGATTGCTTGTGTTTGCAGGAAAGGGGTGGCGCAGGGGGCGCGTTGAGGTGGTGGTGATGAGGTGCTGGAGGGCGCAAGGGCGTAGGGGGTTGAGCGGCTAGGTTTTTGCAGAGTGAATGGAGAGGGAGTGGGGAAGGTGGTAGATGTAGGTTATTTTTGGGAAGTGTATTTTTTTTCTTTCCTTAACTGTACCGCAAGGGCGGTGTGTGTCGCCGCGGGGGCGGTGACAAGAGAGAGGGGGTACGCAGCCTCAGCGCCGGGGGCGGAGTTGAGGGTGCGTGTCAAGGGTGGCCGCCGCAGGGGCGCAGGGTTGGCACCGCGGGGGCGGTAACCTACGTGAGCAGACGCAGGCCCAGCGCCGGGGGTGGCGCTGGCCAGGGGTGTCGACGCAGGGGCGGGACTTAGAGCCGCATGGGCGGTTTTCTTGACAAAAGCTCATCTTCTTATTGCTTCGGGTTGCCTCCCGAATTAGCGCCTTTGTTTTACGTCATTGGCTCGACGTAAGGATTCTTCCTCTATGTTTGGACCTCTTTCTGCATGCCTTTTGGGTTTATAACCGTTTGCGACGGTAATCCTCCGGATGCCCTAGTTTCAATTCTTGTAATGGCTTCCGCCATTTGCCCAACTTGCTTCTCAAGGTTCTTGATGCTTGATTTTGTTGTTTGGACATGAGTAGCAAACTGTTTAGTCAAAACCTGCAACATATCTTCAGTTGAGTGATACTTACCTTGGCGGGGCTGCTGTTGTTGGTTTTGTTGATCCCTCCAACGAAAATTATGTTGGTCACGCCAATTTGGCATGAAATTCTGTGCATAAGGATCGTTTCTAGGTCTTTGTTGTTGTGGTTGTCCATAACCCATTGTGTTAACTTCAGCATCATCATCTTGAACTTGTGGACACATGTCCGTTGGATGATATGGGTTAGCACAAACTCCACAAGCTTTTAGCTGATGCGGTGTTCCCATAAGTGTTAGCCTTTTCACCATTTCTTTCAGTTCCGCTAGCTCGGTGGAAATCTCGTTCTTCCAAGAACTCATGGCATGAACTCCTTTCTTGGCCGGGGTCCTTCCAAAGTTCCGAGTCCCTTCTGCTAGTTCCTGTATCTTTTCCAAAGCAAGGTCAGGGGTAGAGTTAAGAATATTACCTCCGCAAGCTGCATCGACGATTCTCCTTTCATTGTCTAGCAAGCCATTGTACAAGTACAAGACTAGATCTTGAGTTGACTATCCATGGAAAGGATAGCTGAATCGGAGGCGTGCAAACCTTTCGAAGTACTCATAGAGAGTTTCGGTTGCCTCTTGCTCGATGTTGCTTATAGCTTTCTTCAAGCTATTGGCCTTTTTAGCTGGAAAGTATTTCTCCAAAAATGCTTTGTGAAGGTTTTCTCAAGTGTCAATGCTCCCGGATGGAAGGTGGTAATACCAATCATCCGCCGAATCCTTGAGTGTGAAGCCGAATGCCCTCATCTTGATTTGTTCTTCGGTAATGTTGGCCGGCTTCATACTCATACAAACGGTGTGGAACTTTCCAAGGTGCTTGATGGGGTCTTCACCACTTAGCCCATGGAAGGATGGAAGTAAGTGAATAAGGCCCGGTTTGAGCTCAAAGTTGACTCCTTCCCCTAGTGCCGGTATAGCGACCGCAAGAGGTTTTTGAGCCAAAGTGGGCTGCGTAAGTTGACGAAGAGTACGGTCAGCCATCTCTTGTTGTAGTTGTTGTTATCTTCGTTGCCGGATGTGCGTCCTCTCAATTTCTGAATCAAAAGAAGCAAAGCCGGAATTAGTAGCACGGGTTTGAACCATAAAATGGTTCAAACCAATAAATCAATAATAATAATAAAACACAAAAACTCCCCGGCAACAGTGCCAAAATTTGACCGGTGGTATTTCTCTGGTCGTCTATACCCAATCAAAAGTAAATCCCGACTTAGCACTAAGAACAAGTATAGTGAGTAAGTAAGGGTCGAACCCAAGAGAGTTGAGGTGTTTTAGATGCAATTATTGATTATAATGACAAGTGACACAAAGGGGGGGTTGGTTGAATTGATGCACAAAAACTTATGAAAACGATGAATACGACAAGTAAGACAATAATGGGTGAATCTACACTAGGTTGATTCTAAGCATGCAATTCCTACTTTGGTGTATTCCTTTTTCAAGTTTTTAAGTAATCTCCCGTCTCGATCATACATATGTGTTGAGCCAACCGGCATCAACACAACTTAACCTATTAAAGTTCCGTAAACCTACAAGAACAAATAATAAGTTAGCATTCAAACAAAGACAAAGGGATATAAAGAGAAGATTAAAACCGTTAAACTTGTCTTTATATTTGTGTTCCTTTTCTTCACAACCCGTTATTACTTAAAGTTGCTACTAGATTAAAGACCCGAACCCGGAACTATTAATCCTAGTTATTTACATGCACTTTAGAACCTAAGGTGATCAATCTCAAGTAATAGTTAACATGCAATTAAATAATGGAGATCAAGGAAACACAAAGCATTACTGAATAAAAACTAATATTAAAAGGATTTACAACCAAAGTAACAAAGCAGCTTCAAACCAACTCAATGTAGCAAGGGAGTTAGCAACTCATTACAATGGAAAACTCAAGTCTAAAATGGATTTTGTGGGGAAAAGCATGGATCATTCTAGCAATCAGCCATGGACTATTTATACTACAAAAGACACTTAATTAGGAGTAAATAGCCGGCCTAAAACAGCCACCTTTAATGCCATAAAGGTGGTGTAAACAGCCGGAGTAAAGCTTCGGGCGTTAAACCGCAGGGGCGGCCTTCAGGACCCGCAGGGGCGGTTTAGGCAGAATCGGTTGATCTTCTTCATAACCGCTGGGGCGGCTACACAGCTCCGCTGGGGCGGATCTTTAATGCACTTCAACGTTTGACCTTTCATCTTCCTGACGTTTTTGATGTCAAGGCGCAGGGGCGCCTCAAGGCCAACGCAAGGGCGATGACACAGACTCTTCGCCTTCCAGCTCCCAAGGCGAGGCGCAGGCAGGGCGCAGTGGGAGGCGCAGGGGAGCTGGCCTTCGTCTTGTCCGGGCAAGTCACCGTAGGGGCGCCGATGGGTGGTGCAGGGGCGGTGATCTGCATCTTGGCCGGCGTTGGTGAAAGTGCTGGGAGTGCTTCAATGGGAAGTGTCACCCGCTGGGGCGGCTGCAAGGACTTGCGGGGGCGGTGGAGCAACAGAAACTTTGCTTCTTGATCGAATTTTACTCCTAAGTGCTTATAACTCCTTCCTTAGCTTCTTTTGATCTTCTTCTTCTGGACCAAGGAGTTAGTAGCATAAACCGACACTAATGCAATAAAAAGACTCTAAAAACTACCCTAAATGATAGTGATTCCATCACCTATCAAATAGAGTATGGAAAGTTTTCGCAAAAACCTATCTCAAGGCTTTGAAAATGATTTCAAAGGCCTTGATGTCGATGTGAGCTCTTTGTGACACACTTTGATTTCAAGGGCTTTGAAACTGATTTCAAGGGCGTTGACTTTGTAAACCTGCAAAACAAAGTTAGTCATAGTAAAGCAAGATATGGTACGGAATTGAAAAGATCGACATGAGGATATGTTTACGAAGTTCGGCTCTAAATAGCATACTCTCCGTCCCAGGTTATAGCCGTAGGATCTAACTATCTATTATCAGCTTCAAAGAGTCCTAGATACAAACTAAAAGAAATCCCCTTCTTCTCTCATTATAGTCAACGCTACAATCTAGCTCTAACTCTTCACCTTGCTATAATAGCCTAGTTACTTCGCTGAGTAACAAACACTCTAGTATAACACTCTTTCGATATGCCAATGTTGCTCTCGAGTTTTATCTCTCTCTAGGGAATAAAGCTTTTGTAGAAAGAGAGAAAAAAAAACTTGTTTGATAGAATGAAGATGCTTTGGATCGCTTGAAGACTTCGAATATTTCCGTGTAAGCTGGTCTATCTTCTTCTTCAATCGACATCTTCATTTATAGTCTTCGATGGAGAGGTCTTCTAGCTGTTGGAAAAATGACCTTCGTAGATGTTTCTTCTTCTCCATGGAAAACGCTTCTTGGTTGAGATGAGATAGCCGTTGTAGATCTTCTATCGTCTTCATCTCCTTAAAGCACATAGATCCTTCTTCTCCGTAATATTCTCACGCTTGTTGAAGATCTTTGTCTTTTGATCGAGATCTTCAGATCTTGTTGTACAGATTTCCAAAATCCATTGAGAAGAGATCTCGCGCTTTTTGTTGAGGATCTTTGCGACATATTGTTTTGAACCGTATCCTCTAGGTCGTCAAGATTTTCTTTTTTGAGCATATCTTCTTGTTGAGCATATCTCATTGGAAGATCTTTTGATTCTTGGTTGATTTGGTTGATAGATATTTGAATTCCTTCTAGCCTTTTTGTCCTTTGAAATTTGTTTCAAGGCTTTGGCTTTTGATCCCTTGAAATGGCTTTCAAGGCCTCTATGTTGAATATCTTCAAACTCTATGTATGTCCCTTGTATCTGATTTCAAGGCCTTCGTTTGTCCCTTGAAATGCTATCAAAGGCCTCCATACATTTTAGACAAACACCAGAACACACCAAGCAACTAGAAAAACAATTGATATTTTGTTAGTATAAAAACCACTTTATTTGTGTTAACTCTTCCATCACACATATTCAAATATATACTTCAAGGTAGACCTTCACGGGATGGGTTGGTACCCATGTCAACAAGAATTCCTTTTTCTAGTGGTAGAGTGAGAACAAATACCTCTGGAGTTAAGCATGCTCGTGTAGGAGAAATTTCAAGATGGGTGACCTTCTGGGAAGTTTTTTGCGCGAGCATGGTTGGCAAGGGGACAACGTCCCTAAGACCTCGGGTCTTACAAATGATATCAGAGCTAACCCTAAGTTACGAGTATGTTTTCCCTCGTAGGCGGTCACTCGGCTCGGTGGACGGTCCTTGGCCTGACGTGGACGTCAGGAGTTTAAGTGGGGGAGATTGTAACATCCCGTAATATTGTCATCCGCATCATTTAAATGGGGATTTGTGATGGAATTATAAGGATGGGTTGAGAGATTATAACATCCCGTAAAATTGTCATCCCGCATCATTTGAATGGAGATTTTTCGATTGACTTATAAGGATGGGTTGCTATCCATGTCAACAAAAATTCTTCTTTTCCAATGGTAAAGTAAGGACAAATAACTCTGGAGTTAAGCGTGCTCGTGCGGGAGAAATTTCAGGATGGTAACCTCCTAACAAGTTTTTTTGCACGAGCATGGTTGGTATGGGAACAGCGTCCCTAAGACCTCGGGTCTTACACTCTAGGAAGTCGCCTCGACATGGTTTGGCTAAATCTTAGGCTGGTTTAATGTTGGGATGAACGGTGTGAGAAACAAGCACAAGACGGTCATGAGACGGCTTAGGATTCCGTTTAGCAAGCGGTATTTGTTCAAAAATTGTTGTGATCTTCGATCTTGCATTCAAGGCTTCTTTAGAGGACTTTGTGTCACTCGATTCTTCAATCGTCAGTCACGTATGATATTTCTTTGTGGCCCTGACTTCAAGGAGGTATGAATACTTTGTACTTTGCACCAAACTATGAAGATATTGACCTTAAATGCCTTAAATACAAATAATCAAGCTAGCCACCGAAATATGGAAAAGGAAAGCTTTCTATACTAAAAGTGAATTATAAGAGAGAAAAATGATGTATGAAATGCATGATTCTAAAGACTATATGATGTTACATTTGAGACTTATCATCACTTGACTAGGCGCCGGGGGTGATGGTTGATCTTATCGGTCTTTAATTCAACATTGTAGGTTTTTTGCTTAGACTAGCTTCATAAGAAGACAACTTTTTAAGAGATAAGTCACTTCTTTACGAAGTGCAACACAATATTTTGTAGTGGACCCTACATCTTGGTGAAAGTCACACCACAAAGACTGGTTCTTTTTTGGGTCATTTTTGTTCGGATGTTTGGGCCAATGGATTGCATTCCCTATTTCTTCACACTTGTGAGTACGCATGTGGTGTTCACACTAAATCCACACACATCCAGCCTTGGCAAATCTTCCAGCGCGTGTCTCCAATGGTTGTGATGCGTACTTAAGACAAGACTTGGTCCCGCGTTATGCTTTGCATAGTAGTATTGTTCACTCCAAAACGTGTGTGAATTTAAAGACAAATAGCTTTAAATTTATAACCAAGAATAAAAGAAATAGTGAACCCGTAGTGTACGGATCAATCGCAACAAAGGCAAATATTGCAGGGTCGATAACAGGGATTGTGGTGAAATCAACCAGATAAGTCAATTAGATAAGATTCTTGCAATGACAAAGAACAAATCGAAGCAATTAGTGAAGATATATTAAAAAAGGAGAGTGCGGATTCTAGAAATCGTAGCGTCAAGTTGTGGTTTTCGATTCAAGACTACTAAAGGTTCATGGACAAGGCTGGGGTTGCGAAGGTAAGGTGTTTCTCCGATGGCCTAGATTACAAGGGAGGTCTCATTATCCACTATCACTAACCGAAGATCCTTTTACCGGGTAAGTCTCAAGGAACTAAGGAGAGGACATAAACTCAAACCAACAACTCGACCTAAGGGAATAGAACTAACCTTTACCGGGTAAGTCTCGGGTTAACTCACAAAGGTATGATGAAGGCACACTCAAATCTAACAAAAGATAAACCTTTGTTACCTAGAAAATGTCATCGTCGGTACTCAAGAAAGGAATCACCGGGTAAGTCTCTTCCTATCCTCAAGTGTAAGCCTTAGAGGAGTCTAAGAGTATAAATCTCTCAACAAAGACTAGGATTTGGGCAAACTATAACCAAGGCTTAAGGATAAGACATGATCGGGAAAACAAAAGCAAATCTCAGATGAATCATACTCACATCTCGGCCAAGATTCCTGGATTCATCCGAGATCGTCAAATGCGTAGGTAAAAAATTTAACTTAAAGGGTCATTCTATCATCATCTAAACCACAACCATCAGCTACTCACCCTAGAATTGCAAGGATTCTAGCCAACAATCATCATATTTGAATCAAAGAAATTATATGATATCAAATAAGGCATAAACCAATAAAACCAAATAAAACTTAACTTAACAATCTTCATTAATCAAAACTGAATCCAAAGCAATGGAAAAGGTTTGACCTTTCTTTCAAATAATACAACAACTAAGATTACCCTTCCAAAATTAACTCACAAAACCTCAAATTATCGATGCAAATCTTTAACCCTTCGATGTTCTTCCTTCCTTCTCTATCAATCCTTCCAAATCTTCCGTACTTGCTGCGAAGTCGGAACTCTGACAAATCTCCCAAAAACCCGGCTCAATAAGTGTGTAAAAAGCCGTCCTTAAACCCTTCCTGTGAAGTCGATTTAATGCTAAATTCACATCTATCCTAGAAGCACAAAATTTTCAACTTTTTTTCAACTTTTATGGATTTTTCAAAAGCATGACGCAATGCATGAAAAATAAACGTGTAACATGAAATCCAAAGCAATACATAAACAAATAAGCATAAAAGTATCATAAGGTAGCAATTATTACAGACATTCCCCACCCCATACTTAAAATACACATTGTCCCCAATGTGAAAATAAGAAAAGAGAAAGAGAACTCACAATGTCTAACTCAATGCATAATAACAATAAGAAGGAAGTCCATAGTGAAGATCATCAAGCATCCGGTGGAGGTGGTGAAAACGGGAAGTAAGAAGGATCGAATGTCCGCCCAAACTGCTGGCAGTACATATCCTCCATCATTTGTGCATGGAGGAGACGGTCCCTCTCATACGCGTCAAGGTGGCCATCAATTCCGTGAATGTCATCCTAAATAGCCTTGACAAAAACCTTTAAATTCCCTATCCTCATCCCCGTGCCGTCCAAACCTCGCGTCAGCAACCCTAATGCTCGGGTTATCATCTATATCCTCATCATCAGCATCTTGTGCAGCCGCACTAGGACCAGCTATATCGATATCGGTGTCCATTGTCTCACCCTCAACATCACTATCATCAGAATCACTCACATACATCCCTTGGAAATTCTCCTTCCAATTTCTCAGATAAGCAATTGTATACTCCGAAGTCCAAGGAATCCCCCTAGGAGCCCTTTTCTCCCAAGGCATGGCAACATACGGTGTGCCACGGCCTAGAGGAATAAGGATCTTATGAGAGATGAAGTGGTTAAGTCTTAAAGGCTTAACCTCAGTGGCTAAGGTGCAAGCAGAAAACTCTAAACCCATCATTGTAGCAAGGTGAATGACCAATCCTCCAACGCAAATATCACCCTTAATCTTGTTAGCTATCTTGCTCAAACTGTCAACAAGCATAGTGGCGGTATCCGGAACAGTACCGGTCGCCATACACCACAATATAAAGAGTTCATTCACCTTAATCTTTTAAAGTGTTTCAGTCCTAGCAAAAAGTCCCTCACTAAGGATTCGGTGGCAAGCTTAAAATCTAGATGGCACACATTAGTCTCCTTAGAGTCATTGGCATGCCAAACATACTCTCTACCCTCAATCAAGGCAATGTTCTCCCAAAACACTTTAGGTTTAATAGCTACGGGAAAGGTTCCTACATTGGACTCGGGAAAACCAAAAGCACTACCAAACATATCCATAGTCATCCCATAGTTCTTATTCATCATACTAAACTTAACACCACCAGATTCCGGCATATAAGTAAAAGAACTCAAAAAGTGATCTCAACATAAGCGGGTTCCTTAATTTCTACAAACTGCTCAAACGCAATTCTCTCAATCATCAAACGCATAACATCAACAATGTTCAAGCAAGAAAACTCATTTATATCCATAAATCTAGGAGCTATAATAGGACGTTCACATATGCGATCGTACCTCCTTCCGTGTCATTCCTGAATAATGGGAAGTGTCGGAGGCTGAGGAGGTGAAGAAGGAGCATCAAGAGATTGCCTTCATCAAGAACCATTGCTAAGCACAATTGCACGTGAAGAACGGCGAAGTGGTTCCATCTCAAAACAAGATCTCGGGTTGTTCTTCACTAAATCTCGGCCGAGATTTTTGCTGTCAACCGAGATTTTCCTCTTTTGAATCAAAATTACGAATTTGTAAAGATATCGTCAATCCAATGCTCCCACTAGCTTCCTATGTCTATCCCGATTTGATTTCACCATACACAACGAACTACTTTGCCAACAATCAAGCAAATCGAAGCAAAGAGCCGTTTGGAAAGTTTTGAACGGAATTACCCCGATGTTGCTTGATGTAGTGGATTGTGATGCCGTTTGAAGCCGGAAACAAGTTGGTGATGCCTTCCTCTTCAGTTTAGACCCAAGATTGAAGCAAAATGGTTGAGGAATGAAGATTTTGGAGAAATTGGGGGTTTCGGCCGTCAGGTATGGAGAGGGTTAGGGATGGGGATGAGAGAGAGTCGCTTTCAGCTTCTATACCCCGCAAGAAATTCAAAAAATCTCAGCCGAGATTTGCCCATGTTGTGATATCTCGGTTGATTTCGGCTTCTTTTTGGTCCGAGATAAGTGATCTTGGTCTAGATTTTTCTTTACTTCCTTTTTCTTCTTCTCTCAATGTCCCTTGTCTTAAAGTCTTGTACTCTAAGCAATTTCAAAGCATCTTGACCGTTCATTCTTGCCGGGATGTACCTAAGTTCTGCAACCAAAAACACAAAAACAAAACACAATAAAACATCTAACTATTCTAATCTAGAAAGCAAAAACTAGGAATTACCCTGGGTTTCCTCCCAAGAAGTGTTTTATTTAAGGTCTCTAACTGGACCTAACTCCTTTTTGTCATATAAGGTTAAGGGGAGCAATCCTCTCTAACGGAGCTTCCGGCATATACTTCTTCAGTCTGTGTCCGTTCACCTTAAAGTTTCCGCTACTCTCACCTCATACTTCAACTGCACCATGGGGGAAATATGTTTCAGAATTAAAGCTCCATTCCATCTATATTTGAGGTTATCTCGATATTGGAGAAATCTAGAGTTGGAGACGATAACAAGATCTCCTTCCCGTAGTTCTTGTGAGGGTGTGCGCTTGTTGTTCCCCTTAACAGTCTTTAAATGGGAAAGGAGGCGTTTCGTCCTTGATGTGGTCTTCTATGAGTGAGGATTATGAACTTACTAAGACACCTCGCGATGCTTCTATAGCTTCGGAGAATGCATGGTCGCATCTCGGGACGCTCATGTTCGACATTTTAAGTTGTATCGAAGGCTCAGAAATCTCGATTGGTCTAGCAGAATCTCGACCGAGATGGTCAACCGAGATTAGCTCCTATTGTGATTTCTCGGTTGACCTCATACTGATCTCAACCGAGATTCATGTGGGTGATCCGAGATTTTTCCAATTTTTCGTGCATTCCTCAAGCTCTTCGAACGTGGCCTTTGGATCCCTCTCCAAGGCTTCTAACTCTTGTATTTCCGCATCACAAACTGCATCTATTTCCTTCTCCATAATGCTTAAAATCAAGACCTTCTTAAGAGGATCTTTGATCAATATTGAACTCACCAACTCCCTTGAGTCCTCTTCTTCACAAATGTTGTAAATATCATCTTCAAGAGCTGGTCCTTTGATCATGATGGAGAGCGTAAACTCAATGTTTTCTCCTTCAATGTTGAAGGAGAGCTTAACATTCTTGCAATCCAACAAGCATCCCGAAGTTTCAAGGAAAGGTCTTCCAAGTTTGACCGGAACGGGATAATTTGCAAGAAAGTCTAGCACAATAAAATCAATAGGGATATAGAATTTTCCGAGCTGGACGAGGATTTCCTCAAGGATTCCCACTGGATACATAGTCGATCTATCCGCCATGTAAAAGGTCATCTTGACGGGTCATTGTTAGCATGAAATATGACTATATATTAGGCACTTGTTTTAGTTGTTTTTCCCTCTTTTATGTGTACATAGATATGAGTTTGAGGCATTTGTGAGCTCATTCACCCACTTTGTCGATATAGAGATCTACACTAGCTTTGTATTGTTTTTAGGTGAATAAAAGCTTGGATTGGAGCAAAATGTGGAAGGAAAGGAGTATTTGATCATGCTTGATGGCAAGGAGATGCTTTGGAGTGGCTAAGGAAGGAGCATGAGTGAAGAACATCACGAAATAAAGGCTTTCACAAGAATTTGGAGAACCACGCCCTAAATTACGGCCGTGGACTTGGCAATTGCATCGTGGAAGTGAGTTTGAAGCATAACAGAAAGTTACACGGTCTAAACCACGGCCGTGGAAATTTGTTCATGACCGTGATTTCCATGATTTTGTGACGTGTCATATTTGTCACGTCAGCAACGTCATTGGGCTTTCTCGTAATCCTATTTCGCCCTATAAAAAGGCTTGAGAAAGGAGCTTCGAGGACCTTGGCTGAGAGCTTCGGAGACGGCTGCTTAGGGTTCATTTTGACCTTGAGGATTGGAGATTTCGGAAGATTGGAGATTGTGAAAGACGTGATTTTGGAGATTTTCTTAGGCTTTTCACTTTTGGAGACGGATTGACACTCCGTTCTTCATTGTTCCCCAAGATCGCTGTGAGGATTCTCATTCAATTTTCTGAATTCATAAACATACTACTTTTGTTATTCGGATTCGAGATTGACTTTGTTTTGTTATTGAGTTTTCGAGGGTTTTCATCTTTCTTTCTTCTTAAATTAATTTTTGATATCATGATGATGGTTATTGGCTAAAACCCTTTGACAATTTTAAGATGAAGGGTTGATACTTGTGGCTTAGATGATGATAGATCGATCGTAACTTGATTGGACCCTGAGAGTGTGAAAAAACTCGTCGACACCCTAAATCACGGTCTGTTCTTGAGTTCCACGGCCGTGGAATCTCAATATCTAGCCGTGTGCTTTTGCTTTAATCCAAAGTTAAAGATTTGTTTTAACCTAGCCTTGGCTTGCCTTTTCTAGGTAGTAGTGAGACTCAACATCCTCTATTTGGGTTTCGAGTGTCACAACCTTAACCGTTTTAGTTTATCTTTGATTCCTTGGGTTTGGACATGGGTATTTGAGATTAATTCTTATCCTTAGATCAACCTTTATAGAGAGAGTCCTTGGGCTAGACATATAAGGTTTTGGAACTTCACCGTACTCAACCTTACCTTAGTTATACCTTTGCAATCTCAACTCTGTCCTTATATCCATAGAATATCTTGAATCGATTGCCACAATTGCATACTTGGATCTTTAGGGTTGCTGTTTTCCCCAATATTTGCAAAGCTTTTATACTTTTACTTTCTCGATTATTCGAAACTGAATTTGACTCACCAAATCCCTGAGTTCGATACTTTGGAATACTTGCTTAACTACGCCGATTCGTACACTGTGGGTTCACTTGCTTTTGTTTCAGTTTTATAATTAAAACTTATTTGCACGCACGCTTTGAGGTGAACAAGTTTTTTGCGCCGTTGCCGGGGATTTGGTTTAGGCCAAATTCGGTTTTCGGTTGTCAGGCTTGGGAGCTTTTTGTTTTTTCTTTAATCTTTTGGTATGAGTTTTTGAGTTTTTAGGGTCTCCAATGGCTACTAGGAGCTATGAACCTGCATTTAATCCAGCCTGGATAGCATGGCAAGGTGCTAGGGCGGACCATTATGAATATTTGGAAGAGAAATACGCCTTTCAATGGTTCGACGGTGAAAGAGAAAGAGATGAAGTCATTGAGGACGAGATTGCCTATTGGGATGAGCTTAATCCCCCTCATACGTTTTATGAGCAAGGAGACATCTCTTATATGCCTCAAGTGCAACCTCCACAACAAACCTCCGAGGATCGGATGCAGATGATGCTGGAAGAGGTGTTAAGAAGGGTGGAAGAGATGAAAGACAAGATAAATGCTATTTCAAAAGCTCAAAAAGCTTTGGAAAATCATTTATCCAACGAGGAAGAATTCCAAGTCTTAAGCCTTCCTCCTATTAAACTTGAAGTCCCTCTTGAAGTCCTCATTAAAGAAGAGGAAGAAGTGAAGAACCTTGGCCAAATTACTGAAATTGTGGCAAAGTTTGAAGAAGATCCAACTGAGTTGAAAGATATTTCATGTGTGGATCATCATCCCAACATGAAACTTGTCTCAAGCCTTAAAGAACTTTACAAGGCACATTCTCTTACTTCATTTGAAAGTCCTATTAAAATTTCTGATTTTTTCAGGAATGCACCAAAGAGTTAGAGGTCTCTTCCAAAAGAACCTCCTAAGGTGAAGATGAAACCTCTATTAAAACTGTTGGAAGAAGATGCTCCTTGGACTACAAGGAGTGGAGTTAGCAAAAGCACTTCACCGTTAAGGCGATGAAGTTTCTTTTGTTCAAGTATGGGGTCATTCACATGACGAAGACCATACATCATCCCTAAGCTGGAGTTGGGGAAGCTAAGTGGATCCTCGAGAAACTAATTTCTCGATCTAGGAAAGGATGGGACGCAAGGCTGAATTATGTCCCATTAAAGCATAGGAAAGCTAGGAGGATTCCGGTGAGAATAAAACCGTACAAGCTTGTACGTGGGAGATCTTACCATTTGCCGGTGAAATTAGGAACCGGAGATTTCTTGGAATAGTTTAATTGTGGATTTAAAGAGCAATACAAGATGTTCAAGGTGCATTGAGTCATCTTTGGAGATTGGTCTAGCTAATGACCTAAAACAAAGCACTTCTTGGGAGGCAACCCAAGGTAATGCATCCTTTTTCCCTTTTCTTTTTCTTAGTTTAGATTAGAGTAGTTGTTTTTGTTTGTTTTTCATTGATACCTTCCGGTATGTTTGTGTCTTGGGATGTCAGAGTTGAGAAAGGACCAAAAGAAGTGAAGGAAGCCAAAGGAGCAACGAAACTTGGATTTTTGGCGAACATCAGAGGATTCCACGGGTGTCCATACAGTTCCACGGCCGTGGAATGATATTTTTGACCGTGGAATGCTATGTCGAGAGCAACAGAAAGTTGCACGCCCAGAACCACGGCCGTGAAAATGCCCGATAGGCCGTGGAAAAAAAAAATTGGAAAAAAGTTTTCGGCCGGGAGACGTTTCCTTTTCTTCATTCAGCAACGCTCTTTGACACTGATTGGAATATCCAGAGTTCTCTATTGAGCTTATATAGATTCCCACCACCATCACCCGATGAAGGATTCGCCATCTTACATTGTGAGTATTCTTTTCCATCTTTTCTTTTCTTCACATTGAGGACAATGTGAGTTTTAAGTATGGGGTGGAGGTATTTCCAATACCATTTGCATGTTTTATGTCTTACAAGTTTTTGATTTTGAAAATTTTGCAAATTTTTAAAAAATTTTGTGCTTCTAGGATGGATATGATCTCTATGATGAATATTATTTTGTGGAATAGCTATGATAATTTTGATATGCTTGAATTGATTTATGACATATGTGGGATTTTAACACTTTGTTAGAATTTCATTCATGTTTGATAATTTGCTTGCATTCTAAATCATGTTGAGTATTGAAGGTTGAAACCGCATGATAAGTTCTTACACTTCTTTATGAAATGATTAAGGCACCTCGATTTTTCTTGCTTCGTCTTTGTTCATCTAGCCCCTCAATGAAATATTTGCCTCCTTTACCTATCCGAGATTTAGGAAGAGTTGATTTTGGCATGTTTGATGTGGGAGGGCCATGAAAGCAATTGTTTAAATTCAAAGTGTAGGAAAATAGGTTTGGGGAAGTCAATCATGATGATGAGTAACTCGGCACCATTCACATAGCCGGGTGTTTGTGTCTTGCCAAAGTCGGATTGAGCGATATTCCTAACGGATTATGGTATGTGCATCAAGGGTTTGAGGCATCTCGAAATTGAGAATCGCCGATCTCCTAGGCTTCGGTTTTTGTGCACCGCTGTCCATACTTCCAAAAAGTAAAGTCAAAGAAGAATTTTGTGCTAAAAACGGAGAGCAAAGCTCTCAATGGTGGTTGATTCAAGTTTACAAAAAGAAGTTGTGTTCTGTTGTTCCTTTTTCCTGGATTTTTGCACCACATTACCTTATGAAAGTCTCACCTATTCACGTTTCTTGACCTTTACTTGAAAGACCTTAAGATCTTTGGATTGTTGTTTGGCTTTGTGGTCTAAATTGGATTTCTCATGATTGATTTTGATATATTGCAAGTTATGATGCATGTTATGATTCTATTGCAAAGTATGATTATCCTTTCTATGATGTAATTCCTTTTGACTATATGATGATTGTTATTTGCTATGAAGCGGCTCTTTGAGGGTGATTTATGAATATAAGCACAACAAAAATATTGTGGTTTTTCTTTGTTTTTGCATATTCATAATCCATATCATCTTGTATCTTAAGTTTGAACCTTGCTTGGGGAAGAGCAAGAGGCAAGTATGGGGTATTTTGATGACATGAATTATGACCTATATTTAGGCATGTATTTATATAGATTTTCCCATTATTTTGCATGCATAGACATACATTCTTGGCATTTATGGTTATATTAACCTACTTTGCGAAAATAGAGGTCTACACAGAGTTTTATTGCATTTGTAGGTAATTTGGCGAATTATGGAGCGAAATGGCATATTTTATGGATCAAGTCTTAAAACGGGACAAAAAGGAGCATAAAAGGGAAGTTAGGACGCGCCAAAGTATCTTCTGATACCATTTGACGCGCCAAAGTATTCTCTGATACCGTGTGACGCGGCCCAGAGTATTTTCTGATACCAGCGGGCTCGACTTCTTTTCAGCCCAAATATTTAGGGTTTCATCTTTAAACCCTAGATTTATCCCTACATATATCCGATAGCCTTCAACATTAAAAGGCGGACGGTGACAGGTTGCTTAGGGTTCATTTTCTACCTTGAGGATTGGAGATTTGGAGAAAGACGTGATTTTCGGAGATTGTGTACTATTGGGATATTCTAGGGTTTATATTGAAGAACAGATTGTCTTTGATTTGTTATTGAGTTTTTTAGGGTTTTCATCTTGCTTTCTTCTTAAATTGATTTTTGATATCATGATTATGGTTATTGGCTAAAACTCTTTAGCAAATCTAAGGTGAAGGGTTGATAGTTGTGGCTTAGATAATGATATATTGAACCAAAACAGATTGGGCCCTGAGAGTCGCGAGAAACTTCGTCGACAACTTTTTCCACGGTCTGTTCTTGAGTTCCACGGTCGTGGTTCTTCAAGATCCATCCATGGTTTCCTCTGTCGTACATCCTTTGCTTTTGCTTTGATCCAAAGTTAGAGATTTGCCTTAACCTAGCCTTGGCTTGCCTTTTTTAGGTAGTACTGAGACTCAACATCCTCTATTTCGGTTTCGAGTGTCACAACCTTAACCGTTTTGGCTTATCTTTGATTCCTTGGGTTTGGGCATGGGCATTTGAGAGTAATTCTTGTCCTTTGATCCTTTCTATATTGTAGCCTCAACAACCTTTATAGAGAGAGTCTTTGGGTTAGACATATAGGGTTTTGGAACTTCACCGTACATTACCTTACTTTAGTTATACCTTTGCAATCTTAACTCTGTCCTTATATCTATAGTATATCTTGAATCGATTGCCACAATTGGATACCTGGATCTTTAGGGTTACTGTTTTCCCCAATATTCGCAAAGCTTTTATACTTTTACTTGCTCGATTATTCGAACTGAATTTGACTCACCGAATCCCTGAGTTCGATACTCTGGAATACTTGCTTAACTACGTCAATCCGTACACTGCGGGTTCGCTTGCTTTTGTTTCAGTTTTATAAATTAAAAACTTATTTGCACGCACGCTTTTGGGCGAACAGTCGTGGAACTCCAAGTCTTATCCTCTTACACAATACAAGTGGTATTGTGTCACTTGCTCCTAGATCGCATAATGCTTCGTAGGTGACCTCTCCCATGCCTATTGGCACACAAAAAGATCCGGGATCTCTTAGTTTTGGTGGCATCTCCTCCTTCATGATTTGGATAAGTTCGGATGACCTTTTAGTTATCCTCACTTCTCCAACATCTTCTAGTTTCCTCTTGTTAGAGAAGATTTCCTCGAGGAACTTCCCATAGGCGGGCATACCTACAATAGCATCCATAAAATGGATATTAATATGCATCTTACTCATGAGTTCTAGAAACTTACCGAAATGTTTATCCAAGCGCGCTCTAGCTTTTGATTGAGGGAATGGAAGTGGAGGTTTGTAAGCTGGAGGAGGTACGTAAACCGGCTCCTTCTCCTTTTCTTTCTCTTTTGGTTGCAGGTCTTCCTCAACCAATACTTTCTTCCCCTTGTCAACGGTTTTGGGCAATGGCTCATTGATTTTCAAGTCGCTTCTAGTTGTGATCGCCATCACTTGCCCCTTAGGATTGTTCTCCGTCCTTTCTGGGAGTTTTCCTAGATCTCTAGGAGATTTTCCCGCCTTGCTAAACACTTGATTTTCTAAGGCCTTTTAAGCCTTAGAAATAAAAGTAACGGTGCTCTCCAATCCACTTAACCTTCCCATCAATGCCTCAAATATTTCCTTCGTTTGATCCTTGGGAGGTTGATTGAATCCTAGTGGTGGTTCTTGACTTCTTAGTGGTGGAGTACTGCTGGAGGATGCGGGTGGCTAGAGTGCGCCATTCGGATTCGAGTATGAGAATCCGGGGTGACTATGATCGGGACGTCAACTGCCCCCTCTTTGAAAATTTCTATTGTTGTGGAAGTTCCGCGGCCCTTGATAGTTGCCTCGTCCCATGTAGTTAATATCCTGTTCTTTCGGTGGCAATATAGCTTGTGTCGGCGCTTGTGTTTGAGCTTTCAACAACTCCTTCAAAGCTTTCACTTCATTGTTAAGAATATCAAGTTGAGCACTATTAGTAGTAGCAAGACTTACCTCATGGACTCCCGGTCGCCGAAGTTGATCATCAACTCCGATGAGAATACTTCTCAATGACCAAATCTTGCTTCTCCACAAACTCCCAAGCTTCATCTACCGGCTTCTCCATGAACATCCCTCCGGAAAGGGATTGAAGCTAGAACTGAATTTCCTCATCCAAACCTTTGAAGTAAATCTCTAGAAACTTGATTTTCGGTATCCCATGATGGGAACAATCCAACAAAAGGTCCTTGAACCTTTCCCATGACTTGAATAAACTCTCTTTGTCCTTCATAACAAAAGCATTTACTTTACCTCTCAACTCTGTAGTCTTTGATGGCGGAAAGAACTTTGTGAGGAATTCCGTAGTTATCTCCTCCCAAGCAAGAGTTTTATCCTTCAAGGAGAAAGAAAAACCCCTCATCTTGTCATTATTATTCTCTAAACGTGGAGGTTGTAGTGTCCCCATAAGAATCTCGTAGTTTTGCAAGTGTTGATGTGGTGACTCCCCCTCTAATCCCCCAAACTGATTTTGTCGGATCATGTGAAGAACTTGAGGGCGGAGATCGTAATCATGTGCGGCTGGATCTCCTAGATTAACGCGCGGACGGTGCACTCTATGAGAAGGATCCATCCTCTGTCCCAACATTTGTGGCTCTCCCAAAACGTATCAATCCTCACCGGATGGTGAGGTATAGCATGTACTACAGCGGGTGGTGGGCCTTTCAGTCCGGCGTTGTTTCCTCTTTAAAGGAGCAAACGCCTCGTAATAGCCTACAACTCATCCATATCAGCTCGAAGAGTTGCTTCTCTCTCATGTGCAGCGGCTCTAACTCCAACGAGAGTGTCATCTCGAAGACTTACTTGTTCTAAGGCATCATCTAACTCATCATGAACATCTCTTTCTTTCAAAGACATCTTAGCTTCTCTTAATTGTCTCTTGTAAGTATTTTCGGCTCAAGATCGTATGGAACTACTTCCTTTCCGACGCGAGATCTTTGCATAAACCTAAGAACACAAATATGCAAGAACACTCAAGCAGAAAGATCAATAGCAAAAGCAAGAACAATCTAGCAAACCAAATACCGGCTCGGTCTAGACCAAGTCCCCAGCAACGACACTAAAAACATGTTCGCTTCAAAGCGTGTGTGAATCTGAAGACAAATAGCTTTAAATTTATAACCAAGAATAAAATAAATAAAGAACCCGCAGTGTACGGATCAATCGCAATAAGGGAAAATATTCCAAGGTTGATCACGAGGACTATAGTGAAATCAAGCAGATAAGTCAACTAGATAAGATTCTTGCAATAACAAAGAACAAACCGAAGCAATCAATGAAGATTTATCAATAAAGGAGAGTGCAAATTATAGAGATCGTAGCGTCAAGTTGTGTTTTCGATTCAAGACTCTTAAAGGTTCATGGACAAGGTTGGGGTTGCGAAGGTAAGGTGTTTCTCCGATTGGATAGACTACGGGGGAGGTCTCACTATCCACTATCACTAACCAAAGTTCCTTTTACCGGGTGAGTCTCAAGGAACTAAGGAGAAGACATAAACTCAAACCAACAACTCGGCCTAAGGGAACAAAACTGAAATTTACCTGGTAAGTCTCAAGTCAACTCACAAAGGTAGGATGAAGACACACTCAAAACCTTTGTTACCTAGAAAACGTCATCGTCGGTACTCAAGAAAGAAATCACCGGGTAATTCTATTCCGATCCTCAAGCGTAAGCCTTAGAGGAGTATAAGGGTATAAAGCTCTCAACAAAGACTAGGATTTGGGCAAACTATAACCTAGGCTTAAGGATAAGACATGATCGGGCAAACAAAAGCAAATCTTGGATTGATCATACTCAAATCTCGGCCGAGATTCCTGGATTCATCCGAGATCGTCAAATGCGTAGGTAAAACTCAACCTTCAAGATCCATTCTAACCTAGAGGGTCATTCTATCATCATCTAAATCACAACCATTAACTACTCACCCTAGAATCGCAAGGATTCTAGCCAACAATCATCATATTTGAATCAAAGAAGTTATATGATATCAAATAAGGCATAAACCAACAAAACCAAATAAAACTTAACTTAACAATCTTCAATAATCAAAACTGAATCCAAAGCAATGGCAAAGGTTCAACCTTTCGTTCAAATAAAGAAAACATCAACTAAGATTATCCATCCAAAAATAAGTCACAAAACCTCAAAATATCGATGCAAATCTTCAACCCTTCGATGTTCTTCCTTCCTTCACTATCAATCCTTCTAAATCTTCCGTACTTGTTGCGAAGTCGGAACTCTGACAAATCTCCTATAAATCCGGCTCAAGAAGTGTGTAAAAAGCCGTCCTTAAACCCTTGTCGCGAAGTCGATTTAATGATAAAATTAGGGTTTTGACTTTGGGTCGCGGGCTGTTTTCCAACAAAATCCCGGTCGGGCCCGGAGAAAATCTTGGCTGAGATAGTATCTCTTCAACCGAGATTTCTCTTCTGTTATGTACTTTCTTTTGTTATTTACTTCTTTTTCAACTGAATCTTCTTCCCTTGTGATCCTTGATCTTCTTCAGCATCTCAATGTACTCCATCATGCTCTCTCCTGACTCCTTATCTCCTTATACTCCCTTTTTGCTCCGAAATGCGCCTTATTTCCTACAATTGCAATAAAACTGCGTGTAGACCTCTATATATGCAAAACAAAGGGAAAATCTACATAAATGTCTCCTTAAACTAAGGTCATAATTCATGTCATCAAGTATGATTGCTACCTTTAGTCTTTTATGGATTTCATGTGAGCATGGTCGTTCATGGTGTTTTGCTCGCCCTTTGGACTTAGATAATTGTATATCTTTGTTCAACCTAATTTGTGTCACCATCTTTCATTTTACGTCCTCAAAAGTAACACACAGTTATTTTGGTTAGTCATAATTCGGAACTGGTAGCACTCCAATTAATGTCTTTTACCATAATTATTATATTCCATTATCTATTATTTTGAGCTTAATAAGCATATCCTTTTAGTTTATCTCCCTTATATTCCTATTTCGAAGATCTACTAGTTTGTTTATGTAATTGTAGGCATTCTAAGCACTTGCGGAGAAAAAATGATACATCTACCATTGAATGGCCTAATACACAATTAAAGGCTTCCTTGAGGTCATCAAGTTTAAATATCATTGGCAGAAATAACTGAAGTTCAAGAGTGAAGAGAAAAACATTGGAAAAAGATCCAAGAGTGCTCGAGTATACCCCGTCACACGACGGCCTGCACGTAACTCCTACATTTGACCCAAAATGATCACCCGTTGTTGTTGAGATGATCCTACATAAATTTAGACCAGACCCACACTTTTGGCCTGAGATCGAGGTTGGACAGCAGTCTAGTGATCAATTGATCCGCATCAATGTTTCTCTTTACTACTTTGTTTCTATCTTATATTTAGTTCGATCTTATCTTAAGAGAAGATGAGATCAAGTAAATTTGATTCTATCTTAATAGAAGATAGAATCCCAAGAGATCTAGGGTTTCCCGAGCCATTTTCGACCCTATAAACAAGGTTTCTCAACCATTAGGTTAACTATCTCCTTTTCGAGCATTTTACAAGTTTTCGCTCGACTATGTCTATGCATGTCGTATGACTTGTATCCCGTTGGAAGGCGGCCCCCTCTTTCAATCAATAAAATACATTATCTTCTTGTCCTGAGGTATGTGTGAGTAATCCCTCTCTGTTATGGGGTCTAGTGAGCCCGAAATGCTTAATTTATGATTTTAGATTGATTATATGCATTGATTGTATGTCTATGAGTTATGGTAGTGTTGTATATATTATGTGTTCTATAAAGGGTGACTTTGACTCGAAGTGACAATGGAGTCATCACACCTCAATGCTCCGTTTGATGTGATGAATCGGCAACCGTCTTGGGTATGAAGTAACAATCATGGTGACATCATCGATGTACCGCAAGCAATAACCTAATCACGAAGTGAAAATCAAAGAAGTTGTCTTTACATAACTCGATACTTGTGATATTGTGGAATTGCCAATTGAGATCTATTATGTGCATGTTGTGGTGATTCTGGTTTTGGAATGCTTTACCTATATTGCTAAATATTGTTCGTATTTATCCCCTTCTAATCCGATTTCGAACATTCTAAAGATCCGGTCTTTATCCTTTTTCTCTGTCTTTATTTATAAACTATTTTACGAGAGAGTCGTTCAAATTTCCAAAGAGTCTTCACATGACCTACTCTATCTCAGACTAGGGTTTTGCTCTGATTCTCTCTCTGGTCGTTCTCATACTATCCTCTAGTGGTTTGAACCACGTCTAACCCGATCGAAATCCTACCCGTCGTACGACCTCCTCTCTTGTCCTTGGTTTTGTCTTCTTCTAGTGATCCTTTGTATTTGTTTATAGTTGCTTTAATTTATTGCTTAACTTCGGTTTCTAAATTAATTCGTCAAAGTGAGACATCGTATTTCTTGTGTATTGTTTTCATTAACAACAATCGGAAATTAAATGTACCTTTTTAGCCATTTTGTTATTGTTTTATACGATTTTTCTTTTATATTTTTTTTCAAACTAATGTAAGGTTCATGAACACAATGTTCATCTTATTGTTTTACATATATTTCATTCTATTTAATTTGTAAGAGATTTTTTATTTTATTAGCGTAAGTATATCAAAGGAACGTAATATTCAAGCAATTTAAATGTATCTCTTTTTTAATTTAATGGAAAATGTATCTTTCTAGTCATGTTGTTATTGTTGTTATGAATTTCCTTATATATATTTCTCATTCAATTTAATTAAACAATGTTTTTTATCTGCTAACGTATACATACCTTTGTGGTCATGTTATTATTATATTAACGAGTGAATTTTTTTCCCCACAATTAAACATATGGTTCATAAACATAAAAGGGTATAGTATATTCCGATTATAGTAAGTGTTATCATGGTATAATTAAATGTTCCGATTCAATGTTAATCATTGATCAATTATAATATAACGGCTCTTAAAGGTTCTAATGTATCTCCGTAAAATTGGATCTCGAGTTGGCCATGTGTCCCAAGTGTGAGTAATAGGTGCACAAGCGTGCACTTTTATCACAATCTCATGCTCTTTTTGTGCTTATGAGGGGGTATCGATCGTGCTTGTTTACAATTGAGTGTCAATCATGCATACAAGGTGCACAATCATGCTCATTGGTACACGATTATGCACCTTGTTCATATTAACTATATGTATAAAAATAAAGCATTACGTAGGTTCGGAGTTTCGAACCTTGGTTGAGGGGTCCTTACCAAAATTATAATTTCCAAGAGGCTTTGATATATTGCTTATAAATTGTTCATGTTGTATCTATTATATTTTACCACAACATAGTACTTAGTTCACATGTCAACTTCTTAGGCATGCCACCTATGATATTTTTCTAAATATTTACACATATGTCATAAGATATTTATAGTATTGTCATTATTTCTTAATAAAAAAAATTCTAAATATTTTTGTATATCATCATGCTACATCATGCCACAATTTATTATCAATTTTTATCCAACAATGATATCTTTAATTTGGCTTTATTTTAGTGTTAATTATTACTGGAAGATTTTTATCTTTGCCAAATTGATTTTGTGTTTGTTATTATACCGAAAGTCACTTTCGTTTTTTAGTTTGTTTTTTAATATTAACAAATTTGAAGTTATATCTTAACGGTTATCTGGATTGTACATGAGATTAAATATTTAATCCCTAAAAATAAATTGGGCTAATTAGGTAAGTAGGCTTTTTTATTTTATTGTATACTAACTAGGCCTTTTTTAGTTTTCTATTTAATAAATATACCCCATGATTTTTTTACCACTTTCATTTAATGGTAAGGTAAAACTAATTAACCCTTCTATTAAAAAAAAATATATTTGATGTTTGTTATGTAAATTTTGATCTTAATTACTAAATTTGTTTTTTATTTTATTTTATTTTATTTTGCTTCCCTTTTTATTTTTGTGTTCATACCGGGCATTTACATACCGGACATTAACATACCGGACATTTACATACCGGATATTTTACATACCGGACATTTACATACCGGACATTTTATATACCGGACATTTACATACCGGACATTTACATACAGGACATTTTACATACCGGAAGTTCATACCGAAGTTCATAACGAAATTTTTCATACCGGAAGTTCATACCGAAATTTTTTATACCGGAAGTTCATACCGAAATATTTTATACCGGAAGTTCATACCGAAAGTTCATACCGGAAGTTCATAACGAAGTTTTTCATACTTTTTATACCGGAAGTTCATACCGGAAGTTCATACCCAAAGTTCATAACGAAATTTTCATACCGGAAGTTCATACCGAAATTTTTATACCGGAAGTTCATACCGAAAGTTCATACCGAAAGTTCATAACGAAGTTTTTCATACCGGAAGTTCATACCGAAATTTTTATACCGGAAGTTCATAACGAAAATTTTCATACCGGAAGTTTATACATAAATTTTTTATACCGGAAGTTCATAACCAAGTTTTTTGTAATAACCGAAAAATTTAAACTCCGTTTAATACTGGATCAAATCGGATTCCGATCCGCCAACCTAAATTCTTTTAAATAAAAATAAAACGATATTAAATACTATCATTTTATGTGACCGGGATCCACATAAAATGATAACTTATATAATTCAGTAAATAATTCCGAAAATAATTCCGTAATTATTTTCCGTACTTTAACGGTTCCGGACGAATAATGGGTATTCTTTCAGCCCTCTTGTGTTAATTGAAGAGCAGGCCCAGTCCTGGCCCAACAGGCCAACTCAATTCTCCTTACCAGCCCAGCCCGTACTCTAACTAATCTAACCCTTATCTTAAACCTAATTAACTCTAACCTAGTCAGATTAACCTAAACTAATCGATATCCTAAGCGTTACCATTACCTATCCCTGTGAGACGTCCTGCCGATTCAAACCTCAACAGCAACTCAAGTTCCAAACCAGTTACCGACAAGTCGACAACGAACTCTGCAACAACACCGCCGCCACCGAGATTCCTTCCACCGATTCTGTCGACCACCAAGGCACCGCCCAGCCGGCCGCAGGAGGCTCTCCTGTAAGCCCTTACTGACATATCCCCTCTTTAATCTCCTCTTCTATCTCCTGCGCATCACTAATCGACCGACATGTGCAACGTCTCTTCTCACAACCTCCGGCAGCGCGACGTCGACCTGTTGTTCATTCCACCAGCCGGAGTGCCGCCGCCTTATGTAGTCTTCGACTCGACCTAGCAGAATGTTGGGAGCCCAGTCGGAAGATACACTGAGTCGAGCCGTACCTTCCCTGAGCGTGATACCCGATCGAAACTGCAACCAAGCCTAGTTACCGGTGAGTCCCTTTCCTTCACTTTACAGTCCCTGTATACTTGTAGCTTAGGATTTTGGTTGTAGACCAGTAAGTAAGATAGACCGAATATATGTTGGTAGACTCATAGTGAAGATGGAGGTTTTATTGGGAGTTTACGTGAAGGTAGGGTAGATGGCGTTTAGTTGCTGAGTGTGATCTAATGGGTACATGACTCTTAAATTATATAATATCGGTATATGTATGAATAGGTGTATATTTGGGAGATATAAATATATATATATATATGCACCAGTGCAGTGTACATAGATGTGTATGTATAGATGTATAAGAATGGAGTATATATAGGTACAAGGGTAATGTATATATATAAGTATATATATATATATATATATATATATATATATATATGCACCAGTGCAGTGTACATAGATGTGTATGTATAGATGTATAAGAATGGAGTATATATAGGTATAAGGGTAATGTATATATATAAGTATATATATATGTGTGTGTGTGTGTGTGTGTGTGTGTGTGTGTGTGTGTGTGTGTGTGTGTGTGTGTGTGTGTGTGTGTGTGTGTGTGTGTGTGTGTGTGTGTGTGTGTGTGTGTGTGTGTTAGAGTAGTACGGCAGGTTATCGTTGTTAATGAGTTCTACTTACGAAAAATATTCTAAGGATTTGTGATGTAACTTAAGCTAAGCTTGTTTAGGATTTGATCTCAGACCTAGTAGCTAAGTGTAAAGATCGGACCTTAGCAACCCCTTGAAATTCTAAACCTTGATAACTTTAGAATCTCTAGTAAACTATCCTTTAGAAACAGACTAGGGAAATAAGTTCTAAAAGAAATTATGAAAATTTAATGATCAACTTTTGAGAGTTCCGGGATCAGGGGAAAAATAGTCTTTTACCTTAAGAGAGTTGTATTTTTGTAGATTCTCCTCGTGAGATTGCACCTCTTATAAGTTTATAACTTCTAAGAGTATGGGATGTGATTTTTTGATCCACGTACCTTATTTGATAGGCGTTTGAGTTACCACGAGTACGCACCGAGTTGAGACTTGTTAGAGTGTGATTTGATTCAAGCAAGTCCTTGCGACTTACTTAGCCAGTTTCTGGATGTTAGCTGAGTGATAATAGTGGTGAGTGCAATGTGTGTTTATAATAATAACTTGATAGGACGACTGTTATTATTATATTTTAAGGCTCAAGTGTCTGTATAACGGGTCGTGACATCACTGCCCAGCTTTGACAGGAGACTGGGAGGTTCTCTATACCCAGACCATACAGGTACAAGGTGAGATGCATCGGATCCATTCCTGATGGTTACACGGGGCGGAGGCGAGGTTTGGGAATCCCTCGTGTCACAAAATAAGTATCATTAGTAAGAGTGAATGACCTAAATAAAGAAAATAAATGGATTGTTTGAAAGCATGATGAGTGTTTACTTTTAGTATGATGTGTGTGTGTGCTATTATTAATTCTTCTAATGTTTAGATAGCTAGTTAATGGTTGTTCTGTTGTGTTTTTAGTTTCACCACAGGTTAGAGCAGCAGCTGAGTGATTCGGAAGTAGTGGTCAGTCGGGTCTCCGTACTCCCTAGAGTGGGGTTGGGATGTTTGTTTTGTTGTTCTTTCTTCTTGTTAAGATAGTTAGTCTTAACGTTGTTTAAGTATTATAGGTTGTTAGACGTTGTTGCATTCATCCCTTTAAAATACTATTTGATGAATTTCGGTTTTTTCTTATTGTGTCTTGTTGCAAGATCCTAGTAATATTGTTGTCAAACTGAGGTCGGGACCCATTGTGAGGTCCTAACCAGTAATGTCCCGAGTTCTGAGAATCCGGGGTATTACATTTTCATACCGGAAGTTCATACCGAAAGTTCATACCAAAAGTTCATACCGGAAGTTCATAACAAAGTTTTTCATACCGGAAGTTCATACCGAAATTTTTTTATACCGGAAGTTCATACCGAAAGTTCATACCGGAAGTTCATACCGAAAGCTCATACCGGAAGTTCATAACGAAGTTTTTCATACCGAAATTTTTTATACCGGAAGTTCATACCGTTCATACCGGAAGTTCATAACGAAAGTTCATACCGATGTTCATAACGAAATTTTTCATACCGGAAGTTCATACCGAAATTTTTTTATACCGGAAGTTCATACCGGATGCCAATGATGTTTACACTGGTGAATTTACAACCTTTGCTCGCTCAGGGTGATGCTGACAGTGGTCTTGATCGTCTCTGGGCAAAGAAGAAGGTTATACCATTTTTAGAGACATTTTTGTTGCTTCAAGGTTGACACCTGAATGTTGTGTTTTTGCTCATACCATTTTTATAACTTCCGGTATGTAATTCTCCGCTGTGTAATTCTACGGTATGTAATTCTTAATTCTAAACTATGACATAAAATCATTTTGTTTGGTATAACTTCCGGTACGATATGATAACTTCTGGTATGATAACTCCCGGTATGATATGATAACTTCTGGTATGATAACTTCCGGTATGATAACTTCCGGTATGTGAAACTCCGGTATGCATTCCAAAAAAATTAAATAAATAAAGAAAATAAATAAGACAAAAAAAATAAAATAAAATAAAAAAATAAATTCCGGTATGATAACTTCCGATATGATATGATAACTTCCTGTATGATAACTTCCGGTATGATATGATAACGTCCGGTATGATATGATAGCTTCCGGTGTGATATGATAACTTCCGATATGGTATGTGAAATTCCGGTATGTGATTTCCGTATGTGAAATTCTGGTATGTGAAATTCCGGTATGTGAACTTCCGGTATGTGAAGCTCCGGTATGTGAAATTCCGGTGTTGGAAATTCCGGTATGTGAAAATTTCGGTATGTTCTTCATTCCAGAAAATTAAAAAAAAATAAAGAAAATAAAAAACAAATTCAGTTTTTAAAAAACTAAAACTTACACTTAAATAACAAATAACAAATAACAAACTTTTTTTAAAAATAGAACGGTTAATTAGTTTTACCTACCATTAAATGAAAGTGGTAAAAAAATATGGGGTATAGTTTCTTTAACAAAAACCAAAAAGAGCCTAGTAGGCCAAATTCTTTCAAATAATTTTTAATAAAATATTGAGATATGTGTACCAACTTTATCTAATTAGATAAATAATAAATTTCAAACAAATCTTTCACGACACATTTTCTCTCTTTAAATAGTTGTTGATCATAAAAGATCGTTCATTCATATTGTATTTGCGTTCTCTTCTTTGCTTTTTGTTTATCCTCCGCCCCTCACGCTTGCTACAAGTCTTACATGGTTGTTTAGTATTATCGATGAATTATCCTTTTAACATTAATATACTCTCTTATTTCATCTTTTTTATGGTTACATTATTTATTGTAGTTAATTGAAACTTAATTCATTCTAGATTTCAATCTATCTTTTTGTATATCCTACTTTTGGCTCACTACTTTTTTTCATTTATCCATTATGAATGTTTGTTTGCTTCTTCGGGCTTGTTCTGGTGTTTCACATCTTTACTTCACGATGCGGACTGCTCCTCCCTCTCATTTTTTCGAGGCTATGAAAGTCTTTGATCACGCCTTACGTTGTTCAGTCAAGCAGATTGGTACCGCGGGAGGGGCTGGATTTGACCCTCTTCAGTGGCGTCTTTCTACTTTGTCGATTAGTGACGGAGGGCTTGGCATTCTTTCTTGTGCTGATACTCTACACTTTGCCTTCCTGGCTTCGAGATCTCATACCCGTGGCTTGCAGGACAGATCTTGAGTCTTTTTGGTGTTTCAAGCGATGGTGTTGCTTTTGAGACGGTTGTTGCTAGTTGGGTCAATTTTTGTAAAGACTACGACTTGGACATTAGTGTGATGCGTCCAGCCCCCCATTTAATGAAGAAACTGGTTGGGTGTTATTACAATATCGTGTATAAGTGTTTTCTGATGGACTTTGAACTTTCGATTAGGCAGAAGGCCTTAGTTGAAAACTTGAGGTTACCCTTGGCTCAATAGTGGCTTAAAGCGGCCCCAGTTTCTGGTCTTGGTCAGGTTATGAACCCGGCCATCTTCCGGACCGTCGTTAAGTACCGCCTTGTCATTGAGATGTTTAGAGAAGGTTCCAAGTGCCTTGCTTCTGAGAAAGACATTTTGGACGCTTGGAGTGATCATGCTCTTGCTTGTGCAGTGCAGGTTGGCATTAAGCACCGGCATAACATGGTCCGTGATGTTATTTGTTATGAATGTCTTAAGAGTGGGATTTCTGTTAGAAAGGAAGTCAATATTGGTATGGTTGATGGTGGTGGTGGGGAGCTGCGCCCCGCCGACATCCTTTTCTATAATTGGTTTCAAGGCAAAGACACATGTGTCGACATCACTGGTACTTCTCCTTTCTCTTCATCTGGCCTTTCTAGTTTCATCCCAAGTAAAGCTGTGAGGGTCGCTGCTGATAACAAGAGAAAGAAGTATGCGGACGTTTGTAGCTCCGAGGGATATCATTTTCTTACCTTTTTATTTTTCACGTTTGGTGATTTGGGTGATGACGCGGTGGAGCTACTTAGAAGAGTGGACTCGATTGCTAAAGAGCTACCCAGATATAATAGGAGTACTTACTTTATTTTGATTAGGGTTGTGTTTACCATTCAAAAGGGATGCGCCCAACTTGTTAGTCGGCTCTCTTCCAATGGCGTGTAATATGTTTTCCTTCGATATTATATATCACCTCTATAATAAATAAAAAAATAAATAATAATAATAATATACTTTTAACTTTAGATAAAACTCGCACAAGGTGCGGACACTGAACTAGTTGTGCATCTAAATGAATGAACAACAAGCGATACAAATGAACAATTAGGGATGCACGGTCACAGTGCACGATCGTGCACCATATCACAATTGTGATCGTGCAATGTGATCATGCACCTTGTATGCATGAGCATAAAGTGCACGATCATGCACTATAAGCGCACAAACGTGCACCCCTTTACAATTACAAGACACACGATTGTGCACCTATTATCCACGCGCTGAATAAATGGTGAAATCAAAAACATTATTTATTTAGTTCGATGCAAACATATCTTAAATTTTCTCACTCTTACAATGAGAGAAGTTCTCGTATAATCTTATTTTTATATATAATTATCATTTAAGCAAGAATAATCTCTAGCTAGTAATAAAATAAAAAATTTGTGAGCCACCGGTTGTACATCACCAATGAAGAAAACGTAACCCTCCCGATTAAAAAATTTGATTGTCAAACAATTGGCATTTGGCATAAATTGTATATTTATGACATTGACAAACATTACCTTAAAAAATAATTAAAATATATTTTATTTATTAATAATGTATTTTGTCCATGATTGTACAAAAAATATTCGTGTTTATATGGCACCTATCTTTGAAGTTACAAATTTCAAGTATATTTTTTGATAATATAAAATGAGTTGTGTAGGTGGTAAATGTTCAGGTACGGCCCTTTTATTGCGGTACGGCCGTACGGCCGTACCGCAGGGCGATACGTGTCCCGAAAAAAAAAAAAAAAATAAATAAATTTTTTTTTTTTTTTTTTTTTTTTTTTTCTCTTTTCTGAAACGATTTTTTTTTTTTTTTTTTTACGGAAACTAATGAAAATTTACTTGAACTACCATGTTATAATTTATGCACTATTATCCTATAAACTTTGAACTATTCCTATATAATCCATGAACTATTACTTTTTAATATAATCCATGAACTATTCTATTATAATTCATGAACTATCTCATAATAAGTTTTGAACTATTACTTTCACTCCTTTATAAATTTTTGTACTTTAAACTATTCTATTATAATTCATGAACTATTCTATTATAATTAATGAACTATCCCATAATAAGTTTTGAACTATTACTTTCACTCCTTTATAAATTTTGCACTATGAACTATTCTATTATAATTCATGAACTATCCTTTTAGAAGTTATGAACTATTACTTAATAAGTTTTGAACTATTACTTTCAATCCTTTATAAATTTTACACTATGAACTATTTTATTATAATTCATGAACTATCCTTTTATAAGTTATGAACTATTCCATAATAAGTTTTGAACTATTACTTTTACTCGTTTAAAAAAAAAAAAAAAAAAAAAAAAAAAAAAAAAAAACACGTGTCGCCCTGCGGTACGGCCGCACGGCCGTACCGCAATAATGGGCCTTACTTGAATAATACCCTTGTGTAGGTATGAAAATTACACGAAAGGGTGTCGGTGGGTCTGAATTCGAAAGAGGGTTAAGAAACTATTTAATTCCTCTACTTTGGGCCCAATTTTATTTTTGAATAGTCCAAATACGGACAAATGGGCCCAAACAAGATTCGTATCCAAAACCATGCCTTTCTTCCTCCAAATCCAAATATCAAGTATCAATCTTACCACGTGTATCGCATGCTCCAAATTCCAAATAACATCACAAATAAGTCTATGTCATGTAAATTGGCTGACATTACAAATATAGTATATAGTTTATTGCTAAGAAATCAATGACGCAACATCTGATGTCTTAAATATGACAAGTTATAAACAAAAAGCTAACCAACATGCACATAAATAATTACAATCTATACATGAAATCGCAATTGAGCCTGCTTAATAATTTACATAATATTTATATTATTGACATTGTTTCAATATATATTTAAATGTCCATGTAAACGAAAATATCTAAAAAAAATTGACTGTTTTAGCCAACTATATTTCCTTGTTTTTTTAAAAAAAACAAAAATCGGTTCGAACCATTAGATAGTGGATCATAGTTGATTTAAAGGCTGAAAAAAATCGACAGACACACTTACCGTTACTATCAATGGTCATATATATATATATATATATATATATATATATATATATATATATATATATAGGTTTTCCTTCAGGTACGGCCCTATTTATCTGGTACGGCCGTACGGCTGTACCGCAGGGCGACACGTGTCCCGAAAAAAAAAAAAAAACAAAACAAATTTTTTTTTTTTTTTTTTTTTTCTCTTTTCTGAAACGATTTTTTTTTTTTTTTTTACGGAAACTAATGAAAATTTATTTGAACTACCATGTTATAATTTATGCACTATTATCCTATAAACTTTGAACTATTCCTATATAATCCATGAACTATTACTTTTTAATGTAATCCATGAACTATTCTATTATAATTCATGAACTATCCCATAATAAGTTTTGAACTATTACTTTCACTCCTTTATAAATTTTTGCACTTTAAACTATTCTATTATAATTCATGAACTATCCCATAATAAGTTTTGAACTATTACTTTCACCCCTTTATAAATTTTGCACTATGAACTATTCTATTATAATTCATGAACTATCCTTTTAGAAGTTATGAACTATTACTTAATAAGTTTTAAACTATTACTTTTAGAAGTTATGAACTATTACTTAATAAGTTTTGAACCATTATTGTTATTATATATATATATATATATATATATATATATATATATAATAAAAATATGAAATAGTGATAAAAATTCTAACTAGTCAATTTGTCCAAAAATCTATTTGCCTTTTCTTGTCTAAATTAACAACTTGGTTTCGTCCTACACGAAATGGATTTTTTTTCCTTGGCTGTCAGAGTAATTTAATTTATGTTTCTGCTAAGCTCTTTCATTACCTCTCCTCAGTATTCTGATCCATCAAACTGCTTTAGCGCTCCCCTCCTCACTCTTCACGCCTCTCTCTCTTGCTCACACTAAGCATTGCTTCCGTCGCTCCTACAAAACTAAATCTATCGAAGAGAGAGGATCTAACAAATCATCGATTCTGCTGGTACTTTCGAGAATTGCGCATCACTTCCATTGTTTTTGGTGTTCAGATCTTGGATTTCCGTGCTTCTGTTTCCATTTTTGTTGTTATGTAGATCCGATTGAGTGTCTTTCTTTTTTTGCATCGTTTCATGTCGGTACAGCTGGTTCATTGATTGAAATTTGTTTAGGTTAAATATTCGGAAGTTTTGTTTTGCTATCAAGGCAATTAGATTCGTTATTTGTACTATTTTGATGAAATAGAGACGCGAGTTGTTTGTAGGTGCTGTGTCGCAAAGTAATTCTTCCGAAATGCTAGAGTGCTAATGTGAAAATTTAAGGAAATGTGAAGAATTAGTAGAGCGCAGAGTGTAGTTTCAGTTCGGAATATGTTTCTCGGAGTAGATTGGTTTTGAGATAGAGACATGGCAAGGATTTGAAGTTCTTCCTGTTACTAGTTTGAAAGGGATATGTTTATGTTATATGAAACTTATAGCTCGTGGCCTGTTGTGAAGGGAAAGTGATATGGAGCTTATTAGGTGAATAGGCTATGTCACCTCTTGACAATCTCTACATCAAACATTGTGATGTTAACTTTACTATTTCAGACTTGAGAATTGACTTGTTGTCCCTTGGTTTGAATATTATTAAGATCCTATTGGTAATGCTTCATAATGTTTTTCTTTTTGATATTTGAAGGGAATCCTCAATGGAGTTTATGAAAGAAAGAAACATAACGTTAATTCCTTTTGCCACAATTTTGATTAAGATGTCAGTTGTTTTGTAAAGAGAAAGAAAGTTTAAACAAAACATCCTCTTTTTTCCCAAAGAGACTTTCTCATACTGTCATATTGTGCTGATTTGAATACCTTCTTGCTTTCCACTTATAGCTGTTATTATCATTTTTCAGGTGGTTTGGACGGACGAATAGCTACTGCAGCTCCTTATGTCTTGTTGATAAGATTGCTTGTGGATGAGAAGATGAGAGTGATTGTCTTCTCAGATTAATGTTGCAAGTATTTGGTTGAGTTCATCTTTCTTCAGGGGCATTTTACTGAGAGAGGACGCTGTTTTATGATATTACAGATTGGGAAAAATGATCAACAAATCTCTTGCGTTGACTTATCTATACTTGCTTATCTACATTTTACTTTCCTCTGGCGTTATACTTTACAATAAGGTAATCTTGTTCTTCCCAGTACTCATAATCTCATATTCTTTCTTATGTACCTATTGCTCTATTTGTTGATTTCTTCTCTGTTATGCAACCTATGCTTCCAAAAATTTTTTGGTGCTTTTGAAGTCTTCATTTCTTCTTTGTCATGATCTCATATTCTTTCCAGTACTCATTTCGTCTCTCAGATAAATCGTGTTCTTTCCAGTTGCAATATATCAAGTTTAAGTGATTTGATGCTTAAACAGTTGAATCAACAAGTTTGTGTTTTGAAGGAATGCCTTAGATTTGATTTGTTGTCTGGGGTGTCAGGAACCAGAATTATGTTTGTCCAGTTGGTTGAAAGTAGTTGCTAAAAAGAATGTTTCCTTATAAGTCATTATGCTTCAAACTACGTGAACTTCTTACTTTTTGCCTGTTAATTGTGATAGTACTGATTTGTGGTGAATATTCTTTGCAGTGGGTTCTTTCTCCAAAGTACTTCAATTTTCCACTCCCCATAACACTCACAATGATTCACATGGGCTTTTCTGGACTAGTAGCTTTCTTTCTCATTCGTGTATTCAAGGTATGCATCACCAATTTTTCAAATACGTGCAAAATGAAAATGTGATTGGCTCTCATTCTTTCTAACTTCTATGTACATAAGATGGCACACACTGAAGTAGATGCTAAGTTATTTCCTGCTGTTCGGTCACCGGTCCTGGATTGTTTACTGCATTTGTATCCAATAAAGTATAGGTGCAGGAATCATGAAAAGCGCTTCTACTTCTCATATCTGGCTCTTGTTTTCTAGGATTCTCATCTGGATATCCTAACTACCTAAGATATATACTATTGCTTTTGTTTAGCTTTCCTATTATGTACATGACTGTATTTAGGAGTTACATGGTGCAAGGCTGTGGAGTAATTCTGTTTTTTTACTTGTGTTTGTGGCCTTGTGGGTCTGTGTATGAGTGTTTACCCCCACAATGTTAGTCACACATGCAAATGAGAGCAACAACCTTTTTCATGTCCTTGAAGGCTCCTGCTTCTTCCTTTGTTCTTTAAAGCTTACCTATTTGAAGGTTGTAAAACTATAATTTTAACATTTCAAGAATATATCTTCTTTCCTGATCCTCTAATTGAAAGATGGTTAGCCTTGCTATATTGACTCATTCTGAATGAATTCAGAAAATTTTTTTCTTTTTCTGCGTGGATATTGTCTTGGCCTTTTAAGCTGATCAGATATTGTACAGGTTGTGGCTCCAGTCAAGATGACATTTGAAATGTAAGTTACATTCAGGAACTACTGATTTTTTTGGTCTTCTTATAATATTTATGTCTCCTTTAGTATATGATAGAAACTAATGTTTAGTCATGTATGTATATGTCATCACAGATATGCAACATGTGTGATTCCTATTAGTGCATTCTTTGCCTCAAGTCTTTGGTAAGTGCTTTTCAGGTGAAATATGTTTTATTTGACTATGATTGTTTCTTTTTTTGTATTTATTTCACTTGTGTATCAATGGTACATTAAAGATGTGGTAGCCATTATAGCCTGGATAACAGTACATTTGAGATTTGGTAGCTGACTTTGAAGTTGGTTGTGTTTGGACTTCTGATCGGTGTTGGGCACTCAGAGACTCAAAACTGTTTCTTGCGGACGACTTCTTGATGCAATATTGGAGACTCTTACAGTATAAGAGGAACAGTTATTAGTTTTTTCCATGTTGAAGTAATGTAGCATTCTTTGACTAAGTGGTTTGCTAGCGAAAGACAGGGGGTTGATATAACCGAACAGCATAGATTCAGTTAGTCTTTTTGTTTTCTATTGTACATGAAAGATTGCATATTAACGTGCATCCAGCAATGGTCACAATTTGGCAGCAACCCCTGATCCATCATCTAATTGTACAAGTACATATGAACCCTTAAAGAAATTGTTGATATGACTTTATTAGAGGAACTGCAGATGAGAGAAACCAGAAGTTTGATCAAAACAGAATTAACTTCAAAGGTCAAGAGAAGTTTTTTTTATCTGACTTTCACATATAAATAATTTGTTCCTGCTCTTCATCAAGAAACTTGATGTTTATCGAATGTGTGTGCTCTTGTTTCTGTTCAACCATTTTCTAGAATTTGGGAGAATTGCAATGTCTGACATCTGCATTGTTGTGATTACAGGTTTGGTAACACAGCATATTTGCATATATCTGTCGCCTTCATTCAAATGCTTAAAGCTTTGAGTATGTCAAGTCATACTTCTGTGTGTTACCGTTTCTCCCATACACCTTTGTAGTGTTCTTATTACTGTTATTTGTGTCCAGTGCCGGTAGCGACCTTTCTCATGGCTGTGTTGTGTGGAACTGACAAATTAAGATGTGATGTCTTCTTGAACATGTTGCTCGTCAGTGTTGGAGTAGTCATTTCCTCGTATGGAGAAATCCATTTCAATATAGTTGGTACAATGTACCAGGTTACTGGAATATTTGCTGAAGCTCTTAGGCTGGTTTTGACTCAAGTCCTTCTCCAAAAGAAGGGCTTGACATTAAATCCCATCACCAGCTTATATTACATAGCCCCATGCAGGTATTAAAATCATTGTTTTCGAGCAAGTTTCTTCTCTTCTGTTGTTGATTTATGTCTTATGTTTCTGAGTATACAACATATATGTATTGCTTCTGTTGGAACTTCATTTTGTACTATTGGTTTTCAAATTTGATACAAAAAGCACCTCTTGTAATTATATTAGTGTTATTAAATTATTCAAACGTCCTTGATGTTTCCCTTTGTTTTGACTCCATAAGTATAATTTAAGTATATAATTTGATTTCTTGACTGTTCTCTTTGCATGGAGCTAGTAGCCAGTCGGTGTTGCTTGTTGGCCTTGCTCTTTGGGCAGAGTAAGGGTTCAACTGGCTTGCTTGCATGATTATG
Organism: Fagopyrum homotropicum; assembly: GCA_033239125.1. Taxonomy (NCBI): domain Eukaryota; kingdom Viridiplantae; phylum Streptophyta; class Magnoliopsida; order Caryophyllales; family Polygonaceae; genus Fagopyrum; species Fagopyrum homotropicum. Next base: position 128,940,002 of record BSWB01000003.1, read on the forward strand.
CAAGTAAATGTGTGTCATTACATTTAAGAAAGGTTAGAAAGGTAAAACTAGTTTGGATTTGGTTTGTGCAAATGAGCTACTGTGTTTTATGTATGTAGTGTTAGTTCAGTGGTATCTAAGAGCAAATGGAGTCTTTTGGGTAGATGAGGCAAATATATGTTAGTTCTGTTTATTTACAGTGATCAAACTGAGTTAGCGGTTTCTTTGAGCTATAGCTATATCATCATCTATGCAGCTACTGTTTATATTTTTTTGGTGCTTGGAGCATGTCATGCATGCTCTAAGGTGACTCGTTTTCGTATCTTGCTATTTGTAGTTTTGTGTTCCTCTTCATACCCTGGTGCCTACTGGAGAAGCCTGGGATAGACCTTTCACAAATCCAGTTCAACTTTTGGATCTTCTTCTCCAATGCTCTTTGTGCTCTTGCTTTGAACTTCTCAATCTTCTTGGTGATTGGTAGAACTGGAGCAGTTACCATACGTGTTGCTGGTGTTTTGAAAGACTGGATACTGATAGCCCTTTCAACTGTAATATTTCCAGAGAGTGCCATCACTGGGCTTAACATCATTGGTTACGCTGTTGGTATGATACTGTCACAACCTACTCATCTGCTTTTGACAACTACATGATACTTATTATGTTTTGATTTTTGCAGCACTCTGTGGTGTTGTCATGTACAATTGTATTAAGGTCAGAGATGGTCGTGCATCTCAAACTTCTTCCACTGAAATGCTTCCTGAGAGGATTACAAAGGTACAGCTGATTCTCTCAAAATCTTTACCAGTAGAAATTATCATTCTATTACTATAGGATTTGGACGTTCTCTAAGATAAGGACATTTATTGTTTCTATTATACATATAGGTACTTTAGACCTGTTGGGCAGGTGGGCTAAATTTTGGGCTCAAATAATTTCAGTCAGATATATTAACTGTTTCTAAACTTCTTGTCAAAAGTTGTTTTGTGGTAAGTTATTTTGGTTAGGTCATCTTACAACTGAGCTGGGTATCCTAATTTTCTAAGTTTGAGCAATTTTGGGTTTGTTAATATAAAGATTGGTTTATATTGGACGGGGTCACCGTGATGGAGTTACTGAAGTGTAGAACTTTTTTTGAGCTCATCTCATTCTTAAATTTTCCTTTCACCTTCCGTGTACAGGACCTAAAGTACGAAAAGAAATCATCTGATATATTCTTGCCTGATGACAGCAATGACAAGAGTGGTGGCAGCGTTGGAGGTAACGGTTCAGAAGTAATTGTTGATGAAGAAGCGCCTTTGATCTCGTCCTCTCGGTTGTCACATATAGGACGCACTCAAGTCAGTAAGCCATAACGGATTAACGGAGTGAATGGTACAATTCCCTTAAACCTCTGAATCTGTTCTTCAAAATCTGGAGATTTCATTGGTTAGATACATGCTTTGAAGGATTGAACATTTGTAGCAAGGCTCTTACATACGTGTGCGTACAAGTGCAACTTATCTAGGGATATTGATAGAATTTTAGAGCAAACAATGGTACGAGTGGACAAACTAGTGTTAAGAAATTCCCTTTCACATGGAGATTTGCATTTTATGCCGTAGAGAAACAAATCTTAATCGGCTGCTTATCAGTTTGTCCCTCATTGAACTGATTTATGTTATCGTAACACATTGAATCAGTTTGCAAAAACAATCGGGTTTCAGGTATCTAAAGCACCATTATTGATCTCAAAAATTGGGTCGTTGGTTTTTACCAAGGTTATTCATAGGTCCAATATCAAACCGGACCGAAAATCTATTGTTAGATCGGACTAGGACCGAATATGCAGTTCCGGTTGGAACAAGTTTTTTTAAAACTGTTTTTGGGCCTAAAATTGGACCCTTTAAAATTTTGGCGGACTAGCCGAACCTGAATATTTGGCGGACTAGCCAAACCTGAATATACGGTTTGACGGGGGCATTTTGGTCCAAGTTTGGTTTGATCATACTTCACATTTTTTAAAACTTTAAATGTTCAATCAAACTGTTTTTCCTATTTTTAAATAGTTTTTCCACACTTTTGAATGCCCACGAGATCACCATTGAGCTTGCTCTTAGCATCTCAGGAGCTATAGAAGTCCTTTATACGCAAAATGCCTCTGCAATTTGTCCTTTTCAAGCACGAACTAATTCGAGTAGATACCATCTGGATGATCCTGGTATCCAGAGGTATCATGAGTTCGTGACACTGTGATGAATCACTCCTGTTTTCATTTCTATCCAGTTATTTATAAGATTTCGCGATTCCCGGTTGTTTTTAAAAATACTAACAAGGTACTCCCCTTTCAGATGCTTCCACTTAGAGCTTTTTCAATAACTTCTCCAATATGAAATGTTTAATGGAAAAAAAGTGGGACTCTTCTCTAAATTTGAAGACATTCTCTAAATAAATAAAGAATTCTCTAAGATAGAGAATCTGTTGAATTTGATATAACGAGTAGATTTTTACTATTAATTCTCCATTTTTAAAGTAGAATTTAGGAAAGCGGTTGAAAATGCTCTTACATATCTTTTGTAGGGAAGCTCAACTTTCTCACTCATACCCGTCTAGACTTGTGCTTTGTTGTCCAAACTCTCAGTCAGTTTATGCAACATCCTTTCTCTACACATTTATCTGCTCTCCACCACATCTTGAGATATATACATGGTAATCTTGGTGATAGCATTGTGAATCCAAACCGAAATAAATATAAAATATATATTTTTACAAAAACTAAATATATAACTAAATTTTTTTTTAAAAAAATATGTACAAAGATATGATTTTTTAAAATATAGAAATTAAATCGATAAAAAAAAAGTAATAATAATATTCTGGTTCAACCCGGTCTTACACCGGGACCGGACCGGGTTTCTGGTCTGGACGGAGTTTTCGGTCCGGACAATTTTGCATATTGCATAGCCCTAAGCATTTTGCTTAGGAGTTGTGATTCTCCTTCCATTATTGCTTTCTCGACTAGGCCGCTTGCCCACATACCCGTCGATCAGTTGGCAGGCATGTTGTTTTATTGGGTTCTTCTCCCTCAGTTGGAGATCCAAAAAGCAAAGCACAGCTTCTAGAAGCTCAGCTGAAGCAGTATACTGCTATGGCTCAAGCATCTACAGATATTACCCGGCTAATTCATCTACTTCAACAAGAGCTTGGTTTTTTTCTCTTTCTCACCTGGCTAATTCGACTACTTCAAGAGCTGGGTCTTTCTCCTTCTCAGTGACTTTGTTTTGTGACAACAACTCTACCATTCAGATCGGTAATAACCCAGTTTGCCATGAAAGAACTAAACATATAGAGATATATTGCCACTTCTGACAAGGTAATGGAAGGTCTTCTTCAGCTCAAACACGTCTCTACACAGGATCAGATTGCTGATGTGTTTACTAAAGTCTTACCTTCTCAACAGCAGAATTTTTTTGCTTTCCAAGCTATGTACTCATACTCCAGCTTGCAGGGGTGTTGAGGATAGCATTAATCAATCTCAGCCGTCCAAAAGCAGAGACTAATTCTGGACACAAATTGTAACCGAATAATATTTTGTATAAAAGGAGAAAGCAAAGTCAGCAATAATAAGAAAAAGATTTATGATAATTATCTGTTAAATACTTCCTCTCTATCTCATCTCCTCTAATGTTCCATCTCTTTCACTGTTCTATTGAATCATGGATACGAATTGTAACACAATATCAACTGATTCACCAAAAAAAATTATCAAAATTTGATCTGGTCCATTTGTTGCCCACCTCATATCAATTGCACTAAACAAACAACAGTTCTCATCTTATAGAGAAGCTATCTTGCTCGAATTTCCCAAGATAGTTTTTCGGCTTTGTAAGGATTCCAGTGTTACTTCACCAATGTCGCACAGGATCAGCCGTAAAGTACATGTCAATTCACAAGACAAGCTACAGCGTCACCACGAACAAAACCTGTAAAGCACCTCACTAGTAAACAACATGCCTTCTGCTACATCATATCATTCATGTGCTCACTGCTCAGGGCCAAACGACACCAGGATCCTACAAGAAAGATTTGGGGATCCACAATCCCTTGAAAACTACTTGCTGGTTTCCATTTGGCTACAACATTTGATACTCTTTGCAAAGTCTCTTGAATGGAAAGAGAATATGACAAATTGAAAAAAAAATAAGCACTTGCGGTTTCAACATTTCCTTCCAACAAACTTGTGACTAGATATACAGTAGAATGGAATGTGCACGGTGGCTGCAATCTCATAATGGTTTACAAGGCCAGCAGTAGTACGGAAAGTAATGCAAATAGGACAAGAATGAAGAATAGAGCAATCTCACATATCATGTAAAAGACAAACCACAAAGAGGACATACACAATCGATCACAAGCCCCAAGATGAAGGGGAAAATAAACATAAGAAAAAGAAGAAAAAAAAGCATCAGATTCCGTGAAAGAAACCCCTCTATATACCTTGGTCTGGGATGATAGAACAGTACTGGGTGATATGTGGCAGAAGTTTTGTTACTAGTGATGGTAACGTCTAGCTTAGATGCTTTGCAGTCCTTACATACAGCAGTCTTCTTGTTGTAGGAGCTGGAGGTGCCAATCCTGGGATGTCCCTGATGTCTTTGTTATTAGGATGCACAATCTACACATAAATGGCCATTAGAATGGAAGAGTTTTAACTGTCATAGCTTAAAGTGAATTTATACAGAAGTCAGTCCTCCACCAATTTGTCTAATAAGAAAATTTTATCACATCAAATTCATAGGTAATACACAAGAGATCTGCTCTTTTCGAAAGATATATCTAGCCGTAGAACCAGAAGATGTAGGGAGAAGAAAAATAAGGGCAGATACGATGACTAGCCACCCTACCAACGCTCAATATTATTAGCAGAAGTGATGGAAACATTTGTTAAGCACAGAAGGCCTTAATAATAACTGTGAGAAGTTTTCAAACCAATTTCATCTAGTACTTTCAAAACAGATCCAAAATCACTGGGTGAATGTGAGAATGAACAGAGCCACTCTAAAAACATCACTCTATAGCCTACACAATTTTTTAACGAGCAAAAAAAAAAAGCACATATAGATTGAGAAACCGAAACATTTACCTTTACAACAATTATTGCTATAACTCCGCAAACAATCAGTAAGAGGAAAAGCATGATACACTTGTCAGTAGCCACCTGAAATGGCCATATAGAATTATGTTTAGAATAGAGACATGACAAGTCAGGCGTCACAAGAGTTGGAGGATAGTTAAAATAAACCCAACCTGTCTGCCAATTTCCTTGACAAGCTGGGAGGCCTTCTTGAGCGAAAACTGAATTGTATCCAGCTCATTGACAATACGACCCATTTGTTCAGTCTAAAAGCAAATAGGATATCAGATGGCATGCATGTCTTTCACTTGAAAATTTTCCATAACTAAAGCAAGCAGAACAGGCAGACAACAGAAAGCGTAAATTATCGAAGTAGCATACTTGTCCCTTCAATGTAGTAGCGGTCTGAGTTCCCACTTCAATTGTTTGTACAACAACCTGTACAAGTAATGCTAATAGTCAGGTGGGCTGACCCATATAAAAGTAGAGCCAAGATATATAAGAGGAGCTGAAATATAGAACGTGAATTTTAGGGGAAAAAACATTACCTGTTTGGAACGTTCAATTGCCTGATCGGTCTCATCCAATGTCTTTCTACCAGCATTAACAAGTTCTTGATTTGACATTGCTACAAAGAAAAAGGAATCCATCAGATATTGAGGTGAACACTGAATACCGGTGTACACTACATACAATAAACTTGCATTAATGACAGCCTTTCTCACTTCCTCCTTATCTACTTTCTTGAGTTTACAATATAGAAGGATGCAAAACATACAGATCCTAGTACAATATACAATATTTAACTTTGTAAATTTTGGAAAAAGGGCTTTCACCCAATAAATAGGTCCACAAAACAATCAAAATGATAATATGAATTTTTATTGGTCATTCTCGTTCTGCTTTTCTTTTCAATGAGAATTTCAATGTACGATCAGGAAAGGTCTATTGAATTATTATATTCTACCAAACATAATTTCGTTTCACTAGGATGAGAACTGAAGAAAATGTCTTACTGAGACGGAAGATCTTAGGGGAATATAACATGTCTTACTTGAGGCCAACTGCACGTTATCTTCTTCTCCAACTGGTTCACTCACACCAGCGCCTTCAAATAGTTCAACCTTCTTATTGCTACTCATAAATCTGCAAAGAGTATCCAAAATATTATTAGGCTTCACCAACTAAAGGTGAAAAAGGGATGGAAAAAAAGCAAGCTGTAATAGTTTCTAAGCAAAAGCTAAGCTTTTATCTTTATGAATTTTGCAGGCAGTAATTTTCTATCTAACATGTCGATTTCAAACTCTTCAATGTGCTAAACATACATCAACCACCTATTTCATTATTAAATTTGGCAAGTGTCACAAGAAGATTTTGAACATCTAAGGTTCTTGTGAAGTATAAAAAGAAGCATAAAACAAAAGCCCATGAGCATCACAAACCGACATGGGTTCATATGTCAATAAGAAGCAGAAAACTATAGACATCAAATCATAACAAGTTGAACTTACGTTTTCCTTAAAGCCACGTAAGAATTTAGCTCTTTAATCTGCAAAAATAAATTATCAAATCAAGTTAAAAACAATTAACCAGAAAACATTCCCAATACATCTATTTGACAAGTAAGCAAGGCATCATGTAATATGGTACCCATAGTTGAGATATCTGAAAAGTAAAGTCAAGGTTCTCATTCTGAATTTAACATTAAGGTGCAGTCTAAAAGTCCTATATATATAGCATACACCAAAAGATGGAAATCCTGAAGTTAAGGTTTAAATAAATGGAATGTTCTACATTGTTGGACATCAAAAATCATAACATGTATGTTTGTGCTAAATACCCTACAATATATTCATAAACCAAGAAAACATAAAACAAACAGGCTGCATAGCTGACCATCGACTGCTTCTCATCATTGAGTTGTTTGTGAACTTCAGGTGGATTCTTGGATTCCTCATCCTTAATTTCTCGATCAAACTCCTTGATTAGCCTGCAAAAAATTCAACAAAAGAATCCACCATCACCATTCAACATACCAGTTCGAACTAGGTGTCATTTTCAATATGGAAAATGGAAGAAGAAATGAATTTAGCATACCTCTTACATTCCTTCATCTTATCAGTAAGCTCTTCGAGCTGCTTACTTTGTCTATTAGGATCTTTGACCTTATTGAGCTTTTGAAAGCCATTCCTGTAAAAAAAATCACAAAAAAGAAAGTTTGAAGTCAAGCATAATTTAGGTCAACATAGCCAGTTAATTTAGGAATTTCCATCATCAACAATGTCACGTGAAATCCTCAATTATTTCTGATATCTCTGATATATTTCAGAATGCTTCAAAATTTCACTTAAATAGATAAATAAAATAACTAATTATCTGGAAGATTCAAGATTAATGATCAATCTGCACATAAAGAATGTAATTAGTCGAGACCGTGTTCATCATATCAATACCTTTTTCACAAATATTAAAAATATTCACAGCATTTATGCCCTGCCACCTCTCGTTATGGGTGAATAAAATTACCTCATATGTTACAAAAGTAGCTTACGCACATTCCACAATTACACTAGCAGTAAAACTACCAGACAGAAAACAGAGGTCCATACTATCCAACTTTTTCATCCTTAATCAGAGAAAACAATTTATTTTGCAAGTCACAAATGAAGCACAGAAAAACTGCATCTTATTCAAGAAAAACATGTCGCCTGCTTTTGATCCCCCCTTGATTTGTTCTTCCTATGTTGATGCCCATTAGAACTACACATTTTCTAGAGCTATTTCTACCTAATTGCACAAGGAAATCCGAAGAAAAAAAATAGAATGAGACTTTCTGTGTTTACTCATGATTTCCTATTCATAGACAGCAGTACACCAAAATTTTCCTAGTAAATTTTTACCGAATTTTTTTCCACACACGATTAAACAGATCAATATGCTTAATCCCCTTCTATTTCCTCTGTTTCCCTTAATCTCAGCCCAATACTCCCAGCACTCCAGCAGTCTAGTTAAAGTTACTAATTAGAATTTAGAATTCCTTCAAAAAAAATTAATTACTAATAATCATATTAACTCTTTCTCTGTGGAGAGAGAACAAAATCTTAGGTCTGTCCAAATGCTAAACTTCCAAGTTTCCCTAATTACTCAGCACACATAACTACAGCTTTCTTAAATGTTATAAATTTAACCAAACTCCTCCACCAACCCCCATACAACATTGTACATCTTATGGAGTCTCACATGGTGCATCAACAAGTTAGGTAAAGGCTCTGTCATATCACCAAACTAACATAGCTATTTAGCACCATTCCTATTCATGAATATAAAACCTAATTACAGATAAATTCAACCTGTGTCATCAGTAGAAAAACAGACGTGTATGTGTTCTAACCTAGGGCACACAAGGGTCTGGTGGTCCAAAGCAGTAGCCAATATGAATGAATATGGGGTAACTAAATTAAAAAGAATGTGGAAAATGCACCTTACATCTAAAAACATCAACCTATTCGGTTTGCCGTAAGTTAACCCTAGCCTTTGAAGCTCTGAGCCTGTAATCCTTTCCCCATGTACAGCAAGGCACTAAACTTTCCAAGTATGTATTACAAATTAGCTGAGACACTTTTTAAAAAGCAGAGGGATCATGAACACTTTTCCTACTAACTAATCGAATTAAAGGGATTAGCCTTAACTGTTCGGGTTGATAATAGAAGACTAACTTGGCAAATCGCAATAGCATCCAAAAGCCCTAATCAAGTAATCAATAACAAAACAAGTAGCAGATAAAAACAACAAAAACCTAGCCCCAAAACCGCAGGCTAATATACACAGCAGCATAAAACTCGTTGGAAACTATTCCACAGAATAGAACCAAGGAAAACGAAAAAACAGCAAGAGCAAGGAAGAAAAGAGAGAAGCGTACTCGAGAGCTCGAAAAATGTCGCGGATTTCACCGTAGATCTGCTCCATCTGAGGGTTCATTGGCAAGTTGGACGCCATCTTCGCCGGAGCTCACCTTTAATTTCTCGGCTAATTCCCTCTCTTTTGTACAAACTGACTATGAAATTCAAGGCCCAAGATCTCAATATCCAGCCTGAATTTCACCACATATTACCAGATTCCGACTTCCAACAACAAGCCAGAAAGAGAGAGAAAGTGTCGCGACAACAACCAAAAAGCTCCGATCGTAATCATAAAACTGCAATGTTGGTGAAGAAGAAGAGAATTTGAATCTGTGTGGATGCAGGTCTGACTGAAATTAGAATTTAGGGCTCAGAAGATGGAGACAAGAAGAAGGGAAGGCATTCTTGAACAGAAAGGGAAAGAAAGAGAGAGTGTTTAATTGTTTATATCGGAAATAAATAAAATATAGATTATTACAGGCTGCCACTGTGACGTTATGTTTTGTGTCTGAGTTGGGCTTTTTGTGTTTTATTCGACAAATCTGCCTTTTTTTCATCCTATTTTTATATTATTTTTTTAATATTATATATGAAAAAGGAAATAAAAGTGTGTTGGCTCAGATATTTGAATTTTTCATCTTTTGTCCGCAATCTTTTGGAAATTTAAACGGTGTCCTTTGCTTCTTCGCTAATAGAAGGTTTATAGAAAGTTTGGTTCATGGAATAATACTGAGAATCACGAATTTTCAAGTTTGAAATAATTATTTTATTATTATCAGATAGAGGTACAGTGTCTTCGCGAATCTAGTTGTGGTTTATTATTATTGAATGGTTAAGTAGTAATCACTCGAAATAATCAATATCAAATATAGCATCGGAAGGGTCAAGTAATACATTCGGTCTTATAGGAAAGTTATATCCAATACTAACTAAGTAGTCCGCCAATGATAAGGCTCATCTATAGTGACCAATTCGTCCCACCAAAAAAAAGTGATCAATTCTCAAAAATGTTGAACGAGAATCCGCATCAACATTTGTAAAATTTTGAAAACATTATGAAAACTTTGAACTATGAGAACATTACTCTTGATGCTATGAGAACATTACTCTTGATACTTTGAGAATGCGAGCATTTATTTTTTTCTTTGTGGGAAAGACTTCCAATTAGAAGCATATCACCCTTGTGACACCTTTTCCACTAGGGGTATTAACCACAACTTTCCTGATCAAATATTTTACTTCCAACAAGACTATTGAGATCATGGAGAAGATTTTCCACTTCGACATGGAAGATGAAAAGAATATACATGCCGCATGAGAGAGATCTAATGAGCTACTGCATTCATGTCCTCACCATGGATTTGAGAAGGGAGCACTTCTTGAATTTTTATAGTGGTTTAAATGACACTACTAAAAATTTGGTTGACACCGCTAACTCCCATGATTTTACAAGATTGGACGAGGATGAAGCCTAGGACTACACTGTGATTGTTGTTGAGCACACAGGAAAGTATGCCAAGAAGCGAAACAAGACACGAGGTGTCTACAATATCAAAGATGATGACAAGATTGACAAGCTCGCTGAGAATGTGCAAGTCTTGATGAAACTTGTTGATGGTTATCACACTTTCACAATCGCTAATTTGAATACTAATATAAACTGTCAATTTTGCAACGCACATGTCATGAGATAGAGAATTGTTCGGCCTTTGGCCATGGAACAAGTTAATTATCTAGAAAATCAAAGGAAATATCAAAAGGAGTATCCCTACACAAGACCTCCCTTCCCACAAAGGAATTTTTCACAATTCCAAATAAGAAATTTTTCACCCAAAGATCTCACCCCTGAACAAGCACAAGCTCTAGCACCATCAGCTACTGACAAAATCCTAGAGAAGCTCTCTCAAGGACAACAAGCGCTTTGCGAGATCCATTGGAGATATTAGGAACTCAATCATGAGTTTCGAGGAAAAATTCAGCAGGTTGGAGACCATTGTAGATGTGATTGGAAAATGTTATAAGATGTTGGAAAATCAAGTTGTTCAACTCAACTAACAAATGGAGAAGGCGCATGGAAAACTCCTTGCAACCACGGAAATCAATCCAAGAGGAGTTTGCGTCATTACACTGAGGAGCGGAAAAGAGATCGCGGATCTCATAGTAGCTGAGAAGACTACAAAGAAGAACATTGAAGAAGAAGCCACTCCAAAGGAGGTAACCATCACTACACACCTCTTAAGCTATATAGACCCCCTTCATATTTATCAAGCTTATTTTAAGAAGAAGATGGACGAGGATATTAGAAATTTTTTGGAGAGGATGAACAAGCATACTTGGAGATTTAACTTGTTAAGGCATTGAAACAAATGCTGAAATATTCAAAGTTTACGAAGGAGTTGCTATCAAACAAGAAGCTTTGCAACTATGAAGGCTCTATTCAATTCACCAAGGAGTGTTGCGCTATGCTAAGAACAAAGATGTCACCCAAAAAGGGAGATTTTGGAAGCTTTTGCATCCCCTTGACCTTCAGTGGAAGAAAGTACACTTGTTTTATGTAATTTAGGTGCTAGTGTGAGCGTTATTTCACTCAACTTGTGTAACGAATTAGAGTTAGGATAACTTTCACCGGTGAAATTCCCCTTGACATTGCCTGACAAGTTTGTCATAAGACGGAAAGCATGCTTGAGAACATTGTTGTAAGGATTGAAAAACACGGGATGCTTGTAGATTTTGTGGTTGTTGATGTTGAAGCGGGTACTAACGCCCATGTGATCGTTGGCCGTCCATTCCTTGCCACGGAAAGAGATCTCAATGATGTTCGCGAGGGATTCATCATCTTCCGATTTGACGAAGAAACAATGAAGTTCACTTCCTAATCTCCCTAAATGTTCCCTCATTGATGATGATATATGTGTTATCACTAATAATATTGACGACGATGAGTGTATGATCATTGAGGAAAACCCCCTTTTAGATATTTTTGTTTTGCATGATAACATGAAAAAAGATCCCACATGACGCGGAAATACAAGGAACCGCAAGTAACTCCCATAGAGATAATGATTAAGGAGGTGTTGAGAAATCAAGCAGCCATGAAAGAGACAACTCATGAACTACAAGAGAATGTGAATGACCTTGTAAAGAACAATACCACATTGGAGAAGAACCTCGGAGAGCTCAATCATAGCCATGAATTCTTGGAATATCAAGGTGTTGTCATGGAAGACGCCCGCCATGAGCTTATTAACCACTTGGAACATGTAGAAATTGTCTTGAATGATGTCATAGAGAATTTGGATGCTCCAGAGTTTGTACTTGAAAAAGTTAAATTTGGGCTGAATTATAATAATTCAGCTGAATTTAGTCGTTTGGGACTTGTCCGAGCAATGTCCAGAAATTAATTCAAAAAGTCGTAGCCATTACTTTAGTTCAAGAGGCTTCGAGACGATATCAAGATGGTGTGAGACGGCATCCCAAGCCGTCTCACAAGACGTGGCTGACAATGTTTCCCAAAATACATACGATACGGAATTGAGATGACATCACAAGCTATATCACCCCGTATTCTTGCCCGTCTCACCTTTGTAGATGCCGAAAGTCAAAGTTACACACTCTCCACTCAAATCAAGCAGCTTTGGTACGTCTTTTTCTCCTCCTTCCCACTCCACATACAACAACAAAAGGGAGCTCTTCCTCCTCCACTTCATCCATTAACAACAAGAGACATCTCTCCCCACCTACAAAAGAAGTTCGATCCACCCACCCCAAATATACAAGATACTTCTCTTTGTCCCAACTCACTTCCCCCACTTTAAGGACGTCCACCTCACATACAACTCCATCCGTGGTGGAGAAGGCTTTCCATCAAAATAAGCCACATGGGTCAAGCTAATGACAAAAAATAAGCACTAAATAGGAGACAACCCACGAGCTTGAACTTTCTTTCCCTTTTTTCTTTTTATTTTCCCCCTTTTTCTAGGTTGATGACTACTGTTTATGCTTTATATAGGTATATTCGAAGATTCAAAGGTTACAAGTAGTGGACTTCAAAGACTCCCACAACATTCCATCATTCTACCACCCTTCTTTCCCACCACCATATGCATTGCATCGCTTTGTGAGTATTTTATTCTCTTAACTTCTTTTTCACATCGAGGAGGATGTGTAGTTTAAATATTGGTGTTCACATATGCGTATCATGTTTCTCTTTCCTTTTCACACGTTTACTTTTATGCCTTTTCTCTTTTTCATGAGTCTTTCCCTTTTTGCATCCATTCATAAACACAAAAATCACAAAAATATTGCATTTAGCGTATATTGAGTCGGTTCTCATCATTCTTACTTCTAAAAATTGGAATATCTTATGTCATTACACTCGACTTGCCAACGATGCTTTGAATTACTACTTCTTGCTATTGCCTATACACATGAGTTTTTGGATGATTATTGTTAATTAACTTCTCCAAATATAACCCTTGTGAGCGCTCTAGCCTATGAACATGAACACAAAAATCACAAAAATATTGCATTTAGCATATATTGAGTCGGTTCTCATCATTCATAAATACAAAAATCGCAAAAATATTACATTTAGCGTATATTGAGTCGGTTCTCATCATTCTTACTTCTAGAAATTGAAATATGTTCTGCTATTACACTCGACTTGCCAACGATGCTTTGGATTACTACTTCTTGTTATTGCCTATACGCATGAGTTTTTGGATGATTATTGATAATTAACTTCTCCAAACATAACCCTTGTGAGCGCTTTAGCCTATGAACATGAATTTTCATATGTTCTTTCTTTCTTATTATTGTGTGATCTCCAACATGTTTAGTCTCTTCTAAAACATGTGATTGACTCTCTTTCAAAACTACATGTTGATTTGATTTGCTTGTTATTTAAATGATTGAGGCCCTTTTTGATAAGCCTATGTGATCTTTTCCACCCTTATATATGTCTCCCTTCTATTAACCACTTTTTGCCTTTATTTTCTCTTCTTTGGTCCCCCCTCAAAGTTGTCTTATATCCTTGTATAGCCTCATTTGACCTTATCTAGGGTTGTGATGGAAGAAGAGAATGAAGAAATTAAGTATGAGGTGTACCCATGAAGAGTGAAAGTAAATTAAAGAAGTAAAATGCGTGAGTTTGGATGCATATTATCCTTATTAAAGATATTTTCATGTTTGGTGGAGATGACGGAAAGTTCATGTCAAGTATGTTGTAACAAATAAATAATGATTGGTTTAAAAGTGAAGAAAAGCTTATACCTTAAAGAGATATCAAGTGCTACAAAGCTCAAAGTGTTATGTTCATGAAGAAGTACAAATTTTGAAGAAAAGTGTGAAGTGGTGATGTATTGAAGGTGTTTTGAGATATAAAGATTCAGTGCCCCGATATTATTTGTCATTTTACCTTCTTTTTGGCCTACCAACATCACTTTTCCATATCTCATATCCCCATTATACCCTTATAAAAGACCTCATGATATTTATCTTGCATCTTAGTTTCATTTGATAGGTGGTGGACCTTGAGAACGTCTTGACAAACTTATGATAAGATCTATTCATGACTGTTGAGTTTGAGTTATTATTAATATACGTCTACACACATTTTGTGAGATTGAGAGCACATACATTACCCTTGAGTAGTTTGGATAGTTATGAGTCTTTATTTATCCTCTTATAATGATTGATGATATGATGACATGGTTTGAGTTGTTTGTTTTCCTCTTCGTTTAGGCGCTCATATGTTGTTACATATAGTATGCATATGACATAATCTTACTCGAGGACGAACAAGGTTTAAGTATGAGATATTTTGATGAGTGTCAAATGTAACATCATAAAAGCTTTAGAATCATTCATTTAATATATTTATTGCTCTCTCATGCATCACTATTTATGTAGAAGTTATTCACTTTTCATATTTTGTTATCTACCTTGACCTTTTTGTGTTTCAGTCATTTTCGACATCAATTGTGTCAAAAATACTTCCTCTCTGAAATCAAAGCTGAAGAGAATACCTTACATGATTGAGGAACTGCAACATGAAGTCACCTTAAGACACCCCTATGACAAGATCCAAGATAAAGGCCACAACGAAAGCCATACGACTTGTGAGACGGGTTCCTATGCCATCTCAAGCCGTTTAGACCTTCAAACATCACTACAGATGGATGTCTTCAAGCCCAAAGTTAGTCCAAGCCCACACGATGTGAAATGGCTTGACCAAACGGTGTAAGACGGCTTCCCAACCCGTCTTTATGCCGTCTCTACCCCGTCTCACCTCGTCTCGGATACGCAAATGATGTAAATCATATTTTTCGATCTTATTTGTAGAAAATATATATTTTGTGTAACCCTAGACTCCGAGATTTTTCCCTATATAAGCATATATCAATCTTAGAGTTATACATCTTGCACATCTTGTTCTTGCTTTCTTACTCTCTTGCCCCGAGTCTCGTAGCCATCAAGTAGCTTTAGAATAGAAGGTTTGTCTCGTTGTGTTGGAACGTACACTTGTGAGTTTATGTCCTTTTTGATTTTATATATTGACTTTGCTTTATATTTGATCTTGTATGGCTAATCTCCCTGGATGATCCCTATAATAATTTGGTTTATTATTGCATATATATATATATATTTATATATTTGTGAATTGAGATTGTAATATTGTTTCTTTTTTAAGTACTTCGTTTTCACCTTTTATTTACTTTTGAAAGAAATGACGTTTATAATTGGTTTAGATAAAAGATCTTATCGCGACAAGAGAGGTTCTTTTATTGGATTTATTAAAAAACAATTGATTTAAGGGATTGTATCCTACCTTTTACTTCGAGAATTTTTAACTGTAGTAGAAAGTTCCGGTCTTTGTACCTTACTAATGAGCCAAAAGTGAAGGGGTTTTTTTTGGTCTTTTCCGGATTTTAAAGTTCTTAAAGGATTTTCTTATATACTTGACCAACCGCTGAATTAAGGGTTAATCAAGTTGGAAGACACGGTCTTTGTTTGTCTTTACCAAAGGCTATGTTAGATCACCTTTCATCCACATATTTTCCTACAAATATTGTTTTCGCTTGGTATTTTTGTTTTGCCAAAAGACATTGTTTTTCCTCTTCCCTCTTTTACTTAAATAATTAACTATTAGTGTCTATCAAATCAGACGTAATCCTTGTTAATTTGATATTCGATATACTACAACCGACCCCCTTATCCTTGCGGGTAGGTTTTAGGACCATGACATCTTGCTCTACTAGTTTGCGAAGAGTCGTCAATGCGTCAACAAACCTTCCAACTATGTGCATATTTGTTGCAACAGGTAATGTGGCTTTTGACACATGATTTAAGTAATTGGTTTGCTAGTTGTAGTATATGCCCTCTGAATGGACAAAGCTAAGTCATTTTTGGAGGGCTCAAGTGTCCTTGGAACTAATAACATCGAGAAGGACATGGGTTATGTATAAATCGAGAGATAAGACTATGGTTCCAAAGTTTATCTTATCCTATCGAACCAAAGCCTCACATGTGGCCTCAACCGGTGATGTGTCAATAATCATGATGATTGTGGCATTTGGGATTTTAAGTTGGCATCGTTGGATCAAAAGAAAGGGAAGAACATGTCAGGAAAAATACTATAAGATTTTTGCTCTTTATAGCATGAGAATGCTTATCCCGAATAGACGACGAGTACGTAGGGTACAAACTTGGTGGGTATAGCCATTAGGAGGCCAAAAGGGTGGGTTGACCACTACAACTACTAGGTGGACGTTTGGCAGTTTTGGTGTTGCTATTGGCGGTTGTCGCTTCCCTCATAATATTGGTTGGAACTCTTATTTCAATTAAAATTTGTGGTCCCCTAGTGGGTTATTGTGAATAATAAGTGACAAGAGACGTGTTTTTCATGGGGTTCTGAAAACCAAATATTAGTCCGATTAAGATTTCATAATAACATGCCAAGCTTCTTCGGGGTTGAACATGGATCTTGCTACAAAAAATGTTCTTGAGATGGTTGTCATTTGATGATTCTGCATCGACATAAAAGGTAGAAGAAAGGTCATTAGTTAGTTATAGTACCGATGGTCATAACAAGTGGGGTGGTTGAACATTACCTAGTTGGTTGACGAGTGCTTTCAATTACTAGTAGTAAACATACACATTGGGAGCTTTTCATTGATTACACAACTTTATACATCATTTTCTATGATGGCTTATATTAACAATAAGATGACATAA
Organism: Fagopyrum homotropicum; assembly: GCA_033239125.1. Classification (NCBI taxonomy): domain Eukaryota; kingdom Viridiplantae; phylum Streptophyta; class Magnoliopsida; order Caryophyllales; family Polygonaceae; genus Fagopyrum; species Fagopyrum homotropicum. Next base: position 128,957,225 of record BSWB01000003.1, read on the forward strand.
TATATGTGAAGCCACCAACGCTTGGTATCTCCGGATAGGTGGATTCATCGATGTGATTAAGGAAACCGACCTCGTCTTAAAGTGTTCATGATACTGAATTTTGTTAAGATCTAGGGTTTTGATGTTTGTTACCGCTAGTTTTTATTATAAGAGAGAATTGGATGAACTACACTACCTCACTAATATGAATAGCATGTCCATCCACTACTAAATTAATGAGTGTATGTCATTAAAATAGTTATATGGACCTTTTTTCCCCTTCTTTTAAATATATCAAAAAAATTCAAAACGGTTTCAAAAGTGTCTTCAAGTGAATCTCATAAATATCACATTATATTCTATATGGAGAACCTCTTCCTTCTTTTTTTTAGACAAGACGGTAAATTTATTTTGTTTATATTTTTAAAATGATATTAGATATATTTATTATATTATTTTAATTAAATTTAAATTTTAAAACTTTAACAAAAAATTAAAATTTAAGATTCTACAATTTTATTTATTGATCTTGGTTGGTAGCTCCTCCCTTCCACCCTACTACAAATTAGAAAAGTTAGGTCTCATGGTATTTTATTCTTTTGTAGATTATAAATATATATTAATTATGATATATAAAATTTCTCTTGTGCATGATTTAATAGGCTTTTGTTCAGGTACGGTTCAATTAATGTGGTACGGTCGTGCGGCCGCCCGTACGGCCGACACGTGTCCCGAAATTTTTTATTTTATTTATTTATTTTTTTTTTTCAGAAACGAATGGAAATTTGTTTGAACTACCATGTTATAATTTATGCACTATTCTCCTATAAACTTTGAACTATTCACATATAATCCATGAACTATTACTTTTTAATATATTTTATCAAATTGTTCATAAATTAATCGTTTATATGTTATGAACTATTCAATTGTAGTTCATGAACTATCATTTTATAAGTTATGCACTATCCTTTATAAATTTTGCACTTTGAACTATTCTATTATAATTCATGAACTATTCTATTATAATTCATGAACTATCCCATAATAAGTTTTGAACTATTACTTTCACTCATTTATAAATTTTGCACTTTGAACTATTCAATTATAATTCATGAACTATTCTATTATAATTCATGAACTATCCCATAATAAGTTTTGAACTATTACTTTCACTCCTTTATAAATTTTGCACTTTGAACTATTCTATTATAATTCATGAACTATTCTATTATAATTCATGAACTATCCCATAATAAGTTTTGAACTATTACTTTCACTCCTTTATAAATTTTACACTATGAACTATTCTATTATAATTCATGAACTATCCTTTTATAAGTTATTAACTATTTCTTAATAAATTTTGAACTATTACTTTCACTCGTTTCTGGAAAGAAAAAAAAAATTTCGGGACACGTGTCGGCCGCACGGCCGTACCGGAATAATGTGCCTTACCTGAACAACACCCTGATTTAATATACATAATTTTCTTGTACAATAATTAATTAAATAATTTTCTTGTACACGATTCTTGTATCGTAAACAAGTAACTCAAAAGTTTTTTTTTCTTCTAATAAGTAATGTAACACTTGTACCTTTAATAAGTATAAATAATTTAACATTTTATTGTATTAATAATTTATATTTATTTGTACATTATTCTTGTATCGTAGTGTGTACACGAGTGATTTGACTATTTCTAGTATTTGAAACTCATATACAAAAAGTTACAAAGACGGTTCAATGAATCTAAACGATTTTTATAGAAAGAAATACTCAATCCAAAAATTATGAGAATAATTGTTTAATTTAAATGACCTTCTTAGTAATCAACATTCTCAATATAAAATATATCATCATATTTATGAATTTATAAATGACGGTTTTGGTGGAATGTACCTATCCAATAATACACTATACAAACTAACCCCCACTTCAAACCTTTGGCAAAATAGCCCCTAATACATCATATCCTTCTTGCGTAAATATTGAACCAAAAGGGAGATTTGAAAAAGGAGAAAGTACTTTCCAGTCTTTTCATCATGAGACATCCGGTGAAGTGACATGTCTGCAGAACTCCCTTTTCCAGCAAAACTCCCCTTTTCTTTCCCTCCAAAACTCCCTCTTCCTGCAATATTACACGAAAACAACACCCATATAATTCATTTTGAAATCATCCTTTCCAGAAAATTTGGGCATTATTGTTTTCGTACATAACAAAACAAAGTTTTCCTATTCATTCAAACTGTTGTATTCAAAGATAAACCGAGTCATCGAGTACTATTGGATAAGGTTACTGTTTATCATGTTTTAACGGAGTATTACCAGTGGTTCCCTCCAAAACTGTAACACCCCAAATTCTCAAAACTCGGGGCATTACTGGTTAGGACCTCACAATGGGTCCTGACCTTAGTTTGACAACAATTTTACTAGGACCTTGCAACAAGACACAGATAAGAAAAACCAAAATTTATAAAAAAATAGTATTTTAAAGAGTTGAATGCAACAACATCTAACAGCCCAAAGTACTTAAACGACTTAAAAGTCTAACTGTCATAATACGAAGAACGAAACGTCAACCAAACACCCAACCCCACTCTAAGGAGTACGGAGATCCGGCTGACCACTACTTCCGGATCACTCAGCTGCTGTTCTAACCTGCAGTGAATCTAAAATCACAACAAAACAACCATTAGCTAGTTATCTAAACATTAGGAGAATAATAATAGCACACACACACATAAAATAATAAACACTCATCATGCTTTCAAACAATCCATTTATTATCTTCATTTAAGTCATTCACTCTAATGATACTTATTTTGTGACACGAGGGATTCCCAAACCTCACCTCCGCCCCCGTGTACCCATCAGGAGTGGATCCGATGCATCTCACCGTGTACCTGGATGGTCTGGGTATAGAGAACCTCCCAGTCTCCTGGCAGAGCTGGGCAGTGATGTCACGGCCCGTTATACATACACTTGGGCCTTAACACATAATAACCACGGTCGTCCTAACAAGTTATTTTTATTATAACACACATTGCACACACACAACCATTATCACCCAACTAATATCCAGAAACCGGCTAAGTAAGTCGCAAGGACTTACCTGAGTCAAAACACAGTCTAACACGTCTCAAAACAGTCTGTACTCGTGGTAACTCAAACGCCTGTCAAATAAGGCATGTGGATCAAAATCTCATCCAGATGTCCAACCTCATACGAAGGAATTACGGAAAAAAGCTCTCTTAAGGTAAAATGACTATTTTACCCCCGGTTCCGAAACTCCCAGATTTGTTTATATCTAAGTTTCAAATTCTCCTTTGGAACCCATTTCCACAATCTAGTTCTTACAGAAAAGTTTGGTAAAGATTTACAAGAGTTATACAAAATTCTAGAGTTTCATTAAACGGTCATTAAGGTCCGATTTGAGTTAGAATTCAAGACTTAGGTTAAAGGATAAGAATTCCGGAATTCATCAAAAGTCTATCCTTAACTTCTAATATTTCCTCTTAGAACTTACTTCCAAAATCTAGTTATTTCAGGACAGTTTACTAGAGTTTATAAGGTTAATCTCAACCTCTCATCAAAACGAACCACCTTATCCTTTTTCCCGGTTACTCTACTTTATACATATATGTGCGTACGTATATTATACGGTACACTTACCTATCTATGTATATATACTTTTGTATATATACACTCTACTTATTCATACACCTACGCTTATATATATATCTTACACTTATACCTAACATATATACCCTTTCGTATATATATACTATACCTATAATAATATGTATATATATATATATATATATATATATATATATATATATCTTTTATATACACTTTCCTATCCAAATATATTTAACTCTTCCAACTTAGTATAAACTCTTCTACTGCAGCAAATTGTTTTTCATAAGTAGCTAAAGGAACGCAGGAGAGGGTAGAATGTAAGACTCACCAACGGCTCACTTCGTTCCGGCACAACGATAGTCTTCTTGACGAGACGAGACATGGACCAAACGAGGGATGGGCTCAGCGTCTAGCTCCTGTCTACCGCAATGAGGAGATAGATCTTTACAGGGATCGTGATTAGACTCGGCTCTAATCGATCTCCCGGTTCGCATCTAGTGGATCAAGACAAGGTTTATCCGGCAACAAGAGAAAGAGTGAGTTACTGTAAGTATTCAACAATAGAAAATAAAGATGAAATGTACAGACCCTACCCGTGGCTATAGAAAGGATCTGAAGGCTCGATCGATTGACGAGAGGATACTATGGCTCGGTTTTGCGAACGACGAACCTGACGGTCCTTGCCGGTGATAGAAGCGTCTTCGTCCTGCTGAGTTTACCGGCTTTCGAAGAGGGCTCCGCACACCTTGGCTAGTCACTGCAGCGGCACACTACCGGACCGCAGGTCTACCGCACGGCGTTGGTCGGCGCTACCGTTCGGGTTGTTGAGTCACCGCTTGGCCGAAGAGGGCGTGCACAGTCCGGCGTTGGGGAGGAGCGTCGCGGCGTGTTGCTCCCGGCTGACGGCGATGGTGCAGAGGTGGTGTATCTTCTACCGAGATTGAGGCGTGAGGCAAGGCGGTACAGAAGGTTTTGTTGAGGTGTGGATTAGGAAGGAGGTTAGGTTAAGTTTGGATTAGGAAGGAGGTTAGGGTAACTAAATTAGAGAGGTGGGCCGGCTGAGTTGCACATCCAACTCTCTTTTCACCACTTGGGTTGGCCGAAAACTGGGCCCGAATTGCTCATGATTTGAATCAAACGAGCTGAAAAAGTATTCGTTATTTGCCCGGCCCGGAACCGTTAAAAATACGGAAAAATTACGGGATTATTTAAGTTATCATTTAATTCTTTTAAAGGTACGGAATTATTTCTGATTACATAGTTTATCATTTTATGTGAATCTTGGTCGCATAAAATGATTATACTAATCTCGTTTTATCTTATGTAAGAAGGATAACAATTTTGGCGGATCGGAATCCGGTTGAACTCCGACTTAAACGGAGTTTAAAATTTTCGGTTATTACATCAGTGCCCTCTTAAAAGAAGTTTCGTCCCGAAACTTAGAATCATTGTTTTACTCACACGTTTCCTTTGGTATATTTTAGTTTTCTAAAACATTTTCGTTTGCTACCATGAAACTACTCAATCATCGAACGTAGTCAGGTATCCCATAAAACGTAATCACCCAATTCAATAAAACCTGAAAGGTCAAACAACACAACATTCGAGTACTAACTCGTCAAAACAATAGTAACCTCTAATCCTGCAAGGAACTCGGGATAGTTACGTCTAATACTCTCCTCTCATAGACCACTGGATCCGCAACATAGGTATCTCCTTGGACCGCAGACGTCTAGTACTGCGCTCCAAGACAGCTACTAGGTACTCTACAAAGGTGTGATCGGGCTCAATTGTCAGATCCTCATGGCTGATGACGTGTCTCGGATCCGGGATGTACTCTCCCAAGTGAGATACATGGAAGACCGGATGAACACCGTCTAGTCTCGGCGGTAAAGCTAATCTGTAGGCCACCTCTCCAACTCGCTCTAAGATCTCAAAAGGTCCGACATATCGGGAACTCAGCTTCCCCTTAATGCTGAAACACATGGCTCCCTCGTAGGTGACACTCTCAGCCACACCTGAGCACCCACTCTAAACTCCAAAGGTCGACGCCTTTTGTCGGCGTAAGACTTCTGACGACTCTGAGCTGCTAACATCCGCCCTCGGACTAGGGCAATCCGAGCGATGTCATCTTGTATCTGATCTGGAGCTACTCCATCAGCTCTGATGGCTCATCCCAACATAAGGGCGTACGACACCTCCGCCCGTACAAAGCCTCATAGGGAGCCATCCCAATAGACGCGTGCCATCTGTTATTATACGAAAACTCTACCAGTGGGAGTTGATCTGGTCATACCTGTCCCCAATCTAATACACACGCCCGCAGCAAGTCCTCTAAGGTTTGAATGGTCCTCTCAGACTGACCGTCTGTCTGTGGGTGATAGACAGTGGTAAAGTGGAGACTCATTTCCAAAGCAGTATGCACCTGCTGCCAAAATCTCGAGGTAAAACGTCCATCTCTGTCAAAGACGATAGTCCTCGGTACCCCGTGGAGTCTCACAATGTGTGTGGTGAACTCCTCAGCTAGACGACTTACCGGCCACGTTTCCTTAACTTGAGGGCACAATGGACATAACATTGAGTTTCATGTTCTATGGGTTATGGGCCCACCATGCTTCTGCTGCGCTACTCTGATAAATCCATTGTCACCCATTAATCATAATGACGTCTTCCTTTAGTCATGATAATTTGCCAACTCTTCGCATGTAATTTCTTTTTTAATAACGGCAAGATCCTGTTCAAACAAATCTTCTGTCCATAGATGATTTACTATAGTAAAGGGAAGACTTGTACTCTACCCGTGAGTACGGGTTGTCCAAAAACCTCGAGATAAACTGTCCATATATATCAACTATGGTCTCTGACCCCCATACAGCTTCACAAATAGTCTAGATAACCCCTTAGTAACTTAACTCCCCGGTCACTTCTCCTTGGGAGGATTGGAACGTGTGTATGTGGAACCTCCCAGAATTCACTTATGTCTTATCAAAACTCCACTTATTACTCGTTAGGACTACTCCATGTGGTGATCCTTCAACAATCCTTTTGACTTTCAACTGAGGAGTACATCACATTGACTTACAAGTCATTACTCTAACCTATATACCATCTTGACATGTAGTTTTCGGTTTAGCTCCCGATTCTTGAGGTGCGGTCACGCGCTTATTTCAAAACACATCACAATAATAATACTAACTACAGGATGGTCTTTGATGCTTGTCTTGTCACCTATTCTACTAGGTGACTAATCTTATTCATTTCCTTTGTCCGAATTGGTCTCTGACCGTTAGCTGATCGTTACTACTCGTTCAGTGTTAAAACTCCAGTCATCTTGCATTCTTGTAGAGATTTCATAGACGCATCCTCATCTCCACAAGTTATTTTTATTTAGTCAGACTCCTTCCTTGATACATGAGTTTTGTTGAACATCTCTTGATATCATTTGTATAGGAACATCACCTGTATGTGACTTCCTCCAAGAATCTGATCTACCGACTCACATCTTACTATATAGTCCTATACTCCTGCCGCTTATCTTCTCTAAGTCTTCATACTCCTATGAGTACGCGGTTTCACAACTACTCACCCATCTACATATCACTGAGTTATCACGAGTAAGTTGAATTTGCATTGGAATACCACCATTTCTTCCTAAACTCTTATATCAACACTTCTCGGTACCTATCTTACTGACGTGACATCGGATCCGTATAACAACCTTCAGTCATTCAACTTTACTCCTTCTCCTGTCTATACTAGCCAACATGTAGATTCTATCTTCAATCACCTCACGACTCGATGAGACATATTACCAAGATACTAAGGTCATAATCTCTATGTTGCTGCGTCTCTATAACTGTAGTTATTCTGTGTGACATCTTTAGTCAAAAAGGCTTCCTCTGTAAACCTCGGGAGAGCACCATCAGTCTCATATGTGTGGCATGTTAAGCACCTTCTGTCTTGATTGACGTTGGACATAATCAAAATCATCTACTTCTTCTTACTCCTCTAGTTCTTCTTACAGGGATCCCTTCATACTAACTTTGATATGTATCTTTCCTTAGTCAGTAGTAAGCAACCACTCACAACAATTCCCTTTACACCATTACTATCATCAATGGTCATTGCCGACCGTCCAGAGCTTCTCTTTAATTTCTTTATTAGAGTTATCATATTGGACTCATTCAATGTTACCATCAGGGCTACTAGTACTAGTATTGATTTAACTTCACCATTGTCGTCGTTGATCTCTGGAAGAATTTCACCAGATGTCGGTAAATTTCCTTTATAACCTTGTGGTTATCTTTTTTTTTTTTTTTTTTTTTTTCTGTCAACCCATCATCACTAGTTAGCCAACACGTGTAAATTCTCTATTGTTACCAATTACTCTGTAGTTGACCTTCTATAAGATCGTAGACTTACCTTTCTTCTATATCTTTTGAGGTTTGATATACAAGGTGAAAATATATCTCTTATATTTATTTTCCCTTAGCTCCTTCTACAAATTGCACTCTTATAAGAGTACTATACTCTTATGAGTCTAGTTGTATTTCCGTCTCCCGCCAACGGCCTTATCACTTCTTCTACGATAACTTGTAGGCATTTCTCCATGATTCTTTTTACCCGAGTTATTGTCCACTTGTTGTTCTCTGTTATGACCTGCTAGTGTTATTTAACTTAAATCCCTTCATGAGTGGGAAGTTATTTGAGACCCTCTTTTTCACCAAGACCATTCTCCTACACCTTTCTTCTTTGGGGTGCTGCTTGTACTTCCGCTTTTATAGAAATCCGATCTTTGTTGTATCTCGATCCTTGTTGTAGTGCTTGTGTATTCTAGAAGGTCACACCACTTCCATGTTGGTGTAATCTGCCTTCCACTTTCTAGCAACCGAGAAGCTTCTCTTTTTCGGCTCTTTTATTCTTCGTGTTTGGGTGGACAATGTATCTCATCTTGACTCCTACGCTTATGATTGTCTCGGTTTCCCATCTTGATTGTGGCGGAAAATAATTTGTCAAGAGTGATCATATTCCGCTCTGCTTTTAGCCTCAAACTTTCACCTTCTGGTCCGTCAGTACGCTTAGATTCAATGTCTCTTGTCTGGATCGCTACTATATTTCACCTTGACCTTCATGCCTACGTGTGTTTCTGAAGGCATCCCCTTTGTTTGCAACGTTTCTTTACATCATGTTGAAAGAAACTATGGTTGTCTCTCCCCATTTGTATACTTGCCGGTCATCTAACGCGTTGCTAGAACTACTCTTATGTATATTCTTCATTTGATCCTATTGAGTTGACTCGGGATTCCCTTCTTGTCGTCGTGGTTAGTATGTCTTTTAGGCTTCACTTTTCCGTCTCGGCGTTCCTCAACAAGCTTGAAGGAGTGTTCCTTCCTTACGTTAAAACCTTTTAATTATGATTAGGTGTGTCAACTGAACAAGGATCTCATATTGTTATCTCCGTGAAGGGCATACTATAACTATAAATTCTACTAATCTTCGGCATATGCTTATCTACATCACCTATCATTATAATCAAGCTAATAAGTCCAAAGAGAGTAACCACCTAAAGTCCATACTAAGCATACTGAGATCCGCGGTAGTAGTGGTGGTCAGCCGTACTTTTCTATCCCCAACCAGACTATGCATACATTTGAAAACCAAAAGTTCTTTTTAAAACTCTGATCCCTTTTCGGGTTCTGCTTAAGTACTTATTCGGTCTTTCAGAAGATTTCAAGTGCCATTGTTGCCAACCTAGAGCTCTGATACCATGTTGTAACACCCCAAATTCTCAAAACTCGGGGCATTACTGGTTAGGACCTCACAATGGGTCCTGACCTTAGTTTGACAACAATTTTACTAGGACCTTGCAACAAGACACAGATAAGAAAAACCAAAATTTATAAAAAAATAGTATTTTAAAGAGATAAATGCAACAACATCTAACAGCCCAAAGTACTTAAACGACTTAAAAGTCTAACTGTCATAATACGAAGAACGAAACGTCAACCAAACACCCAACCCCACTCTAAGGAGTACGGAGATCCGGCTGACCACTACTTCCGGATCACTCAGCTGCTGTTCTAACCTGCAGTGAATCTGAAATCACAACAAAACAACCATTAGCTAGTTATCTAAACATTAGGAGAATAATAATAGCACACACACACATAAAATAATAAACACTCATCATGCTTTCAAACAATCCATTTATTATCTTCATTTAAGTCATTCACTCTAATGATACTTATTTTGTGACACGAGGGATTCCCAAACCTCACCTCCGCCCCCGTGTACCCATCAGGAGTGGATCCGATGCATCTCACCGTGTACCTGGATGGTCTGGGTATAGAGAACCTCCCAGTCTCCTGGCAGAGCTGGGCAGTGATGTCACGGCCCGTTATACATACACTTGGGCCTTAACACATAATAACCACGGTCGTCCTAACAAGTTATTTTTATTATAACACACATTGCACACACACAACCATTATCACCCAACTAATATCCAGAAACCGGCTAAGTAAGTCGCAAGGACTTACCTGAGTCAAAACACAGTCTAACACGTCTCAAAACAATCTGTACTCGTGGTAACTCAAACGCCTGTCAAATAAGGCATGTGGATCAAAATCTCATCCAGATGTCCAACCTCATACGAAGGAATTACGGAAAAAAGCTCTCTTAAGGTAAAATGACTATTTTACCCCCGGTTCCGAAACTCCCAGATTTGTTTATATCTAAGTTTCAAATTCTCCTTTGGAACCCATTTCCACAATCTAGTTCTTACAGAAAAGTTTGGTAAAGATTTACAAGAGTTATACAAAATTCTAGAGTTTCATTAAACGGTCATTAAGGTCCGATTTGAGTTAGAATTCAAGACTTAGGTTAAAGGATAAGAATTCCGGAATTCATCAAAAGTCTATCCTTAACTTCTAATATTTCCTCTTAGAACTTACTTCCAAAATCTAGTTATTTCAGGACAGTTTACTAGAGTTTATAAGGTTAATCTCAACCTCTCATCAAAACGAACCACCTTATCCTTTTTCCCGGTTACTCTACTTTATACATATATGTGCGTACGTATATTATACGGTACACTTACCTATCTATGTATATATACTTTTGTATATATACACTCTACTTATTCATACACCTACGCTTATATATATATCTTACACTTATACCTAACATATATACCCTTTCGTATATATATACTATACCTATAATAATATGTATATATATATATATATATATATATATATCTTTTATATACACTTTCCTATCCAAATATATTTAACTCTTCCAACTTAGTATAAACTCTTCTACTGCAGCAAATTGTTTTTCATAAGTAGCTAAAGGAACGCAGGAGAGGGTAGAATGTAAGACTCACCAACGGCTCACTTCGTTCCGGCACAACGATAGTCTTCTTGACGAGACGAGACATGGACCAAACGAGGGATGGGCTCAACGTCTAGCTCCTGTCTACCGCAATGAGGAGATAGATCTTTACAGGGATCGTGATTAGACTCGGCTCTAATCGATCTCCCGGTTCGCATCTAGTTGATCAAGACGAGGTTTATCCGGCAACAAGAGAAAGAGTGAGTTACTGTAAGTATTCAACAATAGAAAATAAGGATGAAATGTACAGACCCTACCCGTGGCTATAGAAAGGATCTGAAGGCTCGATCGATTGACGAGAGGATACTATGGCTCGGTTTTGCGAACGACGAACCTGACGGTCCTTGCCGGTGATAGAAGCGTCTTCGTCCTGCTGCGTTTACTGGCTTTCGAAGAGGGCTCCGCACACCTTGGCTAGTCACTGCAGCGGCACACTACCGGACCGCAGGTCTACCGCACGGCGTTGGTCGGCGCTACCGTTCGGGTTGTTGAGTCACCGCTTGGCCGAAGAGGGCGTGCACAGTCCGGCGTTGGGGAGGAGCGTCGCGGCGTGTTGCTCCCGGCTGACGGCGATGGTGCAGAGGTGGTGTATCTTCTACCGAGATTGAGGCGTGAGGCAAGGCGGTACAGAAGGTTTTGTTGAGGTGTGGATTAGGAAGGAGGTTAGGTTAAGTTTGGATTAGGAAGGAGGTTAGGGTAACTAAATTAGAGAGGTAGGCCGGTTGAGTTGCACATCCAACTCTCTTTTCACCACTTGGGCTGGCCGAAAACTGGGCCCGAATTGCTCATGATTTGAATCAAACGAGCTGAAAAAGTATTCGTTATTTGCCCGGCCCGGAACCGTTAAAAAATACGGAAAAATTACGGGATTATTTAAGTTATCATTTAATTCTTTTAAAGGTACGGAATTATTTCTGATTACATAGTTTATCATTTTATGTGAATCTTGGTCGCATAAAATGATTATACTAATCTCGTTTTATCTTATGTAAGAAGGATAACAATTTTGGCGGATCGGAATCCGGTTGAACTCCGACTTAAACGGAGTTTAAAATTTTCGGTTATTACAAAAACAACCCTTTTCATACCCAAAACGATGACATTTTCATACCCAATCCATTTTTTTCTCTTCAATTTAATTCACATTTGATACTAAAATAATACCCAATTTGAATTTGTCGTACCCAAATTTTACACAAAATCGATATTGTGCACAAACATCAATATCAAATGACATTTGGTCATTATAACACAATTTGGGTACCCATAAAACAAACCTAATATTTCACTTTAAACATACATAACAATAAGAAACATGCCACAAAAATAATAACATACACCCAATAAAATAATCATACCCATAAATTGGGTAACATTTTACCACACTTAAATAATCTTGTAAGATTAAATACACATGTCCAAACGTACCAATAATGTTCTAACAATATACACAATTCATCAGAATACATACACAATGCTACTTAACAAAACAAATCAAAAGCATACCCAAAATCTAGTAGAAATAGCCTACCCAAAATCTAGTACAAATAGCCTACCCAAAAAATACAAATCTAGTTCCCGGCAGCAACGAAGTATCAATGACGAACTCCAAACTGAAGGACGGTGGAAACCCTAGCATCCTCCGCCATGATAGCCTACCCAAAAAATATAGATCTGGTACCAACTTAGCAAGACTATTCGGAATCTTCGTCGGACTCCTCTTTCTCGTCGGCCTCCGCAACAATAGCCTCATCTTCGTCGGAATCTTTGTCTTGAAACTCCGGTGGTTGGAAACCAAGCCTCGTCGGACTTCTCTTTTTCGCCGGCCTCCGATATAATAGTCTCATCTTCGTCGGAATATTTATCTCGAAACTCCGGCGGATCTCCGTTACAAAAACCTTAAGCAAACATATCCACAGTACTTACCCACCAACCGGTTACCCAGCATACCCAACACTCCTTGCTGAAGCAAAAAACGCCATCTATGGAGTTTTTTGTAGTAGAAGATAGAAATGAGTTTATAAATTGTCACAATTTTTTATTCAAAGAATTGAGGAAATGGTTTTTATTCTTGTTTTTGGAGGATACGTTCTTCAATACTCAAAAAAGTGGTTCAACTTCTCCCCCTCTCTATTTAAAAAGCCAAAAAAGTAAGCATCAAATCAAATTTAAAAAATTATACATTAATGCTACCACTCCATCCTATCTGCTTTTATGGCACAAGTACACCTACTCCACTTTTTCGTTTTTGGGGAAATGATTTTATTTTATTTTTTTATTTTTTTCAATCAAAAAGTGTGCTGGAAAAGCATGAGGTCATTATATAAAATCAAAAGAGCAATATGACACTTTCTTGCCAATTCTTTTTTTATAAATACATAATCATGTTTGTTAAAAGTTAATATATTAAGGGTCTATTTGGTATGAAATAGAGGTTTTTATTAGATTAATCTAAATAACCTAATAACCTTGAGGGAGAATATTATTTTTGGGTTTATTTCCACTCTCATATTAGTCATTTTTATAAACTAATCTACAATCTTCATCTAATACCAAATATTTACCATAAATAATCCCCTCCCATTCAATTTAAAATAACCCCTCCCATCTAATACCATTCAGACCCAAAAGTCAAGGACAAATTAATTGATATACTTATAAAGATGATATACACTTATTTAATATTGAGACTCATACATTAAACCATTATTAATAAGTTATGATATATAATAAACTCTCTCTCATTAATCATTATAATGACCTATGTGTAACATGGCGACAACCTAATTTACAAGGTAATAGTGAGGGCTTGTTTAATACGGTTCCTATAAAATCATGAATCGGAATGAATCATACTCATATCCGTGTTTGATCAATTAAATGAAAAGACTCATTCCCACTCTAGAGAAGAACTTGATTCCATAGATTAAAGACGGATATAATCAATTTCGAGATATTATCCATTTCAAATTTAAAGCCACATTCATATATTTTCATCGTACATGTATTTTATTCACTTATTTAATACTACAAAATTAAAAATTACCCGTCAATTAAATTGAACTATATTTCAAATACTTTGTACAAACAAATACTTTTTTCAAAAAATATTAAATTAAATAAACAAATTATAATACGGATATTTCGGTGAAGATAATATTTCATTAGAATGTGCTTTAAAATAATATAATTGGTTCAACTAGACAATTTTGATTTAATAGAAAAAATTGTGTGCCTATTTATTTAGATTGACGGTTCATTAACCTTCATATTGGTATTTATATTTTTAAATGCATATTAAAAAATAAATAACATACATTTATATTACAAACATACACATCATCAAATATTATTTGTCGTATCATAACTCGTATATAATCAAAAAACATATTTCAACAGTTTTTTATTCCGACGTTATACCAAATGTAGAAACAACAAGTATCATAAATAATTTATTTCGATTCCTTATTCCATTCGTACCAAACTAGCCTGGAATGATTTACATAATCAAATCCTAAAAAATCGTATATACTACTACTAAGCAATTATATCGGTGGTTACGTACACAAAATATTATCAAATATATCCTTGATCCTTCTAACCCATATGCTAAGTGCTAACACACTCGACCTCGATTGTGGACTGCAAACCCACTTGGAGTTTAAGTCGTGATATGGCTATTGAGTAACTCCTCACCCACCAAATGCTCGTTTCTTGAAACGCCCAATTCATTTGACAGCTTTCTACACAACTGCACGAATCCATAAACCACACCTTTTGATCAACTCAACTCTCTATACTTTTTAGTTGATTTTCGATACTTCTTTTTATATTTAGCCCCGTTTGATTGTAATTCCGGAAATAGTAACGGGATGAAAATGAATTTAATCCACATGTATACCTTGTTCATTAAATTTATCATTGCTTATAGGTTCATGCAAAATGCATTAGCTTTCTCAATTTTGTTTCCCTATAAGGTATCAAAACTAATCAAATACTAATCCAATTAGTTCAAACCACAATGAATGATTCCAAAAAGTTTCATGAAAATACATATGTTCATTTCCGTTTTCGAGTTAAAATTAAACGGGCCCTTAGTTTTTTGGGTGACAGGAGGCCGAAAGACTGAGTACTTACCTGCCTATATACAGAACAATCTCCGTACAATTTTTGCAATTCAACGACGTACAATGACGAGGTTATCTCAAACACCTACACAGGTACAGGGAATATGAGCTTACATCAAATGTGTAAAAAACTTGGATTATAACTAGTAGTGTGAAAGGGATATATACTTACTTCTGCTGTAACATAAAGGCTACAAGGACCCCTGTCACCTTGTTCTGCAGGCACCACTTTCAGCTGGACAAAAAAGTATCTATATTAATACAACTAGTATCTTACTAACAATAACAAGCATCACCCGATCTTTACATACTTTTCCATTCTTCATCTGAGCACGAAATCCCATCGAGGTCACAGTCTCTCTGATTCTTTCGAGTAATATTTCATGAGAAAGACTGGACGTGAATCTGATCATCCTCTCAGATGCGTCCTGAAAAAAATCCACACCAGTAGGTCTTTTCAAATCTTTATATTTCTGGTTATTTGATGATGGAAAACTGCTAAATTTAATTTTTGGTTAAGTCACTCACCTCTTGCTCGAAAAAGCCAGAGAGGTCAAAAAATGAAGACATGCTAATCAGCTTAAACGCATTCATAGAGAACGCATCTTCATTAATGCGTAAGTTGTCGTCTTCATATTCGGGGCTGCAAGGAGTATACCCTTCTTTAAACCATTGATGTGCTTTGATCTCTTCCATTTTTATTCTCTTAGCTGGGTTTGGTTCAAGAATCCTCTTAAGAAGATTTTTAGCTCCAGGTGAAACATACTTTGGTATCTGAAAATCTGCTTTGGCAATCTGAGAAGCATTTAAAAAGATTAGTTCCAATCTAATAATGTCAAATCTATAATAGCTACTGCGATGTGGAATGGAAGACCCTACTAGTACCTTATAATATAGAACTACACGATTTCTGTCATCAAAAGGAAAACAACTGGTAAGAATCAGGAAAAGGATAACGCCACACGACCAGATATCAGCAGCAGCCCCATCATAACCTCGATTATCAAGGATTTCTGGTGCAACATAATTGGGACTTCCGCATGTTGTGTGAAGTAATCCATCTTCCTAATCACAATAAAGAAAGAAACTCAAATCATTCTTCAAGAAATAAAATTCACAAAATATTTGCGTAAAATGTACATACCCGGAGATGTTGTGGCAGTGCACTAAGGCCGAAATCAGACACTTTTATGTCCCCTTTTGCATCAACGAGTATGTTCTCTAGCTGCAAACTCGAAACAATGAACAAAGAAGTTGGTTTAGTATTAGTCTGCATAAAAATCAGTAAATGAAATTTAAGGTAGTGTAATGTGACCTTAAGATCGCGGTGAAAGACGCCTTTTTCATGACAATAGCTAACAGCATCAATTAATTGTTGGAAGAGTCTCTGTCCTTGTTTTTCTGGGAGCTTCATCTTTCCCGACTGAAGAGAAATATCAGTGTCTAAAATTCAACAAGAAAGAGTAATTATATATGATGTTTTCTTAACCATATATGGCAACTTACAATTTTGCTGAACAATTCTCCACCATTGACATATTCAAAGAACATGTAAATCTTGGTTTTGCTCGCCGACACCTAGATTATAGCAGAAAGAGATTAGCATTCAAAAATGTTATAACATGTATACCAGTGACCAATTTTCAAGCATGTGATGCTCAACTTATAACGATCATACTATTATGATTTTGTCAAAATGGTTTCATTACATGATAAATTGATCGTTTGACATAAAAATGTGTTTGTATGTGAAGCTCAGAGGGTGTCGCTTTCCTTTTGACTAAATCCGAGGCAATATGTGCTTGGATTGTTTCGACGAAAAGAAAGTCTGAGAAATTCTGTTGTAGGACCTTCAATCTTGTTATTCGAAACGGTGTGTCACAACTAGTATAGCCTAAGGGTTCATATTTAGGAGAAGATGAGATATGAATCAGTGTTGAGTAGAGACCAGTGAGAGACATGTAATAAACAATTGCTTCCGTTTGAAGTTCGGTTGGGTTATTTAATTTGTTATTGAGTCTACGTCACATGCTCATAGCTTTGTGTTGTCAATTTTCTGCAACAACATTACAAGTAATATTATATTTTTTTAAATTATTACAAAAATATGATAAATTAGGCACAACCACCCTAAATAAGATATCTTTTCACAAAACTACGAATCAAAATACATTATAAGAACGTGAAATCTAAACTAAAAATAATTTATTTGCCAGGAAATAGGATCTTATTGCCAGCTGGAAATGGTAGACGTTAGTCTTTTATAACTTTTCTTTTTAATTTTAATTTAATATTTTATTTTTTCACTAAATACTTTTAATATATATAAGGTAGGCGGAAGTTGTACCAACCTGACCCTTCTAAAAATTACATCTCAAGTTGTGAGATTGAAACTTTATAATCCTAAACTTAATTATAAAAATAAGAATTGTTGACTAACCACAGTTGACAATCTATAACGGTTGACATTACAAAAAAATACTTTAAATTTGTTTTCAAAAATAAGGATATTTTCAAACAATAAAAAAATATAATTAAAATGCCTGAAAACAAAAGCTGGTGGTTTTTAGTTTATAATTTAAGTAGGTTAATTCAACTTTATATACATGTATGACCTTGAGCCGCAAGTCAAAAACCTGTAGAGGAATTAACTTGTAGCGAAACATATCATTTATTATCCAAATTAGATATTCTCTCTCTTCATAAATAAATGTTATTTTAGCATTAAAAATCGATCACAATTTTAAGTTTTGTAGACAAGTAGTGATTATGAGATTTGTTTTTGAAAGGTTTTTATAGATTACTTTTAGGTAAAGAACTTTTCTTAGTATCAGTTTAAAAGAATGTTGGACATTAAATAAGGGATAAAATTTAAAAAAAAAAACTTTATAAAGTCTATATTATTTAATACTACAATTTATTAGGATCGGAGTATCAAAGTAAGAGAGAAAAAGACAATTTAATAGCCTTTAATAGATTACTTTTAGGTAAAAAAAGTTTCTTATTAGTTTAAAATAATGTTGGACATTAAATAAGTAAGATTTAAAAAAAAACCTTGTAAAATCTATATTATTTAATATATTTTGAAAAATTGTGTTGAAAATTTAAACGATAGGGAGTATCAAAATAAGAGAGGAAAGGACGATTTAATGACCTCTAGATAAGCTAACCTTGAAGCACGTCAACATTGATCCTCACCTAACTTACGCTCTTATCTGCAAAGATCACCTAAGTTGGGCTACCCGATCGAATGTGGCCGAGTTAATCACTTTTCTTTACCAACACATCTGAGCGTCAGCAAATTATTCATTTTCAAAGCTATAACGTGCCGACATTTCCAATGAACCCCGTCCTCCCAAAAACGTTTATACCATTGACCATCCAATTCAATTCAACTCGTGAATTTTGAAAAGTAGTTAAGAACTGTTCTTCGTTTCAATTAGCCTCTTCGAACACAAGACGGTTGGCAACACACATATCGATTGAGTCTGTTTGATGTATAGCGGTAGAGTCGAGATTGTAGTAATAAAATCAAGGTGAAGAAGAAGAACGAATGTATATGACAATGAAATATGTATACCTCATAGAGCCTGACGATATTGGGATGCTTGAGTATCTTCAAGGTGCTGATTTCCCTCTTTATCTACAAACAAAATCACAAACCGTACAATTACTTCCCTAATTTCCGGTGAAATTCACGCTCAGCTCAACAACCATGAGTATGCGATTTGGATGATTTCCTCGTGATGATCGATCTTCGTTCATAAAGAGCGACAAGACAATGACGAAGAGAGAATCGAAATTCAGACCTGATCGGTGAGCTTGAGACGGAGGATCTTGTCCTTATGAAGAATCTTGACGGCGAATGAATCGCCATTATGGAGATTCTTCGCTAACTTGACCTTGCTAAAGTTGCCTTCTCCAATCGTTTTCCCAATTTCGTACTTTCCGATTCGCATTTCCAACGTTTTGAGAGTGTTGCGGTTGGTTTCGGTATGCGAGTGTTGCGACTTTGCTTGAGAGAAGAGAGGTATATGTGGTCCCGGGGTGTGTATATCGAGGTAGTTGGATGGATTCAGCCCAAATTTAGGCATGTGTAACCAAAGCCCGACTCCTATTGTTTTTTCACTCACCTCAACAACTTTCGTGACTTACGTCAACTTAAAGTATCGGGATTCTTTACTTATACAAACTTTTTTATATTCAATACTAAGTTGGTCAGGTGTGGTGCTGAACTCCTTAAATATTAGCCCGAACATTTGAGTTCGAATCCTTCTCAATTGAGCTAGTACTATACATAACCTATCTAGGACGTAGACGAGGCCGAACCGGAAATGTAACCTTTCAAAAAAAAAAAAAAAAAAAAATTAAGGACAAGATCTATTTTTTTTTCTTACTTAATATTAAGTTCTCATTTATTTCCTTGCTATAATTTTTTCTAAATTAATGGTCATTTACTCTTTTTCATTTCTTTTCTTTTGGGTGTTTTAAATGTTATTCTAATATAAACTATAACTTTACGTAAATAATTAATTTATATATTAATCTATATATCTTACTAAAGCAGAACCCATTTCGTCCCCATGTCGCGTATTAAGGCTTGCCACATCAGCTTTTTTTTCAATTTATTTACGATATTGCCACAAGATATTTACGGATTTGCCATACTATCTTTTATAATAAAAAAATTATTAAAACTAATAAACAATGAGCATGCCAAATTATCTTTAATCTAATAAATTATTATGCCGCATCAATTTTACTCAAATATTAATTAAAATAAGGATTTTTCCTCTTGGTGCCATCAAGGTTTAGACTTTTCCTCTAGATATCCACTAAGTTTCAAAATTCCTCTTGGTGCCCTTAAAGTTTTATTTGTTTCCTCTTTATACCCATTTTTAATATATTATATTAAAATTTATTAAAAAATAATTAAAAAAATTAGAAAAATAATTTAAAATAGATCATGACCCCATTAAATTTAATCAATAAATTTATAACAGAAATAGTTTGCATATTTAATTTTTTTTGAAATAAACATATTTTTTATTTTTGAATTAAAATATTTTTTTTACTTTTAACTTTCGATTAAAAAAAATATATATAATTAAATAAAAAATATTTTTTTTTAAACTTTAGTAAGAGTCTAGAGAATTAAAATATAATAATTTTTTTATTTTAAATTTAAATTTTATATAATTTATATTAATTCGAAAATTTTAAAATAATTATGTTTTTTTTTAATTTTAAGATTATGAAAAAGTATGTTATAAATTGTCACATAAAAAAAATAATATTGTTATTTTCAAATTAAAATAAATTATAGAAAATTAACTTAAAAAAATACGATATGTTTAATTTTCTGAACTCTTAAAAAAATTTAAAAAAATATTGTTTTAATTTTTTTTAATAAATATTATTAGTATAAATTATAAATATTTTTTAAATCGAAAGTAAAAAGTAAAAAGATATTTTAATTCGAAAATATAAAAAAATATTTATTTCTAAAAAATATATATATATATATATATATATATATATATATATATATATAAACTATTATAAATTTATTAATTAAGTTCATAATCTATTTTAAATTATTTTTCTAATTTTTTTTAATGAATTTTAATGTAATATATTAAGAATGGGTATAAAGCGGAAACAAATAAAGCCTTGAGGGCACCAAGAGAAATTTTTAAATTTAGTGGATATCAAGAGGAAAAGTCTAAACCTTGATGGCACCAAGAGGAAAAATCCTTAGAATAAAAACAAATTTATATAAGAAACATAATAAAAATATCTAGATTTTGTTTTTATAATTTTCAAAAAATAATGTAGGCACATTTTTATTTTCGAAAATTAAATTTTGAATTTTATATATCATATTTTGTTTTCTTGTTTTAAATTTTTAAAAATTTTGTTTTAGTTTTTAATTTTGAACGTCATACATATACATAATGTATTTGTTTTCTTATTTTTAATTAAAAAATATATTCTGTTAAATAGTTATTAATAGTTAGCAAAATGAATACATGTCTTAACCGATTTCACGTATCTTTTCTTTGAAAAAAATATAAAATCATAATTAAAAACAAATATTTTTTAGAAGAATATATATTGTAGTTTGCTTAACATATTAAAGCAATTCTCTTTATCTTTAATTATTGCGGATGAAATTAAACTACTCTAAAATTAATGTATGACATTCAAGGTGCGGACATTAAAGCAATTTTCTTTATCTTTAGATTGAATGATAAATCTTCCACGAAAGAACTTTACGTTTTAAGTCAATTTAACCTATAATTATTTTTTTTCTAATGATTAATATTCAATATATATATATATATATACTTATTTAGGTAAGCCCGCACAAGGTGCGGACATTAAACTAGTTATAAGTAAAATTAATCGTATTACCCAACTAGTTAATAAAAAATAATGCTAAAATCATTAACACTGTCAAGTTTATATAACGTACAAAATTTTATTAAAAATGTCATATTTATTATTTAAATTAGTAAAAATATTAGTTTATATTTCTTTAGAATTTAAAATCTTCAATAACCATTAACTTCTTATTTATTTTTTGGTATGAATGACGGAGATAGGCATAGGTTATCACCATATTTAATTGGAAACGCAAGAAAAGAAAAACAATTATTTTTTTTATAATCAAGTTATTATTGATGATAATTCCGTTTTATGATATATTTTTTCAACTTAAATAAGTTATAAGTTATATAAATATAAATTAGGGATTAATATCAACGTTTTTAGATAAATTTTTAATTAGAAAAATCACAATTAATCTTTCCTAACTTACATTTCTAAAATATAATGGTTTTTTTTTAAAAAAAATTAACTATTTATGCAAAATGGAAGAATAAGATGAGAAAGAGGTGAGAAATTTGGGTTTGTTATTAAGGGAGGAGATCATGGCCTGCAATGGCGAAGATAGGCATAGCCTTATTTCAACTTTTCACTTATTTTCAGCCTCAACAACGAGCCTCGGCCTCCTATTTTTTATTTTTTTACTTTTCTATTTATTTTTAATAAATTAATGTATTGCATATTTATATATCATTTATTAATAAATAATATTACTAATACTATTATAAATAAACACTAACCATAAAATTTCAAATAAAAATATTTTTTAACATTAATAAAAAAAGATTTTAATAACAAATAACATAATAAAAAACCACAATTTAAATAACAACTAACATAAAAAAAATTAAATAACAAACAATTTAACAATAAAGAAACACAATTTAAATACAACCAACGTAACAAAAGTTACATACTAAAATAAACAAGAACGGAAAAACATAATTTAAATAACGAACAACCTAATAACAAATGTAACTACAAATTTTTAATGATTATCACCGAGGTTTTCAATATTTTTTCCATATATGTTCAACTAAGTCCGCTTTTAGTTGGTGATGCACACTCGTGTCGCGTAGGGCACTTCTATTTTGTATGAACAGAATCATTTCAAATGGAATATCGAGACAGTCATTAACTCTTGATCGAATTGGGATGGATCATAGTACAGTTGATAGGTATCACGTTCATCTTCAACGATCATATTGTGCAAAATGATGCATAACCTCATTATTTTCCTGACCAAATTAATGTCCCGAGCAAGCGCAAGATGACGTACTTGAAAGGCACCGAAAGCTCATTCCACGTCTTTACGGCATGACTCTTACCGTTGGGAAAACAATGTATCTTTTGCATCAAATGAGTGTCGAATTGACGGGACAAATGCCAACGGCGATGTTATACGTCGTGTTGCAATGATTACCATTTACAACAAAAGTTGTTGTGGGTGCTCGACAGGGCCGTTGCAATGATTTTTGGGGCACTTCTCAAAGAATAGTATTAGGCCCCTTAAAAAGCGGGGAAAAAATCGAAAATTATCTATACAAAGTTCACCATTTACAATTTTTTAAATCCATGAAGAAATCGTTAAATTTTGATTTGGAAAAGAAAAAAAGTTCAAAAGAGGGAGGCATAAAAGTAAAATTTGATTTGTAAAGTATATTCAACCTTTTTTTATACATTGGTGGGGCCATGTTCGAAGGGACCTTATGAACCCCCCATCGAGCCGACCCTGATGCTCGACCATGCAGCACATCATCAAACATATTAGAACGATCAAGAATGTTAATATCATTACACGTACTTGGAGTTCCAAAAAATACATGTCATATCCACAAATTGTAACATGCAACAACTTCTAACACAATAGTTGAATTTTTTTAATCATCCTTGACATATTGACCTTGCCAAGTAGTCGGGTAGTTTTTCCATTTCAATGCATGCAATCCATACTACTTCTAGGCCAACCTCGTCGAGGGTCCCACATTATGAGGGCTCAACTTTCTCTATTGCCAAATCTGAATACGCCTTTAATTGGTGAAACACTCACAAACACATGTTCACCTACAATAAACTCAACGGGTCGACGATGTGCGTCGGCGTATGACTTTTGACGACTATGTGCCGTCAATAAGCGTTTTCTAATCAGGATGATCTTATCTTGAGTGCGTTGTAGGATTTCCGGTCCTACAAAACACTTCTTTGACTAATTATCCTAACACAAGGGTGTTCTACACTTTCTTCCATACAAATCTTCATACGGTGTCATCTGAATCGAAGCATGCCACTATTATTATAGGTAAACTTTACCAAAGACAAATGTGTCTCCCACATTCTTGGCCAATCCATTGTACATGCCCGTAACATGTTCTCTAAAGTCTGAATGGTTAGAAATGTCCATTTGTGTGTTGATGGAAAATAGTACTAAATCTCAACTCTGTCACCATAGCGGCATGCAAAGACTTCCAAAAAGGAGGCATAAAGTGACCATCACGGTTTGACACTATCGTCTTAGGTATCCCATGCAATCTCATTATCTCCTCGATAAACACATCCGCTAACTTATCTACACCCCAAGTGACTTTAATGGTTATGAAATGAGTCGACTTTATGAACCGATCAACAACTACCAATATAGCATCCATTCTCCTTTGAGTACGGGCCAATCCGTTCACAACGTTCATGGCGATATCTTCCCACTTCCACTCAAGAATAGGAAGGAACTGCAACAATCCTTAAGGTCTCTGGTGCTCGATCTTAACTTGTTGGCACATCAAACAACTATATTCAGCTACTTCCCACTTCATGTTCACCAACCAATAGTTCTTCTTGAGATTTTAGTACATCTTAGTGGTTTCCGGGTGAACAAAATAACCCAAACATTGAGCCTCTTTTAAAATGGACTCTCGAAGCATATCATCGGCTGAAACACATAGGCGGTTCTTGCATCTCAAAACCCCATTGTCATCAATCTTGAAATTTGGGGCCTTTCATTTCTCAACATCCTCTCGGATCTTCCTCAATGCAACATCTTCATCTTGCTTCTCCTTGACCGTCTTCAATAAAGACGGTCAAACTTCCAACATACACAAGTGGCCTTGGCTCTTGCCAAATCAAACCTCAATGTCAAGCTTCAACAACTCTTGTTGCAACTCAAGTTGTGCCGTCAAGCACATTATCATCTACTCTTGTGTCAACTTTATACTAAGAGCATTGAACATAACATTGAACTTTCCAGGATGATACAAAATCTCAATGTCATAATCCTTGAACAATAGACGGTAGTGTCACCAAACTTTGAGGGCAAAGATCACTACAGCTAACTCCAAGTCATGAGTGGGGTAATTCAACTCATATGACTTCAACTAGCGAGATGCATATGCTACAACCTTTCCATTTTGCATCAAAACACAACCAAGTCTTTGACCCAAATGATCACTATAGACGGTAAACCCATCAACACCTTGAGGTAAGGTCAAGACTGGTGCGGTAGTGAGCATTCTCTTAAGTTCTCCGAAACTCTTCTAGTACTTCACATCCCACTCAAACTTATTTGTCATCTGAAGTAGGTTAGTCATCGGTTGATCTATCTTAGAGAATCCTTCCACGAATCTCCGATAGTAACCGGCAAGGCCAAGAAAATTTCCAACCTCTTTCACATTCTTAGGTGGATGCCATTCCGAGACAACCACAATCTTTTGTGGTCCACCATCACACCTTATGCCGATATCATATGACCAAGGAACGCTACTTCCAATAGCAAAAATTCACACTTGGGACAATTTGGCATACAACTTATCCCTTCTCAACGCTTCAAGGACAACTCGAAGATGACCTTCATGATCCTCCCTACTTTGAGAGTAAATCAAAATATCATCAATGAATACTACCATAAAGTATAACACTCGTAGAAGACCTTCATGCTCCTCCCAAAACTAAAAAAAAAAAAGAAAATAAAGTAAAAATGAAAAATAAATAAAATAGAAAGACTGATTTATTTACTTTAATAATAAATTTAAACAGTATTTTTTTTAAATTTTTTTAAAAGAATTCTTATTTTATTTATTTTTTAAATAAAGTATAACACTTATATTTTTAGATTTTGTTAAAAAAATACTAATCCAATTTATTTATTTTTAAAAAAAAATAAAACACTGATTTTTTTGAATTTTTTAAAAATAATCTAATTGATTTATTTTTAAATTAATATAAAAAATTTATTTTTTTAATAAAAAATTTACTGTTTTACTTTAGTTTTGAAAGAAATAAATCATTCTTTCTATTTTAATTTGTTTTTTTAAAAAATTTTAGTTTATTTTATTTTGTATGTTTTTAATGAAATTTGAAAAAGTTTAATGAATTTGGGCAAAATCCGGAATACAACAAAAACTTAAGGGTACTAGCCGAACTGGAAAAAACTGTTGGGTAAAATCCGAAAAACCCCAAACCACGAGGGTACTATCCGGAATTTCCCTTCTATTTTCTTGTCTCAACATGTTCACACTACTGAGTGTTTAGGGCCTTGAAAATGTCTATACAGAATGTAGGGCAATGAAAATGAAGCTTATAAAAAGTTGAATCCGTCTTTTCCTTATACGTTATTTTATTTTATTTTTTGAAATTTTACGTATATTGAGCAAAGAGTGTGAATTTACATGGGAGGAGTTCAACAAACAAATAGCTATAGCAGACTCAAAATATGAGAGAGGAGAAAGGTGAGTTAGACTAGGTGGATTCCAAGCATCTTAGCCAAAGAGAGGGATTCAGTTGATCGGTCCTTCCAGTGGTGGGTGTTCGCTCCAAAACATGTGTTAATATGGGAGAAAATAGTCTTAAATTTATACAAGAATAAAGCAATATAAGCGAACCCGCAATGTACGGATCAATCGCAATACAAACAAGTATTTTAGTGTCAAACACAAGGACTATGGCGAAATCAAGCAACGGTATATATCTTTCAGGTTGTTATGCTAATATTAAGCAACAAAGAACAAGATATATGATAATCAGATAAAGGCATGCCGATTTTAGAGATCAAAGCATCCGGTTTTGGTTTCGACTCAAGACTTCTAAAAATAACAGTAGACAAAGTTGAGGTTGCAAAGGGAAGGCGTTTCTAAGATGGAATAGATCACCGGGTAAGTCTCACTATCCACTATCCCAAACCAAATATCCTATTACTGGGTACGTCTCAAGGAACTAAGAAAAATAACTATACACACAAACCAACACACTACCTAAGGGAATAAAACTAACCTTTATCGGGTAAGTCTCAGGTTAACTCTCAAAGGTAGGATGGAGGCACACACAAACCCTAATAAAGGTTAACCCTTTGTTACCTAACACTCATCATCATAGGTAAAAAAGCAAAGGAATCACCGGGTAAGTATCTTCCTAGGCTTGAATATAAATAAGGAAAGGTACAACAAGGATATGATTTGGCAAACTATAACTTATGGTTCAAGATCAAACGTTTAGGATCGATCTTGTGCAGTTCTTTCCCGATCTCGGTCGAGATGCACCAAGAACAGCCCGAGACGGAAACAATTTAGGCTAAACTCAACTTTCAAGGTCCACTCAAGATAAAGATCTATTCTTTCATCGTCTATACCACAACCTTCAACTAATCACCCTAGAATCTCAAGGGTTTTAGCCAACAATCATCATGTTCAAAGCAATCAAAGTATGTATAATCATGATATCAAGAAAAGAGAATAAAACACTTAACAAAAGGGTCTCAATTATCAAAAGCACAAAACAATCCAATAGCGTATCAATATTGTGTTCCAAAAAGATGATAACAAAAACTAAAATCCTCCTAAGAAAACCTTACAAAAGTGCCTTCAAATCTTCCTTAATCATCAACCTTGATCTCCAAATAATCCTTTCAAGATCTCTTTCCGTAGAGAGTTGAACTCGCAACCGTAATCTCTCTCAAAAGTCTTTCGTAAATCAGCTATCTAAACAATATTTACCTTTCATTCGTATAGAATAATTTTAGGTTAAATATACGTATTTATTCCTGGGTTGTGTTCCGTCGACCTCGAGCAAGCCCAGTAGGCTATCTCGGTCGAGATGCTCAGTACACATCCGAGATCTCTACTCAATTACGTACTTTTCTTCGTTCTTTCTCCTGATTTCTTCTATCATCCATTTCCTAAGGTTCTTGCCTTCCTTCTTCTAGTCCCAAATATTCCATAATGCAGCTAATGGTCTCCTTATGCTTCAATGTCCCTTTTTGATCCAAATTGTGCCCTATTCCCTAAAATTACAATCAAACTAGGTGTAGACTTTGATTCTTGCAAAGTAGACAAATAATGGCATAATCATCAAGAATATATACCCATGCATGCAGAATAATGAAGAGAAACCGTCAAAACCATTGCCAATATATAGACTATAATTCACGTTATCAAAATACCCCATACTTGTCTCTTGCTTGTCTCCAAGCAAGGTTCAAATCTTAGATACAAGATAATATGAATTACAAATCAGTTAAAACCAATGAGAACTCCAAAACTTTTGGTTGTGTGCTTCCGCTCATGATTACCCTTAGATAATGTTTCATAGCTAATAAGAATCAATATATGGTCAAAACAAGCTATAGATATAAGAAAGATAATCATACTTTACATGAAATCATAGAATGTGTAGAAAACTAGACTCATCAAAATCAATCATAGATTATCCAGTTTAAACCACAAAGTTAAACAACATGCTCAAGGTCTCAAGGGCTTTCAAATAAAGGTCAAGAAACGTGTTAGGGTAGGATGTATAAAGGATAATGTGGTGCTAAAATCCGGGAAAAGGATAGAAACTTCACAACTTCAAGCATAACTCAACATCCATCAATAAGCTCTTCTTACTTCTCTTTTGCACATTTCTTTACTTTTCACTTGAGAACATGGACAAAGGTGCACAATAATCGAAACCTTGGAGATCAGCAAGTCTCAATTTCTCGAGATGCCTCAAACCTTGATGCACATACCATGAATCGTTAGGGTTGTCAATCAATCCATCTTTGGTAAGACACAAACACCCGGCTGTGTGAATGGTGCCGAGTTACTCATCATCATGATTAACGTCCCAAAACCTATTATTTTCTAACACTTTTCCATTTTCAACTTCATCTTTCACAAACTTTTTCACTTTCACGCTTCCAAATTCCCGGATAGGTAATGGTAGGCAAATATATATATATATATATATATATATATATATATATATATATATATATATATATATATATATATATATGAGGGGATAAAAGCATGATCAAGAAGAAGGAGAAAGAAAACGAATTGCCTTAATCATCCAAAGAAGAGCGTGTGAGAACTTATAACGCAGTTTCAACTTTCAAATTCAAGATGATTTGGATAAAACAATTCACTAAGAATGCTCAAATTTAAAACAAAGCATTCAAACCTTAATCATATCATAATTTATTTAAAACACATAAGGATCATAAAAACTATTCCACATACATTCTCAGCATTGGGATCATATCCAGCCTAGAAGCACAATTTTCCCCCTCCGAAAATCTCACTTTTTCAGAACGTATCTAGGCCGAGACTGATAGGTGATGGAATAAATATCAATTAGGTTAGTTTTTAGTATCTTTGAGTTAGTTATGCTACTAATATCTTGATCCAGATGAAGAAGTCCAAATGAAGCAAAAGAAGATATTAGCAACACTTGGGAGTTGAAGAGAAGCAACGAAGAAAGGTTTTTGGTGCCACACCGCCCCTGCGGTGGCATTGCACTCAGGAACGCAGCCCGCGCCTTCGCCAGCGCCCGGAACCAGATTGTCACCGCCCGTGCAGCCGCCTCCGCCCGCCCCTACGGTGGCACTTCTCTGCGGAGCAGTGTCACCGCTTGTGCGGACCTGTGACGCCGAAGAGCTAGTGTCACCGCCCCTGTGGTGACATTGGGCCGCCCCTGCGGATCGTCATTAGAAGCGGCATAAAGATGAAGAGTCAGACGTTCAAGAAACATTAAAGACCCGCCCCTACGGGATTGCCAGGCCGCTCCATCGGCCAAGAAGAAGATCGAGCATTTTGGCCTAAATCACCCCTGCGGCCCTGAAGCCCGCCTCCACAGTTTAGCGTCAGAGGATTTTATTTCGGCTGTTTGCACCACCTTTATGACATTTAAGATGGCTGGTTAGACAACCCATTTACTCCCATTTATTGTCATTTGTAGTATAAATAGAGCCCTTGGCTGATTGCTAGAATCATCCATCATTTCCCACAAAAGCTATATTTTCCCTAGTTCCAACTTGTAATGAGTTTTTAATTTCCCTTACTACATTGGGTTATTTTGAAGCTGCATTGGTAATTGGTAGTAAGTCTTTATTAATATAAGTTTATTCAGTCAATTTGTGTTATATTCCTTGAGCTCTAACCTATGTTTGCATGTTTCTTACCACTTAGATTGATCACCTTAAGTGTCTAATGTATGCAAAAGTACTAGGATTAATCGATTCTGGGTTCGGGTCCTTAATCTAGTAGTGACCCTTTAGGTAAAAGCTGGTTGTAGTTACTTAAAAGAAATGGAATATAACTATAAAGAAAGTGTAACGGTGTTTATTTCATTCTTTATATCTCTTTGTCTTTACTTGAATGCTAACTTGTGCTTTGATCTTGTAGGTTTACGGATAAATAATCTTGTTAAGTTGTGTTGATACCGGTTAGCTCAACACATATATAAGAACAAGATGAGACTTTGGTGAATAACTTATAAAAAGAACCAACCAAGTAGTGTGCATGCTAAGATACAACCTAGTGTAGCTCTTCATTCCATATCTATTATCACCATCTTTGTTTGATTTTATATTCTTTTGTCTTACCTTTGTTATAATCCAACCCCCCCTCATTGGTTACAATTCGGTAATTAAACATAATAGAAACTCGACTAAAACTCTCTTGGGTTTGACCCTTACGTACATTATACAATCCGGTTAGTATAACGTTAGGTAATTAACTTTGACTAAAGCTAAAAGACAATGACCATAGGTTTTTAGCCTCGTCAAATTTGGCGCCGTTGTCGGGGAGTCTTAGTTTTTGTTTTGATTTATCTTTGATTATTGATTATTGGTTTGGACCATTTTCATGGTTCAAACCCGTGCTACTAACTCCGATTTTGCCATTTTGATCTAGAAATCTAAAGAACGCACAATCAACAATGAAGGCAACAACGAACCCGTGAAGAGATGGCCAACCAAACTCTCCGCCAACTCACGCAGCTCGATTTGAATCAACACCCACTTACGGTCACCATACCGGCCATTGGGGAAGGAGTCAACTTTAAGCTCAAACCAGGGTTGATCCACTTGCTCCCATCCTTCCATGGATTGAGTGGAGAATACCCAATCAAACATCTTGGGAAGTTCCACACCGTGTGTATGAGCATGAAGCCAACCAACGTCACTGAAGAACAAATCAAAATGCGGGTGTTTGGATTCACTCTCAAAGATGAGGCGAATGATTGATATTACCATCTTCCGTCCGAGA
Source organism: Fagopyrum homotropicum (assembly GCA_033239125.1). Taxonomy (NCBI): domain Eukaryota; kingdom Viridiplantae; phylum Streptophyta; class Magnoliopsida; order Caryophyllales; family Polygonaceae; genus Fagopyrum; species Fagopyrum homotropicum. The sequence continues at coordinate 128,988,273 of BSWB01000003.1, forward strand.
GCATTGACACATGGGAGAACCTCCACAAGACCTTCTTGGAGAATTACTTCCCCGCTAAGAAGGCAAATAACTTGAAGAAGGCGATAGGCTATATAGAGCAAGAAGTGGACAAAACTCTTTATGAGTACTTCAAACGTTTTGCAAGATTACGATCTAACTGTCCTTTCCATGGGTACTCTACCCAAGATCTTGTCTTGCACTTGTACAATGGCTTGCTCGACAATGAGAGGAGGATCGTTGATGCCGCTTGTGGAGGTAATATCTTGAACACTACTCCTGAACTTGCTTTGGACAAAATGCAGGAATTAACGGAAGGAACGAGGAACTTTGGTAGGACTTCTACCAAAAAGAGGTGTACATACTGTACATCCTAGCCGTCCTGAGATATCCACTGAAATCGCTGAACTGAAGGAGATGGTTAAGAGGTTAACCTTGATGGGAACTCCATAACAGCTCAAGTCTTGGGGAGTTTGTGGTGACCCTTTCCACCCCACGGACTTGTGTCCACAAGTCCAAGACGATGCTGCGGAGGTGAATGCTGTAGGATATGGTCAACAACAACAACAACGTCCCCGGAATGATCCATATGCGCAAAACTACATGCCAAATTGGCGCTATCAACAAAACTACCGGTGGAGGGATAAAAAACGAGCAGGAACAACAATCCCGCCAAAGTAAGTCTCAATCCACTGAAGATATGCTGCAGGTTTTAACTAAGCACTTTGCTACCCACGTCTAAACCATAGAGTGTAGCATCAAGAACCTTGAAAAACAGGTTGGACAAATGGCGGAGGCCATCACAAGGATCAAAGCTCAATCATTGGGGAACTTGCCCTCCCAGACTATCATAAACCTTAAGGAGAATGTTAGTGCTCTAACATTGAGGAGCGGGAGGCAAGTTCAGCCAAAGCCAACCATGGAAGCTAAAGAAAAACCCTCTGACGTTTTGACGCCCCCACAACCGCCCCTGCGGCTGCAACTACGCCCCCCTCTGTACAGACGCCACCCCCGCGGCTGGATATCATCGCCCCTGTGGTGAAAGCCCCTGAGCCGCCCCTGCGCCTGCAAGCTGGCGCCCCTACGGAAAAGTCGACAAAGGGTTCTGCTGAAGAGGATTCTTATATCCATCCTAGTTTTCCCCCCTTTATATGCTGAGAAACCTCCGGCTCCCTTTCCAGAAGCACTAAAGGAGCGAAGGGTGATTGAGGATAAGGATCTATTGAGACCGTTTCAAAATGTGAGGTAAACATTCCACTTTTGAAACTTGTGAAGAACATCCCTACATATGCTCGGTTTTTTAAGGAACTTTGCACGATCAAGAGGAACCAGAAGCTGAAGGGAAAACAGAAAGTTCAAGTGAGTGACAACGTGTCAACTGTCATCCAACGACGAATGCCCAAGAAATGTAGTGATCCGGGCATGGTAAGCATTCATTGCGTTATTGGTGAAACCTGCTTTGACAAAGTGATGCTTGATTTAGGGGCATCTATTAATGTGCTTTCTTATTCCATATACTAATCTCTTGGCCTTGGGCCACTTCTTGAAACTTAAATTATTGTCCAACTTGCTGATAGGTTAAATGTTTACCCAAAAGGAATTATTGAGGATGTGTTAGTAATGGTTGATAATCTGATTTTTATTGTTTTGGATATGGAAAATGATTCACATATGGCACCTATTTTGTTGGGAAGGCCTTTTCTAAAAACCACTAGAACTAAGATCGATTATGTGAGTGGTAAATTGATGATGAAATTTGATGGGGAAGTGGTTGAGTTTAATATTTATGATGCTATGAAACACCCCATTGATGACCATTCTCTTTGTGCTATTGATGTGATTGACCCTATTATTCAAGATATTTTTGACATGTCCGAAATTAATGAATTGAAAAGTATAATTGAAAATGATATTGACATTCATAATTCTGATTATGCACTAACATCTAACATGCAGGAAGTTCTATCTCACTTGGATGGGCACAAAAGGCTCCCTATCTCATCTTTTGCCATTGGGCCCACATTGCTAACTCCAAGCGAAAAGCTTGTTCCTTCTATAGTGCAGGCTCCGGTGATAGAATTGAAAGAGCTTCCCCAACATCTCAAGTACGCCTTTTTACGGGAGAATGATACTTTGCCAGTGATTGTTTCTAGCAAGTTGTCCCCTATTCAAGAAGAGAAGTTGGTGAAAATCCTAAAGGAAAACAAGACGGCTCTTGGTTGGACCATTGCGGACATTAAGGGGATAAGTCCCTCTACATGTATGCATAGGATACTCCTTGAGGAAGAGGCAAAACCATCAATGCAACCACAAAGAAGATTAAATCCATGGTGGTTCCGAAAAAGGGAGGTATCACCATGGTGGAAAATCAATACGGAGAGATGGTTCCAAGCAAATCTCAAACCGGATGGAGAGTTTGCATCAACTACCACAATCTAAACACGGTAACTCGGAAAGACCATTTCCCTTTGCCTTCTATTGACCAAATGCTCGAACGTCTTGCAGATCACCCCTATTACTGTTTCTTGGATGGATACTCGGGCTACTTCCAAATAGCCATCGCCCTGGAGGATCAAGAGAAGACGACCTTCACTTGTCCTTTTGGCACTTTTGGGTATCGCAAAATGCCATTTGGACTTTGCAATGCCCCCGACACCTTCCAACGGTGCATGATAAGTATTTTTTTTGGAGTATATTGAAAAATTTATTGAAGTTTTTATGGACGATTTTACCGTTCATGGAGACAGTTTTGATGTATGTTTAGGACATTTAAAAGTTGTTCTTCAAAAATGCGTAGAAACTAATCTAGTTCTTAATTCTGAAAAATGTCATTTCATGGTTGAACATGAAATTGTGTTAGGGCATGTTATATCATCAAAGGGAATAGAAGTAGATAAGGCTAAAATAGATGTACTTCAAAGTTTGCCTTACCCTACTAATGTGCGTGAAATTCATTCTTTTTTAGGTCATGCAGGTTTCTATCGGCGCTTTATCAAGGATTTATCCAAGGATATCAGCACTTTTATGTGAGATCCTGAAGAAAGATGCGACTTTCATAGTTGATGAAGATTATAAGAAGGCATTTGACACCTTGAAGGCTGCCTTACTAGTGCACCCATCATCCGATCTCCCAATTGGGAGAAGCCCTTTGAGATCATGTGCGATGCCAACGACTATGCTGTAGGAGCCGTCCCAGGACAAAAGGACGGAAGAGCATCACATGTCATCCACTACGCATCAATGACGCTGAATGGTGCTCAAAGGAACTAGTCCACCACCGAGAAGGAGATGTTAGCAGTGGTGTTTGCGTTGGAGAAATTCCGGCAATACCTCCTTAGTGTAAATGTAATCGTGTTTACTGAACATGTAACACTCTGTTACCTCATGATAAAGAATGAAGCAAAGCCAAGGTTGATCCGGTGGGTGCTCCTTCTAAGTGAGTTCAATTTGGAAATCCGAGACAAGAAGGGAGCGGAGAACCTGGTGGCGGATCACCTAAGTAGGCTGGTGAAGGAGGAAGAAGATCCAGCAAGAGGAAAGGCCATACTTGAAAGTTTCCCAAACGACACTTTTTACACAACTCTTTGTTAACCGCCCCTGTGCATCCAGAGACCCGCCCCTGCGCACATCCGCCCCTGCGGTTTGAGGCCGGCGCCCCTGCGCCTTCCTTGTCTGTGCCCCTACGTGTTGCTCTAGACGCCCCTGCGGATTATATGGCAGAGGTATTGTATAAGTTGCATTCTTTTAAACCTTGGTTTCATGTTATCGTTAACTTTCTTGTTAGAGGTGAGTACCCTCCGGACTTCACCAAAGCACAAAGAGAGAAGGTGAAATCACCGAGGCAAGGCATTACGTTTGGGACGATCCATATCTTTGGAAGCATTGTAGTGACCAGGTAATATGCCGTTGCATCCCTAGAAAATGAGGTACAATCTATTCTCTCCTTTTGTCATTCGGAAGCACGTGGGGGATATTTTGGTACAAATAAATTGCTAGGAAAGTCTTGGATGCGGGGTTCTTTTGGCCACACATCTTTCGAGACGCTTTTGCGTTTTGTAAGATGTGTGATTGGTGTCAAAGAGTAGTTAATGTCTCTTGGAGGAATGAAATGCCTCAATCATCACTTATATTTTGTGAAATTTTTGACGTTTGGGGGATAGATTTCATGGGTCCTTTTTCTAGCTCTTTTGGAAATACCTATATATTACTTGCGGTGGACTATGTTTCCAAATAGGTGGAAGCAAAGACCACCAAAACTGATGATTCTAAGGTTGTGGCAGCTTTTATTTAGGACAATATCTTTACGAGGTTTGGCATTCCCAAAGCTTTAATAAGTGATAGGGGAGCTCATAGTTGCAATAAGACGATCACCGCTATCCTTAAGAAGTACCATGTCCATCAACGTGTGTCAACAAGATACCACCCATAAACAAATGGACAAGCTGAAGTGTCAAACCGGGAGATCAAGACAATCCTTGAAAAGACGGTTTCCCCCGGAAGGAAGGATTGGAGCTTGAGGCTCAATGACGCTTTGTAGGCATACTGCACGGCGTACAAAACTCCCATTGGAATGTCCCCTTTCCGACTTGTGTTCGGGAAGGCTTGCCACCTACCGGTAGAGCTAGAACACAAAGCTTGGTGGACGGTGAAGAAATGCAACATAAACGTGAATGAAGTAGGAGAATTCTGGAAGCTTCAACTACAAGAGCTAGAGGAGTTAAGGCTCGATGCATAGGACCATGCCACAACATACGAATAAAAGACAAAAGCATGGCATGACCAAAATATCCTTCGAAAGGACTTTCAAGCACGTAACAAAGTCCTTCTATTTCAATCACGTTTGAAACTTTTTGCAGGAAATCTACGCTCGAGGTGGACAGGTCCGTATGTGATAGCCGAAGTCTATCCACATGGTGTTGTGGATCTTTACGATCTACAAGCGTACAAGATATTAAAAGTCAATGGAAAAAGGCTCAAGCCATACCATGAGGGAGTGAAGAATGATCCAATCGACGAGATGATATTAGAGGAGACCCAAGCAAAGAAGTAAGGTCCTTACGTTGAGCCAACGACGTAAAACAAAGGCGTTGCTCGGGAGGCAACCCGAGAGAATAAGAAGAGGAGGCTTTGTCAAGAAAACCGCCCCTGCGGTGGCACTACATTCCCAACCCGGCCCCGGCGCTGGGCCTGCGTCAGCTCAAGACTTTCACCGCCCCCGCGGTGACAACCCCCGCCCCTGCAGCTCTTTCCCTTGACAGACGCCCTAGTGCCGCCCTCGGCACTGGGCCTGCGTATACTCTCCCCTTGTCACCGCCACCGCGGTGACAAGCCCCCGCCACCGCGGTGACAAGCCCCCGTCCCTACGGGTTTACCCAGAAAATAAAAATTTTTTGACTCAAAGCCTACACCTACCCCACCCACCTCTCTCTCTGCTCCTCACCTACCTTCTCTCTTTGGACAAACCTGCCACACCTCATCCCCACGCCCCCTGCGCTCCCCAAATCTCCCTCACTCACGCCACCACCACGCTTGTGCGCCACCTTTACAACGCCCCGGCGACGACATCCCCACGCCCCTGCGCCACCACTGTCCTCCCTCCTCCACAAGTTTGTCTAGAGAGAGAAGGTAGGTGAAGAGCAGAGAGAGAGAGGTGTGGAGCCTCCACCAAACCTCCTCCACCACTTGCTAACCACCTCCACCAACACCAACCACCATAACTCACCTTTCCACTCCAAACCTCCTCCACCACTTGCTAACCACCTCCACCAACACCAACCACCATACGCAACAACACCAAACGCCAAGGGAAGCCGCCACTACACCACCGCCAACGAAGCTGGCCAAATCTCCCTCTTGTCTTCGTCCTCTCCTACGTCTGCAAGCTCCCGCCCCTGCGCCTGCCTGCCCCTACGGATCCTTCACCCGCCCATGCGGAAAACTCAACAGAAAGGTCCGGTTCTTGTTAATTTTTGGTGTTTTCTTATTCCTTTTCTTGAATCACTGCTAGAATGGAGGAACAAAGGAAATACAAGATATCGGAGACTGAGAAGGCACGTTATGACGTCGTGCAAGAACGAGTGGAGTATACAACTCGGTTCTTGCACGTCCCGACATTGGAGAAGTTAGACATATTGGACAACATGCAGTCCTTTCTCGACAACGTTGGGCTTGAGGATTTTCTCCAGAAGAGTGCCCCCACATACCCCGAGCTTAGTAGACAGTTCATTGCCACCTTCAACACGGAGAAGGAGGACCATGTGTGTGTCGGCCTCAGCTTCAAGTATAACAAAACAAAGTACTCGATGAACTTCGCTTAGCTGCAGGAGGCCTTTGGGGTTACTCTTAAACCTTCTGACAGATGGTGGGAGTCCGCATCCCAACCGGACCTTGTGGAGTTTTGGAAAGCAGCTACCGGCTTTGAGTTTCATGCGGGGGTGAGTACAACGACAAAATCACTCACCCTTGCTTGAGGCTCCTCTCGAAGATCATCATGTGTGTCTTCTGTGGAAACAAGGAGGAGAACAAGGTCGCTCTCAAGGACCTTCCATTGTTGTACGCTTGTATTCCGGCATGTGACAACGTGTTGGATTACATCTTCCTCTTCCTCACCGCTTTGAAGCGGATTAGGAAGAACGAGCCGAGGGACATTTTTGGTGGCATATTTATCTCTTTGATTGCGGAGCAGGTTATGGATTTGGCTGAGTTTGAGGATTGGATGCCGATCCCGTTCTACAACAAAGGTATGCTCCGACGTTGCAAGCTGCTGAAGAGGGATGAGGAGAACCTCTTTTGGCTCTCTTTTGCAGATGGGAGCCACATCACCTACTTCCCCTGACCTTTACCATTCGGAGAGGAGCTCTCCGACCTCTATGTCGCTGCTGGCCCACTTGTCCCGAGGCGCTCTCATGTCGCCATCATTGAGAGGCATGCGGCGAGCTCCAGCCGGGCCCTATATGAGGACCACATGCCCATTCCCGAGGATGAGGAGATGCCCACATCAAAGGGAGAGGATGACCCCGCTCTTGAGAGTCTCCAGGATCAGATGGCTACTTTGACCACTCAGCACCAACAGTGGCAGACCGATTACCAATAGACTATGCTGGACCAGTAGTAGGCTTGGTAGTCCGGTTTCCAAGCGAGCATGACTGCCCACTTTAACCAGCGTTAGGACGATTGGTTGGCAGCTCAACAACAGTGTATGGAGGCTCAATAGCTGGCTTGGCAAGCCAGGTTTGAGTCCTCCTTTGGGGCTCAGATGGATACACAACAAAGCCGCATTGACGAGATCTACCGGAGGCAGGAGCACTTCTTCTGTCACTTCCCTTACCCACCGGAGTAGGATCCGGATGGTCCTTCTGGACCATCCCAGTAGTGGGTATCCTCTCTATCCCTTCTCCATATTATATTCTTTGCTTTCATTTTCAAACTTTGAAGGCAAAGTGATCTTCAAGTATGGGGGAGGGAATACTATCATGCATGTACAGTTTTGTGTGTTTATTTTTACGAATTATAGTTTGTAATAGATGTTGAAATTTAGTAAAAAAAAAGGCAAAGAAATTGAGAAAAAGGCAAGAAAATTCTTGGATAAAGCAAAAACCCGAAAGGGTGGTTTAGGATAAAAGAAGGTAGTCCGACCAACTCTAGGTTGGTGCGAAATTGGACTTGAGGGATGTGAGGATTTTGTGAGATCATCATGAAAAGAAGAAGAGTGGCAAGGTGAAAACCCGAAAGGACTCCTTGGAAAAATGAGCGGCAACGAGTGTAGGTTCTCCTTCCGGCGTTGGCGACAGAAGAAGGGGAGCCATAAGGAGGATGTCCGGGTAGGTCGCTCTTGGAGCAATAAGGATGGTAATTTCTCACTTTTTCTCATTTTCTCTCTTTTCTCATTTTCTTTTCTTGGCTTTTCTCTTGATTTCCTCATCTTGTCTTCTGCTTTATACTTCCTGAGAGTTTTGTATGCTGAACTGTTTGATATGTTGTTTACTCGGGACGAGTAAAGATTCTAAGTATGGGGGAGTTTGATAGGTGATGTAATCACTATCAATTTGGTTAGTTTTTAGTGTCGTTGAGTCAGTTTGTGCTACTAATATCTTGATCCAGATGAAGAAGTCCAAATGAAGCAAAAGAAGATATTAGCAACACTTGGGAGTTGAAGAGAAGCAACGAAGAAAGGTTCTGGTGCCACACCACCCCCGCGGAGGAGTGTCACCGCCCCTGCGGTGGCATTGCATCCGGAACGCAGCCTGCGTCTTCGCCAGAGCCCGGAACCAAATTTTCACCGCCCCTACGGCCGCCTCCGCCCGCCCCTACGGTGACTCACCCTGAAGAAGCGAAGCCGGCGCCCTTGTGCCGCTGCTTGCGGACCAACCTACGGACTTGTGAAGCCGAAGAGCCAGTGTTACCGCCCTTGCAGTGACATTGGGCCGCCCCTACGGATCGTCTCAGAAGCAACAAAAAGATGAAGAGTCAGACGTTCAAGAAACATTAAAGACCTGCCCCTACGGGATTAACAGGCCGCCCCCGCGGCCAAGAAGAAGATTGAGCGTTTTGGCCTAAACCGCCCCTGCGGCCCTGAAGCCCGCCCCCGCGGTTTAGCGCCAGAGGAATTTACTCCGGCTGTTTGCACCACCTTTATGACATTTAAGGTGACTGTTTAGACAACCCATTTACTATCATTTGTAGTATAAATAGAGCCCTTGGTTGATTGCTAGAATCATCCATCATTTCCCACAAAAAGCTCTATTTTCCCTAGTTCCAACTTGTAATGAGTTTCTAATTTTCCTTGCTACATTGATTTGTTTTGAAGTTGCATTGCTACTTGGTTGTAAGTCTTTATTAATATAAGTTTATTCACTCAATTTGTTTTATATTCCTTGAGCTTTAACATATGTTTGCATGTTTCTTAACACTTAGATTGATCACCTTAAGTGTCTAATGCATGAAAAAGTACTAGGATTAATCGATTCCGGGTTTGGGTCCTTAATCTAGTAGTAATCCTTCAAGTAAAAGCTGATTGTAATTACTTAAAGGAAAAGGAATATAACTATACAGAAAGTCTAACGGTATTTATTCATTCTTTGTATCTCTTTATCCTTACTAGAATGCTAACTTTTGCTTTGATCTTGTAGGTTTACGGATCAATAATGTTGTTAAGTTGTGTTGATGTCGGTTGGCTCAACACATATATAAGATCAAGATGAGACTTTGGTGAATAACTTATAAAAAGAACCAACCAAGTAGTGTGCATGCTAAGATAGAAACTAGTGTAGCTCTTCATTCCATATCTATTATCACCATATTTGCTTGATTTTATATGCTTTTGTCTTGCCTTTGTTACAATCCAACCCCCTCCCCATTGGTTACAATTCGGTAATTAAACATAATTTAAACTCGATTAAAACTCTCTTGGGTTCGACCCTTACTTACACTATACAATCCGGTTAGTGTAACGTTAGGTAATTAACTTTGACTAAAGCTGAAAGACAACGACCAAAGGTGATACGTCCTTGGACACGTCAATGAAATATTTCGGATCTAGATCAAGCTGAAGCTCAACTACTTCTTAGTTGAAAATCGGATGCGTTGAAGATGGGTTGCGGAAGCTTAGAGATGGAGGCGGAAGTTGTATGGTTGAGTCGATCTAGATTGATCGATCAAGCCTTAAAGTGGGTCGGTTGAGTTGGTTCTTGAAGAACCCTCGAATGTGGTTGAGTTTGGATCGAAGATCCAAAAGAAGAACTTTGAGAGGATTGGAAGAGGGATTGATGCTCAAGTAAGTAGGAGGAAAATACTTCTCAATACTTAATCAAATTGAACATGCTTTACAAATGAATCAAGCATCCCCTTATATAGTGGATGAAGGCCATACAAAGGGTCGGAAATTAAATGACGGAAATAATGTCGGAATTTAAGTTGCGATAATGAAAAGCCTAAAAATATGAAAGGTTGGGAATTTAAGTTCGGAATTAAGTTTCCGAATTAAATTCCGAAACCAAAAGTCTAATCTTAAATTCGGGAAATTAAGTTCCGGAAATAAAGTCCCGGAAATTAATAATCCGAAAATAAAAAGACTTATTATTAGAAAATGCTAAAATACGCAAAATGCGGAAAATGCGCCGGAACGGTGCCGGCTTGACAAGCTTCATGTCATAGTGGTGTAGAGGCACGGTTTGCAACCAATGGGTCCGTGACAAGTGTTACGCTAGGAAATAGCACAAAAAGCTTTACATTTATAAACTCGATCTAATCTCCTAAACTACCTAGCGAAACCCGTAGTGTACGGATCGTTATGTAGAAAGGAAAGTATTCCGAGGTCGAACACAAGGACTGAGGCGAAATCAAGTCATTCAATGATCAAAGATAGTGTGAATCTAGTCTAAGAAAAGAGAAAGAAATAAAGAAATGAAAATCTTGATATTTTTGGTTGGTTTTTGTGGTGATCAAGCAAAGATCACAAATCAAGCAAGATAATAAATCAAACTAACAACTCAAGCTAGCAAAGCAACAAGTAACACAAGTACAAAATATGTTATAAAAGAGAGAAAAGTGGATTCTAGAGGTCAAGATTTCCGGTTATGGCATTGGACTCAAGGTTCTAAAGATTCTAAGGACAAGGCTGCGGTGTTGGGAAAGGGTGTTTCTCTAATGGAAGCAATTACCAGGTAAGTCTCATGCTTCGCTAATCCCGCACCAAACTCCTATTACCGGGTAAGTCTCAAGGAGGTAAAGTTGGGAATTCTACACAAACCGGACACTACTTAAGTGGCAAACCTCTCCTTACCGGGTAAGTCTCGGAAAAAGTAAGTCTTAAGCAATAATCCTAGCACACTCAATCCAATAGCGGCTTGTGAGGCTCACTACTACCTAGAATTCATCATCTTAGGGATCTAAGATCGGAAATCATCGGGTAGATCTCTTCCCTCACTTAGGTTGATAGCATTAGGTGATCCTAAGCTAAATTAAGCTTAATAAACACTAGGATTTCAACAACCTAACACCCTAGCATACAGATTCATCAATTAAAGAGTAACAGAGAGGAAAATCGGGTGGATCATGGAAAAATCGGCCGATTTAACTGAAGAACAGCCCGATTTTTCCTTCTGGAATGGGTTTCGTGCATACAAATCATCCTAAACTAACATATAAGTCCATTCTATCATCACCCAAGCCTTAACCATCAATCCATCACTCCAGAATCACAATAAACTAGCCAATAACATGCATTTCAAGATCTAAAATCATCATACAAGCATACATGGAATCCATAGCAAGAAGATGAAGTAAGGAGATGAAAGCAATGAAACTTAGCTGGAATTGAGTTCAAAACAAGTCTTTCAACACACCAAATGTAGCTCCAAGCCAGATCTTACAACCTTCAACAAGCTTCTTCACAAAAATCACTCAAATCTCACTACGAAATTGAAATCTACACTAATCTCCCTCAAGAACACCCACAAGGGTGTCTTGAAGAGAGCTCCCAATTGGAAGAGTCTTTTTGGAAGATGCTAGAGGATTTTGGGAGAGAAGAGAATTGAATGAATCAGCAACAGCTTTGAAGGACCACTTATATTCTCCACCAAGAGCAAGGCCGGACAAGAGATCGTGGGACACGTGGCTCAAGCTGTCAAAGGCCCAAAAATCGACCCAGTAGGAAAAATCGGCCGATTTTCCTGGGTGTAGGTCGATTTTCTTCAACAGAAGCATGCTATGATCGTCTAGCCATGAGTTGCTCCATTGCTTGCACCAATAGTGGTCTTTGTGTCCTTTGTTGCTCCAATTATGTTCTTCCAAAGCTTTGGATGTGTACCACCATGAGGCTTGACTCTCGAATATATCGATTAATGCCCAACAGATCCCCGAAATACCTACAAAACCGACAAAAGCTCGTGTAGACGTCTTTTTCTAGAAATATACACGAAATGAGCGCAAACGACTTAAACTAATGTCAAACCGTGCATGAATAACGAGAAAAACTATCTAATTGTATGCCTATACTAACGTCATAAATCACGTTATCAAAATACCCCATACTTAAGATTTGCTCGTCCCCGAGCAAGACCCAACTATAGACTAAGAGATGACGTGATTTATGCATGCAGAAAAACAACAAAATCTTTTTGGAATTGTGCTTCTAACATTGGATCACCTTCATAGTCATGTTTCATAGCAATGGATAGCAATCATGCATCAAATGGGTGAAGGCATGGAAAGACAATTATACTTAACTAGAAAGCATGCATGAGAGGTGAAAATGAAGAAGTCAAGATGATCATGAGTATATCCAATCTAGATCACTAAGTCTTACACACATGCTTTTAGGTCACAAGGACTTAGGAAAGAAGAGGCTAAGAAACGTTGTGATTAGGTGGGAATTTTTAGGTCATGTGATGCTAATCCGGGAAAGGAACTAACTCCACAATTTCGTTTTTGCTCAACTTCCCAACAAGTGTATAATTTTCTCCATTTTTTTTTCTTTTTTTCTTTGTTTTCTTTTCTTTTTCACTCATTTTTGAGACAATGGCATTGGTGTACAAAAGCCGAAACCTTGGTGATTAGCCGTCCTCGGGCTTTTTCTATTTTTCGAGGTGCATCCACACCGGGCACACATACCAGAGCTCGTTAGGACTATCGGTTTATTTGACTTTGGCAAGGCACCAACACCCGATTATGTGAAGTGTGCCGAGTTACTTGTCATTTAAACCAACGTCCCCAAACCTATATTTTGTCTACACTTTTCACAACAAATTCAGCACTTCATTCACATCATTCTTTCATCAACACACTAGCATGCTCCTATTCCCGGATGGGTCAAAAGAGGTAAAATTTTTCATCATTTGAGGTGCTCAAACAACATGATCAAGATGAGAAGTAGAGAGAGATGAATTGCCTTAATCACTCCTAAATGATGTGCAAGAACTAGCATGTAATTTCGACTTTCAATCCTCAATTCAATCAAGGCAAACATTCATGATCACAAATCATTCATAGGATTCAAGATAAGTACTTCAAGTCCATATATGCATTCATCTATTCAACACATAAGACCATCCCTAGCCAACTCACAAGACAATTTCATCATAAGGGTCATTCCCAAGCTTAGAAGCACTAAAAATTTTAAAATTTTCTGATTTTTTTTTAATTTTTCGAAATATGTATGTACAATGCAAGACATAATGAAACATGTGACAATATTAAACTATCCTAGATGCTAATCATGCAAGTGATCATGAAAACCCCACCCCATACTTAGAAACACATTGTCCCCAATGTGGAAGCTAAATAAAGAAGTGAAAGAGAGTCCTCACAATGTAAAATTGGTGATGCTTTGGTATTTCGGTTCACATCGAATGATGATGGTGGATGATCGATCAAGGATGGTAGAGAGCTCTTTGATGTTCATTATGGTGTCGGAACCCGCGCTTGGCACCGCAAGCCGTCCAAGTTCCACGTCCGCTCCACCCATGCTTGATTGGGGATCATCACTTTCCTTTACAGAAGGAAAAATCGGACCAGTTACCCAGGAAAATCGGCCGATTTCTGTGAAGAACAGTCCGATTTTCCTGGGTGCTTTCTTCCTTGTCCATGTGCTCGGATCTTGCACCTTCTTCTCAACAGTTCCATGAGGTTTTCACATGACCTCCAGCATCTCATCACTCATGACAATCAACAAGATCTAGCACCCAAAAACACAAAAGAAAAACAAAGCACACCAAAAACGAAAGCAAAAACGAAGACGAAAGAGAAAAGGGAAAGAAATGTTACCCTTGGGTTGCCTCCCAAGAAGCGCTTCTTTTTGGTCATTAGCTTGACCAAACTCCGAGGATGTGTCAATCCACCTCGAATACCATGGTTTGCTTGAGGAGTCCAAGCAACCATCGCTTTCCGGCATCCATGATGACAAGCAAGGGCCACTTGATGCCCAAATGAGCTTTAAGTTCTCTCTTTACCGGTGAGTAGTAGACTCCTTCATCACCGCTCCCTTGATGATAGTATGGAGTTGCAACCATAGGTGCCACCCCATACTTAGACAATTGGTACTCCGCGGTCACACCGGTGAGATGCTTGTCATTCTCATCCTCTATGATCCAAAGAAGGCCGGTTCTTGGAAAGAATTCTTCATTGAGGTGCTCCATAACCATCATGGATCCATCATGCTTGCCTCCATCATTCAACATGGGAGACTCCTTAGGAAAGGGACTCCAATCTTCGTGTGTACTCCGGGCAAGCAAGAAAGGATTGGAAGGAGTTGAAGTTAACTCAGGGCTCTCCTTCGTGAGCTCTTCAAGTGTGGTTCCGGGGTTGATGGCAAGGATGTCCGGGGGTGAGAATACTTCATTGCACTCCTCCAAAGGTGAAGGAGGTGGAGGTAAGTCTTGAAGGATGGTAGGATCTCCTAGCATAAGAGCATGCCTAATCTCCTCAATCTCCCTCCTCATTTGTTCTTCTCTCTCAACATTCAATCTTCTTGCATCCTCCAGGGCCAAATCCCTTAGCCACAATTGCTTCCGAGATTCAGTCAACTCTTCCTCAAGGTCTCTATTGGTTATGGTTGAATCGGGTAATTCTAGGATCTCCTCATGGTGAACCTCCTCTTGTTGAAATACTTCCGCTTCAAACACCACGTGTGCACTCGAAATGGAAGAAAGGTTGCTTTCTAGATTATCCTTCTTCCTCAACATTTCTTCTAGCATTGACTCCAATCGATCATTGTGAGGTTGATGGTGAGGTTCCACATAAGGCAATGTAGTCATGTGAGCTTGATCATGGGACTCATGATAGGCATTAAACTCCTCCCAATACTCAAACTCATCATGGAGAGGTCCTAGATCTTGACTTTCCATCCACTCCTCATACTCCATGTCGTCAAGGTCGTCTTGGAGGTACAATCCGTCCATGGAAAACATGAAAAGGCAAAGACAAAAACAACACAAGATCAAAAGTAACAAGAAAGATAAACACTAAAAACGATCAAAAGCAAATGACTCAATCTAGACCTAGTCCCCGGCAACGGCGCCAAAAACTTGTTACGCTAGGAAATAGCACAAAAAGCTTTACATTTATAAACTCGATCTAATCTCCTAAACTACCTAGCGAAACCCGCAGTGTACGGATCGTTATGTAGAAAGGAAAGTATTCCGAGGTCGAACACAAGGACTGAGGCGAAATCAAGTCATTCAATGATCAAAGATTGTGTGAATCTAGTCTAAGAAAAGAGAAAGAAATAAAGAAATGAAAATCTTGATATTTTTGGTTGGTTTTTGTGGTGATCAAGCAAAGATCACAAATCAAGCAAGATAATAAATCAAACTAACAACTCAAGCTAGCAAAGCAACAAGTAACACAAGTACAAAATATGTTATAAAAGAGAGAAAAGTGGATTCTAGAGGTCAAGATTTCCGGTTATGGCATTGGACTCAAGGTTCTAAAGATTCTAAGGACAAGGCTGCGGTGTTGGGAAAGGGTGTTTCTCTAATGGAAGCAATTACCGGGTAAGTCTCATGCTTCTCTAATCCCGCACCAAACTCCTATTACCGGGTAAGTCTCAAGGAGGTAAAGTTGGGAATTCTACACAAACCGGACACTACTTAAGTGGCCAACCTCTCCTTACCGGGTAAGTCTCGGAAAAAGTAAGTCTTAAGCAATAATCCTAGCACACTCAATCCAATAGCGGCTTGTGAGGCTCACTACTACCTAGAATTCATCATCTTAGGGATCTAAGATCGGAAATCATCGGGTAGATCTCTTCCCTCACTTAGGTTGATAGCATTAGGTGATCCTAAGCTAAATTAAGCTTAATAAACACTAGGATTTCAACAACCTAACACCCTAGCATACAGATTCATCAATTAAAGAGTAACAGAGAGGAAAATTGGGTGGATCATGGAAAAATCGGCCGATTTAACTGAAGAACAGCCCGATTTTTCCTTCTGGAATGGGTTTCGTGCATACAAATCATCCTAAACTAACATATAAGTCCATTCTATCATCACCCAAGCCTTAACCATCAATCCATCACTCCAGAATCACAATAAACTAGCCAATAACATGCATTTCAAGATCTAAAATCATCATACAAGCATACATGGAATCCATAGCAAGAAGATGAAGTAAGGAGATGAAAGCAATGAAACTTAGCTGGAATTGAGTTCAAAACAAGTCTTTCAACACACCAAATGTAGCTCCAAGCCAGATCTTACAACCTTCAACAAGCTTCTTCACAAAAATCACTCAAATCTCACTACGAAATTGAAATCTACACTAATCTCCCTCAAGAACACCCACAAGGGTGTCTTGAAGAGAGCTCCCAATTGGAAGAGTCTTTTTGGAAGATGCTAGAGGATTTTGGGAGAGAAGAGAATTGAATGAATCAACAGCAGCTTTGAAGGACCACTTATATTCTCCACCAAGAGCAAGGCCGGACAAGAGATCGTGGGACACGTGGCTTAAGCTGTCAAAGGCCCAAAAATCGACCCAGTAGGAAAAATCGGCCGATTTTCCTGGGTGTAGGTCGATTTTCTTCAACAGAAGCATGCTATGATCGTCTAGCCATGAGTTGCTCCATTGCTTGCACCAATAGTGGTCTTTGTGTCCTTTGTTGCTCCAATTATGTTCTTCTAAAGCTTTGGATGTGTACCACCATGAGGCTTGACTCTCGAATGTATCGATTAATGCCCAAAAGATCCCCGAAATACCTACAAAACCGACAAAAGCTCGTGTAGACGTCTTTTTCTAGAAATATGCACGAAATGAGCGCAAACGTCTTAAACTAATGTCAAACCGTGCATGAATAACGGGAAAAACTATCTAATTGTATGCCTATACTAACGTCATAAATCACGTTATCAACAAGCAACGGTGCGGCTAATGATGGAGCCGGTAGCTTGAGTGATTGCCTTAGCACGAGAACGGGTGAACGGTCCATCGGAGCGAACCCGGAGTTCCCTGTTTTCCTCATCTTGGGAAATGGGGGTCAAGGACATTGGGGTCAAGGTGAACTCTGTTGCTGCCATTTCGGTTTGCTATATGTCTTTCGGTCGAGGTAAAAAAAATTTCAAAACAGTTTTTAGCGATTTTTCGATCAAAAATTATAATGCAATGCATGGAATATAAACATATAATCTCAAGGTAGCGAATAAGAGTCATAAGTTAGTCATAAAGCATAAGTATGTAGTTATTATAGACCCGAGTTTAAGTACCCCATACTTAAGGACACATTGTCCTCAATGTGCATAAGAAAGTCAAGTAGAAACACTCACAATGTCAAGGCAGAACAACAAAATAAAAGAGATAAGCAACAATAACTCCGATGGTGAGATGAAGCATTTGGCGGTGGTGGTGGAAACGGGAACTATGAGGGATCAAAGGCATATCTAAGCTGATGTTGGTACATATGCATCATAATTTGGCGCTGATAATGGTGACACTCCTCCATGTCGCGCCTCATGCTGCCAATCTGGCGAGTTTGAGTGTCGTGGCGCCGATCCATGTCGGTCCAAAAGTACGGAAATAGGTTTCCGTCTATCGGCTCAGATCATCGATCCTCTCGTGGACGTCTACCTCATCACCACGGCGGCGAGAACGGCGCTGATGGCGCTCCCTCCTTGGTGGAGCCTCCTCCTGCGTCTCTTGTGCCGACTGATCATCATCAGCTGCCTCGTCATCAACCTCCACCACTGGGACACTAGGACCAATAGTATTGGTCCTGGTATCCATAACATCTCCTCCGTCAGCCTCCTCTTTGCTATCGGTCCCGAACTCGGCGTCCACCTCAACCTGCCTCTCTAGGGATCGCTAGATATCCCTCTAGTTGTTCGGGTCAGAGACCGTGAACTTAAAAGACCATGGAATTCCCTTAGTAGATCTAGTTTCCCAAGACATGACCCCATATAGTGGACCAAGACCTCGAGGGACCAAAATCCGGCGGGTGATGAAGTCCTGCAACCCCAAAGACTTGGAGTTAACAACCAAGGTGTAAGCAGAAAGATCAATCCCGATGGCGTTGGCGATATTGGTCACTAAACCTCCTACACATATGTCCCCCTTATTCTTGTTCTTCATCGTGTGCATATCCTCTACCAACATGGTACCAAAGTCCGGAACCTCTCCTGCATTCATACACCATAGAGTAAAAAGCTCACCTTGCCGGACTTTCTGTGGCATCTTGGTACGGGCTAGCAACATCTCGCTCATGATCCGATGTGCTATCCTGAAGGCAACATGGTAGATGTTCTTCTCTTTTGAGTCACCCTGTTGCCAGCTGCCCTCACCAATACGAATGGAGGTTATGCTTTCCCAAAACACTGTAGCATGGAATCTGTTGGTGAAGTCGGTAGCTGTAGGAGGTGAGAAGCCGAACAAATTTCCAAAACTCTCCACAATGAAGGCGTAGTTCTTGTTCATAAGCCGGAACTTGATTCCTTTATGTTTCAGCACGTGAGTGACGGAACTCAAGAACTCATATGTCAGCTCAACATAAGCCGGCTCCTTGAGGGTGACCAACCCCTCTAGTCCAACAACGGAGATCAGTCTCCGCAGATCCTCACCCACATGGAGGCAAGCAAAGTCCTCGATGTCTATGCATCGAGGACCGATAACAGGGTGAGAGCAAATCCTATCATACTTATCTTTGAAGCATTCGTGGATAATGGGCACTTGTGGAGGTGGTGGGGTTGAAGGGGAAGGATGCTAGGCACCAGTACGGCCTCGGACTACAATCTACCTGTTTGATCGACTCAAATTATCCATGATCAACAATGTATCTCGGGCTGTTCATGGGCTATCTCGGCCGAGATGATTGGGTTTTGACCGAGATGGGTCTGTTTCGATCGAAACCTCTAAATTTGTAATTCTTTCCCCAGGAAATCACTACCAACTGCTTCCTAGGGGGATCTCGACCTATATTTAGTTCAGCAACACAACAACACCACAAATCGAGAAAATTCAAGCAAAACCTAAGTTAGGGGGTGTTTTGAACGAGATTACCCGATTTCTGCAGAATTCAATTGTTTAAAGTCCCCGTTTATGCTGGAGAAGTTGATGTAGTGCATTTGCTGTCAATTTAGAGCCAAGAATGAGCAAAAACGGGCAAGAAACGAATATTTGGGGATGAAGGCACCGTTTTGGTCAAGGCTCGTGGAAGAGATAGGGTTTGTGAGGAGAGAGAGTGTCTCTTTCCCTTTTATACCTGTCGGAAATTTGAACTGCATCTCGGCCGAGATGTTTGGGCTGGATTGAGATGTTTGACCGAGGTGACTCCTTGTTGTGTTGATATCGGATGACCGAGATTGATCTCGGTCGAGATGCTTGACAACAACCGAGATGGCTTCCATTTATCGTTCTTTTCTTGAATTCTCGAACCTTTAATTCCTTCCATTTGCTTCCCTTAGTTGTTCTTCTTATACCTAGTTCTTGTTATCATGGACACAAAAAAAGCAAAACTACACTAAACTAATCTAGAATTAAAAAGAAAGCAATACCTTGGGTTGCCTCCCAATAAGCGCTTGTTTAAGATCGCTAGTTGGACCGTACTTCGTTATGATCATGTGAGATGCAATGGTGCAATCTCCTCAACTGGAACTTCCGGCGTGTATTTCTTCAGCCGATGACTGTTGACTTTGAAGTTTCCGCTATGTTCACCCCATACTTCAACTACACCATGAGGAAAAACATGTTTCACAATATAAGGTCCGGTACATCTAGATTTTAACTTACCGGGAAAGAGGCGAAGACGGGAATTGAAGAGAAGAACAAGATCGCCTTCTTTGACGTCCTTTGGAATAATATGCTTGTCATGCCTTCTCTTTGTTCTCTCCTTGTAGATCTTAGCATTCTCGTAGGCATTTAGGCGTAGTTCTTCCAACTCATTGATGTCCAGGAGTCGCTTCTCTCCAGCTTCCTTGATGTCAAAATTCAGGTTTTTCATCGCCCAATAAGCTTTATGATCAAGCTCTACCGGAAGATGACAAGACTTCCCATAAACCAAATTGTAAGGGGTGGTTCCAATGAGAGTCTTGATTGCGGTCCTATACGCCCAAAGAGCGTCATCCATCTTCATAGACTAATCCTTCCTCGTCCTAGAGACAATTTTCTCCAAGATTCCTTTGATTTCTCTATTCGAGATTTCAACCTGTCCACTAGTTTGACGGTGGTAAGGAGTTGCTACCTTATGGGTTACCCCATACTTTGAAAGAAGTGCTTCAAACTTCCGGGTTGTGAAGTGAGTCCCTCCATCACTAATGATGACTCGAGGTGTTCCAAATCTTGGGAAGATGGTCCGGTTGAAGAACTTCACTACTACTGTGACGTCATTGGATGGAGAAGAAATAACTTCCACCCATCTCGAAACATAATTAACCGCGAAGAGTATGTATAGATTCCCCGCAAATGACGGGAATGGTCCCATGAATTGAACTCCCCATACATAAAAAATCTCGACCTCCTGAATGTTATTGAGGGGCATCTCGTTCCGTCTAGACAAGTTTCATGTTCTTTGGCATGCATAACAAGAAGCAGCAAACGTTTGCACATCCTTAAATAATGAAGGACAAAAGAAACCGGAACGTAGTACCTTAAAACAAGTTTTCTTGGAGCTAGCATGTCCTCTACAAGGAAATGATTGACAAAGCCTAATAACACTCTCCATCTCATCTTCCGGAATGCATATTCGTAACATCCCATCCAGAACTCTCCTTAAGATTAGAGGTTCATTCCAATAGTAGTGACGTACATCCTTAAAGAATTTCTTCTTTTGTGCGTACAAAAATCCGGGAGTTACTTCCTAGCAAATAAGATAGTTAACAATATCAACATACCAAGGTTCGTTACCTTCAGAAATCTGGTGAAGTCAATGCTCCATCCATTGCAGCTGCTCATTGGGAAAGGAATCGTCCATGGACATGTCATCTCTCTCCAAAGCAATGAGAGGTAGCCGGTTGAGGTGTTTTGCCACAAAAGTTTTGGATCCCTTCTTGTCGCGAATCTCCAAGTCAAACTCTTGAAGTAGGAGGAACCAACGAATAAGACGCGGCTTTCTGTCCTTCTTAGTGAGCAAGTACCGGATAGCTGTATGGTCAGACAATGACTTTCGCTCCTACTAGGTAGGAACGAAAATTCTCGAAAGTGTAAATAACCGCCAAAAGCTCCTTTTCGGTGGTGGCATAATTCAGCTGAGCTTCGTCTAGCGTCTTGCTAGCATAATAGATGACGTTAGTACGGCTATCTTTCTTCTGTCCAAGAACTGCTCCTACCGCCACATCATTTGTGCCACACATAGTCTCAAAGGGCAAACTCCAATAAGGAGGTTGAATGATGGGAGTGGAGATCAACAATTCCTTTAGCATGTAAAACACATCTAGACATTCCTTCGAAAACTCAAAAACCACATCCTTATTCACAAATTAGTTAATGGTTTAGAGATTTTAGAAAAGTCCTTGATGAATCTCCTGTAGAAACCTGCATGTGCTAGAAAATTCCGCACACCTTTGATAGAACAAGGTGGAGTAAGTTTCTCTATAGTCTCAATCTTATCTCGACCGACTTCAATACCTCGATTTGAAATGATGTGACCTAACACAATGCCCTCACTAACCATAAAATGACACTTCTCCTAATTTAAAACGAGATTAGTGTCTTCACATCGTTGCAACACGAGAGAAAGGTTAGCTACGCAATTATCAAAGGAAGAACCATAAACCGAAAAATCATCCATGAATACCTCAATGATCTCCTCGATGTACTCAGAGAAGATATTCATCATGCAGCGTTGGAATGTAGCAAGTGCGTTGCACAGTCCGAATGGCATCCTCTTATAAGCAAACGAACCTCAAGGGCACGTGAAGGTGGTATTTTCCTGATCATCCGGATGGATAGGGATTTGGAAGAATCCACTATAACCATCCAAGTAGAAAAAATGGGAGTATTGTGCTAACCGTTCAAGCATTTGATCAATGAATGGGAGAGGGAAGTGATCCTTCTTAGTCGCCACATTCAACCGTCGATAGTCAATGCACATCCTCCAGCCGGTCACGGTTCTTGTTGGGATCAACTCGTTGTTCTTGTTGGTCATAACGGTCATCCCTCCTTTCTTTGGTACCACATGCACCGAGCTCATCACCCACTTGTAATCCAAAATAGGGAAGATAATTCATGCATCAAGTAATTTAAGCACTTCCTTCTTCACAACCTCTTTCATGATCGGATTTAACCGTCGTTGAGGTTCTCGTGAAGGCTTATTATCATCTTCCATAAGTATTTTATGCATGCATAGAGAAGGTTTAATTTCAACAATATCATCAATGGTGTATCATATAGCCTTTCTATGTAATCTTAACTCATGCATCAACTTAGATAGCTCAATCTCAATAAGGTTAGCACTAACTGTAATAGCTAGGATTTCCGAATTCTAATTAATGTTGATTAACTTAATCGTTTATAGTAATTGACATATAACTCGCGAAGATTTCGCAAGTGATGAGTATGAGTCCCACTGTTATGTTCCTAGCGTAATTTTGGACGTTTGGGAAAATTTTTACTTTTCCCCCCGGATAATTATTTTTACCCTACGGTGTTATTTGGAGCATTTGGGAGCTCCAACTAATAAAAATGCAGTTGAGAGAAATGATCAGGACATCGGATATGTCCTAGATATGAAATAATATGGAAAGGCATAACTGTCAAAAGAGTCGCTATTCCGATTCTTAGCGGTTAAGAAACGCGGCTTAGGGATGCCCCTTTTACGAGATAGTTATGGATTAATTATCCCGATAATATTCCGCATTTTCTATTCCAATTTGATAAAATTTGGAGACCGAAAATTATAACCGCGTTTTAATTAAATATTTTAGATTAACATTATATATATATATATATATATATATATATATATATATATATATATATATATATATATATATATATATATATATATATATATATATATATATATATATATATATATATATATATATAATATGTCGGCTGCAGTACTTCCATTTCAATTTCACTTTACAATTGATATTGTAAAGAATTGAAGTGGTGTACAGCAATTATTTATTATATATATAGATATATGAGAGGAGGCTGCTGCATATTCATCTCCCATCCACTTTCATGTTCGAGTTTCAGAGGATGCGAGCGAGAGAATGCCGACTTACTTACGATCACTCACCATCCTTCCGTCTTCGATCCATTTTCAAATCCGCTTGTACCAACGAGTCCCTTATCTTGTCATCCACATCGTGGTACAAATCTATTTTCCGTTTGTTTGCTTTTTGGTAAAGCTTCCGTTTACCGCTATCGGAACGCCGATGGACCACCGCAAGTCATCAAATGTAAGGTTTTATACCGCGCTCTTACTCCCCGTATCGCTAGGAGTCTGGATCTTCTTCCGGTTCGTATATCGGGTTAGTAACGAATAAGTTATGAATTTATTCGTTTTCCGTATTGCGGGTTAGTATAAATTGAGCTTAAATTGGTTAAAATGGATAATTGGAATTTCCATTATACTCGTTACATTATTCTAGTAATTATGGGATTTTAGTTTGATGATGGTATCATGAGTTGGATATATGCCCTGATGTGGCCTTAAGGTTTAGCATATTATTCGAGGTTATAGGATGTATATGATCCCTATGGATCCCTTTGGGTCTAGGTGTGACCCTTTGCTTGATAAGAGATGTGACATCTCTTTATACCTTGTTTTATAGGTTGTGTTATCCCTCCAGTGTAGAGGTGATCGTGGTTGAGTTCGATTGAGGTTGAGGTAAGTCCGTAGGACTTACTTAGCTACCATCCTTATATTGGGTGTTTGCATGAGTGGTGTGTGCTTATATGTTTGCTATGATAGCATGAGATGTCGTTTATACCGACCTATGTTTTATTGATTGCCCCACTGCGTGGCTGTGATAACCTTTCCCTTTCATCCCGCCGTGGAGTCTGGGAGGTTCTCTGATGTCAGGCCAGACCGGTTTACAGGAAGGGCGCAATCCACTCCCATAGGGTACACGGATTGTGTGACCGATACTAGTACGGCTGGCTAGCAGGCTCAGAGGCGAGGATGTATCGGTCCTCGTGTCACCTAGTTTCATATATATTATATCTATACGATTTGAGTGAATGACCATTATATTGAGATGAATAAATGGGTAAATGAGTGAAAGCATGCTGATATGTTTATCTTTCCCTATGTGTGATTGTGCTTATGCATTACCTCATATATGTATGGTTAGCTAACGGTTTCATACCGTGTTGTAGATGTTTACAAGTTAGGCGCTACTGGGTGATCTGGCAGGGTGACAGGCCGAGGACTCTCGTACATTAGGTGGTTGGTTTGGGGTTGTTGTGTTTCCCCTCCTGTGTGAGGATGATCTTTTGTACCTCCTATGTGAGGATGTCGTTTTATATACTCGGCTATGTTGTTGTTTACTTTGGGTCGTACAGTTTATACTGTTTTATGTATTTGTTTTATATCTGTCAGTGCCATGTTGTAAGGTCCAGTGAACTTGTTGTCAGGCTAGGGTCAGGATCCATTGTGAGATCCTAGCCCAATGTGACATCCCGAGTCCCGCGGATTCGGGGTGTTACACTAACTATGACCGGATAAGTGGAATTTGGTCCAAGAAATGCATACCTTAAGTGTTGTGTAAGAGGTTTAAGCTCCAAGATAGGAGGTTCTTTAAGTGGTGGTTCCGTACATCTACTATCATCTTGCGAAGCTTAGGAAGCTTTGGGAGGGGTAAGACTAGGGCTTGCAGCACTTGCAATCATCGAACGAGGAAGTTTTGAAAATCAGAGATCTCGTTTTCTGTAGAAGTGTCTCGGTCGAGGTCTGGGTCGCGGGACTCCCTGTTTTTTTTACCTCGGTCACCCCAAAAGTCAGCTCGGTCGAGATGGTCGGTCCGAGGTCAGAGCAGTTTTTCGTCTCCTCTTTAAATTTTTCAAAAGTAGCCTTTCGATCTTCTTCTAATGCTTCCAAATTTCTTATATTTGCATCACAAGAAGCATCTACACCTTCCTCCATCATACTAAAACTTAAAACTTTCTCAAGAGGATCTTTAATTAAGATAGAGCTCACCAATTCTCGAGATTCCTCTTTTTTGTATATGTTGAAGATGTCTTCTCCAAGAGCTTGTCCCTTCATCATTGCTGAGAGTGTAAACTTGACATGCTCCTCTCCTATGTTGAAAGACAATGTGGCGTTCTTGCAATCAACCAAACATCCGGAAGTTGCAAGGAATGGTCTCCCAAGAATGATCGGAATTGGATAATGTGTAGGAATGTCCAATACCACAAAGTCTATAGGAATGTAAAACTTATCTAGCTTTACGGGAATGTCTTCCAATATGCCAACTAGACCATAGATCGATCCGCCATGCATAATGTCATCTTCACCGGCTTTGGCTCTCCCAATAGGGTTTTCTCACACAAAGCAAGGGTAATGATACTCACACTTGCTCCTAGCTCGCATAGTGCATCATAAGTCACCTCTCCAACTCCAATGGGGATACAAAACGATCCCGGATCTCGCAGCTTTGGTGGCATATTCTCCTTCATGTTTTTGATAAGTCCGGATGATCTAGAAGTCATCTTTACTTCAGAAAAATCCTCTAGCTTCTTCTTGTTAGAGAGGATCTCCTTTAAGAACTTCACTAGGCGGGCATACCTCAAATTGCATCAATGAAAGGTATGTTAATATGTAGTTTACTCATAAGGTCAAGAAACTTACGGAAATGCTTGCCTAGACGCGCTTTACCTCTAGATTGTGGAAACGGTAGTGGAGGCTTGTAAGTTGGAGGAGGTACACAAATCTCGTCTTTCTCCTTCTCTTTCTCAGCAGGGGTTTCGTCCAAGACGGGTTGTTTGCCCTTGTCGACCGTCTGAGGTACCGGATCGTTAGTCTTCACCCCGCTTGTTGTAGTCATGGCCATCACTTGACCTTTGGGATTGTTCTCCGTCCTTCCAGGAAGCTTTCCTAGATCTCTAGGAACTTCTTCGGCCTTGCTAAATACTTGATTTTTCAAAGCCTTTTGAGCCTTAGAAATAGAACTTACCAAAGTCTCCTGACTATTCAGCTTTCCCAACATTTGCTCAATCATAGCTTCCATCTTGTTCTTAGGTGGCTGATTCGAACCTTGTGGTGGTTCTTGACTCTTTAATGGAGTAAAGGTAGATGAAAAAGGCGGAGTTAGAGCATTTTCAGCGTGTGAATAAGGATTACCGGAATTGTTTTGATGGGATCTCCAATTGTTGTAATTCCGGTTGTTATTGTAGTTGTTGTTCCTTTGCCGTTGGTAGTTTCCTCTTCCTACATAGCCAACATCTTGCTCCTTTTGCGGTCCTCTAGATTGTGTTTGTGACTTCAAAAGCTCCTTCAAAGCCTTGACTTCATTGTTAAGAGTGGTGAGTTGAGCAACACTAGAGGTAGTAAGGTTCAGCTCTTGTGGTCCGGATCTCCGATTTCTATCATCAACTCTCCGGTGGGAATACTTCTCAATAACTAGAGTTTGTTTCTCAACAAACTCCCATGCATTATCAACTGGCTTATCCATAAACGTCCCTCCAAAAAGAAGCTAGAATTGAGTTTCCTCATCCAAACCTTTGAAGTAAATCTCTATTAGCTCAATCTTTAGAATCCCATGATGAGGGAAATCCAACAAAAGGTCCTTGAACCTTTCCCGTGTTTAAATAAACTCTCTCAATCTTTCATCACAAAGACATTGATTTTACCTTTCAACTCCGTGGTTTTTTATGGTAGGAAGAACTTAGTGAGGAACTCCATAATCATCTCCTCCCATGTGTGAACTCTTCCGGATGGTAGTGATTGATACCATGCAAGCGCTTTCTCTTTCAAGGAGAAAGAGAAACCTCACAACTTGTAATTATTATTCTCCAATCGTGAAGGCCTCAAGGTCTCCATAGGAATCTCATAGTTTTGCAAGTGTTGATGTAGAGATTCTCCCTCTAGTCCTCCAAATTGATATTGTCGGATCATCTAAAGAACTTGAGGGGGAAGCTTATAATAATGTTCAACCGGATCTCCTAAGTTTAAGCCCGGACGGAGTACTTATTGAGCGGGATCCATCCTTTGACCAAGTGGTTGCGGCTCCCCACCAACGGGTCAACTCTCTCATTCTTTGCCGGATAACGAGGTGCAGGTGGTGGCACAATAACGGGTGCTGGTGGGTCAACTTCAATCCTAGCATTGCCCCCTTAATTTTGGAACAACTGTCGTACGGTAACTTGCATCTCGGCCAAGTCGGCTCGAATGCCATCCTCTCTTTCACGTGCATATGCTCTCTCCTTAACTAGAGCATCATCTCGAAGTTTCAGTTGATCTAGAGCATCATCCAACTCAGCTTGGAGATCTCTATCTTCTACCATAGCCATTTTAGCTTCTTTCAATATTCTTTTATAGGTCTTTTCTTGCTTTGGATCGTATGGAACGATTTCCTTACCAGCACGAGAACGTCGCATAAACATAAAGAAAGGTCCAACAAGAGCACTCAAGTGGAATGATTAATAGCAACAAGGGTAGCAGTCCCAAGACAACCAAATACCGGCTTGGTCTAAACCATGTCCCCGACAACGGTGCCAAAAACTTATTCGCTCCAAAACGTGTGTTCATATGGGAGAAAATAGTCTGAAATTTATATCAAGAATAAAGCAATATAAGCGAGCTCGTAGTGTACAGATCAATCGCAATACAAACAAGTATTCCAGGGTCGATGATAGCATGAATTATAGTCTATATTTTGGGGCTTGTTTGGACGTTTTATCTTCAATAATCTGCATGTTTGTATGTATATTATGTGATTATATTACCATTTCATCTACCTTTGCGGGAATCGAGGTCTACACCTAGTTTTGTTGTAATCGTAGGTAAAATGGCACGTTTTGCATAAAAAAGGAGCAAAAGGAGCTATGGAGTCATTGGATCTACATTCAGGAACATAAGGAAACATCCAAGAAGCATAGCCATGGATTAAAGATTTAATTTGGACCAGATTTGAGAGATTTCACATTCAGTTGTGACTCACCTCGGTTGACCACAGAGTCACCTCGACCGAGGTGATCCAGAGAAGTTGACTCAACCGAGGCGAATACCTAGGACGCGGCGAAAATATTTTATTCTTGGCTGAGATTTTTTATCTTTGGAAAGAGATCTTATATTTTTGGGCTTGGCTCCTGGAAGGAAGAAGATATGCTAGATCATATATTTTACCTATTTTTATGGGAAGAGATCTTTCTAAGATATCTTATCTTTGGAGAGTAATTTTCCTATAAAAAGGGTCGGATTTCCCACAAATCCGACATCCGCTATCACCTCGCTTACACCTATTACACCGCTGCAGCCATACTCCAGTTGGGAGATTTGAAGAACTTTTTTGAAGGTTGAAGAAGGAAGTTTATAGCTTTTATAGCTTTTGAAGGGTCTTTGTAAGATCATCTTAGATTCCCTTCATTGTTGTCTTGTCTTGTTGGATTTCTATCCAAGGAACGCTTTGTTGTGATATTTGATTAAGTTATTGAAGTCTTTTCATTAAATTCTTCTTGTTCAAATATTCACTTTCTTCCCATATATTTGATTAATACTTTCATGATGATGAGTGGCTAATCTCTTTTTGTGATTCTAGGGTGATTGGCTGAAGGTTGTGGGAAAAACAATGATAGAATGATCTTAATCACAGTAGGACCTTGAAAGTTCGAGTCTTTATCCTTAACCCTAAGTATCTCGCTCAGTCGATGAACATCTCGGCCGGGGTGGAATTTGGCTGACCGAGGTGACTTATCTGATCCGAAACTGAGAGTTAAGTGTTAGAGTTTGCCAAATCCTATCCTTATTACACCTTTCCTGGTTCAATGCAAGCCTAGGATGAGACTTACCCGGTAATTCCTTAGTTTGTTTACCTAAGATCATAAGTGTAGGTAATAAAGGTTTAACCTTTATTGGGGTTTGAGTGTGCTTTCATTCCATCTTTGTGAGTTAGCCTGAGACTTACCCGGTAAAGGTTGATTCTATTCCCTTAGATGGTGTGTTAGTTTGAGGTTATAGTTCTTTATCCTAATTCCTTGAGACTTACCCGGTAATAGGATTTACGGTTTTGGATTAGTGAGTAGTGAGACTTACCCGGTGATCTATTCCACTTTAGTAACATCTTCCCTATGCAAAAACCTCAGCTTTGTCCGCTTATCTTTAGATCTTGAGTTGGAACCACAACTAGATGCTTTAATCCCTAGAATTGCATATTTCCTTTATTGACTTTTATCATCTTTGATTGTTTTAATTGCTTTGTGGTTAGTGAAAGCTTACCGTAATTGGACTTTGTTTCACTAAGTCCTTGTGATCGACCCCTGGAATTCCTTGCTTTTTACTACGATTGAATGATGGGAGTGGAGATCAACAATTCCTTGTGATCGACCACATCATTTGTGATCGACCACATCATTTGTGCCACACATAGTCTCAAAGGGCAAACTCCAATAAGGAGGTTGAATGATGGGAGTGGAGATCAACAATTCCTTTAGCATGTAAAACACATCTAGACATTCCTTCGAAAACTCAAAAACCACATCCTTATTCACAAATTAGTTAATGGTTTAGAGATTTTAGAAAAGTCCTTGATGAATCTCCTGTAGAAACCTGCATGTGCTAGAAAATTCCGCACACCTTTGATAGAACAAGGTGGAGTAAGTTTCTCTATAGTCTCAATCTTATCTCGACCGACTTCAATACCTCGATTTGAAATGATGTGACCTAACACAATGCCCTCACTAACCATAAAATGACACTTCTCCTAATTTAAAACGAGATTAGTGTCTTCACATCGTTGCAACACGAGAGAAAGGTTAGCTACGCAATTATCAAAGGAAGAACCATAAACCGAAAAATCATCCATGAATACCTCAATGATCTCCTCGATGTACTCAGAGAAGATATTCATCATGCAGCGTTGGAATGTAGCAAGTGCGTTGCACAGTCCGAATGGCATCCTCTTATAAGCAAACGAACCTCAAGGGCACGTGAAGGTGGTATTTTCCTGATCATCCGGATGGATAGGGATTTGGAAGAATCCACTATAACCATCCAAGTAGAAAAAATGGGAGTATTGTGCTAACCGTTCAAGCATTTGATCAATGAATGGGAGAGGGAAGTGATCCTTCTTAGTCGCCACATTCAACCGTCGATAGTCAATGCACATCCTCCAGCCGGTCACGGTTCTTGTTGGGATCAACTCGTTGTTCTTGTTGGTCATAACGGTCATCCCTCCTTTCTTTGGTACCACATGCACCGAGCTCATCACCCACTTGTAATCCAAAATAGGGAAGATAATTCATGCATCAAGTAATTTAAGCACTTCCTTCTTCACAACCTCTTTCATGATCGGATTTAACCGTCGTTGAGGTTCTCGTGAAGGCTTATTATCATCTTCCATAAGTATTTTATGCATGCATAGAGAAGGTTTAATTTCAACAATATCATCAATGGTGTATCATATAGCCTTTCTATGTAATCTTAACTCATGCATCAACTTAGATAGCTCAATCTCAATAAGGTTAGCACTAACTGTAATAGCTAGGATTTCCGAATTCTAATTAATGTTGATTAACTTAATCGTTTATAGTAATTGACATATAACTCGCGAAGATTTCGCAAGTGATGAGTATGAGTCCCACTGTTATGTTCCTAGCGTAATTTTGGACGTTTGGGAAAATTTTTACTTTTTCCCCCGGATAATTATTTTTACCCTACGGTGTTATTTGGAGCATTTGGGAGCTCCAACTAATAAAAATGCAGTTGAGAGAAATGATCAGGACATCGGATATGTCCTAGATATGAAATAATATGGAAAGGCATAACTGTCAAAAGAGTCGCTATTCCGATTCTTAGCGGTTAAGAAACGCGGCTTAGGGATGCCCCTTTTACGAGATAGTTATGGATTAATTATCCCGATAATATTCCGCATTTTCTATTCCAATTTGATAAAATTTGGAGACCGAAAATTATAACCGCGTTTTAATTAAATATTTTAGATTAACATTATATATATATATATATATATATATATATATATATATATATATATATATATATATATATATATATAATATGTCGGCTGCAGTACTTCCATTTCAATTTCACTTTACAATTGATATTGTAAAGAATTGAAGTGGTGTACAGCAATTATTTATTATATATATAGATATATGAGAGGAGGCTGCTGCATATTCATCTCCCATCCACTTTCATGTTCGAGTTTCAGAGGATGCGAGCGAGAGAATGCCGACTTACTTACGATCACTCACCATCCTTCCGTCTTCGATCCATTTTCAAATCCGCTTGTACCAACGAGTCCCTTATCTTGTCATCCACATCGTGGTACAAAT
This sequence comes from Fagopyrum homotropicum, assembly GCA_033239125.1. NCBI lineage: Eukaryota > Viridiplantae > Streptophyta > Magnoliopsida > Caryophyllales > Polygonaceae > Fagopyrum > Fagopyrum homotropicum. The sequence continues at coordinate 129,019,650 of BSWB01000003.1, forward strand.
CTATTTTCCGTTTGTTTGCTTTTTGGTAAAGCTTCCGTTTACCGCTATCGGAACGCCGATGGACCACCGCAAGTCATCAAATGTAAGGTTTTATACCGCGCTCTTACTCCCCGTATCGCTAGGAGTCTGGATCTTCTTCCGGTTCGTATATCGGGTTAGTAACGAATAAGTTATGAATTTATTCGTTTTCCGTATTGCGGGTTAGTATAAATTGAGCTTAAATTGGTTAAAATGGATAATTGGAATTTCCATTATACTCGTTACATTATTCTAGTAATTATGGGATTTTAGTTTGATGATGGTATCATGAGTTGGATATATGCCCTGATGTGGCCTTAAGGTTTAGCATATTATTCGAGGTTATAGGATGTATATGATCCCTATGGATCCCTTTGGGTCTAGGTGTGACCCTTTGCTTGATAAGAGATGTGACATCTCTTTATACCTTGTTTTATAGGTTGTGTTATCCCTCCAGTGTAGAGGTGATCGTGGTTGAGTTCGATTGAGGTTGAGGTAAGTCCGTAGGACTTACTTAGCTACCATCCTTATATTGGGTGTTTGCATGAGTGGTGTGTGCTTATATGTTTGCTATGATAGCATGAGATGTCGTTTATACCGACCTATGTTTTATTGATTGCCCCACTGCGTGGCTGTGATAACCTTTCCCTTTCATCCCGCCGTGGAGTCTGGGAGGTTCTCTGATGTCAGGCCAGACCGGTTTACAGGAAGGGCGCAATCCACTCCCATAGGGTACACGGATTGTGTGACCGATACTAGTACGGCTGGCTAGCAGGCTCAGAGGCGAGGATGTATCGGTCCTCGTGTCACCTAGTTTCATATATATTATATCTATACGATTTGAGTGAATGACCATTATATTGAGATGAATAAATGGGTAAATGAGTGAAAGCATGCTGATATGTTTATCTTTCCCTATGTGTGATTGTGCTTATGCATTACCTCATATATGTATGGTTAGCTAACGGTTTCATACCGTGTTGTAGATGTTTACAAGTTAGGCGCTACTGGGTGATCTGGCAGGGTGACAGGCCGAGGACTCTCGTACATTAGGTGGTTGGTTTGGGGTTGTTGTGTTTCCCCTCCTGTGTGAGGATGATCTTTTGTACCTCCTATGTGAGGATGTCGTTTTATATACTCGGCTATGTTGTTGTTTACTTTGGGTCGTACAGTTTATACTGTTTTATGTATTTGTTTTATATCTGTCAGTGCCATGTTGTAAGGTCCAGTGAACTTGTTGTCAGGCTAGGGTCAGGATCCATTGTGAGATCCTAGCCCAATGTGACATCCCGAGTCCCGCGGATTCGGGGTGTTACAGAGTTGGTATCAGAGCCCAGGTTGACAACAATGGCACTTGCTACCTGCAATGAGGTTTGATAGGTAAAATAAGCAGAGCCCACATGGGATCTGACGTTTTCAAAGGTTTTGGTTTTAAGTGTGGTTTTGGGATAGAATGTACGAGAAGTCGTCACCTCTGCCATGGATCTCTGCAGCGTAGATATGTATATATATCTGTGTGTACTATGGATTATGTGGATGTATTATATACATATCGATACCTATGGCATATATAGCCTTATAAGATTAGGTGCGTATATCCTACAGATGACTCAGACTAGAGTAGTATCTGTAGTGGGATGAGGTAGGGGCACACCCCCTCTTCCTCCAGTGGTGATAAGTAAGGGACCAGTTTCCGCTGTTGTTTCGCCTATGGCAGAGAACGAGTTTGAAGAGGCTGATCGTGTCTCCATTAGTAGATCCGAGTTTTAAGAATATATGTAACAAGTATATGAAGCGGTGATAGCAGGTAGATCCACACCGGATTTACCAACAATTGTGAGATCAACTGAAGCTTTTGGATCCGGAAAGAAGCAATGGACTGAATCAGTTACTGGAGAAGCAAAGATGATGAACGGGGAACCAAGCCCAATATCTGGACAATCTAGTGATTCTTTGGCCATGAAGATGACTAGCAAGGAACTACAGTGTTTTAATTGCGTGGAAGTTGGGACACTGGCGAGTTGTGTGCCCAAAGGCGCCCATCATATGCTTTACGTGTGGTAAAGCAGGGCATAGAGCGAAGTTTTGTCGACAGGGCAAGGCATTGTCTTTACAGGTTCCCTTCAAGAGTGGGATCATTCCAGGTGGACGACGAAGGTCGAGTTACCCTTTAGTTGCACAGGTTGCAAGGATGGGATGATTATGTTTCAGTTGTGGCTATCCAGATCATTTGCGTTCTGTGTGCCCTTTGGCACTGATAGCTTGTTTCACTTGTGGTGAGCTAGGCCATCTGGCCCTTTCTGTCAGCACGGTGGTGTTTCTTCCCAGCAAGACCTTCCTCTTTCCGGTGCAGAAAGAGTGGAAGTGGAGGCTATAGTAATGACCTCAGTGATACCTGAGGAGCATGGATCTGACATTGAGTGATGATATGTAGTGGAGCTACGAGTGTTAGCTGTTATAGGTACCATTCTCGTTAATGGTTTACCTGGTGGAGTTTTGCTTGTTGTGAGTGCTATGCACTTCATGTCTTTCGATGCATGCGTTAATGGTTGACTTTTTGTATATAGTAGAAGGTGGATTTTCCTTTACAAGATTACCTTTTTGGGTCTGAGATACCCGTGAGATGCGTGTTTGTTCCCTTATTTCAGGGACCCGTGTATGGTTGTAGACTTCTTTGTCATGTCATAGGTGCATGAGGAAGTCATTATGTGTATGGTTTAGATGAATAGATATCATGTGGTGTTAGCTTTTAATAGTAAGACTATTATAGTCTTTACTGAGTTGAGTTAAATAGAGGTCTTTTGAGGTTAAGACCTTTGAAGAGACGGGTTTGTCATCAGGACTGTACGAGCAGCGAGCTGATAGCACAAGGATGTGACGTCTTCTAGTGTTATACCATGAAGGAGCGAGATAGTCCAACATTGGAAGGTATTCTAGTTGTTTATGAGTTTATAGACGTGTTACTGAACCGTCTAGTTGCCACCTCAGCGGAGTGTGGACATTGTTATCTAGTTGAAGTATGATACAAGATTGAATGGGAAAGCCACACTATATGGTGCTTGTTGAGATATTGTACTGATAACTTGAAAAGTTACTGAAACGGGTTTACCCTAGTGGGTTCCATGTTCCGTATTGACGACCTGACGAGTTAACTTCAAGAAGCAATTGTGTTTTCGGGATTCCTTTATGCTCAAGATATCCCTAGTCATGCATGAGAGAGCTTCATGTGTATGAGATAGCATCCCATACCCGCTATGGACACTACGAGTTTGTAGTGATGTCATTTGGGTTGACAAATGTTTTAGTAGTTTTTATGTAGTTGATAAATAGTATCTTCATCGACTTCCTTGATTAGTTGGTGGTGGACTTCATGGATGACATGTCGGTATACTCTCATAGCAGAGAATAGTAGACCGATCGTTTGAGGACCGTTCTGCAGATTTCGAGAGATAGAGAGTTGTATGCTACGCTCTCTAAGTGTAAGTTGAGATGCCAGTGGTAGCCTTTTTAGGCCATGTTGTCTCCGCCAGTGGGATCATGGTTGACCAGGCGATAATTTAGTATGTTGTACCATGGGAGATATTGATGAACATTAAGGAATACGTAGTTTTCTCGGCTCAGCCGATTGCTACCAATGCTTTGAGGAAGGATTTTATATGATTACGTATTCATTTGCGAGTCTTTTGAGAAGACCACCATAACTACGTGATGAAAGCAGTGTGTCTATGTTCTGAAGAGTTGAGGAGGCATTTGACCTCTGCTTCCATTCTGTTGTAGTTAGAAGATTTTTTGGGATCCCGTGATTTACGGTGATACATCCCAGCTAACTCTGAGATGTGTATTACTACAGAGGAGTAGGGTTATTGATATGTGTATTTACAGCTGAGAACGTATGATGAGAACTACCCGATTCACGATTTAGAGTTAATAGTGGTAGTTCAAGCCTTTAAGTTTTGAAGACCGTACCGGTGTGATCTTCATGTCAGATTTCTATAGATCATAAAAATCTGAAGTATATTTTATGCAACAGGGGTTGAATAACCGCTAGTTTTAAGAGCTTAAATTGATCAAGACTTTCACTTGAAGATTCCATATCATTTAGAGAAGTTGAATATTGTCGCCGATAACTTGAATGGAAAGACGCTCCAAGAGAAGATGATTGTGAGACTGATAGTTCAGCCTCAACTTCAGAGAGATCTAGCTTGGCTAGAGTTGGACAATCAGTTCCTTGATGAGGATACCCAGTTATACCTCAGAGGTTCTACCTGGTCTGTTGGATGAGGTCCAACAGAAGCAGGAGACATGCCCGGCCTTGACAAGGTTTAAAGAAAGGATGTCTCGTACTGAGCCACCATAGTTCTCCATGGGAGTAGATGGATTGATGAAGAGTCATGACCACTTTTGTGTACCTACTGATGCAGATGGAGACAGAGAATATTACGGTATACCCACTGTACGCCTTATTCAGTACATTCAGGTACGAGTAAAATGGACCACAAGATGAGACAATTATATTGTATGAAGCCGATATTACCAGATTTGTGATATAGTATGTGACTTGTCAGCAGGTCCTGATAGAGTATTTCTAATCTAGAAATAAGCCCCACCCACTACTAGTGCAGTAGTAGAATTTGGGAGGACATCTCTATGGACTTTTTATGGGATTGTGACCCAGTAGAAGATTGATGCTATCTGGATTGTTGGTAACAGATTAATGAAACCGACAAATAGTGAGACTCCATGGTATACCGAGAACGATCATTCTGATCGAGATGGATGCTTTTATTTTGAGATTTTGGGCAGCAGATTTAGACTGCTTTGGGGACGAGTATGTACCTCATGACTACACTTCCCCCCCTGACAGATGCTCAGTTAGAGAGGATCATCTAGATCTTAAAGATCTATTATAAGTTGTAAGTTGAATGGGAACGTGGATGGCTATATTACCATCCATTAATGAGTTTATTATATAACAATGAAGGACGTGCATCTTTTTGGGATGACCAATATATAGACATAGATGTCGTATATCCTTATGCTAGAAGTGATCTAGTAGTAGAAGTGGAATAACACCTGACCAGACTCAGGATTTTATAGTTCAAGTAACGTTGATTGAAGGAAGATTGTTGGATGTACAAAGTCGCCGGATATTATATGTAGACAAGAGGCGTTAACCTCTAAAGTTCAAGGGAAAGTTCATGTCCGGCTGTAAGTATCTCAGCTGCGAGACGTTAGACGTATTAATATGGAAAGGGAACTGAGTTTCCAATATGATGGTTTATTTGAGATCGACCCGTACGGAGAAGGCAACATGATGTTTAGCTTTGCCTCTAAGATTAGAGGATATCCACCCAGTGTTTCTTATGTCTCAACTAAGGAAGTATATACCAGACTTGAGACACCTTGTGAGTTACGATGATTTAGTGGTTTAGTCCAACCACACTTTTGTTGAGCATTTGATTACATTCTTGGAATGAGATATGAAACGCTTGCATTCGAAAGACATTTCCATATCGAGGATATAATGGTCGAGATGAAGACCTGAAGAGGCTATGTGAGAGACTGAGGATAGTGTCCTGAGGAACTATCCAAAGTTTATGTTGGGACAAACCCATTTGTGGGAGCACGAGTAGATCTTAGTGCTATCTTGATGAATGTTGTGCTTATGTGCTTATATGCTTATATGCCTTGATGTGTTATTCCATGCTAGTTGTGATGTGATTTATGATCTTAGTAGATCTTGATGTGCTAGCGTGATGTATGTTATAGCTGGAGATGATTACTTTCTCCACGCTACCCGAGTATGATCATATTTATAGCTAGAGATGGGTTTTTTCCTCCATGCTATTTGAGTGTGATTAGGATTCAGCTGGAGATGGTTCTTTCCTCCATGCTACCTTGATGGACATAGTTTTAGTGGAGATGTGATTCCTCCATACGATATATATGATTATGGTTTGCTAGAGACGTATTTCCTCTATGTTTGTGATATGTTTTTGCTAGAGATGTGCTTCCTCTATGCCTTGTGATGTGGTATGGTGAAAGACGTGATTCCTCTACGCCTTTGGGTAGCGTTATGGCCCTGTTTCCTGGAGTGATGATTCCTCCATGTTTATACTTGAGGTTATAGATTGTTATAGGTAGTGATCTTTTGAACGGAGATGTGATACCTCCGATAGAAAGAGTGAGAGTTATACCTCGGCGTATGGGTCCGAGAGGATTTGGGAATTTTAAAGTTTCGGGACGAAACTTTTTTTTAGGGGTGTGTGATGTAATAGCTAGGATTTCCGAATTCTAATTAATGTTGATTAACTTAATCGTTTATAGTAATTGACATATAACTCGCGAAGATTTTGCAAGTGATGAGTATGAGTCCCACTGTTATGTTCCTAGCGTAATTTTGGACGTTTGGGAAAATTTTTACTTTTTCCCCCGGATAATTATTTTTACCCTACGGTGTTATTTGGAGCATTTGGGAGCTCCAACTAATAAAAATGCAGTTGAGAGAAATGATCAGGACATTGGATATGTCCTAGATATGAAATAATATGGAAAGGCATAACTGTCAAAAGAGTCGCTATTCCGATTCTTAGCGGTTAAGAAACGCGGCTTAGGGATGCCCCTTTTACGAGATAGTTATGGATTAATTATCCCGATAATATTCCGCATTTTCTATTCCAATTTGATAAAATTTGGAGACCGAAAATTATAACCGCGTTTTAATTAAATATTTTAGATTAACATTATATATATATATATATATATATAATATGTCGGCTGCAGTACTTCCATTTCAATTTCACTTTACAATTGATATTGTAAAGAATTGAAGTGGTGTACAACAATTATATATTATATATATAGATATATGAGAGGAGGCTGCTGCATATTCATCTCCCATCCACTTTCATGTTCGAGTTTCAGAGGATGCGAGCGAGAGAATGCCGACTTACTTACGATCACTCACCATCCTTCCGTCTTCGATCCATTTTCAAATCCGCTTGTACCAACGAGTCCCTTATCTTGTCATCTACATCGTGGTACAAATCTATTTTCCGTTTGTTTGCTTTTTGGTAAAGCTTCCGTTTACCGCTATCGGAACGCCGACGGACCACCGCAAGTCATCAAATGTAAGGTTTTATACCGCGCTCTTACTCCCCGTATCGCCAGGAGTCTGGATCTTCTTCCGGTTCGTATATCGGGTTAGTAACGAATAAGATATGAATTTATTCGTTTTCCGTATTGCGGGTTAATATAAATTGAGCTTAAATTGGTTAAAATGGATAATTGGAATTTCCATTATACTCGTTACATTATTCTAGTAATTATGGGATTTTAGTTTGATGATGGTATCATGAGTTGGATATATGCCCTGATGTGGCCTTAAGGTTTAGCATATTATTCGAGGTTATAGGATGTATATGATCCCTATGGATCCCTTTGGGTCTAGGTGTGACCCTTTGCTTGATAAGAGATGTGACATATCTTTATACCTTGTTTTATAGGTTGTGTTATCCCTCCAGTGTAGAGGTGATCGTGGTTGAGTTCGATTGAGGTTGAGGTAAGTCCGTAGGACTTACTTAGCTACCATCCTTATATTGGGTGTTTGCATGAGTGGTGTGTGCTTATATGTTTGCTATGATAGCATGAGATGTCGTTTATACCGACCTATGTTTTATTGATTGCCCCACTGCGTGGCTGTGATAACCTTTCCCTTTCATCCCGCCGTGGAGTCTGGGAGGTTCTCTGATGTCAGGCCAGACCGGTTTACAGGAAGGGCGCAATCCACTCCCATAGGGTACACGGATTGTGTGACCGATACTAGTACGGCTGGCTAGCAGGCTCAGAGGCGAGGATGTATCGGTCCTCGTGTCACCTAGTTTCATATATATTATATCTATACGATTTGAGTGAATGACCATTATATTGAGATGAATAAATGGGTAAATGAGTGAAAGCATGCTGATATGTTTATCTTTCCCTATGTGTGATTGTGCTTATGCATTACCTCATATATGTATGGTTAGCTAACGGTTTCATACCGTGTTGTAGATGTTTACAAGTTAGGCGCTACTAGGTGATCTGGCAGGGTGATAGGCCGAGGACTCTCGTACATTAGGTGGTTGGTTTGGGGTTGTTGTGTTTCCCCTCCTGTGTGAGGATGATCTTTTGTACCTCCTATGTGAGGATGTCGTTTTATATACTCGGCTATGTTGTTGTTTACTTTGGGTCGTACAGTTTATACTGTTTTATGTATTTGTTTTATATCTGTCAGTGCCATGTTGTAAGGTCCAGTGAACTTGTTGTCAGGCTAGGGTCAGGATCCATTGTGAGATCCTAGCCCAATGTGACATCCCGAGTCCCGCGGATTCGGGGTGTTACACTAACTATGACCGGATAAGTGGAATTTGGTCCAAGAAATGCATACCTTAAGTGTTGTGTAAGAGGTTTAAGCTCCAAGATAGGAGGTTCTTTAAGTGGTGGTTCCGTACATCTACTATCATCTTGCGAAGCTTAGGAAGCTTTGGGAGGGGTAAGACTAGGGCTTGCAGCACTTGCAATCATCGAACGAGGAAGTTTTGAAAATCAGAGATCTCGTTTTCTGTAGAAGTGTCTCGGTCGAGGTCTGGGTCGCGGGACTCCCTGTTTTTTTTACCTCGGTCACCCCAAAAGTCAGCTCGGTCGAGATGGTCGGTCCGAGGTCAGAGCAGTTTTTCGTCTCCTCTTTAAATATTTCAAAAGTAGCCTTTCGATCTTCTTCTAATGCTTCCAAATTTCTTATATTTGCATCACAAGAAGCATCTACACCTTCCTCCATCATACTAAAACTTAAAACTTTCTCAAGAGGATCTTTAATTAAGATAGAGCTCACCAATTCTCGAGATTCCTCTTTTTTGTATATGTTGAAGATGTCTTCTCCAAGAGCTTGTCCCTTCATCATTGCTGAGAGTGTAAACTTGACATGCTCCTCTCCTATGTTGAAAGACAATGTGGCGTTCTTGCAATCAACCAAACATCCGGAAGTTGCAAGGAATGGTCTCCCAAGAATGATCGGAATTGGATAATCTGTAGGAATGTCCAATACCACAAAGTCTATAGGAATGTAAAACTTATCTAGCTTTACGGGAATGTCTTCCAATATGCCAACTAGACCATAGATCGATCCGCCATGCATAATGTCATCTTCACCGGCTTTGGCTCTCCCAATAGGGTTTTCTCACACAAAGCAAGGGTAATGATACTCACACTTGCTCCTAGATCGCATAGTGCATCATAAGTCACCTCTCCAACTCCAATGGGGATACAAAACGATCCCGGATCTCGCAGCTTTGGTGGCATATTCTCCTTCATGTTTTTGATAAGTCCGGATGATCTAGAAGTCATCTTTACTTCAGAAAAATCCTCTAGCTTCCTCTTGTTAGAGAGGATCTCCTTTAAGAACTTCACTAGGCGGGCATACCTCAAATTGCATCAATGAAAGGTATGTTAATATGTAGTTTACTCATAAGGTCAAGAAACTTACGGAAATGCTTGCCTAGACGCGCTTTACCTCTAGATTGTGGAAACGGTAGTGGAGGCTTGTAAGTTGGAGGAGGTACACAAATCTCGTCTTTCTCCTTCTCTTTCTCAGCAGGGGTTTCGTCCAAGACGGGTTGTTTGCCCTTGTCGACCGTCTGAGGTACCGGATCGTTAGTCTTCACCCCGCTTGTTGTAGTCATGGCCATCACTTGACCTTTGGGATTGTTCTCCGTCCTTCCAGGAAGCTTTCCTAGATCTCTAGGAACTTCTTCGGCCTTGCTAAATACTTGATTTTTCAAAGCCTTTTGAGCCTTAGAAATAGAACTTACCAAAGTCTCCTGACTATTCAGCTTTCCCAACATTTGCTCAATCATAGCTTCCATCTTGTTCTTAGGTGGCTGATTCGAACCTTGTGGTGGTTCTTGACTCTTTAATGGAGTAAAGGTAGATGAAAAAGGCGGAGTTAGAGCATTTTCAGCGTGTGAATAAGGATTACCGGAATTGTTTTGATGGGATCTCCAATTGTTGTAATTCCGGTTGTTATTGTAGTTGTTGTTCCTTTGCCGTTGGTAGTTTCCTCTTCCTACATAGCCAACATCTTGCTCCTTTTGCGGTCCTCTAGATTGTGTTTGTGACTTCAAAAGCTCCTTCAAAGCCTTGACTTCATTGTTAAGAGTGGTGAGTTGAGCAACACTAGAGGTAGTAAGGTTCAGCTCTTGTGGTCCGGATCTCCGATTTCTATCATCAACTCTCCGGTGGGAATACTTCTCAATAACTAGAGTTTGTTTCTCAACAAACTCCCATGCATTATCAACTGGCTTATCCATAAACGTCCCTCCAAAAAGAAGCTAGAATTGAGTTTCCTCATCCAAACCTTTGAAGTAAATCTCTAGTAGCTCAATCTTTAGAATCCCATGATGAGGGAAATCCAACAAAAGGTCCTTGAACCTTTCCCGTGTTTAAATAAACTCTCTCAATCTTTCATCACAAAGACATTGATTTTACCTTTCAACTCCGTGGTTTTTTATGGTAGGAAGAACTTAGTGAGGAACTCCATAATCATCTCCTCCCATGTGTGAACTCTTCCGGATGGTAGTGATTGATACCATGCAAGCGCTTTCTCTTTCAAGGAGAAAGAGAAACCTCACAACTTGTAATTATTATTCTCCAATCGTGAAGGCCTCAAGGTCTCCATAGGAATCTCATAGTTTTGCAAGTGTTGATGTAGAGATTCTCCCTCTAGTCCTCCAAATTGATATTGTCGGATCATCTAAAGAACTTGAGGGGGAAGCTTATAATAATGTTCAACCGGATCTCCTAAGTTTAAGCCCGGACGGAGTACTTATTGAGCGGGATCCATCCTTTGACCAAGTGGTTGCGGCTCCCCACCAACGGGTCAACTCTCTCATTCTTTGCCGGATAACGAGGTGCAGGTGGTGGCACAATAACGGGTGCTGGTGGGTCAACTTCAATCCTAGCATTGCCCCCTTAATTTTGGAACAACTGTCGTACGGTAACTTGCATCTCGGCCAAGTCGGCTCGAATGCCATCCTCTCTTTCACGTGCATATGCTCTCTCCTTAACTAGAGCATCATCTCGAAGTTTCAGTTGATCTAGAGCATCATCCAACTCAGCTTGGAGATCTCTATCTTCTACCATAGCCATTTTAGCTTCTTTCAATATTCTTTTATAGGTCTTTTCTTGCTTTGGATCGTATAGAACGATTTCCTTACCAGCACGAGAACGTCGCATAAACATAAAGAAAGGTCCAACAAGAGCACTCAAGTGGAATGATTAATAGCAACAAGGGTAGCAGTCCCAAGACAACCAAATACCGGCTTGGTCTAAACCATGTCCCCGACAACGGTGCCAAAAACTTATTCGCTCCAAAACGTGTGTTCATATGGGAGAAAATAGTCTGAAATTTATATCAAGAATAAAGCAATATAAGCGAGCTCGTAGTGTACAGATCAATCGCAATACAAACAAGTATTCCAGGGTCGATGATAGCATGAATTATAGTCTATATTTTGGGGCTTGTTTGGACGTTTTATCTTCAATAATCTGCATGTTTGTATGTATATTATGTGATTATATTACCATTTCATCTACCTTTGCGGGAATCGAGGTCTACACCTAGTTTTGTTGTAATCGTAGGTAAAATGGCACGTTTTGCATAAAAAAGGAGCAAAAGGAGCTATGGAGTCATTGGAGCTACATTCAGGAACATAAGGAAACATCCAAGAAGCATAGCCATGGATTAAAGATTTAATTTGGACCAGATTTGAGAGATTTCACATTCAGTTGTGACTCACCTCGGTTGACCACAGAGTCACCTCGACCGAGGTGATCCAGAGAAGTTGACTCAACCGAGGCGAATACCTAGGACGCGGCGAAAATATTTTATTCTTGGCTGAGATTTTTTATCTTTGGAAAGAGATCTTATATTTTTGGGCTTGGCTCCTGGAAGGAAGAAGATATGCTAGATCATATATTTTACCTATTTTTATGGGAAGAGATCTTTCTAAGATATCTTATCTTTGGAAAGTAATTTTCCTATAAAAAGGGTCGGATTTCCCACAAATCCGACATCCGCTATCACCTCGCTTACACCTATTACACCGCTGCAGCCATACTCCAGTTGGGAGATTTGCAGAACTTTTTTGAAGGTTGAAGAAGGAAGTTTATAGCTTTTATAGCTTTTGAAGGGTCTTTGTAAGATCATCTTAGATTCCCTTCATTGTTGTCTTGTCTTGTTGGATTTCTATCCAAGGAACGCTTTGTTGTGATATTTGATTAAGTTATTGAAGTCTTTTCATTAAATTCTTCTTGTTCAAATATTCACTTTCTTCCCATATATTTGATTAATACTTTCATGATGATGAGTGGCTAATCTCTTTTTGTGATTCTAGGGTGATTGGCTGAAGGTTGTGGGAAAAACAATGATAGAATGATCTTAATCACAGTAGGACCTTGAAAGTTCGAGTCTTTATCCTTAACCCTAAGTATCTCGCTCAGTCGATGAACATCTCGGCCGGGGTGGAATTTGGCTGACCGAGGTGACTTATCTGATCCGAAACTGAGAGTTAAGTGTTAGAGTTTGCCAAATCCTATCCTTATTACACCTTTCCTGGTTCAATGCAAGCCTAGGATGAGACTTACCCGGTAATTCCTTAGTTTGTTTACCTAAGATCATAAGTGTAGGTAATAAAGGTTTAACCTTTATTGGGGTTTGAGTGTGCTTTCATTCCATCTTTGTGAGTTAGCCTGAGACTTACCCGGTAAAGGTTGATTCTATTCCCTTAGATGGTGTGTTAGTTTGAGGTTATAGTTCTTTATCCTAATTCCTTGAGACTTACCCGGTAATAGGATTTACGGTTTTGGATTAGTGAGTAGTGAGACTTACCCGGTGATCTATTCCACTTTAGTAACATCTTCCCTATGCAAAAACCTCAGCTTTGTCCGCTTATCTTTAGATCTTGAGTTGGAACCACAACTAGATGCTTTAATCCCTAGAATTGCATATTTCCTTTATTGACTTTTATCATCTTTGATTGTTTTAATTGCTTTGTGGTTAGTGAAAGCTTACCGTAATTGGACTTTGTTTCACTAAGTCCTTGTGATCGACCCCTGGAATTCCTTGCTTTTTACTACGATTGACCCGTACACTGCGGGTTCGCATCCTTGTTTTAAGCTTACATCTAGGGTTATAAATTTAAAGCTTGCACACACCGTTTGGAGCGAACAGTCGAACACAAGGACTATGGCGAAATCAAGCAACTGTATATATTCTTCATGTTGTTATGCAAATCTCAAACAACATAGAACAAGATATATAATAATCAGATAAAGGAACGCGAATTCTAGAGATCAAAGCATCCGGTTGTGGTTTTGACTCAAGACTTCTAAAGATAACCGCGGACAAAGATGAGGTTGCAAAGGGAAGGCGTTTCTAAGATGGGATATATCACCAGGTAAGTCTCACTATCCACTATCCCAAACCAAAGATCCTATTATAGGGTAAGTCTCAAGGAACTAAGGAAAGTAACTATACTCACAAACCAACACACTACATAAGGGAATAGAACTAACCTTTACTGGTTAAGTCTATGGTTAACTCTCAAAGGGAGGATGTAGAGATTCTCCATCTAGTCCTCCAAATTGATGTTGTCGGATCATCTAAAAAACTTGAGGGGGAAGCTCATAGTAATATGCAACTGGATCTCCTAAGTTTAAACCCGGACGGAGTACTTGTTGAGCGGGATCCATCCTTTGACCAAGTGGCTGCGGCTCCCCACCAACGGGTCAACTCTCTCATTCTTCGCCGGATAACGAGGTGCTGGTGGTGGCACAATAACAGGTGCTGGTGGGTCAAAATTTATTTATTAGTTGATATGTTGACTTTTTAAATCTTATGTAACAAAGAGATTATTTTTATCTTTTTCCTAAGAAGTTTGTTCATATTTTAATTATTTTATGTTTTTAAATATCATTTTAATCTCTCCATACATTTTTGATAATATACGGATCATAAATTTTAAAACTTTAAAAGTCTTGATCTATCTGAAATCAATGTTATCCCCAATTTTAGTAGGATAGTTATTATACTTAACCATATTAAATAAATTATATAATCATTAACAATATAAACGATAACTTAATTAATAATCATGTAAGATATGAGAAGTTAAACGGCTGTAACATGAAGTCTAAAAAAGAAAAGCTCAAGTCTGTGGTGGGAAATAGAGAAACCAATGACTAATTTAGAGACTAATAATCAAAATTAGTCAAACAATCCTATATTTGTGGTACAATTATTGTTATAGAAAGCAGAATTGTAAGGGTCACAAATTGTCCCCGACTCGAACCGTAACAGAAGAGTCGGCAGCGGAAATTTGATCCGATCAAGAAGAATCGTTTTGAATTTCCGCTTCATAATACTATTAGGGAAACCCTAAACCCAAACCCTAAGGGTTTCCATTTGATTATATGGAGGGAGCAATCCAAGAATCCGGAGATAATCCGGTCCCACTATGGAGGATTATGGTGGTGACAACGTTGCCAATAGGATTGACATTTACCAATGCCATACTGGCCATGGTGGTCCCATACGTTCAGCGTTTGGGGGTCCCACATGCTTGGGCCTCGTTCATTTGGTTGTGCGGGCCATTTACGGGTATGATAGTACAGCCCGTTGTAGGCTACGCTAGCGACAAATCCAAATGTCGTTTCGGAAAGCGTAAGCCGTATATTGCTGCCGGCATTTTATTCAGTGCCGCCGGAAATCTCTTGATCAGCTACGCACTCGAGATTGGAGTCAGTTATGGTGATTCTATGTCCGAGAGAACTAAACCTAGAGCCGTTGCTGTCTTTGTTGTCGGATTTTGGGTCGTTGACATCGGTAAAAATTTGGTCGTCGTAAGTCGATACTATAACACTAACCTTTATCTTTCACTTTTATGTATGAACCCGTTTGGTAACGTAAGGTTACATAGATCAAGATGAAGATCAAAAAAAAGTTATTGGATAAATATGAAAATAAGTCAAATGATTGTTTGGTAGAATGAATATGATTGTGGGCTGAATTAAAAAAAAAATACGTGTTAAAATTTTTTTATAGATGAAAGAGATAAAAAAATGAGATTTTAACTTCAATAACCCTTATAATCAAAGTTTTAATCTCCTTCATTCTCTTACCAAAGGACATTACGAGAATTATTTTTTTCCTTTTAATTCTCTTAATCTTAATCCCTTAATTTATTCAATTATCAAACAGAGCCTATGTATATTATCCTAATGTCATGTATTACAATGTAGGATCCACTGAGGGCCTTGTTGGCTGACCTATCTTTAAACGATCACCAACGAATAAGGATTTCCATGTCCATGGCCTCGTTCGCGGCGGCCATTGGCGGCATCGTTGGATCCGGAATAACCGCGCAAGAACACATTTACAAACTAATGCCTTTCACACACAATGAAATATGTGATGGCTTATGTGCCAACGTCAAAACTTGCTTTATCATCGAGACCATCACGAACGTAATCCTCGGTTTGTTAGTCTGTTTCCTGGTAGCAGAGCCGGATTGTTCGGACTCACAACCCGAAAACCAAGACCCATTCTTCGTCCAACTGAAATCCGCAATCTCCAACATCAACAGGCCCATGTGGATGCTCTACCTAGTTTCATGTCTCACGTGGATAGCGTGGTTCCCATTTTTCTTGTACAATACCGATTGGGTGGGGAGAGAGATTTACGGAGGAGACGTAGAGGGAACACCCGCACAACAAAAGTTGTATGAAGCGGGTATCCATGAGGGTTCATTAGGGTTAATGATGACAGCCATCATCCTTGCTTGTTCGTGTTTGCTTATCGATCCTGCCTCCAAGTTACTTGGAGGTGCTAAGAAGGTTTGGGGTATCGCTAATTTAATTTTGGGATGTGCATTATTTTCATCTGTATATATTACTGAACTGGCTGAGCATGCTAGAGAAAATTTGAAACCCGGAGAGATCCCTCCCGAGAGTGTTAGGTCAGCCGTCTTGACAATGTTCGCTGCAATGGGTGTTCCCGAAGCCGTAAGAACATCTCCATTCCATATCTTTAGAGTTTCTTTACTTATTTAAAAATAACGATTTACGTCCGAATCAAACAGGCGACTTTTGCCATTCCTTCTGCTTTAGCATCGATTTTTGCCTCCGAAGCCGGCGGTAACGTTGGGAATGGTAAACCATTTTTTTTTTCCCTCTTATGAATTTTGTACACTTTATATTTATATTCTTACGAGTTTTGTAACAATAGGGCTTTCGCTGGGAGTTTTGAACTTGTCGACTGTAATACCACAATTGATAGTGTCATTGGGCAGTGGACAATGGGATGATATGTGGGGAGGTGGAAACCTTCCATCCTTCGTAACGGGAGGTGTCATGGCGGTGATTAGTGGACTTTTGGCAATCTTCGTACTTCCTTCGCCTAAATCCAATGCTTGATATTTTTTGTATATACCTACGTCAAGTGTAAATCTTTTCTTTTGCATGGTGTAGTGCATAGATATTATTATTGTACACTTTGACTGTAGTTAGTGTACCCGGGGTGATTATGTCTCAATATACCTCCACATTTATAGTTTGTGTTACTATTACTAGCTCACGAACTCTTTTCTGTGTTCCTACGAGATGATTCGAATTTCAAATGAATTTTTTGAAGGCTAAAGCAAAAGAAAATATAAAAATTCTAACAAGGGTTCTAGAATTACATCTTTATTCAAAACACCGTTTTTCTGGTAAGAGGGAGAGTTAGTGGTATCCGGCACATCTAAACACGCTTTTTATTAATGAAAAAGGCTAAGTATTCCTCGAATAGGGATAGCCCGAGCCCTTACATCAACATTTAAAATATTCACTATACCTTTTGGAGGGTCAATCAATACATTCAAGCCAATGAGAAAATTAAAAGCATAAGAAGATAGATAGTCCAAACAAAATTCGCCTCACAGAAGGTATGACGGATCTGGATAATTAAGTCCCTTTTAATAAAGTCGTGACAATTTCTTACCAGACTAGAAAGGAGGATGGTTGCAAAGAGGAGTTTTACTCATTATATTGGTCCACAACAATGAATCTGTCCCTAGAATCACATTGTGACTCCCACTATCCCAAGCCAATTTAAGCACATGGTATATGCGCCATAATTCCGCCATAGGAACAATATATATCCCAAGGTTAACCAAAAACACCTTGCAACCATACTCCCACATCATTTCTAATCACCCCAACAGTGACATGTCCATCGCCTCTCACTACACCATACATCCGTGTTGACCTTCGTAACACCAATCGGCGGAAGATCCCACTTAACTTGCACTTCGTGCCGATTAGCTTTCTTTTGACCCATTTTATACTTGTTAGCAACACGAATATACTTAAAGGCTCTATCAATCACAAATTTATGTCTTTCACCATCATTACTCGAATTATTGCAGACTCTCTCGTTTCTCCACTACCATGTCTACCACAATCCTACAACAAAAATTTTACTCCACACACATATGTTATTATGATTAGAAGTAGAAAGAAGGTTACCTCGAAGTCAAGCGGGGAAGGATAAACGAAAGAAGTCTCCCATATGCTATTATGATTAGATCTAGTGTTTTGATGCTTCGTACTGATAGATTCACTTCCGTAAACTCGCGAGTAGTTAGTGGCGTTCCGTACGGTATCCCCTTCTAAGTAGTCTCTATAGTCTCTCTTTTTTGAAAATTTTCGTGTATAGAAAGAGAGTGAGAATTTACATGAGTGGTCGACTTGACCCCGTAGAAACCAAAGTCACAACATGAGCAAACAAGAGAGAATGGAAAGAGCCTACACAAGGTGGATCCCAAGCAGGTTAACCCACATAAGGGAGTCGGTGGAGCGGTCCTTCCAACGGTGGGCAGTGACGTTCTTGATGGCAAGGATGACAGAGTGGGGGCAATTAGTAGCCGAAGTAAAGTTGTTGTTGTAGATGATCTTGTTTCTGGGATTCCAAGTGAAGTAATGTAAGCAGTGATCAAGGAGATTCTAATGATGGAGATGAGAGAGTGTTTGGGAGGGGGGTGGGTGCTAAGCCAAGCCCAGAGTTTGAGGGAGTAAGGGTAGGGATATGGAAGTCTAGTCCAACGTGATATGACATCGAGCACAAGACTTTGTGTAGCTGTACTTGTTCCAAAGGTGAGCCTCGTCCTCACGGTGGATCTCGCAAAGCTTATAGGTGTCATCGGCAATAATGTTCTAATTGAGGAGCTTTGTGAGCGTGAGGAGTCTCCGGTTGCTTGTTGTAACACCCCAAGTTCTGGGAACTTCAAGCGTTATGGGTTAGAACCTCACAGTGGGTCCCGACCCTCAGTGTAGCAACGACACAACAAATCTTACAACAAGGCATAGACGAATGAAAACCAAAACTCAATATAAAACCAAAGGTTTAAACAAAAGGAAGCGTAAAAGACTCGCATCCGAGTTCAAAACAAAAAGGACATAAATAACAAAAACCTGGTCCCGTCCTATAATGTACGGGAACCCCGGCTGTCCACACCATCCGGATCACTCAACAACATCCTAAATCTGTGGAACATCTACAACATCGGTATAAAACCGTTAGCTAACATTCTACATATCAGATTGACAATAAAGGCACAAACACACATAAGGTAAAGGAAACACATAGCATGCTCACACAACAACCGGTTATTATCTTTCATTAGGTTATCCAATTACTAATTCAACTTATAGTTGTTACACGAGTATTGCTACGATATCGCCTCCGTCCCCTTTCACCAACAGGAATAGAACGTATGCATCCTTCTGTCACCTGCTGGACTGGTCGCGAGAGCACCTCTCAGTTTCCCCATTCTGAACTGGACAAACGGTAACCGTCCGGCCATAATACACTTGGGTCAATTAAGGTATAACAAATGTGAACCCTATTCCGGTTATTAGTTATAACAATAAATAATAACACAACAAGCCAAAACAATCAAACGCATATACGGAATGAAGCTAAGTAAGTCCAAGGGACTTAGCTGACTCAAAGGTAATCTCATCACTCAGCAAACACTCAAGAAATCCTAAGGAAAGGACGAAAGGAAGCGTGTTCACACAACCATCATGAATCAAGAACCGAAATGAATGCTAGAAGTCTATAACTTCTAGCCTCCATGATCTCTAAGAGATCTACACAAGCTAAGGTCTCAACCTTAGTCTTACAGAACACTAAGGGTCAACAACATCCAGAAGGAACAAGGAAAGGAACGAGGAAAGCAAGGAAGGAAGCAACTCACAAGAACGGGAGTTACCGTAGATAAAACCGCGGGGGCAGCTGGACAAGGGCGCAGGGGCGGCATGTGACAGAGGCGCATGGGCGGCTTTGTGTAGGCGTGGGGCCGGATCTTCGACAAAAGCTATTATCGGCTTCTCGATGACAACAGAACGACGACAAGGCCAAAGCTTGCTCTTCCAACACTCTCACACTTCACAACTCAACCAAGGGAGCTTGTGAACATCAAAGGATCAACAACGGATCGCTCCACAAGAATCAAAGGCTCAAACTTGATTCTTGGAGAAGAAGAAAAGAGGAAACGAAGAGAGAAACGAAGCAGAAGGGAAACAAGGAGCAGCAGCATATGAACGTGATGAAGAACAAGGGAGGAAATGCCGTATTGGCTATGAAGACAACAACAAACTGGGCTAATAAGCCCAAATAACATCACTACAAACTCGTAGTGTCCATATCTGGTCCGAAATGCCGTCTTGGTTATGTCGTGCTCTCTCACCCTCAGCTGGTGATATCCAGATCACAGATCGATCCTCAAAAACATGAAGCTCCGTGCAGCTTATCCAAAAGATCGTCGATACAGGGCAATGGGTACTTATTCTTGATCTTCAGCTTGTTAAGCTCTCGTGTACCTCTAATCTTACCCCCATCGGGTAATCATATAATTAAGGGTCTACCTTCCACGATAACTATGGCCAATCTATCTACACATGCATCAAATATAAAAGAATGCATAGCACCGGTATCGAAAAGAGCTTTGACAGGAAAACCATCAATATGAATGGTACATGTGGTCGTTGGAGCGGTCGGTTGCACTGCACTCCTCAACTCATAAACTCTAGCTGAAGCACCTCTGGTGTCTGAAGTGCCACCTCCTCGTCCTCCATCCTAACCTAGAGTGGAACCTTGGGGACCGATAGATCCTGGAACTCTCTGATGCTGCTGCTGATACTGAGACTTTTGTCCACCTCCTACAACACTAGCAAATGAAGAACCCTGCTGTGATGGCGCGTCGCCCTGGCGGCAGAACGTAAGTCTATGTCTTGGCTTGCCACAAGAAAAGCAAGTCACAACAACCATCTTACAATCAGCTCTCATGTGTCCTGTTCGCTCCAAATGGTGTGTGCAAGCTTTAAATTTATATCCCAAGAAATATGCTTAAAACAAGGATGCGAACCCGCAGTGTACGGATCGATTATAGTAAAAAGCAAGAATTCCGGGGTGTCGATCTCAGGGACTTAGGTGAAACTAAGCAAGTATAGGTTGTCAATGCAACTAATAACCACAAAAGCGATTAAAGCAATCAAGGATGATAATAAGGTCAAATAAGGGAAAAATGTAAATTCTAGGGATTAAAGCATCTAGTTGTGGTTCCAACTCAATATCTAAAGATAAAGCGGACAAAGCTGAGATTTTGCAAAGGGAAGGTGTTTCTAAATTGGAATAGATTACCGGGTAAGTCTCACTACTCACTATCCCAAACCAAAGCTCCTATCACAGGATAAGTCTCAAGGTACTAAGGAAAGGAACTATAATCTCAAACCAACACACCACCTAAGGGAATAGAATCAACCTTTACCGGGTAAGTCTCAGGCTAACTCACAAAGATGGGATGAAGGCACACTCAAACCCCAATAAAAGGATAAACCTTTATTACCTACACTTATGATCTTGGGTAAACAAACTAAGGAATCACCGGGTAAGTCTCATCTTAGGCATGCATTGAACCAGGAAAGGTGTAATAAGAATAGGATTTGGCAAACTAGAACACTTAACTTTCAGTTTCGGATCAGAAAAGGTCACCTCGGTTAGTCAAGTTCCACCCCGGCCGAGATGTTCATCGACTAAGCGAGGTACTCTAGGGTTAAGGTTAAAGACTCGAGCTTTCATCTACTGGGATTAAGATCATTCTATCATTGTCTTCCCCATAACTTTCAGCCAATCACCCTAGAATTTCACAAGGAATTTAGTCAGTCATCATCATGATAACAATAATCGAATAAAAAGGAAAGGAATGAATATTTGAACACAAAAACCTTAAAAACAAGGCTTTAATAACTGAATCAAATAATCACAAATCAGGGTTCCTTGAATCACAAATCAAACAAGACAATGAACCAAAAGGAATCTAAGAAAATCTTACAAACTCCTTCAAAAGCTATCTCAAAACTATCAATCTTCCTTCCTTCAATCTTCAAAGCTTCCTTCAAACTTCCAGAAAATATCGCTAATCCGCAGATTATTGGGTGTATCGAAGATGGTGTCGATGATCGCTGAATTGTGGAAAATCCAACCCTTTATATAGGAGAATTATCTTCCAAAGATAATAATATCTTAAAAAGATAATTTCCTATAAAATATATTATATCTCTAAAATAGATCTCCCAAATATATGATCTTCCTTCCGGAAATCCAGTCCAAAAATATAAGATATCTTCCTTCCAAAAATAAAAGATCTCAGCCAAAAGAATGACCTCGCTGGCGCCAGGGTGTTCGCCTCGGTCGGAACGCTCCTCAAGATCACCTCGGTCGAGGTGATACTGTAACTGACCGAGGTGAATCTCAACTGAGTGTGAAATCTCTCAAATCTGGTCCAAAGTAAATCTTCTTCATTAATTCCTTGCTTCCTGAGTTCTTCTTTGCTCTAGAATGTAGCTCCTATGACTCCTTAGCTCCATTTCGATAAAAAACGTGCCATTTTACCTATGATTACAACGAAACTTGGTGTAGACCTCGATTCCCGTAAAGGTAGATGAAACAATAATATAATCACATAATATACATCCATACATGCAGATTATTGACGATAAAACGTCTAAACAAGTCCCAAAATATAGACTATAATACATGCTATCAAAATACCCCATACTTGTCCCTTGCTTGTCCCCAAGCAAGTTCCAAATCTTAAGTACAAGATAGAACATATTATAAGTCATAAAGATCAATGTAAAGTATTTCAAAACATCTCTGATGGTGAGCTCTACTCATAGATCACTCTAAGAGGATGCTTCATGGCAATTAAAATCAAAACATGATTAAAACATTTTATAAATATAAGAAAGTTGTTCATCTTTGCATAAAGTCATAGAATGCATAATAAATCATAATTATCAAAATTAATCATGTATAATCTAGTTTAAACCACCAAGTCAATTAACAAGCTCGAGGTCTCAAGGGCTTTTCAAAAGAGGTCAAGAAACGTGTGAGGGTGGGATGTATATAGGGAATGTGGTGCTAGAATCCGGAAAAAGGATCTTACTTCACTTCCTTTGAACTTCAACATCTTCCACCAATAAGCTTTGCTTATTTACTTTTACTTTTTGGGATGCATGGACAGAGGTGCACAATAACCGAAGCCTAGGAGATCAGCCATAATCAATTTCTCGAGATGCCTCAAACCCTTGATGCACATACCATGACCCGTTAGGAATATCGCTCAATCCGACTTTGGCAAGACACAAACACCCGACTATGTGAATGGTGCTGAGTTACTCATCATCATGATTGACTTCTCCAAACCTATTTGTTTCTTTCTAAACTTCCAGCCAACATCTCAACTTTTCTTTCACTTGCTTTTATTTGCTTGTTTCCAAATGCCCGGATAGGTAAAGGAAGACAAATATGTATATGAGGGGCTAAGCATGATCAAGAAGAAAAAGAGAAGAGAATGAATTGCCTTAATCATCCCAGGATGAAAGTGAGAGAACTCATCATGTGGTGTCAACCTTCATATTCAACATAATTTGGATAAAAACAAAGTATTAAACATGCCAAAATTTCAAACAAAACATTTTGCAACTTAAACATATCATAAAACCTTTCAAACATATGAAGATTACAAAACCAATCTGCAAACAAAATCATCACTGAGGTCATATCCAGAAAAGAAGCACAAAAACCGTTTCGAAAACTCTCTCAGTTAAACCGCCTCGGTCGAGGTGTTCTAAGTCAACCGAGGTACTTGACCTCGTTTGGCCAAAATCATCCCAGTCGAGGGTATAAAATTTTTTTTTTCCTAACCAACTTTTGACGTTTTTCTCAATCAAATAACCTAAATGCATGCATGTAATCTCAGATAAACACATAGAGCATAAAGAAAGATCATAAATATCAAGTCGAGTCATACAAGCATACATAGTGTCGAATAATACACATAAGTACCCCATAGTTGGGACACATTGTCCCAATGGGTCAAAATAAGTCTAAAAACAAGAGAACTCACCGGACATGTTGAGCTGCGTAATAAATAACGAAAAAAAAATCCATGCAAGCTCTAGTCCTGATCCGCTGCTGGTGGTGGTGGATACGGGATGAAGAGATACTAAGATGGGTCAAATGGATAACCCATGGTAGGCTGGAACTGTATCTCCATCATCCGCTGTTGGTAGTGCTGGCTCTCCCTCAGCTCCATCATCTCCAGTGACAAGGCGGCGTAAGAGTTGATCATTTGGTCCGTCAGCTCGTCAATCTGTCGGTGAGCTACGGGATCTCTCTGTGTGCGGACTCTACGCCTAGCAGGACGTGATGGTGCTGTAGCAGCCTCCTCCTCTATCGCCTCATCGTCTAAATCGACAACTAGAACACTAGGGCCGGCTGTATCTGTACCTGTCTCTATGACAACACCTCCATCATCATACTCCTCCTCCACCTAAAGACCATTACTGAGGATCGAAGACTGTAAACTGGTATGACCATGCGATACCCTGAGGGGCAGTATGCTCCCAAGGCATCGCCACATAAGGTGTGGTAAGGCCACGAGGAACCAGTATCCTCCTCGTGATCATCTCCTGAAGTCCAAGCGGCTTTGCAGCCGCAACCAGTGTACAAGCACTCAAATCTAGACCCATAACTGTAGCGATATGAGTCACCAGTCCTCCACAACAAATATCTCCCTTCGCCTTGGCTTTGATCCGATGCAGATCCTCATCTAACATGGCTCCAAAATCAGGCACTCCTCCAATCACCATGCAGAAAAGACTCAAAAGCTCTCTTTGTCTAATCTTCTGGGGCGTCTCAGTACACCCAGAAGGGTCTCACTGAAAATGCGGTGGGTCAGACGGAAAGCCAAATGGAAGATGATGCGCTCCCAGGAGTCTCCTGGTCTCCATCTGTCTGCATGCGCTACTACGTGGGCAATTTGTCCCCAAAACTGTCGAGCCACTGCTCAAGAAGGAAAGTCGGGAACTATAGGAGTCGGGAAGCCAAATATATCCCTGAACTGATCCATAGGAACCATGTAGTTCTGGTTCAGCAACCGGTACTTGATGTTGTTCCTCTCAGGCATGTGAGTAACAGAACTCACAAACTCTGGGGTTGGCTCAAGGTAAGTTGGAGCTCTGATCTCCATAAAATGCTCCAGCCCCACCATGTAAATCATCTTCTTCAAGTCCTCCACCACGTGGAGGCACTCGAAGGCCGGAACATCTAGGAAGCGCGGGGCAATGACAGGGCGTACGCATATATGGTCAAAGTCTATCTAGTGTCGCTCATGGATCACCGGGATAGAAGGTCTAGAGGAAGGGGAAGGGGAAGAACCACTAGGGGTATCTCTCAGAACAAGCTGAAGATCATATCTGTGACTCATAATTTCTAACAGAAAAGCACCTCGGTCGGTGTGACAGACTCAAGAACACCTCGGCTGAGACACAGCTCGACTGGACCGAGGCGAAGCGCTGTTCGAATTCTCCTCTCTGATTTTCAGTTCTTTTCCCCCAAATTTCAACTGCACCATAAGGGAAAATATGTTTCACAACGTAAGGTCCTGTCCATATAGATTTCAACTTACCTGGAAAGAGGCAAAGGCAAGAGTTGAAGAGTAGAACTAAATCTCCTTCTTTGAACTCCTTAGGAATGATATGCTTGTCATGCCATCTCTTTGTCCTTTCCTTGTAGATCTTGACATTTTCATAAGCATTCAAGCGCAACTCTTCCAGCTCATTTATGTCCAATAGCCTTTTCTCTTCGGCTTCCTTGATATCGAAATTCAACCACTTGATTGCCCAATACGCCTTGTGCTCTAACTCAACGGGTAGATGGCAAGACTTCCCATATACCAAATTGTAAGGGGTGATACCAATGGGAGTCTTGAATGCGGTCCTATAAGCCCAAAGAGCGTCGTCCAACTTAATGGACCAATCCTTCCTCGTCCTAGAGACGGTCTTCTCCAAGATTGCCTTGATTTCTCTATTCGAGATCTCGACCTGTCCACTAGTTTGAGGGTGATAAGGAGTTGCTACCTTGTGGTACCCCATATTTCGATAGAAGTGCCTTAAACTTCCGGTTGATGAAATGTGTCCCTCCATTGCTGATGATGATACGTTGTGTCCCAAAACTGGGAAAGATAGTCCGACTGAAGAACTTCACAACCACCATGGGGTCATTAGTTGGGGAGGCAATGGCTTCCACCCGTCTAGAGACGTAATCCACAGCTAGGAGAATGTAGAGGTTCCTTGTGGATGATGGGAAAGGTCCCATGAAATCAACTCCCCATACATAAAAAATATCAACCTCCTGGATATTGTTGAGTGGCATCTCGTTCCTTCTAGATAAGTTCCCTGTTCTTTGGCATGCATCACAAGAAACAACAAACGTTTGCACATCCTTAAATAATGTAGGCCAAAAGAAACCGGAACGTAATACCTTAGCGCACGTTTTGTGAGCGCTAGCATGTCCTCCACAAGGAAGTGAGTGGCAATACCTTATAACACTAGTAACTTCATCTTCCGGAATGCATCATCGAAGCATCCCATCCGGACCTCTCTTAAATAGTAGAGGTTCATCCCAGTAGTAGTGGTGTACATCCTTGAAGAATTTCTTCTTTTGAGCGTACGTCAATCTGGGCGGTATTTCCTGGCAAACAAGATAATTAACAATGTCAACATACCAAGGTTCTTTATTATCAGAAGCTTCGTGGAGCCAGTGCTCCACCAACTGTAAATGAGTTTCAGAAAAGGGTGTAAGAAGTTTGTTGTTCTCAGTTGAAGGCATCTCGCTTGCTGTCTCGGTCGGTGCCCGAGGTAAGTGACCGAGATGTTCTTCAGATAAGAACATCTCGCTTGGTCCAGAAAGTGCCTCGGTCGAGGTACTGGAACTGGGACCGAAACTGGAATTTCTCCTCTCCTGGATTAGTTTCTCAATCTTAGCTCCTGGATCTTCTTCCAATGTCTTTAAGCTCCATATATCTTCATCACAAGAAGCATCTATACCTTCCTCCATTAAGCTAAAACTAATAACTCTTTCAAGAGGGTCATTAATAAGGATAGAGCTCACTAATTCTCTTGATTCTTCTTCATCATAGATGTTGATGATGTCATCTTCCAACGGTTCTCCTTTCATTGCAGCAAGCAATGAAAACTCCACTTGATCTCCGCCAATGTTGAATTTAAACTTGGCGTTCTTATAATCCACATTGTAACCCGAAGTTGCTAGAAATGGTCGCCCGAGAATGATAGGAACGGGATAATCTACGGGTATATCAAGTACAACAAAGTCTATAGGTAAATAGAAGTTACCTAACTTAACCGGAACGTCTTCCAAAATGCCCACGGGATGGGTAATGGAGCGATCCGCCATGTACAACCTTATCTTCACCGGCTTGGGCTCTCCAGGTCCGATCTTCACACATAGCTCCAGCGGGATGATGCTCACGCTGGCTCCTAGATAACACAACACCTCACAAGTTACATCCCCAACTTGAATGGGAATGCAAAATGAGCCGGGATCTCTCAACTTGGGTGGCATCCTCTCCTTCATGATTTGAATGAGCTCCGAGGATTTAGATGTCATCCTTACTTCACCAAAATCTTCCAGTTTCCTCTTCCTTGATAGAATCTCCTTTAAGAACTTCCCGTAGGTGGGCATCCCTAGAATAACATTGTTACGCTAAGAATGTGTAGCACAAAAGTCTTAAGTTTATAACTCGATATATTTTTCCTAACTCCTAGCGAACCCACAGTGTATGGGTCGATTTATAGTAAGGATGGTATTCCGAGGTCGAACACAAAGACTAAGGTGAAATCGAATCAAATAAGTGACTAAGGATAATGTAAATCTAGTCTAAGAAAAGAGAAAGGAATAAAGAAAAGAAAATCACAATGTTTTTGGATTGGTTTTGTGGTGATCAAGCAAGAATCACAAATCATGCAAGATTAACAAATCAAACGAACAACTAAACTAGCAACACAAACAAGCAAAACAAACACGAGATATGTGATCAAAGAGAGAAAAGCGGATTCTAGGGGTTAGGAATTCCGGTTATGGCATTGGACTCAAGCTTCTAATCAACCTTGGACTTGCTATAATATGTTGGGAAAGGGTGTTTCTCAAGTGGGATCAATCATCGGGTAGGTCTCATGATCCACTAATCCCGCACCTAAGGTCCTATCACCGGGTAAGTCTCTAGGAACCTATATAAGGTTGAGAATTCTACACAAACCGGATCATTATCTAGGGATCTAAACTATCCTTACCGGGTAAGTCTCGGGAAGGCAAGTCCTAAACATCAATCCTAGCACACTCAGTCCAATAGCGGCTTGTGAGGCTCACTACTACCTAGAGTTCATCATCAAGGTCGGAAATCACCAGGTAGGTCTCTTCCCTTACTTATTTTGCTAGCATTAGGTCACCCTAGGCTAGATTAAGCTTAACAAACACTAGGATTTCAACAATCTAACATCCTAACATTCAGATTTATCAATACAAGCACAACAAAGCAAACCACGGGCTGATAATCAAGAACCACGCCATGGTTATGTATGAACAGACCATGATTTGTAACAACAATTAAGTACGAGCAAGAAAATCATCCAAGGATACATTTAAGTCTATCCTATCATAGTCCGAGCCATAAACATCATTCCATTACCCTAGAATCGCATCTATTTAGCCAATAACATGCATTTTAACAATCAAACTCAACAAGTATACATTCTTGGCTTCCATAGCAAGAAAATGAACTGAAAGAGTAATGAAACAAGTAGATCAAGAAAAACAAGGTGAATAAATGTTAAGAAAGACTTACAACCCTTCAAAAGAAGGTACAAATCGTTCCTTACAAATCCTTGCAAAATGTCTTCAACAAGTTCACTCAAAAGTCACTCAAAAACTCTAAAAACTCTAAGGCTAGTGTTCTTCTTCTTCTTCTTCTCCAAATGAGAGTGTTTTTTCTCCCTTCCAAGAGTAGCCTCCAAATGGAATGTTGTAGAATGAGAGAGTGTGGGAGAGGATCCCTAGAATCAGCCTGCTGGACCACTTATATCCTCCATCAAGGGCAAGAGTTGGTTATGGAGATCGTGGGACAGCTGTCACAGTTGTCCAGAGAGAATCACGGTCAAAACCACGGGCGTGGAATCTGGGTCTGGGCCGTGGTTTTGGTTGTTCAACTCTCTTTTGATCGTTAAGCCATGAGTTGGTGAAAGGCATGCACCAACAAAGTCCTATGTGTTCTCCTTAGCTCCTAACTTGCTTCTTAATGAGTCCGGAAGTGTGTCATCGCGAGGATTGATCCTCGAATGTATCGATTAAGCTCCAAAAGCTCCCCAAAATACCTACAAAACCGACAATAGTTCGTGTAGACGTCTATCTCGACAATATGCATGAATCAAACGTAAACGTCATGAACTAATGCCAAACTATGCATGAATAGCGGGAAAAACTATCTAAATGGATGCCTAAACTAACGTCATAAATCGTGTTATCAAGCATCAAGTAAAGGGATGTTAATATGTAGTTTATTCATCAAGTCAAGGAACTTACCAAAATGTTTGTCTATATGTGCTCTGGCCCTTGACTGAGGGAATGTAAGTGGTGGTTTATATGCAGGAGGTGGGACATAAACTTCAGATTTGTCCGTCGCTTTCTGGGACTCCACCTCGGGTGGCACCTCGACCAATTTGTTCCTCGTCTGTACTTGGACCGAGAAGTTCTTCGTCTGCATTGGCATCGATTAGGCACTGGATCTGCAGTTTTCAGTCCACTTCTCGTCGTTATTGTCATGATCTGTCCTTTGGGATTGCTCTCTGTCCTTGCTGGGAGCTTCCCTGGATCTCTTGGCGCTTCATTCGCCTTATCAAAGAATTGTTGCTCTAAGGCTTTTTGTTCCTTCGAAAATGAAGTCATGGATGTCTCCATAGTGTTGAGCTTGATCAAGATGGCCTCTAGCACTACATCTTTCTTCTCTGGCTGGGACGAACTTGATCCAGGC
Organism: Fagopyrum homotropicum; assembly: GCA_033239125.1. Classification (NCBI taxonomy): domain Eukaryota; kingdom Viridiplantae; phylum Streptophyta; class Magnoliopsida; order Caryophyllales; family Polygonaceae; genus Fagopyrum; species Fagopyrum homotropicum. The sequence goes on from BSWB01000003.1 coordinate 129,049,196, forward strand.
TCCTGGCTCTTTAATGGAGTAGAAGAAGAAGAAGAGGGGTTAAAAGAATTATTATAATTGGAATTAGAATAAGGGTTACCCGAATTTTGATTAGATCTCTAATTGTTGCTGTTGGAGCCTCTATTGTTGTTGTAATTATTGTTCCGGGAACCTTGGTTGTTGTTCCTCGAGCTTTGTTATCCTCCTTCTTCCTTCTTTGTGTGAGCAACCAAAAGGTCCTTCAATTGCTTCACATCGTTCTTGAGGGAGATGAGTTGATTATCAATTGATGGAGCTTCTTGGAAATTAACTCTCTTAACTACATTTTCGGCTCCTTGGTGGGAGTATTTTTCCATGTGAAAAGCTTGTTTCTCAATGAATTCCCAAGCTTCGTCTATCGGCATGTCCATGAATGTGCCGGCGGAGAGTAGTTGAAGATTGAATTAAGTAGCTCCATCCAATCCCTTGAAGTATATCTCCAACAACTCTATCTTTGGAATCCCATAATGTGGGCAATCCAATAGGACATCTTTGAATCTTTTCCATGACTTGGACAAACTCTCCTTGTCCTTCATGATGAATGCATTAATCTTCCCTCTCATTTCAACGGTTTTGGAGAGGGGAAAGAATTTTGTTAAAAACTCCGTCGTCATCTCTTCCCAAGTGTTGATCTTTCCAGGGGAAGAGATTGATACCAAGTAAACGCCCTGTCCTTCAAAGAAAAGTAAAAAGGCCTAAGCTTGTTATTATTGTTTTCCAGCCTTGAAGGTCTCAAGGTCTCCATCAGGATCTCATAGTTTTTCAAATACTGATGCGGAGACTCCCTCTCTAAACCTCCAAACTGGCATTGGCGGATCATGATAGAACTTGTGGTCGAAGTTCGTAATCATGCTCCGCTGGATCACTTAGGTTGACTCCTGGACGCCTCACTTGCTGGTTCGGGTTCATCCTCTGTCATAGGGTTTGTGGAATACCTACAAGAAGAACATCTCGGACAGGCATCCGAGGTGAATGTATCTCGGCCGCGGAAACTAGGATTGGGTCCTGCCTCGGTCGAGGGTCTGGTCGATGTAGTTCTTCCTTATTGAGGCACAGCTGCTCCAGCGCCTCCTTCAATTCGGCCTCAAGATCTCGATTGTTTTGGTTGGCCATTTTCGCTTCTTTCAAGCGTCGTTTGTATGTCTTTTCTGGTTCGGGATCGTAAGGAACGATTTCCTTCCCAGCACGGGTTCTTCGCATACACCTAAGAAAAGGATCCTGCGAAAGCACTCAAGTAGAGTGGTTAGTAGCAACAAGGGCAATTGCCCCGAAAGACAACCGCAACCGGCTTAGTCGAGACCAAGTCCCCGGAAACGGTGCCAAAAACTTGTTCTCTCCAAATGGTGTGTGTAAGCTTTAAATTTATATCCCAAGAAAAATGCTTAAAACAAGGATGCGAACCCGCAGTGTACAGATCAATTATAGTAAAAAGCAAGAATTCCGGGGTGTCGATCTCAGGAACTTAGGTGAAACTAAGCAAGTATAGTTTGTCAATGCAACTAATAACCACAAAAGCGATTAAAGTAATGAAGGATGATAATAAGGTCAAATAAGGGGAAAATGAAAATTCTAGGGATTAAAGCATCTAGTTGTGGTTCCAACTCAAGATCTAAAGATAAAGCGGACAAAGCTGATATTTTGCAAAGGGAAGGTGTTTCTAAAGTGGAATAGATTACCGGGTAAGTCTTGTAACACCCCAAATCCACTGGACTTGGAGTGTCACATTGGGCTAGAATCTCACAATGGATCATGACCCTAACCTCACAACAAGTTCACTGGATCTTACAACAAGGCACAAGTAGATTAAAACCAAATACATAAAAGCTGTATATGATACATCCAAAGAGTTTAAAAACTCAGAGCCGAGTACAAAACACCAAACCACAACATCTAATACAAAAGATCACATATCTCGCGCATCCTAATGTACAGAAGTCCTCGACTGGCCACACCATCTGTCTCACCCTGCAGTCATCCTAACCTGCAGATCATCTACAACACGGTATGAAACCGTTAGCTACATCAATGAAAAGCATGAAGGTAATAGCACAACCACACATCAACATCTCATACATGCAATGTCACACACATTCATTTATTATCTTTCATTACGTTATTCCATTACTAATTCAACTTCTTTTGTAACACGAGAAACCTAAAGAACCTCGTTCCTTTCCCCGTTAACACAGGGGTTTGCATTGGGGGTGATCGTCACTCATCCCCCCTGTGTTACTGGCTTCCAGGCACCTCCTCCTAACCAGCAGGCAGAGACCGGTGGTTACCGCCCGTTATAATACACTTGGGCCAAATAAATGTAATAAATGGTCATCCTAGTCCGGTTTAGGTTATAAATGCACAATCATATGAACACACACAACCATCACAATTATACAATCCACAACTGCACGCTAAGTAAGTGCTATGGACTTACCTGATATACTCGTAACCTGTACCACGTCACAGCTTCCCCTTGGGGAAGTAATCAACGCCTGCAATAGCAAGGCACACAATCACATACTGCAAAGGTTAGGAGACTCGTCTCAATAACCACAACTAACCTATATCTCAAATCTAAACCTCAGATCCTCAACACATTCATAAATGCCTAAGGCATATCCTCAACATAACATCTCATCATACTCGTACACATACTAAACCTTAAAGCCATAACCGATATCGATAACATCATCATGATCCTCAACTCGTTCTGACACCTAGCATGCATCTAATCAGTATTCCTCAATGTCAAATTTAATCCTAATTTAATTAATTAACCTTTAATTAATTAATTAATTAAATTTTACTAGAATAACGTTTTGCCCGCAGGCTATTTCTAAACCCACCTTTCATCAGATGTCATCAAACAAACAACCCATAAACACCAGAATAATATAATGATCATAATGAAATTTCTAATATCCATTTTGAAATGCCTAAGGTCAATTTAGGCCAAATCGCAGTACGGATGACGAATAAATTCATAACTTATTCGTTACTAACCCGATTGACGATCTGAAAGAAGATTCGGAATCACAACAACGCAGACTACACATGTACAACATCAAATTCACCGGAATCTGAGCGACGGAACTGTCCTGGTGACATATATGCTGGACCAGGTCTTCATCTGCTCGGAAATTGCTAAAACTTGGTACCGATATGAAGGGAATGAAGAGAGGAATCCAAAAACTCAAACGGAATTGAAATCGGATTAGAAACGGAGAGTAGATCTGAGTTTGAAGTTTGAGAGAAATCAGAGCTTTTACGAGGAAACGTGAAAGGAAATGAATTAATAAACGATTTTCCACTATATTTATAGTGAAGTCGATAATTATCCTTTAGCGAAGTCGATAATTATCCTTTAACCGATCCAATGACGAGTTGAACCCCCTTCTTCAAACTTCTCGAAATTGAAACAATAAATCTTGAATATTGTAGGGATACTTATTCCACAATTTCCTCGGAAAACGTGTATTCCTAAGCCGTCTTTCTTAGCCGTTAAGAAACGAAATAGCGACTCTTTTGGCCGTTTTGCCTTTCCATGTTATTTCATATCTAGGATATGTCCGATGTCCTGATCATTTCTCTCAACTGCATTTTTATTAATTGGAGCTCCGAAATTAATGCTCCAAATAATACCGGAGGATAAAATAATTACCCGGGGGAAAAAGTGAAAATTTCACCATAAGCCCAAAATTACGACAGAAACATAACGGTGGGACTTATACTCAACACTTACGCAATCTTCGCGAGTTATATGTCAATTACTATCACTGATTAAGTTAATCAACATTAATTAGAATTCGGAAATCCTAGCTATTACATCACACACCCTTAAGAAAAAGTTTCGTCCCGAAACTTGAACAATCCCCAAATCCTCTTGGACCCATACGCCGAGGTATAGACACTCTCTCTATCGGAGGTATCACATCTCTGTTCAAACATATCAACCTATAACATTCTATAACCTCAAAACACAACATGGAGGAATCACCAACTCCAGCAGCAAGATCATAACGCTATCCAAAGGCATAGAGGAAAAAAATCATCTCTAGCCAACTACTAACCACGTCACAAGGCATGGAGGAAAGCCGTCTCCAGCCAATCGTACTCGTAACACAACTATGTGGAGGAAAACCGTCTCCACTCACACTATGTCCATCAATAATAGCATGGAGGAAAGAACCATCTTCAGCTATACCTATATCGTGCTAGCAAACAAGATCTAACAGATCAAATGCACATATCAAAGCTAGCACGAAAACACATCATATCACATAAGCACATAGGATACAAGCACTCACCAAAAAGGCACTAAGATCTACTTGGGATCCTACGGGTGCCTCTAACTCCGCATAGAACACTGGATAGTTCCTCTGGATACTATCCTCTGTCTCCCAGGTACCCTCATCCGGTCCTCGTCTCGACCATTGTATCCTCATCATAGGAATATCATTCGAATGTAGGCGTCTCACACCTCTCTTTCTAGAACTACAAAAGGTTGTTCTGCAAAAGTGTGGTCCGGCTCAACCAATAGATCATCATAACTCACAATGTGCCTCAAGTCTGGTATGTACTCCCTCAACTGAGACACAAGAAACATAGGGAGAACACCCTCTAACTTCGGTGGCAAAGCCAATCTGTGCACTACTCTCCCAACTCTATCCAGTATCTCGAAAGGACTGACATATCGGAGACCAGCTTCCCCTTTATGCCATAACGTCTGACGCGTCGCGTCAGAGTAACTCTCAACTAGACATGAGCTCATACCCTGAACTCTAGAGATCGACGCCTCCTATATGCATACAACTTCTGGAGACTCTGTGCAGTCAACATCCTCTCTCTGATCAGCATTACTCGAGCCATATCATCCTGAATCTGTTATGGCGCTATCCCACTGGTACTGCTAGGTTCCTCCCAGCATAAAGGTGTATGACACCTATGTCTACACAACGCCTCATAGGGGCCATCCCTATAGATGCATACCAACGGTGGTGGTATAAAAACTCAACGAGTGGGAGATAAACAAATCGTCCCTGTTCCCAATCCATCCCACAAGCTCACAACATGTCCTCTATGGTCTGGAGGGTTCTCTCAGACTGACCGTCTGTCTGAGGTAAAACTCAATCATGATATGTGGACGCGTTCCCCAAGCAGTCTGAATCTACTATCAAAACCTCAAAGTAAACCGTCTACTACAATCATGTTCGATCGTCCTCGGTACACTTATGGAGTCCCACCATCTGTCTAGTGTACTCCTTTGTTACTTCATTCACTGGCCACGTCTCTCTGTAGAGATGAAACGTGTCTCCTTTGTAAATCTGTTACTAATAATCTGGATAACACCAAAACTCTTACTGGGTCTCAATCCCATCACAAGTCCACAGAAAAGTCCTCTCACTTCCACTACAACACTGGTAGTGGATGAGCTCATCTCCAGGTCAGTAACACTTTAACCTGATTTACTACTTCGTGGTACCTCTTATTCGTACATGGATGTACTAAAGAAGGTGTACTATTAGTGTACTGTAATCTTCTCCACTCGACTCCGCATAAGCGGTTATACTGACGCATTGTGGCGCCTCATACTCCTTCTTTTCCATTAAAGAAATGTGGTGCCTCACCATGAGGCATCCTTCCATCAAGTTCCCTCAAGGTCAGGCAAGTCCCCTGTTTTTGTTGGACCTCATCCAACAAATCAGGTAAAATCCCTAAACATGAAACTAACGTCCTTATCAACAAATGTAGGTCCAACTCTAACCAAGCTAGATCATTTTGAAACCGAGACTGTACAACAATTCCAACAATCACCTTCTCTCGATGCGTCTTCTTATTCAAGGCATCAGTGACCACATTCTCCTTGCCATAATGGTACAAATCTCAAGGTCAGCGTCCTTGATCAACTCAAACCATCGACGCGGGCAGTTATTCAACCTTTACTGCATAAAAATATGCTTCAACCTCCTATGATCTGTGAAACTCTAACACGAAATCTCACACAGGTATTGTCTTCAAATATTGGAACTTGAACTACCACAACTAACTCGAAATCATAAGTCGGGTAGTTCTCCTCATACGTTCTCAGCACCGTAGACACGTGATTCCCAGAATTTTCAGATTATCACCGAATAGAAGCAGAGGTCAAATGCTTCCTCTACTCTTCAGAGCTTCGACATACTACTTCAACCACACAATTATAGTGGTCTTCCTCAGAAGACTCGTAAATGGATGCACAATCACATAGAATCCTTCCTCAAAGCGTTGGTAGCAATCGGCTAGGCCGAGAACTACGCATTCCCTTAACATTCATCAGTATCATCCATAAGACTTCGTACTTACTCCTCGTCACATCAATCATGATCCTACTGGCGGAACAACATGACCTTGAAGGTTACTTCTGGCATCTCAATTCACATTTAGGGAGCATAGTACACTGGCTTCTATCCCTCGGATTCTGCAAAACCGTCCTCAAATAACCGGTACGTTCCTCTCCGTTTTGAGAGTACACCAAACGTCATCAATTAGGTCTACCACCAACTGATCAAGGAAGTAGATGAAGACACGCTGCTCTCTCATCCTTAGCTGATGATATCCTAAGCATACGGAAATCTTAAAAACACAATTGCTTCTCTTAGTTGATCCAACAAGTCGTCCATACGTAGCAATGAACGTGCTAGGGTGAACGGAGCCCGTCTCAAACCACTCTTTAAATTGCTTCTTCAATTTCTAATAACTCAACAAGCCATATACCTCATAGGCCTTCTCCCAACCAATCTCGTACCATACTTCAACGCAATATCAAAGTCCTCATTCCGCTGAGGCGATAGATTAGACGGTTCAGTAACACGCCTATAAGATCATATACCACTGGAATACTCTTCAGCGTGGAACTATCTCTTTCCTTCATGGCACAACATCAAAAAAAACATCACCCTCTGGTGTTATCAACCTCGCTGCTCATATGGCACTAAAGACAACTCACCTCCTTAAAGGTCATAACCTCGGAAAACCTTTACTTAGTCGATCTCAGTAGAGACTATAATAGTCCACCTACTGCTATCTAAACCAACATGATATCTATTCGTCCACCACACACGTAAAGACCTTCTCATGCACCTAAGGCATGACAAAGAAGTCTTCAAGCCATACACAAGTCCCTGAACAAAGGGAACAACCACATATCTCGCAGGTACCTAAGACCCGTAACTCGTAATCCTATAAAGGAAGATCTATCTTCTACTGTATCCACAGTTAACTATTAACACATGCATCGAAAGACAAGAGGTGCATAACACTCATAACAAACAAAACTCCACTAGGTAAACCATTAACAAGAATGGTACTTGTAATAGCTAACGCCTGAAGCTCTACTGTATATCATACTCAATCTCAGACCTATGCTCCTCAGGTATCACTGCGGTCATCGCCATAGCCTCCACATCCACTCTTTCTGCATCGGAAAGAGGAAGATCTTGATGAGAAGAAACACTACCTTGTTGACAGAAAGGGGCCAAATGGCCTAGTTCACCACAAGTGAAGCAAGCTATCGGTGCCATGGGCACTCAGAGCGCACATGATCTGGATAACCACAGTTGAGACATATACGTCTCATCCCTGCCACTAGTACGGGTGGCTCCTCTACACTGCCCAGCTCAAAAGGCTCTTCTAGTATCCGTGGTACTCCTACCACGACACTTACCTCTACTCAGCCTGGGAAAGGATTCCTGAGTAGGCGAATGATCTGGGACTCTCTCTTGTCCCCTCGTTTGCTGCTGAGGTGTCTTCTGACCACCTTCCGTCACACTAGTAGAAATAAAACCCTGTCGTGATGCCACTCCAGTTTGCTTACAGAAAACAGCTTTATGACCATGTCTACCACACGTAAATCAAGTCACTAGCGATCTTGGACACTATGGTCGTATTGTCCGTGTGAACGAGAAGTACTCAAACGTCCACAAGTCGGGCTCGGTTTGCAACCCGGATATCCAACCTCATCTTTCACTGATTCAACCCGTTGTTTCTTCTCTAATCTAGAAGCTTCAGTCGATCTCACAGATGTTGGTAGATCCGGTGTAGATCTACCCGCTATCACCACCTCATATACTTGCTGCATATACTCTTGAAACTCGAATCTACTCATGGAGACACGATCAGTCTCTTCAAACTCGTTTTCTGCCATAGGCAACACAACAGCGGATACTGGTTCCTGACTTGACGCTACTAGAGGAAGAGGGGGTGTACCCCTATCTCGTCCCACTACAGATACTACTCTAGTCTGAGCCATCTGTAGAATATACGCTCCTAACTTATAAGACTATATATATATATGCCATATGTATCGATATATATATATATCTTACATCCCGAGTCGAGGCATTGGCTCAACATGTTTCCCTATGTTATTGTGATGGACTCGACATATAAGACCAATAAGTAAGATCCAACACCTCCGCTGTTAAAGCACTATTGTCCTTTGTCGGAGCTCTGTATAGACTGTTGGAAACCAGAACGTCCCGGCGTCTGACTACGCCCAAAACCCGCTGCTCCAGCTCCGGCACTAGCTAATCCAGTCTTCTGTTTTTTGTAGGACCTCCTGTCTGAGAAGCTCTCCTTTGACCCGGTCGGTCTCTCCCATAGGCAAAAGCTCTATCCTGATAGTCCGTCAAAGAATCACAACAGAAATCAGCAAGGTAAGAGCATGTCGACTCTCTCAACCTCCGAGGGAAGAGGTAAACATGTTGATCTTCAGGTGGTGCAGACGGACCCATCAAAGACAACTCATCCTGAAACTTGCTGATGATTTAAGCAATAGGTAGATCTTCGAATCCAGTCTCGAGGAAATCTTGAAGACGATCCCTCCTCATAGTTGCGAGGCAATAGCAATCCCTGATCACCTTCTTCATCTACTCATAAATAGAAACCTTACTGTGAGTTGCCCTCCACCAAGAATGAGACTGATCCTTCAGCAGCGTCTGTGCTATGTTGACTCGGCGTCCCTCTAGACAACCAATCGCATCCATTGCAAAATCCATTTGTCCTAGCCACTGCTTCACTTCTAATCTAGTCTTCCCCATGAAAGTGGGAACCTTCAGCTGGTCGAAAGCCTTCAACCAACTATCGTGTTTCGGCTCTCTCGCCTCAGCCGAGCAACTCTAGCAAGTGGGGCAACAACATGTGTAACTCTTTTCGAAACCTTAGCTGATCTTGCAGAAATTGGCGGTGTTGGTGCAGGTCCTCCTTTCCTGATAGCCTCCTCAAATCTCTACACATAGTCGCGATATGCAGAAACTCCAATGGACACTCATACGGAATTTGTCGATGGGCCTCTTTGTGCTCCAGACCTAGCAGCGGTCCCGTTCCTAGCCTAAGGAACAACACTCTCAACAACTTTCTCAATGAAAGCCTTAGCGATAGGCGGATTTGTAACTAGGGCCCGGTCCCGACCTCTAGCTAGTGGAGGTCTTCCTGCACGTCCTCGTCCACGGACGGCAGGTGGAAGTGGTGGTCGACCCCTTCCTTGCCCCATAGCAGATGTAGCGCTAGTACGCACCATCTGCTATAAGAATAAATATATAAGAATATATATAGATATAAGGCCACGCTACAGCTAAAGCAAAAATCCAAGAAAAACACATAAAAGCCAACATATATGAAACTACACTTCTGAGATCCGTGGAGGTAGTGGTGGTCGCCCGTACATCTATCCTAGACTGACAACTTAAAAAAACAAAAACCCCCTTTCGAAAACGTTAGACCCCTTGCGGGTTCTACATATTTATCCATCCGACCTTTAGAAGATTTTGAGTGTCATTGTTGCCAACCTAGAGCTCTGATACCATATTATAACACCCCAAGTTCTGGGAACTCGAAGCGTTATAAGCTAGGACCTTACAATGGGTCCCGACCCTCAGAGTAGCAACAACACAACAGATCTTACAACAAGGCATAGACGAATGAAAACCAAAACTCAATATAAAACGAAAGGTTTAAACAAAAGGAAGCGTAAAAGACTCGCAGCCGAGTTCGAAACAAAAAGGAAAGCAACAACATAAACATAAACCTGATCCCGTCCTATAATATACGGGAACCTCGGTTGTCCACACCATCCGGATCAGTCAACAACATCTTAAACCTGTGGAACATCTACAACATCGGTACAAAACCGTTAGCTAACATTCTGCATATTAGAAAGACAATAAAGGCACAAACACACATAAGGTAAAGGAAACACATAACATGCTCACACAACAACCAGTTATTATCTTTCATTAGGTTATCCAATTACTAATTCAACTTATAGTTGTTACACGAGTATCGCTACGATCTCGCCTTTGTCCCCTTTCACCAATAGGAATAGAACGTATGCATCCTTCTGTCACCTGCTGGACTGGTCGCGAGAGCACCTCCCAGTTTCCCCATTATAAACTGAACAAACGGTAACCGTCCGGTTATAATACACTTAGGCCAATTAAGGTATAACAAAGGTGAACCCTATTCCGGTTATCAGTTATAACAATACATAACAACACAACAAGCAAAAAAAATCAAACGGATATACGGAATGAAGCTAAGTAAGTCCAAGGGACTTACCTCACTCAAAGGTAATCTCAACACTCAACAAACACTCAAGAATTCCTCAAGAAAGGACAAAAGGAAGCCTGTTCACACAACCATCACAAATCAAAAACCGAAACGAATGCTAAAAGTCTATAACTTCTAGTCTCCATGATCTGTAAGATATCGACACAAGCTAATGTCTCAACCTTAGTCTTACAAAACACTAAGGGTCAACAAGATCCATAAAGAACAAGGAAAGTAAAGAGGAAAGCAAGGAAGGAAGCAACTCACAAGAACGGGAGTTACTGTAGAAGAAACCGCGTGGGCGGTTGGACAGGGATGTAGGAATAACACGTGACAGAGGTGTAGGGTTGGCTCTGTGAAGGCGCGGGGGCGGATCTTCGACAAAAGCTACTATCGGCTTCTCGATGACAGCAGAACGACGACAAGGCCAAACCTTGAACTTCTAACACTCTCACGCTTCACAACTCAACCAAGGGAGCTTGTGAACATCAAAGGATCAACAATGGATCGCTCCACAAGAATCAAGGCTCAAACTTGATTCTTGGAGAAGAAGAAAAGAGGAAACGAAGAGAGAAACGAAGCATAAGGGAAACAAGGTGCAACAACATATGAATGTGATGAAGAACAAGGGAGGAAGAACTTTCACGTTCAACAAGAACACAAGAAGCAAGGCTGCAGCACTCTAAGGTTGAAGAAGGCGTAAGCAAGAAACGGAAAAAAGAAGAAAAGACGGGAATATATAGGAGAGGAAGAAAGATAAAAAGGAAGGACGTTCTAGAGTTTAGAAGATCTAGGAAAGTCGTCCAAAGATAAGAAAATCGGATCTTTTAATATAGGAAAAAAGATAGAACCGAAAGAAAGAAGATCTTCGCGGTCTATGGAAATTCCGTAGGGTTTGCCCGTCCCGTAGGGGCGGCCAACAACAGGGGAGACCCCTTGTCGCTGTGGGGGCGGTGACAGACACCAAGGTCGTTGGGGTGGCTTCCTTCACCGCGGGGGCGGTGAAGGTGAAAACTGAGATCTTACACTTGGAATCCAAGCAATGAAATTACATTTAGGAATATTGAGGTCACGGCAGATTGAGTTAAGTGGGGTGATTTTTGAGGGAAGTGATGAGTGTCTGAAGAAGGTACAAGTAGTTGAGGTAGAGAAGGATCTGTTTGGAAGAGAGATAAGGCTTAGGAGGTTAACCCCAAGCCTGGAGGCTACGATATCTCGAACCCTAACAATACAGCTCCAAATATGGATATGGTTGGAATTTGACTGATAGATCCAAATAGAGCATCTTTTGAGAATGTTTTTGTTAATCCAATCACACCAAAGGTTGTTCTCCTTCGTAGCATGATCAAAGATGAGCTTGGAGAGGCAAGCTTTATTCCAAGAGAGGAGTGTTACGCTAGAAACGTATAGCACAGAAATCTTAAATTTATAACTCAATATAATTTCCTAACTCCTAGCGAACCCACAGTGTATGAGTCGTTTTGTAGCAAGGATAGTATTCCGAGGTCGAACACAAAGACTAAGGTGAAATCAAATCAAGTGATTAAGGATAGTGCAAATCTAGTTTAATAAAAGGGAAAAGAATAAAGAAATGAAAGTCATGATATTTTTGGGTTTGGTTTTTGTGGTGATCAAACAAAGATCACGAATGATGCAAGATTATAAAACAAACTAACAAATCAAGCTAACAACACAAATAAGCAACACAAACACAAGATATGTGATCAAAGAGAGAAAAGTGGATTCTAGGGGTTAGGACTTCTGGTTATGGCATTGGACTCAAGCTTGTAATCAATCCTTGGATTTGCTATGGTATGTTGGGAAGGGGTGTTTCTCAATTGGGATCAATCACCGGGTAGGTCTCATGGTCCACTGATCCCGCACCTAAGGTCCTATCACCGGGTAAGTCTATAGGAGCCTAAGGTTGAGAATTCTACACAAACCGGATTGCTATCTAGGGGTCAAACCTCTCCTTACCGGGTAAGTCTCGGGAAGGCAAGTCCTAAGTAACAACCCTAGCACACTCAGTCCAATAGCGGCTTATGAGGCTCACTACTACCTAGGGTTCATCATCTTGAGTATCTAAGATCGAGAATTACCGGGTAGGTCTCTTCCCTCACTTAGTTTGCTAGCATTAGGTCACCCTAGGCTAGATTATGCTTAACAAACACTAGGATTTCAACAATCTATCATCCTAGCATTCAGATTCATCAATACAGGCACAACAGAGAAAATCACGGACGGATCATCCTAAACCACGGTCGTGGTAAGGGCAAGAACAGACCGTGATTCTCAACAGTGGATAGGTTCGAGCAAGCAACTCATCCAAGGGTACATTCAAGTCTATTCTATCATAGTCCAAGCCATAACTATCATTCCATTACCCTAGAATCACAACTACTTAGCCAATAACATGCATTTTAACATTCAAACTCATCAAGCAACCATTCATGGCTTCCATAGCAAGAAAATGAAATGAAAGATAAAAGAAACAAGTAGAAACAAGAAAACCCAGCTGAATATAAGTTTAAGCAAGACTTAAAACCCTTCAAAAGAAGGTCCAAAATGTTCCTTAGAGTCCTTGCATATGTCTTCAACCAAGGTCACTCAAAAATCATTCAAAAGCTATGAAAACTCCAAGATAATTGTTGTTCTTCTTCTTTCCAAAATGAGAGTGTTTTTCTTCCCCTCCAAGTCTATCCTCCAATGGGAATGATGTGTGTGTAAGAGAGTGTGGGAGAGAATGTGTGTGAGAATCCCCTAGCAACAGCCTGCAGGACCACTTATATTCTCCATCAAGGGCAAGAGTCGGGCATGGAGATCGTGGGACAGCTGTCACAACTGTTCAGAGAAAACCATGGCCAAAATTACGGGCGTGGTTCTTGGCTTTGGGCCGTGGTTTTGCTTGTTCAGCTTTCTTTGGATCATTAAGCCACGAGTTGGTGCAGGGCATGCACCAACAATGTCCTATGTGTTCTCCTTTGCTCCTAGCTTGCTTCTTAATGAGTCCGGAAGTGTGTCATCACGAGAAATGATCCTCGAATGTATTGATTAAACATCAAAAGCTCCCCAAAATACCTACAAAACCGACAAAAGTTCGTGTAGACGTCTATTTCGACAATATGCATGAATTAAGCGTAAACATCATGAACTAATGCCAAACCATGCATGAATAACGGGAAAAACTATCTAAATGGATGCCCAAACTAACGTCATAAATCGTGTTATCAAAGAGCTCCTTGAAGCCAAGTCCACCCTGCCTTTTGGGTGTACAAATAATGTTCCAAGCAATCAAAGACGTCTAATGGAGTCTTTACCAGACCAAAGGAAGGACCGAAGGAGAGTTTGGATCTTGTGAAGAATAGAAGGTGGAATAAGAAACACCGAGCACCAATATTATTGCATGACCATAAGAATAGAGGACGTAATCTGCATTCTGTTAGCGTAGGAAGTTATCTTGGTGCTCCAGGATTGTATATATCTTGCTAGTGATGTTTGAGATGAGAGGTTGATAGTCAGGCAAGTTAAGCCACTTGTTGCCCACAGGGACCCCCAAGTTGTGGAAAGGAAGAGAACCAGGAGCGAAGCCAATGGAGTTGGGGATGTTGGTCGGTTTTGGGGTGACCACCAAGGAAAATAGAAGATTTATCAAGATTGACTTTGAGACTAGAGAGATTCCCAAACAAGTCAAGGGTGTGCTTCAAGGTTTTTATGGAAGTAAGATCCCCTCTATAAAAGAGCATTAGGTCATAAGCAAAGCATAGGTGGGTAATGCAAGGGTTATGGCATCTTCGATGGGTATTGTAGTCCGGGTTAGTGGTATTGGCATTGATCATGAAGGACATGACTTTCGTAGCAATGACAAAGAGTGGGGGAGAAAGAGGCAGCCTTGTCTAAGGCCCCTAGTACCTTTGAAGTAGCTTTTGAGAAATCCATGATGTTAATGAAATACGAAGCATTGGTGATACACGACTTAATCAATTGCACAAAAGGCTTAGGAAAGCCAAACTTACGGAGGTTGAGCAAGATAAAGTTGTGTTCGATGGTGTCAAACGCCTTGGTGATATCAACTTTAAGAGAGCGTCTAGGGTAAATATGTACCTGATTGTATCTCTTAAAGAGCTCATGGAAAATGATTATGTTATACTTGATGGACCTTCCTGTGACGAATGCACTTTGGTAAGGGCCAATAATGTGTAAGAGCGTGGAGTTGATTTTATTGGAAAGAATCTTAGCTATGGTTTTGTACGTAGTATTACAACATGAGATGGGTCGGTAGTCTGATGGGCATGTAGGGTTATCACATTTGACAATGAGGGAGATATATGTGTGGTTTATCTACCTAAGCATCTTCCTGGTGAAAAAGAAGTCCATAATGGCTTTAATGTAGTCATCGTTAATGATGCTCCAAGAGGACTTGTAGAAGAAAGCGTTGAATCCATCTAGGTCAGGCGCTTTGTTTTCACCCATACTAAAGAGAGACTCATTGTTATTCTCAAGAGAGACGAGGATAGTGACAGATCGGATGCAGTCTGGGCTAAGCATAAGCATGGGGCAATCAGGGAGTTGGGCTAGACTAGTGGTGGAATTAGGGCTCATAATGTATGAGAAGTGGTTAATTAGGGTAGAGGAGATTTCTCTAGGGTGATGAGAGAGAGTGTTTGTGGTATCGGTAAGGATCTTAATGTTATTGGTGCATCTCCTTGATCTAATGCTTCTAAAGAAGTAAGCTTTACACTAGTCACCATGCTTGGTCCATCTAGCTTTAGAGAGCTATGACAAGGTGACATGAAGGAGGTCAAGCGAAGAGTTAAGCTTGAAGATAGTGCTTCTCTCGATATCTTGAAGGTTAGAGTTATGGGGGGAGTTTTGGAGGTTATCTTGGGTAGTGGAGGGCGGCCCTTAAGCTCCTTGGATGGAAGAGTGGATGGCCTCGAGCTTTTGGCTTGGGAACTTCTTAAGAATCAGCTTGAGGTGCTTTAGCATATGAACAAGTTGAAACATGGGATGGCCTTGGATGGGAAGGTTCCCAACATTAGAAATTCAAGGGAGGAAGCTTTCATGCATGGCACATGCATTGTTAAACCTGAGTTGGGAGTTCGGTGGAAGGTTTGTTTTCTCAATAGAGAGGATGACCGGCGAGTGATCTGAGATGTAGGGGTTGTTGAAGAAGGCAGATGAGTTGGGGAAGGTTGTGTTCCACAGAGAATTTATGAGAATTCTATCCAGTTTACACCATGTCCTGACATCGGAGTGCTTGTTATTCCAAGTGAACTTACACCCAAAGTAGACATGGTGTAAGAGGTTGCTTAAAGCAAAAGGATAGTTCGTTGGAAGTTTGGGAGATGGCAAGGGTGCCATTCAAATATTTTTCGTCAGGAGAAAGGGTGACCTTGAAGTCTCCAAGGAGAGTCCAAGGGGTGGAGGAATTAAGGTGATTAATGGTAGAGATAGAGTCCCTAAGGCTCGTGCGGTCAGATGGGAGATTGTGAGCATAGATGAAGGAGCATTCAAGTAAAGGTGGTGGGGGAAGGGAGATGAGGTGACTTGAAGGGAGGGATACATGGAAATGAATGATTAATGATAATGGGGGTAAGGTGAAGGTTAGACGGGTTCCACCATACCCAAATACGACAATTATGAGCATAAAGGGAGTTTGAGAGTTGGTTCCAACTAGGGAGGATAGATATAGCGATTCTTTTCATCTTGCTCTTCTTTAGTCTGGTCTCAATGATAGCAAGTAAATCAATCTTATGTCTCTTAACAATTTTGTGAATGGCCTTTTGTTTGTTTGGGTGGTTTAGACCTTTAATGTTCCTTGCATAAATTTATAAATTTAATGGGAAGATGTGGCGTTCTCTAGGCATCTCTTGAAGCCTAAGGAGGAGGGGGAAGTAAGGGTCTCAAATGTGGGAACATCTGGTATAGAGGGGATGATAGGTGTAGGGGGTATGGTTCAAAGGATCGCAGGGTGCAAAGGGAGCAAGGGGAGGCGGATAGAGGTTTGGAGGAGGTAAGAACATAGTAGTATCAACCGGCTGCATGGAAGGGGGAAGGTTTGCATCAGGGGGTAGAGAAGGTATCCTGGTGAATATGCTTGAAGGGAGGATGTGGATGTGAAGAGATTCACTTAGTGTGGGCAAGAGAGGTTGTCGGTTTGAGCTAGGTAAAGCACGACGGCCATTGGGAGGCTTTTGGGGATGCTTGGTAGCAACATTAGGGCAACATTTGTGCCCGAACACCAAGCAATGTGTGCAATAGTCAGGGAGGCACTCAAAGGTAATCTTCTAGGTGATGGACTCACCATCAGGACCAGTGATGAGGACTTGTCGAAGAAAAGGCTTTGAGGCATGGATATCCACCAAGATCCTAACAAACTCAAGTCGATCTTGGTGAGCGGAGCAGGAGTCAGTGAGGATAGGAGTACTAATAGCATACCCGATCTTTGCAAGCATATGTTGAGACTAGAAACGGTATTCTAGGTCATAGAGAGTAGCCCATATTGGAATAGAGGTGAGACTGGAGTAGCCAAGCTTCATACCATGAATCCAACATTTAAGAAGCAACGTTGAAGAACCATTGACAATCCAAGGGCTTCCAAGAGGGTGGCATTGGGTCTTCCTCAGAGTCAAATTGGAAGATGATTATGCCCTTATCATTACAAAGAATCTTAGGAGGCTTGTTGGAGTTCCAAGAGAAGGATAAAAAGGAGGTCATCTTTTGGAAGCTAATGGGACTGCCCATGGAAAAACCAATTAGAGAGAGTTTCCACTTACTGGTGATGTCATCATAGACATCCTCCTTGGTGAAAGGGATTATAACCTTCTCGAGCCCCAGTGTAAAAGAAAGAGGGATGTGGTTCTAAGATGTAGTTTTTGAGACAATGTCTCGCTACGAGGTTTGGGATGAGGGAGGAGCAACGCTTGGACTATCCACTGGAGACAAGGCTGAAGGGTGGGACCACAGAGGCAGGAGGAGAAGAGGTCTGAGTAGTGGTGTCAACAGTAGGGGCCTTGACTAGAGACATGGGAGGAGAAGAGGTGATTGTTAGGGGTGCGGTGTCGACGACAAGGTTTTTGACAGGTTCAAGGAAGGGTGGGGGTGACCCCGAGCGAGGGGGGATAGAGACATTGGTAAGGGAGGGAAGGGGAGGGAAGAGCTCGTCGGAGATGATCAGAGGAGGGTTGCTAGTGAAACTCTTGGAAAGGCGGAGGTTGCAGGTTTTAATAAGGTCTTTTGGGACGGGATCGAAACGACTAGAGGTGGGGGAAATGGGGTTCTTGAGGCGCAGGAGTAGAAGATGAGCCTGGAGCCAAGTCAGAGATCTTGATGGATAACTTTTTGGAACTCCGAGATCCGCCCATGCCAGCGCACGACGGCGAGGGGAGGGAGGAAGGGAAGGAAGCGCGTGGGGCGCGTACTCCAGGGCAAAAAGAGGTTTTTTTGACTCCCCAAGGAACATTAGTCTATATAGTCTTCTTTTCGTCATTCCTGCTATGACTTACACCGCAACTTCTTCTGTGTTGATTCTATGAATGGAACTAGGATTTTCACTAATAGTAGCCTCCGTTGAAGTAGAAGTAGAATCAACTTCCATCTCTAAAATTGATCTTGTCTCTGTTTCCTTTCCTTCGTTATTGTTGGCGACTAGTCCAATTTGTAGTGTGAAGATGGGGTATCGACCTCCATCTCCGGTACCAGAACTTCAAAATACCAACTTGCACAAACAAATTAAAATAAAAATGTTGATTGTGTTTTAGCTTCTATTTTTATCATTAATACTTTGTCCTCGTCTAACTTAATTGAAAAATTCATTATGAAACTTTATTCAAAAGACCTATAAATTATACATGTTTAAGAGTTTTTTTTAATCTTTGTTTTGCTTTCCATATTCATTGCCCTCATATGAAGTTTAAATCCAAGTTATAATATTAGGGATCATAATGATCGGGTGGCGGGTGGATCAACTTGACCGTCACCCAAACCACCCGACCTACTACTCGTTAAGGAGTCTCTCTCTCATCTAAACCACCCGTGTTCAACAGATAATGTGGGCGTATCGGGTGATATTTTGAGTGTTCTACAAGTTGTCTATAATATATCCAACATTATATTGAACATCTAAAAAATACTTAAATTTAACTGAAATAACATTAGGCTAGTTGAATAGACCCGTGCTATGCACGGGTTTAAAATATGTTTATGCGTTATTAATTTTTTTTTAGATTTTAAATGTTTTGTGCAAATTTATTAATTCCCCACGAATATTGGGATAATAAGTTGAACCGAACACAAAACCTAATACTCTAATATAATATAAATCATATTAGATCGGATAACTATTCACGGATAGTTGGATTATCTGCTTGATCGAGTTAAATCTTATATTTTGAATATAAATTAAAAATCCTTTCTTCATTAGAATTTTTTTATAAATAGTAATCCAAAGGTGAAATAAAAGGGGTAGCACCATTGAAAACTCCACCTTGATTATAAAGTTGTACGGGTGTTGATGATGGAAGATTTAAACACAAATGAAGTAGTTTTATAAACTAACAATTTATTGATTATATATTGAGTTGCTTGGCTTGGTTTGGTGGTTTGTATTGAATAAATGTAGGTTTTGAAAGACACTTCAAAGAACCTTGGAAGACCTTGAAATTAGATGCAAGGAAAGACATAGAGTTTAGAGTGTTTAAAAGGCGGAGGCCTTGAAATTCATTTCAAAGGAACAAAGAAGTCAAGATTGCATGCTAAAGGAATTCAAATCACAAAGAAGATCTTCTAGGAAAGATTTGCTCAACAAGAAGATATGATTGAACGAAGATCTCAACCGGCCAATAAAGATCTTACGAAGTTCCTCAACCGAAAGCACGAAGATTCTCTCCTTTGGAATTTGATATCATCACAACAAATACGAGAAGATTAAGGAGCCGAGAGATCAACGTGTTCTCAAGAGATGAAGATCCACAATGTCTATTTCATCTCAACCAAGAAGCGATCTTCATGAAGACGAAGAATCATCTTCAAACGGTCATATTTCCAACGGCTAGAAGACCTCTCCATAGAAGGCTATAAATAAAGATTGCGATTGAAGAACAAGAACAAGAAGCTTACACGGAAACATCAATAGTCTTCAAGCAATCCAAAACATCTTCATTCAATCAAATAGTTTTTCTTTCTGTCTTTCTCTAAAAAGAATTATCCTCTAAAGAGAGATAAAACTCGAGAGCTCCATTGGTATATCTAAAGAGTGTTATACTCGAGTGTATGTTACTCTGCGAAGTAACTATGCTATTATAGCAAGATGAAGAGTTTGAGCTAGATCGCAGCATTGGCTATAGTGAGAGAAGAAGGGGATTTCTTCTAGTTTGTATCTAGGACTCTTTGAAACTGATAATAGATAGTTAGATCCTAAGGCTATACCCAGGGACGGAGAGTAGGCTATTTAGAGCCGAAATTCGTAAACACATCCTCGTGTCAATCTTTTACATTCCGCATTTTATCTTGCTTTATTGTGACTAACTTTGTTTTGCAGGAGTACAAAGTCAAGGCCCTTGAAAGTTGTTTCAAAGCCCTTGAAATCAAAGTGTATCACAAAGAGCTCAGAACAAGGCCCTTGAAATTGGTTTCAAGGCCTTGAGATTGGTTTTGCAAAAAGTTCCCATACTCTATTCAACCCCCCTTCTAGAGTATCTTTTATCCTTTTTATTCACCTACCAGTTATTCAATTGGTATCAGAGCTAGACTCATGTATATTGATTTAACCATCAATGAGACTAATCATGAATCCTGTAGGTGATGGAGGATTTGCTCAAGGAAGATCCTCATCTCGACCACCACTCTTCTGTGGCAACAACTTTGCTCATTGGAGAGCACTCATGCGTATGTTCATTATTGATCAGGACATGGAACTATTGAGCATTGTTCAGAATGGCCCCAAAGTCCCAACTACAACAGTTGAAGGTGTTCAAGTCCCAAAGAAAGAAGCTGACTTCACACAAGCTGACTTGGACAGTGTGTCAAAGAACTACAAAGCTATGAACTTACTCTACTGCGGATTAGATGCCAACGAATTCAACCGCATCTCATCATGCAAGAGTGCAAAGCAAATATGGGACAAACTCGTTGTCACTTACGAAGAAACAAGTCAAGTCAAGGAAACAAAGATTAGCATCTTCCTTAGACAATACGAGCTATTCAAGATGAATCCAAATGAACCAGTCCAAGAAATGTTCACAAGATTCACTGAGATCGTGAACAACCTGGACTCACTATGAAAGGTCTTCACAAATGAAGAAAAAGTCAGGAAGGTTCTAAGGAGCTTACCAAAGATGACTGTCATCGAAGAAGCTCAGAATCTCTCAACTCTTCCTCTTGATGACCTCCTTGGAAAACTCATCACACATGAAATGGTTCTTGGTGAAGAAGATGGAGAGCTCCCATCCAACACTAAGAATCTAGCATTGAAATCAAGAAAGGATGAATTGCCATCAGAAGAGGAAGATAGTGATGATGATGATGATGCTGATGATGATGATGATGATGATGATGATGATGATGATGATGATGATGATGATGATGATGATGATGATGATGATGATGATGATGATGATGATGATGATGATGATGATGATGATGATGATGATGATGATGATGATGATGATGATGATGATGATGATGATGATGATGATGATGATGATGATGATGATGATGATGATGATGATGATGATGATGATGATGATGATGATGATGATGATGATGGTGGTGATGATGATGATGATGGTGGTGGTGATGATGATGGTGATGGTGGTGATGGTGGTGGTGGTGATGGTGGTGGTGGTGGTGGTGGTGATGATGATGATGATGATGATGATGATGATGATGATGATGATGATGATGATGATGATGATGATGATGATGAAGAAGAAGATGCAATTGCCATGATCTCTAAGGGTATCGCGATAATTCTCAAGATAAAGAAACAATCTATAAACAATAGAGAAGATTCACGAACATCAAAAACCCGAGGTAAGTTTTCTAACTCTAACAAGAAAACTAGAGAGTTGACTTGTTTTGAATGTGGTGAAACAGATCATCTTGTGAAGGATTGTCCACAAAAGAAGAGGACCAACCTCAAGAAAAATGATCGAAAGAAGAAAGCTATGGTAGCTTCATGGAGTGATTCAGAATTCTCAAATGAATCAGAACACGAAAAAGAACAAGCAAACCTATGTCTCATGGCCGATCATGAAGAAGATTCAAATCTCTATGTTGACAATGTGGTAAGTAATATTATGTCTCAACCTGAATCTGACTTGAAACAATTCCTTAAAGACATTATTATATGTGATAAGGAACATAGAATAAGGATAAATTCTCAAAAGAAAAGCTTCTTGAACAAGAAAAACAACTAAGTGAGATGTCTCTGGAGATTTAAAATCTTAACACGGAAAAGGTAGACCTTGATGACAATATCAAGGCCTTGGAATCGGAAAAAATGCGATTCCCAAGGACAACCTCTCCTCTCTTCATCGAAACTATATCGATCTAGAGAAAGAGAAAGTTGATCTAACTTTAACGTGCCAAGACCAGAAGGCAACACTTGTTAAATTCACTCGTTCAAAAGCTAATCTTGAAGGAATGATGGGTGAACAATAGTCCTCACTTAACAAAAATGGTATTGGTTATCATAGGAGCTTTCCTAGAAAACCAACTACCACTTTTGTCAAAGCCAAAGGAAGTATTCATATGCCTACTTGCTTCTATTGTTGTAAAAAGGGTCATGTGAAATCTACATGTCTATATAGAAGAAATGACCCTTATATTATTAGAAACACTTATCCTCTATGTTGAAGGAAACATGTCAAATAAATCTGTGTTCCTAAAGGTACCAGACCACCAAACATGATCGAACCTGAATATGGACCAAAATATGTCATTTGGTCGACCCAGAAAGGTTGATGTTTGCTGTTTTGCAGGATATCATCAAGGTAAAGGAGCATAAATGGATATTAGATAGTGGTTTCTAAAGACACATGAGTGGAAAAAGCTCACTATTCTAAAATTTATAGAAATAATCATCTGAAACCATTACGCTTGGTGATAAAGGAAAGTGTGACATTATCGGTATTGGTAAAATATGTTATAATTTATCTAACTTCATTGATGATGTATATCTGGTTGACGGTTTGAAGTATTATCTTCTTAGTATCTCTCAAATATGTCATAAGGGCAACAAAGTATTGTTTGATTCAGAAAAATGTGAAGTTCAAGACAGAAAAACGGGTGAAATTGTGCTTACTGCTCCTAGATGTAACAATGTTGATTCTATGAGTACTAATCAAGTTTCAGGAACTAAGCTAAAATGTCTAAAGGTCTTGACTGATGATCCAAGGCTTTTGCATAGAAGACTTGGTCACGTAATTATGCACACAATGCAGAAGCTACTCTCAAAAGATTCGATCTAAATTTGAATCAACGAGAAGATCATAATTCGGATGAAGATGAAGATCCTAAAGATCAAGAAAATAATATGCAAGAAAAGATTCAAGATACCGAAGAAAACCCTCAAGACCTTGAAACACATCTTCAAGACCTTAAAACAGAAAACTGTGATGTCAAAACTCCGTTTCAAGGGCTTGAAACCCAACTTCAAGACCTTGAAATAGGAACCAAGGGCAATACATCAATGGTACCTGAATCTAGTCAAGCATATGAGGGTCAACCTTCAGGATCTGCTCCATCTTACAAACGAAGAAAATTTCAACACTCTTCATACCATCCACAAGAGAATGTGATCTCAGATCCAAACGCAAGAGTTTAAACTCGATCTAAAGTAAACAATCTATGTGTTTTCTCTGTGTTCGTTTCTCTTATCGAGCCAAAGAATTATGTTCAAGCTCTTCAAGAACCTGACTAGATCATTGCCATGGAAAATGAACTAAATGAGTTTGAGAGAAACAAGGTTTGGACTCTTACTTCAAGACCAAAGCATCAATCCGTCATCGGCACAAAATGGGTCTTTCGAAATAAGTTGGATGAAAGTGGTAAAGTCATACGAAATAAAGCACGACTTGTAGCACAAGGCTATAACCAAGAAGAAGGTACTGATTATGAAGAGACGTTTGCTCCGGTTGCCAGGTTAGAAGCCATACGTATGCTACTTGCATTTGCATCTTTTATGAGTATTAAACTTTTTCAAATGGTTGTAAAATTTTCTTTCCTAAACGGCTTCTTAGAAGAAGTCTACGTAGCTCAACCTCCTGGTTTTGAAAATGATGAATTTCTAGATCACGTTTTTAAATTGGACAATGTTCTTTATAGGCTTAAGCAAGCTAGCTTGGTATGAAAGATTGTCCAAGTATCTTCTCGAAAACAAATTCAAAAGAGGTTTAATTGATAAAACTTCATTTATCAAAATCAGAGGCAACGATATTTTAGTACTACATATCTATGTTGATGATATATTATTCGGTGCTACTAATGATTCCCTTTGCAAGGAATTTTCAGATATTATGTGCAGGGAATTTGAAATGAGCTTAATGGGTAAGCTAAATTTTTTTTTTAGACTTCATGTTACACAAGCAAAGAAAATAAATTTTCTCAATTAAAGCAAGTATACAAAGGACTTGCTTAAGAAGTATAAGATGGATCAATCTAAGGTCTCAAAGATTCCTATAAGTTCGACACTTTCGCTTGACCACGACAAAGATGGCAAAAGTGTAGTACAAAAGGAGTATCGAGGTATGATCGATTCATTGTTGTATTTAACTGCTAGTCGACCTGGTATTATGTTTAGTGTGTGCATGTGTGTAAGATTTCAAGCTGATCCTAAAGAGTCACACTTGATTGTTGTGAAAAGAATTTTTCGGTATCTCAATGACACTAAGGATCTAGGGTTATGGTACCCATGTCAAAGCTCGTTTCACTTTGTTGGCTATTCAGATGCAGACTTTGAAAGTTATAAGGTCGATAGGAAAAGCACTTCTGGATGTTGCCAATTCTTAGGGTCATCCCTAAACAGTTGGCACTCCAAGAAGCAAAATTCGGTCGCCCTATCCACAACCAAAGCCGAATATATAGTTGTGGGAGCGTGTTGTGCACAAATTATATGGATTGCTCAACCACTTCGTGATCTTGGCTTTGATTTGAAAGGTATTCCTATAAAATGTGATAATACTAGTGCTATTTCTATAACCAAAAATCCCGTGCAGCATTCAAGAACTAAGCATATCGATGTAAGGCATCACTTCATACGTGATCATGTTGAGAAAGGTGATGTTTCCATCTCTTTTATATCTACTAACTTGCAGCTTGCAGATATCTTCACCAAGCCTCTTCTTGAAGAGCAATTTAATTTTATTAGATTGGAGCTTGGTATGTTGAACAAGGAAGCATTAACGTAGGGGGAGGAAATCATTTTATTGTCTCCTTCGTATCCAGCCCAATTATTGTTTTCAAAGGCCTTGAAAGGTAGTTCAAGGGCTTTGAAACAAGATTCAAGGGTAAATTAAGAAATACGGATCTATTTAAGAATTAATATTTTCTAGATATTTCAATTCTTAAATTGTTTTTATGTTTTTATTCGTTTAAGGATTGAAAAAGATTTGTTGAGTTTTTATTGGAAATTTTTCTTTGGTCTTTAAAAAGCTTGATTTTCTCAAAATCTTGTTATTATTTACACTCTTTTAAAAGGTCAGAATATCTTATCTTTTTCATTTTTCTCATTCACAGAAACTCTTTTTTAAAAACACCTTGTTTTCTCTCTCAACATTACCCATGACTCCTAGAAGCAAGAAATCCTCTCCTCAAGCTCCCAAAAAGATATTTGTTCAGAGCTCCTCGATTGCAAAAGAAGAAATACTTTTTGAGGATTTGGACATTTCTCAGACAACCGGTCTTCCTACATCTTGGTTCATCAATTTTCAAGCCTTAGGATCTTGGCTTGATGGTTTTCACAATCGACCGCTCTGAATGTGTGATTTGGTGGATACTGTATTTCTCAAAACTCTTCAGATCCCGTGCATTAACAAGCTCAAGAGTTCGATTGTTTGGAAAATCTTAAACCCTGGAGATTTCGCTTTTCCAAGGCTTACGAGGATGTTCTATGTTAATCTCATCACAAAACAGGACAAAGGAATTATCACTCTTGAATCTTCAATAAAAGGTACCCCAATTTCGCTCACTTCTTCTGTTTTAAGTGAGATTTTTGGAATTCCTACAGATATTATGTTCAATCATCCCTCACGATCAGAGAGTGTTCGTCTTGCTAAGGAGAAGTTTTTAATTCCAAATTCAACCTCACGCCAACTTACTCATACTTCCATAACCCTAGATGCTAAAATTGTGTTTACCATTCTGGTTCGATGTGTTGTTCTTCGTACAAACTTAAGAGAACTTTTGACTGATCAATCCCTGGAGCTAATCCATTTGATTATGTCTGGGTTAGACATTGATGTACCTAACATCATCCTCAACCATATGATACATTCAGTTAACTCTAAGCGAGTCATCCCTATACCTTATGGAAATTTGTTGCTCATGATCTTTGATTATTTCAAAATTGATACATCCTTTGAAGATCGACAGTCAATTTCTAGCAAGATTGATGAGACCTGCTTAGAACGACTAGGGATTGAGAAGACTCTTGTAGGCACAAGGGCTTTAAAAGGAAAAGGAGCTACTCCAATTCTAACTGAAGAAACTCCAACATCTTCTACTCCTACTCCCGAAATCAGGTTAGAAGGTTGTGAGAAAGAACTAGTATGCCTGAATCGTGAACTGTCTAATTTCCATTTTGACACTAAGAGAAGAATGGATGCCAATCATGAACAGCTATCTACCATAAATGCTAAAGTCAATGAAATGTATTTGATGAATGCTCTTACTCTTACCACTATGGGAAGGATTCTACCCATGACTGAAGATGTAGCTCAACATACTCAAGAGAAAGTTGAAAATCTGTTGATGAATTGCAAACGAAGTGTACAGAATAAATCTATTTTGTATCCAACTCATGTTGAGCCAACTATTTTTCCAGTAATCGAATATGAGGAGGTTAAGAAACGAATAGCTGAAGAAAAGAGACAACGCTTAGCAGCTGAAATGGATGATTGGAGCCACAAGAAGTCTACATCTAAGGGAAAAAGGAGGTTCTATGAGGAGGATTGAGCTTGATGTTTGAGGGAACTTGCTTGTTTTTATGGTTTTGTGAAATACTTTTTCTAGGTTGTAATGCTTTAAAACTCCCTTGCTTTGACTATTTTTCTCCTTTGTTGAAAGACAAAGGGGGAGAAATAAATGTGATCCGACATTTTTCGATATTCTTCATTCAGCATTTTAAGTTAGTTTAATATTCATATATGCATCGCTAACTTTACAATGTAGGTACGAAATATTTGTGTTGTCTTGCATCAAGGGGGAGATTGAAAACTCTACCTTGATTATAAAGTTGTACTGGTGTTGATGATGAAAGACTTAAACACAAATGAAGTAGTTTTATCTGCTAACAATTTATTGATTATATATCGAGTTGCTTGAATTGGTTTGGTTTGGTGGTTTGTATTGAATAAATGCAGGTTTTGAAAGACACTTCAAAGGACCTTGGAAGACCTTGAAATTAGATGCAAGGAAAGACAAGGAGTTTAGAGTGATTAAAAGACAGAAGCCTTGAAATTCATTTCAAGGGAACAAAGAAGTCAAGGTTGCATGCTAAAGGAATTCAAATCACAAATAAAATCTTCTAGGAATGATTTGCTCAACAAGAAGATATGATTGAACGAAGATCTCAACCGGCCAATAAAGATCTTACGACGATCCTCAACCGAAAGCACGAAGATTCTCTCCTCTGTAATTTGATATCATCACAACAAATACGAGAAGATTAAGGAGCTAAGAGATCAACGTGTTTTCAGGAGATGAAGATCCACAACGTCTATCTCATCTCAACCAAGAAGAGATCTTCATGGAGACGGAGAATATTCTTCAAACGGTCATCTTCCCAACGGCTAGAAGACCTCTCCATAGAAGGCTATAAATAAAGATGGCGATTGAAGAACAAGAAGCTTACACGGAAACATCAATAGTCTTCAAGTAATCCAAAACATCTTCATTCGATCAAATAATTTTCTTTCTTTCTTTCTTTCTTTCTCTAAAAAGCTTTATCCCCTAAATAGAGATAAAACTCGAGAGCTCCATTGGTATATCTAAAAAGTGTTATACTCGAGTGTATGTTACTCTGCGAAGTAACTAGGCTATTATAGTAAGGTGAACAGTTGGAGCTAGATCGTAGCATTGGCTACAATGTGAGAAGAAGGGGATTTCTTCTAGTTTGTATCTAGGACTCTTTGAAGTTGATAATAGATAGTTAGATCCTAAGGCTATACCTTGGTACGGAGAGTAGGCTATTTAGAGCCGAACTTTGTAAACATATACTCGTGTCGATCTTTTACATTCCGCATTTTATCTTGTTTTATTGTGACTAACTTTGTTTTGCAGGAGTACAAAGTCAAGGCCCTTGAAAGTTGTTTCAAAGCCCTTGAAATCAAAGTGTATCACAAAGAGCTCAGATCGACATCAAGGCCCTTGAAATTGGTTTCAAAGCCTTGAGATTGGTTTTGCAAAAAGTTCTCATACTCTATTCAACCCCCCTTCTATAGTATCTTTTTTCCTTTTTATTCACCTATCGGTTCTTCAACCATAACAATGCTTACGAATTATCTGTTTGATAATATAATTATTCACGGATATTCGGATTATTCGTTTCTATATAAAAATTATGACCCGCATTCGATCCAAAGGAGAAATATTTTTTGATCGGATTAAAAGGATAACACCATAACAATATTGGGATTATCTGTTTGATTGGATAATTATTCGTGGATATTCAAATTATCTGTTTTAAACAAAAAATATGACCCGTATTCGATCCAAAGGAAAAATATTTGATCGGATTAAAATGGATAACACCATAACAATGTTTACAGATTTCGCCGAATGAGATCCGTTCGATAGATTTTGATTGTATGTGTATATAGATAATTCATTGTCGAGCTAATTGGGGAAAAAAAAACAAAATGTATTTTATTTATACATGTTTAAAAATGATTTTTAATATACAAATAAATCCAATAATATAATATTTGGATTATTGGTTGGAAATTATAGTTAAATTTCAAATGAATATTATTGGAGGCAACATTTATGACAAAAAACTTAATCTTACTTGTAGGTAGGATTGTACCCAATATCAAGTTAAAGCACAACATAATTAACTTTAATATAGTTTATGTATTAAGAGAATACAGATAAAATTGTATATTATAAAATTATAAATTTATTATTTTAAGCGGAGTTATATATGTGTGGATGGATGATGGGTCCGGTGATGGGTGAATGGAACATCTATCCGGATCCTACCCGGTCCATCACTCACTTCACCCACCACCCGTTTTCACAAACCTTAAATGTGGTGGGTGAAAACGGGTGGTGGTTGAAGTGAATGATAGGTCGAATAAAATTCGGTGCACGTTTCATCCACCTATTACCAAACCCATTATCCACTCATCCATCTAAATCTACTTAAAATTATGTATTTATAAGTTTTTATATTATACAGTTTTGTGATTTCCCCCTGACAAAAAAGGTAATAGGCTACATATATGAATTATCTACCAAGGAGGTAATCTATAGCGAGGTTATTTGATTTCACAAAAAATTATTTTTCTTTTAAAAATGAGAGGTTTCTTTTTTACCATATTCTTTCCTCCGTGTTTTTTAGTTATCTTGGTAAGTCTACTTATGATTACATTACTAATGAGGGCTACAATATGAGCCTTAAAATTTTCAAATATTTATAAGGCTCAATTATATTATAGGGTCATGATCGAATTTGGGAAAACAAAAGAAAAATTTTGACAAACCATCGTAAACCTAGTAACAAACACACATAATAGAGAAACAAAAGGTAAGAGATCGGTCATTACAAAATAGGGAAGTTGGCCGATCAATGCAAAAAAAAAAAAAAAAGTAAGAATCGAAGTATGAAAATAACAAAAACTACGTAAGGGAATAATTAAGTAACACAAGTTGGAGAATCAACATATGCAAGTCGGTCAATCTAATCAACAACCACAAACCTGTAACCGTAGCAGTAATGGACAAAGCAAAGAGTTTGTGTTGCTTGATCCAAAATTTGGGAGATCCAAAATAACCAAAACAGTAATCCAATTTAATAAAAGCATATAGATTTCACATCACTGCAGCAACTCTTGAATCTTTTCGGGTTGTGTTTCCACTTTTGCAATGGTCTTCCTCCATCACCGTCTTGATCCATTGCCTGATTTTGTGTAGAATGGGTTGGATTTGGTCGATTTGCCGCTTCATCTTCTTCGTCTTCCTTGCCGTCGTTGTTCGTGTTTGTTTGATGAATGAAAAGCGGTTATGGATACAAGATCCGTATCCGCTTTTAGGGTTCAAATGTTCACGGTTACGGATCCCGTAACCGTGAACGTTTGGTCACGGTTACGGATCCCGTAATCGTGAACATATAATGACAGTTACGGGATCCGTAACCGTCGTACTTTTATTAAATATTGAACCGTGTATTTATGACTTCCATAGATTAATCTATATATTATCGACTTTGATTAGATTCTACATAATGTTATTATTTCGTAGAATATTTTTTTGTAATTGTTATAAATATAACTTAATAAACTTGTTCCTAGTGTGGTCTTCCCTAACAACATTTGTGTCGGGTTCTCAAACCCTAACATTACCACAATATACCCCGGCTGTAAAATTTAAACGTCCCGATACAAGATCAATTAGCAAATACTTCGATGAAATTACCCCAGAAGTGGTCCACACTATATACCCGTAAATAGGCAGAATATACTATTTGTTTTTTTTTTGTATGTAAGATCCTAATTTTCACTGTAATATCCGAAATTTTTATTCCGTTTAATTCCGAATCAATTCGGACTTCGAGCCGTTGACGGTTTCCCATTCTATCTAGTATTTCTTTCTTCACAAATTTTATCATTTTATGTAGAATTTAATTCACATAAAATGATAGAATTATATCAAACCCTAATTCTTATAATTATTTATCATTTTATGTGGAATTTAATTCACATAAAATGATAGAATTATATCAAACCCTAATTCTTATAATTATTTATCATTTTATGTGAAATTTAATTCACATAAAATGATAGAATTATATCAAACCCTAATTCTTATAATTAATTCTTAACGACGACTTTAGACGAGATCATGACAAGGCTGAGACGAGACTGTGACAAAGTTGTGACGAGACCATGACAGAGTTGAGACGAGGTCATGACGAAGCCCGACAACTCTGTGACGAGGTCATGCATGAGTCTAAAAAAGCCATGACGAGTTTTTGACAAGGCTTGACAAACTTTCAGCCCACTTCCTTCTCTTGTTTCAGCCCATTTCCTTCCTTCCTTCCTAGTGCTGAAACTCTTATATCCCTTGCTTTACACCAGCCCAAGCAGCATCTCAGCCCAGCCCATGTATTGTGCAGCCTATAGACACATTGCTGACTCACCATGCTTCAGCCCACCTCGGATCTACTGCTGCCCAAACCGCCATGCCTTCAGTCAGCCCAACAAGAAGAAGCGCTGCAAAAAACCCTTAAGAATTATTCCTCAAGTACGTGGAGCTGAGTTGGAATGGGAGTTACAAAATGAAGAGTCCCTTAGATCACGCTGCAATAAATCTCCTTCCAAGAGTCCGTCCCGATTAAGCAACTATCAGCCCTTGTTTTCCTCCTTCGTACAGAATCACACATCCCTCTCTCTCACTAAATCCGGTAGCACTAGCGATTTGTTTCGTCTCCTCCCTCAATCGTCTCTTGAGTAGAGCCTAGCAGCAACCACCGACACAAACCAGACGACATAGGACTGCAGGTGCCAGACTTCTCCCTTGCTTCCAGTCAAGGCGTGAAGACCTGCATCCAGATTTGGGGAACTGTTGTCTAGTCTCGATCTATACCCCCCTCTCATGCAGGCTAAAACCAGACAGCAAGATCAACCCTTTGTCGAGCCATCGCTGGAGTCGTGCACAAGCAACACCTGGGCGTCCTTCTGCGCATAGGACCTGGCAAGATCAACAGTCAGCAGCAACACGACTTCCTCTCCAGGCTGCGCATGACTGCCCTCCTCTACTCCTGGTTGCAACCTCGTGAGCCTCTTGGGCGAGTTTTATAGTTGAGTGTAACCATACTCTTTCAACCTTGCTTTCCTTCAATCATATGTGTACTTATAGCTGATGCTAAACCATCTTGGAACCATGTATTTCAGTCAAGAAAACAACCGCAGAGAGTTGTTACGTTTTTCTCAGTTTACGGAAGTGACGAGCAATAAACTTCGGGTCCAGATTTGGGTAAGTTAGACTTCTTCTTTTTGGATGAATTTTGGATATGTTGTAGTCAGTAGTACATAGTAGATCATACTAAAATTTAGGAAGAATCGGAGTTACGGTTTGAGAGTTATGATGTTGCAAAGTGACTCCTCATGCAGTTTTTATTTATAAATGTGCTGAGTTGAGAAAAACACATTGGGATGCTGTTTTGGGAGATAGTTTTGAATAGGCTTTTGATCTCTGTTGGACTTGAATTTTGGATATGATATAGTTGACATATTATAGTAGAACATATAAAAATTTGGGATAAATCTAGCAAGTGGTTTAGGAGTTATGATTTTTCAAAGTGTACTCAGATTTTGGCTAAGTATAGGAAACTTCAAGTGTTGTAACCAACTTTGGAATTTTTTGTTGAAGTGAAGGATGAACAGTTTTAAGAAATTCTTGCTCCTAGGAGTAGATGAGATATCATAGATGATCTAGAGAATTATTTCGTAATTTTTATAAGTTTATTCGAATTTTATATTTGAAGCCGAAGTTGGACCTTAACGATCTTTCCGAAAATAGGAAAATGGGTAAATTACCAGTTTGTAACCAAACACATCTTTAGGAGTTAGAATATGACTCTTTTGTCGCAAATAAGAGTTTAGACATGAATTATGGAATTTTTGGAAGTTTCGGGACCAAGGGTAAAATAGTCATTTTACCATAAATTGGTACTGTATTAAATTCTGTTCTAATAGGATCTATTACCTTAGAAGTCTTAGACTTCTAATTACCTAGAAAGTGTGCTGACACACTTGCCTCCTTTGACAGGCAACCGAGTTATACGGTTACAGATTGAGTTGTGATTAAGAGAGTCGAGATTTGATTCAGGTAAGTCCACGGACTTACTTAGCTGGCTTCTTGTATGAGCGTAATGTGTATGAGTGGTGTTTGTTAGTTATAATAAATAACGAAACCGGATTAGGCCGACTTTATTATTTACGTAATTGACCCAAGTGTATGATAACGGGTCGTGACATCATCTGCCTAGCTCTTGCGCGAGTCTAGGAGGTTCCCTGCGACCAGCCCAGTCAGGTAGACGGTCAGATGCATTAGTACCATTCCGCGTTGGTAAACGGGGACATGGGCGAGGTTTGGGAATCCCTCTTGTCACAAAATAAGTATCATTAGTAATAACCTATCACCTAATTAAAGATAATAAAAGGATTGAGTGTTGCATGTTGATTGTGTATGTTGTGTGTTTGTGCTTTTACCTTTATACTTATGCATAGAATGTTAGTTAACGGTTTTATCTGTGTTGTAGATTTGTAGAGATAGACAGTTGCAGAGAGATTCAGAACGAATGGTCAGCCGGGTCCACGTATTCATTAGATGGGACAGGGGAGTCTCCCATACAGCATGCATGTTATGTATCTATATATATATATATATATATATATATATATATATATATGTTTTGTAAGGATGTCACATGTGTACATTCATATATTAAAAATAATATGTTTTGAAATTATTTTAAATACATTTGTGCCTTGTTGTAAGATCCTAGTAAAATTGTTGTCAAACTAAGGTCGGGACCCATTGTGAGGTCCTAACCAGTAGCTCCCCGAGTTCCCAAAATTTTGGGGTGTTACAAAATGATAACAGAGCTCTAGGTTGGCAACAATGGCACTTGAAATCTTCTGAAAGACCGAATGTATAAAATAACTAGAACCCGAAAGGGGTCTAAATTTTCAAAACCGATTTATGTTTTTACACGCACGAATAGTCTGGTTGTTGGGTTAGAAATACGTCGGACCACCATCGCTCTCCGTGGATCTCTATAACTTGGATCGATAGGAGTTAGCTTATAGACTTTTTGTGATGTTTGTTATAATATATTATATACATGTGCATGCTTAACTTGTTAGTATCCTAAAGGATATTTTATATCCTTTAGTCATGTAATACCCGAAAAATTTAAACTCCGTTTAAATACAGGAACAAACCGGATTCCGATCCGCCGGCTTTTATTCTTTTAAATAAAATAAAACGATATTAATTTCTATCATTTTATGTGACCTTAATTCACATAAAATGATAAGTTATGTAACCGTAAATAATTCCGTACATTTAATTTAAAACCGAAGAGCGGTTACGTGCGGGTAACGATTTAATTATCAGCCATCTTAGTTAGATGAGCAGGCCCAACAGGCCCAGCCCAAATATAAATCAGCCCAAAGAAAATTTCTGTTGGACCAATTAAGGATACTAACTGGGCCCAACATGAGGAAACCCAACTTGAGCAAGGGATGATTTCACGCCAGTTGGGCCAAGGAAGATCTACTCCTTCCAACCCTCAATGCACGTACTCTCCTCCACATAACCGTCATTGACCGCCGGATCTTCGACCTTCCTTTCCGGGCGTCATATTGAAGGCAGGTAAATCTTCTCCATCCCACTTTGTCACCGCTAGAGCCACACTTGCCTTCTTCCTTCGTGTGATTCCCATGGTTGCGGGATATCGACATCTTCGGACTAGGATTGGTAGGACGGAACAACAGCGGGTTCCTTGCCTTGTCGGACCAAGCGAAGGTAGCCCATCCCCGCCCTTCATCTTTGCGCGTAGCACGTCGCCTCGTCTGATGTATCGGTCATGAGTAGCGGCGCCTGGAGCATCTCTTCTCCTCGGTGGGGCAAGCAACCACTGGTTTCCTCCTGCTCCTCACGCAAGCAAGGACGCTGAAGACAACACACCTTTTTCCCTCTGCGTCGTCGATCGTAGCAACCATGGTGGACTGCTTCTCTTACCTCTTGTGCGACTGGAGTCGAACAATCAGGGCTCCTCCTCCTCCTTCCTCCTCCACGCGACAAATGTTGTCGGCCTGTGCGTACCTCTTCTACGTACTGGCGTCTAGGGATTCACACAGAGGTAAGCTCCGGCCCCTCTCCCTTTCTGTAGCCGATATGTATGTGTACATTGTAGTAACCCGGAAGGTTCCTTGTGCCTTTGTACCGTCATTTTGTAGCCACAGCGAGCCTGGTCGTTCTGGGGGACTGCAGCAGCGCCGGAACCTTACAGATCCACAAACAGTGGGCTTCTTTTCCTTCCTGCTGCAAGGGTAATACACTCTTGTCCTCCTCATCCTTACCTGTATATATATATACTATGTCAGAAGCTTAGAACAGTTGGTTGTTACTCAATCGATTGAGGAATATAGAGGTGAGTTTTGGACAATCTTTGTGTCTAGGGGAGTCTCGACTGGTGATGTTTGGAAGAGGGGTTTTTGGTTTCAGAAATTGTTTCCCATAAGTATCGAACCATCAACCTAAGACATAAGCTTTTATTTCCAGAAAACTGTGTGGTGTAGTCATGTTTGAGTCCTTCTTTCGATACCTTAGAAAAATATTTCACCGTTCAAATTTTAGTAAGTCGTAGAGGGGCACGCATAGTGTAACATATCAGAAGTTGAGACCGATCCAACGGTCGGATCGGGATCTATAGGAGCTCAAAGTAGGCTAGTGGAGCTGTTTGGGGAAAGAACTCATAAATTAGCTAAGTATAGATTTCTCGTTTTTGGAACTATATTTGGAGATTTTTGTAAGAGTTGTTGTTGAGTGTTTTTGAGAGATCTTTGCTCCTATGAGTAGTATGTATATCATAGAGGACTTAGAGATTTATTTTAGAATTTTTATATTTTTGTTCGAGCCTCGTATCTTAAGCCAAAGTCGGACTTTAGCGACTTTTTATGAAATTCTAGATTTATGTGTAACTCTTATAAATCTTTAACGAACTATTCCTTGAGAGCTAGATTATGGAAATAGGTTCCAAAGGAGAGTTTGGAACTAGGTTATAGAAATTTTGGAGTTTTCGGGACCGGGGTAAAATAGTCATTTTACCTTAAGAGGGCTTTTTAATAATTCCTCTTGAGGAGATTGTACATCTTAGAAGTTACAGACTTCTAAGAATATGGGATGTATTTTTGATACGCTTGCCTTGTATAACAGGCGATTGAGTTGCTACTGTTGCAGTCCGAGTTGAGATTGAGAGAATTGCGATTTGATTCAGGTAAGTCCTTGCGACTTACTTAGCTGGTTTCTGGATGTTAGTTGGATGACGATAGTGGTGTGTGTTGTGTATTTATAATAACAACTTGTTAGGACAACCGTTGTTGTTATGTTTTTAAGGCCCAAGTGTATGTATAACGGGCCGTGACATCACTGCCCAGCTCTGCCAGGAGACTGGGAGGTTCTCTATACCCAGACCATATAGGTACACGGTGAGATGCATCGGATCCACTCCTGATGGGTACACGGGGGCGGAGGCGAGGTTTGAGAATCCCTCGTGTCACAAAATAAGTATCATTAGAGTGAATGACTTAAATGAAGATAATAAATGGATTGTTTGAAAGCATGATGAGTGTTTATTATTTTATGTGTGTGTGTGCTATTATTATTCTCCTAATGTTTAGATAACTAGCTAATGGTTGTTTTGTTGTGTTTTTAGTTTTACTGCAGGTTAGAACAACAGCTGAGTGATCCGGAAGTAGTGGTCAGCCGGGTCTCCGTACTCTTTAGAGTGGGGGTTTGGGTTGTTGCTTTGTTGCCTTTCCCTTTTGTTAAGACAGTTAGTCTTTTCCGTTGTTTAAGTACGATAGGCTGTTAGACTTTGTTGCATTCATCCTTTTACAAATACATTTTATGAATTTCGGTTTTTCTTATTTGTGTCTTCTTGCAAGATCTTAGTAATATCATTGTCAAACTGAGGTCGGGACCCATTGTGAGGTCCTAACCAGTAATGTCCCGAGTTCTGAGAATTCGGGGTGTTACAAGTCGTGATATCACGAAGCGATTATCGCCTCATGATAAATCAACTGCGGACTTGAAGAATCTCCAACACGAGGCAATGGAATCGGACCTTCAATTGAGTATTATACTCGGGTAGGCTGCTTGGTGATCCTTACAAAGCATCCAAAGAACAAGTGAGTAAGGAAGTAAAGTTGTGAAGATAATTTTTACCACAAGCACAATCAAATGAGGAAGAAATCCCTGAGTCATTTCAGTTAGAAGGAATAGAAGGTCGTACAAAGAACTCGGGCATACGAGGCCGAGAGACGGAATTAGAAGAACCATGCAAGAGACTACAAGAGTTCGGAGTAGAGATAACAATATTGGAACGGGACAAGTAGAATTGAGTACAACCAAGATTGCGGAATCAAGGACATTATAATCGAGGCGGATGCCCCATAGACCATTATGGGCATGAGAAACCAGAAGAGACAAAGTGTCAATCCGGGTGTGAGAATCTAAGGTGCACGGAATGAAGACCTACCATTGAGTGTAAAAGCGAAAAGGCAGACCCCACAAGCGTGGGGAGGTTTTGACCTCCTCAGAGATATAAGAAGTTTGAAAGAAATCGCGACGCCAGTATCGAAAGGATCGAAGCCCTGTAACATAGTCAACAGAGATTTGGAAGGAAATATTACAAACAACGCCGATTAAGGAACATGTTCTTGTGAGAATCGTGTGGGGACTCAAGAGTCTAGGCTAACCCTATTTATAACAGAACATAGGTCATCAACACAGACGGTCCCTGTAAAGGGACTACAATTGGGAGTAAATTAAAAGTCATCGCAACTACAAGACGCTTACCATCTATCGTGGAGTGTTAGGAACGACTTTTAATGTCAGGCGAGTGGCACAGTGAGACTTGAGAAAGAGAGTTATCCCAAAGGAAGCAGAAGAGTGAAAGAGAAGACGAACTAAAGAAGGATAAAAGGATTAATCTAGTAGGTGATGCGGACCAAAAGTTTAATACCAATAGAGGTATGAAATTGAGATAAGTCAATTATAGATGGACTGATGTCAACCAAGGACGTGCAAGTATTGTTTGGTATTGACGAGTTATGTGCCGTTAAGAAGAGATATTCGTGATTGTGGATCTATGGAATAGCTTTACCGGCGCCTTAGAGGATTTCCTCAAGTAGGCAACGACAACCTTCTTGGATGAATTAAAGGTATAAAAAGAAACGTTTTAAGGGTTACTTCTTGGCTAGTTAAGATCAAACTCCGGTCAAGTCAGGGAGTTTGGATCCGTGGTAGAAGATTTAAGAAAGTAAGCGGAAGAAGTTGTATAGTTTTATTTTCATTAAGGCAATTAAGGAGGTATCTGGTACTTCATCCGGTTAGGACTTAGGGTGTAATTGGAAGAAAGAGTTTTGGGGTCAATCATTTTATACTTACAGAAAAGGTCCTTAGGATTAATGAGTGACAACAAGATAAGCAGAGTAGTGCAGCGGAAGCGTGGTGGGTCCTAACCCACAAAGCAAGAAGCTCAAGGGTACTGATGGATGTCGTGTCGAGTTTAAGATGGTGATAGTTGATGAAATGCATTCTAGTTGGAAGAAACGTGAGTTAGGCTATGTGAGTGACTGGAAATGTTGTACGGGAACTTATGTGCATGTAGAGGTAATAGAAGGAGACTGATACCCTATTATGGATCCGAGTGATGAGTGATGGCTTTGTTACATGTTGCCAGACAAGTAGTTTTGGAATTCTATACTAATATAATACTCTAGAGGGAGTTTTCCGGATGGATTAGGAAAGAATTAATGATGCAATAAAAGTATTGCGCATGGCCTGGACTAGAAAGCTCAAAGTGAGTAACTACCGTCCTGAGTCGAAGATACATAAGAAAGAGAAGCGACAAGAGCATACTTGCAACCTAGTAACCGTGCTTAAAGAAAGCATAGTCCCGGAATAGATTTTATGTGTAATGTTATGTCAGAACAGAACCTAGTTGCGTTTTGAGTTAGAGGGATATTACTAGTCCGATAAAAGTTGAGTATACAAGAGTTCAATGTTGACGGTGTGTTAGCATTTATCGAGTAGTGGTGAGCAAATAACTGTGATATAAGATCACATTGTTCCTAATACCGTCATTCCGGACATTTCTATGTTACTTAAGATCTTGGGAAAAGTGTGGGAAGCCTAGGTTAGAGCTAACGATACATTAGAGATCTATAAATAATATAATAATGCCAAGTGAACAAAGAGGATGACCACTAGATTTGATTTTAGTTGTCTCGAGTGTTAGACCTGAAAAGGGTAAAGGTGACGATTCCTTACCTGAGGAATAAGATGACTGAGTAATATTAAAAGACAAGACCAAGTGAGTCGTGATACGAAGAGCATTGAGCATTTGGTAAGTATTGGTGGATGACCAAGACCTTGGACCTGATGGTGTAGTCAGAACCTTTTCACAAGGCCGGAAGCAAGTGGTCATAACGAAGGGAAGAAAGTTGAATAGATCATTTTCCGTAGGGTCATCAAAGGATCTAGAAGTGAGTTGTGTAAGGCAACCATTAGAAGTTTTAAAGCGGTTTAAAAGTGACTGATGGACTAATATTCCTCCCCCTATTGGAGAGTATAACTTCAGTTTTCCACGGAGACTAAGTCTGGGAACTGAGTTGGAGATTTTCAGTTGGAGAAATACATACCAGACACGAGTTAGGTCATCAGATTAGAGGATCAGACAGTCGAGCCGGATGATATCGGTGAGATACCCGATAACCACTCTAGAACGTGGTAGCAGGCGCGTGTGATCTAAGTACCTGAAAAGTTTAAGATTCAGTGGTTTTATGAAAAGGCGATAAGGCTACCTAAGATTGGGGATAGTAAGAGACATAACATTTCAAAGACCTATGTAGCTATAGTTGTAACCTCGGGAGTGACGAGTTAGAGCTTGACCTAGTATGTGTGATATTGTTTGACTGCTTGCCTATTTCATGATTTAGTGTTTAGTTAGTGATGTGTGTTTTTGGTAATCTTGATGTGCAGGAAACTTAGATGTGCAAACGACGAGACTTTTGGGTAGTGATCAAACACACCCATTTGGTACCTTTAAAGGCCGATCAGGATGGTCTTACCCTAAATTTCGGGACGAAACTTATTTTGAGGGGGATCTGATGTATCGACCAGTTTTTTTTTGTTACGCTTTGATAGGGTTAGAGAAGTTTAGGAAACGAATAAAAATTTAGTGAGACTAGGACATACCAGCTTATTTATGGAAGTCGTTTAATTAAGTACCTTGTTCTAAGTTTCGGGATGAAACTTATTTTAAGGGGGTACTGATGTAATATCCGGAATTTTTATTCCGTTTAATTCCGAATCAATTCGGATTTTGAGCCGTTGACGGTTTCCCATTCTATCTAGTATTTCTTTCTTCACAAATTTTATCATTTTATGTAGAATTTAATTCACATAAAATGTTAGAATTATATCAAACCCTAATTCTTATAATTATTTATCATTTTATGTGGAATTTAATTCACATAAAATGGTAGAATTATATTAAACCCTAATTCTTATAATTATTTATCATTTTATGTGAAATTTAATTCACATAAAATGATAGAATTATATCAAATCCTAATTCTTATAATTAATTCTTAACGATGACTTTAGACGAGATCATGACAAGGCTGAGACGAGAGTGTGACAAAGTTGTGACGAGACCATGACAGAGCTGAGACGAGGTCATGACGAAGCCCGACAACTCTGTGACGAGGTCATGCATGAGCCTGACAAAGCCATGACGAGTTTTTGATAAGGCTTGACAAACTTTCAGCCCACTTCCTTTTCTGGTTTCAGCCCATTTCCTTCCATCCTTCCTAGTGCTGAAACTCTTATATCCCTTGCTTTACACCAGCCCAAGCAGCATCTCAGCCCAACCCATGTATTGTGCAGCCAGAAGACACATTGCTGACTCACCATGCTTCAGCCCACCTCGGATCTACTACTGCCCAAACCGCCATGCCTTCAGTCAGCCCAACAAGAAGAAGCGCTGCAAAAAACCCTTAGGAATTATTCCTCACGTACGTGGAGCTGAGTTGGAATGGGAGTTACGGAATGAAGAGTCCCTGAGATCACGCTGCAAAAAATCTCCTTCCAAGAGTCCTTCCCGATTCAGCAACTATCAGCCCTTGTTTTCCTCCTTCGTACAGAATCACACATCCTCTCTCTCACTCAATCCGGTAGCACTAGCGATTTGTTTCGTCTCCTCCCTCGATCGTCTCTTGAGTAGAGCCTAGCAGCAACCACCGCCACAAACCAGACGACATAGGACTTCAGGTGCCAGACTTCTCCCTTGCTTCCAGTCCAGGAGTGAAGACCTGCATCCAGATTTCGGGGAACTGTTGTCTAGTCTCAATCTATACCCCCCTCTCATGCAGGCTGAAACCAGACAGCAAGATCAACCCTTTGTCGAGCCATCACTGGAGTCGTGCACAAGCAGCACCTGGGCGTCCTTCTGCGCATAGGAGCTGGCAAGACCAACAGTCAGCAGCAACACGACTTCCTCTCTAGGCTGCGCACGACTGCCCTACTCTACTCCTGGTTGCAACCTCGTGAGCCTCTTGGGCGAGTTTTATAGTTGAGTGTAACCATACTCTTTCAACCTTGCTTTCCTTCAATCATATGTGTACTTATAGCTGATGCTAAACCATCTTGGAACCATGTATTTCAGTCAAGAAAACAACCGTAGAGAGCTGTTACGTTTTTCTCAGTTTCCGGAAGTGACGAGCAGTAAACATCGGGTCCAAATTTGGGTAAGTTAGACTTCTTCTTTTTGGCTGAATTTTGGATATGTTGTAGTCAGTAGTACATAGTAGATCATACTAAAATTTGGGAAGATTCGGAGTTACGGTTTGAGAGTTATAATGTTGCAAAGTGACTCCTCATGCAGTTTTTATTTATAAATGTGCTGAGTTGAGAAAAAACAGCATGGGATGTTGTTTTGGGAGATAGTTTTGAATAGGATTTTGATCTCTGTTGGACTTGAATTTTGGATATGGTATAGTTGACATATTATAGTAGAACATATAAAAATTTGGGATAAATCTAGCGAGTGGTTTAGGAGTTATGATTTTTCAAAGTGTACTCAGATTTTGGCTAAGTATAGGAAACTTCAAGTGTTGTAACCAACTTTGGAATTTTTTGTAGAAGTGAAGGATTAACAGTTTTAAGAAATTCTTGCTCTTAGGAGTAGATGAGATATCATAGATGATCTAGAGAATTATTTCGTAATTTTTATAAGTTTATTCGAATTTTATATTTGAAGCCAAAGTTGGACCTTAACGATCTTTCCGAAAATAGGAAAATGGGTAAATTACCAGTTTGTAACCAAACACATCTTTAGGAGTTAGAATATGACTCTTTTGTCTCAAATAAGAGTTTAGACATGAATTATGGAATTTTTGGAAGTTTCGGGACCAAGGGTAAAATAGTCATTTTACCATAAATTGGTACTGTATTAAATTCTGTTCTAATAGGATCTATTACCTTAGAAGTCTTAGACTTCTAATTACCTAGAAAGTGTGCTGACACACTTACCTCCTTTGACAGGCAACCGAGTTATACGGTTACCGATTGAGTTATGATTAAGAGAGTCGAGATTTGTTTCAGGTAAGTCCACGGACTTACTTAGCTGGCTTCTTGTATGAATGTAATGTGTATGAGTGGTGTTTGTTAGTTATAATAAATAACGAAACCGGATTAGACCGACTTTATTATTTACGTAATTGACCCAAGTGTATGATAACGGGTCGTGACATCATCTACCTAGCTCTTGTGAGAGTCTAGGAGGTTCCCTTTGACCAGTCCAGTCAGGTAGACGGTCAGATGCATTAGTACCATTCCGCGTTGGTAAACGGGGACAGGGGCGAGGTTTGAGAATCCCTCGTGTCACAAAATAAGTATCATTAGTAATAACCTATCACCTAATTAAAGATAATAAAAGGATTGAGTGTTGCATGTTGATTGTGTATGTTGTGTGTTTGTGCTTTTACCTTTATACTTATGCATAGAATGTTAGCTAACGGTTTTATCCGTGTTGTAGATTTGTAGAGATAGACGGTTGCAGAGAGATCCGGAACGGATGGTTAGCCGGGACCATGTATTCATTAGATGGGACAGGGGAGTCTCCCATACAGCATGCATGTTATGTATCTATATATATGTTTTGTAAGGCTGTCACATGTGTACATTCATATATTAAAAATAATATGTTTTGAAATTGTTTTAAATACATTTGTGCCTTGTTGTAAGATCCTAGTAAAATTGTTGTCAAACTAAGGTCGGGACCCATTGTGAGGTCCTAACCAGTAGCTCCCCGAGTTTCCAAAATTTGGGGTGTTACATTCACCTTCACCACCCCGCGGTGAAGGAGGCCGCCCCAGCGGCCTTGATGTCTGTCACCGCCACCGCCCTCGCGGTGACAAGGGGTCGCCCCTGCGGCACGGGCAATCCGCGTCTGCGGCTTTGCCCCAGATCGCGAAGATCTTCTTTCATTTACAGTTCTATCTTGTTCCTATCTTAGAAGATATGATTTTCTTATCGTTGGATGACTTTCCTGAATCTTCTAAACCCTAGAACGTCCTTCCTTTTATCTTTTCTTCCTCTTCCATAAATTCCTTTCTTTCAACTCTTTTTCCCGTTTCTTGCTTACGCTTTCTTCAACCCTTGAGTGTTGCCGCCTTGTTTCCTGTGATCTTGTTGAACGTATAAGTTCTTTTTCCCTTGTTCTTCATCACATTCATGTGTTGTTGCACCTTGCTTCTCTTCTATTTCGTTTCTTCCTTCGTTTTCTCTTTCGTTCTCACCAAGAATCAAGTTTGATCCTTGATTCTAATGGAGCGTTCCGTTGATGATCCTTTGTTGTTCAGAATTCCAATGGTTGAGTTGTGAAGTGTGAAAGTGTTGGAAGAGCAAGCTTTGGCCTTTGTCGTGGTTCTGCTGTCGTCGAGAAGTCGACAAATGCTTCTGTCAAGGATCTGCCTCCGTTTTTGTGAGTTGTTTTCCTTCCTTGCTTTCCTCGTTCATTTACTTGGCTTACCTGGATGTTGTTGACCATTTTTGATCTGTAAGACTAGAGTTTGTGACCCTAGCTTGTGTAGATCCCTTAGAGATCTTGGAGACTTGAAGTTGTAGACTTCTAGCCATCGTTTCGGTTCCTAATTCATGATGCCTTGTTGAGCAGGCTTCCCTTTGCTCCTTTCCTGAGGCTTTTCTGAGTGTTTGTTGAGTGTTGAGATTACCTTCGAGTGAGGTAAGTCCCTTGGACTTACTTAGCTTCATTTTGCGTATTGGTTTGATTGTATTAGTTTGTTTGTGTTGTTTATCATGTTGTAACTAATAACCGGAATAGGATTGACCTTTGTTATACCTTAATTGACCAAAGTGTTTTATAACCAGGTGGTCACCGCTTGCCCAGTTCAGAATGGGGAAATTGGGAGGTGCTCTCGCGACCAGTCCAGCAGATGACAGAAGGATGCATACGTTCTATTCTTGTTGGTGAAAGGGGATGGAGGCGAGATTGTATCGATTCTCGTGTAACAACCATAAGTTGAATTTGTATTGGGATAAACTAATGAAAGATAATGACCGGCTGTTTGTGGGCATGTTGATGTGTTTACTTTACCTTA
Source organism: Fagopyrum homotropicum (assembly GCA_033239125.1). Taxonomy (NCBI): domain Eukaryota; kingdom Viridiplantae; phylum Streptophyta; class Magnoliopsida; order Caryophyllales; family Polygonaceae; genus Fagopyrum; species Fagopyrum homotropicum. Next base: position 129,093,655 of record BSWB01000003.1, read on the forward strand.
TGTGTGCTTGTGCCTTTAGTGTCTTTCTGATATCTAAAATGTTAGCTAACGGTTTATACCGATGTTGTAGATGTTCCTCGGGTTCAGGATGTTGTTGAGTGATCCGGACGGTGTGGTCAACCGGGGTTCCCGTACATTATACTACGGGATCGGGTTTATATTTCTATTGTTGTTTTTCCCTTTGTTTTGAACTCGAATGCGAGTCTTTTACGTTCCCTTGTTTAAACCTTTGATTTTATATTGAGTTTTGGTTTTCATTTGTTTGTGTCCTGTTGTAAGATCCGTTTTGTAATACCCGAAATTTTAATTTTGAGGTTTTCCGAATCAAACCGGAACTCGACCGGTTTGGATCTTTTTTGGGGACTCTTGATACCATAAGTCATATAAATTCTTATTATTTCATGTGGTATAATTATGTAACACACACCTTTTATGCCTATCGTTTTATGTAGGTATTTTTTGTACCTAACGTTACCAAATTATATTCATTATTTTATGTAATGGATGTCACTTCCCTTTTACATAGTTAAGCCTACATAAATTGGCCAAACAAATCTTCTCTTTCATTCCCCCTTATATATGATGATACCTATTTATGTAAAACCTGAAAAAATATTTTCGGAAATTCGATTCGAAGTTTTTTTATCGAACCGGATCGGTCTGACGGGCCTTTGCAGAGTATTTCATTACCACCTCAACGCACCAATAAGCCTGACGGACCCATCAAGCTTGACGGACCCATTAAGCATACGGCCATCAATTTGTGCCTTCAAGAACACCTCCCGCGTAACCTTTTTTTTAGCTTAATACACTTTTTGTTTATATTTAATTATCATTCCAATCCCACAAAATCCTCTTTCCAAACGTAACTGATCTCTTTCCATCGTAACCGATCTTTTCCTCATTCAGCATTCATTAGACCTAGGGAGGACCTGGCCACCGCCTTCTTCGATCTTCCTCCTGTGTAGTTGGCGTCGTCAGACTGCAGCTTCGCCAGACGAGGATTGCAACCATCAAGCAACCATCAAGCAACTCCCTCCTGTGCCCGACACGCAACAGACTGCAGACCCAAGGGATCGGCCACTCTCGCCGATGCGCGAATCCGTCTTGAAAGAGCAGCGTCACCTCCGTCACTCGCCATCGCCGACCTTCGAGGAGTAGCATGTGTTCACTCCTCACCTCAGTACGCCTTCAAGGAGTCGGAGTAGCAGTGTGCACGCCTCACCTCAGTTTGCCTTCGGGGAGTCCAAGCAGCAGCGTTGCAACTTCATCACGCCAGGAGCCTCCTCTCTCATCTCCAGCATTTCAATTGAACCGGGGCGTGGAGATCGACCGAGTTACTTTCCGTCTCGACGGAAGAGGGTTACGTAACCACGTTTCTGCATCTGTCCGTGTGCACTCAAGCGTGGTTGAGAAGATCAGTCGACCCTCAATCCTTACACCAACACAGATCAGAAGAGGTGAGTGTGGTTTTTTCCTCCCTCTCCTTGCCACCCCTTTTCCTCAGTCACTAACGTCGGGAACACAGGGAGACGAACCGGCCAAAGCTAGGTCTTGGAAGGTTGAGTCTGATTTGGTCTAGCATGGGAAGGGGAACACATAGTACAGGTAAACTGACTCTATCCGGATCTGTGTTGCTACATAAAATCATTTCTGCAGTGTAGTTTTGAGAAGTCTCAATCTACCACTCGCCAGTTTCGAACTTGTGACCTGTAGGGTAGTTTTTGTATGGTTTATGAGAGCAGCAGAAATCGAAAGAGGGACCTATGACTTGCTATTTTAATTTCAGAAGTTGGGGTTAAAACTGTTGATTTTAAGCCTATAGTTAGATACTTTAGATCGAACATCCACCGTTCAATATTTGATATGTTACAAGTGGATATAGGTAGTATATGGTATTAAAATTTGAGAACTATTCAACGGACGGATTTGATGTTGTTATGCCTCAAAGTATGGAGGTTGCACATTCTTAGAAATAACTCAGATTTTGACTTAGTATGGAACTTCTGGATTTTGGAAACAACTTTGGAGATTTATATAGAGAGTTTGGTTTAGTGTTTTAGAGAGATCTTTGGCCTAATGATTAGTATGCATATCATAGAAGACTTGGATAATTTCCTTAGAATTTTTATATCTTTATTTAGGCTTCATATCTTGAGCCAAAGTTGGATCCTAGTGACCTTTTGGAAGGTGAGGATAATGTGTAGTTTTCTAGTTTCTACCTAAACTCACTCTTAAGAGTTAGAATATGATATTTAGCCCCAAGGAAGAGTTTAGGCATATATTATGGGATTTTTGGAAGTTTGGGACCAAGGGTAAAATGGTCATTTTTACCTTAGGAGGGTATTTTAGTATTTTCTCTTCTGATAGTATCTTACAACTTAGAAGTCATAGACTTCTTAGTATATGGGAAATGTTTTGATCCACTTGTCTCTTGTGACAGTCAATTGAGTATTCTACGGTTGCTGACCGAATGGAGATTTAAATAGTTGAGATTGATTCAGGTAAGTCCGTTGGGCTTACTTTGCTAGTCTTCTGGATACGAGTGTGAATAATGATAGTTGTGTTTTAATGATGTGTTTGTAATTGTACTTATTATTAATTATCGACCGACCTACATACTTGACCTAAGAGTAACGGGCGGTGGCATTCTGCTCAATTAGCCCGAGGGGGCTGAGGGTTTCTTTAGGGACTAGTCCATACTTGGTTTGCGGGGACGCCACCGGCGGAGGTGTGCCAAACCATCACTAGTTGGATAAGGAACGGAGGCGAGAAATCTTAAGATTTCTCGTGCCACAACTTTAAAAACGGAACTTGGAACGCATTGTGAGGTCCGAGCCCATATCGCTTCGAGTTCCCGGATAGTGGTCTGAGTTTCGTGAAGATGATGATACACGAGTTTCTCCAGCGTCCCCTACTCTACTACAACCCCGATTTGAAGGAAGCAATAAACTTCTAGAATTTTTGGGACATGCAACTACTTGACGAGATGGAGAACAAATTTAAGGGTTCAATAGTAGTTCTAATTTATACAATCCAATGATGGAAGACAGTATTTAGGGACAAATATAAAAAAATATTGTTACACACCCACATCTCATGTTATATTTAGAAAATGTTTATTTTGTCTTTATACTAGCTTAGTATCTATGTCTTGCATGGGTATTTGAAAAATATATATTAATTTTGAGTACATTGATAATATACGTCAATATACGTTGACTATTAATTATCATATAATTATTGATTGTATAATATAAAGACAGTATTTAGGGGTTGAGTCGTATCCAATTATATATTCAACATTCATAATCGCCCCAAGAGATTCGGGGAAATTAAAATTGATTTGATTATCTTCTTATCTTCTACCGATACGGTTTAGAAAAACAAAAAAAATTACCAATTTAATTTTCATAATATATATATATATATATAGATTTAATTTTAACCGACTTTGAAATTCTAAAATAAAAAAATCCATTCAGTAGTTGATAAAAATTGAAATCATTAGTTAAAATAGAAAGGATATTCAGGCAACAAATTACGATCGGATTGATTTCAAAGAGACATGAAACCTTGTATGACTTGTTTAATCTTCAAACCCTCTATTTATACAAATTATCAAACTATCAGCTTTACTTGATAATCGATGTGGGATTAAAAGTATTTACAAATTATCAAACTATCAGCTTTATTTGATAATCGATGTGGGATTAAAAATATTTAGCAACCCACAAAACATTAGGTCAATGACTCACAAAGAAGATATTAATCCATTATAAATAAAAATTATACTTTAAACTCAGCGAAAATGCCAAGAAATGTATGATTTATTTAATCTTCAAAACCGCCTATATATACAAGTTATCAAACTAACAATATTACTTGATAATCGATATGAGATTTAAAATATTTAGCAGCCCACAAAACATTAGGTCAACGACCCACAAAGCAGTAGGTCAACGACCCACAAAGTAGATATTAATCCATTATGAATAAAAATTATACTTCAATTTAGCCAAAAGGCCGAGAAATGTATGATTTGTTTAATCTTCAAACCCTCTATTTATACAAGTTATCAAACTATCAATCTTACTTGATAATCGATATGAGATTGAAAATATTTAGCAAATGACCCACAAAGCAGTAGACCAACGACCCACAAAGCAGTAGGTCAACGACCCACAAAGAAATGTATGATTTGTTTATTTTCAAACCTCTATTTATACAAGTTATCAATGTGGGATTGAAAATATATAGGAACCGACACCATTAGGTCAACGACCCACAAAGACGATATTAATCCGTTATGAATAGAAATTATACTTCAATCAAGAAATATATGATTTGTTTGTTCAAACCCTCTATTTATTTAAGTTATCAAACTATCGGTCTTACTTGATAATCGATGTGGAATTGAAAACAACGACCCACAAAGTAGTAGGTCAACGACCCACAAAGTAGTAGGTCAACGACCCACAAAGCAGTAGGTCAACGACCCACAAAACAAATATTAATATGTTATGAATAAAAATTATACTTCAACTTAGATAAAATGCCAATAAATGTATGAATTGTTTAATCTTCAAACCCTGTATTATACACAATTTATCAAACTATCAGTCTTACTTGATAATCGATGTGGGATAGCAAAATTCCTAAAAATATTTAACGTAAATAGATTGAATTTATAATCCTTCAAAAATAAATTAAGAAAAAATAAAATCTTTCAAAAAAACACTTTGATTTGTTATGTTTGTACAAAAATTTTTTGAAATAATTTGGTTTACTAGGCTTTTTTTAGTTTTGTATTTAGTAAATGTACCCTTTGATAGAAGAGTGTGTAGAGTTTGATAATAAATACAAAAGGTTGGGGTATATTTACTTAATTGAAATATTAAAAAGCCTAGTTACTACTATAGTTTTTTAAAAAGGCCTAGTTATCAAAATTGCCCAATTTTTTTTTGATGATTTGGTTTAAATTCGGTTGATATTATTATAGTTGTTATATATAATTTTAATTTGGTAATTTAAAAAAAAGGGTTTTTTAGTTTTAATTGGGAGAACTCTATTTTGAATTACTTGAATATGGGAGTGCATGTCAATTGTAAAGAACTCTACTTTATTATATATTTATAGTGATATATTGATAAGTTAAAAATTTATATTCGAAATAGAAAATTTATATGATACAAATAAAAATATATAAAAAAAAGTACAACATTAAATATGATAATTTTCATGATTAAAATTCATATTATTGAAAATTTTATTCGAATGAAAAAATAATATTTTTAGTCAGATTTATGCTAATAGAGTCGAAGTAAATTTAAAAAATTATATTAAAAAGTTAATTATAAAGTAAAATGTTAAGTACTCGAGTTGTTAAAAAAATCGATATGTTTTATGAATAAAAAAAAGAGATAGGTTAAATTTGTTAAAAATATATGATAGGTAGTTAGTTTTAAAAAATTTATATACATAATTTTTTAAAAAAATTTAGTGGCTTTTAGAGAGAGCTAGATTTTAAAATACTAACACAGTAAAGCGCCACGTTAGCGGTTAAGTACTCTACTTTAGTATATTTATACTGATTTGTATATGTGCGGTGAAATTATAATCTTTTCAAATTGGTGTAATTATAATCTCTTTAATTTATTTCATCTCCCATAGAATTGAGTTTTTAAATTGAAAGACTTTGGTAAAATAGACTCTTTTTTATGCCCATTATTCGTAGACCACTCTAATTTTTACACTCTAAATGACTTACCACTATTACTCTAGTAGGAGTACTAGTTTATGTGTTTATGACATGAGACTACCTAATATATCAATATTTATAAAATTCTTAATTAGTGATTTTGACTTTTTTTTTTATGTAGTGTATGAATATTTGCTTTGAAATATGAGGATTTAGATAATAATATTTATTATTGTAATATGTTTTCGGTCTATGTAGATATATTCTATATGATATCTCCGTGAGATGTTTCTCATCATTGTAAGATATTGTTGTAGTAATGACCGCATGTTAAAGATGTAATATTTGTTTTTTATAATAATTATTTTTTCAGCTATTTTGAATGTTTTATAACTTGTGAGACAATTTATTTCATAAGACAATATAATATTATTAAGAAACGTTATCTTTTCTAGACAATCCTCAATCATTAATTGAGAAAATAAAATTAGAAAAAATTATGAAATAAGTAATAATTAAAATAATGTTTCAAGTGGTGGCCTTTTTCTTTTCCATTCCAATCGTGCACCTCCTTAAAAATGGAAAGCTTCACTGAATTGTCTCACAATCACATTACATCCATGGTTGGAATGAAGACAAACCGATCACTAATTAAGGAAATTTCATATATCCCTCAATTTTCCCCTTTAAAAGCCATCTTCATCATAGTTGCAAATCGTCCTAGGCTCCAAACCTCAAATAAAAGGAGCCTAAGACCTCAAATTTAACCGGAAAATTCGATCCCATCACAAAATTCGTGTTTTTTGGGTTCGAATTTCCGATTCACCACTGGAACCCTAACCCCCAATTGCTTCCCGTTTCAAACGCCCCTCACCAAAGTTTGAAAATCGAAGCAATTGGAGGGGTCGGTTCATATAAATAGTATTACAGAAATAAGTTCAAATAACCCTAATTTTTGTACAATGGATGTGAATGCACCAGACTATGTTAATCCAATACCACTATGGAAAACTATAGTGATAGCATCTATACCAGCAAGTATTCAATTTGGTGGGTCCCTACTTGCCCTTGTGGTCCCGTATGTCCAACTTTTAGGGGTCCCACATTCTTGGGCCTCAATCATATGGCTTTGCGGCCCAATATCAGGGCTCATAGTCCAGCCCACTGTGGGTTACGCCAGCGACAAATGCACAGGTCGATTAGGGAGGCGTAAGCCATTTATAGTCGCTGGTATTACCTCAATAGTCACTGCAGCATTCCTCATCAGCTTTGCATTGGAGGTTGGTGTCTATCTTGGCGATTCCGTCCACGACCCCGTCAAACCTAAATCTATCGCTATTTTCATCACCGGTTTCATGTTACTAGACGTTGGCATGAACATGTCCGAGGTGACTAGTGACTTACTTTTTCTCTTATTGTCAATTGGTTTTATTTATCATTTTGTTATTACAGGGTCCGGTGAGAGCCTTCTTGGCTGACCTGTCGTGCGGGGACCACAACCGTATAAGATTAGCCAATGCTATATTTCCCTTCTTTATGGCTGTGGGTAACATTCTTGGGTATGCAGTAAGCTCCAATGGAAAGCTCTATAAACACCTCCCTTTCACTCACAACGAAGTTTGCGACCCGTTTTGCGCAAATCTCAAGAGTTGTTTCCTCATAGAAGTCGTCTTCCTAATATGCCTCTCGACCTTCTCCCTCACCCTTGTCCGTGAGCCCGACACCTACCCATCCCAACCCATTAACCAAGAATCCTTCTTCGTCCAAGTGAAAACCGCGATATCAAGCCTAGGCAGACCCACTTGGCTACTCTATCTAGTAACGGCTCTTACCTGGCTAGCCTGGTTCCCGTACATTTTATACAACACCGATTGGGTTGGTAGAGAGGTTTACGGAGGAGACGTCAAGGGGACAACACAACAAAAAGAGTTGTATTACGCCGGCGTGCATTCCGGTTCATTAGGGTTGATGTTGGCCGCGACTTCTCTTGCGATAATGTCATTGCTTGTCGACCCTTTATCACGGGCTCTTGGAGGAGCTCGTAAGCTATGGGGTGTCGGGAATATATTGTTATCCCTTGCATTGCTCTCCACCGTCTTGATCAGTAAAATGGCTGCCGAATCTAGGAATCATATGCCTCCGGGATCACTTCCGACCAACGACGTCAAGTCGGCCGCCTTGTGCTTCTTCACCATCATGGGTATTCCCGAGGCGGTCATTTTTAGTGTCCCTTACGCTCTAGCGGCGATTTATTCCTCGGAGTCTGACGCTGGACACGGTAAATGACATAATATATATACATACGTAGTTACGTACGTTCATGCGTGTTAGTGATGACATGTAATTTTGCATGCAGGGTTTTCGATAGGTCTTTTGAACATAGCGATGGTGATACCACAGATAATTGTATCGTTGACCAGTGGACTTTGGGATTCGTTGTTTGGGGGTGGAAACCTTCCATCCTTCGGAGTTGGAGCCGTCGTAGCTTTTATCAGTGGAATTTTTGCATTATGTGTACTTCCTTCAACCAGCTCCAATGCTTGATTAGGAATGGAGTTTTGCCTATGCTCCTCTCATAGATTATATTTTGTGGTTGACCATCACTCGCAAGGATTTGTTTGTGTAACACTATTCCATTATACCTACTCAAATCCATTATTCACCTTCAATATTTAATGTACTTAATATCTATTCACATTCCACCTAGTGGCGGCCACATGATTTCTAAAGGGTGGGGCAAAAACGTTACACTATAGGCGCAGTCTATAACTACACCTCTTTATCTTTTTTTTTTTTCAAAAACGTTAGTTATAGTCGCTATTTGTGTTTTTATTATCTTTATTTCGGATATTAAAATGTTGTCCTCGACAACGCGTTTTACAAATAAGAGCGCGGTTTAAGACCGGGCTTCTACTCCGAACCACAAATCTCGTGCATTTTGGTGAATTATTTTACTCCGAGCCTAAAACGGGAAATTCTTTGAAATTTCGTTCAGTTCGGCGAAAGATCTCAAAAAATATTTAAATATAACACAATAATAATGATATTTCTAAAATAATAAATCATAGGAAATAATTTCATTAACGATTGGTAATTGTCGTTTTAGTATCCCATGTGAAACAATTTAAAAAATAATTTTAACGGGATTATCTCTAGCTTTAAGAGCGTACAATGTACACTAAGTTGTAAAGTGAAACCAAAACAAAAGGAAGAAAAGGTATAAAGAGAAAATCATGATTCTTCGTTGAATCGAGAGCATACGTATGTATATCTTTTTCAAACGAAGAAAAACAGTAATAATGATAATAATAGAGAATTTTCTATTTTTCAAATAAAATATTGATGGTTTTATACTTTATTAACTTGAAAAATGAGTATTCATTTCATATATTATAAAACTCTACATGTGAAAAAAAGTTGGGCTAATTAGGTAACTAGGCTTTTTTTTTAATTGTACACTAACTAGGCTTTTTTCAGTTTTTCAATTAGTAAATGTACCCCAAATTTTTTTTAACCGTGGAAACCCTAGTTTTGAATTCCTCCGCCTCCTTCAACTCTCCCTTCGTTTGCATATCCTTCAATTTCTTCCGATTCCATTCCAGCTTTCCGTAGAGGTTCTTCAGCTCTCCCTTCTTCATCTCTCCCGGCGGCCGGTGGTCCCCTGGGCCTAACGCCGACCCTCCCCTCCCTCTCCCCTGGCGGAATCCTCATCGATACGACGACCTCCGATCCCGGCGGCTGGTTCATTTTAGCAAACCGAAACACAACCGAATAAGATGAGGAATGAGAGCCTGGAGACTTGAGGGGGACTGTAGTCTGGAGATGTACCAATAACAGACCGAATATGAGTCGAGTCGTGACTTGGAGGCTGCAAATGAAACAAATGGCAGAACAAATTGTTGTGTATACTGTATGTTGATGATACAGAGCAGTCAAGGCAAGCTAGGAGGAGGAAGAGAGGGCTTGGTTACAGCCTGAGCTCGCTCGTCGCCTAAAAACGCTGCTGGTTTGTACCCCGCATTCATCATTCTGGTTTCTCGTGATTGTGTGGTTTGTACGTTGGCACACCCTGCATTCATCATTCTTTTGTTTTTTTGTTTTTGGGGGGGGGGGGGGGTCTTGTGCTGTGCGGTTTGTACCCCGCATTCATCATTCTGGTTTCTTGTGACTGTGTGGTTTGTACGTTGGCACACCCTGCATTCATCATTCTTTTGTTTTTTTGTTTTTTTTTTTTGGGGGGGGGTCTTGTGTTGTGCGGTTTGTACGTTGGCACTGCAGCAATGGTTGTAGCCCTGCATTCATCATTCTTTTGGTTTTTTATTTTGTGTTGTGTGGTTTGTACGAATGTGTGATACATCTCGTTGCTTGTTTTGGTGTTCTGGTTTCTGGTATGAAATTTATACCAAAAAAACTCATACCAGAATTTTCTGGTATGTAAAATTCTTACCAGAAAATTTTGTTATGAGTTTTTTGGTATGAAAAATTTCTGGTATGTAGTTTTATGGTATGTAATTTTATGGTATGAAAATTCGGTGTAACAAAATTCTGGTATGACAAAATATAATTTTATGGTATGTAACTTTATGGTATGAAAATCTAGTGTAAAAAATTCTGGTATGATAAAATGTAATTTTATGGTATGTAATTTTATGGTATGAAACTTCTAGTATGAAATTTATGGTATGAAATTTTTGGTATGAAATTTCTGGTATTTAAATTATGGTATGAAAAATTATGGTATGAAAAATTATGGTATGAAATTTCTGGTATGAAATTTCTGGTACGAACTTTTCGTATGATAATTTCTGGTATGAAATTTCTGGTATGAAATTTATGGTATGAAATTTATGGTATGAAATTTATGGTATGAAATTTCTGGTATAAAAATTCTGGTATGTGAAATTCTGGTATGAGAAATTCCGGTATGAGAAATTTAGTCCAGAAAATAAAAAAGAAATAATAAAAAAAACAAGAAAAATAATAAATAAAAAAAACAAATTCAGTAATTAAAAATTAAAACTTATACTTATATAACACATAACAAACATCATTTATTCCTTTCTTTTTAAATAGAAGGGTTAATAATTTTTACCTACTATTAAATGAAAGTGGTAAAAAATTTGGGGTACACTTTCTTAAACAAAAACTCAAAAAAGCCTAGTATGTCAAATTCTCCCAAAAAAGTTTTATTTTTATGATTTGATGAAAAGCACTTAAAACTATCTTTTGATTATAAAATTATCTATATATTTTTATTTTTGTATCCAAATCTTATAATCAATTTTTTTTTGGAGGGTGGCACAGCTGCCCCACCTTGCACCACCCAAGGGCCACCCATGATTCCACCTGCTATTAGGCTACTAGCACCCGCATTACACACACGAGTCAATTCTGTTTTATTTATCGTTAAATGTTCGCACATTATTTATTGTCTAGAAATATATATATATATATATGATGCTCGGTTAGTCATGAGTTTGCTCGATTAGTTTATAGGCAAATATGATGTCATAACTAACTCTCTCTTTTTTTTTTGCCAAGGGAAATCATAACATTTACTTAGCAACATATCTTCATACAAAATAAAATGAAAAGAAGGATCTAACTCTATACAATTGAAATAACAATAAGGCACATGGGGATAAAGATGTGCAAGATAGTCTATTGCTTTATTGTCATTACTTCGAACATGAGTCCAAGAACACTTCTCAAATATTTCTACTAAACCAATTATCCTTTCCACAATCCGACCTGTCATGGTACGCAGATGGTCATTCCTCATTATCTTGTTAATCAAATTCCAACAATCACACTCAAAAGTCCCTCTCAAGAGGCCAAATTGTAACATCATCTCCATAGAAACAAAAAGATATTCAACCTAGCTCGGCCACCTCCACATCCAGCGCCAATTGAATCCTCTTTGCACCAACCAAATATACAACTCCCTCATGATCACGACCCACATACCCAAATCCCGTCACTCCATCCGTATCAACAATAATGTCACAATTGATCTTGGTCATACCATCCTCCGGAGGGCACCATCTATTACATCATATCCCTCATAGTTTCCTACATCCTTGAAGATTCTAGACTACTACTTGTAACTCTTGCATTTCTGAAATTCTAGAAAGCCTCCATGCTCAAATTAACAACCCTAAAGTGATCGATCATTTCTAGCTCCTTCAATCAACCGTCCATTCCGTGCTCACCAAATTTCTGAAGAAGGGTAGCCCAATCTTGTTATATACACAAATCATGATATTTTAAGATAAAATTATCCCAAAATAAGATAAACCCTCATCTCCTACCCGCCCCAAGAATAGGGTTCCTACTAGACCAAATATGTTGTGCCATCAAACACCCGCATAAAACACGCATCATATGTAAGACCCCAATTTTGTCTTAACCGCCCCCGCGGTGAAGAAGGCTGCCCCTGCGGCTGAAGTGATCCGTCCCTGCGGATTTACGACAGATCGTGCCCGATCTGTTTTTATTCGTTTCATCTTCTTTCCATAGAAGATCCGATCTTCTATCTTATGGGTCGGTTTCCTTATCTTCTTTTTAACCCTATATGTCCTTCCTTCTATCTTTCCAATCCTTCTCTATATATTCCCGCCTTTTCCTCCTTTTTCCCGTTTCTTGCATTCGTCTTCAACCCTGAGAGCTGCAGCCGTTTCCTTGCTTCCCTGTGATCTTGCTGAATGTGTAAGTTCATCATTCTTTGTTCTTCCTTACGTTCAAGTACTGCAACATGCTTCCTTCTTTCTTTTTGTTTTCTTCTTCTTCTCTCCTTTTCTTCTCCTCCAAGAATCAAGTTTGAACCTTGATTCTTGTTGGCTTCTTGTTATTGATGTATCGTTGTTCTCAGGCTCTTTGGAGTTGAGTCTTGACGTGTTGGAATCAAAGGTTCGGGCTTTGGTATCCCTTGCTATGAGTTCTATCAAAGAGAAAGCCGACAACGCTTTCTGTCACGCAGCCGCCCCTGCGCCTGCACATCCCCGCCCCCACGGCCATCCGCCCCTGCGCCTTGGCCAGCCGCCCCTGCGGTTTCTTCTGCAGTAACTCCCGTTCTTGTGAGTTGCTTCCTTCCTGGCTTTCCTCGTTCCTTTCCTGACTTCTTATGATTGTTCCTTGCCCCCTAAGTATGCGTTAAGACTAAGGTTGAGCCCTTAGCTTGTGGAGACCTCTTAGAGATCATTGAGCCTAGAAGTTATAGACTTCTAGCAACCGTTTCGTTCCTGATTCGTGATGCTTGTGTGAACATGCTTTCCTTACTCCTTTCGTGAAGAAAACTGAGTTATTCCTGAGTTGTTGTTGAGTTTGAGGTAAGTCCCTTGGACTTACTTAGCTTCATTCCGTGTATTGGTTTGAGTGTTTTGGCTTGTTTGTGTTATCATGTTTATAACGGATAACCGGAATAGGATTCACCCTTTATGACCTTAAATGGCCCAAGTGTATTATAACCGGACAGTGACCACTTGTCTAGTTTTTTCAGGAGACTAGAATGTGTTCTTGCAACCCAGACATGTAGGTAACGGATAGTACTGATCTATTCCTATTGGTAGACGGAAGCGGAGGCGAGTTTTGGAAGATTCTCGTGTGACTAAAAGAAGTTGAATTAGTAATGGATAACTTAATGAAAGATAATAACCGGTTATGTGCAAGCATGCTATGTATTTCCTTTACCTTATGTGTGTTTGTGCCTTTACGGTCTTGCTAGTATCTAGAATGTTAGCTAACGGTTTATATAGGTCGTTGTAGATGTTCCGCAGGTTCAGGATGCTGCTGAGTGATCCGGATGGTGTGGTCAACCGGGGTTCCCGTACACTATAGGACGGGATAGGGTTTATTTTTTATTGTTGTTTTTCCCTTTTATTTTGAACTCGGTTGCGAGTCTTTTACGCTTTCCTTTGTTTAAACCTTTGGTTTTATATGAAGTTTTCGTTTTTATTCGTCTGTGCCTTGTTGTAAGATCCGTTTGTTGTTGCTACTTTGAGAGTCGGGACTCATTGTGCGGTCCTAGCCCGTAGCGCTTCGAGTTCCCAGAACTTGGGGTGTTACAATATGGTATCAGAGCTCTAGGTTGGCAACAATGACACTCGAAATCTTCTAAAAGGTCGGATGGATAAATAAATAGAACCCGCAAGGGGTCTAACGTTTTCAAAAGGGGGTTTTTATTATAAACTTGTCGGTTTGGGATAGATGTACGGGCGACCACCTCTACCTCAGCGGATCTCAGCAGTGTAATTTCTTATATGTTGGCCTTTATATGTGCTTTTCCTTGGATTTTGCTTTAGCTGTAGCGTGGCCTTATATCTATATATAGTCTTATATCTATCCTTATAGCAGATGATACGCACAAGAGCTACCGCTGCTAAAGGCCGAGGAAGGGGTCGACCACCACTTCCACCTACCGTCCGTGGACGAGGACGTGCAGGAAGACCTCCACTAGCTAGAGGTCGGGTTCAGGCCCCAGTTGCTGATCCGCCTATCGTTGAGGCGTTTTCTAAAGACGTTGTTGAAAGTGTTGTTTTTGAGGTCGAGTAAATATAGCACAAACGTTACTGAAGGATCAAGCTCATTTTTGGTGGAGGACCGTTCGCAGTAAGGTCACCAGTTATGAGTAGATGAAGACGGCGATCAGAGATCGATACTGCCCTGTAGCTATAGGAGAGACCGCCTTCAGGATTTCCTTGAGGCTGGATTCGAGGATTTGCCTATTGTTGAGATCATCAGCAGGTTTCAGGATGAGTTGTCTTTGCTGGGTCCGTCTACACCACCTAAGGATCATCATGTTTACCTTTTCTCTCGGAGGTTAAGAGAGTCGACACGCTCTTATCTTGTTGGTTTCCGTTGTGATTCTTTGACGGACTATCAAGATAGAGCTTCTGCTTATGAGAGAGACCGACCGGGTCAGAGGAGAGCTTCTTAGACAGGAGGTCCTGAGAAGAGACAGAAGACTGGATCAACCAGTGTTGGAGCTGGAGCAGCTGGTTTTGGGCGTAGTCAGACGCCGGGACGTTCTGGTTTCTAGCAGAGTTTTGACAGAGGACGACAGTGTCATAACTGCGGAGGTGTAGGACACATCCGAACTGATTGCAAAAAGCTAGCAATGACTTGCTTTTCTTGTGGCGAGCCCGAACACAAAGTTGCGTTTTGCCGCCAGGGCAAGGCGCCATCACAGCAGGGTTCTTCACCTGCCAATGTTGCTGGAGGAGGATAGAGATCTCAGTATCAGCAGCAGCAGAAGAGAGTTTCTAGTTCTACCACTCCTCAGGGTTCCACACCGGGACATGGGATAGGTAGAGGACGTGTTGGTGGATCTGCAGATACCAGAGATGCATCAATCAGTGTGTATGAGTTGAGGAGTGTTGTAGAGCCGACAGCGCCAGCAACCATAGGTACCATTCATATTAATGGTTTTCGTGTTAGAGTTCTTTTCTATACCAGTGCTACACATTCTTTTATATCTAATGCATACGTAGATAGATTGGCCTTAGTTACTGTAGAACGTAGACCCTTCTTTATAGGATTACCCAATGGGGATAAGATTCGAGGTACACGAGAGGTTCGCAAATTGCCCTATTAGATTGGGAGGTCGCGATTGGCCAACTGACTTCTTCGTTATGTACTTAGTACATGAAGAAGTTATTCTGGGTATGGATTGGATTGGATGGATCGACATCGAGCAAATCTGAACATCGCTAAGTGCGAGTTTTGGATGTCCGAGGTAGAATTCCTTCGTCACATCGTTTCAGCTGAAGGGATCAAGGTAGATCCGGCTAAGATCGAGTTAATAGCATCTTGGCCGCCACCTAAGAACGTCAAGGAAGTACGCAACTTCTTAGGATTGACGGGCTACTACCGGAGTTTTGTTGAGGGTTTTTCAGTTATTGCCCGACCGTTCACTTTCTTGCTGAGGAAGTCTACGAGGTTCGTATGGTCCGAGCCGTGCATGCAGAGCTACGAGGAGCTGAAGAAGAGGTTGACCTCTGCTCCTATCCTAGCTAAGCCAGGCGGAATTGAGGACTTTGTAGTTTACAACGATGCATCCAAGTTGGGCTTGTGATGTGTTCAGATGTAGAGGGGTAAGGTGATTGCTTACGCGTCTAGACAACTAAAGACGTACGAGGAGAATTACCCTACCCATGAACTTGAGTTGGCTGCTGTGATTCATGCTTTGAAGATTTGGAGACATTATTAGTACGGAGATACGTGTCAGATATTCACATACCATAAAAGTTTGAAGTATATATTTACTAAGCGGGAGTTGAATAACCGTCAGCGCAGATGGTTGGAGTTAATCAAGGACTTCGACCTTGAGATCTTATACCACCCTGGGAGGGAAAATGTGGTAGCTGATGCCCTTAGTAGGAAGACTCCCCGGGAGATGGCGATCGCTAGGCTCACAGCTCAGCCACAGTTACAGCAAGATCTTGCATGGCTAGAGATGGATATCCACTTTCCGGATTCCAACAACTAGTTGTCTGCCTTGGAGATAGTACCTGATCTGTTGGCTGAGATCCGACAGAAGAAGGAGAGTTGCCCAGCTTTGACACAGATCCGTGACAAGATGTCTCAAGGAGAGGTGCCGCAGTTTGCAGTTGGTGCTGACGGAGTTTTGAGACACCATGAGCGTATTTGTGTGCCTTCAGATCGAGAGTTGAGACAGATGATCCTTCATAAGGCTCACTCTTCATATTACCCAGTGTACCCCGGTGCGAGTAAGATGTATTAGGATATCAGATGCTCTTTTTGGTGGGGAGGTTTGAAGCTAGACGTCATGAGATATGTAGCTCAGTGTGCGACCTGTCATTAGGTCAAGATCGAGTATCATAGACCAGGAGGCGAGCTACACCCACTTCCCGTTCCTTAGTGGAAGTGCGAGGACATCTCTATGGATTTTGTTACAGGTTTGAGACCGAGTCGAGGTTTTGATGCTATCTAGGTGATAGTATATCGACTGGCGAAGACCACACGTTTCATTCCGATCAAGGAAATGTGGCCGGTGAGTCGATTGGCAGAGGAGTTCACTAGACAGATAGTGAGACTTCATGAAGTACCTAAGACTATAGTCTTTGATAAAGACAGACAATTCACATCCAGATTCTGGCAGCAGGTTCATGCCGCACTAGGTACGAGTCTACAGTTCATGACTTCTTATCATCCTTAGAACGATGGTCAGTCCGAGCGGACCATCCAGACTCTGAAGGACATGTTGAGAGGCTGCGTGTTAGACTGGGGACAAGTGTGGTCAAATCACCTTCCCTTAGTGGAGTTTTCGTATAACAACAGTTGACACACATCGACCAGGATGGCTTCTTATGAGGCTTTATACGGACAGAGATGCCATACACCGTTGTGTTGGGACGAGCCTAGTAGTGCGAGCGGAGTAGCACCTGAGCAGACACAAGATGACATGACTCGAGTAGCAGTGATCCGAAAGCGGATGTTGGCAGCACAGAGTCAACAAAAGTCTTATATAGATAAGAGGCGCAGACCTCTGGAGTTCAGAGTTGGAACTTAGGTTTGGTTGAGAGTATCCCCGACACGAGGCATCAGACTTTTTGGTGTCAAGGGGAAATTGAACCCCAGATATGTTGGACCGTTTTACATTCTTGAGCGAGTTGGAGAGGCAACATACAGACTTTCTTTTCCACCGAGACTCGAGGGTGTTCACCCGGTCTTCCATGTGTCTCGGTTACGGGAGTACATACCATACCCGAGACACATCGTCAGTCACAAGGACCTAGTGATCGAGCCAAACCACACGTTTGTAGAGCACCCGGTGGTTGTCTTGGAGCGTAGTACGAGATGCTTGGGTTCGAAGGACATACCGATGATGAAGATTCAGTGGTCGATGCGAGGAGCTGATGAGGTGACTTGGGAGGCAGAGGATAGTATCCAGAGGAACTATCCGGAGTTTTACATTGAGTTGGATGCACCTTTATTCGTTTTGTTTCAATTTTCCCTGCGCTGCGTATGCTTTTTGTGACGTTTTGAGTTACGTGCCCCGAGTGGGAATATATGAGTTCAGTTTTGTTTCTGTGTGTTGTTGTGATCGTTGGGCTTTTGCAAGTTTCGGGACGAAACCGTTTTGTCTGAACAAGCTTTCCTTGCTCCTTGCCCCCTGAGTATGTTGTAAGACTAAGGTTGAGCCCTTAGCTTGTGGAGATCTCTTAGAGATCATTGAGCCTAGAAGTTATAGACTTCTAGCAACCGTTTTGTCTGAACAGGCTTTCCTTGCTCCTTTCCTAAGGGAAACTGAGTTGTTCCTGAGTTGTTTCTGAGTTTTGATTACCTTCGAGTGAGGTAAGTCCCTTGGACTTACTTAGCTTCATTCCGTATATTGGTTTGAGTGTTTTGGATTGTTTGTGTTGCTTATCATGTTTATAACGGATAATTGGAATATGATTCACCATTTATGACCTTAACTGTCCCAAGTGTATTATAACCGGGCGGTGACCGCTTGTCCAGTTTTTCAGGAGACTAGAATGTGCTGTTGCAACCCAGGCCCGTAGGTAACGGATAATACTGATCTATCCTATTTGTAGACAAAAGCGGAGGCGAGTTTCGTGAGATTCTCGTGTGACAAAAGAAGTTGAATTAGTAATGGATAACTTAATGAAAGATCCGTTTGTGTGCAAGCATGCTATGTGTTTCCTTTACCTTATGTGTGTGCCTTTACGCTCTTGCTAGTATCTAGAATGTTAGCTAACGGTTTATACCATCGTTGTAGATGTTCCGCATGTTCAGGATGCTGCTGAGTGATCCGGATGGTATGGTCGGCCGGGGTTCCCGTACACTATAGGACGGGATAGGGTTTATTTTTTGTTGTTGTTTTCCCTTTTGTTTTGAACTCGGCTGCGAGTCTTTTACGCTTTCCTTTGTTTAAACCTTTGGTTTTACATGGAGTTTTGGTTTTTATTCGTGCATGCCTTGTTGTAAGATCCGTTTGTTGTTGCTACTCTGAGAGTCGGGACCAATTGTGCGGTCCTAGCCCGTAGTGCTTCGAGTTCCCAGAACTTGGGGTGTTACAATATGGTATCCGAGCTCTAAGTTGGCAACAATGGCACTCGAAATCTTCTAAAGGTCGGATGGATAAATAAATAATAACTGTTCGCTCCAAAAGGTGTGTGCAAGCTTTAAATTTGTAACCCAAGAAGTATGCTTGAACAAAGATGCGAACCCGCAGTGTACGGGTCAACTGTAATAAAAAGCAAGAATTCCAGGGGTCGATCACAGGGATTTAGGTGAAACAAAGCACAAAATAGGTTGTCAAGTATTGCAATTAACCTAAAGCAATTAAAGTAATCAAAGATGATGTAAAAGTCAAGTAAGGGGAAATGCGGATTCTAGGGATTAAAGCATCTAGTTGTGGTTCCGACTCAAGATCTCAATGGATAACACGGACAAAGCTGAGGTTTGCAAAGGGAAGGTGTTTCTAAAGTGGGAATAGATTACCGGGTAAGTCTCACTACTCACTATCCAAAACCAAAGCTCCTATTATCGGGTAAGTCTCAAGGTACTAAGGAAAGAACTATAATCTCAAACCAACACACCAACTAAGGGAATAGAATCAACCTTTACCGGGTAAATCTCAGGATAACTTACAAAGATGGAATGAAGACACACTCAAACCCCAATAAAGGATAAACCTTTATTACCTACACTTGTGATCATGGGTAAACAAACAAAGGAATCACCGGGTAAGTCTCATCCTAGGCTTGCATTGTAGCAGGAAAGGTGTAATAAGGATAGGATTTGGCAAACTAGAACACTTAACTCTCAGTTTCGGATCAGGAAAGGTTCACCTCGTTTTGTTTATGTACCATCTCGGTCGAGATGTTCGTCGACTGAGCAAGGTGTTCTAGGGTTAAGGTAAAGACTCAAGCTTTCAGGCTCCTACTGGGATTAAGATCATTCTATCATCGTCTTCCCCACAACTTTCTGCCAATCACCCTAGAATCGCATAAGAAACTTAGCCAATAATCATCATGATAACAATAATCAATTTAATGGAAAAGGAATCAATTTTCGAACAAGAAAACCTTAAGAAAAAGGTCTTAATAACTGAATCAAATAACGACAAATCAACGTTCCTTAAATGACAAAAACAATTAAGACAACAAACTAAAAGGGAATCTAAGAAAGTCTTACAAACTCCCTCAAAAGCTAACTCCAAACTATGAATCCTTCCTTCCTTGATCTTCAATCCTTCAATCCTTCCTTCAAACTTCCAGAAATTCCTTTGATCCGACTATATCAAGATGACTGAATTGTGGAAAATCCAACCATTTTTATAGGAGAATTATCTTCCAAAGATAATAATATCTTAAAAAGATTATTTCCTATAAAATATATCCATATCTCTAAAATAGATCTCCCAAAAATAATATCTTCCTTCCAGAAATCCAGCTCAAAAATACAAGATATCTTCTTTCCAAAAATAAAAGATTTCAGCCAAAAATAAAGATCTCGCCGACGGCAGGGTGTTCACCTCGGTCAGGACGCTCCTCAAAATCACCTCGGTCGACTTGGTACTGTAGCTGACCGAGGTGAGTCTCAACTGAATGTGAAATCTCTCAAATCTGGTCCAAAATAAATCTTCTTCATCATTTCCATGCTTCCTGAGTTCTTCCTTAAGCTCCAGAATGTAGCTCCAATGACTCCTTAGCTCCATTTTAGTCCAAAACGTGCCATTTTACCTACGATTACAACGAAATTAGGTGTAGACCTAGATTCCCTTAAAGGTAGATAAAACAACAAGATAATTACATAATATACATCCATACATGCAGATTATTGAAGATAAAAAGTCTAAACAAGTCCCAAAATATAGACTATAATACATGCTAACAATAACCTTAGGTTACATCTTAATAGCCAATATTTTCTTCCAAATACCATCTCTACTTCCCTCCAAAGATTCAGCCTTCTCCTCCCCACAAAAGCCCTGGCTAAAACCATATGATAGGCGTTAATGAGAGCTAATCCAAGGAATGATCGAACATGCCCGATGGTTGTTGGTGTAGGCCATTCTTGAATTGCTTTGATCTTCTCTTCATCCACTTTTAGACCTCTTGTACTCACTACAAATCCAAGGAAAATAATTTGATTAGTACTAAACTCACATTTCTTAAAGTTAGCATATAAAGATTCATTTCTAAGAGTTAGTAGTACTTCCCTCAAGTGTTCATCATGCTCCTCAAGTGATTCGCTATAGATGAGAATGTCATCAAAGTAGACAACCACAAACTTCCCAATCAAGTGACGTAAGACATGATTCATCAACCTCACGAAGGTAGTAGAAGCGTTAGTCAAACCAAATGGCATAACCAACCGCTCATATAGAACAAACTTAGTCTTGAACGCCGTCTTTCATTCGTCTTCTTCCCGCATCCGGATCTGATGGTATCCATTCTTAAGATCAATATTTGAAAACAAACTAGATCCACTAAGCTCATCTAGCACATCATCCAAACAAAGTAGATCCACTAAGCTCATCTAGCAAGATATGGTGCGGAAATGAAAAAGATCGACACGGTGATATGTTTACGAAGTTCGGCTCTAACAACCTACTCTCCGTCCTAGGGTTTACCCGTAGGATCTAACTATCTATTATCAGATTCAAAGAGTCCTAGATACAACCTTGAAGAAATCCCCTTCTTCTCTCACTATAGCCAATGTTACGATCTAGTTCCAACTCTTAACCTAGCTATAATAGCCTAGTTACTTCGCAAAGTAACACACACTCGAGTATAACACTCTCTAGATATTTCAATAAAGCTCTCTTGTTTTTCTCTCTTTAGGGAATAAAGCTTTTGTAAACTAAGAGGAAGAAAAACTTCTTAGAACGAACAAAGATGTTTTGGATCGCTTGAAGACTTTTGATATTTCCGTGTAAGCTTGTTGTACTTCTTCTTCAATCGACATCTTCATTTATAGTCTTCGATGGAGACGTCTTATAGTTGTTGAGAAGATGACTGTTGTTGATGCTTCTTCTTCTCCATAGAAAACGCTTCTTGGTTGAGATGAGATAACCATTGTAGATATTCCTTATCTTCTTCATCTCCTTAACGCACGTTAATTCTTCTTCACCGTAATCTTCTCTTGAATTATGCTGTTGAAGATCTTGTCGTTCAAGCATCGAGATCTTCTGGTTTGTTGAGAATCTTTGGCTGAGGATCTTCGATATCTTTTAAGATCCATTGAGAAGAAATCTTGCGTCAAGTTGGATAAGATCTTTGCAAGATCTTTTTTGTTGAACTGAATCTATTGGTTGAGATCTTCTTGTTGGTCAAATCTTCTTGAAAGATCTTCTCTTGATCCTTGGTAGATTTGGTTGTTGAGATTGAATCTTGAATTTCAAAATCCTTCCAGCCTTCATATCTTTTTGAATCTTGTTTCAAGGCTTCGGATTTGATCCCTTGAAATGGTTTTCAAGGCCTCCGTGTTGAACCTTTGAAATGATTTCCAATCTCTACATATGTCCTTTGTATCAATTTTCAAGGCCTCCATTCATCCCTTGAAATGCATTCCAAGTCCTGCATACATTTGACAAACACAAAAACAAACTAAGCAAACTAGAAATAAAATCGATATTTGTTAGTATAATAACCGCTTATTTGTGTTAAGTCTTCCACCATCACATATGCATATATATAATTAAGGTGGAGTTTTCAGAAGTGAAGCTCTTGGAATCAAATTAGTTTGGTACAATTCCTCGAAAATATGGGAGTCCTGCAGGAATCTCATATGGAAAGACGTCACAAAACTCATCCAAAAGAGTTAGAATGGTTTTGGGTAAAGTAGTCTTGATTTCATTACTTAAAGTCATAAGACTTTTACATAAACTCATAAGAACAAAATCCAAAGAAATATATTCATCATAAACTCCCTTTTGGATGTTAGAAAAACTCGGTTAGTCTCAGCAAAAGGAGTCTCGGTGCAAATCTCGGGCGAGATTTCATCACTAGGGCGAGATTCTGTTGAAGAACAAGCTATGTTTCTAGAACAAGAATATCTTGCACTGGGTTGAGATTTATCATTTCTCGGCCGAGATTTGGATGAACTGGCTGAGATTTCTTCATTGGAATGTGTTTCTCGTTCCTCTTGCTTGTCGGGATCTTGTTCCTTGTGTTTCTTTTTCTTCTCATAGCTCTCAATAATCTATAAGGATGTCATAGGTTTTAAGGTTAGTGGTTGTCCCTTATATTCAAGAGAATGTCTGTTAGTACATGCTTGACTCTTCTATCAAGTTGTCATGGATGTCCTAATAGAATATGGCATGCTTGGATGGCACACTATCACAAGTAATGGTATCCTCATAATTACCTAAGGTGATGGCAACATGCGCTTGCCTATTAACCTTCAATTCACCACAATCATTCATCCAATGTAGCTTATAAGGCCTAGGGTGATAAAACGTTGTAATTTGCAAATTATCTATCAATTCAATACTAGCAATATTGTAACAACTACCACCATAAATAATCATATTCAACACCTTTCCTTTAACAAGACATCTAATATGAAAAACATTCTCCCTTTGATTATCCTCACATGGGGCTATATTAACATGCAATGTCCTCCTAGCAATCAAAGACTGTCAATGCTCAAGCTTAATGCCTTCATCACTATCACTCTCATGTCCATGCAATGCAGCAAGGTGTGTATGATCATTTTCATGCTCCTCTTCACTTTCATATTGTCTAAGTTGATTTATAAATAAAAATCTTTTATTAGGACATTCTCTCATATAGTGACCTCTACCTTGACATTTAAAGCGTATAATATCTCTAGAACGTAAAGTAGATTTAGAGGTGCTCCCTTTATTATCCTTGAAGGCTCATTCAAAGGGATAGAGTGTGTCGAAGCTTTGGGACCTGCTGGCAGGGTTTCGACTTCTGTTATCGTCTTTCTGGAAATGTCGATCACGATCTCGGGTGAGATTGCTACCGTTTGCCGAGATTTCTATGACTTCCACGAGCTTGCTCCTTGGTTCATTCCTTTGAAGTTCTTTTCAATTTTGATGGCCAAGTGCAACAAACTTGTCATGTTATCATAAGAATATAAGTTAATCTTATTTGTTAAAGATGGATGCAAAATACGTAAATAGTCAGTCATTGTTGTCTCCTCATGCTCTATGACATTGGATTTCACCATTGCCATTTGCATCGATGTATATACTTCTTCCGCAATCATGGAATCTTGCTTGAGATTCTCCAGCCTCTACATTAAGTCTCTAGGATGATATGGAGGTACAAATCTAACTCTCATTAACGTCTTCATTCGTTCCCAAGTGTTGATGTCCCGATGAAGTGTTCTTCTCCTTTCTTTGACAAGATGATCCTACCATACTAATTCATATCCTTGTAATTACAACACATCAAGTTGGAATTTCCTTTGCTCACTAAACTTATGGCAAGACCAATCCATGTAAATGTCCGGATCACATTTTCCTTTAAAACTCGGAATTTTGACCTTCACTTTTCCAATTCCATCATTATCAAGGAGAGGTTTATAAGGTTTCAAGTCGTGACCTTTTTGGGGACGATAGTTACGTCTAGGATAGTCTCTTCACATGCGTTTGTCACCTTCTTCCTCAAATTCCTAAAATTCATTAACAAACTCTGGACCGTTAGTTGTATGAAAATTAGGATTTGGACATCTCATGCCTGTTCATAGAGGGGTTCTTGGAGGGGAATTAGGGGTTGGTGGCATAGGTGGATTGCGTGAGCTTTTTCCCACCTCGCTAGTAAATCTCGGCTGAAATCTCATTTGGATAGGGGCGATATTTCTTCTTTGGGATGTGTTTCCAGTTTCTCCATCCGTTCGGACAACGCTGAGACAGTAGCCAAAAGTTATTTATAGATCCATGGCTTCTGGATCGATGCATCACTTTTATGTGACCCTCAAGGGCTATCATGCTTAGACATTTACACAAACACGCAAAGTAATAACAAACTTGTGAAGTTAGTAAAACAGAGTTCCTTACTAGTTTTCTCTCACACTCACATTCGGTTGTGATACCGCTAGCTAGTTTGACGTAGTTTTCTTGGATGGATTAATTCTTCTATACAAATTGGTGACTAGCTTCAAGTAAATCTCCTTGGATGACTCAAATAGTCAACTTAGTTCGGAAAAAGGTTCTTGTGTTGAAATGTAGTCAAGGTAAACCTGTTGGAAGTCTTTTCACACAATGGACACAAGGTGGAAAAGAATATTGCAAGTACACACAACTAGTATGATAGAAAGTATAGATACTAACTAACACACCCAAAGAAATAGACTCAATGTGTTTGGAGTAGAAATAGGCACAAAATGGGCACACAAGAGATAAGTAAGAGAATTTACGTACCTTGGACTTCTGCAATTTAGAGAAAAGAGATAGCCGGTGTAAGATCCCAGTTTTTGCCTTCACCGCCCCCGCGGTGAAGAGAGCCGCCCCTGCGGCAGATGTCGTCCGCCCCTGCGGCTGACGACAAATCGTGCCCGATCTTTCCTTCCGTTCTTTTTATCTTCCTTCCATATATAGAATATCCGATATTCTATCTTATGGGCCGGATTTCTGATCTTCTTTCTAAACCGTAGATGCCTTTCCGTCAAGCTTTCCAGCCCGTCCCTATATATTCCCGTCTTTTCTTCTTTTTCCCGTTTCTTGCTTTCGTCTTCTTCAACCATAGAGTGCTGCAGCCTTGCCCTTGTGTCCTTGCTGAACGTATAAGTTCTTCCTCCCTTGTTCTTCTTCACGTTCATGTGCTGCTGCACCTTGCTTCTCCTTCTGTTTCGGTTTCTTCCTTTCGTTCTTCTCTTTTCTTCTTCTCCAAGGATCAAGCATGGGCCTTGATTCTTGTGGAGCGTTCCGTTGTTGATCCTTTGTTGTTCGCAGGCTCTCTGGAGTTAAGTCTTGACGTGTTGGAATCAAAGGTGCGAGCTTTGGGTGCCCTTGTTATGAGTTCTGTCAAAGAGAAGCCCGACAGTAGCTTCTATCGAAGATCTGCCCCCGCGCCTGCACAGAGCCGACTATGTGCCTCTGTCACGTGCTGCTCCTGCGCCTCTGTCCAACCGCCCTTGCGGTTTACCCTGTAGTAACTTCCGTGTTTGGTGAGTTGCTTCCTTCCTTCCTTTCCTCGTTCCTTTCTTGGTTCCTTGTGGTTGTTCCTTGTTCTCTGAGTTGTTGTAAGACTAAGGTTGATCCCTTAGCTTGTGGAGATCTCTTACAGATCGTTGAGACTAGAAGTTATAGACTTCTAGCAACCATTCCGTTCCTGATCCGTGTTGCTTGTTCGTACAAGCTTTCCTTGATCCTTTCCTGAGGGAAACTGAGCTCTTCCTGAGTTGTTACTGAGCCTTTGTATTACCTTTGAGTGAGGTAAGTCCCTTGGACTTACTTAGCTTCATTCCGCATATTAGCTGGATTGTTTTGGCTTGTTTGTGTTGTTATCATGTTTATAACGGATAACTGGAAATAGGATTCACCCTTTAATAACCTTAACTGGCCCAAGTGTATTCTAACCGGGCGGTGACCACTTGTCTAGTTCTACAGGAGACTAGAATGTGCTCTTGCAACCCAGGCCCGTAGGTAACGGATAGTACTGATCTATTCCTATTGGTAGATGGAAGCGGAGGCGAGTTTCGGGAGATTCCCGTGTTACAAAAGAAGTTGAATTAGTAACGGATAATCTTAATGAAAGTAATAACCGGTTGTGTGCGAGCATGCTATGTGTTTTCTTTACCTTATGTGTGTTTGTGTCTTTACGCTCTTGCTAGTATCTGGAATGTTAGCTAACGGTTTATACCATCATTGTAGATGTTCCGCAGGTTTAGGAAGCTGCTGAGTGATCCGGACGGTGTGGTCAGCCGGGGTTTCCGTACATTATAGGATGGGATCGGGTTTCTGTTTCTTTTATTGTTTCCCTTTTGTTTTGAACTCGGTTGTGAAGCTTTTGTGTTTTCTTTGTTAAACCTTTGGTTTTATTTTGAGATTTGGTTTTCATTCGTTTATGCCTTGTTGTAAGATCCGTTTGTTGTTGCTACTTTGACGGTTGGGACCCACTGTGCGGTCCTAGCCCATAACGCTTCGAGTTCTCAGAACTTGGGGTGTTACAATATGGTATCAGAGCTCTAGGTTGTCAACAATGGCACCCAAAATCTTCTAAAGGTCGGATGGATAAATAAATAGAACCGGCAAGGGGTCTAACGTTTTCAAAAGGGGGTTTTGGTTTTAAACTTGTCGGTCTGGGATAGATGTACGGGCGACCACCACTACCTCCACGGATCTCAACAGTGTAGTTTTCTTTTGTGTTGGCCTTTATATGTGCTTTTTCTGGTTTTGCTTTAGCTGTAGCGTGGCCTTATATATATAGTTTTTTATACCTATCCTTATAGCAGATGGCGTGTACTAGAGCAACATCTGCTATGGGGAGAGGAAGGGGTCGACCACCACTTCCACCTGCCGTCCGTGGACGAGGACGTGCAGGAAGACCTCCACTAGTTAGAGGTCGGGGCTAGGCCCTAGTTGCTAATGCGCCTACCGCTGAGGCGTTTGCTGAAAAAGTTGCTGAGAGTGTTGTTCCTAAGGCTGGGAATGGGACCGCTGCTAGGTCCGGAGCACAGAGAGCGTCATCGCGACTATGTGCAGAGAGTTGAGGAGGCTATCAGGACTAGCGGATCAACACCAGTGCCGCTAGTTCCTGTGAGATCATCTAAGGTTTCGCTGAGAGTTTCACATATTGTTACCCCGTCTGCTGGAGTTGTTGAGGTTGTTAGAGCGCCGGCTGAGGCAAGGGAGCCGAAGCCCGACAGTTGGTTGAAGGCTTTCGATCAGCTAAAGGTTCCCACTTTCATGGGAAAGACTGGTTTGGAGGT
The DNA here is from genome assembly GCA_033239125.1 of Fagopyrum homotropicum. Classification (NCBI taxonomy): domain Eukaryota; kingdom Viridiplantae; phylum Streptophyta; class Magnoliopsida; order Caryophyllales; family Polygonaceae; genus Fagopyrum; species Fagopyrum homotropicum. The sequence goes on from BSWB01000003.1 coordinate 129,121,232, forward strand.
GAAGCAGTGGCTAGGACAACTGGATATTGCTATGGAGGCTATCAGTTGTCTAGAGGGATGTCGAGTCAATATAGCACAAACACTGCTGAAGGATCAGGCTCATTCTTGGTGGAGGACCGTTCGTAGTAAGGTCACTAGTTATGATCAGATGAAGACGGTGATCAGAGATCGCTACTGCCCTGCAGCTATGAGGAGAGACCATCTTTAGGATTTCCTTCAGGATGGATTCGAGGATTTACCTATTGTTGAGATTATCAGTAAGTTTCAGGATGAGTTGTCGTTGCTGGGTCCGTCTGCACCACCGGAGGATCAGCATGTTTACCTTTTCTCTCGGAGGTTGAGGGAGTCTACACGCTCTTATCTTGCTGGTTTCCGTTGTGATTCTTTGACGGACTATAAGGATAGAGCTTCTGCTTATGAGAGAGACCGAGCGGGTCAGAGGAGAGATTCTCAAACAGGAGGTCCTGAGAAGAGATAGAAGACTGGATAAGCCAGTGTTGGAGCTGGAGCAGTTGGTTTTGGGCGTATTCAGACACCTGGACGTTCTGGGTTCTAGCAGAGTTCTGACAGAGGACGGCAGTGTCATAACTACGGAGTAGCTGGACACATCCGAGTTGATTGCAAGAAGCCGACTTGCCTTTCTTGTGGTAAGCCCGGACATAGAGCTGCGTTTTGCCGTCAAGACAAGGCGCTATCTCAGCAGGGTTCTTCAACTGCCAGTGTTGCTGGAGGAGGACAGAGATCTCAGTACCAGCAACAGCAACAACAGAGAGTTTTTGCTTTTGCCGTTCCTTAGGGTTCCACTCCGGGACAAGGGAGAGGTAGAGGACGTGTTGGTGGATCTGCAGACACCAAAGATGCATCAACCAGAGTGTACGAGTTGAGGAGTGTTGTAGACCCGACAATGCCAACAGCTACAGGTACCAATCATATTAATGGTTTTCCTATTAGAGTTCTTTTCGATACCAGTGCTACACATTCTTTTATATCTGATACATGTGTAGATAGATTGGCCTTAGTTACTGTAGAAGGTAGACCCTTCTTTATAGGATTACCAGATGGGGGTAAGATTCGAGGTACACGAGAGGTCCGCGATTGCCCTATTAGATTGGGAGGTCGCGATTGGCCAACTGACTTCTTTGTCATGTACTTAGTACATGAAGAAGTTAATTTGGGCATGAATTGGATGGATCGACATCGAGCAGTTCTGGACATCGGCAAGAGGACAGTGAAAGTAACTACATATGCAGGCCATGTTGAGATCTTCCGAGGATGGGATCTCGGGAAGACTGGTACAATCATCAGTACAGTTCGAGCTGCGAGACTTATCAGTCAGGGTTGTAAGGCTTTCTGGTGCTACGCCATGAAGGATCGTACTAGTTCAGCTTTGGAGGAGATTCCAGTAGCTTGCGAGTTTGTGGACGTCTTTGGAGAGCCATAAGGGTTACCTCCATAGAGGAGTGTAGACTTTGACATTGATCTTGAGCCCGGTATGAGACCGATCTCTAAGGCTCCTTATCGTATGGCGCCTATCAAGATGCTTGAGTTGAAGAAACAACTCAAGGAGTTAGCAGAGAAGGGCTTCATCCTCCCTAGTGTATCTCCTTGGGGTACACCAATTCTCTTCGACAGGAAGAAAGACGGGTCAATGAGGTTATGTATTGACTACCGAGAGCTGAACAAGGTGATGATCAAGAACAAGTACCCATTGCCCCGTATCGATGATCTTTTGGATCAGCTGCATGGAGCTTCAGTGTTTTCAAGGATCGATCTGAGATCTGGGTATCCCCAGCTGAGGGTGAGAGAGCAGGACCTAGCCAAGACAGCATTTCGGACCAGATATGGACACTACGAGTTTGTAGTGATGCCATTCGGGCTCACGAATGCGCCCCCAGTCTTCATGGAGTTGATGAATAACATCTTCATCGACTTTCTAGACCAGTTTGTAGTTGTCTTCATCGATGACATTCTGGTTTTACTCTCGCGGTAGAGAAGAGCATGATGGACACTTGAGGATCGTACTTCAAGTCCTACGGGATAGAGAGCACTACGCCAAACTCTCTAAGTGCGAGTTTTGGAAGTCCGAGGTAGCATTCCTTGGTCACATTGTTTCAGCTGAAGGGATCAAGGTAGATCCGGCGAAGATTGAGTCAGTAGCTTCTTGGCTGCCTCCTAAGAACGTCAAGGAGGTTCGCTGCTTCTTAGGATTAGCAAGCTACTACCGGCATTTTGTTGAGGACTTTTCAGTTATCACCCAACCGCTCACTTCCTTGCTGCGGAAGTCTACAAGGTTCGTATGGTTTGAGCCGTGCCTGTAGAGCTTCGAGGAGCTGAAGAAGAGGTTCACTTCTGCTCCTATCCTAGCTCAGCCAAAGGCATTGAGGATTTTGTAGTTTACAGTGACGTATCCAAGCTGGGCTTGAGATGTGTTCTAATGTAGAAGGGTAAGGTGATTGCTTACGCGTCTCGACAGTTGAAAACGTACGAGGAGAATTACCCTACCCATGATCTTGAGTTGGCTGTTGTGGTTTAAGCTTTGAAGATTTGGAGGCATTATCTATACGGAGCTAAGTGTCAGATTTTCACAGACCATAAGAGTCTAAAGTACATATTTACTCAGCGGGAGTTGAATAACCGCCAATGCATATGGTTGGAGTTGATCAAAGACTTTGATCTTGAGATCTTATACCACCCGGGAAAGGCTAATGTGGTAGCAGATGCCCTTAGTAGGAAGACTCCTTGAGAGATGGTGATCGCTAAACTGATAGCTCAGCCACAGTTGTAGCGAGATTTGACATGGCTAGAGATGGATATCCACTTCCCGGATACTGACACCCAGTTGTCCACCTTGGAGATAGTACTTGATTTAGTTAGCCGAAATCCGACAGAAGCAGGAAAGTTGCCCAGGTTTGACACAGATCCGAGACCGGATGTCTCGAGGAGAGGCACCGCAGTTTGTAGTTGGTGCTGACGGAGTTTTGAGACGCTAAGAACATGTTTGTGTGCCGTCAAATCAAGAGTTGAGACAAAGGATCCTTTAGGAAGCTCACTCTTCACCTTACTCAGTACATCCCGGTGCGAGTAAGATGTATCAGGAAATTAGACGCTCTTTCTGGTGGGGAGGTCTGAAGCCAGACGTGAGGAGATATGTAGCTCAATGTGCGACCTGTCAACAGGTCAAGATCGAGCATCATAGACCAGGAGGCGAGCTACACCCACTTCCCGTCCCTTAGTGGAAGTGGGAAGATATCTCTATGGATTTTGTTACCGGTTTGAAACCGAGTCATGGTTTTGATGCTATCTGGATCATAGTAGATCGACTGACAAAGACCGCACGTTTCATTTCGATCAAGGAAACGTGGCCGGCGAGTCGATTAGCAAAGGAGATTGATCCCACGATCAAGGTCTAGAAGACATGATCTTCCAAATGAGGATAAAGATGAGCGACCTTGAGAATAAGGTAGTCAAGAAGCCCTCAAGAAGGAGATCAAGGTCTAGAAGAAAAAGCCACTCATCCGCTGATGATAGTGATTCTTCCATGCCACCGTTGGAAGAGATTGATCCCACGATCAATATGAATCCTTTCCATCCACAAGGAGCTGCTAATCGCCGCATTCCGCCTAGGAATGCAAGAGTCGAACGTGTGGATAATGAGCCAAGAACTCTTGGCCAGCGGATGGATCCAACACAACAACCACGCCGCTTGGGTGTGAATTTTGATGCTGAAGATATGCAAGGGTTTAGCTTTAACCCTCAAGTTATTACTCTTGTTCGCCAAAGCCAATTTGGTGGTACAAGTGCTGAATCTCCACACCAACACTTGCAAAACTTTGAGTGTATGATGGAGACAATGAGACCGAAGAATGCTACTACCAACAACTATAAGCTCAAACCTTTCTTTTTCTCTTTGAAAGGGAAAGCGTTGTCATGGTATCAAGCTCTTCCCAATGGGAAGCTAGACACGTGGGAAGACCTTTCCGCGGAGTTTCTCACTAAATTCTTTCCGCCCTCCAAAACGGCGGAACTTAGAGGTAAGATTAATGCTTTTTCCATGAGACCTAACGAAAGTTTGTTTCAATCTTGGGAAAGGTTTCAGGATTTACTCCTGGATTGCCCTCATCATGGCATATCCAAGCTTGCCTTGCTGGAAATCTACTACAAGGGGCTGGATGCGGGAACGCAATTCAACCTCCAATCCCTCTCATGCGGAACATTCATGGACATGAGAGAAGATGATGCTTGGGACTTCATTGAGAAGCAAGCAAGAGTCATAGAGAAGTATTCCCACCGGAAAGCGGAGGGAAATCGTGTGGAGCAAGGAGCGAAGCTCACACATGAAGCTCAAAATCAGATTTTCTCCCTCAATAATGAGATCAAAGAGTTGAAGGAGACTATCAAGACCAACTTCCCAAAGCAACAAGAGAAGGATGTTGGCTATTTGGGCAACAACAATGGCGGTGATAACACCAACCGCAACAACAATAACCGGAACAATAACCGGAATAACAATTGGAATGGAAACAACAACAATCGGAACAACAACAATTGGAACAACAATCGGGGTTCAAACAACAACAATTAGCGCTCCAACCAACAAAATTCCGGTAACTCTTATCCTTCCAATTCAAATTCGCTAACTCCACCTTCCTCTTCCTCTACTCCTTTGAAAAGCCAGGGGCAATCATCTAATGGAGGAAACAATACGGGAAAGGAGAAGCCCGATCCCATGTTGGAAACAATCTTGGGAAAGCTTCAAGGGTTGGAGAACCGCCTCATCAAGGTTGATGATCAAGTCTCTAAGGTTGACAAAGCTCAAAAAGTTTTGGAAAACCAATTGTTCAACCACGCGGAGGAAGTTCCTAGAAATCAAGGGAAACTTCCAGGAAAGACGGAGGACAACCCCAAGGGAAGGGTAATGGCGATCACAACTAGGAGCGGAGTGACTACCACCGATCCGCAGCCTACGTTCGTTGAAGTCCCCGTAGAGAAGGACAAAGGAAAGGGGAAGGAGAAGGAAGATATCTATGTTCCTCCTCCAGCTTATAAACCTCCCCTACCGTTCCCTCAATCTAGAGCGCGAGCGCGCCTAGATAAACAATTCGGTAAGTTCATAGAACTCATGAGCAAGCTGCATATTAATATACCCTTCATTGATGCTATTGTAGGTATGCCGGCTTATGGCAAGTTCTTGAAGGAGCTTCTCTCCAACAAGAGGAAGCTAGAAGATTTCGGTGAGGTCAAGATGAGTTCGGATTCTTCGGATCTCATCAAGACTATGAAGGAGAAAATGCCCCCAAAGTTAAAGGATCCGGAGTCATTTTGCATTCCCATTGGAGTGGGAGATGTCACATACGACGCTTTATGTGACTTGGGAGCAAGTGTGAGCATCATACCACTTGCATTATGTAGGAAGATCGGTTTAGGCGATCCTAAACCGGTCAAGATGACGTTATACATGGCGGATCGATCCATCACTCGCCCCGTCGGTATTGTAGAAGACGTCCCGGTCAAGCTAGGTAAATTCTTTGTCCCCATTGATTTTGTCGTGCTTGACATTCCTGCAGATAGTCCGGTCCCGATTATACTCGGAAGACCGTTTCTTGCAACTTCCGGCTGCATGGTCGATTGCAAGAATGGGAGACTCGCTTTTGATATTGGAGAAGAGAAAGTAGAGTTCGTTCTTTCCACTCTAGTAAAGGAGCCAATCTTTGATGAGGATATTTACGATATCCAAGATGAAGAAGGTTTGTCTAGGGAGGAGGTAAGTGCGATTCTCTTTAACGATCCTTTACAAAAGGTTATCACTATGAGTCTAACCAATGTAGGAGAAGAAGAAGAGTGCAAAGAGGAAATTGAAGCCTTAGAAGCACAAGAAGAGATGCATGAAGTGGAGTTTGAAAAACTCCACGATGAGGCTGAGAATGTAAGAATCCACGGTCATACCCTGTATTCCACGACCGTGGATTTCACAACCAAAATCGACCTCCACTCCAGGGGATTACACGGCCGTGGAACACATGGAGAGGCCGTAATTCTGACCGTGGAAGAGGGTGATCGGCTTACTTCTTCAACTTCTTTGGATTCTTCTCCAAACCACTCAACAACCTTAGAAACTTCTAAGGAAACGTCGGATGCCCATCAAGGACCATTGGAAGCTCCGAAAGTGATGGAACTCAAACCACTTCCTACTCATCTAAGGTACGCTTTTCTTGGATCTAATTCTACCTTTCCGGTCATTGTTAGCTCCGAACTAAGCATAGATGAACATGAACAGCTCATGACAGTCCTTAGGAAACATAGAAAAGCCATAGGCTACACTATCGAGGACTTAGTAGGAATCAAACCCTCCCTATGTATGCATAAGATACTAATGGAGGAGGATTTTAGAACTTCAAGACAACCTCAAAGGCGGTTGAATCCGACCATGAAGGAGGTTTTCAAGAAGGAAATTCTTAAACTTCTTGATGCAGGTATCATCTATCCTATCTCCGATAGCAAATGGGTGAGTCCAGTTCAAGTAGTTCCGAAGAAGGGAGGAATGACGGTCATCACCAACAAGAACAACGAACTCATTCCTACCCGAACCGTGACTGGATGGCGAATGTGCATAGACTACCGCAAGCTCAACAACGCAACGCGGAAGGATCACTTTCCATTGCCATTCATCGATCACATGCTTGAAAGGTTAGCACAACATTCACATTTTTGCTACCTTGACGGTTATAGTGGTTTCTTTCAGATTCCGATACATCCGGACGATCAGGAGAAGACCACATTCACGTGCCCTTGGGGTACGTTCGCTTATAGGAGAATGCCGTTCGGGCTTTGCAACGCCCCAGCCACCTTTCAACGGTGCATGATGGCCATCTTCTCCGAGTACGTAGAGGAAATCATGGAAGTCTTCATGGACGACTTCTCTGTATACGGTTCCTCTTTTAACGATTGCCTTTCTAACCTTTCTCTTGTTTTACAACGTTGTGAAGACACTAACCTAGTTCTTAATTGGGAGAAGTGTCAATTCATGGTTAAGGAAGGAATCGTATTAGGTCACTTAGTCTCTAGTAGAGGGATAGAGGTAGACAAAGCTAAGATAGAGACCATAGAGAAACTTCCTCCCCCAATTTCGGTGAAAGGGATAAGAAGTTTCATAGGACATGCTGGATTTTATAGACGCTTCATTAAGGACTTTTCTAAGATATCAAAACCTCTCACTAATCTATTGATGAAGGATGCGGTTTTTGAGTTTTCGCAGGAATGTTTAGATGCGTTTAACACCATTCCGCAAGCTCTAATTTCAGCACCTATTATCCAACCCCCGGATTGGACTCTCCCCTTCGAGATTATGTGCGATGCTAGTGACGTAGCCATTGGAGATGTTCTTGGACAACGAAAGGAAGGGCGAACCCATGCCGTATACTACGCTAGCAAGACGCTAGACGAAGCCCAGCTCAACTACGCCACTACAGAAAAAGAGTTTCTAGCCATTGTCTACGCTATTGACAAGTTTCGCTCTTATCTTGTAGGTGCAAAGGTGATTGTCTACACGGATCATGCTGCGATCCGGTACCTCCTTGCGAAGAAAGACGCGAAGCCAAGACTAATTAGATGGATTCTTCTCCTACAAGAATTCGATCTTGAGATCCGCGACAAGAAAGGTTCAGAAAATTCTGTTGCGGATCATTTGAGTCGCCTCACACATCTAGAGGACGACCATCTACCCATTGATGACTCCTTTCCGGACGAACACCTACACATCATAGAGGAGTGCATCAACGAGATCTCCAAAGGTAACGAACCATGGTTTGCTGATTTTGTTAACTATTTGGTTTGCCAGGAGATACCGCCCGGACTATCCTACGCACAAAGGAAGAAGTTCTTTAAGGACGTCCGGGAATACTATTGGAACGAGCCTCTCCTCTTCAAGAGAGGTCCGGATGGCATCATTCGGCGATGTGTGCCGGAAGATGAGATGCAAAGTGTCATCCGCCATTGTCATTCACTACCTTGTGGAGGACACGCTAGTTCGAACAAGACTAGCGCAAAGGTATTGCAATCTGGATTCTATTGGCCTACTTTATTTAGAGATGTGCAATCCTTTGTCTCTTGCTGCGATGCTTGTCAAAGAACAGGCAATATTTCTAGAAGGAACGAGATGCCCCTCAACAACATCCAAGAGGTGGAGATTTTCGACGTTTGGGGAGTCGATTTCATGGGACCATTCCCATCTTCTTGTGGAAACCAATACATACTATTGGCGGTAGACTACGTTTCTAGATGGGTGGAAGCAATTGCCTCTCCCACAAATGATGCCATGGTGGTGGTTAAGTTCTTCAACAAGACCATCTTTCCGCGATTTGGAACACCAAGGACAATCATTAGTGATGGAGGTTCTCACTTCATAGCCCGTCGCTTTGAAGCTCTTCTAGCTAAGTATGGGGTTACTCACAAGGTCGCTACCCCTTACCATCCACAAACAAGTGGACAAGTTGAGATCTCAAATAGGGAGATCAAGGGAATTCTAGAGAAGACGGTTTCAAGGACTAGGAAGGATTGGTCCTTGAAACTAGATGATGCATTATGGGCGTACCGGACTGCATATAAGACTCCCATAGGAACCACACCATACAACCTTGTGTATGGGAAGTCTTGTCATTTGCCGGTAGAGCTGGAGCACAAAGCGTTTTGGGCTATCAAGTGGCTGAATTTCGGCATGAAAGAAGCGGGAGAGAAGCGTCTCCTAGACATCAACAAGCTGGATGAACTTCGCTTGAACGCCTATGAAAACGCTAAGATCTACAAGGAAAGAGCAAAGCGTTGGCATGATAAGTATATCATTCCAAAGGACTTCAAAGAAGGAGATCAAGTTCTCCTCTTCAATTCAAGACTTCGCCTCTTTCCAGGTAAGCTTAAATTCCGTTGGACCGGACCTTTTCTAATCAAACGTATTTTCTCCCATGGTGCAGTTGAAGTATGGGGTGAAGCTAGCGGAAGTTTTAAGGTGAACGGTCAACGACTCAAGAAGTACACACCGGAACTCCAAGCTGAGGAGTTTGCGCCTACCGCGCTCGAATAAGTGCGAGTTTGGTCTAGCTACGGACCTTAAATAAAGCGCTTCTTGGGAGGCAAACCAAGGTATTGCATTTTTGTTTTTGTTTTCGATTCATAGTTTAGCTTAGAATAGACGTTTTCGCTTTATTTTGCCTCGATCTCTTCCGGTATGTTCGTGTTTTTGGTTGTAGGATTGATGGAAAAGGAGACAGGGAAAATAATGTCGAAGAAGGGCAACAAAATTTGGACTTTGAAGCTTTACAGAAGGTTCCACGGTCTAAATTACGGTCGTCATAGCTACAGTGGCCGTAATTCTCAAAAGCCTTTGAAAAATCACCAAAACCACGGGTCCGTACACTTCCACGGCCGTGGAACACCCCGACAGACCGTGATTTTCAAAATTTTTCCTGCGACTATATAAGCCACATTCTTCACAAAATTGCCCCAAAAATACCCATTCCACGACCTAAACGCCGAAACCCCACGACCTCCTCCAATTCTTCGTTTTCTAATCGTTTTCAACGATTCTTCATCCTAAACTGCAGCAAATCCAACCACGAACAAGATCCAAGAGACAAACCGAGCGGAAATCCATCAACGAACGCGCATTTCGGGTTTTTCAATCCGAAAAAGAGGTTTATTCTTTCTTCTTGAAATTCGCGGATTTGGTTCGTTTTTGCTATAGATTTTTAGGAAGAACTGACAAAGACTGGAAGGAATTAGATTAGGACTGCTTGTTGTGGTGATTGTTGGTGAATTTACTGAGATTCGCAAGATTCTGAGACGAATCACGGTCTCTGGGTAAACCACGGCCGTGGAACCTGAAGAACAGACCGTAATTTTAGTGAAAAATGGACTTTGTAAGGAGAATGTCGGGAAGGATAAAAGAGAAGAAGGGAGAGCAAAACAAGAAAAGAAAGGGCAATCCCTCCACCTCTAGGGCACCACTACCCTCATCTCCCTCACTACCATCCTCACCTTCACCTCCGTCTTCACCTCCTCACCCTAGCATCCCAACTATACATGAGAACCATCTTGTAGCACTTGACCGGATCAAGGAGAGGGCAGTAATAGGTCCTAGATATTTGTTGTTGGAGGATCTACATCCTCTCAACATTGTTGATGATCTTACATGGCTCTTGGATAGAGCCGGATTGCTTGTCTTCACGAACATTCGTGAAGACGCCTATGAGGAGATTACCCGGGAGGTTGTGACATCCTTCGAGCACAGCCACGTAGATAGGACCGTCTCCTTCCGTCTCATGGAACAAGACTATCAGTTGAGTATTGTTGAGTTTGGGACCATTTTCGGGTTCCATGAGACCTATAATGGTCGATTTCCGAGTGGAGTTTACCCCAAGGATTTTTGGAAGGAAGTAGCTATGATTTACGCCGACGAGGACCGTTGGCAACCCGCCGATACCAAGGCTAGATTGATGTACCATCTAGCCTTGAAGATAGCACACCGCGTTCTTTCGGAGTGTCTCTTTCCTAGGACGGAGACGCCCCAAAAGATCAAGACGGATGAGCTTTTCTTGCTCTATAGTATGCTATACGGCCGCCGTGCAGATTGTGCCACTCTTTTGGCGGCTACGATGAGTAAACTTAAGAACAAGAAGAAGGGAAATATTGGATATGGTGGGATAGTGACCCACATTGCTAGGACGTTTGGTGTAGATTTTTCCGCTTGCACCCGTATACCGGCGGTTCCCTTAGGGCTATATGCTTTTATGGTTAGGGGACTCATCTTCCCCACACATGGAGGTCCGCCTTATGCGGGCATGCCTTGGGAGACTAGGACGGGTAGAGGGATTGAGTGGCTGCCGGAGTATTCCATTGTGGCGGGACGCCACAATTGGAAAGAGACGTTCGCTGCGATGCATGCGAACAAGCTAGTAGCTCCCCCTTACGTTCCACCACCGGTTGTGGAGGAGGAGGACATGGGAGGTCAGTACGAGAGTGGTGGAGGAGCGGAGCAGGAGTTTGGCACGTTTCCGGATCAGCCGGAGGCGGCCCCGGATGTACCTAGACGCTCTCCACGTCCAGCTAGAGCTTCAGGCTCGTCATCTCGCCGCGCTAGCGTGAGTGAGAGGCCCACGTGGATGACTACACCTCCCACTTGGTATGACACACCCCCTCCTTGGTCCACGGCGCAGCCAGCAGCACCACCACCGCCACCAGCACCAGCACCATCCGATGCTCCATCATGGTACAGTCACGCCCCGGGATGGTACGAGCAGATGCCGGATTGGGCTACCGGACTTTCGGAGAGAGTTGGAGCACTAGAGATCCGGGCGGATGCTAGAGACGGACGCTTAGACGACCTTGACCACATGATGAGGGACGTCTACCGCCAGCAGTTTGGGCGGTTCTATGATCCGAGTTTCTCTCCATTCCCACCTCCGCCGGCGCCGCAGTGATTGATGCATGATCGTTGTTTTAGACATTCCCGCCACCACTTGTGAGTTTTTTTTTTCTTTTCTTCTTTTCCTTATTTCTTTTGAACATTAGGAACAATGTTCATCCTAAGTATGGGGTGGGATGTACTAAAAGTTTGTAATAACTCTACTCTCTATGTTTGCTTTCATTCGAGACTATCGTTGCATCTTCATTATGTGTTACACGTTTCCTTAATGCATTGCATGAAAAATGACTTGAAAAACCCATAAAAATTGAAAAATTTTGAAAATCTTATGCTTCTAATGAATTGAGATGATTTCCATGATAATCACTACTTGTGAATTGAGTTTGATGACAATTGCATGCTTAAAAGGATTGTGAATTGAAAAGAATTTGAATGAATGAATTTTACCTCTTTTGCAAGTTTTATAATGTGAGAATGTTACCTAAATCATGCTAGAAAATTGAAGTTGAAATCACGTTATAAGTTCCTATACTTCTTATTGAAATGATTAAGGTAATTCAATACTTTCTTTCTTCTTTCTTTGACAATCTAGCTCCTCATTGAAATATTAGCCTCCCTTACCTATCCGGGAATTTGGAGAAGTGAATGAGAAAAAGGCATGTTTGATGTGGGAGGGCCATGAGAGCAATTATTTGCAATCAATTGAATAGAAATAAATTATAGGTTTGGGGAAGTCAATCATGACGATGAGTAACTCGGCACCATTCACATAGCCGGGTGTTTGTGTCTTGTCAAAGTCGGATTGAGCGATATTCCTAGCGGATTATGGTATGTGTGCTAAGGGTTTGAGGCATCTCTTGAAAAATTTGAGAAACGCCGATCTCCTAGGCTTCGGTTTTTGTGCACCTCTATCCATAACTCCAAAAGTAAAGTCGAAAAGCGAAAAGAAGAGAGCGAAACTCTAAGTTAAAGTGTTGAAACCACATAAGAAGAAGAAGGTAGTTGTCCACTTTCCCGGATCTATGCACCACTTTCCCTTAAAGTTTTCCCTTCCCTTCCATATTCTAGACTTTTTCTTTGAAAGTCCTTAAGATCAATAGAATGTTATATGACTTGGTGATCTAAATTGAAGTTTCTTGTGATTGATTTTGATAATGTTTGAAGGTTATAATGCTTGTTTAGAAGTTGAGTTGATTCATGAATTTTCTTTACCTTTCACTATTTGATTAAGTGTGTGAAAGTTTGATAAACGATCGAAGCAAGGTTTGAGAATGATCTATTCTTTAGAAGTCACATTCATCCAAAAAAAGGTATACATATTTCATCCTAACTCTTGTTCAAAGCTTTTTGAAAGACCTTGCTTAGGGACAAGCAAGTGTTAAGTATGGGGTTATTTGTTAGCATGAAATATTGTGATATTTTAGGCATGTTTTCTAAACGTATTTGATTCATATTGATAGTCTTTGATTGAACTTTATGCATATGTGAGCTAGTATTACCTATATTGTCGATATGGATGTCTACACTAGTTCTATGTTGATTATAGGTGATTTGGAGCTATTTCCGAACGGAATCGAGCAAAGGAGAGTTGAGTTGATATGTCCATAGATTGAGGACATTCTTTGGAAGCAATTTGGAGTCTTAGCTAGAGGAATGCACGAGTTTAGGGAAGAATCACGTTCTTGCCCTAAATTACGCCCTAAAATACGGCCGTATCACAAACCACGTTCAGAATTACGGCCGTGGATTTGGAGTCAGAAATTCATGTTCATTCCAGGGGATTACACGGCCGTGGAACATGACTTGCAAACCGTATTTGTTTCCACGCTCTAAATTACGGTCGTGGAACACTTCCACGACCGTGATCTTGGCGAATCTTTTCGCCACACTTTGAAGCCACGATCTTTTAAAGATTGGGCCGGGCCGACATTTTGCCCTACACTATAAAAAGACGGACGAAGCAAGATTCCGTCACCTTCGCTACCCCGTTTACCCTCATTCATCGCCGCTTAGACACGAGGACGTTTTGCTTAGCTTGCTTGGAAGCAATTGACATCTCTTTGAAGAGATCGAAGTTCGTGTTTGGAATTTCTCTAATCTCGCACCTTTGGTGGAGATTGTTGTTGAGATCTCCGGATTTGCGGAAGATCGAAGTTCTTGGAAGATTTTGCAAGAAGATCTCTCTTCTTGATTAGGTTTGATTTGGAAAACGGATTGACATCCCGTTTTCTTTTCTTTCCTAGGATTACGATTGCTTGTTCTATTGTGAATCTTTTGACATTGCCTGCTCTCTTTGTGACTTTGAGATTGAATTGAAGATTATTGGAAGTTCTTGGAAGTTTTCATCTTCTTATCTTTTAATTCTTGAATTGATATCAACATGACTGTTATTGGCTAAAAACCCTTAGCAATTCTATGGTGAAGGGTTCATAGTTGTGGCTTAGATGATGATAGATCGATCGTAAACAGATTAAACCCTGAGAGTTAGAAAGAATCGTCGACGAACCCTAAATCACGGTTTGTTCTTGAGTTCCACGACCGTGGAATCTCAAGATCCAACCGTAATTTCTCTTAAGTTTACGAACCTGCTTTTACTTTAATCCAAAGTTAAAGATTTGCTTTAACTTAGTTTAGGCTTGCCTTTTCTAGGTGGTAGTGAAGCCTCAACAACCTCTACCTCGATTGTGGGTGTCACAACCTCAATCGGTTAAGTTAGTCTTGATCCTTGGGTTATAGGTTTGGGTATTTGACACCAATTCTCGTCTCTAGAATCCTTCTATATTGAGCCTCAACAACCTGTATAGAGAGTGCCTTGTAGGTGAGTTATATAAGGTTTTTGGAACTTCACCGTACGATTACCTTACATTAGTATACCTTTGCATATCTCAACTCTGTCTTTACATCATTAAGTATATCTTGAATCGATTGCCACAGCTGGATACCTGGATCTTTAGGATTGTTGTTTTCCCAATAATTTGCAAAACTCTCATATTTACTTGCTTGATAACCTACAATCGAGTTCGTTCCCCCCAAATCCCTGTGTTCGATACTCTGGAATTCTTGCTTAACTATATCGATCCGTACACTGCGGGTTCGCTGCTTGATTCTAGTTTTATAAATTTAAAACTTATTTGCACACACCTCTAGGGGCGAACAGGGGATCTAATGTAAGATCCCAGTTTTTGTCTTCACCGCCCCCACGGTGAAGAGGGCCGCCCCTCCGGCTGGTCGCCCTTGCGGCTGATGTGGTCCGCCCCTGCGGCTGACGACAAATCGTGCCCGATCTTTTTCTTCCGTTCTTTTTATCTTCCTTCCATAGATAGAATATCCGATATTCTATCTTATGGGCCGGTTTCCTGATCTTCTTTCTAAACCCTAGACGCCTTTCCGTCTAGCTTTCCAGCCCGTCCCTATATATTCCCATGTTTTCCTCTTTTTCCCGTTTCTTGCTTACGTCTTCTTCAACCCTAGAGTGCTGCAGCCTTGCCCTTGTGTCCTTGCTGAACGTCTAAGTTCTTCCTCCCTTGTTCTTCTTCACGTTCATGTGCTGCTGCACCTTTCTTCTCCTTCTGTTTCGGTTTCTTCCTTTCGTTCTTCTCTTTTCTTCTTCTCCAAGGATCAAGCATGATCCTTGATTCTTATGGAGAGTTCCGTTGTTGATCCTTTGTTATTCTCAGGCTCTCTGGAGTTGAGTCTTGACGTGTTGGAATCAAAGGTGCGAGCTTTGGTTGCCCTTGCCGTGAGTTCTGTCAAAGAGAAGCCCGACAGTAGCTTCCGTCGAAGATCCGCCCCCGCACATGCACAGAGCCGCCCCTGAGCCTCTGTCACGTGCCACCCCTGCGCCTCTGTCCAACCGCCCATGCGGTTTGCCTTGCAGTAACTCCCGTGTTTGGTGAGTTGCTTCCTTCCTTCCTTTCCTCGTTCCTTTCTTGGTTCCTTGTGGTTGTTCCTTGTTCCCTGAGTTGTTGTAAGACTAAGGTCGAGCCCTTATCTTGTGGATATCTCTTAGAGATCGTTGAGACTAGAAGTTATAGACTTCTAGCAACCGTTCCATTCCTGATCCGTGTTTCTTGTTATTACATGCTTTCCTTGGTCCTTTCCTGAGGGAAACTGAGCTCTTCATGAGTTGTTGCTGAGCCTTTGTGTTACCTTTGAGTGAGGTATGTCCCTTGGACTTACTTAGCTTCATTCTGCATATTAGTTGGATTGTTTTGGCTTGTTTTTGTTGTTATCATGTTTATAACGGATAACTAGAAATAGGATTCACCCTTTAATAACCTTAACTGGCCCAAGTGTATTATAACCGGGCGGTGACCACTTGTCTAGTTCTACAGGAGACTAGAATGTGCTCTTGCAACCCAGGCCCGTAGGTAAAGGATAGTACTGATTGATAGGTGATGGAATCACTATCATTTAGGATAGTTTTTAGAGTCTTTTTATTGCATTTTTGTCGGTTTATGCTACTAACTCCTTGGTCTAGAAGAAGAAGACTAAAAGAAGCTAAGGAAGGAGTTATAGGCACTTAGGAGTGAAGATCGTTCACGAAGCAAAGCTTCTTTTGCTTCACCGCCCCCGCGGAGCCTTGTCACCGCCCCTGCGGGTGACACCTTACTCCGGAGCGCTCCCTGCGCCTTCGCCAGCGCCAACCACGAAGACTGTCACCGCCCCTCCGTCAACCCTTGGCGCCCCTGCGGTGACTTACCCTGAAAAAGTGAAGACCAGCGCACCTACGCATTCCCCTGCGCCTCTGCCTGCGCCTCAACCTGGGAGCTGGAAGGTGAAGAGTATGTGTCACCACCCTTGCGTTGACATCGGGACGCCCCGGCGGCTTGGCATCAGAAACGACAAGAAGTTGAAGAGTCAGACGTTTGAAGAGCATTAAAGATCCGCCCCTGCGGTCTTGAAGAAGATCAAACATTTTTGCCTGCACCGCCCCTGCGGAGCTGAAGGCCGCCCTTGCGGTTCAACGACAGAAGCTTTACTCCGGCTGTTTACACCACCTTTATGGCATTAAAGGTGGCTGTTTTGGGCCGGCCATTTACTCCAATTTAGTGTCTTTTGTAGTATAAATAGGCTTTGGTTGATTGCTAGAAGCATCCAACTTGTTATCCATCATTTTCCACTTAGAAACCAATTTTCATTTCCATTGTAATGAGTTGCTAACTCCCTTGCTACATTGGGTTGGTTTGAAGCTGCGTTGTTACTTTGGTTGTAAATTTTCTTTAATAGAAGTTTTTATTCAATAATACTTTGTGTTTCCTTGATCTCCATTGTCTAAATTGCATGTTTTACTATTACTTGAGATTGATCACCTTAGGTTCCAAAGTGCATGCAAAGAACTAGGATTAATAGGTTCCGGGTTCGGGTCTTTAATCTAGTAGTAAACTTTAAGTAATAACAGGTTGTAATTACTTAAAGAAAAGGAACACGACTATAAAGATAAGCTTAACGGTTTTAATCTTTTCTTTATATCCCTTAGTCTTTGTTTGAAAGCTAGCTTGTTATTTGTTCTTGTAGGTTTACGGAACATTAACCTGTTAAGTTGTGTTGATGCCGGTTGGCTCAACACATATATATGATCGAGATGGGAGATTACTTTAAAACTTGTAAAAGGAACTCACCAAATTAGCAATTGCATGCTTAGAATCAACCTAGTGTAGATTCACCCATTATTGTCTTACTTGTTGCGTTATTCGTTTTCATAAGTTTTTGTGCATCAATTTAACCAACCCCCCCCCCCTTGTTACTTGTTTCTATAATCAATAATTGCATCCAATAAAACACCTTAACTCTCTTGGGTTAGACCCTTACTTAACCACTATACTTGTTTTTGTGCTAAGTCGGGATTTACTTTTGATTGGGTATAGACGACCATAGAAATACCTTTAGTCAAATTTTGGCGCCGTTGGCGGGGAGTTTTGTGTTTTTATTCTATTGTTATTATTGATTATTGGTTTGAACCATTTTTATGGTTCAAACCCGTGCTACTAACTCCGGCTTTGCTTCTTTTGATCCAGAAATTGAGAGGACGAACATCCGGCAACGAAGACAACGACAAATCCAACAAGAAATGACTGAATGTACTCTTCGTCAACTTACTCAGCCCACTTTGGCTCAAAACCCTCTTGCGGTCACCTTACCGGAATTAGGGGAAGGATTCAATTTTGAGCTCAAGCCGGGTCTCATTCACTTGCTCCCATCTTTCCATGGTCTAAGTGGTGAGAACCCCATCAAACACCTTGGAAAGTTCCATACCGTGTGTATGAGTATGAAGCCGGCGAACATTACCGAAGAACAAATCAAGATGAGGGCATTCGGCTTCACACTCAAAGATTCAGCGAATGATTGGTATTACCACCTTCCATCCGGGAGTATCGACACTTGAGAGAACCTCCACAAGGCGTTTTTGGAGAAATACTTCCCTGCCAAAAAGGAGAATAGCTTGAAGAAAGCTATAAGCAACATCGAGCAAGAGGCGAACGAAACTCTCTACGAGTACTTCGAAAGGTATGCACGCCTCCGATGCAGTTGTCCTTTCCACGGATATTCAACTCAAGATCTAGTCTTGTACTTGTACAATGGCTTGCTAGACAATGAAAGGAGGATCGTTGATGCGGCTTGCGGAGGTAATATTCTTAACTCTATTCCTGACTTTGCTTTGGAAAAGATACAAGAACTAGTAGAAGGAACCCGAAACTTTGGAAGGACTTCGTCCAAGAAAGGTGTTCATGATGTAAATACCGGGAAGAGTGAGATCTCCACTGAGCTCGCGGGGTTGAAGGAAGCGGTAAAGAGACTAACACTTATGGGAACCCCACAATAGCTCAAAGCTTGTGGAGTGTGTGCTGATCCATATCATCCAACGGACATGTGCCCACAAGTCCAGGATGATGATGCCGAGGTGAATGCAATGGGTTATGGACAACCACAACAGCAAAGGCCTAGGAACGATCCTTATTCACAGAATTTCATGCCAAATTGGCGTGACCAACAGAATTTCCGTTGGAGGGATCAACAAAACCAACAACACCAGCCCCGTAAAGGTAAGTATCAATCAACTAAGGATATGTTGCAGGTTTTGACTAAACACTTTGCTACTCATGTCCAAACAATAGAATTCAGCATCAAGAACCTTGAAAAACAGGTTGGACAAATGGCGGAAGCCATTTCAAGGACCGAATCTAGATTTTCCAGAGAATTGCCTTCCCAGACGTTTATAACCCCCAAGGAGAATGTTAGTGCCCTAACATTAAGGAGTGGGAAGCAAATCCAACAAAAACTAGCAAAAGAATCACAAAGCAAACCTTCTGTCGATTTCACCGTACCCACAGCCGCCCCTGCAGCTGCAACTGCGCCCAGCACCGAGCAGACACCGCCCCTGTGGCTGGATGTCCCCGCCCCTGCGGTAAAAACTCCTGAACCACCTATGCGCATACAAGCTGACGCCCCTGCGGAAAACACGACAGGAGGTTCTGCTGAGAAGGATTCTTACATCCGGCCTAACTTTCCGCCACTGTACTCTGAGAAACCACCAGCTCCTTTTCCTAAGGCCCTGTAGGAGAGAAGAATCATTGAGGATAAAGACATCTTTGAAACTTTTTCCAAATGCGAGGTAAACATTCCCCTCCTTAAGTTGGTGAAAAGTATTCCTAAGTATGCTCGTTTCTTGAAGGAACTTTGCACTATCAAGAGAAACCAGAAGCTGAAGGGGAAACAAAAAGTACAAGTAAGTGAGCATGTGTCGGCTGTTTTCCAACGGAGAATGCCCAAGAAGTGCAGCGATCCGGGCATGGTAAGCATTCCTTGTGTTATAGGGGAAACCCGCTTTGACAAAGCAATGCTTGATCTTGGTGCTTCTATCAATGTTTTACCATATTCGATTTACAAATCACTTGGCCTTGGGCCATTAATGGAAACTAGGATTGTAGTACAACTTGGTGATAGATCTAATGTGTACCCGAAAGGGATAATTGAAGATGTATTAGTAATGGTAGAAAACCTAATATTTTCTGCTGATTTCTTTGTAATGGATATGGAAAATGATTCACATGTTGCGCCCATTCTGTTAGGTAGGCCATTTTTGAAAACTGCTAGGACTAAAATTGATTATGTTAGTGGCAAATTGACCATGGAGTTTGATGGTGAAGTAGTGGAATTTGACATCTATGATGCAATGAGATTTCCTAGTGATGATCATTCTTTATGTGCTATTGACATTGTTGAACCTTTTGTACAAGATGTTTTTGATAACTCTAATATTGATGAATTGAAAAATGTAATTGAGCATGACATTGATGGGTTTAAAGCAAATTATGTATTAACATCCAACATGAAAGAGGTCCTAGCCCAATTAGATGGGCATAAAAGGCTACCTATCTCCAATTTGGCCATTGGGCCCACCTTACTAACCCCAAGCGAGAAGCTTGTTCCATCTATAGTGTAGGCACCGGAAATAGAATTGAAGGACCTTCTGTCACACCTCAAGTACGTTTTCCTTGGAGAACACAATACCTTGCCGGTGATCATCTCCAACAAGTTGACTACCGGTCAAGAAGATAAGTTGGTGAAAGTGCTAAAAGAACACAAGACAGCCCTTGGATGGACCATTGCGGACATCAAAGGGATAAGCCCTTCAACTTGCATGCATAGGATCTTACTTGAGGATGAAGCCAAACCCTCTAGGCAACCTCAGCGGAGGTTGAATCCTCCAATGATGGATGTGGTCAAGAAGGAAGTGTTGAAGCTCCTCCAAGCAGATATGATCTTCCCTATCTCGGATAGCACTTGGGTTAGTCCAACCCAAGTGGTTCCAAAGAAAGGAGGCATCACCATGGTGGAAAATCAACATGGAGAGATGGTCCCAAGTGATAACATGAATTATATACCATTATAATCATGCATATTGTAGAGGTTTACCTCGATTTACCTTACATTTAGAGAGAACTTGTGTACCTTTTATGTTTTATTCAATTATATTTCGGAAATAGAGGTCTACACGAGTTTTGGTTGAATTATAGGTAAATTGAATGGATTCGGAAGCAAAAGTAGATCAAGGAGCATCTAAGGTCATTAAGGAAGCTAAAGGAGCCTTAGAGGAATCACAAAGACTAAAGGAGTTGCGTAAAATAAGCATAAAGGAGAGGAAGAAAACAAGCCAAAAGATGAGCACTTTCTGTTGAAGAAAATCGTTCCATTTACTATATAAATCGGACGATTTTTATCATTAAAATTCGAACGGTTTTATGGGTAAATCGGCCTGCACGATTTTCTTTGCTTTTCGGCCCAATGGTAAAGACGACACAAAGCCCGTCACTTTTAGGCTAGAGAAGTGTTTTTCCAAACGGCCCATTAGCAAGAAACTATAGGTTGGAACTCTAGGAACGAAAACGAGGAGGCCGCAGCGGGAAATCTTTACACGTTAGTGAGAGATTGAGGATTCTTGGAGAAGGATTGAAGCAATTTTGCCATGAAGTCAATCTTGATCATATTTGTGAGATTTCTTTGTTCCATTAAAGTCTTTGTGGTTTTTGGACACAATATTGAATTAATTGAGAGATACATTGATCAGTTTTGAGATTGGTTTACATATTTGAAGGTTATTGAGTTTTTATTCAAGATTCGGGTTTATTTGAATTATTTCACTCAATCTTTATTTTGATTTGATTTTTGAAAATGGTTGGCTAAAACCATTGTGATTCTGGGTGAATAGTTGAAGATTGAGGCTTAGATGATGATAGACTGAACTCATTCAAACATTTGGACCCTGAGAGTTTAGATTTTAGTTTTGCAATAACAGGAAAGTCGACATGTTCTCAGATAAATCGTCCGATTTATCTATGAACAGCACGATTTATTCCCCTGACGAACTTTAATTGAATTAATCTTTAACCAAATCTAATCCTTGCCTAAATCCCAACCTTGTTTAACCTTTTTAACCTCTATTTGAGTATATGAAGAGACTTCAACCTTGATTCTACATTTAATAGATTAAGATTACAAGATTTGGATAATAGAGAGACTCAACATCCTTTATTAAGATTCTAAGTGTGCTTTCTATTCTTTACCTTGGAGAGTCATATCCTGGGGTTTTAGATAGTTACTTTGAACATAATTCTTGTCTTTAGATCTTTCTATATTGCAGCCTTAATAACTCTTATAGAGAGAACCTTTGGACTAGACAAATAGGTTTCGGAACTTCACCGTACGATACCTACTCTTGAACACATAATCTTGGCAATATTAACTCTGTCCTTATATCCATTAGAAGTGTCTTGAATCGAAAGCCGCAGTTGGATACTTGAATCCTTGGAATCATTTCCCCTTTTATTAATCACAAAAGCTTTTGCATTTTTGCTAGATAATTGAATTTGAATTTATTCTCACCAAATCCCTGAGTTCGACTCTAGAATTCTTACCTTACTACAACCGATCCGTACACTGTGGGTTCGCTTTGCTTTGAGTTCTAGATATAAATTTAAGACTTTGACGCACACACTTTCGAGCGAACAAGTGTTTGGCGTTGTTGCCGGGGATTTGGTCTAGACCAAATTCGGTTTTCGGTTGTCTAGCTTGAGAGCTCTTGCTCTTGTGATTTGATAATCTACTTGAGTGATCTTTGTAGGTTCTTTAGGTATATGCGAAAGACTAGATCCACTAAAGATCTAGTTCCTTTCGATCCCGAATTGGAGAAAACGTTAAGAAGAAAGTTAAAGGAAAAGAAAATGGCTCAAAATAATGAGAGAAACATCCAGGCTGAGTTGGATGAAACTCAACATCAACTAAGGTTGAGTGAGAAAGCTCGTATAGATGCTGAAACGAGTCATCAATTCCAAATTGATGAACTCAAAGCAATGATGATGGACATGCAATTAGAATTGAACGAATCCAGGAAGAAAAAGAAAGTCAAGAAGCCAACTAAGTCCATTAGGAATGATTCATCCGATGATGAAGAGCTCGATCCGGACATGCCGGAACTTGGGGAGATCAATCTAATGATTCATCATGTTTGAAACAACCCAAGACCACCGGTTGTTCCTCGCTTCCCAGCTAGGGATGTGAGAGTTGCTAATGAAGGCGATGGACCCCGAACTTTGGGGCAACAGATGGATCCAATTCAGCAACCACGCCGTCTAGGTGTGGATTTCGGAGATGAAGACATCCAGGAGTTTAGCTTCTCACCACAAGTTATCACCATGGTTCGCCAACGTCAGTTTGGTGGAGCAAGTGCTGAATCTCCACATGAACACTTGTAGAATTTCGAGATTCTCATGGAGACCATGAAGCCAAAGAAGGCTACTACAAGCAATTACAAGATCAAACCGTTCTTCTTTTCTTTGAAGGACAAAGCTCTAGCTTGGTACCAAACACTTCCAACTGCAAAGCTGGCCACATGGGAGGATCTATCTTCGGAATTCCTAACCAAGTTCTTCCCGCCATCCAAAACGGCGGAATTGAGAGGTAAGATAAATGTTTTTTCTATGAAACCTAACGAAAGTTTGTTTCAATCTTGGGAAAGGTTTCAGTATCTCTTGTTGGATTGCCCACACCACGGCATTTGAAAGCTGGAATTATTGGAGATCTACTATAAAGGATTGGATGTGGAAACACAATTCAATCTCCAATCTCTCTCTTGTGACACATTCATGGACATGAGAGAGGATGACGCTTGGGACTTTATTGAGAGCAAGCCCAAGTGATTGATAAGTATTCCTACCGAAAGGTGGATCCAAATAGCCGGAATCAAGGTGATCCAGGAGCTAAGTTGAACCATGCTTCTCAAACACAAATATTTTCCCTCAACAATGAGATCAAAGAGTTGAAGGAAGTAATCAAAACGAGTCTTCAAAAGACTAAGGAGTAGGAATCCAACTATATGGGAAGGGATAACAATCAAAGGAATGACTACCGGAACAACAACCGGAACTCTAACTGGAATAACAACAATAGGAACTCCAATAGCAACAATTGGAGATCCAATCAACAAAATCCAGGTAATCCTTATTCTCATGCTGAAAAAGCTCTAACATCTCCATCTTCTTCTACTCCTTTGAAAAGCCAGGAACAGTCATCAAATGGATCGAACAAACCCGATCCCATGCTGGAGACAATCCTAGGGAAACTACAAGGATTGGAGAGCTATATATCTTCAGTTAATAAAGGTCACAAAGCTTTGGAAAACCAAGTATTTAACAAAGCCGGAGAAGTTCCAAGAGATCAAGGGAAACTTCCCGGGAAGACGGAAGATAACCCAAAGGGAAGGGTTATGGCAATCACTACTAGGAGTGGTGTAACAACTACCAATCCTCAACCTAAAGTAGTTGAAACAACCACCAAAGAAGGAGAGGGAAAAGAGAAGGAAGATGTCTATGTTCCTCCTCCCGCCTACAAACTGCCTCTACCTTTTCCTCAATCTAGAGCGCGAGCACGCTTAGATAAACACTTCGGTAAGTTTATTGAGCTTATGAGTAAGCTGCATATTAATATACCTTTTATGGATGCAATTTTAGGTATGCCAGCTTATGGGAAATTTCTCAAGGAAATCCTCTCTAACAAGAGGAAATTAGAAGACATTGGAGAAGTTAAGATGAGTATGGAATCATCCGAACTCATAAAAACTATGACATAGAATATGCCACCTAAGCTGCGTGATCCGGGATCATTTTGCATACCCATCACTTTGGGAGAGGTTACTTATGATGCACTTTGCGACCTTGGAGCAAGTGTGAGCATCATACCACTTGCTTTATGCAAGGCGGTTGGTCTAGGAGAGCCCAGACCAGTGAAGATAACACTCTACATGGCCGATCATTCCACCACTAAGCCAGTTGGGATAATATAAGACATTCCTGTAAAACTCGGTAAGTTTTACATTCCTATAGATTTTGTCGTTCTTGACATCCCTGCAGATTATCCAGTTCCCATCATTCTTGGGAGACCATTCCTTGCAACATATGGATGCATGGTAGATTGCAAGAATGGCCAGCTATCCTTCAATATAGGTGAAGAGAAAGTGGAGTTCGTACTCTCCTCTTTAATCAAGGAGCCAGCCTTGAGAGAAGATGTCTTTAACATCTTTGATGAAGAAGAGTTTAGAGAGGTGGTAAGTTCAATCCTAATGAAAGACCCTCTTCAAAAGGTTCTAAGTATGAGCATCATGGAGGAAGGAGTAGAACATGATTGTGACGATGATGTAAAAGCATTAGAAGATGTGGAGGAAGAACCAGGAGCAGGATTTGAAGAGTTAGAATTAATCCCGTAATTGTGAAAAAAATCGAACTACACGAAATAAACCGTTCGATTTCTGAAAAGGCAAGTCGATTTTTGACAACAGGAAGAAAAATCGACCCAAAAATCGTCCGATTTTCTTCAGGGGAGTCGATTTAGCGATGAATTCTCTAGATTCTACAAACTTGACTGTAGTTGTTCTCAACTCTGATGATGCACCTTCCCCACCTTCAAAGGCTTCTCCCATGACATTAGAAGGTCATGAATCATCGATCAAAGCACCTCCCTCATTGGAGTTGAAGCCCCTCCCTACACACTTAAGGTACGCATTTCTTGGCACTAACTCTACATATCCGGTTATACTTAATGCGAAATTGGATGATGTTGAATTAGAGAAGCTTATGAATGTTCTAAGGCAGCATAGGAGAGCATTAGGTTATACTATTGATGATTTGATAGGCATTAAACCTTCTCTATGTATGCATAAAATCTTAATGGAAGAGGATTACAAGCCTTCACGTCAACCTCAAAGACGGTTAAATCCGGTCATGAAAGAGGTCGTGAAGAAAGAATCCTTAAGATACTTGATGTAGGTATCATCTTCCCTATTTCCGATAGCAAGTGGGCGAGTCTAGTACAAGTAGTACCAAAGAAAAGAGGCATTACCGTTGTTGCCAACAAAAACAACAAACTTATCCCCACAAGGACAGTTACGGGGTGGCGAATGTGCATCGACTACCGTAAGCTGAACGTGGCTACTAGGAAGGACCACTTTCCCCTTCCTTTTATTGATCAGATGTTGGAAAGGTTAGCCCAACACTCTTACTTTTGTTATCTAGATGGATATAGTGGTTTCATTCAGATTCCCATTCACCCAGATGATCAAGAAAAGACGACTTTCACGTGCCCTTGGGGTAAGTTCGCTTATAGAAGGATGCCGTTCGGTCTATGAAACACTCCAGCTACCTTTCAGAGGTGTATGATGGCAATCTTCTCCGAATACGTAGAGAATATCATGGAAGTATTCATGGACGACTTTTCGGTATATGGTTCTTCCTTTGATAACTGTCTCTCTAACCTTTCATTAGTTCTTAAGAGATGTGAGGATACTAACTTAGTTTTAAACTGGGAAAAGTGTCACTTCATGGTCACTGAAGGGATTATGTTAGGTCATCTAGTATCACAAAGAGGAATAGAGGTTGATAGAGCTAAGATAGAAACTATTGAGAAGCTACCTCCTCCCTCCTCTGTAAAAGGAATTAGAAGCTTCCTAGGACATGCAGGCTTCTATAGGAGATTCATAAAGGATTTTTCTAAGATTTCAAAACCCTTAACTAATCTTTTAATGAAAGACGCAACTTTCGAATTTTCAAAAGATTGTTTAGAATCTTTTTGCAGAATCAAAGAAGCTTTGATTTCAGCACCAATCATCCAACCACCCGATTGGACTCTTCCTTTCGAGGTCATGTGCGATGCAAGCGACGTCTCTATAGGAGCCGTACTTGGACAGAAGAAAGATGGTCGCACTCATGCCATCTACTATGCTAGCAAGACGCTAGACGAGGCTCAATCCAACTATGCCACCACGGAAAAGGAACTCTTAGCTGTAGTTTATGCTTTTGAAAAATTTCGTTCCTATCTTGTAGGTGCAAAGGTGATTGTCTATACAGACCATTCAGCAATTCGCTACTTATTCACGAAGAAGGATGCGAAGCCAAGGCTTCTAAGATGGATCTTACTCTTACAAGAGTTTGATTTGGAGATCCGTGATAATAAGGGGTCGGAAAACTCAGTTGCTGACCATCTTAGTCGTCTTCCACGCCTCACCGACGAGATGGATGAACTTCCTATAGACGAATCATTCCTTGACGAGCAACTACATGAGATTGAAGAGTGTCTTCAACACATCTCAAAAGGTAATGATCCATGGTTTGCTGACATCGTGAATTACCTTGTTTGTCAGGAGATTCCCCCCGGACTTTCGTATGCTCAAAGAAAGAAGTTCTTTAAGGACATCCGGCACTTCTATTGGAACGAGCCTCTTCTATTCAAAAGAGGTCCCGATGGCATATACAGGAGATGTATCCCAGAAGATGAGGTGGAAAGTGTCATCCGCTATTGCCATTCTCTTCCATGTGGAGGACATGCTAGTTCCCACAAGACTTGTGCTAAGGTACTTCATTCCGGCTTCTTTTGGCCTACACTATTCAAAGATGTGCAAAAATATGATGTTGCTTGTGATGCTTGTCAAAGGACAAGTAATATATCTAGAAGGAATGAGATGCCTCTCAACAACATACAAGAAGTAGAGATCTTCGATGTATGGGGAGTAGACTTTATGGGACCTTTCCCATCCTCTTGCGGAAACCAATATATACTTCTCGCCGTAGACTATGTCTCAAGATGGGTTGAGGCAATCGCTTCTCCTACTAATGATGCAATGGGTCCCGACCTTAGTTTGACAACAATTTTACTTGGATCTTACAACAAGGCACAAAACTATTAAAAAATTTGAAAACTTTAAACAATATATACATGAAGAATATGTATCAGCCTTACAAAGCAACGGTACTAAAACGACACATATAAAGAACATAAGACAACCTCGCCCCCAACTAAAAGAGTATGTGGACCCGGCTGACCATTTCCTCCGGATCTCTCTACAATTGTCTTAACCTGCAAGGCATCTACAAGCGGTATAAAACCGTTAGCTAACATTCTATGCATAAGTATAAAGGTAAACGCACAAACACACAACATACACAATCAACATGCAACAATCAATCCTTTTATTATCTTTAATTAGGTGATATGTCATTACTAATGATACTTATTTTGTGACACGAGGGATTCCCAAACCTCGCCCCTGTCCCCGTTTACCAACGCGGAATGGTACTAATGCATTTGACCGTCTACCTGACTGGGCTGGTCGCAGGGAACCTCCTAGACTCTCGCAAGAGCTAGGCAGATGATGTCACGACCCGTTATCATACACTTGGGTCAATTATAAAATATATTAAAGTCAGCCTATTCCGGTTTCGTTATTTATCTTAACTAACAAACACCACTCATACACATCACACTCATACAAGAAGCCAGCTAAGTAAGTCCGTGGACTTACCTGAAATAGATCTTGACTTTCTAATTCGCAAATCGATCTGTACAGTAGGAATTCAGTGGCTTGTCAAAGGAGGCAAGTGTGTCAGCACACTTTCTAGGTGATTAGAAGTCTAAGACTTCTAAGATAGCAGGTCTTAATAGAACGGAATTGATTACAGTATTAATTTATGGTAAAATGACCATTTTACCCTTGATTCTGAAACTTATAAAAATTCCATAATTTATGTCTAAACTCTTATTTGAGACTAAAATGTCATATTCTAACTCCTAAAGATGAGTTTGGTTACAAACTGGCAATTTACAAATTCTTCTTATTTTCTGAAAGGTCATTAAGGTCCAACTTCGGCTTCAAATATAAAACTCGAATAAATTTATAAAATTTCCGAAATAATTCCTTAGATCCTCTATGATATCCCATATACTCATAGGAGAAAGAATTTCTTAAAACTATTAAAGCATCATATCTACAAAAATTTCTAAAGTTGGTTACAACACTTAACAAACAACACACTGCCTTAACTTTGAAAAATCATAACTCCTAAACTACTCGCTGGATTTATCCCAAATTTTGATATGTTCTACTATAAAATATTATCTATAATATATCCAAAACACCATCACCTGCTGTTTTCCCCAACACTCAGCACATTTATAAAAACTGCATGAGGCGTCAACTTTGGAACACCATAACTCTCAAACCGTAGCTCGGATTCCTCTCAAATTTTATTATGTTATCCTATACAATATCGAATAAAACATATCCGAAAATCAGCAGTAAAGGTGGAGTCTAACCTACCCAAAACTGGAGCCGAAGTTGACTGTTCTTCACTTCCGAAAACTCAGCAGACACCTCAGCTGTCCAAGTAATTCTTTTGAGGCTGTTAAGGTCGGCTTGGAGACACAACGAGTGCTCACATCAGCATATATATAATAAGGGTAACACAAAGACAAGGGTTAGGAAGGACGATATGGATATTACTCGATTCCGTGTATCGAAGGGGTGAAGGGAGCAACACTGGTTGTTGTTGTTAGAGTCCGTGACTGCGGTAGAGGAAGGAGCGGCGCTGGCCTTAAAGGCACCCTCACAACCAAGAGAAGGGCGCACCAGCCGTCCCTGCAGTGGAAGCTCCTGGGCGCTTGCTGCGGTCGCACGACATGGAGGATCGGAGAGAAGGCCCGTCCGCCAGCCTGCTGGAGTCGACAGAAGAGGGAGAACAGCCTTCCTGGTGTCGCTGTTGGAGTCGGCTGAAGGGGCAGCGCAAGCCTTCCTGCGCGGTTGGAAGTCTGTGGCGCACACGAGCCCTGCTAGGAGCCCTGGTGGTGGACGGTTATGCGTAGGAGGTGCGGTTGTTGTCGGCGCCGGCCTGGCGTGGAGGAGGAGGAGGCGGCTAGCGTAGTACGAGGGAGGGCAAAGGCCTAGTTTGGAGGAAGAGGAGCGCCGGTACTGGAGGCGATTTACGTGGGAGAGAGAAGGGAAGGGTTTGCGAGGGTACGGTTAATCGGCTGCAACGCTTCATTGCTGGGCTTCGTGGACTGACAAGGAAGGAGAGGAGCGCGTGGGCCTGCACGGATCTGGGCTATCATCTACTGGATCCCGATGGGCTGTTGCATCCTTGGCTGGCTGGAACAAAGGAAGGTGGGTTGAGGTAAGCTAAAGGTTGGGCTGAAACAAGGTAAAAATAAGAGTGGGTTGATGTTGTCAAGGCCATGTCAAAACTCGTCATGGCTTCGTCAAGCACCTGCAAGACTTCGTCACAGAGTTGTCGGGCTTTGTCATGACCTCGTCTCAGCTCTGTCATGGTCTCGTCACAGCTTTGTCACAATCTCGTCTCAGCCTTGTCATGATCTCGTCTAAAGTCGTCGTTAAGGATTTATTATAAGAGTTAGGGTTTGATATAATTCTATCATTTTATGTGAATTAAATTCTACATAAAATGATAAATAATTATAAGAATTAGGGTTTGATATAATTCTATCATTTTATGTGAATTAAATTCTACATAAAATGATAAAATTTGTGAAGAAAGAAATACTAGATATCGAAGTCCGAATTGATTCGGAATTAAACGGAATAAAAATTCCGGATATTACATCATTACCCCCTTAAAATAAGTTTCGTCTCGAAACTTAGAACAAGATATTTAATCAAACGACTTCAATAATTAAACTTGTATATCCTAGTCTCACCAAATTTTTATTTCGTTTTCTAAACTCCTCTAACCCTATCAAAGCGTAACGAAAAAAACCGGTCGTTACATCAGATCCCCCCTCAAAATAAGTTTTGTCCCGAAACTTAGGGTAGGACAATCCTGATCACCCTTTAAGGCACCAAATGGGTGTGTTTGATCACTACACAAAAGTCTCGTCGTTTCCACATCTAAGTTTCCCGCACATTAAGGTTACTAAAAGCACAAATCACTGACTAAACACTCAATCATGAAATAAACAAGTAGTCAAACAATATCACACATACAAGGTCAAGCCCTAACTTGTCACTCCCAAGGTTCCAACTATTGCTACATAGGTCTTTGAAATGTTACGTCTCTTACTATCCCCAATATCTTAGGTAGCCTTATCAGCTTTTCTTAAAACCACTAAATCTTAAATCTTTTCAGGTACTTAGATCACAAGCGCCTGCTACCACGTTCTAGAGTGGTTACCGGATATTTCACCGGTATCATCCGGCTCAACTGTCTGATCCTCTAATGTGATGACCTACTATCTCTCTAACTGAAATTCTCAACTCAATTCCCAAACTTAGTCCCGTGGAAAACTGAAGCTACACTCTCCAATAGGGTGAGGAATACTAGTCCATCAGTCAATTTAAAACTTCCAATGGTTGCCTTACACAACTCACTTCCATATCCTTTGATGACCCTACGGAAAATGGTCTATTCAACTTTCTTCTCTTCGTTATGACCACTTGCTTCCGGCCTTCTGTTGAGGTTCTGACTACACAATCAGGCCAAAGGTCTTGGACATCAACCAACACTTTACTAAGTACCCCATGCTCTTCATATCATGACCTACTTGGTCTTGTCTTTTAATATTACTTAGTCATCGTATTCTTCAGGTAAGGAATCATCACCTTTACCCTTTTCAGGTCAACACTCCATACAACAAAAAATCAAATCTAGTGGTCATCCTCTTTGTTCACTTGGCATTAGTATATTATTTATAGATCTCTACTATATCGTTTGCTCAAACTTAGGCTTCTCACACATTTTCCAAGGTCTTAAATGACCTAGAATATGTCCGGAATGACGGTATTAGACACAAAGTGATCTCCTATCACCGTTATTTGATCATAACTACTCAATAATTGTTAACATACCATCAGCAGTGCACTCTTTTAATCACCATGGTTATCAGACCAATAATATCCCTCTAACACAAAAGCAACTCGGATCCGTTCCGACATAACATTACACATAAAATCTACTCCGAAATTATGCTTTCTTTAAGCACGGTTACTAGGTTGCAAGTATGCTCCTGTCGCTTCCTTTTCTTATGTATCTTCGACTCAGGATGGTAGTTACTCACTTTGAGCTTTCTAGTGCAGGCCATGCACAATAATTTTATTACATCATTAATTCTTTCCTAATCCATCCAGAAAACTCAGTCTAGAGTATTCCATTAGTATGGAAGTCCAAAACTACTTGTTTGGCAACATGTAGCAAAGCCATCACTCTTCACTCGGATCCATAATAGGGTACCAGTCTCCTTCTATTACCTCTACATGCCCATAAGTTTCCGTACAATATTTCCAGTCACTCGGATCCATAATAAGTTTCCGTACAATATTTCCAGTCACTCGGATCCATAATAGGGTACCAGTCTCCTTCTATCACCATCTTAAACTCGACACGACATCAATCAGTACCCTTGAGCTTCTTGTTTGTGGGTTAGGACCCACCACGCTTCCGCTGCGCTACTCTACTTATCTTGTCGTCACTTATTAATCCTAAGGACCTTTTCTGTAAGTATAAAATGATTGACCTCAAAACTCTTTCTTCCAATTACCCCAAGAGTCGTATACGGATGAAGTACCAAGTACCTTCTTTACTTGTCTTAAGAAAATAAAACAACGATTGAAAAACAACTTCTTCCGCTTACTTTCTTAATTCTTCTACCACGGATCCAAACTCTCTGAATTGACCGGAGTTTGATCTTAACTAGCCAAGAGGTAACCCTTAAAACGTTTCACTTTATACCTTTAATTCATCCAAGAAGGTTGTAGTTGCCTACTTGAGGGAATCCTCTAAGGCGTCGGTAAAGCTACTCCATAGATCCACAATCACAAATATCTCTTCTTAACGGTACATAACTCGTCAATACCCAACAATACTTGCACGTTCTTGGTTGACATCGGTCAGTCTATAAATGACTTATCTCAATTTCATATGTCTACTGGTATTAAACTTTTGGTGCACATCACCTACTAGATTAATCCTTTTATCCTCCTTTTAGTTCGTCTTATCTTTCACTCTTCTGCTTCCTTTGGAACAACTCTCTTTCTCAAGTCTCACTGTGTCATTCGCCTGACGTCAAAAGTTGTTCCTAACACTCCACGATAGATTGTAAGTGTCTTGTAGTTCCGATGACTTTTAATTACCTCCCAATTGCAGTCCTTTTACACGAACCGTCTGTGTTGATGACTTATGTTCTGTTATAAATGGGGTTTACCCTGGACTCTTGTGTCCACCACACGATTCTCACAAGCACAGGTTCCTTAATCGGCGTTGTTTATAGTATTTCCTTCCAAATCTCTGTTGACTATGTTACGGGCTTCGATCCTTTCGATACTGGCGTTGTGATTCCACTTAGAATTCTTATCTTTAAAGAAGACAAAATGTCTCCAGGCTTGTGAAGTCTACCCTTCGCTCTCACATTAAGTTGTAAGTCTCCATTCCGTGTAAATTGTGATCTTTCAAAATTTCCTTAGCTAGTAGGTAAACAGTTGTTCACAACAATCCCTTTATACTTCTTTAGTTCGTTCTACGTTCCACCCTTCCGCTTCTTATAGGCTAACTCCATTTTCTCTAGTTCGATTTTGTCATTCATCTAGCACAAATAGTCATTTCAAGTTTCCACGATAGCTTGCAAGCGTCTTTGAAATTCTTATGGCCGTAATGATCATCCACTTGCAGTTCCTTTTGCATGGACCATCTGTGTTGATGACTTAGGTCCCGTGATAATTCGGGTTACCCTGGACTCTCGAGTCTAGCAAGACCGTTCTCTGATACAGATTTCTTCACTGGTGTTGGTGGTAATACCGCCTTCCTGAAACTCCGTTGACCCTGCTACAGGCTTCCATTCTTTGAATATTGGCGTCGCGGTTTCTTTCAAACTTCTTATATCTCTGAGGAGGTCAAAATCTCCGCACGCTTATGGGGTCTGCCTTTTCGCTTTTACACTCAATTGTAGGTCTTCATTCTGTGCACCTTAGATTCTCACACCTAGGTTGACACTTTGTCTCTTCTGGTTTCTCATGCCCCTAATGGTCGATGGGGCATCCGCCTCGATTATAATCTTGGTTGTACTCATCTCTACTTGTCCTGTTCCAATATTGTTATCTCTACTCCGCACTCTTGTAGTCTCTTGCATGGTTCTTCTAATTCCGTCTCTCGGCCTCGTATGCCCGAGTTCCTTGTACGACCTTCTATTCCTTCTAACTGAACTGACTTAGGAATTTTGATTGTGCTTGTGGTGAAAATTATCTTCACAATTTTACTTACTTCCTCACTTGTTCTTTGGATTATTTGTAAGGATCACCAAGCGGCCCACCCGAGTATAATACACAATTCAAGGTTTGATTACATTGCCTCGATTTGGAGACCCTTCAAGTCCGCTAATGATTTATCATGAGGCGATAATCGCTTCATGATATCACCACTAAAGGATATCAAATATCCTTTAGGATACTAACATGCTACACATATACATATATATAACATACATTAATACACATCATATTAAGTATATATACTAACTCATATCGATCCAAGTTGCAGAGATCCGCGGAGAGCGATGGTGGTCCGACGTACTACTAACCCAACAACCCGACTATGCGCATGTGTAAAAACAGAAATTCATTTTGAAAATCTTAGACCCCTTTCAAGTTCTAGTTATTTTATACATTCGGTCTTTCAGAAGATTTCAAGTGCCATTGTTGCCAACCTAGAGCTCTGATACCATATTGTAACACCCCAAATTCTGAGAACTCGGGGAGCTACTGGTTAGGACCTCACAATGGGTCCCGACCTTAGTTTGACAACAATTTTACTTGGATCTTACAACAAGACACAAAAGTATTAAAACATTTGAAAAATTTAAACAATATATACATGAAGGATATGTATCAGCCTTACAAAGCAACGCTACTAAAACGACACATATAAAGAACATAAGACAACCTCGCCCCCAACTAAAAGAGTACGTGGACCCGGCGGACCATTTCCTCCGGATCTCTCTACAACTGTCTTAACCTGCAAGGCATCTACAAGCGGTATAAAACCGTTAGCTAACATTCTATGCATAAGTATAAAGGTAAAAGCACAAACACACAACATACACAATCAACAAGCAACAATAAATCCTTTTATTATCTTTAATTAGGTGATATGTCATTACTAATGATACTTATTTTGTGACACGAGGGATTTCCAAACCTCCCCCCTGTCCCCGTTTACCAACGCGGAATGGTACTAATGCATTTGACCGTCTACCTGACTAGACTGGTCGCAGGGAACCTCCTAGACTCTCGCAAGAGCTAGGCAGATTATGTCACGACCCGTTATCATACACTTGGGTCAATTATAAAATATATTAAAGTCAGCCTATTCCGGTTTCGTTATTTATCTTAACTAACAAACACCACTCATACACATCACACTCATACAAGAAGCCAGCTAAGTAAGTCCGTGGATTTACCTAAATCAGATCTTGACTTTCTAATTTGCAAATCGATCTGTACAGTAGGAATTCAGTGGCCTGTCAAAGGAGGCAAGTGTGTCAGCACACTTTCTAGGTGATTAGAAGTCTAAGACTTCTAAGATAGCAGGTCTTAATAGAACGGAATTGATTACAATATTAATTTAAGGTAAAATGACCATTTTACCCTTGGTCCCGAAACTTCTAAAAATTCCATAATTTATATCTAAACTGTTATTTGAGACTAAAATGTCATATTCTAACTCCTAAAGATGAGTTTGGTTACAAACTGGCAATTTACACATTATTCTTATTTTCCGAAAGGTCATTAAGGTCCAACTTCGGCTTCAAATATAAAACTCGAATAAATTTATAAAATTTCCGAAATAATTCCTTAGGTCCTCTATGATATCCCATCTACTCATAGGAGAAAGAATTTCTTAAAACTGTTAAAGCATCACTTCTACAAAAATTTCTAAAGTTGGTTACAACACTTAACAAACAACACACTGTCTTAACTTTGAAAAATCATAACTCCTAAACTACTCGCTGGATTTATCCCAAATTTTGATATGTTCTACTATAAAATCTTATCTATAATATATCCAAAATTCAGCCGCAAAGGAGATCAAAAGCCTATTTAAAACTATCTCACAAAACTGCATCACAAGCACCTTTCCTCAACACATAGAAATTTCAGCACAACAGAAAAACTGCTTACGACTCAATCTTTGAAAAAATCATACATCCCAAACCACTAGCTGGATTCCTCCCAAATTTTAATATGATCTACAACAATATGTCAACTATATCATATCCAAAGTTCAAGCCCAACGGATATCAAGAGCTTATTCAAAACCATCTCACAAAACAGCATCACCTGCAGTTTTCCCCAACACTCAGCACATTTATAAAAACTGCATGAGGCGTCAACTTTGGAACACCATAACTCTCAAACCGTAGCTCGGATTCCTCTCAAATTTTATTATGTTATACTATACAATATCGAATAAAACATATCCGAAAATCAGCAGTAAAGGTGGAGTGTAACCTACCCAAAACTGGAGCCGAAGTTGACTGTTCTTCACTTCCGAAAACTCAGCAGACACCTCAGTTGTCCAAGTAATTCTTTTGAGGCTGTTAAGATCAGCTTGGAGACACGACGAGTGCTCACATCAGCATATATATATTAAGGGTAACACAAAGAGAAGGGTTAGAAAGGACGATATGGATCTTACTCGATTCCGTGTTTCGAAGGGGTGAAGGGAGCAACACCGGTTGCTGTTGTTAGAGTCCGTGACTGCGGTAGAGGAAGGAGCGGTGCTGGCCCTAAAGGCACCCTCACAACCAAGAGAAGGGCGCACCAGCCGTCCCTGCAGTGGAAGCTCCTGGGCGCTTGCTGCGGTCGCACGACATGGAGGATCGGAGAGAAGGCCCGTCCGTCAGCCTGCTGGAGTCGACGGAAGAGGGAGAGCAGCCTTCCTGGTGTCGCTGTTGGAGTCGGCTGAAGGGGCAGCGCGAGCCTTCCTGCGCGGTTGGAAGTCTGTGGCGCACACGAGCCCTACTAGGAGCCCTGGTGGTGGACGGTTATGCATAGGAGGTGCGGTTGTTGTCGGCGCCGGCCTGGCGTGGAGGAGGAGGAGGCGGCTAGCGTAGTGCGAGGGAGGGCAAAGGCCTGGTGTGGAGGACGAGGAGTGCCGGTACTGGAGGCGATTTAAGTGGGAGAGAGAAGGGAAGGGTTTGCGAGGGTACGGTTAAACGGCTGCAACGCTTCACTGCTGGGCTTCTTGGACTAGCGAGGAAGGAGAGCAGCTCGTGGGCCTGCACGGATCTGGGTTGTCATCTACTGGATCCCGATGGGATGTTGGATCTTTGGCTGGCTGGAACAAAGGAAGGTGGGCCGAGGTAAGCTAAAGGTTGGGATGAAACAAGGTAAAAATAAGAGTGGGCTGATGTTGTCAAGGCCTTGTCAAAACTCGTCATGGCTTCGTCAAGCATTTGCATGACTTCGTCACAGAGTTGTCGGGCTTCGTCATGACCTCGTTTATGCTTTGTAATTGGTCTCGTCACAACTTTGTCACAGACTCGTCTCAGCCTTGTCATGATCTCGTCTAAAGTCGTCGTTAAGGATTTATTATAAGAATTAGGGTTTGATATAATTCTATCATTTTATGTGAATTAAATTCTACATAAAATGATAAATAATTATAAGAATTAGGGTGTGATATAATTCTATCATTTTTTGTAAATTAAATTCTACATATAATGATAAAATTTGTGAAGAAAGAAATACAAGATATCGAAGTCCGAATTGATTCAGAATTAAACGGAATAAAAATTCTGGATATTACAAGTGGTGGAGTTCTTCAATAGAACTAACTTCCCAAGGTTCGGGACTCCCCGAACCATCATTAGTGACGGAGGAACGCATTTCACAGCCCGTCGATTTGAGACTCTATTGGTCAAGTATGGGGTGACCCATAAGATAGCTACACCATACCATCCGCAAACTAGCGGACAAGTTGAGATATCCAATAGAGAGATCAAGGGAATTTTAGAGAAAACTATCTCTAAAACAAGGAAGGATTGGTCAATGAAGCTTGACGATGCATTATGGGCGTACAAGACTGCCTTTAAGACACCGATAGGTACGACTCCATATAATCTCGTTTATAGTAAATCTTGTCATCTTCCTGTAGAGCTAGAGCATAAAGCATATTGGGCTATCAAGTGGCTCAACTTTGACATGAAAGAAGCCGGAGAGAAGCGGCTTTTGGATATCAACGAGCTGGATAAGATCCGGCTAAATGCGTATGAAAACACAAAGATCTACAAGGAAAGGACGAAGCGTTGACATGATAAGCATATCATTCCAAAGGATCCGAAAGAAGGAGATCAAGTCCTTCTATTCAACTCAAGGCTTCGACTATTCCCAAGTAAGCTTAAATCCCGTTGGACAGGACCTTATGTAATTAAACGGATTTTCCCCCATGGTGCAGTTGAAGTATGGGGTGAACAAAGCGGAAATTTCAAAGTTAATGGCCAACGGTTAAAGACGATAAATCAAGCGCTTCTTGGGAGGCAACCCATGATAGTATAACTTTTCCCTTCTTTCATCACTTAGTTAGCTTAGTTTAGTTGCTTTGTTTCTTTTATTTTTGCTTTTGTTTGTTCCTCGATGCACTCTTGGTTTGTTGTGTCAAAAATCACAGGAAATTAGGTCCAATTTGAGAGATCAATGAAGTGGGAGAGCATAAATTAGTTCAAATTTCAATCTTCAAGAAGCACAAGGAAGGAAATCGAGTTACATAAAGCAAATCGTTCGATTCAGGAACAGAGCAAGTCGATTTTTGACAACAGGAAGAAAAATCGACCCATCAGATCGACCCCCTCTATAAAAATCGTCCGATTTTCTTTGAGATCTGAGAAAATGAAAGAAAATCGTCCCGACGAATAAATCACCTAGATAAATCGTCCGATTTTCTTCATTAAAACTCAGGCCTATATAAAGACTTAAACACTCGATTCCCTCATTCCACAAAACCTCCATTCCCGATTTCCTTCTCTCAAAGATCCGAAAATCGCCCACCCTCTCATTTCCTCATTCCTTAATCGTTTTGAACGATTCTTGGCCCTAAACTGAAGCATTTTCGACAAGGAACAAGGATCTAGCAACAACAAGCTCGGCAATCGACTCATCCATCTGGAATTCAGGTTCTTCATTCTGAAACCTAAGTTTTTCGTTCGAATTTGATTCTTGCCTAGAAGTTTTTTGTTTGCTGCGATTGATTGAGGGGTTTGCTTAGGAACTACTATAGGAGACTGTGTGTGGTGATAGTTTAGTCAGAACTTTACAAAATTGTGAGAATCATTGAAATCGACAGAAAAATCGACTCAACCCAAGAAAATCGTCCGATTTTTCCCAAGAACAGGTCGATTTTTAGTTATAGAAATGAAAGCCTTGAAGAGAATAACTCGTAATACGGGAAAGAAGAAGGGATCTTCTTCCAAAGCCCCTCCCCCACCTCCACCACCCTCTCAAACCATTCCAAAACTTCTCCATCCCCTATCCAAACATAAGAAAAGATATGAACGTATCTTAGATCGCCCATTCACCCCTCCTCGATACATTGTGCTAGACGACTTAGACTCTTTGTTTGTTCGAGAGGATGTGGATATGATGCTAGATAGAGTTGGGGTGAGACAGTTTGTTTTGATTAGGGAGGATGCATACACCGAGATAACCCTAGAATTCCTTAGCACATTTGAGCATGACCCTAGAGAGAGGACGGTTTCATTCCGCCTCATGAACCACAACCATGCTATGACTATTGATACCTTTGGGGATTTGTTTGGTTTTCCCTACTCTGATGTAGGCACATTTGCGAGAGGAGTTAGTGCTAGTGCCTTATGGGAGACCATTTTAGTGGGAGAGTATGGTCGTGATAAGTGGAGACCCGGGAATTCGAAAGAGACTAGTATGTACAACCTCTCCTTTAAGGTAGTACATAGGATCCTTAGTGAGTGCTTATTTGCACGGACGGAGACCCCACAGAAGCTCGAGGCTGACGAGCTCTTCATCTTATACTGTATGACATGCAGCACCATCCCCGACATCACCTCTATGCTTGCTGACTATCTAGGAAAGATAGCCAACAAGGCAAAGGGTGACATTTGTGCTGGAGGCCTTGTCACTCATGTGGCCAAGGCATTGGAGTTAGACTTCTCGGGTTGCACCCTAGCTGAGAGTGCCTAGCCCTTAGGTTCACAAAGATTAGTTGCTAGACAGGTCTTGATTCCTCGAGGGAGAGGAACCCTTCATGTTCCCATGCCATGGGCAAAGGATCCAAAGAAGAAGCTATCCGAGATTGTTTGGAAGTCCGAATACACTATTCGGAACAAGAGGAATTGGAAGGAGACATTCGAACTGATGCTTGAGGAGATATCTCCTCTTTTGTATTATGATGATGATGCAGGTGACACTGAGGATGAGGAGGATGATGAGGATGGAGTACACCAGGGGAACATGCTCGAGTTCGAGAGTGACACTTATAGTGGTCACGCCACGGATGCCATGGACACCGACACTCATGGTGCAGGACCTAGCAGGACTAGTCGAGGCACTGAGGAGACAGAGGACGACATACAACCACCTCGCCACTCTTTTGCACATGCCCCAAGCCATGGACGAGGACGTCAACTTCCCCGCCACTTTAGAGACTTAGTCTCCAGCTTCCAGAGCCTCCGCACCGACTATCACGCTCTCCACACCGACTATAGCACCTTGAACACTCAGTTCAAGGAATACCGGCAGGAGACGGATGCTCGGCACTCCTCCTATGACGGCCAGATGAGAGACTTATACTACCATCAGTTCGGCCACTTCTATGATCCTAGTGCACCGATGTATCCTTATCCTCCACCTCCACCACCACCGACCGAAGATTGAGCTTCCACACCTTTTACATTGTAAGTATTTTTCTCCATCTTATGCTTGATTTTTCACATTGGGGACAATGTGGATGTTAAGTATGGGGTGGGGATACTTACAATATCTTTTACTTCATCTTAGCACTCTATGCACTTTGTACTACTTTTGATGATTTGGCTTGTAATAACTCTTACACTACTTGCTTTCCACTATGACATTCGCATTTGCATGCTCTTTTTCAAATACTATGACTTTTCAAAAAAAATTTGTGCTTCTTATGATGGAAATGACCTCTATGATGAGAATTGTGATGTGGATAGGCAAAAAGATGAATTGGTTATGTTGAGATTTTAATAATAGCATGAATGAGTTTTTTTATTACTTGAACACATGAATAAGTTATATGATTTAGATGTTTTGATAAGTGAATGAAATAATAGTCGAAGCTATATTGCAAGTTCTTTTGCATCATATAAGAATGACCAAGGCAATTCACTTCTTCTCTCTTTTCATATCTTGTTCATGCTAGCTCCTCAATGAAATATATGACCTTACTTTTACCATCCGGGAATTAGGATAAGTGATTGAAAAAGGCATGTTTGATGTGGGAGGTCCAATAAAAATGTGTTAAGTGAAAGTGTAGCAATTCATAAGTTTGGGGACGTTGAACATGAGGATGAGTAACTCGGCACCATTCACATAGCCGGGTGTTTGTGTCTTGCCAAAGTCCGATTGAACGACAAGTCCTAACGGGATGTGGTATGTGCATTAAGGGTTTGAGGCATCTCGAAATTCAGAAACGCCGATCTCCTAGGCTTCGGTTATTGTGCACCTCTATCCATACACTCAAAAAGTAAAGTATAAAGAAAGCAAAGCTTTTGCATGCAAAGCATGTGCGGTGAAGTAAAGTTCTTGAAGGTATTATGTTGTTCCTCTTTCCCGGATTAGCACCACAATTGCCTAAAAGAATTCCCTCCTTTGACACGTTTCTTAGACCTTTTCTTTGATTAGAAGACCTTGAGACTTTTATGCATGTATTTAAGACTTCATGGCTTAGACTTGTTTGATTTTAATTGTCTTTACATCTTTATCATGTCCTTTACTTGTGTTTTTGAGGAAGAAAAGAGAGTTAGTCCATGTTATTGTTATCATTGATACATGTCTTGTCTTCCTATGCCTTGAAACATCACTTTGAGGGTGATCCAATAAGAAGAAGCACTATCAAATAAAAGATTTTTGAGTTTTCATACATATATAATCCATGACATCTTGTATTCTAAATTTGAGTCTTGCTTAGGGACAGGCAAGGGGCAAGTATGGGTTATTTTGATGACATGAATTATATACCATTATAATCATGCATATTGTAGAGGTTTACCTCGATTTACCTTGCATTTAGAGAGAACTTGTGTACCTTTTATGTTTTATTCAATTATATTTCGGAAATAGAGGTCTACACGAGTTTTGGTTGAATTATAGGTAAATTGAATGGATTCGGAAGCAAAAATAGAGCAAGGAGCATCTAAGGTCATTAAGGAAGCTAAAGGAGCCTTAGAGGAATCACAAAGAGCAAAGCAGTTGCGTAAAAGAAGCATAAAGGAGAGGAAGAAAACAAGCCAAAAGACGAGCACTTTCTGTTGAAGAAAATCGTGCCATATACTATATAAATCGGACGATTTTTATCATTAAAAATCGAACGGTTTTATGGGTAAATCAGCCTGCACGATTTTCTTTGCTTTTCGGCCCAATGGTAAAGACGACACAAAGCCCACCACTTTTAGGCTAGAGAAGTGTTTTGCCAAACGGCCCATTAGCAAGAAACTATAGGTTGGAACCCTAGGAACGAAAACGAGGAGGCCACATCGGGAAATCTTTACACGTTAGTGAGAGATTGAGGATTCTTGGAGAAGGATTGAAGCAATTTTGCCGGGAAGTCAATCTTGATCATATTTGTGAGATTTCTTTGTTCCATTGAAGTCTTTGTGGTTTTTGGACACGATATTGAGTTAATTGAGAGATACATTGATCAGTTTTGAGATTGGTTTACAGATTTGAAGGTTATTGAGTTTTTATTCAAGATTCGTGTTTATTTGAATTATTTCACTCAATCTTTATTTTGATTTGATTTTGAAAATGGTTGGCTAAAACCATTGTGATTCTGGGGAGAATAGTTGAAGATTGAGGCTTAGATGATCATAGACTGAACTCATTCAAACATTTGGACCCTGAGAGTTTAGATTTTAGTTTTGCGATAACAGGAAAATCGACCTGTTCTTGGATAAATCGTCCGATTTATCTATGAACAGCACGATTTATTCCCCTGACGAACTTTAATTGAATTAATCTTTAACCAAAGCTAATCCTTGCCTAAATCTCAACCTTGTTTAACCTTTTTAACCTCTATATGAGTGTATGAAGAGACTTCAACCTTGATTCTACATTTAATAGATTAAGATTACAAGATTTGGGTAATAGAGAGACTCAACATCCTTTATTAAGATTCTAAGTGTGCTTTCTATTCTTTACCTTGGAGAGTGATATCCTGGGGTTTTAGATAGTTAGTTTGAACATAATTCTTGTCTTTAGATTTTTCTATATTGCAGCCTCAACAACCCTTATAGAGAGAACCTTTGGACTAGATAAATAGGTTTCGGAACTTCACCGTACGATACCTACTCTTGAACACATAATCTTGGCAATATTAACTTTGTCCTTATATCCATTAGAAGTGTCTTGAATCGAAAGTCGCAGTCGGATACTTGAATCCTTGGAATCATTTCCCCTTTTATTAATCACAAAAGCTTTTGCATTTTTGCTAGATAATTGAATTTGAATTTATTCTCACCAAATCCCTGAGTTCGACTCTGGAATTCTTACCTTACTACAGCCGATACGTACACTATGGGTTCGCTATGCTTTGAGTTCTAGATATAAATTTAAGACTTCGATGCACACACTTTCGAGCGAACACCGAGCAAAACACAAACCGGATGGAGAGTTTGCATTGACTACCGCAAGATCAACAAGGTTTCTACCGACGTTTCATCAAATATTTTTCAAAGATCTCGGCACCCCTATGCGAATTGCTCGAGAAAGACGTCACCTTCATAGTAGATGAGAATTGCAAAAAAGCTTTCGACACTTCGAAAGCATGTCTTACCACCGCACCAATCATCCGTTGTCCGGATTGGGAGAAACCTTCCGAAATCATGTGTGACGCCAGTGATTACGCCGTTGGAGCAGTCTTAGGACAAAAAGACGGACGGGCTTCACATGTGATCCATTATGCGTCTATGACACTCAATGAAGCACAAAGGAATTACTCTACCACCGAGAAAGAGATGTTAGCGGTGGTTTTTTCCCTTGAGAAATTCAGGCAATACCTACTTGGGGTAAAGGTAATTATTTTCACAAGCCATGCAGCTCTTAGGTATCTCATGGAGAAAAAGGAAGAAAAACCACGATTGATTCAATGGATGCTCCTCCTAAGTGAGTTTAACCTGGAGATACGGGAAAAGAAGGGGGATGAGAACCTGGTGGCCGATCATTTGAGCATGCTAGTGAAAGAAGAGGAGGATCTAGGAAAAGGAAGAGAGATAGCTGGAAGCTTTCTAGACAATACA
The DNA here is from genome assembly GCA_033239125.1 of Fagopyrum homotropicum. Lineage (NCBI taxonomy): Eukaryota > Viridiplantae > Streptophyta > Magnoliopsida > Caryophyllales > Polygonaceae > Fagopyrum > Fagopyrum homotropicum. The sequence goes on from BSWB01000003.1 coordinate 129,164,976, forward strand.
TTTTACACAACTCTCTGTTGTGTGACCGCCCCCGCGCCTCACACCAGCAGCCCCTACGGCCAGCCGCCCCTACGGCTCAGTCTAGGCGCCCCTGCGGAATATTTGACAGAGGTTTGTCTTAAGCTCCAGTCTTTTAAACCTTGGTTTGCTGACATTGTGAACTTCATTGTCAAGAAAGAGTATCCTCCAGACTTCACCAAGGCACAACGAGAGAAGGTAAAGACTGAAGCTCGATACTACGTTTGGGACGATCCTTACCTTTGGAAGCATTATAGTGACCAAGTAATTCGCCGTTGCATTTCGGACAATGAGGTACAATCTGTCCTAACCTTCTGTCATTACGAAGCATGTGGGGGGGCACTTTGGGGTAAACAAAACTGCAAGAAAAGTTTTGGATTCCGGTTTCTTTGGGCCACACATTTTTCGAGACGCTTTTGCGTTTTGCAAAGTGTGTGAAAGATGCCAAAGGGTAGGAAATCTTTCAAGGAGACATGAAATGCCCCAATCCTCTCTTATATTTTGCGAAATATTTGACGTTTGGGGAATTGATTTCATGGGGCCGTTTCCTACTTCATTCGGGCACACATATATTTTGCTTGCGGTGGACTATGTTTCCAAGTGGGTGGAAGCAAAGGCCACCAAAACTGATGATTCGAAAGTGGTTGCAGTGTTTCTTAAGGAAAAAATTTTCGTACGATTTGGAATTCCGAAAGCCTTAATCAGCGATAGGGGTACCCATTTCTACAACAACGAGTGTCAACAGCTTATCATCCACAAACAAATGGCCAAGTTGAGGTATCTAACCGGAAAATAAAAACCATACTTGAAAAGACAGTCTCTCCCGGACGGAAGGATTGGAGTGCAAGGCTAAATGAAGACCTATGGGCATATCGGACGGCCTATAAAACTCCTATCGGGATGTCTCCTTTTAGGCTCGTGTTTGGGAAAGCTTGCCACCTACCGGTGGAGCTAGAGCACAAAGCTTGGTGGGCAATAAAGAAGTGCAACATGAACATAGAGGAAGTGGGAGAATTCTGAAAACTCCAATTGCAAGAGTTTGAGGAATTGAGGTTAGATACATATGACCATGTCACCACATACAAAGAAAAGACCAAAGCATGGCATGACCGAAATATTCTCCGGAAGGATTTCAGGGTAGGTAATAAGATACTTCTCTTTCAATCATGTTTGAAACTCTTTACAGGTAAACTGCGTTCGAGATGGACAGGGCCGTTCGTGGTAGCCGAGGTATACCCTCACGGAGGTGTGGATCTTTATGACCCCCAAACGCACAAGGTGTTCAAGGTAAACGGACAAAGGCTAAAGCCTTACCTTGAAGGAGTCAATAACGATCCGATTGATGAGATGGTGCTGGAGGAAGCACAGTCAGAGAAGTAGAGGCCTTACGTCGAGCCAACAACAAAAAAAAAGGCGCTGCTCGGGAGGCAACCCGAAGGAATAAGAAGAGGAGCCTCTGTCAAGAAAACCGCCCCTGCGGCTTAGTGTCTCCGCCCCTGCGTTGACACCCATGCCCAGCGCCGCCCCCGGCGCTGGGCCAGCGCCTGCAACATGCTAGTCACCACCCCCGCGGTGACTCCGCTACGCCCCTGCGGTGGCCATCCTTGACACACATCCTCGGCGCCGCCCCCGGAGCTGAGCCTGCGTAACCCCTCTCCTTTGTCACCGCCCCCGCGGCAACAAGCCTCCGCCCCTGCGGGTTTACCCAGAAAAGAAAAAAAAGTAGAAATCGCAAAAACATTCCCCTACACCTACCCCACCCACCCACTCTCTATCTCCTCACCAACCACAACCACGTCTCCCTCGCCTTAACCCCTCTCAAGCTGCAACGCCCCTGCACCACCCTAACCAGATCCACCTTCCTCCCTTCAAACTCTCTCACCTTACTACACTCTTCATCACCACCCACCACAAACTCCACTCCTGCTCCACCACCGGCGACGCCTACACCAACAAAGAAGTCACCGGAACGGCCTCAGCATCACCACCCTCGTCGCTCCCCAAAATTTGCCCTCTGCACTTCTCCCTCCCATGCGCCTCGCCGCCCCTGCGTCTGCTTCAGTCGCCCCTGCGGAAAACACAACAGAGGGTTCGTCTTCTCTCCCTATTTTTGCAAGTTTCTGATTCCTTTGCTAAATCAATACCAGAATGGAGCCACAAAGGAAATACAAAATGTCCGAAGCTGAGAAAGAGAGGTATAGGATCGTACAGGATCGAGTCGTGTACACAACTCGATTCTTGCACGTTCCTACATTGGAGAAGCTTGACATGATGGAGAGCATGCAATCCTTTTTGGCCAATGCTGGGCTTGGAGACTTCCTATAGAGGAGTGCTCCACATATCCCGAGCTCAGCAGACAGTTCATCTCGAACTTCACAATGGAGAAGGAAGATCATGTGTGTATTGGACTCACCTTCAAGTTTAACAAGGTGAAATACACACTTGATTACCACCAGCTACAGGAGGCCTTCGGGGTGACTCTCAACACCTCCGAGAACTGGTGGGATCTAGTCCCGACCCCGGACTTGTGTGAGTTTTGGCAGGCAGCTACAAGGTCGGAGTTCTATGCAGGGGGTGAGTACTCTAACAAACTCACTCACCCTTGCTTGAGGCTCATCTCCAAGATCCTCATGAGTGTCTTATATGGACACAAATAGGAGAACAAGGTCGCCCTCAAGGACCTCCCACTACTCTACTCTTGCCTTCCGATGAGCGAGAAGGTGATGGATTGGCCGTCCCTCTTCCTTGCCGCTTTGAAGCGGATTAGGAGGAACGAGCCAAGGGACATTGTCGGCGGTGGGGTGATCTCCTTGATCGCCTCACAAGTGATGGATCTGTCTGAGCTAGAGGACGGGCTGGAGGCTCCCCTTTACACTGAGGGGAAGCTTAGGAGGTGCAAGCTCCTCCGACAGGACAGGGAGAACCTATTTTGGATCTCCCTTGCAGATGGGAGCAACCTCACTTACCTCCCTCGGCCTTTACCATTCGGGAATGAGCTCTCCAAGCTCTACATTCCGGCAGATCCCTTCGTGCCGAGGAGGCCGCTAGTGGCCATTGTGAAGAGGCATGTTGCGAGCTCCAGCCGGGCTCATCAGGAGGAGCACATGCCCATCCTCGACGACGAGGAGATGCCCACTGCGGCACCAGAGGAGGATCCGTCCCTTGCGAGCCTTCAGTCTCAGATGGCGGCTATGACCACCCAGCACTGGACATGGCAGTCCAACTACCAAAGGACTATGCTGAAGCAGCAACAGAGCTGGCAGACGAGCTTAGCCGCCTCCATGACCTCCCACTTCAACCAAAGGTAGGAGGCTTGGCAGGCGGCCCAGCTGCAGCAGTTGGAGGCTCAGCAGCTGGCTTGGCAAGCCAGCTTTGAGACCTCTTTTGGCCGTCGGATGGAGGCTTAGCAGGACCGCATCGATGACATCTACCGCCGGCAGGAGCACTTCTTCAGCCACTTTCCATACCCACTGGAGGAGGGTCCAGATGGTCCAGCTGGACCATCCCACTGAGTGGTATACTTCTCTTCCTTTTCCCACATTTATCTTTGCCTCATTTCCACTTTGAGGGCAAAGTGATCTTCAAGTATGGGGGAGGGAAATATCATTGCATGTACAGTTTCTTTTGAGTGGTTTGAGTTGTTTTGCATTGAATCTTATGAAGTTTGAAATTCATATAAAAAAAAGAAAAAAAAAGAAAAAAAAGCCAAAGAAAATGAAAAAAAGGATGAAAATCCTTAGATAAACCGAAAACCCCAAAGGGCGGTTTAGGCAAAAAGAAGGTAGTCCGACCAACCTTAGGTTGGTGCAAAATTGGACTTGAGGGATGTGAGATTAAAGGGAGATCATCAAAGAAAAGAAGAAGAGTGGCAAGGTGAAAACCCGAAAGGGCACCTTGGCAAAATGAGCTACACCGAGTGTAGGTTTCCCTTCCGGCGTTTGGCGACATAAGAAGGGGAGTTATTAGGAGGTTGTCCGGGTAGGCCACTCTTGGAGCAATAAGGATGGTAGTTTTCTCCCTTTTCTCACATTTCCTCTCTTTTCCTTCATTCTTTCTTGGCTTTTCTTTTGTTTTCATTATCTTTTCTGCTTGCCCATGCTTCCTGAGGCCATTGAGTCTAGTTGCTGTCATTTGTTTTACTCGGGACGAGTAAAAGGTCTAAGTAAGGGGGAGTTTGATAGGTGATGGAATCACTATCATTTAGGATAGTTTTTAGAGTCTTTTTATTGCATTTGTGTCGGTTTATGCTACTAACTCCTTGGTCTAGAAGAAGAAGACTAAAAGAAGCTAAGGAAGGAGTTATAGGCACTTAGGAGTGAAGATCGTTCACGAAACAAAGCTTCTGTTGCTTCACCGCCCCCGCGGAGCCTTGTCACCGCCCCTGCGGGTGACACCTTACTCCAAAGCGCTCCTTGCATCTTCACCAGCGCCGGCCACGAAGACTGTCACCGCCCGTGCGTCAACCCCTGGCGCCCCTGCGGTGACTTGCCCTGAAGAAGCGAAGACCAACGCCCCTGCGCATTCCCCTGCGCCTTTACTTGCGCCTCAACTTGGGAGCTGGAAGGTGAATAGTCTGTGTCACCGCCCATCGGGACACCCCGGCGGCTTGACATCAGAAACGACAGGAAGTTGAAGAGTCAGACGTTTGAAGAGCATTAAAGATCCGCCCCTGTGGAATTGCCTAGCCGCCCCTGCGGTCATGAAGAAGATCAAGTGTTTTTGCCTTCACCGCCCCTGCGGAGCTGAAGGCCGCCCCTGCGGTTCAACGACAGAAGCTTTACACCGGCTGTTTACACCACCTTTATGGCATTAAAGGTGGCTGTTTTGGGCCGGCCATTTACTCCTATTTAGTGTCTTTTGTAGTATAAATAGGCTTTGGTTGATTGCTAGAAGCATCCAACTTGTTATCCATCATTTTCCACTTAGAAACCAATTTTTATTTCCATTGTAATGTGTTGCTAACTCCCTTGCTGCATTGGGTTGGTTTGAAGCTGCGTTGTTACTTTGGTTGTAAGTTTTCTTTAATAGAAGTTTTCATTCAGTAATACTTTGTGTTTCCTTGATCTCCATTGTCTAAATTGCATGTTTTACTATTACTTGAGATTGATCACCTTATGTTCTAAAGTGCATGCAAAGAACTAGGATTAATAGGTTCGGGTCTTTAATCTTGTAGTAAACTTTAAGTAATAACGGGTTGTAATTACTTAAAGAAAAGGAACACAACTATAAAGATAAGCTTAACGGTTTTAATCTTTTCTTTATATCCCTTAGTCTTTGTTTGAAAGCTAACTTGTTGTTCGTTCTTGTAGGTTTACGGAACATTAACCTGTTAAGTTGTGTTGATTCCGGTTGGCTCAACACATATATATGATCGAGACGGGAGATTACTTGAAAACTTGTAAAAGGAACTCACCAAAGTAGCAATTGCATGCTTAGAATCAACCTAGTGTAGATTCACCCATTATTGTCTTACTTGTTGCGTTATTCGTTATTATAAGTTTTTGTGCATCAATTTAACCAAACCCCCCCCCCCTTTGTTACTTGTTTCTATAATCAATAATTGTATCTAATAAAACACCTTAACTCTCTTGGGTTCGACCCTTACTTAACCACTGTACTTGTTTTAGTGCTATGTCGGGATTTACTTTTGATTGGGTATAGACGATCATAGAAATAGCTTCAGTCACTGATCTATTCCTATTGGTAGACGAAAGCGGAGGCAAGTTTCGGGAGATTCTCGTGTGACAAAAGAAGTTGAATTAGTTATGGGTAACCTTGATGAAAGATAATAACCGGTTGTGTGCAAGCATGATATGTGTTTTCTTTACCTTATGTGTTTGTGCCATTACGCTCTTGCTAGTATCTAGAATGTTAGCTAACGGTTTATACCGTCGTTGTAGATGTTCCGCAGGTTCAGGAAGCTGCTGAGTGATCCGGACGGTGTGGTTAGCCGGGGCTCCCGTACATTATAGGACGGGATCGGGTTTCTGTTTCTTTTGTTGTTTCCCTTTCGTTTTGAACTCGGTTATGAAGCTTTTGTGTTTTCTTTGTTAAACATTTGGTTTTATTTTAAGTTTTGGTTTTCATTCGTCTGCGCCTTGTTGTACGATCCGTTTGTTGTTGCTACTATTAGGGTCGGGATCCATTGTGCGGTCCTAGCCTGTAGCGCTTCGAGTTCCCAGAACTTGGGGTGTTACAACCGGGTAGGTTTAGTTTCAACAGAAAGGAATCTCGGGTAAAAAGCTAAATCTCGGGCGAAATTCTATTTCACGGTCGAGATTGTTGATTCAACAACTATCGACGACAATTATTGGCTATGCTTTGGGATATACTCCTGCCTTGTTGCCTTGATGAGGCTTTCTCAATTGGATCGCAGCGACTTAACTCAAAGGTTTCCCTTCAACTTGTAGGGATAAGTTGATGTTAGGAAACAATGTTGAATATATGGTTGGAAATTTTTGTGGGGGCCCTTTTGTGGAGTTATTGAATAGGGGGGTTTCGAATATATGGATACTGTGTGGGGTTCAAAAAAGGATTTAGGAATGATAATCAGTTAGGATTTAAAGATATGATAAGATCTCATCTACTAGATAAGATCTTAACAAAAAAGATAATGTATAGATCACCTTACTACTTGAATACGGAGCTGGATATTATCAGATTTGACTCAAATCTAATAACTATAAGACCTTCGACTGGATAGAGAAAATTTACACGGAGAAAGCAACGAAAAGATCTCGGCTTTAGGTGCTGAAATCTCATGCAATATTTCTCCGCGGGGCCGGCGAGGTTTGTTTGAGTTTATGGTTAGCTTGTGTTTGGCTATGGATTTTCTCTCTTCTACGATGAACAAGACAACACACATTAAACTCAAATAATCTTACAAAGAATGGCAACAAGAAAACACTCAATTTTTAGATGACTCAAAGAAGATTCAAATAAAAAACTCGAACGTTTTTGTTCGAACTTCAATCGATTTGCTCTGATACCACTTTGATGCGGGGTTGATGACTTAGTTCCCGATCTAGACTTAAAGTTCACGAATTGAACAACAGAAAGGAATCTCGGTGTAAAATGGTAAATCTCATACGAGAATTATAAGAACATGCCGAGATTATGTAAAACTCATAATATGGAATTATGGATAAAATAGAAAGATAAGAAGATGAATATGAAATGGATATATGAAAATATAGGAAGAAAAGACTTAACGTTTAGATTTGGAAAGAACCTTGACCAAAGGATCAAAACCCTCAACAAAGAATTACCGTAACTCTTCCTTCTTTAACCTTACACAAGCCTTCTAGCTAAGATAAGCATAAGGATGGACTAGTTTGACTAGTAGCACCAATCTTCAATAAGATTAACACACACAAGAGCAACCTAGCAAGAACTCACAATGATTCAATCAAAGGCTCTCTCTTTTGATTGAATAAGCATGAATATTGATAACATGATTTACGACCTTAGTTTAGGCTTGCATTTAGGTAGATTTTTCATTTGTTTTGCATGCATTGGCTTGATTTTGTGACATTTGTGGTTGATTTTGCGTATTACCCTTGAAAAGATGTCTACACGAGCTTTTGTCGATTTTTCAGGCATTTTCCAATCTTTGGACGTAATTGACACATTTGAGGATCGAGCCTCAAAGTGGCATGTACTCGGGACCCAAATGAAGCAAGATTTTGAGCAAAGAAGAAGAATTGTGGATACTCGGGTTGGTGCATTATTGATATCGGCCGAGATTCAAAAATTTCACACCACCCAATATTTTCATGGAATGAAGGCTCACCTAAAGGATCAAAAACCTCGGCCCCAAAATATGTTGAAATCTCACCCGAGATTTGGTCGAGATTTCCCTTCTCAGCAACTTTTCGACACTTGTCCTAAAAAATTCAGATCCGGCCATTTCTTTCCTAAGGTGGAGTACAAAGCTAGTGATGTTAGGTTGGATCCGAGGTGTTCCCTCTCGGTCCTTTTCAGCTCTTCTCTCTCTCTCCTCTCCTCTTGAACAAAGAATCTCTCTTAGAACATTTGGGGTGGGATTTCAGAGTGTTTTTGTTGGGGTGAAAAACTTGAAGTTGTAATCTTGGATCCGAATCAAGCAAGAGTTTGTTGTATTCTGAACACCCTTATGACATTGAACCATTTCCAGCTAATTGTTCTTTCTTTTCTTCTCATTTTCCTATGGGTTGCATGTTGAAGTGTATGATGAATATTGATCTTCAAAATATACGTTGTAGGCTAGACTTTTGTGATTCTAGGGTGATAGATCAATGGTTATGGCTTGGATGATGATACACTAGTACAAAAGAGGGGGGTAGACCCCGGTTTTTTTGTACATAAGACCCCGGTTTTGAAAGCGTGGTTAACGGGAGCGAGGTAAAGCCACTCGCACCCCGGTAATTGTCACCGTGGTAAAAAAAAGTTCGCACCGCGGTTTTCTGGAAAAACCGTGGTCTCAAATCCGTTTTTTTTATAAAAAAAATAAAAGATGTCGGACCACGGTTATTACAAATAACCGTGGTCCCAATTCCCTTTTTTTTAAAAAAAAAAACACCACGTTTCTTGTTTAGAAACGTGGTCTTAATTCTTTTTTTTCAAAAAATAATAAAAAAATTCCTAGTTCAATCAGATTCTAATTTACCAGCATCTCAATTGCACCAACATTACAAGAAATTTCAAAAGAGTAAACCAAGTCCAATGCCGATTTCACTAAGTTGTCTTCCTTTGAGTCATCTCCTTCTCCCATTTCCTGTGGTGTCAATGAGAAACATTTCAATTGAAGCTCTATACATTGTGTTATGAAAAACATATACAAATTTCATTTCTACCTACTTTTTCAAAAAAAAATCTTGGCAAAGAAAAAAAGCATCTACAATCAAGATCTAAGACTGTCCCCATAGCTTAGTCTGGAATAGTTGGGTTCCAAAATTGTTTAATGCGAGAAAACCTATTTTTAGGTTGAGTTCCACATAATTGACACCACCTAGGAGTCGTTCCAAATCGAGTTCCTTATCAAAATAGACAAAAAAATCAAAACCATGGTAGCAACTAACAAATGAACTGGAGAATACTAGTCTCTAGGAATCAAAATCAAATTCCCTTTGATAGCAAGATAGTGTTCAGCAGCTAACAAACTTGTGTAATATATAAAAATTGTTTCACAAAACGAAATGCATATGACATTATAGAAAAAAATTAAACAAAATATATAGTACCTCATCATCCTCATTTGAATCACTGTCATCTTCTTCGTCACTATCCTCAGGTTTGTCTTCCTTCTTAGCAGCAGCAACAGGCTTGTCTTTCTTATTTTCAACAAAGTCAGCCTAAACAACTCAAGAAAAATCAAATAAGAGTAAACTAATGATACCATTCAATACTAATGCATTGAACCCTCTATATCTATCAAAAATAAGTGGGTGACTTCATCTATATCTATCAACTTAGGACATGATATACCTGATTGTTGATTTAGCTTGTTGACGCAATGGTAATGTAGTATCGGCTTCATTCCGTATAAGTTCTCCCTCTGACATGTATTCAACCTACATTAATGAAGATTTGATGAGTATTTCGGCTTAATAAGGTGTACCCAAATTTCACTAGTGTAAATATCCCCACCAAGATAATTATACTCTACAACTGAACTATAAGGTCTTCAAATCAAGATAAACTAGACCAGCATCCAATCTAATCTTTCATGATTGTTGATATGAAATGCCTGCAAGTCAGGTTACATTTCTTACTGAAGCTTGGGGGGCTAGACATATGATCGCTTTATCAAGCTGATTGAGAGAGCAAAAAAAAATCAATACAAACAGTGCTAAATAGCCACAACTTACCTTGCTAGCAATGTTGTTCGAGAGCTAGTCCAGCCCTTCGCACAAAACTTCCCCAGAAGTGGCACAAATATTTTAATATCTCTATGGGATTGTTATCCCTTTTCTGAATATACCTGTAGAGCAAAGGGAAAATAATTTTCAGGTTACTTTTGGCTTTCTATATGTGGAGGAGATAAGTTCAGTGGGTGATATATAAACAACATTGGGTATGTAGTTTTACAATTCATATACTGGAAGCATGAAAGAGGAAGAAGCTTAACATTCTTTGATGAACTTTTTCTCTAAGAGAAAGTAAATATTGATTTTAATTACCTCATAGCAGCACAACATCACGCAGCTCATCCTGGTGCATGACTGTTTATGTGTTTTGATTGGTGAAGAATGTCTTGTGCAGTGGCATTGTCGAGACATGGAAGAATGTCGTCCAAGGCTGTGTGGTCAATCGGGCGTTGGACCGACTCGTCCATTGCAACGCAGGTATCAACCACCACATTGAGAATGTCAGAAGTTCTTATTCATGCCATTTGAAAAGAGCTTCCAACATATTCAAATTATCGGCAAGAATATGATTATGAAACACTCAAACATAGTACATACAAGTAAAAAAAAAATAGGAAGCTCACTTTTTATTCCACACAAGTCCTTTCTAGACCACCATTCAGAATCCAATATGACATTACAGGTATAAAAATATTCTCTATATAACCTTTTCTTCACACTAATGTAAATTGCTTGTTACTGAGATAACAAGCAAAACAAGAGCAATATGTTGCTAATCAATTGGTTTAGATACACGAGATGATTGTAAACTTAGCCCTTAAGCCCACTAATAACGTTTAATACTTTAAATTTAAACACAAACTAGATGAATTGACTAACGAGAAAGATCACGTAGAAGTAAGGGAGGAACTGACACCGATCATCATCTCTTTTAGCACGGTCCAACAGAAGGATAGTCAGAAAGATCACGTAGAAGTAGGGGAGGAACTGAACAGAATAACAAAGAACAATATTAGACGAATAATACATCTTCAATATAAGTGTGTCAAGGATACCGTGCCTCCAAGTCTAATAATCCTTACATGATTGAACAAAGCAAGGACGGTCCAGAAAAATGCCGCACTTATTTCTAGTACATAATGGAAATGTCGAGCCAATCCCCACCTGATCAAAGTGACATATATGAATAAATCATAAGATCTCTCATGTGTACAAAATATATCTAAACCTACCAAAAGAAATTCACAATGATACTTACCATCCCGAGGTCAGTAGAAGGCTACTTTTTGTTTCTCCAGATTCTGTTTTATATGAGGCTACAATCTGAAAATACAAATGAAAATAAATCAAGGTCTCAACATCTACCAAAAAAGTTCGAATAATACAAAAAAAATGACAAAAAAGTGACGAAGTACCTTAGATGGAGCTTTTCCCCAAACCAAAGACTTGCCATTTGTTCTACGGAACTCTTGCCTTTGTCTATCACAATCGTAGTTGATGTAGATGCATAGTAAGCCATCAACAAGAATAGAAATCGCAAGCTGAATCATAACACGGTAGAGTAAATCTTACATGTGCACAAGGAATGAGGTTATAGAGTCTCAATCAACAGAAGAAAAAAAAACGTATGAAAAAGCATCAGAAATCAAAACTAACAGAACCCAACAAAAGCCAGAAGAAGCGTAACAGCAGCAATGATGATGAGAGATATCCGGCAGACCTTGAAAGACTAAGAACACTGAAATTCAACCCTAAAATTGAAAGAAAACCTAATGAAAGATCAAAACAAACAAATATAAACGAAACTTAAAATTAAATGAAGAAAAAAAAAATCAGAAATTAGGGCTTAATAGTAGCAAACATACCTTGAAAGACGAAATCGCTCAAATGGAATTGAGGAGGAATCGAAAGCCATCACAACCGACGAACAAGGAGATGGACAGGCTTCCAAAAGAGTGCAACAAGGAGGTGTCGATTCTTGAAGTTGAAACGAATACAACGAAGGAAAGGAGCTAGAGATTTGTTACCAAGGTGAGATCTGAGATCTGTGATTAGGGTTTGGAAAGGAATCGAAGGAAAGGAGCTAGAGATCGATCATTTTGCAAAGAAAAGGGGGGTGAATAGTGCAGTCCTTTAACCCATTCACTAATTTATTTATTTATCTTAAAATAATAACAAATCTCACCACCACGGTTCTCTAATAAAAGCGAGACCTGTTCATTCTTGAAAAAACATTCTAACTACGGTTTTAGTATAAACCGTGGTTCGAATGTATGTTTTACCATGCTTTTTCCTGAAAACCGGGGTCCGAATTTTCATATGATTACGGTTTTAGTAAAAACCGTGGTTCGAATGTATGTTTTACCATGCTTTTTCCTGAAAACCGGGGTCCGAATTTTCATATGATTACGGTTTCAGTAAAAACCGGGGTCCGGTTTTTGTTTTACCACGCTTTAGATTAAAACCGAGGTCCGAATTTTCATATGACCACGGTTCTAAAAAAGCGCTCCTCTATAAGCGAGGTGTACCCCCTATATTTGTACTAGTGATAGGATGAACTTGTATGTTAAGTTTAGGACGTTTTTGCTGCACGAATCCTAACTCTTATGAATCTCATCCTTTTCTTCATGGATCTCGATCATGATTGGCATGATCCACCCGAGATTTCCTCTGTTTCTTCGCTATTGATGAATTTGTATGTTAGGATGTTAGATTGTTTAAATCCTAGAATTTGTTGAGTTGAATCTAGCTTACTTTTACCCTATGTTAGCAAACCAAGTGCGGAATGAGACTTATCCGGTGATTTCTTCTTTTTAGATATAGATGATGATGAACTCTAGGTAGTAGAGGTGTAAAAAAGCTATATTGGATTGAGTGCTAGGTTCCTTGCTTGAGTTGGACAATTTTTTAGACTTACCCTGTAAGGATTGGTTTCAGCCTTATGTAGTGAACCGGTTTATGTTGAATTCCGAACCTTAGTTCCTTGAGACATACCCGATAATAGGAAGTTTGGTGCTAGATTAGTGGAATATGAGACCTCCGTAGTAATTATACCCACAGGAGAAACACCCTTTCCATTAGCAATCCACACCTTGTCCTTATGGTTTAGAAATCTTGAATACAATGCCATAATCGAAGATCTTGACCTCTAGAATCCGCCTTTCTCATATAATTCACATATCTTGCTTTGAGTTATTTGATTTTATTTGATAATTGCAAAACTGATCTTTGATAAATCCTTAACCAAAACCAAATAAAATATATGATTTTAACCTTTCTTCCCCTCTCTTTTCTTAGTCTAGATTTATACTATTTGTGATCATTGTATGATTTAATTTCACCTTAGTCTTTATGTTCGACCTTAGAATTCTTGTCTTGCTACAAAACAACCCATACATTGTGGGTTCGCTAGATATATTTAGGAAGCTATTACAAGTATAAATTTAAGACTTTTGTGTGCACCTTTTAGAGCGAGCAAATACAACACAAACTTTGTACGCGAAGCAATGAGTATCTCACAATATTGTGAAAATAATAATCAAATTCAGTCTCTTTATGAATCTCGTACTCTAAGGCTATTTATAGGAGAGATTTCTCTAAAAAGATAAAATGAAATAAATAAAATTTAATCCTAAAATATAGGATCAAAAACCAAAAAATATATACCTTTAGAATGTTCAGATCTTAAAGGTATTAAAGATATAAAAATCTAACAACTAACAAGATCTCGATGTGATTTTTAATGATATCGACAAAAACAAATTTCGGTCAGAATCTCGGGTGAGATTTGATCCTCAGGGCCAAGATTTCTCTTTGGATGGCTTGAACCTCATCTTAACCACATTCCTTGCTTCCTTGACCATCCTTGCTCCTGCATGGCTCCTCCACAATATATATCAATGTCACCAAGGAATACTTAAGCATGAATAATGTCTCTTTAGATGCACATGATGTCCACCAGCTAGCAACCTTCTCTTGGATGGCTTTTCAGGATGCTAACTCCTTCTTCTTCAATGCCTTACTCTTGCTCGAGTGATTGGTCATGTGTAGGGATTGTTGGGGATGGTCCCTCATTAATCACGCAAAAGGCTAGTGGAAGAAGTGAAGCTAGTTGTGGACAAGGCTAGTCAAGTGTGCAAGGAATTGCTACTCGATCCAGGAGATCTAGTATGGTTGCAGCTAGGAAAAGATAGGGTTTCGGAGTATATCCAGTTTTCATCATCAAATATGAGTTATAGACCTCTAGTAGAAATATTGGCCCTTCTCATGAAAATCTCGCCCCGAGATAATGACCCATATTTGCTACTATTGCGAATTATGGTGAAAATTTTAACACAAGAGTGGTGCAAAGTTCGAGAGATCATCCAGGGGAGAAGAGGAAAATGAAGTTTTCACCGCAAGGATACTTGAGTCCGTTTGCATATAGTATTGTACATATTGATGTGCATATTGAAGTTTTCACCGCAAGGATATTTGAGTCCGTTTGCATATAGTATTATACATATTGATGTGCATATTGATGTACATATTGAGAGACCACAACTGAGGATGGAGGAAAAGTTGTTATTTTCACCACATTGAGATGGATCAGTACAAGAGCTACGTAAGATTGATAGTGATGCTTATGTATTGCAGCTTCCGGGCCATTATGACATGACTCCTGACAAGGCTAAACACCTATGGTCGTTATCTTTTAGCTTTAGACAAAGTAGATTACCTAACATTACACTTAACCGGAATGTATAGTGATAACACGATTTATGACTTAGTTTTAGGTAATCATTTAGATGAATTTCTCACTCATTCATGTATAGTTTAGCGCTAGTTCACGACGTTTTGCACTCAATTCATGTATTTTGTCGAGATAGACGTCTACACGGACTTGTGCGTGTTTTGTAGGTATTTCGGGAGATTTAGGAGCTAAAACGTTACGTTTGAGGATCGTTCATCTAGATGACACACCCTCGGACTCATTAGGACACAAGCTAAAGGCTAAGGAAAACTCATGGAGCCTTACCAACACAAGCCATACACCAAACCACAGCTTAATGATCCAAGGCGAAGTTTCTGGAGCAAATCACGGTTCTCTGACACTCCACGGCCGTAGAATCACCCGTGGATTTTGCCAGATTCTTGTGACAGCTGTGCCACGACTCTCATGGCCAGCTCATTCAAAAATTTGTTATAAAAGTGGTCCTTCATTGGCTGAGAAGGGCATCTTGGAGCAGCTCTCCATTATCCATTATCCTCTAAAATATTCTCTCAACAAGAGGTCTTTCTAGGAAGGAAAGTGTCAAAGAGGAAGAAGAAGAGCTCCATTGAAGAGGAGAAGAAGAACACACACCATTACCACACTTGATAGTCTTGTATTGAAGAAATCCGGAATCTATTTTCTAGAGTTGTATGAATCATTTGAACCTTCTTTTGGAAGGATTGTGAGTTACTCTAATTCTATTTCAGCTTGGTTTTTTTTTAGTTCACTTGTTCATATCTTTTCCTTCATCATCTTGCAAATGGATGTCATGATTTTGTGTTTGCTTGTTTCGATTTCTATTATGAACGTTGTAGGCTAAATAGATGTGGTTCTAGGGTGAGGAAAGGATGGTTATGGCTAGGGCTATGATAGGACGGACTTAGATTTATCTTTGGATGACTTGTGTTCATGAACGTAGCTGCTGTTAGAAATCACGGGTAGTTCTTCCCTAACCACGGCCGTGGTTTAGGTAGAACAAACCGTGATTTTCCTGGTTCGATGGATCGTGTCCTAGATTGTTAGAATGTTGAAATCCTAAGTGTTTGTTGAGTTAAATCTATCCTAGGGTGACCTAGTGTTAGCAACTAAGTGTTAGGAGAGACCTACCCGGTAATCCTTACTCTTAGATTCCAAAGATAACAAACCTTAGGTAGTGGTGAGCCTAATAAGCCGCCATTGGATTAAGTGTGCTAGATAGTTGTTTAGGACTTCCCTTTCCAAGACTTACCCGGTAAGGATAGGTTAGACCCCTAAGTAACAATCCGGTTTGTGTAGAATTCCTATCCTTAGGTTCTTAGAGACTTACCCGGTGATGAGACCTTAGGAATGGACTAGTGGACCATGAGACCTACCCGGTAATTGATCCCAATCTAGAAACGCTCAATCCCAACATATCATAGTTAATCCAAGAAATGAATAGATAGTTTGAGTCTTATGCCATAACCGGAACTTCCAACCCCTAAAATCCGTCTTTTCTTTCTTTGATCATTATCTTGTTTAGCTTGTTTATTTGTGTTGATTCATAGTTTAGTTGATTGTTTACTTGCATGAATTGTGATCTTTGATTGATCACCAAAAATCAACCAAAAACATTTGAGATTTTCATTTCTTTATTTCTTTCTTTTCTTTCAACCTAGGTCTTTACTAAACTCAATCACAAATCGAATCAATTTCACCTTAGTCTTTGTGTTCGACCTCAGAATACTATCCCTACTACAAACGTCCCGTACACTGCGGGTTTCGCTAGGTAGTTTAGGATTTAGTTCGAGTTATAAATTTAAAACCCATTTGCGCATCATGATCTTAGCGTAACAAGTTTTTGGCTCCGTTGCCGGGGACTAGGTCTAGATTGAGTCTATTTTTGTGATTGTTATTAGTGTAGATCTTTCTTGTTGCTTTTGATCTCTCTTTGGTGTGTGTCTTTGCTTTTCAGGACATTTCTTACTCTCACTAGTACAAAAAAGCACATTGGTTACGGTACATTTAACACGGTTCCGTGTTTTTGCGTGGTAAATATGCAAATTCAACATTTTTACCACGATTGTCCAAAAAAACGTGTTAAAAATACTTATAATTTACCTCGGTTCACCGAATAACCGTGGTAAATTTACAGAATCACCCATTTTAACACGGTTAACCCTGCGAACCGTGTTAAAATTTTTGTTATAATATAACGGTTACTTGTAACCGTGTTAAAATTATGTATCATTTATCACGGTTCTCTTCGAAACCGTGTTAAAAATACTTATAGTTTACCTCGGTTCATCGAATAACCGTGGTAAATTTATAGAATCACCCATTTTAACACGGTTACATGCGAACCGTGTTAAAATATTTGTTATAATATAACGGTTACTTGTAACCGTGTTAAACTTGTGTATCATTTATCACGGTTCTCTTCGAAACCGTAGTAAAAATGTTTAATTTACCACGGTTACCCTCCAAACCGTGTTAAATAAGCGTATGAGCACAATTTATAACATCTTGCAATTAACCGTGTTAAATATTATTCAAAAAATAATTTAATTTTTTTTAAAAAAAATCGCGAGATTTGCCCGAAATTAAAAAAAAATTCACTAAACTCGTGTAAAAAAGCATCGATCAATAGTGAGCTAGATTCAACATGGTTAATTTTTTTTTATGTTAGTTCTTTTACCCATTTTTTCAACCGTACGTGAGAAGCCCCAAATCCTTTTTTTTAACCTAGCCATCGTACTGCGCTGCGTCTCCCTTCTTCTCACAGCACCCTTCTCTTGCCCAGCCGCCGGATCTGCCCTAACTTCTTTTTGTCCTTCTTCTCAGTCTATCATCCACCTTCCATCTCAACCGAAACCTGTTCGATCCCTCGATCGTCTCCTACTTCATCCCATTGAGGAACCGGCACTAAGTGCATTCATCTTCTTCCCCAACCCGTCAATGCTTCTGGCGCGTCTTCCCTTTCCCGATCGGAGTCTCTCCTAAGCAACATATATACATTTCTCCCTCTCCTTGCTTGGGTGAAATTTTCAGCTCATTGCCTTGAGGGTAATAATAATAGTCGGTTACTTTAGATGACAGTTTTGATGGGAAATTAACTATGGCTTCGTGCCGCGAGGAGGACGAGAACTAGTTCTTTGATGCACAAGATAGATAGGTAACTGGGCGTCAAGTAATTCTCAGTTCGACTTTTCTGTCCAGAATATGCGAAGTGTTCAAGAGCGGCGGTTCATGTTCTTGAATCGGAAGGGTTTGAGTGCAAGCAGGGTTTCCTGTGACGAGGATTCAGTTGGTAGCTCTGTTTCTGATGAAGAGTTTGATAGGGTAACTTTTGTTTGATTAATTCTTGATTTTCTTAAATGTCCTGAATTTGGTAGTGGACAGTTGCACCAACTGCTACGATTGGTATTTGACAGGACTTCCTATAGCTTAAGATTGCAAGTTTTCATCGTACTTCTCATTCCTTAAATTAATAATAATCTCTTATTAGATAATTTGTGCTTGTGGCATATTTAATTATCAGTTGCCTGTTGTCCTAATAAAATAAGCCCAAGCAAAATTGCTTAATGGTTTGAGCGAGGTTACTAAATGTGCGCAAATCGTGAAGGCTCAGGTTTTCATTTTTACAATATCTGTTGATGGTATAATATTGTTTTACGCACACGCACACACAGCTTTATCTTAACTTGAATCAAAGTACATTTAGCATGATCATAGGCTCAAACAATGCAATAAATCAAGGGATTACATCTTTCTGATTGAAATCTATATGTATACTAAAGCACCATGTGTCATTTGATTTTGTTGGATTTATGCACACAACAAACCTCTTTATTTATGTACAAAAATCAACCTACTAATATCTTTATTCGTGAAATTGTTACGTCCTCATTCTCACACAAGCAGAATGTCATTTTGCTTTTTTTTTTTTTAAATTCTGAATTGTTTCATCATATGATTATGTTGTTTTACCTTTCATGTAGCCACTTATTCAATTTATTGAAGAATTCCTTGGATCAAACTCGAATGAGGACAAAGAATTGGAGAAAAAGTCTTGAGAAAATTTCAGACAAGGAGATTGTGTAATTCATTTGGTTAAAAGTAAAGCTAAAGCCAATTCTAACAAACTGAAATGCTCTAATAAAGCATCCACTAAAGCAAACAAACAATCTATAAACTTTACATTTATGCCTTATATATATGACAGTATCTAATTATGTTCATGGCAATAGTTTCCAGTAAGATTTTCTTTGTGATATTTTTCTTGCAGGATCTTATTCAAGATTTTAATTGTGCGTTACAAGAAAGTATTCTTCTTCAGGTATCATCAGTCCCTATTCATGACCATGTTTTTTAGTTGAAATAAAGTTCTCCACTTCTCCTTTGTTTGTGTACTAATCACATTTTTATTAGAGATCTAATTAGTCATCCTATGCAAATGTGTGAGGTTGCAATAACCTAATCCATGGTGATAGATTGTAGTGTTCTTCTTCAATTATGAATAATGCCAAATTGAAGCTTTTTGAACCAGGGTCAATTACAGTGTGAATTATGCCAAATTGTGGGAGTTTGGAATACCCTAATCTATGTTTTTTGTTTTGTTTTTGACTTGGCTTCTATGACCTATATAGGTTTTAAATGAACAGAATCAACACAGGTTTCTATATGTTTGTATAGTTTATTTTCTTTTGATGTATCTTAACACAAGCCTCTTATCATATGTCTTCTTGTACAAGCTTTAGATCCTTTTTATCCGGAAAATCATGCTCAAGTTCTATTAACGATTCTATTGCCCCTGTATTATTGCAACCATGCGCGAAACAAAAAGCAAAATGTCTCTATATAGGTTAATGATGTTTTCCTGTTTTAATCCCTCGATTTATGTTCACTCTATATATGAACCGGAAAAAAATCCCGACGCGCGCGCAAGGCGCGCGCGGCTCCACTTGTATCTTAAGAAAAATTGCAGCAAATAACCTCTCGTTTGGTTGTCTTGCTAGGATTAGTAGTTTCTCGTATCTTGGAATCTTTATTGTTTTCTCGTATCTTGCTTTGTGAGTCGCTAAGATGAGAATAAATGGCAGTTTTAAGAGTTTTGATGATTGTGTAAAATGTAAAATTTCTGTTAACCGAACTTAAAGCATGATGCTTTATGCGCGTTTGAAGAAGTCACTGAGCAATTACATCTTTGTTTTGTCAAATAATCAATTGCTACTATATAGTCAAATCTGCGTATGTTGTAAAAAGAAGTCATTTGGCAAAAGAATAATTGGTTTAAGCCTTTAAGGTATTTGGATTGTTGATTAGCTTTTGATTTAGTGGTTGATATTTCTTCTTTCCTCTACAACTTTTGGCTCATAATTTGTTCTTCTTTATAGTACTTTCCACAAGACTCAAGTAAGGTGATGGTCACATGTACTGATTCACAAGTCAGAATCCTTAAAGGAAAGGATGTAATTGACAAATATAAGGGTAAGCTTTTTTCTTTAGTAATAATGCTAATTCTTCCCTATTCATTATTTTTTCCAAGATCGATGTGTTGCTCTTTACTGGGTTCATTACAATTCACAACTCTTTTTTTTTGCAAGACTTGGTTATGTATCATGTCATGATACGAATTTTCCCAAGATAAGCTCTAATATCTTGAACTTTTGTTTCACTTGTATTTAGATATTGTTGGTGTTGACAAAATTAATGCTCAATAGGGTTGGATTGAATGTCAATTGTGTTGTCATGTATATATGACATGTTTTCTCACTAAATCATTTCCCCTTAATTGACAGTGGTTTTCGGAGTCAACTTAGTCGGTGCCGTATTAACAAAAGCAAATCGATGAGGTTTGAGATTAGTAGGTTAGTTATGTGCAACAATTCATACGTGTACACTAGTTGCATTGGTTTTGTTAAGTTGAAAGAACAGATGTTGGAGTAACTAGGCATCTTATGAAATACTTATGGATTAATAGTGATTAGTATTTTGAGATGATCGAATTGATTATTGTTGTCAATTGATATAGTTATATTTGATTGATCGATTGTTGATGATTGTCCTTTAGTATTATTTGTCAGTTAACCGGTCAATTTAGCTTTGTTCATTGTATTGGATTACTACGGGATATAAAATATTACTTGGGTTGTAGATGAAACCGTGATAAACACATTTATCACGGTCAAATTCACATTTAACACGCGCTAATAATTTGTCACGGTTCAATATTGTTACCAGGATTCAACATTATTACCACGGCTCTATAGCACCGTGTTAAACACGTTAAACACATTTCGAAGAGAATTGTGGTAAACATGATTAACACGGTTCGAGAAAAACTGTGGTAAACACGATTAACACGGTTCGAAGAGAACCGGTAAACACGATTGACACGACACTTTTAACACAGTTGGGATGGAACCGTGGTAAAACTGCATGTGTTAAACATGTTTACCACGGTCCATCTTACCCGTGTTAAACATGTTTAACACAGTTCGGCGCGAATCGTTGTAAACACGTTTAACACGGTTAACGCCTAACCGTGATAAAACTGCATGTGGTAAACATGTTTACCACGGTGCGACTCAAATCGTGTTAAACAAATTTACCACGGTTGAAACATGAACCGTGGTAAACACGTTTAACACGGTTCTGGCCCAACTGTGTTAAACACATTTACCACAGGCAGTTTTAGCACGGTTCATAATCGTGTTAAATAATGCACACGGAACCGTGTTAAATGTGCCTTTCTATACTAGTGTCTTTAGGTTTATGCGAAGATCTCGTGGAAAGGATTTAGCTCCATTCGATCCCGAACCGGAGAAAACCCTTAGATCAAGATCAAAGAGCATTCGAAAAGAGAAGGAGATGGCCGGAAGAAACCTCCAAGCTGAATTGGATGAGCCTTTAGAGCAAATTAGGCTAAGAGATGAGCTCTTGGAGGAAGAAAGGAGACTTGCCAATGAGAGGCAAGAGGCAACTAGGAGGGAGATTGATGAGATTAGGCAAGCCCTTATTCAAGGAGAGCTTAATCGTCAACAACCTCCACCTCCTCCACCACCGGTAATACAACCGCAGCCGGCGGTTAATGTTAGGGTTGAGCCCATTGCCATTGAAGAGCCACAAACCCTAGGGAGACGTATGGATCCGGCACAAAGAGCACACCGTCCGGGTGTGAACTTAGGAGATCCCGCTACCCACAACTATGAGCTCCGCCCTCAAGTCCTACAAATGATCCGGCATAATCAATTTGGAGGGATGGAAGGAGAGTCTCCTCATCAACACTTGATGAATTATGAGATCTTGATGGAGACACTTAGACCGCCAAGATTGGAGAGCAACAACCATAAGCTTAGGGCTTTTTCCTTCTCTCTTAAGGATAAAACCTTGGCTTGGTATCAATCTATTCCACAAGGACGAGTCGGTACTTGGGAGGACATGACAACCGAGTTTTTGACCAAGTTCTTCCCACCTTCCAAGACTACCGAATTAAGAGGGAAGATCAATGCCTTCGTGATGAAGGATAGAGAAAGTTTATTCAAGTCTTAGGAGAGGTTCAAAGATCTTCTCCTTGATTGTCCACACCATGGCATACCGAAAATTGAGCTATTGGAGATCTACTTCAAAGGACTTGATGAAGATAGCCAATTCAAGCTCCAATCTCTTTCCGGTGGGACTTTTATGGAGAAGCATGTAGATGAAGCGTGGGAGTTTGTGGAGAAGCAAGCCCTAGTGATTGAGAAATACTCCCATAGGAAGAGTGAAGGGAGAAAGGCGGGAGCATATGAGGTGAGTGAGGTCACCATGAGCAATTTCAAGCTTGACTCCATCAACAATGAGTTGAAGTCCTTGAGGGAGTTGTGTGCTACAACTTTGAAGAATCAAGCAACTCCTCAAGTGCTTCCACAAGCCAAGTTGTCTTCCAAGGAGGAGGATGTGAATTATATGGGAAGGAGCAACTTCAACAATTATCAAGGCCTAAGGAACTTCAACAACAACCGGCAATTCAACAATTACCGGCCCAACCACAACCACCCCGGGTTCTCTTACTCTAACCCGGATGGAGCCTTGAACCCTCCCGCTTCCACAAGCACAACTCCACCACCAAGAGCTTCACAAGAACCTCCACCCGGATTCACTCAACCTCCAAAGGATAGGACCGAATTGATGTTTGAGCAATTGCTTGGAAGGTTGAGTGGTCTTGAGAGCACCGTGACTTCAATCTCTAAAGCCCAAAAGGTTTTGGAAGCACAAGTGTTCCAAAAGGCGGGTGAAGCCCATAGAGATCCGGGAAAGCTTCCCGGAAGAACCGAAGACAACCCAAGAGGTCAAGTGTTGGCTATCACAACAAGGAGTGGGTTGAGTATGAAAGATCCTTTGCCCAAGGACAATGCTAAGGGAAAGCAAGTAGTGGTAGAAGAGGGAAGGTTGCAAGAAGATGGAGGCAAGAGCAAGGATGTAGAGCCAACCTATATGGCACCGCCTCCATACAAGTCACCACTACCGTTCCCACAATCAAGAGCAAGAGCTCGTTTGGACAATCACTTTGGTAAGTTCCTTGAACTAATGTCCAAATTACATATTAACATTCCGTTCATGGATGCCATTTTAGGAATGCCGGCATATGGCAAGTTTTTGAAAGAAATACTCTCCAACAAAAGGAAGTTGGAGGAGTATGGGGAGATAAGAATGACCAAGAGATCCTCGGAATTGATCCAAACAATGAAGGAGGAGATGCCTCCCAAGCTAAGAGATCCGGGCTCTTTTTGTGTCCCAATTGGAGTGGGAGATGTGAAGTACAAGGCCCTTTGTGATCTTGGAGCAAGTGTAAGCATCATACCGCTTGCACTTTCCAACAAAGTGGGGCTAGGAGAGCCAAACCGGTCAAGATGACCCTCTATATGGCGGACCGTTCTATCACTCATCCGGTTGGGATCTTAGAGGACATCCCGGTGCAACTAGGAGGATTCTATGTGCCAATTTATTTTGTAGTCTTGGACATTCCGGCGGACTATCCGGTTCCCATCATCTTAGGAAGGCCTTTCCTCGCCACTTCCGGATGCCTAGTGGATTGCAAGAATGGGACTCTCTCCTTCAACATTGGAGAAGAGAGCATCAAGTTCAAATTGTCCACAATGACGAAAGGGCCAGCCCTTGATGAGGATGTCTTCAACATAGTCGAGCAAGAGGAATCTAGGGAAGTTGTAAGCTCGATCTTGATCAAGGATCCCTTGGAGAAGGTTCTTACCATAAGTATGATGGGAGAAGGTGTTGAGAAAGGCTTGCAATGAAGAGATCAAGGCCTTGGAAGCATTGGAAGAGGAGCCAAGAGTTGGATTTGAAGGCCACGAAGAGGTCTTGAACAGCTGCAAGTTCCACGGCCGAGATTCATGTTCCACGGCCGTCAAACTTTCTGGACAACTCCTGGAAGCAAGCTTAGCAAGAACCACGGCCGTGGAAGTTGAGCAAACCGTGGTTCCAGCCGTGATTTTCCCTGGATCAGCCCTTGATGGTGATCAAGCTTCTAGGAGCCTTGGAGGGTCTTCATTTGCTTTGGATTCATCTCATCCAACATTGTTTGGATCGTCTCTAATCGATAAAGGTCCTCCTAAACTTGAACTCAAACCCCTCCCCTCTCATTTGAAGTATGCATTTCTTGGTGAAAACTCTACATATCATGTGATTGTTAATGCATGCTTAAGTGATGAAGAACTTGCTAAGTTGTTGCATGAACTAAGATTGCATAGGAAAGCCATTGGTTATACTATTGATGATTTGGTTGGCATAAAACCTTCTTTGTACATGCATAAGATAATGATGGAAGATAATCATAAACCCTCTATTGAACATCAAAGGAGATTGAATCCTATAATGAAAGAAGTAGTCAAAAAGGAAATCATTAAGTTGCTAATGCGGGAATTATCTACCCTATCTCGGATAGTAAGTGGGTTAGTCCCGTTCATGTAGTTCCTAAGAAGGGTGGGATGACCGTAGTGACAAATGAGAACAATGAACTAATCCCGACTAGGACGGTTACGGGGTGGAGAATGTGCATCGATTATAGGAAGTTGAACATGGCCTCTAGGAAAGATCACTTCCCTCTCCCCTTCATTGACCAAATGCTAGAGAGGTTAGCTCAACATTCTCATTTTTGCTACCTAGATGGCTATAGTGGATTCTTCCAAATCCCTATCCACCCCGATGACCAAGAGAAAACAACCTTTACATGTCCATGGGGTACTTTTGCATATAGGAGAATGCCATTTGGGTTGTGTAATGCACCCGCCACTTTCTAAAGGTGTATGATGGCTATCTTTTTGCAATACATAGAAAATATCATGGAAGTGTTTATGGATGATTTCTCTATTTATGGTTCTTCCTTTGATAATTGCTTGGCTAACTTGTCATTAGTATTGCAAAGATGTGAGGAGACAAATCTTGTCTTAAATTGGGAAAAATGCCACTTCATGGTAAGTGAAGGAATTGTGTTAGGACACTTGGTGTCTAACCGCGACATTGAGGTTGATAGGGCCAAGATTGAAACGATAGAGAAGTTGCCGCCACCTACCTCGGTGAAGGGGGTAAGGAGTTTCTTAGGGCATGCCGGTTTTTACCGGAGGTTTATTCAAGACTTCTCTAAAATTTCTAAGCCTCTCACTAACCTACTAATGAAAGACGTTGATTTTGTCTTTTCCAAAGATTGTCTTGAAGCCTTTTGTAGGTTGAAGAACGCCTTGATCTCCGCACCTATCATGCAACCTCCGGATTGGAGCCTACCATTTGAGATCATGTGTGATGCGAGCGATGTAGCCGTTGGGGCTGTTTTGGGGCAAAGGAAAGAAGGGCGCACTCACGCCATCTATTATGCTAGCAAGACGCTAGATGATGCCCAACTCAATTATGCTACCACCGAGAAAGAGTTGTTAGCGGTGGTGTATGCATTTGAGAAGTTCTGCTCATACCTTGTTGGAGCGAAGGTCATAGTTAATACGGATCATGTTGGGATCCGTTATCTATTTACAAAGAAGGATGCCAAACCAAGGTTGATTCGGTGGATCCTTCTTCTTCAAGAGTTTGATTTGGAAATACGGGATAAGAAGGGATCCGAGAACTCCGTGGCGGATCACCCTAGTAGACTCCCACCATTGGAGCTTGAAAGAGATGACATCTTGATAGATGACTCATTCCGGGACGATCAATTGCAAATGGTGGAGGAATGCTTGTTCCAAGTGACTAGAGGAAATGAGCCATGGTATGCCGACATCGTGAACTACTTAGTATGTGAGGAAGTGCCTCCCGGATTAACATATGCACAAAGGAAGAAGTTCTTCAACGATGTGAGGCACTACTATTGGAGTGAACCACTTGTATTCAAGAGAGGGCCGGATGGAATGTTTAGAAGATGCATACCGGAAGATGAAGTAGAAAGTGTGATCCGGCATTGTCACTCCTTACCATGTGGAGGCCATGCTAGCTCACACAAAACGTGTGCAAAGGTATTGCAATCCGGTTTTTATTGGCCTAACTTGTTTAGAGATGTGCAAGGTTTTGTAGCGGCATGTGATGATTGCCAAAGGACGGGCAACATCTCAAGGAGGAATGAAATGCCCTTGAACAACATCCAAGAAGTCGAAATATTTGATGTGTGGGGTGTGGACGTCATGGGACCATTCCCTTCTTCATGTGGCAATCTCTACATCCTATTGGCGGTGGACTATGTGTCAAGATGGGTGGAGGCAATCGCCTTTCCTACAAATGATGCCAAGGTGGTGGTGCAGTTCTTCAACCGGGTGATCTTCCCTAGGTTTGGAACACCAAGGGTAATCATTAGTGATGGAGGAAAGCACTTCACCAATAGGAATTTTGGGGCGCTTTTGACCAAGTATGGGGTGACTCATAAGGTGGCAACACCTTACCATCCCCAAACTAGTGGCCAAGTGGAGATATCCAACCAGGAGATCAAGGCCATCCTTGAAAAGACGGTGTCTAGGACTAGAAAGGATTGGGCTATGAAGCTCGATGATGCCTTATGGGCATATAGAACCGCCTTCAAGACACCGATTGGCACCACTCCTTACAAGTTGGTCTATGGAAAGTCTTGCCATCTTCCGGTGGAAATGGAGCATAGAGCTTATTGGGCCATTAAGTGGCTAAATTTTGACCTCAAGGAGGCAGGAGAGAAGAGGTTGCTTGATATAAACGCCCTTGAAGAGATCCGGTTGGAAGCTTATGAGAATGCCCGGATCTTCAAGGAGAGAACCAAAAGATGGCATGACAAGAGGATCATCCCCAAGGAGTTGAGTGAAGGAGATCTTGTCCTTCTCTTCAACTCAAGGCTAAGGCTCTTTCCCGGAAAGCTCAAATCAAGATGGACCAGGCCATATGTGGTGAAGAAGATCTTTCCCCATGGAGCTATTGAGATAGGAGGGGAGCATTGTGGGAATTTCAAAGTGAATGGGCACCGCTTGAAGAAGTATATTCCGGGAGCCCCGGTGGACATGATTGCCCCGCTTCACCTTGAATAGACGCCCCCGAGTTTGGTCAAGCTAATGACCTTAAAGAAGCGCTTGGTGGGAGGCAACCCATTGGTAACATTTTTCCTTTTTCGTTTTGTTTTCGTTTTTAGATTTTTCTATCTTTGTGTGTGTTTTGTCTACCTTGTGTGTGTGCTAGAACATTAGTGGCATTGGAAGCCTTGCATGGCAAGTGAAGGATGATGATGAACCCCTCACCAACTATGGTGGAGCGGACGCGGAACTTGGACGGCTAGCGGTGCCTAGCGCGGGTCCCGAAGCTTTGATGGATGCTTAGAGCTCTCTATCATGGTTGATAGGATCATCAAACATCAATTCACTATTGAGCAGTCCCAAATACCATAGCAAACCATTTTTACATTGTGAGAACCTTCTTTCACTCTCTCTACTTGTACACCACATTGGGGACAATGTGTTTCTAAGTATGGGGTGGGGTTTGCATGATCCTTTGCATGATGAGCATCTAGGATAGTTTAAAATCTTCACATGTCTTGCATTGTACATACTTGAATCGAAAATTCCAAACAAATCAGAAAATTTAAAAAAAAAAAAAAAAATTTGTGCTTTCTAGGCTTGGATATGATCCTAATGATGAATCTTGTCTTGTGAATTGGCTATGGATGGCCTCATGTGTTATGATTGATGAACGCATATGTGGACTTGAAGTACTTCTCTTGAAATTCTATGAATGATTTGTGATCATGTTGTTTGCCTAGAAATGATTGAGTATTGAAGATCGAAATTACATGATAGTTTTTGCATACCATCTAGGAATGAATGAGGCAATTCATCTTTCTCTACTTCTTATCTTAATCATGATTGCTTGAGCACCTCAATTGAGATAAAATTGACCTCTTTTAACCCATCCGGGAATAGGAGCATGCTAGTGTGTTGATGTGTGCGAAAAGCAAGTGTGGGGTGAAGTTGTTGATGAAAAGAATATCATGCATAAAATGCTGAATTTGTTGTGAAAGTGTAGCCAAAAAATTATAGGCTTGGGGTCATTGGCTTAAATGACAAGTAACTCGGTACACTTCACATAATCGGGTTTTGGTGCCTTGCCAAAGTCAAATAAACCAATAGTCCTAAACGAGCTTTGGTATGTGTGCCCGGTGTGGATGCACCTCGAAAACTAAGAAAAAGCCCGAGGATGGCTAATCACCAAGGTTTCGGCTTTTGTACACCAATGCCATTGTCTCAAAAATAAGTCAAAGAAAAAGAAAAGATAGAGGAAAATATACACTTGAGGGAAGTTGATCGAGGACAAGATTGTGGAGTTAGTTCCGTTCCCGGATTAGCATCACATAGCCTAGAAATCCCCACCCAATCACTACATTTCTTGACCCTTTTATTTCACAAGACCTTATGACCTATTTGCATGTTTGTAAGACTTAGTGATTTAGATTGGATGTACTCTTGATCTTCTTGACTTCTTCATCCTTACATTTCATACATACTTTTGAGTTACGTACAATTGTCTTTCCATGTCTTCATTTGTTTGATGCATGATTTGCTTATCCTTTGCCATGAAACATGACTTTGAAGGTGATCCAATAATAGAAGCACAAACCCAAAAAGATTTTGCCATTTTTCTGCATACATAAATCATGTCATCTCTTAGTCTATAGTTGGGAATTTGCTCGGGGACGAGCAAACCTTAAGTATGGGGTATTTTGATAACACGATTTATGACTTAGTTTTAGGTAATCATTTAGATGAATTTCTCACTCATTCATGCATAGTTTAGCGCTAGTTCACGACGTTTTGCACTCAATTCATGTATTTTGTCGAGATAGACGTCTACACGGACTTGTGCGTGTTTTGTAGGTATTTCGGGAGATTTAGGAGCTAAAACGTTACGTTTGAGGATCGTTCATCTAGATGACACACCCTCGGACTCATTAGGACACAAGCTAAAGGCTAAGGAGGACTCATGGAGCCTTGCCAACACAAGCCATACACCAAACAACAGCTTAATGATCCAAGGCGAAGTTTCTGGAGCAAATCACGGTTCTCTGACACTCCACGGCCGTGGAATCACCCGTGGATTTTGCCAGATTCTTGTGACAGCTGTGCCACGACTCTCATGGCCAGCTCATGCAAAATTTGTTATAAAAGTGGTCCTTCATTGGCTGAGAAGGGCATCTTGGAGCAGCTCTCCATTATCCATTATCCTCTAAAATATTCTCTCAACAAGAGGTCTTTCTAGGAAGTAAAGTGTCAAAGAGGAAGAAGAAGAGCTTCATTGAAGAGGAGAAGAAGAACACACACCATTACCACACTTGATAGTCTTGTATTGAAGAAATCCGGATTCTATTTTCTAGAGTTGTATGAATCATTTGAACCTTCTTTTGGAAGGATTGTGAGTTACTCTAATTCTATTTTAAGCTTGGTTTTGTTTTAGTTCACTTGTTCATATCTTTTCCTTCATCATCTTGCAAATGGATGTCATGATTTTGTGTTTGCTTGTTTCGATTTCTATTATGAACGTTGTAGGCTAAATAGATGTGGTTCTAGGGTGAGGAAAGGATGATTATGGCTAGGGCTATGATAGGACGGACTTAGATTTATCTTTGGATGACTTGTCTGCATGAACGTAGCTGCTGTTAGAAAGCACGGGTAGTTCTTCCCTAACCACGGCCATGGTTTAGGTAGAACAAACCGTGATTTTCCTGGTTCGATGGATCGTGTCCTAGATTATTAGAATGTTGAAATCCTAATTGTTTGTTGAGTTAAATCTATCCTAGGGTGACCTAGTGTTAGCAACTAAGTGTTAGGAGAGACCTACCCGTTAATCCTTACTCTTAGATTCCAAAGATAACAAACCTTAGGTAGTGGTGAGCCTAATAAGCCGCCATTGGATTAAGTGTGCTAGATAGTTGTTTAGGACTTCCCTTTCCAAGACTTACCCGGTAAGGATAGGTTAGACCCCTAAGTAACAATCCGGTTTGTGTAGAATTCCTATCCTTAGGTTCTTAGAGACTTACCCGGTGATGAGACCTTAGGAATGGACTAGTGGACCATGAGACCTACCCGGTAATTGATCCCAATCTAGAAACGCTCAATCCCAACATATCATAGTTAATCCAAGAAATGAATAGATAGCTTGAGTCCTATGCCATAACCGGAACTTCCAACCCCTAGAATCCGTCTTTTCTTTCTTTGATCATTATCTTGTTTAGCTTGTTTATTTGTGTTGATTAATAGTTTAGTTGATTGTTTACTTGCATGAATTGTGATCTTTGATTGATCACCAAAAACCAACCAAAAACATTTGAGATTTTCATTTCTTTATTTCTTTCTTTTCTTTCAACCTAGGTCTTTACTAAACTCAATCACAAATCGAATCAATTTCACCTTAGTCTTTGTGTTCGACCTCGGAATACTATCCCTACTACAAACGTCCCGTACACTGCGGGTTTCGCTAGGTAGTTTAGGATTTAGTTCGAGTTATAAATTTAAAACCCATTTGCGCATCATGATCTTAGCGTAACATATAGTGTAAGTAAGGGTCGAACCCAAGAGATTTTAGTCGAGTATTGATTGTAATCAATTACCTAATTGTAACCAATAAGGGGGCGGGGGGTTGGGTTGTAACAATACAAGACAAAAACAAATAAAATCAAGCAAAGATGGTGATAATTGATATGGAATGAAGAGCTACACTAGGTTGGATCTTAGCATACACGCTACTTGGTTGGTTCTTTTTATAAGTTATTCACCAAAGTCTCATCTTGATCTTAGATATGTGTTGAGCCAACCGGCATCAACACAACTTAACTAGATTATTGATTAGTAAACCTACAAGATCAAAGCACAATTTAGCATTCTAGTAAAGATAAAAAGATATAAAGAATGAATAAACAAACCGTTAATCTTTCTTTATAGTTATATTCCTTTCCTTTAAGTAATTACAAACAGCTTTTACCTAAAGGTTTACTACTAGATTAGGGACCTGAATCCGGAATTGATTAATCCTAGTACTTTGCATGCATTAGACACTTAAGGTGATCAATCTAAGTGATAAGAGACATGCAAACATAAGTTAAAGCTCAAGGAAATATAACACAATTGGATTGAATAAAACTTACATTATAAAAGACTGACAACCAAATAGCAATGCAGCTTCAATCAACCCAATGTAGCAAAGGAAGCAAGAAACTCATTACAAAATGGCACTTAGGAAAATAGAGTTTTTTGGGGAAAATATGGATGATTCTAGCAATCAACCAAGGGCTCTATTTATACCACAAATTGCATTAAAAGGGAGTAAATGGGCTGTCTAACCAGCCACCTTAAATGTCATAAAGGTGGTGCAAACAGCCGGAGTTAAGTCCTTTGGCGTTAAACCGCGGGGGCGGGCTTCAGGACCACAGAGGCGGTTTAGGCAGAGCATTCGATCTTCATCTTGGCCGCTGGAGCGGCTTGGCAATCCCGTAGGGGCGGGTCTTTAATGCTTCTTGAACGTCTGACTCTTCATCTTCATGTCGTTTCTGATGACGATCCGCAGGGGCGACCCAGTGTCACCGCAGGGGCGGCGACACTGGCTCTTTGGCTTCACAAGTCCGCAGACAGGGGTGCGGGCAAAGGTGCAGGGGCACCGGCTTCGCTTCTTCAGGGTGAGTCGTCGCATGGGCGGCCAGAGGCGGCCGCAATGGCGGTGACAAGGTGGTTCCGGGCGCTGGCGAAGGCGCAGCCTGCGTTGCTGGAGTGCAATGCCACCGCAGGGGCGGTGACACTGCTTTACGGGGGCGGTGTGGCACCAGAAACATTCCTTCGTTGCTTTTCTTCAACTCCCAAGTGTTGTTAATACCTTCTTTTGCTTCATTTGGACTTCTTCATCTGGATCAAGGTATTAGTAGCACAAATTGACTCAAAGACACTAAAAAAATATCCTAATTGATAGTGATTTCATCACCTATCAAACTCCCTCATACTTAGACTCTTTACTCGTCCCGAGTAAACAACACATCAAACAAATCAACATACAAAGCCTCGGTAAGTGTGGTGCAGAAGACAAGATGAGGAAAACAAGAGAAAATCCAACAAAAGAAAATGAGGAAAGAGAAAAAATGAGAAAAGATGAGAAACTACCATCATTATTGCTAAAGAGTGACATATCCGGACCTTCTCCTTATGACTCCCCCTCTTATGTCGCCAATACCGGAAGGAGAACCTACACTCAGTATCGCTCATTCTGCCAAGGAGCCCTTTCGGGTTTTCACCTTGCCACTCTTCTTCTTTTCATGATAGTCTCACCAAAAATCCTCACATCCCTCAAGTCCAATTTTGCACCAACCTAGAGTTGGTCGGACTACCTTCTTTTTGCCTAAACTGCCCTTTCGGATTTTCGGTTTATCCAAGGATTTTCTTGCGTTTTCTCAATTTTTTTGGATTTTTCTCTTTTTTGATTGAATTTAAACATGAATTACAAACTACAAATCTCAAAACAAATTCAAACAACTATTCATGCATGATATGTTCCCTCCCCCATACTTGAAGAACGCTTTGCCCTCAAAGTGTGAAAATGAAAGCAAAGACCATAATATGGAGAAGGGAAGGAGGAGAAACTCACTAGTGGGATGGTCCGGCTGGACCATCCGGACCCTGCTCTGGTGGGTACGGGAAGTGGCGGAAGAAGTGTTCCTGCCTCCGGTAGATCTCGTTAATGCAGCTTTGTTGTGTGTCCATCCGAGCTCCAAAAGAGGACTCAAAGCTAGCTTGTCAAGCCAACTGTTGAGCCTTCATCCTCCGCTGCTGAGCCGCCTGCCAAGCATCCTGACGCTGGTCAAAATGCGTGATCATCCTCCGTTCAAAACCCCTTTACTAAGACTGTTATTGCTCAAGTATCATCTTTTGGTAGTCGGTCTGCAACAGCTAGTGGTAAGTGGTAAGAGCATCCATCTAGGCTCGGATACTCTCATGAGCGGGGTCATCCTCCTCTACCGTTGTGGGCATCTCCTCATCCTCAGGAATGGGCATGTGGTCCTCATATGGACCCTACTAGAGCTCTCCGCATGCCTCTAAATGATGGCAACGTGAGAGTGCCTCGGGACATAGGGGTCGGCGGCAATGTAAAGCTTGGAGAGCTCATCTCCGTATGGCAGTGGCCGAGGAAGTTAAGTGATGTGGCTCTCATCTGCATAAGACAACCAAAACAGGTTCTCACCATCCCTCTTGAGGAGCTTGGAACGCCGGAGAAGACCATCGTTGTAGAATGGGATCGCCATCCCATCCTCCAACTTGGTCATATCCATGACCTGCTCCGCAATCAAGGAGATTACTCCACCTCCAACAATATCTCGCGGCTCGTTCTTCCTAATCTGCTTCAAAGTGGTGAGGAAGAGGAAGGTCCAATCCGGCACGTTGTCACATGCCGGAATGCAAGCGTACAATAATAGAAGGTCCTTGAGAGCGACCTTGTTCTCCTCCTTGTGCCCACAAAAGACACACCTAATGATCTTCGAGAGGAGCCTCAAGTAGGGGTGAGTGAGCTTGTTGTTGTACTCGCCCCCCACATGAAACTCGGACGCGGTAACAACTTGCCAAAATTCCACCAAATCCAACGTCGGTGCGGACTCCCACCACTTGTCAGAGGGGTTCTTGGTAACCCCAAATGCTTCCTCAGCTGAGAGAAGTTGACTAGTGTACTCCTCTTGTTGTAATTGAAAGTGAGGCCGACACAAACATGGTCCTCCTTCTCCATGGTGAATGTGGCTACAAACTCTCGGGTGAGCTCGGAGTATGTGGGGGCACTCTTATGAAAGAAGTCCTCGAGCTCAGCATTGTTGAGGAAGGATTACATGTTGTCCAACATGCCCAGCTTCTACAAAGTCGGAACGTTCAAGAACCAAGTAGCAAAGACCACTCGGTCTTGCACGATCTCATAATGTGCCTTCTCTCTCTCTTAGTCATCTTATACTTCCTTGTGGTATCTATTCTATCAACAATGCAAGTAGATGATAAATCACCAAAATTTTTATAAACAATGGACCTTTCTGTTGTGATTTACGGAGGGGCGGGTGGAGGATCCGTAGGGGTGGGGAGGCGCAGGGGCGTGAGCTTGCAGGCGCAGGGGTGGGCGAAGACTGGTTGGGCGATTTTGACAGCTTCGTTGGTGGTGGTGATGTGGCGTCTTCTCTTGGGATCTGTTGTTGATGCGTATGGTAGCCGGTGGTAGTTATATGGAGGAGGGTGGTAGGACGTGGTAGTTGAGATTTAGGGTTGAGATTGTGTGAGAGAGGGGACGTTGGTGGTGACAACAGGTTCAAGGGTGGAGTAGTGGCAGTTGGTAGCGCAGGGACGTGGTGTTGGTGGCGTTGGGGCGTTGGTGGCGTGAGTGAGGGAGATTGGGGGAACGCAAGGGCGTTTGAGGGGATGGCATGTGGGAGTATGGTTAAGAGATAGTGGTAGGTGAGGAGGAGAGAGAGGTGGGTGGGGCTTGTTACCTCAGGGCAGTGACAAGGGGAGGGGAGACGCAAGCCCGGCGCTAGGGGAGGCAGTGGGAGTGTCTATCAAGGGAAAAGCCGTAGGGGCGGGGGGTATGTCACCGCGGGCGCGGGGGCAGCTTTGAGGAGACGCAATCCCAGCGTCGGGGGCGGGCTGAGAGTGCAATGTCACCGCAGGGGCGGTGACATAGGGCCGTAGGGGCGGTTTTCTTGACATAGCATCCTCTTCTTATTCTCTCGGGTTGCCTCTTGAGCAGCGCTTTGGTTTTACGTCGTTGGCTCGACGTAAGGACCTCACTTCTCTGCTTGGGCCTCCTCCAACACCATTTCATCAATCGGATCATTCTTCACTGCCTCGTGGTATAGCTTAAGCCTTTGTCCATTGACTTTGAAGATCTTGTGTGTTTCTGGATCATATAGATCCACAACACCATGTGGATGGACCTCGGCTATCACATAATGACATGTCCACCTTGAGCGGAGCTTTCCTGCAAAAAGTTTCAAACGTGATTGAAATAAAAGGACTTTGTTACCTGCTTGGAAGTCCTTTCGAAGGATATTCCGGTCATGTCATGCCTTTGTCTTTTCCTTGTATGATGTGGCATGGTCGTATACGTCAAGCCTTAATTCCTCAAGCTCTTGCAGTTGAAGCTTCCGGAATTCTCCTACTTCATTCACGTTCATGTTGCATTTCTTCACCGCCCACCAAGCTTTGTGTTCTAGCTCCACCGGTAGGTGGCATGCCTTTCCGAACAAAAGTCGAAATGGTGACATTCCAATGAGAGTCTTGTACGTCGTGTGGTATGCCCACAAAGCGCCGTTGAGCCGTAAGCTCCAATCCTTCCTTCCGGGTGAAACCGTATTTTCAAGGATTGTCTTGATCTCCCGGTTTGATACTTCAGCTTGCCCATTGGTTTGTGGGTGGTATGTCGTGGATACTCGTTGATGTACATGATACTTCTTGAGAAGGGCGGTGATTGTCTTGTTGCAAAAGTGAGTCCCCCTATCGCTTATCAAAGCTTTAGGGATGCCGAACCTTACAAAGATATTGTCATTAAGAAAGGCTGCCACAACTTTAGAATCATCAGTTTTGGTGGCCTTTGCTTCCACCCATTTGGAAACAAAGTCCACCGCAAGTAATATATAGGTATTCCCAAAAGAGCTAGGAAAAGGACCTAGGGAATCTATCCCCCAAACATCAAAAATTTCACAAAAGATAAGCATTGATTGAGGCATTTGATTTTTCCTAGAGATATTACCTACTCTTTGACACCTATCACACATCTTACAAAACGCAAAAGCATCTTGAAAGATGTGTGGCCAAAAGAACCCCGCATCCAAGACTGTTCTAGCAGTTTTATTTGCACCAAAATGTCCCTCACATGCTTCCGAATGACAGAAGGAGAGAACAAATTGTACCTCATTGTCCGGGATGCAACGGTGTATTACCTGGTCACTACAATGTTTCCAAAGGTATGGATCGTCCCAAACATAATGCCTTGCCTCGGCCTTCACCTTTTTTCTCTGTGCTTTGGTGAAGTCTGGAGGGTACTCACCTCTAACAAGAAAGTTAACGGTGTCAGTAAACTAAGGTTTAAAAGAATGTAGCTTATACAATACCTCTGTCGTAATATCCGCATGGGCGTCAAGAGCGACCCGCAGAGGCGGTGACAAGGAAGGCGCAAGAGCGCTGGCCTCTAGCCGTAGGGGCGGGTCTTTGGATCCGCAGGGGCGGTTACACAACAAACGGTTGTGTAAAAGGTGTCGTCTAGGAAACTTCCTAGGATGGCCTTCCCTCTTGCTGGATCTTCTTCCTCTTTCACCAGCCTACTCAGGTGATCTGCCACAAGGTTCTCCGCTTCCTTCTTGTCTCGGATTTCTAAGTTGAACTCACTTAGAAGTAGAACCCAACGGATAAACCTTGGTTTGGCTTCCTTCTTGGTCATGAGGTAACGGAGTGCTGCATGGTCAGTAAATACAATTACCTTTACACCAAGAACGTACTGCCGGAATTTCTCCAATGCAAACACCACCACTAACATTTCCTTTTCGGTGGTGGAGTAGTTTCTTTGGGCACCATTCAACGTCATCGATGCGTAGTGGATTACATGTGATGCTCTTCCGTCCTTTTGTCCTAGGACGGCACCTACGACATAATCGTTGGCGTCGCACATGATCTCAAAGGGCTTCTCCCAATTGGGAGATCGGATGATGGCTGCACTTGTGAGGCAAACCTACAAAGTGTCAAACGCCTACTTGCATTCTTCATCAACTATGAATGTCACATCTTTCTTCAGGAGCTCACACAGCGGTGTTGAAATCTTGGAGAAATTCTTGATGAAGCGCCGGTAGAAACCTACATGACCTAAGAAAGATCAAATTTCGCGCACATTAGTAGAGTAAGGCAAACTTTGAATTACGTCAATTTTAGCCTTATATACCTCTATTCCTTTTGATGTGATAACATGCTCTAGCACAATACCTTGCTCAACCATGAAGTGACATTTTTTTCAGAATTGAGAACTAGATTGGTTTCTACGCATTTTTGAAGAACAAGTTCTAAATGTCCTAAACATGCATCAAAACTATCTCCATGGACGGTAAAATCGTCCATAAAAACTTCAATAAATTTTTCCATGTATTTGGAAAAAAGACTTACATGCACCGTTGGAAGGTGTCGGGAGCATTGCAAAGTCCAAATGGCATTATGCGGTATGCAAAAGTACCAAAAGGACAAGTGAAGGTCGTCTTCTCTTGGTCCTCCGGGGCGATGGCTATTTGGAAATAGCCCGAGTATCCATCCAAGAATCAATAGTATGGGTGACCTGGAAGACGCTCGAGCATTTAGTCAATAAAAGGCAAAGGGAAATGGTATTTCCGGGTTTCCGTGTTTAGTTTGCGATAGTTGATGCAAACTCTCCATCCGGTGTGAGTTTTGCTTGGGACCATCTCACCATATTGATTTTCCACCATGGTGATTCCTCCCTTTTTCGGAACAACTTGGGTTGGACTAACTCATTTGCTATCCGAAATTGGGAATATTATATCCGCTTGGAGGAGTTTCAATACTTTCTTCTTGACCATATCCATCATGGGCGGATTTTAATCTTCTTTGTGGTTGCCTTGATGGTTTTCCTCTTCCTCAAGGAGGATCCTATACATACATGTAGAGGGACTAATCCCCTTAATGTCCGCAATGGTCTAACCAAGAGCAGTCTTGTGCTCCTTTAAGATCTTCACCAACTTTTCTTCTTGAAGAGGAGACAACTTGCTAGAAACGATCACCGGAAAAGAGTCGTTCTCCCCTAGAAAAGCATACTTGAGATGTTAGGGAAGCTCTTTCAACTCTATCACCGGGGCCTGCACTATAGAAGGAACAAGCTTTTTGCTTGGAATTAGCATGGTGGGCCCAATGGCCAAAGGTGAGAGAGGGAGACTTTTGTGCCCATCCAAGTGAGCAAGAACTTCTTGCATGATAGATGTTAATGCATAATCCGAATTATGAATGTCAATATCATTTTCAATTATACTTTTCAATTCATCAATGTCGGAAATGTCAAAAAGATCTTGAATTATTGGTTTAATCACCTCAATAGCACAAAGAGAACGGTCATCGATGGGGTATTTCATAGCATCATACATATTAAACTCAACCACTTCTCCATCAAATTCTATAGTCAATTTACCACTAACATAATCATTCTTAATTCTAGAAGTTTTTAGGAAAGGTCTTCACAACAAAATAGGTGCAGCATGTGAGTCGTGTTTCATAATTAATACGAAAAAATCAAAAGGAAAAATCAGATTTCAACCATAACTAGCACATCTTCAATTATTCCTTTTGGATAAACATTAGACCTATCGGCTAGTTGGACAACAATCTGAGTTTCAAGAAGTGGCCCAAGGTCAAGAGATTGGTAAATGGAATAGGGAAGCACATTTATAGACGCACCTAAATCAAGCATCGCTTTGTCAAAGCGGGTTTCGCCAATGACGAAAGGAATGCACATCATGCCCGGATCACTACACTTCTTAGGCATTCGTCGTTAGAAGACTGCTGACACGTGCTCACTCACATGAATTTTTTTCTTTCCCTTCAACTTCTAGTTCCTCTTAATCGTGCAAAATTCCTTTAAAAACCGAGCATACTTAGGGATACTCTTCACAAGTTTCAAAAGTGGAATGTTTACCTCACATTTGGAAAAGGTCTCAAAGAGATCCTTATCTTCTATCACCCTTCGCTCCTTGAGTGCTTCTGGGAAAGGATCCGGAGGTTTTTCAGCATATAACAGGGGAAAACTGGGACGGATGTAAGAATCTTCTTCAACAGAACCCTTTGTCAACTTTTCCGCAGGGGCACCAGCTTGCAGGCGCAGGGGCGGCTCAGGGGCTGTCACCGCAGGAGCGGTGACATCCAGCCTTAGGGGCGGCGTCTGTGCAGAGGGGGACACAATTGTAGCTACAGGGGCGGTTGTGTGGGCGTCAGAACCGTCAAAGGGTACTTCTTTTGCTTCCAAAGCTGGTTTTGGCTGAACTTGCCTTCCGCTCCTCAATGTTAGAGCACTAACATTCTCCTTAGGATTTATGACACTCAAGGAGGGCAAGTTCCCCAAGGATCGAGCTTCGATCCTTGTGATGGCCTTTGCCATTTGTCCAACCTTTTTTTCAAGGTTCTTGATGTTGGATACCGTGGTTTGGACATGGGTAGCAAAGTGTTTAGTCAAAACTTGTAGCATATCTTCAGTGGATTGGGGCCTACCTTGGCAAGGTTGTTGTTGTTGGTTTTGTTGATCCGTCCACCGGTAGTTTTGTTGATCACGCCAATTTGGCATGTAATTTTGCGCATACGGATCATTCCGTTGATGTTGTTGTTGTTGTTGACCATATCCTAAAGCATGCACCTCAACAACTTCGTCTTGGACTTGCGGACATAAGTCCGTGCGGTAGAAATCGGCACAAACTCAACAAGCTTTGAGTTGTTGTAGAGTTCCCATCAAGGTTAATCTCTTAACCAACTCCTTCAATTCAGCGATTTCAGTGGATATCTCAGGACGGCTGGGATGTACAGCATGTACGCCACTTTTGGTAGAAGTCATACCAAAGTTCCTAGTTCTCTCCGTCAACTCCTGCATTTTATCCAAAGCAAGTTCAGGAGTAGTGATCAAGATGTTACCTCCACATGCGGCGTCGACGATCCTTCTCTCGTCATCTAGCAAGCCATTGTACAAGTACAAGACTAGATCTTGGGTAGAGTACTCATGGAAAGGACATCTGGCTCGTAATCTTGCTAAACGTTCGAAGTACTCATAAAGAGTTCCGTCCACTTCTTGCTCTATGTTGCTTATCGCCTTCTTCAAGCTATTCGCCTTCTTCGCGGGAAAGTACTTCTCCAAGAAGGCCTTGTGGAGGTTCTCTCATGTGTCAATGCTCCCGGACGGAAGATGGTAATACCAACCGTCCGTCCCATCTTTGAGAGTGAAGCCAAACGTCCGTATTTTGGTTTGTTCTTCGGTGACATTTTCCGGATTCATACTCATACACACGGTGTGGAACTTCCCAAGATGTTTGATTGGGTCTTCTCCACTCAACCCATGGAATGATGGGAGCAAGTGGATCAACCCCAGTTTGAGCTCAAAATTGACTTGACTCCTTCCCCAATTACCGGTATAGTGACCACAAGTGGGTGTTGACTCAAGTCGGGGTGCGTCAATTGGCGGAGATTTCGGTTGGCCCTCTCTTCCCAGGTTCGTTGTTGCCTTCGTTGTCGATTGTGCGTTCTTTCGATTTCTAAATCAAAAGGAGGAAAATCTTAGTTAGTAGCATGGTTTGAACCATGAAAATGGTTCAAATCAATAATCGATAATCAAAAATAAATCAAAACAGTAACTAAGACTCCCCGACAACGGCGCCAAATTTCACGAGGCTAAAAACCTATGGTCGTTGTCTTTTAGCTTTAATCAAAGTAGATTACCTAACGTTACACTTAACCGGATTGTATAGTGTAAGTAAAGGTCGAACCCAACAGAGTTTAGTCGAGCTTTGATTGTATTCAATTACCGAATTGGGGGGGGGGGGGTTGGATTGTAACAAAACAAGACAAAAGTAAATAGAAATTAAGGAAAGATGGTGATAATAGATATGGAATGAATACCTTCTCTAGGTTGGATCTTAGCATGCACGCTACTTGGTTGGTTCTTTTTATAACTTATTCACCAAAGTCTCATCTTGATCTTATATATGTGTTGAGTCAACTGGCATCAACACAACTTAACTAGATTATTGATCCGTAAACCTAGAAGATCAAAGCACAAGTTAGCATTATAGTAAAGATAAAGAGATATAAAGAATGAATAAACAAACCGTTAATATATCTTTATAGTTATATTCCTTTCCTTTAAGTAATTACAACCAGCTTTTACCTAAAGTTTTACTACTAGATTAAGGACCTGAACCCGAAATCGATTAATCCTAGTACTTTGAATGCATTAGACACTTAAGGTGATCAATCTAAGTGATAAGAGACATACAAACATAAGTTAAAGCTCAAGGAAATATAACACAATTGGACTGAATAAAACTTATATTATAAAAGACTTACAACCAAATAGCAATGCAGCTTCAATCAACCCAATGTAGCAAAGGAAGGTAGGAAACTCATTACAAAATGGCAATTAGGAAAATAGAGCTTTTTGAGGAAAATATGGATGATTCTGGCAATCACCCAAGGGCTCTATTTATACTACAATTTGCATTAAAAGGGAGTAAATGGGTTGTCTAAACAGCCACCTCAAATGTCACAAAAGGTGGTGCAAACAACCGGAGTTAAGTCCTCAGGCTCTAAACCGTGGGGGTGGGCTTCAGAGCCGCAGGGGCAGTTTAGGCTAGAATGTTCGATCTTCTTCTTGGCCGCTGGAGCGGCCTGACAATCCCGCAGGGACGGGTCTCTAATGCTTCTTGAACGTCTGACTCTTCATCTTCGTGTCGTTTTTTATGACGATCCGCAGGGGCGGCCCAGTGTCACCGCAAGGGCCGCGACACTGGCTCTTCGGCTTCATAGGTCCACAGGCAGGGGCGTAGGCAAAGGCGCAGGGGCGCCGGCTTCGATTCTTCAGGGTGAGTCGCCGCAGGGGCGGCCAAAGGCGGCCGCAGGGGCGGTGATAAGCTGGTTCCGGGCGCTGGCGAAGGCGCGAGCTACGTTTCCGGAGTGCAATGCCACTGAAGGGGGCGGGTGACAATGATTCGCGGGGGCGGTGTGGCACTAGAAACATTCCTTCGTTGCTTTTCTTCAATTCCCAAGTGTTGTTATTACCTTCTTTTGCTTCATTTGGACTTCTTCATCTGGATCAAGGTATTAGTAGCACAAACTTACTCAAAGACACTAAAAACTATCCTAATTGATAGTGATTCCATCACCTATCAACTCCTACCTACAATATGAGAGACTTGAGTTCCTATGTGACTAGGGATGAGCACAATGTAGATTCGAGGACGAATCCTTTTCAAGAAGGGGAGTATGGTGCGGGACCATCCTTGACATCTCCCTACTATCCATGGGAGCATCACTAGATCAAGAGTAAAAAACCATTCAAGGAGGAGTGTCTAGCTTATTGGCATCTTTAGTTTTTAAGGAGACTATTGTTGATTATTGTGTGCTTAAGTTTTACATAGTCACATTATTGACAAACCCAACAAAGGAGGCTTAGAGGGAATGCCACATGAGAGTGAAGATGATTAAATGAGAGTGAAGATGATCAAGAAAGCATGGATATTCCCAAGTCAAGATTATGGTCGAGATTTTAGATGTTCATGACGAGATTATCAGTACCTCTACTCGAGATATTAGTTAGATGTTAGTTATCTTTTATTTTAATACCTTTTCTAGGATATCTTCTATAATTATTTTATCCTTTAATTTTCTAGGATATCTCGCCTATATAAACCTTTGGAGGCCGAGATAATAGGTAGATTTGATTTGATATTGATTTCCACATTAATGTGAGATACTCGTTGTTTATTTACGATGTGTGCATTTTATTAATTCCAATTCAATCAAAAAGAAAGTCTTTGATTGAATGGTTGTGAGTCTTTGCTAGGTTGTTCTTGCGTGTTAATCATCTTAAAGATTGGTGGTGCTAGTCAAACTAATCCCTCCTTATGCTTGTCTTTATTAGATGGCTTGTGTAAGGTTGAAGAAGGAAGGGTTAAAGTAAGTTCTTTGTTAAGGGGGTGCTCCATTGGTCAAAGTTCTTTGTAATAATATATTGATTTTTATCTTCCTATATTTTTAATCCTTTCATTCCATCAATCATCTTCTTATTCTTCTATTATCATCCATATTATTCACGTTCTCGTTCTTTGAGTTTTCAAGAATCTCGGCCCTACCATACACATCTCGCCCGAGATTTTATTCAGTCGCCAATTTTGTGGACTTCAATGTAGATCGAAAAATTGTGGCATCAATCCCGCATCATTAGGTCTCCCATTGCAATTACAAAAAAAGAAATCATATATGACCTGCATAAAACTATAATTACTAAACATTATATTGCGAGATAATTTGATGCATAAGGTAATGTACTCTGATCAATAAACAAAGCGTTATCTTGTCATATCCTCGGTCATGATTTGACAAAATAAATTAGCAAAACCATTTGATTAAATAAGGATATTTTCTCTTGGTGTCATCAAGGTTTGAACTTTTTCTCTTGGTATTCACTAAGTTTCAAAATTCCTCTTGGTACCCTTATGTTTTTATTTGTTTCCTCTTTATACCCATTTTTAATATATTATATTAAAATTCATTAGAAAATATTTAAAATAATATAAAAATAAATTTAAAACTAATTATGACCTCATTACATTTTAAATTAATAAATTTATAATAAAATTATTTTTTTTAAATATTTTCTAATAAAAAAAGTAAAGTAAAATATAGATAATTTTTATTTTTGAACTAAAATAAATCAAATATAATTTTTTTTAAGAGTCTAGAAATTTAACCATACAGTTACTTTTTTTTTGAATTTAATTTTCTAAAATTTATGTTAATTTGAAAATAAATCTATTATTTTTGTATGTATTAATTTTTTATTTTTTATAATATAGTTTTCCATACTCTTAAAAATAATTTAAAAAAAACATAATTTTAAAAATTTTCGAACTAATATAAATTATATTAAATTAAAATTCAAAAATAAATAAAATTTTATTATATTTTTATTTCCCTAGACTCTTAATAAAATTTCAAAAAAAATTTTAATTTAATTTATATATATTTTTAAAATCAAAAGTAAAAAGTAAAAAAATATTTTAATTCAAAAATAAAAAATATCTTCATTTCAAA
Organism: Fagopyrum homotropicum; assembly: GCA_033239125.1. Taxonomy (NCBI): domain Eukaryota; kingdom Viridiplantae; phylum Streptophyta; class Magnoliopsida; order Caryophyllales; family Polygonaceae; genus Fagopyrum; species Fagopyrum homotropicum. Next base: position 129,208,883 of record BSWB01000003.1, read on the forward strand.
AAAATATATAAAAACTATTTCTTTTATAAATTTTAGTTTAAATTAATGAGGTCATAATTTATATTTCTGATTTTTTATTATCTTGTAATGAATTTTAATGTAATATATTAAGAATAGGTATAAAGAGGAAACAAATAGAACTATAAAGGTTCCAAAAAGAATTTTGAAACTTATTGGATATTAAGAGAAAAAGGTAAACCTTGATAAAAACAAGAGGAAAAATCCTTAAAATAATAACTAAATTGTTACCTATTAAAATTTTTAAGCTATAAACTAAAAATAGTTGTAATTAATTTAAATTCAAAATGAACTCAGATAACCATTTAATCAATTGATATTATTTTAATGATGAAACGTAGTAAATTGATAATTATTTTAATAAATATGACATGCTTTAAAATAAATTATATTATATTTTAATTTTTTGAAAAATGATAATTTAGCAAATAAATTTTCAATAGAATTAAATTTAATAAACTTTCACAAGTATCCGCACTAAAACTAACTTGAAAGAATTGGTGAAGTAAGGACTTTTTATTAGCTTTTGTTTTGTAATTCCTCTAATTTTTACCACTCTAATTGACTTACTAATATTACTCTATTAAGGGTAAATTTACTTAATAAGTTTGTGTTATGAGTATTCTATTAAGAGTGATAGTGGTAAAAGGTCTAGTTAGTCATTTTACCCAACTAACTTTAGACTTCGATTCTGATTACATCGGATGCACAAATCAAATTGAATTTGAATACTTCGGATTTACTGGTCATTTCGGATTGGTAGCTTCGAGTTTGGTTATATTTTTGGACTACTTAAGTTTGTCAATTTACTTCAGGCCGGGTCAAATGTTTTTGGTTGTAGGGCTAGATTTTTGACCTGATTTTTGGGTCTTTTTCCGGTTTACTTCGGGCCAAATTGCTCGGTTATTTTTTTTCGGCTTACTTCAGCTCAGATTGTCAATTTACTTTGGGTCAGATTTACTCGGTTGTTGTCTATTTAATCCGGGTCAGATTACTCGGTTATAGTGGTCGGTTGTCAATTTAATCCGGGGTCAGATTACTCGGTTATAGTCATTGGATTACTTCAGGTTGGGGGTATAGTGATCACATGTTTTTGGTTTCAAGGCTAGCTTTCTCGGGTATAGTCATTGCTCACTCGGGTATAGTCATTGCTCAAGTACTTATGGTGAATTTCAGATATAATCTTTTGGGTATAGTCATCGGTTTACTTCGGGTTTTAATCCGTATAGTTAATGTATCATGTTTTTGGTTTCAAGGCTAGCTTAAAATCCTTGTATCATGTTTTTAGCTTCAAGGCTAGCTTGTCATTAGACATCATTATCGGGTTTGACAAGCTTACTCGGGTATAGTCATTGGTCAGCTTCGGGTTTGTCAATGGTCATTTTCGGGATTTCCGGGCTTGACAAGTTTACTCAGGTATAGTCATTTGTTATTTTCGGGTTTGTCAATGGTCATTTTCGGGATTTTCGGGGGCGAATTTCAGGTAGACTATGTTTCGAATATACCTTTCTAGTTACTTTTCAATCTTTTTCCGGTTGATGTAAGAGTTTATGTCGAATTTTCTGGTTGATGTACGGGTTCAAGTAGAATTGGGTTCAATATTGACACCTATGCCGATTGTATAGATACCAAGTGACCCCTTCACCGAAGAACAATTAATTTTGGTCAAAAAACTAAACAAGTGGATATAAGATTAACAAACATCAAACATTAGTCTCATCAACACATACCCTCCACCAAAATCTTACCCCCAAAATACAAAGAAATAAAAGTGGAACCTCAACACACAAACCCACATGTCATTACATATGTCCAAAACTTAAAGCTCATCACTATGGCTTCCTTTCTTCGACAAACATTCCTTCACATCCTTAGCCTTCTGTTTCGTCGCCTCATAGTTCTCCGCCGCCTTCTGCTTCGTCGTCTCATAATTCTCCGCCGCCTTCTCCTTCGCGGATTCGTAGTTCTCCTCCGCCTTCTCCTTCGCGGATTCGTAAGTCTCCGATGCCTTACCCTTCGCCGTGTCCAATCCCTCCTTAGCCTTCTCTTTAGCCCAACTCAACTTCTCCTCCGTGTCATCAACCGCACTCTCGTAACTCGACTTCACCGTCTCTTTAGCCTTCCCCGCTGCTTTCGCGGCGCTCTCTGCAGCCGTGTCCTTGGCTTCTCCGGCCTTCTCCGACGCTTTCTGTGTCGTCTCCGCTGACCGTTTCTTCGCCTCCTCCGCTTTATTCGCGGCTGTTTCCTTCATCTCGCTTGCTTTCCCGCTTGCCTTGTCCTTCATCTCCGACGCTTTACCTGTTGTCTTCTCCGTCATATCAGATGCCTTGTCTTTCACTTCTCCTGCCTTCTCCGCTGTCGTGTCCTTCAAGTTTTCTGCTTTCCCAGGCTTTTCCTCATCTGCACCATACAATCACACATATTCACAGACAGCACATAACAGTCATTGAAACTGAATATATATATATATATATATATATATATATATATATATATATATATATATGGCAGTTAGTTACCGGGAGCAACTTGTGGAATGTCATCGTGACCATGGGAGTTTAGGCCGAGGCCATCCTTGACGCGCTCCTTGGCCCAACCAGCCCACGACTTGGTGGCTTCTGCGGTTTTCTCTGCAGCGTCATCAGTACCGGCCTTATCGGAAAGGTGTTTCACCTCTTCTTTTGCCAGCGTGTAGTTCCCTACCACCGTTACCACCAGCAGCAGCGCCACTGCCGTCGCTGTAAGTGCCTGCTTTCCTCTCCCAACCATTGTTTTATATCAATTTGCTCTGCGTAAGGAAATTCTGAATGGATCGTTTCTTGTGTAATTATTTGCACAACCTCAATTGCAATATAGCACAATTTTAATCGACGAGTACGGTTGATTGGCGTCCCGGTGACGCGTATATATAATGAGTAGCGTTTACATGGATGCACGACACGTGGTACTGAGACGGTGACACGTGGCGGGTTTCTGTGGGGAAGTGTTAAACACGATGAGATCATGTAAGCAACGTGGCTCGCTAAGATATCGACGCCTACTCTCACTCTCACTTTAGTGAAACTTGAAATAACGAAGACAACTTGCCATCTAAGTAGAATTTTTTATTTGATTAATCACCTGGAAGTTTCTAGAATTCATCCGAACACTGTTCTCTTTAGAAAGTATTTATGAATTTTGAAATAGCGGAGTCGGTTAGGGTAATTGAAGGTTTGCCGATAAGTACTGTGTAGAATGTTGCAGTACTATCCTCTCCATAACAGTCATCGTATTAGTTCTCGTCTATGATGCACGGACAATTCTAGAAGGTAACGTGTCCTGTATCCTGTCGTGTCGGACACGGAGACACAACAGGACACGGTTCGGACATGGTGAAGACACGTTTCCAAGGTAGGACACGTGTAGGACAAGGCGAGGACGCGGATTGTGTCCTCAAAAGACACTATCAACGAAAGTTTACCTTATTTTTTTTAAGGCTATAAAAAACATTTTTTTAAAAATATTAATAAAAATAAATTTACCGAAATATATTTTCTTCTCTCCATTTTTTTCCGACAACCTAACCCCACATGGCCACGTACGAGATTGTGGTTGACGAAAGTAGGATACCGATCTTCTTCTTCAGCTCTAATGCTGAAATGTTGTTCCGCCGACTGACTTGTCTCTTCATTTTTCTTATGATTTTATAAGTTAATTTTGAATATTTGATTATCAATTTATTGAATGTTGACCGTGTTCTTCTAATTTTTTCCCTCTTTATAATTTACAAATATTTATTATTGTTTTCCTTGGTTGATCATGTTCGGTTGTTGTTAATTTGCAAAATGAATGGTTGATTCTTCAGTTTTGATTCTAAGTATGTTTCTTTCTATCTAATAAGACTAAATATGTTTATTTCTATATTTTGTAAGACTTTAAATGTTTGTTTCTAAGTTTTTGTTTCGGTTATTTTGTTATCATGTTAATATTTTTATCTATTCATATATCATTGATTTTTTTCATATACGTGTATCTCATTATGATATAAGAATTCTATATTTCAATATCTTTAAAATGATATATTATTTGTTTTACTCGCCGTGTCCCCGTTTCCTATACTTTTGAGATTGCCGCTTTCCCGTTTCTCGCCGTATCTGTGTCCGTACATCATAGGTTTCATCCTTTTATTTTTACCGAACGCGTCTTATTTAAGATTGTTTATAGGTCAGGACTTGAACTGGACCGAACAATAAAGACTGAAAATAGACAGAATTATTTGATTAAGGTTCGGTCTAAAACCGGTACAGGATCGGACCAAAAAACCTGTGTGTAGGATTGTTTATAATTTCGGATCTGGATCGGAACAATACCTATACCAAACATTTTCGATCTACATTGATTTGTCTATGTTTAAAAAAATTAGGTCCGGATTGGACCGAACCAGATCGATTGTGAACCGAATTGTTTGAACCTAAAACCGGACCTATTGGTTTCGGTCCGGTCCAATCCGATCTAAAAACCGATTCGAATCGGACAATGTTCGGTCCTAATCTTATATCTATCTATATAGAAAAAGGACTACATACTTGAATAGTATTTCTTTCATAAATTAACCTTGTTGTATACAAAAATTAAATAAATAACATTTGACACATGTAGTCTAATAGATATTCTCTTTGCAACCATTTTAAAACCGGTAAGTTTGGAATTTAATTAAACTATTTTTTCTTCATAAAAACCTCATGCAATTGGAAAGTGGTTATAGAATTAGAAGATATGAATGTCATCAACTTTTTGAGCTAAAAAAAATTTGAAGATAACTAGTCTAATAGTGTCAGTAGGGACATGATATATATTTCATAGTATTCGCAAAGACCATCAATGTCTTCATATATCTCAGAAGGCTTTCAACGGATGTACTTGATGCATGTACTGCAAAAAAAAAAAATCAAATAAGTCTGAAGTTTAAAGTTAGGATCAATATTACGGGTTAATTAAGATCATATTCCAAAATATATAATTAACCACGAACATTGTAGTTCTGTCATGTAAAATTGAGCTCTTTACGTTAGTACAATGTTCGCTCCAAACGGTGTGTGCAAGTTTTAAATTTATAACCCTAGACGTAAGCTTAAAACAAGGATGCGAATCCGCAGTGTACGGGTCAATCGTAGTAAAAAGCAAGGAATTTCAGGGGTCGATCACAGGGACTTAGTGAAACAAAGTCCAATTACGGTATGCTTATGTAAATACTAACCACAAGAGGTGATCAAAACAATCAAAGATGATATAGAAGTCAATAAAGGAAATATGCAATTCTAGAGATTAAAGCATCTAGATGTGGTTCCAACTCAAGATCTAAAGATAAGCGGACAAAGCTGAGATTTTTGCAAGGGGAAGGTATTACTAAAGTGGAATAGATCACCGGGTAAGTCTCACTACTCACTATCCTAAATCGTAACTCCTATTACCGGGTAAGTCTCAAGGAATCAAGATAAAGAACTATAACCTCAAACTAACACACCATCTAAGGGAATAGAATCAACCTTTACCGGGTAAGTCTCAGGCTAACTCACAAAGATGGGATGAAAGCACACTCAAACCCCAATAAAGGATAAACCTTTATTACCTATACTTATGATCTTAGGAAAACAAACTAAGGAATTACCGGGTAAGTCTCATCCTAAGCTTGCATTGGACCAAGAAAGGTGTAATAAGAATAGGATTTGGCAAACTCTAACACTTAACTCTCAGTTTCGGATCAGGAAAGTCACCTCGGTCAGAAGAATTCCACCCCGGCCGAGATGTTCATCGACTGAGCGAGATGCTTAGGGTTAAGGTTAAAGACTCGAACTTTCAGGGTCCTACTGGAATCTAAGATTATTCTATCATTGTTTTTTCCCACAACCTTCAGCCAATCACCCTAGAATCACACAAGGAAATTAGCCACTAATCATCATGAAAGCAATAATCAAATATATGGGAAGAAGGTGAATATTTGAACAAGAAGAATTTAATGAAAAGACTTCAATAACTGAATCAAATATCACAACAAAGCGTTCCTTGGATATAAATCCAACAAAGGAAGACAACAAGGAAGGGAATCTAAGATGATCTTACAAAACCCTTCAAAAGCTATAAAAGCTATAATCTTCCTTCTTCAACCTTCAAGAAGGTTCTTCAAATCTCCCAACTGGAGTATGCGGATGTATGCAGCGTGCTTTTCAGTGTAAGCTGGATTTGATAGCGGATGTCGGATTTGTGGGAAATCCGACCCTTTTTATAGGAAAACAACCCTCCAAAGATAAGATATCTTAAAAAGATCTCTTCCCATAAAAATAGGTAAAATATATGATCTAGCATATCTTCTTCCTTCCAGGAGCCAAGCCCAAAAATATAAGATCTCTTTCCAAAGATAAAAGATCTCAGCCAAGAATAAAATATTCTCGCCGCGTCCCAGGTGTTCGCCTCGGTCGAGTCGACTTCTCTGGATCACCTCGGTCGAGGTGAATCTGTGGTCAACCGAGGTGAGTCACAACTGAATGTGAAATCTCTCAAATCTGGTCCAAAGTGAATCTTAAATCCATGGCTATGCTTCCTGGATGGTTCCTTATGTTCCTGAATGTAGCTCCAATGACTCCATAGCTCCTTTTGCTCCTTTTTGATGCAAAACGTGCTATTTTACCTACGATTACAACAAAACTAGGTGTAGACCTCGATTCTTGCAAAGGTAGATGAAATGGTAATATAATCACATAATATACATACAAACATGCAGATTATTGAAGATAAAACGTCCAAACAAACCCTAAAATATAGACTATAATTCATGCTATCATACAAAAACGTTGATTTGTATCAGAAAGGTTCATACTGGTAGTTAAAACTGAAATCCGAGTCCTAAGTCAGATACCGGGATAAGGGTGGTTGATAGAGGTTGGATACCGGTTTTTTAAAATAAAGCGGTATCCACCTCGCCTATCTTTAAATTTTAGATAGAGCTGCATGAGCAAAATGCGGGTAGTTTAGAAGAAACGAACCGAATGTAACACCCCGAATTCTCAAAACTCGGAACATTATTGGTTAGGACCTCACAATGGGTCCCGACCTCAGTTTGACAACAATATTACTAGGATCTTGCAACAAGACACAAATAAGGAAAACAAAAATTCATAAAAATAGTATTTTAAAGTAATGAATGCAACACGGTCTAGAAGCCTAAAATACTTAAACAAAGGAAACGAACAACTGTCTTAACCAAAAGAAAGAATGACAAACACAACCCCAACCCCCACTCTAAGGAGTACGGAGACCCGGCTGACCACTACTTCCGGATCACTCAGCTGCTGGTCTAACCTGCGGTAAATCTAAAAACACAACAAGAGGAACCGTTAGCTAGTTATCTAAATATTAGAAGAATAATAGTAGCACACACACACACATAAAAATATAAACACCCATCATGCTTTCAAACAAGTCTATTTTATTATCTTGAGTTAAGTTACTCTTTCACGCTAATGATACTTATTTTGTGACACGAGGGATTCCCAAACCTCGCCTCCGCCCCCGTGTAACCATCAGGAATGGATCCGATGCATCTCACCTTGTACCTGCCTGGTCTGAGTATAGAGAACCTCCCAGTCTCCTGTCAGAGCTGGGCAGTGATGTCACGGCCCGTTATACATACACTTGGGCCTTAAACATAATAATAACGGTCGTCCTAGCAAGTTATTATTATTAAAACACGCACATAGCACACACAACCACTATCACTCAACTAATATCCAGAAACTGGCTAAGTAAGTCGCAAGGACTTACCTGAGTCAAAATACACTCTAACACGTCTCAAACAGTCCGTACTCGTGGTAACTCAAACGCCTGTCAAATAAGGCATGTGTATCAAAATCACATCTCGATGTCCAACCTCATGCGAAGGAATTACGGAAAAAACTCTCTTATGGTAAAAGACCATCTTACCCTCAGCCGAAGGTTTCTCAAATTTATTCTTAAACCTTCTAATTCCTTTTAAACTTGTTTCCATACTTTGTGTCTCTCGGTTAGCTATTTATAGGTCATAATTTCAAACTTGAATCCACTCGAAAAAGAATAACACTCTTTCTCCTTCCCGGTTACTATCTACTCTATTACATATATTATCCGTATTATATACTTTAACATTTCTCCTTAACTCACTTATTTAATTATGTAATTATTCGGTACTCATATATATATATATATATATATATATATATATATATATATATATATATATATATATATATATATATATATATATATATATATATATATATATCTACATTTTTTATTTTCCATCTTGTACGGGTATAGGTACACTTACGTCATGAGTATATATTCTTATGGTTCTTTATATATATAAATCCTGAAATCCCAATTTATTTATATATATATTTATATCTCTTTTACATTTTACTCACCTTTATTAATTTTGCAAAGCATTGTAGTGCAAATATATATATACTTATACACATATGTGCCTATCTCTCTCGATCATTCTTATATACCCACATCACTGTACATCTACATATCTATATATATATATATATATATATATATATATACTTCGGTACCCTACACACTAATGTCTAATTATATATGTATATATATATAGCATTCGAACTCTCTCTCCTTCCTCAGCTAGGTCGACATATATACTCATACATCACCACATCTCAACACTTCCAACTACAGCTATATATATATACATACTGCAGGAACACGTAAACCACACTACAGCAACTCCATCTACTGCAAATCCAATTACAACAGAAAAACAGCACAGGGCGGACATTACCGGACTCACCACGGTGTGCTTCGATCCGGCTCGGTGGCAGCCCTTCCGACCAGACGCGATGTGACGAAACGAGGTTGCGGTTGAGCGCCTATCCTGTCTGCAGTCAAGGCGGCGGCTCCTGGTTCCGGTTCGTTCTTCTCGGCGCAGGGCTGGTTCTGCTTTGTTCTTCTCGGCGTAGGAGAGTGGCGAAGAGATGCGTGTGCTAGCCTCCGTGAACGCACACTGTAGAATCCCGACGGTCTTGGCGGCGCAAGGTTCTACAGTCGAGGATGGTGAAGAGTGGGGCAGTTCAGTCCGCGAACAGAACGGAAGAGGGAGAAGAGACGACGACTTACCGCTGCGTGGGTCTTGTTCCGGCTTCGATCGGCCCGGCTGCAAGCTCCTCCCGGCGGTCTGGTTGCTGAGTCGTATTGGTGGTCGACAAGGAGGCGCGGCGGTTGCAGCTGTGTTGTTTCCGTCTTCGTACAGGGAAGGGAAAGGGAGAGCAGGAGTAGCGTAGGATTAGGTTAAATTTGATTAGCAACTAGATTAGGGTTTAGGGTTAGGATTAGATTATGAGATGGACTGATGGGCTTGGTAATTGGGCCTCGTAATGGGCCACATCCGGCCTGTTTTCTCATTAAACAAGGATACGCAACTCGTTACTCGATTTATATAATACGGAATTAAATTACGTATTATATAAATTATTATTGTATTCTAAAGGCGCGTAAAAATTATTTCCGGTTACATAGTTTCATCATTTTATGTGACTTAAAGTCACTTAACATTTAAACTCGTTTTATTTTATTTATTTATTTCTTTAAGATTGACGTATCGGGATTTGGTTAATTTCGATTTACCGGAACTTTAAAAATTTTCGGTTATTACACCGAAACCGCACTTTGCGGTCCAAACCGAACCGCACATTGCGGTTGTGGGTTGCGGTTTGCGGTAAGTTATTAAAGGTGTAAAACACTTGGAGGCAAAGGGATTTTCAAAAGTAAGTCGGAAATCAATGGCTCCATTGATAAACACAAGGTTAGACTTGTAGTGCAAGTATTCCGGAAGAAAGAAGGCTTGGATTTCTTTGACGCACATTGTCCGGTAACGACGAAAGTCAAAAAGAGTCCTATAGACCCCTAATATTCACCTGATCAAAAACTCAGGGGATGCGGTATCTCAACCGGAATACGCAAGGGTAATGGGTAACCTTATGTACCTAGCAAGTGTACCATACCTGATCTGGTGCACGCGGTCAATATACTTAGCCGCTACACGAGTAATACAGGACATAAACACTAGAAAGGCATAACTCGAGTATTGAACTACTTACGACATACTAAAGAGTTTGGGCTACATTATGACACTTATTTCATTTGTATTAGAAGGATACAATGATGTCAATTGAATTTTAGACTCTAGAAACTCCAAATCCACTAGTGAATATGTTTTCACACTATACTGAGCAGTGATATCTTGGAAACGTTCCAAACAAACGTTTATGGCCACATCCATGATGGAATTTAGTTCATTGCTTTAGACAAAGCAATTGAAGAAGTTGGGTGACTTCAAAATTTCTTGGGAGATATTCCTCTATGGAACAAACTTGTGTTAACAATATGTGTACTTTGTGATAGTCAATCGGCTATAGCTTGGACACAAAATTGTATGTATAATGGAAAGTTTTGTCAAATTAGACGGAGACATGAGACCATTAGACAACTACTCTCAACAGACGTGATTGTGAAAGATTATGTCAATTTAACAAACAACCTAGAAAATCCATTTATTAAGGGTTTGTCACGAGCGCAAGTTAAAAAATCATCAAAAGGAGTGGGATTACAACCTGTTACAAAAATATGGTGCTTGACGGCCAACCCCACCTACATGGCTAAAGATCCGACGATTTAGGTTCAAAGGTAAAACGAACTCGAATATAATATAGGTGTGCACTAAGATATCTATGTCTTTTCCTAGTTAATCGATGATGTCAGTGTTGTATGATAAGGCATTAAGGTTAAGCTTTAATCTTGTAATGATATTTTCATCAAGGTCTACTTCTTTCTGTGTTAAGATTTTCAATCTCCAGAGACATCTTACTTAGTTGGTTTTCTTGTTCAAGTAGCTTTTCTTTTAAAGAATTTATCCTTGTTCTATGTTCCTTGTTACATATGATAATATCTTTAAGGAATTGTTTCAGGTCAGATTAAGGTTGAGACATAATTGTACTTACCACATTGTCAACATACAAATTTGAATCTTCTTTATGATCGTCCATGAGACACAAATTTGCTTGTTCTTTTTTGTCCTCTAATTCATTTGATGATTCTGAATCACTTCATGAAGCTACCATAGCTTTCTTCTTTCGATCATTTTTCTTGAAGTTGGTACTCTTTTTTTGTGGACAATCCTTCACAAGATGATCTGTTTCACCACATTCAAAACAAGTTAGTAATCTAGTTTTCTTGTTAGAGTTAGAAAACTTACATCGGAGTTTTGATGGTCGTGGATATTCTCTATTTTTAGCAAATTGTTTCTTTAACTTGAGAATTTTTGCGAGACCCTTAGAGATCATGGCAATTGCATCTTCTTCATCATCATCACTATCTTCCTCGTCTGATGATAATTCATCCTTTCTTGATTTTAATGTCAAATCCTTGGAATTGGATGGGAGCTCTCCATCTTCTTCACCAAGAACCATTTCATGTGTGATGAGTTTTCCAAGGAGGTCATCAAGAGGAAGGGTTGAGAGATTCTGAGCTTCTTCGATAGCAGTCATCTTTGGTCCCCACTTAGCTTTAGGTAAGCTCCTTAGAACCTTCCTAACTTTTTCTTCATTTGTGAAGATCTTTCCTAGTGAGTCCAAGTTGTTCACAATCTCGGTGAATCTTGTGAACATTTCCTTGACTGTTTCATTTGGATTCATCTTGAATAACTCGTATTGTTTGAGGAAGATGCTAATCTTTGTTTCCTTGACTTGACTTGTTCCTTCGTAATTGACAAAAAGCTTGTCCCATATTTCGGTAGCACTCTTGCATGATGAGATGCGGTTGAATTCATTTGCATCTAATCCGCAGTATATTAGGTTCATTGCTTTGTAGTTCTTTGACACGATGTCCAAGTCAGCTTGTGTGAAGTCAGCTTCCTTCTTTGGCACTTGAACACCTTCAACAGTTGTAGTAGGGATTTTGGGGCCATTCTGAACAATGCTCCAAAGTTCCATGTCCTGATCAATAATGAACATACGCATGAGTACTCTCCAATGAGCAAAGTTGTTGCCACAGAAGAGTGGTGGTCGAGATAAGGATCTCCCTTGAGCAAATCCACCATCACCTATAGAATTCCTGATTAGTCTCACTGATGGTTAAATCAATATACGTGAGTCTAGCTCTGATACCAATTGAAGAACCGGTAGGTGAAATAAAAGGTTAAAAGATACTCTAGAAGGAGGGTTGAATAGAGTATGTGAACATTTCACAAAACCAATCTCAAGGCCTTGAAATCAATTTCAAGGGTCTTGATGTCGATCTCAGTTCGTTGTGAAACTTTGATTTCAAGGGCTTTGAAACAACTTTCAAGGGCCTTGACTTTGAACTCTTGCAAAACAAAGTTAGTCACAATAAACAAGATATGGTGCGGAATGTAAAAGATCGACACGAGGATATGTTTACGAAGTTCGGCTCTAAATAGCCTACTCTCCGTCCCAGGGTATAGCCTTAGGATCTAACTATCTATTATCAGCTTCAAAGAGTTCTAGATACAAACTAGAAGAAATCCCCTTCTTCTCTCACTGTAGCCAATGCAACGATCTAGCTCCAACTCTTCACTTTGCTATTATAGCCTAGTTACTTCGTAGAGTAACACACTTGAGTATAACACTCTTTAGATATGTCAATGGAGCTCTCGAGTTTTATCTCTCTCTAGGGGATAAAGCTTTTTAGAAGGAGGGAAAGAAAAACTATGTTTCGAAATGAAGATAACTTTTGTTCGCTTGAAGACTATAGATGTTTCCGTGCAGGCTTGTATCTTTGTTCTTCAGATGCCATCTTCATTTATAATCTTCTATGAAAAGGTCTTCTAGCCGTCGGTTGGAGATATGACCGTTCGAAGATAATTCTTCTTCTCCATGAAGATCGCTTCCTGGCTGAGATGAGATAGACGTTGTAGATCTTCATCTCCTGAGAACACGTTGATCTCATGGCTCCTTAATCTTCTCGTTGATTGTTGTGACAATTGTCAATTCCAGATCAGAGAATCTTCGTGCTGTTTGTTTAAGGATCTTGTAAGATCTTCTTTGTTGGTCGGTTGAGATCTTCTCCTAATCAAATCTTCTCAAATTTTCATATCTTCTCAAATCTCTCGAAAAAAATTTTCTTTGTTATTTGAAATCTTTTCGTTGTCCAGCCTTGTCTTCCTTGTTTCTTTGGAATTTACTTCAAGACTTTTGAGATGGTTTTCGTTGTGCGTCCTTGTCTTCTTTGTGCCTTTGAAATTCATTTCAAGGCCTTTGAATTTTTTGACAAAACCTGCACTTAAAACCAAACCAACCAAGCATCTCGAAATATAATAATTCATTGGTTAGTATATCAAACTACTTCATTTGTGATTAAGTCTTCCATCAATAGCACCTAAAAAACCTTTATATTCAAGGTGGAGTTTTAACCTAGTTAATCGATGATGTCAGTGTTGTATAATAAGGCATTAAGGTTAAGCTTTAATCTTTTAATGAGTGTGACATGAGGCCGTGTCTAGAAGAATGTTTGGAAGGCTGATTTTCTCCAAGTTCACTCGTGATTTAACCAAGGTTGTTCAAGGCCAAAATGAACACAACAAAGAGAACATCGTTATGTAAAGAAGATGAAATTGTGTGATAGTTATTTTCTAGGTTTACATTAAAGTCCGGATGGTTCAAGACATCATGCAACATGTGATCGAGTAAATCCAATTGTTATTCACTATGGGAGGTTTAAGGCTAAAAAATGTTACCGACATAGATATAGTGATTCTTCGAGTGTACTCTCAAATTTTCATTCCATTTTTTTTATCAAAAATAAAACATGTTTGAGATTCATTTCTATTCATGTGGGTTGTTGGAATCAGTTTTAATGAACTTACGCCGAAAGGATTTTTCGGGCAATTTTCCGGTGGACTCCGGCCAAAATACTCCGGAAAACGGGAGCGTTAGATTCATGGTTCCGAGTGCTACAATTTGGTATCATCATATGTATAAAATGATGTTCATATGAATGATAGTTAATGCCCAAAGATGGTGTATTAACTATTAAATACACCTTGAAAGACTTAATTATGGAGGAACTTCTCCCGCATCGACAATGTGAAAATTGGTGAGATATCATATATATGGGAATGAGCATATTATGATTAATTAAGTCTATGGAGAGACATTCTAGCAATTGCTAGACCACACGCGTGTGCCGAGATGAGGCGCGACGCATTCCGATCACGGTTCGTGGGTTAGGGAATTGGCTTCGGATTGAGGGTCTTATTGACCTGATGTTGGGTTGGTCACCTATCATCTTATTTTTGGACTGACCCAATTCCTTTATCATTTGGTTTGACTTTCAGTCAAACACAGACCTAGTGAACGCAAGTCCCAACCAGCTGGTCCAACCAACGATTCATCTTATCCAATTCATGAGATTTGATTTAATCCCCCCAAGATTTGGTTTTACCGATTTCTAATGGAATGAAAGGTTGAGAGTGATTCTCTCGGGCTATCAACCCCCTCTAGGCTCCTCTATGAGGAGGCCTGATACCTCATTCCAAAACACACCAAAACCTCAAGTAGTGATTCCATTCATGCTATCTTCTCTTTCCTCCCCCATCCAAAATTCCGAGTGTGAGAGTACTACACTAAAGGTTCTTGTAGGATTTTAAAACTATTTACGTAGTCTGAAGCAAAAGGCAGTTGTATCCTAGGATTCTAAATCGATCAAAACCCTTCGTAATAGGGGCAATTTTAGTACTAAGCAAAGAATGTATCGCATATGCCACTCCTTTCCATTTTCGATCCATACGATTGAGTTAGTTCTAAACTTTTCCTTGCATTCTCGATATTGAGTTCCTACAAAAAGTGTTTAGTGACTTGGGACCTTGATAATATTAATCAATGGAGGAGTCGCTTAAGTAATCATGATATGAGTCTATGGAGCAAACTTTAGAGATTAAGTTTGCCAAAAAAATCTCTCCTCTTTGCTTGGCGTTTATTCTCAAACTCTTCAAGTACTGCTACAAATCTTTTCAAGCACAAATCTTCAAATTCTCCTATATGTATTGGATGTAACCTTAAGTAATCAATGGTCAAAGCCTGTGTAGATTTCATTAAGATAAATGTCGGAGGGTATAGTGATTGGTTATAAAATCATTCGCTTATCTTCTTTGATGGATACGCTAATTTTTGAGTTATTGACTATTAGAGCATGTCTAATAGACACGTCTACAAGAAATTTGAATCACATATTGGTTGAAACAAATTCCCTTATTGCTGTCAACTTTTTTTAATAAGGAACTACATTTACTATTGAGTTTTGGAGAGATAAATGGGTAAATGTTGTTCCTCTTTGCCTTTAATCTCCGCAGACTCACAATTTCACGGCCAACGACCTTTGCTCCAATTGTGGACTTCTTCCTGAATCGCTAAGTCATCTATTCCGAGACTATCAATCTTCGAATGACGTGGAGTTCTCTGCAAGTTCGACGTTTCATGGAGGATTTTTTCTCCACTTATTTCGCTGCTTGGCTATGAGGTAATGTTCTTTCCAAGCTTCCTTTCAATTCTATTTATATGTGAAATGAAATATTTGCAGTTGGCCTATGGTGTTGTGGAAATGGAGACACGAGAAGGTCTTCAAGGATACAACATAAAGAAGATAGAAGCCGATTCATTCAAGAGAGAGCAAAGGAGTATATGCAGCCGTGAGTCAGGTGGTAATACAAAGGGCGTGATTGGTGCCTTGTGAACATAAACAGTGTGAGTGAACACAACTCAAACTTAGTATCAACAATACAGTCCAAGTTGTGAGTGATTAAGCTCATATCATAGTCTTGCATACCTTCGAAGACCGTAGTCAGGATCATTTTCATGATTGGCCTTGTCGCGTATGTTACACGCAACTGTGAGTCGTGACAAGGATATCATAATCTTGCTCGTCGGTTTTGATGGATCCACTTTCCATATTTGGATTTCCCATACCTGCATTGGTAACAAAGATATCATATATTTTTTGAGCCTTCTCGTGAGAATCAATTATACAATTTATTCGTACCGGATTAATATTTGTATGTAGTTCACAATGACGAATTTAATAGGACAATGACCCACATAACAATAGATCACAACGACCCATAAATCTATAATCTATATATTTTACTAAAGTAGGTGACACTAATGTTGACGTGACGCCCCTTTTTTTTCGAATTAAATCTTTTAATTAAATCACAAATCAAGCCGATAAATATTTTTTACTAAATTATAATTATTTTGAAAAATATGGATTTTGCTATTCCACGTCAATTATTAAGGAAGAATAACACTTTGAGAAATTGTATAAATAAACATAGAAAGTTTGAAGATTAAATAGATCATACATTTCTCGGTTTTTGGTCAAAATCAAGTAAAATATTGAGAACATTGGTAAAATGAGGCACTTTTTGTAACTTGTATACTAGCTAGGCACCCTATTTTTTCAATTAAAAAATAAAGATAAAATTGAATGGATATTGCCTAAAATATGGAAACTTAAAGATTCTTCTCTCTCCAATTAATCAATTAAATTTTGTTAAATCGAGTAACTAAATATTCTTATTTATTCTCTCCTTATTTTCTCTATCCTCTTAATTATAATCTCTTAATTATAAAAAATAAATAAATAAAAGATTGTGTAAAAAGTAGTATTCGAACTTTGGACGAGGTTATACCAGTTGGACTAATTAAACTTTGTGTATTCTTTTGATGATACACAATATTAATACACAATTTCAATTACACAATATCAATACATAATTTCAAATACACAATGTTAATAAATAAAAAACTTGTGTAATCAAACCTTGTGTAAATGACTCGAGCATACATAATGTACATATTGACGTGTGATATGGACAAAGAATACACTTTATTTCTAAAATTTAACCGTTATGTACACATTTCCAATTAATAAATATTTATCACGCAATCACAAACAAAACTCGACACATTAATATGTACATATGTATACATATTTCATACTCAACAAGTATTGATTAATGCACATGCATACTATTCAGGAAAGAAATTCAGTGAAAGGTATTTCGTACACAAGCTTTTTGGTTACATAAGTCTTTTATTTTTTAACATTGTGTATTTGAAATCATGTATTAATATTGTGTAATTGAAACTGTGTATTAATATTGTGTATCATCAAAAGAATACACAAAGTTTAATTAGTCCAACTGGTATAAAGGTGAGGATGAGGGTAACTCATCCAGAGTTCGATTCTTTCATTTGACACAATCTTTTATTTATTATCTCTTTCCATATTTTATATTAGGAAAATAATTAAATTTAGATAGGAGAGAAGATTGACTTATATGGCAATATCTTTTATGATTATGTATTTAATCTTTTTCACATAATGTAGGGTGCCTACTTTGTTTATATAAAACAAAAGGTACCTAATTTATACATAAACTACCTACTTAACCAACTCACTCTAAAATATTTATTTATATCGGATTAATAGTTGTGTGTGGGTCGTTGTGACCTACTTACTGATTTGTGGGTCGTAGTGGATCGTTGACCTATTAAATTTATAATTTATATTTTATTAATATAATAAATTTACAATAAATTTTAAACTTTTATCAACAAATCCTCGTGTAGGACACATATATAAACTATTTATATCTTTATATTTATATAATTTACTAAAGTAGGCGAGACTAATGGTGACGTGACGCCCCCACGTTTTTTCTCGGATTAAATCTTTACTAAATCATAAATTAAGTCAATAATTCTTTTTTACTAAACTATAATTATTTTGTAAAATATGGACTTTGCTATCCTACATTGATTATCAAGGAAGAATGATACTTTAAGAAATTGTATAAATAATCATAGAATGTTTGTAGATTAAACAAATCATACATTTCTAATTCTTTTGGTTAGAACAAGTATAATTTTTAATCATATCGGATTATATTTGAGTGTGGATCGTTGTGACCTACTAATTTTTTGCCTGTTGTGACCTACTGTTATGTGGGTCGTTAACCTATTAAATTTATAGATTATATTTTATCAACAATATATAATAACTTTCAATACTCTTATTAACAAATACCAATGTAGGGCACGTATATAAAATATTTTATCTATATATTTTACTAAAGTAGGCGAGACTAATGTTGACGTGACGTCCCACCTTTTTTCTCGGATTAAATTTTTTACTAAATCATAAATTAACCCAATCAATCTTATTTTACTAAACCATAATTATTTTGTAAAATATGGATTTTGCTATCTCATATCGTTATAAAAAAAATGACACTTTGAGAACTTGTATAAATAGACGTAGAAAATTCAAAGATTAAACAAGTTATATATTTCTACGCATGTTGGTCAAAATCAAGTATAATATTTATTCATATCGGATTAATATTTGTATGTGAGTCGTTGTGACCTACTTACTAATTTGTGGGTCGTTGTGACATACTGTTACGTTAGTCATTTACCTATTAAATTCATAATTTATATTTTATCAATATAGTAAATATACAATAACTTTTTAACTTTTATTAACAAATACCCATGTAGTGTACACGATTTCGTATCATATCTTTTTTATATATAAAATCCTACTTTCATTTTCGTCTACTTTGATCAACATCTTTCTTTAAGACAAATTTGTATCAATTTTTTTTTTACCAATTGTTTATTCGACATTTTTGAAATATTTTTTTTTATTTACAAAAACAACCTTTTCAAATTTTGAATTGAAGGTTTCCTTATGAGTTAATTTTGTTTTAAATCTCGGTAAACAACATATACCAATTGTTATATGATTTCGATTATTTTTTATTTTTTTTTACCAATTTTAGTTTAACAATTTCGTATCAAATTATGGTATTTTACAATTATACGATCATGTTTTTAATTAAATTATTATTTATTAAATAACAAATTAGATTTTTAAAAGTTTTAGGATTCGAAATCTAGACGAGTTGATCCTCCCTCCCATCCTTAGACCAGTTTTACTAATCAAACTTCGTGTATTCTTTTGATGATACACAATATTAATACACAATTTTTATACATAATTTCAGTTACACTTTATTTCTTAAATTTAAATTTAACCGTTATGTACATATATTCCAATTAATATGTATTTATCACGCAATCACAAACAAAACTCGACACATTAATATAAACATATGTACACATATTTCATACTCAATAAGTATTGATTAATGCACATACATATTATTCAGTGAAATTTATTTCGTAGACAAGGTTTAATCCATAAACATGTTGCAATGTAGAAGATAAACATGTTGCGGGTACACATTAATATGTACGTATATACACATATTTCATACTCAAAAAATATTGATTACTGACATACATACTACTCATTAATTTAATCCATAATTAATGAGGAGAGATTATAGGAATATTTAGTTATTATCTCATTCCTTTTTTGACGTAGCAGTATATTTCTTTAATTCCTTAATTAGGAAATAATTTAATTTTTATAGGAGATAGGATGTTGACTTATATGGTAATATCTTTTATCATTGTCTATTTAATCTTTTTATTCATCATTTAGGGTGCCTACTTTGTCAACCTAAAACAAAAGATATCTACTGATACATAAACTATCTACTTAAGCAGCTCATTCATAAATCTTTACCTATAACAAATTGGTGAAATGTATAACCGAAAAGTAATTAAAGGCAATAAACTTCAAAAATTTTAAGGTGATTTTATTTATAGTAATTTTTAAATCAATCTGTCAAATGTATTATTAGTGTTTGTTTTGTCAAAAATATATAATCCTCGTAATCAAAAGAGTAAATTATCGAAAATCCCCATTAAATAGGGTCATTTGAAACTAATCCCTCGTTAAATGACTTGTTATATAAAAGTACCCTACGTTCTGTTAGAAAAAGAGCATCAGTTGGTCCTGCCTTGATATCCCTTCCAAAAAAAGTTCAAAGGGTCTCACTTATTTTTAACTATCAGAACGGTACCTCACCTATTGAGTCCGACCAATAATTAGTACCTAGATTACTGTTCACACTTTAAGTTAACAAATCGGTGTTATTTATCAGGGGCAAATATGTCCGTCAACCTTAGGCAAAATTGTCCACCTACCTTAGATATTTAACACCGATATGTTAAATTAACGTCTCAATACTAATCTAGGTACCAATATTTGGCCGGACTAATAGGTGAGGTACCGTTCTGATAGTTTAAATGACGGGTACTAAAGTTTAGTCAGCCTAAAAGATGGGGTATTGTTTTGGTAATTTTCTCTTCCCTTTAAACTAGTATGATTCATTAAGTTGAATATTAGACTCACCGAACCGGATTTTTTTTTTATCATTGAAAAATGCCCAAAGTATCTAGTATTTAAAATTGCAGTATTGAATTCTAATGCTAAATTATATTGTTAATTATTGTGATTGAAAATTATTATTTAATTTAAAAACTCTAATTTATTTTACTAAAAAATAAAGAGTGCCATTTTATATAATTATCTCAATAAATTTTCATAGAGTGGTTTTCCATAAAAAAAAAACATGAAAATGACGGAATTATCAAATGCAAGATCATTGGAAATAGAAAAAAAAAATTTATTAAAAAAAGTCAACAAGAAATCCTTGATGATTTCCATTCATGTGAGTGACCAGGAACATTAACTCAATCATCAGCATATAGACAGGCAATGACTGGGGTAACATTCAAACAACGTAAAATTCATGAACAAATCTTTGGAGCGAATGAACAAATGCAGAAGCGAGAAGGAGAGTCGAACCTGAACAGCAAGGCCGACGCTGATCGGCGTGGCCTCAGCATAGACGAGGTCGCCGATCATAGCGCTCTTGACATGGTTAAGGCTAAGCTGAACTCCGGCGACTCTCTTCAATCCGCAGGCCAATACCGCTCCGATGCTCCCCAGCGCTTCCGCCATCAACGCCGATACTCCGCCGTGCAAAACCTTGAACGGCTGCCCTTCGACCGACCGGAGACCCGATTAATTAACTATTTAAGAAACTCCGTCTCGTTCGAAATAATGATAGGAGCAGTACCTGACAACATTTGTCCGTCACCAGAAGGCGACCGGAAATCTTAGTCGGCGTGATTTCTTCGAACTCGAAACCGAACAAATGCAGAGGCGCGTCGATCGGAATGGTAGATGATGAGGAGTTGAAGGGAGGGAGTTGACTTGGTGGTTGCTGTACCATCTCGAATCTCCTGCTCTATCTTCACCGGCTCTGACTTTTTTCTGGTTTGTTTTGTTTGCGTCGATTCCTTGTAGTCGTGGACTTTTATGGCGTCGCCCGGAGAAGAAGCTATTACCGTGCGCGGTACGAAATATAAATTTATATTATCAAATTAACTATATTTTTTGAATAATAAAAAATAGACTAAATATTTAGGTCATACTAGTTTTAGTATGCACATATTTTTTTAATACATATAAATAAGAGTGAGAACAAATCTTGTTCTTATTTCCGTTCTTACTCATTCCCAATTTCGACGGAATTTCATAAAAATCGCAATCCCGTCCCACTAATAAATATTCGGGACGGGAAGAACCTTAACTTCTTAAGTCAACTAGGCCCATTCTATTCACGGTAGCAATACTCATGCCGTGCACAGTTACTCTTAATAGGTATAAGTAAAACAAATTCGCATTATTAATCAAGTTACATAAATATTTCAAAAAAAAAAGAAAAAAATTATTTTTAAAAAATAGTCGCCTTATCATATAATTATTATTCCTAATGAAATAAACAAACAATGTACCTAAAATAATCTAACAAACATATCGACCTAAAAATAAATAATGAAGGGTTGTGATTTGTACAAATTAACTAACACTTGTCATATACTTGAATAAAAATTTAGTTGAGCAATTGAACATATAAATTAATATTTGAAAAAGTTGCATAATTTTTAGTTGAACAAATACATGTTATACTTAAACAGTTGATATTTGGTCCAACGGTTATGGTTACTTCCTAATTTTGATCCAATGGTTATGATTTTTTTTTACGAGTTCTTTTTGTTGGACCTACACCTGTGCATACCATACATAGCTAGTATATTATGTTGCCTTACATATTTGTGCTTATAGAAGCAACTATATCAATCATATCCCTACATTCATGGGATAAGATATCTCTCTCTCATCTATATATTTGTATCTCCATTGTTAATACAATTACATCAGTTTATATTCACACTTTCTGTTCTACATGGTATCAGAGGTTTGATCTTCAAACACTTCAAAAACCCTAAATTTTCCCCCCTTCCGCTGCACTCATGGCTGCCACTCAAAACTCTTCCAATACCATTCCAAACGAGCATGATCCCTCATCACCACTCATTGTAGTCTCCTATCCAAACATTTCAAACCTGAACTCTACAAACTATCTAGCCTGAAAACTGCAGGTTCATGCCGTCCTAGTTGGATATGGGCTGGCAAAACTCATTGATGCTTCTTACCCTCCACCTTCAGCAACGGTCATGACCACTATTGAACCACCGACTAAAATATCAAACCCCAAATTTCTATCTTGGCTGCGCCAAGATAAACTGCTCTTTGGCGCACTCATAGGAACTCTTATTCCTCATGTTGTCACTCTCCTTCCAACAACTGATTCATCAAAAGCCTTGTGGGATCATCTCGCTCGCCTGTACTCCAATCCTACAAGAGGACATATCAAACAAGTCAAGGACAGACTTAAGACTCTCAAAAAAGGCACCTCATCCATCAGTGAGTATATGCAGTCACTCAAACGACTAGCAGATCAAATCACCTTGCTGGGCAAACCATTGGACCAAGAAGACCTCACTGATTGCATCCTTGAGGGCCTTGACTTAGACTATCAGTCTATCATAGACTCGGTTCATGCTAGAGACTCACTGATCTCCTATGAAGAACTCTTGGAGAAGTTGAACTCATGATCAAACACAACCCAATCCTATCACTTTTCCAGCTATTGTGAATGCTACATATCTCAGACACAATAACTCCACTCAACGAACACCTTCATCCTCCAACTCCAACAAACAATCTCCAAAGCCCTTCTTGGATAAATGTCAGCGGTGCAATGTTCAAGGCCATACCCTATCCCAATGTTACAACTTCCAACGTCAACATCCTTCAATACAGTTGCCTCCAAGACCAACCAAAACCACTACACCTCAGGCTCACGTTGCCACACATCAAACAGTGATGAATGCTTCTCTCACCACAAACCATTCACCACCAACTCAATGGTTGCTAGACTTTGGAGCCTCTCATCATGTGACATCCGATCTTAACAACCTTGCAATTCATTACCCCTACAATGGCACAGATGAGATCATCATTGGTGATGGTACCAGTTTACCTATTCATCACACTGGTTTTACTTCCTTACACTCCAACTCTCACTTCTTAAAACTTAATAATGTTCTACATCCTCATATCAAAAGAAACATCATCTATGTGTTTCAATTATGCAATGATAACAATGTATGTTTGGAACTAATACCTATTTCTTATTGCATAAAGGATCTCGACAACCAACAATGTCTCATGAAGGGACCAACTAAAGATGGTGTCTATGAACTACCATCCAGTATACTAAGGAATCTAGTCATGCTTCAATCCATTCTTCAGTTGACTTCTTGGCATCACCGTTTAGGTCATCCCTCAACCAAAGTTCTTCGTCAATTAATCTCCTCATTGCCTCTTTCTTCTAGTTTTAAAGACCTTGTCATGCCTGTAACACCAATAAAAGTCATAAGTTGCCCTTTTCTAAATCCTCTCTATCATCTACTAAACCTCTTGAGATTATCTTCAGTGAGGTATGGACTTCCCCTGTCATTTCTCATGATAATTTCAAATATTATATCATCTTTGTTGATTATTTTTCAAAATACATCTGGTTGTATCCTTTGGCTCGTAAATTTGACACTTCCATTGTTTTTTACAAGATTTAAAAACCCAGTTGAAAACTTTTTTAACACAAAAATTAAAACTTCGTACAGTGATAATGGTGGTGAGTATTTAGGGCTACGTACATATTTAGCCACTAATGGGATATCTCACCTCATCTCCCCACCACACACACCGGAACATAATGGCCTTGTTGAACGTCGTCATAGGCACATTCTAGAAACAACCTTATCCCTCCTTAGTCATGCTAAACTTCCCCATCATCTATGGCCTTATGCTACCTCCAATGCTGCCTACCTAATTAATCGTCTACCCACCCCCACCCTTTCCAACAAATCTCCTTTTGAAGTTTTATTTAATAAACAACCCAACTATACTTATCTACATAGCTTTGGTTGCTTATGTTTCCCTTGGCTAAAGCCGTATACCAACCATAAACATGATCCAAAATCTATATCATGCATCTTCGTTGGCTATTCTCCCACTCAACATGCTTGCTATTGCCTCAATCCCATCACTGGCCGTGTTTACTCGTCTAGACATGTAAAACTTTTTGAACATAACTTTCCTTATACCAAAATCATGCCATCTCTTACTCCCTCCTCCGATGACATGTCAAACTCCTAGTGTGATATCACACTACCGGTCACATCCATGACTAACATTCCAGCAACCCCATCTTCACCTTTCACATCTTCTTCCGCTCCCATTTTCAACATACCATCCAATCCCTCTTCTTCATTCTCTTCATCGACTACAACCCCATCCTCATCATCCTCATCCCACACTAGCACTACTCTAGCTCCCCCTCCTCCTTTACCTAGGACAATTGTACTGGATCTCATAACAACATCCATAAACCTATCACTAAATTAAATCTCTCTCTCTCTCTTGTACCTCCTCTCCCTCTTTCGAACCTACCAATGCAAAGCAAGCTCTTCTCCATCCTGACTGGAAAGCTGCCATGCTAACCTAATACAATGCTCTTATTTCTACTGGCACTTGGACTCTTGTCTCTCTAGATATAGCTTCCAACGTTATTTGATGCAAGTGGATCTTCAGGACAATATAAAAAACTGATGGCTCAGTTGAGCGACTGGTTGCAAAAGGATTCAAACAACGACCTAGCATCGATTATCAAGAGACCTTCAATCCTATTGTCAAGCCAACAACCATTAGACTTATTCTTCACTTAGAGGTTACTCAAGGGTGGCCTTTAAGACAAATTGATATCAATGATGCCTTCCTCCAAGTTCATCTTACTGAAAGGGTCTTCATGAAGCAGCCTCTTAGGTTTGTTGATCTGGACAAACCTACGCATGTGTGCCAACTTAACAAAGCCATTTATGGCCTCAAGTAAGCCCCAAGGGCTTGGTACCATGAACTTCGATCACACCTCCTCCTGCTTGGGTTCACCAATTTTGTCTCTGACACTTCTCTTTTTTATTTAAAACTAACCATGGGTGTTGTGTATCTCTTGGTGTATGTCGATGACATCATTATCACAGGCACTCGTCAAGCATATGTTCAACAAGTCATATATCAACTAACCATCAAATTCTCGCTCAAAGACTTAGGCATGCTCCAGTACTTTCTTGGCGTGGAAGTCTTCCCATGCAAAGCTGGACTATTCCTCAATCAACACAAATGCATCATGGATGTCTTGGAACGTTTCAACATGTCCTCAGCAAAGCCCATAGCAACACCAATGTCTACCGACAATGAGTTTCACCAAGATCAGACGTCCAAGCTAGTTAACCCCTACCATATCGACAACTTATTGGCAGTCTTCAGTATCTCAATCTCACCAGACCGGATGTTGCTTATGCCATCAACAAACTCTCTCAATACATGCACTCTCCCACTGAACTTCATTGGTCAGCTGCCAAGAGAATACTTCGCTACCTCTCAGGAACCTCTACTCTAGGGTTACAGTTCAGCAAACACTCACCCTCTTCCTTACATACATTCTCCGACGCCGACTGGGCTGGAGACAAGTCAGACTACCTCTCCACTAGAGCTTACATTGTCTACCTTGGCAAAAACCCTATTTCGTGGAGCTCCAAGAAACTACGCATTGTAGCTCGGTCATCAACTAAAGCTGAATACCGCACTGTTGCTAACACAGCTACTGAACTATCTTGGCTTCAGTCTCTCCTTCAAGAAATTGGATACCAACTTCCTAGTACACCCACGATCTACTATGACAGGTGCTACTAACCTCTGTGCTAATCCTCTCTTTCACTCTCGCATGAAACATGTGGTTTTTGACTATCACTTAATCCGACAATAGGTTCAAAACTCCAAGCTTCGAGTCATTCATGTGGCCAATGATGATCAGGTTGCAGATGCCCTAACCAAACCACTTCCCAGACGCAAGATATGCATGTTGTGCTCCAAGATAGGACTCTTTGTTCGACCGCCTATCTTGCGGGGGGATGCTGGACCTACACCCGTGCATACCATACATAGCTAGTATATTATGTTGCCTTACATATCTGTGCTTATAGAAGCAACTATATCAATCCTATCCCTACATTCATGGGATATGATATATCTCTATCATCTATATATTTGTATCTACACTGTTAATACAATTACATCAGTTTATATTCACACTCTCTGTTCTACACTTTCCACTTATACTCAACCATATATATATATATATATATATATATAGATAGATAGATCATGACTCATATGTAAACAACTCTTACTATATGAACATGTAAACACCGAATATATGTGACTATACCGTCGAATATATGTGACTATACCACCGAATATATAGAGTCAGGTCCGGAAAATATTTATTCCATTAACAACACAATTTTTCTCCTTTAATATCGTCTAATCTCAACCATATATTTAACGATCTAACGGATACGATTTGCTCTCATTTTATATGGTAAGACCTGTAGAAATCTTTTCATTTTTCATCTTAAACTCGAGTTTAGAAGAAGAAGAAGAAGAAGAAGAAGAAAGTTACTTGTGGCAGAATGTTGAGACGAAGAAAGTTAAACGGTGATGCAAATGAGTCGATCGTGAAGAACGTTGAGACGAAAAACTATAGATTTGGAGAGATACACTTACTTCTTTTTTTTTAACTAAAATTAAACACAACAATCTGAACCCTTCATTATAATTAACGGTGGAGATTTGATTAACTTCACCATGAAGTTGAAAAGCAACTTCACTGGAGCCAAACTGCAAATTAAAGCAAGATATGCAATTGGAACAGTTGAGAGGGTGGTTATTTGATATTTGTTTTTTTAAAGCTCAAAGAAGATGGAAAAACATGCATAATATATGCGAGGAAGGAGAGCCATTATTTGAACAACTAAGGGCTTGTTTACCAAAGGTTTATAAACCTTTCATTTAGTTTATAAACCCGGGTTTATTTTTTGGTAGGTATTTACTTGTGATTGGGTATATTTTTGAACGAGTTTATTCGGGTTTATAAACCTCTAAAAATAACCTCCTCAATCCAAGATTATTTTTCATGGATGGGTTTATTTTTTTCCTTATACCCGAAATTGCTCTCGTTTGCATCTTTATAAATCCGACCATTACATTCACACCATGAAGTTCATTTCCTTCAAAACAACCACATCATTGTCGTCCACAACTATACCTTCGAGATTGGATTCTTCGATTACCCTCCGGCTCATATCTAGATTGGATTATTCTTTAATTTTTTTAGGGGTAAAAATGTATTTTGTACTAAAATAACCCCACAAAAAAAACCTTTAGTAAACATCCTTATCGGAATAATATATATAAACTTAACGGGTAAACATGCCTTAAATGATCCAACATTTCAGTTGATATTATCTCTCTACCTTATTTCTATTATACTTATTCCATATCGAGCAAACCGTAGTCCGATTGAAAGAAAAAGATTTTGTCGCTACAAGTAAAATAGTGGTTCAATCTATGATGCATGGACGCCTCTGGAAATCGAAGTATCCCGTGTCGGACACGGCTCGGGCATGGTCAAATATGGTCCGACACAGTCAAGACACGGTTCAGATGTAGGACACATCTAGGACACGGCGAGGACACGGATTATTCCGGTCAAGACACGGTTGTAACACCCCAAGTTTTGGGAACTCGAAGCGTTACGGGCTAGGACCTCACAATGGGTCCCGACCCTCAGAGTAGCAACGACACAACGGATCTTACAACAAGGCAAAAACAAATGAAAACCAAAACTCAATATAAAACCAAAGAATTAAACGAAGGGAAGCGTAAAAGACTCGCAACCGAGTTCAAAACAAAGGGAAAACAACAATAGAAAAATAAACCCGATCCCGTCCTATAATATAAGGGAACCCCAACTGACAACACCATCCAGATCACTCAGAAGCACATATATCCTTCAAGGCATCTACAACGTCGGTATAAACCGTTAGCTAACATTCTAGATATCTGAAAGGTAGTAAATGCACAAACAGACATAAGGTAATATAAACATATAGCATGCTCGCACTCAACCGGTTATCATCTTTCATTAAGTTTATCCATTACTAATTCAACTTTTTTGTCACTCGAGAATCTCCCGAAACTCGCCTCCGCTTCCGTCTACCAACAAGAATAGATCAGTACTATCCGTTACCTGTAGGCCTGAGTTGCAAGAGCACCTCCTAGTCTCCTGTAGAACTAGTCAAGTGGTCAACGCCTGGTTATCATGCATACACTTGGACCAGTTACGGTTATATAAGGTCAATCCTAGTTCGGTTATCTATTATAACAATAAACAACGCAAACAAGTCAATACACCCAAACCAATACACGGAATGAAGCTAAGTAAGTCCAAGGGACTTACCTCACTCGAAGGTAACTCAAAGATCAGCAACAACTCAATTTCCCTCAGGAAAGGAGCTAAGGAAAGCCTATTCACACAAGGCATCACAAATCAGGAACGAAACGGTTACTAGAAGTCTATATTCTTCTAGTCTCAATGATATCTAAGAGATCTCCACGAGCTAAGGTCTCAACCTTAGTCTTACAGAACATCATTGGTTAACAACCTCCACAAAATTCAAGGAAAGGAACGTGAAAAGCAAGAAAGGAAGCAGCTCACCAAAGACGGGAGACTGCAGGGAAATCCGCAGGGGCGGCTGGACAGAGGCGCGGGGGCGGAACTGGGCACTTCCCGCAGGGCGGCACAATAGAGGCGCAGGGGCGGTTTTTGGTGCAGAAGTGTTCTCGACTCCTTCGACAGTAAGGAACACATCAAGGGCCAAAGCTTGCTTCTCTCAACACACACACGTCACAACTCAACCAAGAGAGCATGTGAACATCAACTAATCAACAACAGAACGCTCCACAAGAATCAATAATCGAACTTTGATTTTTGGAGAAGAAGAAAGGAGAAGAACGAAGGGAGAAAGCGAAACAGAAAGGAACGCATGCAACAACTCATGAACATGACGAAGAACTCAGAGAAGAAGACTTACACGTTCAGTGTAACACCCCAAATTTTACAACTTAGGGAGTTACTGGTTAGGACCGCACAGTGGGTCCCGACCTTAGTTTGACAACAACTTAACGAGCTTACAACAAGGCACAGATAAGGAAAATCAGAAATCATAAAATAGTTCTTAATAATGCATGAATGTGACCAGATCGACTACAACCGGAAAACGGAATATAACAAGGTATGAAAGGAAACAATGTTCAACTGTAAAACCCACAAATGCAGAAACTGTAAAACGTCCTAAAGTACGACACCCCGGCTGACCACTACCGTCTGGATCACTCGGCATCTGCTCTAACCTGTGTCAAATCTAAACAACATATCAACAGTTAGCTAACTATCCAAATATAAGCAAAATGATAACAGCACAAGCACACGCAGAAACAAAAAATAAACAAACATCATGCTGGCACTCAACCGTTTATTATCTATTATTTAAGTGATTCACATTATTCAATTTAAGTTGTGGCACGAGAACTATTATTAGTTCTCGCCTCCGTTCCTTATCCAACTGGTGTAGGTCTAGCTGACTTTCACTGGTAGCATCACTACAAACCATGTATGGACTAGTCCCGAAAGAAACCCCCAGCGCCCCGCGAGCTACTGAGCAGAATGCCACCGCCCGTTACTCTTAGGCCAAAATATAGGTCGGTAATTATATATCACAACCTATCTCTCTAACATTTCAATCACACACCACCATCATCATTTATACTCATATTTAGAAGTCAGCTAAGTAAGCCCAAAGGACTTACCTGATATACAGCTCGACTCTTTGTAAACCACTCGTTCTGTAAACTGTAGCAACTCAGTTGCCTGTCAAGGCGATAAGTGTATTAGCACACTCTCACGTAGTTAGAAGTCTAAAACTTCTAAGATCGAATGATGTATTAAGACCTAACTAGTTACAGTGTTAATTTAGGGTAAAATGACCATTTTACCCTTGGTCCTGAAATTCTCGAAAAATCTAGAATTCATGTCTAAACTCCTAATTGAGGTTCTAAATTTATATTCTAACTCCTAAAATTTTATTTGGTTCCAAACTGACATTTTTCCTATGTTTCTATTTTCCGGAAGAATCGTAAAGGTCTAACTTCGGCTCTAAATATAAAATTCTTAACAGCTTATAATAATTCCGAATTAAATCTCTAGATCATCTATGAGGCTCTATCTAACCTTAGGAGAAAGAATTTCTCCAAACTGTTCAGCCAAAGTTCTTATAAAAATTCACAAAGTCGGTTCCTTCACTCTAATTTCCTATACTTAGCCAAAAACTTAAGTTTACCAAAACTGCTCAACTACCTAACTTCGGGAGCTCATAACTTTCAATCCGACCGTTCATTCCTTCCCAAATTTTAATATGCTAAACTACATATATCCATATACAACATATCCAAAATTCAACGGTGGATCTTTATCCAAACGTTTAATAATTGATCGACAAGATAGGCTGTTTATAACCTAAAAGCTGAAAGAATAAAATGAATTTTACAGCAGCCCTTATGTCTATCATTTTATTTATAACTCCAGCAGCTACCTATTACTATATTAACTATGATTAAGGCCGAACAACAGCAACCTAAACAATATTATGAATCAATATAGCTAGAGACATTACAACCTAGTTGTAAAGGGAGCAACAAAACAACATACAACAATGACTTACTCGCTGCAGTAGAGTAGCTCTGCGTCCCTGAGTTCCTGATTCGTAACAGGGAAGGCTGGCCGGCGTCACTGAGGCTTAAACAGGAGGAAATCATTATTCTGAATTGGTAAGGGTGAGGTAAGAAGAATGAAGAAGGGCCTACCGTAGGTATACACATAAACTCTCGCAAGGTTCTGTTCCGTCTTAAGCAACTTGCGGCTGGCTATGGTGGCTGTAATTCGATGGACTCAGCCCTTTGATTCCGTAGATGGCTGCAGTTGAGGCACAACAACGCCGGTCGAAGAGACAAGGAGAGGAGGATAGTGAGTGTTGTACGCAGATGGGTCGATCAAGAGATTAAAGTGAAGACGGGAAAACAAATATGATTATTGTACTAACCTTGATTCGGTGGAAAGATCAGAGGGTGATCGTATGCGTTTGAAATCGCTGGACGTGTGCAGGCGGAGGCTGCGTATGCAGTCGTCGGTTGTGCTTCTGTTTTCCTAGTCTAAATCCGAACGTATGAAGATAGGAGGGAGAGAGTTGCTGATGAATCTGGACACAAAGGAGAAGGAAGGTGAGCAGCTGTATCCCTTGATTTTAGGAAACGGTTAAGGTAAGAAGATCTGCTCTAATTAATTCTGTATAAGTGCTGAACGGTTTCCTTCTCACAGTTGGTTGGGCTGCTCTCTGCACATCCGAATGGCTGGAGTAACGGGCTGGAGTTGACGTTGCTGCTGGGCTGAAGAAGGCGGAACTCTTCTGGGCTGGCGATGGCACTGCTGCTGCTGGGCTGGAAGGCTGCAAGCTGCTGGGTTGCTGAAGATTGCAGGGCCGAACTAGTTGAAGATTGGCAAGCTGGGCGCCGGGCTGCAGAGGAGCTGGGCCGCAGAGGAGCAAGGCAGCAGTGGGCTGAATTATAGAGTATAGATGGGCTAAACTGGCTGCTTAAATTAGTGATATTCTGGCTGGACGAGTTTCTGACACCTAAATATACGGACTAGACGGATATGGGTTTTACTATAGATTAAGCTCGGTTAATATTTCTATCATTTTATGCGGAAGTAGTTTGCATAAAATGATAAATTATTTAAAAGATTCTATCATTTTATGTGAAGGAATCTACATAAAATGATAAATCTTATGATAGTATGTCTAACTAATTAGACGGATATGCCTAAACTGATTGAGATCGAGTTTATAACGGAAATATACGGAATAAAATTTCCGGATATTACATTCAGCAAGGGAAGGAGGGCAAATGGCTGCAGCTCTCAGGGTGGAAGAAAGTGTATGCGAAAAACGCGAAAAAGAAGAGAAAGAGGGAATTTATAGGAAAGGGGTGAAAAAAATATAAGGAAGGACATTCTAGGTTTAGAAATAAGAAAGAAAAGTCGACCCATACATAGAAGATCGGATCTTTTATCTATGGAAGGGAATAAAACAACCGGAAAAACAAATCAGCCCGATCTGTGGCAAATCCGCGGGGCGGATCGCCCTGCCGCAGGGGCGGTCACTGTCACCGCGGGGGAGGTGACAGACACCAGCTTGCCGCAAGAGCGGCTCTGTCACCGCGGGGGCGGTGATAGTCAGAAGCTCCCATTTTTTTCCGACTAAGCCTAGCCCCATATGACCACTTGCGAGACTGTGATTTTCAGAAGTAAGACACCAATCTGCTTATTCTTCGATGAAGCCTTCTTCTTCTTCTTCTTCTTCTTTTTAATTTACAATTTTTATTACTATTTTTCTTGGTTGATTATGTTATTGTTGATTTGCAAAATGGATGATTTGTTCTTCAATTTTGAAAACTAAGTATGTTTATTTGAGATTGTAAGACAATATGTTTATTTATATGTTTTGAAAGACTGAAAATGTTTGTTTTTAAGCTTCCTTTTGGTTATTTTGTTGTCATGTTAATGTTTTATCTACTCATATATCATTGGGGTTTTCATATATATATGTGTGTGTGTTTGTATGTGTGGTGTGGTGTGTGTATTATGATATATGAATTCTACATTTCAAGAGCTTTAAAATAGCTTTAAAATGATATATTGTTTGTAATCCTCCTCATTTCCTATACTTTTAAGGATTGTCACTTCCCCGTTTCTTATCGTGCCCGTTTTTTGTATCCTTGTCCGTGCATCCTACGGTTCAATCGATCTCAAACGAAGTCGGACACTAGACCAAATTCTAAAATGGAGAAGGGATATGGGTGTAGGCATACTACACAAGCATAGTCATCCTTCCTTATATACAAAAGCGGAATGCAGAAGTTTTCAATAGCTAATTAAGACACAACTGAAAAGGAGGGAGTTAGGCTGTGTTTGGCTGGTGAAATAAAAACACTTTAGTTAGTGTTCATATGTGTTTTTGGAGTTATTTTGGAGAAAACACTAGTGTTAGTATTTTTTTTAACCGTAACGAGTGTTTGGTTGGATCAAGTAAGTTACAATAGTGTTTGTGTTATTTTACTGCTTATTGCTAGCATTACCTACCCCCCATAAGCTTGTTAAGACAAGGCAAACAAATAGACCAGAATTCAACAATTAAATTCAAGAACCAGTTAAACAAATAAACCAAAATTCAACAATCAATAAAATCTCAATTCAATTGGACCTAACTTAACAATTCAAGACCATACAAAACGAAAAGTCACTTACCCCATCGATAGTTCATTCAATTGGAACTCTAGGTTAACAAGAACCAGTTAAACAAACAAATCATTTGTGGAAGGAATATGTATATGGTGAATAACAACAGGTAACTACAAATAAACTACAATTTACTAGTTTTACTCAGTTTTGTTAAAGAAAATCTACAGTCAGAGGAGGGATGATAAATTACCTAGTTATATGTACAAATAAACTACAAATTGTTGGTTCAGATCTACAGATGCTACATTGTGAACTTATGGTAGAGTTTTTGGGATTAAAATTGTGTAGACAAAAGGTGATCAAGATTTGATATTAACTAGAAGAACACAAATGGTTTGCTATATTGTGAACTTTTGGTGGAGGAAGACGACGACAACGCCGCCGCCGTCACAACCTTCGATTTGGATCCTTCGGTTTCTCATCTATTTTTGTCTCTTCTCTCCACGCGTTAACCCTAATCCACCCTTGTTCTATCTTTTCTTTTCTTTGAAGAAGAAAGATCATAATAATAAGAGAGATTGACAAACAAATCCAATTTGAAGAAGAACACAAAAGGGAGGTTGAATCCTTGTAGCTTAGCCAAATTTGAGAAGAAGCATGATGCGGGGATAAGCCATAATTCCCGATCTAGATTGAAAGTCCTTAACTGGATAAAAATCGGGATGTATAATAGAGAGAATCGGTCGATTTTATTCAAGAATAGGTCGATTTTCTTTGAAACTCAGAAAATGGATTAGCAAAGGATATGGAAAGATAAGAAGATGAATATAGAATGGTAAATGAAAGATATTGGAAGATATAAACTAAGATAGTTTCGCAAAAGAGTCTTCACCAATGATGTGCCAAAACCCTTTAACGAGAAGATTACCTTAACCCGCACTTCTTTAACCTTATACAAGTTTTCTAAGTAAGACAAACACAAGGAGGGACTAGAATTGACCAGGAGCACCAATCTTCAATAAGATTAACACACAAGAACAATCTAGCAAGGACTTCACAACGATTCAACCAAAATCTCTCTTTTTGATTGAATGATTAATGAATAAAATACAAACTCCGTAAGCGAAGCTGCAAGTCTCACAAATATGTGGAAAATGTCAAATCTAATCTAACTAACAATCTCCCCCACTAAGGCTATTTATAAGGGAGATTAACTATGAAAACTAGAAAAGATATATTTTAAAGATAATCTTGTAAAGATAATCTTGTAAGGATATCTTTAATATATATATATATATATATATATATATATATATATATATATATAAAATAAAAACTATAAAGATAAAATCTAAACTTACGATCCCTTAAGGTAGTATGAGAGTTTTAAGGAATCAACTAAAAGATATAATTGCAAAAGACAGAAGACATGGCCGGATCTTGCAAAACGCGTCTCAAGAAGGAAAAATCGGACACAAGATCGACCAATTTGACTGGGTCGATTTTCCTTCTCTGAGGCTCTTCCTTGCACTATTCTTCTTCTTTGCTCGATGGATCGTCTTGGTCATTGCTTGACTCTTCTATAAGAGTCAGTAAGATCACCAAGGAACCCTTGAGAGACAGGAGAGTTTCCTTGAGCGTACATGTCGTAAGTATTTTCGTAACTTCCTCTTGAATCATCTTTGCTCTAGACCTTGTGATCGCTCCATCCATGAGCGAATCCGAAGAAGGTGAAGGGGTTGCTGGTTTGTCCTTCAATGTCTTAGCCTTTGAGTGGGTAACTGATCCTTATATTGAAGATGGTCCCACATCAAAGCAAAGATGTTCTTTGACGCAGAATGAGAGAGAAGGGTGAGAGGTGAGAGAGTGTTGCTTTTATATCCGGTTTAACAATGTAATAATGAAATTAATGTAGGGACAATTATGTATTTTTATAACTAAAACACTATGTTCGGATGAGAAAACCTTGCTCTCATCAGGGTTTCAAAAACACTCCCAAAAATACTAATCACTAGAGTTTATTGGGTAGCCAAACACTCGTTATAATTCCTTACCCTTCTAAAAACTCTTAAACACTAGTGTTTCTCCCTTACCAAACACACCCTTAAGCATATATTGGAAGAAAGGTCCAACATAGTTGAAGCAAAAAAATATATTGAACAAGAAATGAATCCACGAGTCGTAACCGATACAAGCTGGATTAAGGACGATCATCACAAAGGGGAATATGATAGATTGATAGAGCCATGCCCAACCGATGATAGTTGGAGAGAGGCATATCAAAAATTAAAGCAAGGAAAAAATGGTCTCTATTTTATACAAGCTAAAGAGAAAAGTCTACGAGGGGATAGTTCCCAAAAAGCTCAAAACAAAAATACCAACAAGCATAAGAATACACAAAAGGGAGACATTTTAGGCGGATTATACCACGGATTGGTCGATCTCAATTAGAGTCACTACATCAAATTTTAGAGTATAATCGTTCAAGAAGATCTCCCATCTCAAAAGCTCGAAGTAGAAACCAGAAGCAATGTAAACGAGATGATCAATAAGGAATTCAAATGTAAAATTTGTTCATCTCCAAGATGATAAGTTTCATACGGTCTCTCCTCGTTGTTGAATCTATTCACTATGTAATTTTTAGATTGAGGAACATCGAAGGCTCGTATCATAGTCAAAATGAAGGGTTGCTACAAAATCTATAAGTAGCATCATAGAACACAAATAAAAGGAATATGTTGCATTTACCAAAAGCTCAAAGAAAGAGTAGTCCCGCCCAAAATATAAAAAAAATGTCAAAGAAAGATGGATTCATTTGGCGATCAAGGTAGAAAAGTTGAGCATGATAGCATATGCCCAAGTTGTACTTGGTTATATCATATTTCTCCCTACACAAAAGTTCGTAGTTGGATCTAAAGTGGATTGGTTTTTAACGATTGAACACCAAACACAAAGAAGAAAGAAAAGCTATAGTAAAAGAGAAGTAAAGAAGTCAAATTGACGACTAAATTGATTTCAAGATTCATATAGTGAATAATCAAAAAACAAAAGAGGAATATACGATGATTTCAAACACCCTCCGTCACCATCAAATCCGATATGTAAAAGGGAGCATGGTTAAAAGAGAGGGAATTACGTGATGACATACATATATACAAGCATGTCAAGGGAGATCTGAAAAACATATGGCAAATCAAGCAAAGGGAAACAATCACCGCTATAGGAAACTATGGCCCGTTTGTTTTAAACTTCGGAAATGGAATGGAAACAGATCTAATTCATATGTATATCCTTATTCATGAAATTTTTTGAAATCATTCCTTGTGGTTTGAACTAATTGGAGTATAACTTGATTACTTTTGATATCCTACCGGAAAACAAAATAGGAGAAAAAAATGTATTTTGCATCACCCAAAATGAATAATTTCCAAATAATTCATGAATAAGGTGCATATGTGGACTAGATTCATTTCCATTCCGTTTATGTTTTCAGAGTTTAAAACAAATGGGCCCTATGTGTAGAAGAAAGAAGTGGAAACTCCCTCATACACGCATGGAAAATGTATATCGAGAAGAGGACAAAAGAAAAGTTTGCATCAAGATCCCATTCTCTATAAATAAGAACGGTCAGAATTCTCCAACTTCTATAAGCTTATGAACAAATATAGAAAATACACTGAGCGGAGGAAATACGGTACAAAGAAAATTGTCTACCGATTTCAGTCGCACCAAAATAAGTAATATGGTTGGTTTGATGAATTACGGTGACTTGAATATGTTATATGGATACTGAGCAAGCTCGGTATAAAGCGACACTCAGTTGTCGCACCCAAAATAAGTTTACGTCTTCATTGAGGTAACCGCCTTTAGTACACGACCATAGTTTTCACCGTAGACTTAATTTGGGATCACTAGTCCAGGATTATTTTGTTGAGCATGCGGTGTTATGGGATTAACTCATGGTAAAGCTTGATTGATATATAGCCGTTTGAGCGATATGAAACATCATGTCTCTAAGTACCTTTATGGTTGCCGCATTGAATGTAATTGATAGAACTTGTTCCGGTTTAACTTCTTATTTTACTAGAGGGAACTTGACATGCTTGTAAATATGGCGTCTATGATTAATAAAGATGAGGGTTAACTTGGCCAATAACAGGAACCGAAGCTTCACGTACAATACTTCTAGGATTCATATACACTTTGTTTTTTTTGAAGCCATAAACACTGATTTATTATCTAGATCGGACAATAACAACGAGTATAACTGTTCCGGATAACCATCATTCTGATAATAAAACAAAACGGAAGAAGGAAATAAAGACGCCACCCCAATACCACACCTCCCATCCCTTCTAACCGCTGCATCACAATTGAAGTTGACCAAACCCGCCAGAGGCCGACACCAGCTTCTCCGGCTTGTTGGAATAAACATATTCCCTAAACCGTAAACGCAAGAATCGTTATCATGCTAGGGTTATTAAGGAATCTAGAATTTACATACCTGGTTCCATAATAGCAATCGGATGAACCCGTTCCATAATAGCAATCGGATGAACCCGTAGCAATCGGATCAAAACTTTAGTGCGGAATCTACGATCCGAATGAGCGCCGCAGGTATACAGTCTTCCTCAGTCAAACCTCCTTAGGGTTTCTTTAGGTTTTCTCTCTGATGGGTAGAGAATGGAAAACGGCGGATTGATTTGACGTATTGGGAACCATAACCTAATAACGTTTATATAATGACCTAATAGAATCCCATTAAGCCTATTGGGCCAAAGTCTGGTATCCACCCATTAAGCCCATACCGCTTAATTAAAGTCTACGGGCTTTACTTGATTGAATCACTTTTATTAGCCCGTTAATATATTAGTCATATAATATAATTGGTTACTATAATATATAAGCCCACTAATAATAATAAGATTAATAAAAATCTTACAATCTCCCACTTGGGCTACATATTAAATAAACAACTATATTATCCAAAATTCTTTATGTGTACACGTAATGACTAATTTTATGTAGACTTATCCTTTAATCAATCTGGTCCACCTCATATATCAATATGAGATCACGGCGGCTTTCGTCACATCATCGTGACTAAACCTTCCGTGTTCACCACATTAGTATATTCGATGACATAGATCAAGTATGGATGAGTGGCATGAAAATTACATGAAATGTGATCTCATAAACATGTCTATTTTCAACTGGTTCTTCTTTATTCGGAGATCAATCCAAAACAACCTTTAGTTCAAAATGTAAATGACGGCAACTTTATCATGCATAAACTATAAACATAGAACATCTAATCAAACTCCCACTAAGTCAAGGGATTACAAAACTGTCAAGCCCCATACGAGCAGTGTGCTCATGAAAAACCTTAGGAGGCAACCCCTTAGTTAACGGATCCGCAATCATGGAGTTTGTGCTTATGTGTTCTATACAAATCTGCCCACTTTGAACTTTTTCCTTCAATGACAAGAACTTGATGTCAATGTGCTTCTCCTTTACAGAGCTTCTGTTGTTATTGGAGAACAAAACTACAGCCTTATTGTCACAAAATAACTTCAATGGCCTTTCAATTCCAGTAACCACACGTAGGCCTGTGACAAAATTACGCAACCATATCCCATGAATGGATGCTCCGAAGCAAGCCATGAACTCTGCAACCATAGTGGAGGTAGCTACAAGTGTTTGTTTGACACTTTTCCAAGATATAGCTCCTTCAGCCAACATGAAGACATAGCCTGAGGTGGATCGTCTACTGTCAATACAACCGGCAAAATCAGAATCAGAATATCCAACGATCTCCAATCTGTCTGATTTCTTGTAAGTCAGCATGTAGTTCTTCGTTCTTTGCAAATACCGGAGAACCCTTTTTGCTGCTTTCCAATGATCCGATCCAGGATTACTTAAGTATCTGCCCAAAAGTCCCACAATAAATGCTATGTCGGGACGGGTACAAACTTGAGCATACATTAGACTTCCTACCACTGAGGAATAGGGAACCTTTTGCATCTCCTTTATTTCAAGATCTGTTTTTGGGGCACTGTTTGAGACTAAACTTGTCTCCTTTAGCTATTGGTGTATCTCCAGCTGAGCAATCTTTCATGTTAAACCTGCTTAGTACCTTTTCGATATAGCCCTTTTGTGATAACCTAAGGATACCTTGAGATCGATCTCTTAGTATCTGAATTCCTAAGACAAAAGAGGCGTCCCCAAGATCTTTCATCTCAAAATTCCTAATGAGAAATTTCTTGGTTTCGTGCAATAAGCCTATATCGTTACAAGCCAATAGTATGTCATCAACATACAACACCAGAAAGATAGATTTGCTCCCACTGAATTTGTGATACACACAATCTTCAACCTTATTCACCTCAAATCCAAAGGAGGTGATCACTTGATGAAATTTATGATTCCATTGCCTTGATGCCTGTTTAAGCCCATAGATGGATTTCTTTAATTTACAAACCATAGATTTTGAATCTTTGGATTCAAAATGTTCTGGTTGAACCATATAAATGGTTTCATCAATGTTTCCATTGAGAAACGCTGTTTTCACATCCATCTGATGTAACTCTAAATCAAAATGAGCTACTAGTGCCATTATTGTCCTAAAAGAGTCCTTAGATGAAACCGGAGAAAAGGTCTCTTTAAAGTCAATACCTTCCTTTTGAGTGAATCCCTTTGCAACTAGACGAGCCTTATATCTTTCGATATTGCCTTTTGCATCCCTTTTGGTTTTAAATATCCATTTACAACCAATGAGTTTTGCACCTTTTGGCAGCTCGACAAGATCCCATACATCATTGTCCTTCATGGATTTCATCTCCTCTTGCATGGCTTTAATCCAGTATTGAGAGCTAGAACTTTGAAGGGCCTCAAGAAGATTGATTGGATCATCCTCTGCAATGCCTGCAGAATCTTCTTGTTCCATAAGATACGCGATGTAATCATCTGGTATCTCTCCCACAGGATCTTCTTGTTCTACTAGATATACAATGTAGTCATCCGGAATTGCATATCTTCTTTCTCTACCGGATCTCCTTAAAGGCACTTCTTGAGGTGGTTGAATTTGCTCTATGGAAGGAACTTCATTGTTGTCTAAAACCGGAGTTGTTTCTTGAAGAGTGTTAAGAGTTGTATCTTGATCACTTTCAATAACAATATTGGGAAGAGAGATAAATTTCTCTTCCTCAAGGACAACTTCGTCAAGAGTGACGTTCCTTAATCCTTCCCCTCCAAATTCTACATCCTCAAGAAATCTGGCATTTCCCGACTCAAAAAATGATCGGGTAGCGGGATCATAAAATTTAAACCCACGAGAGCGTTCAACATATCCAACAAAGTAGCAGCTAGTTGTCTTAGAGTCCAACTTTCTTTCGTTAGGCTTGTAAGGCCTTGCTTCAGTTGGACATCCCCAAATGTGTAAGTGCTTTATGCTGGGCTTTTTCCCAGTCCACATTTCATATGGGGTTTTAGCTACCGATTTGCTAGGTACTCTATTAAGGATATATACTGCAGTTTTTAGCGCTTCTCCCCAAAGTGATTCAGGTAAAGAAGAATGATTAATCATACTTCTCACCATATCCAATAGTGTTCTATTCCGCCTCTCAGCAACACCATTCATGTTGGGTTTCCCCGGCATAGTATACTGAGGGACAATTCCACACTCCTTTAGGAAGTTTGCAAAGGGTCCTGGACGTTGTTCTCCTGATCCAT